>OX578217.1:37500-2437500 GCA_951216915.1 Tetheella fluctuosa | reverse complement strand
ACCATGGTAATGTATATTTTTTTGAATACTCAGGACACTTTGTTAGCGCGATTTAGAATTTTCACAATCCACAGCTATCCATCCACGCCAGACTTAACCATATGACTACCAAATGATGATGATCCTATCCGACCGTTTTCGATCATGGCGACCACTTTGACTCTTAGTCCGTACGACGCTGATGAGCCCGAAAATGGCTAATGTACCCCTGGAGCCGCCTATGTGCAGGACTTAGACAAAGCCCGACTTGCATCACGCCGGACCTCTCTACCTCATCCCATCGCCACAGGACTTTAAACTTCGGAGTCCATATTCGAAGCAGTCAAGTGCGCAGGAGTATTAGGGTGCACAAGCGAACGCGCAAACGCAGGTGCACACACTCGTCCTCCCCCTCCTTGACCTAGTGGAACGGAGGACCGCCACGACTAGAGGAAGGTTTGGATGCTGGAGGGACTAGATAGTCTGCCTCAAACATTAGTCGACTTTTACGACACCCAAAGAGTAGTGGGTTGGTGCTATTCTATTCTGCCGGACACCACACGGCTTAAAAATATGAAATCTTTACTGCATATATGACAAATGTAAGGCTTTATCTTTAAATGATGTCTATTCATATGGCATTCCAATAGTATATTGTTCCACGTCATATAATCACACAACTCACATTTAAGATGCGCTCTCTGTTTTTTACTTTCTTTTAATTTCGGGTCTTCATCTATCAAATGTCCTCGCCAATGTCTCCTTAATTTTGCCGGGTTGATTAGCTTTCGCATTTTTTAGCATTTCGGACAAGGGACACTAACCAAATGGACTTTCTGATGGTATTTTAACTGTGTTATATTTAGGAAACTCTTTCCGCAAGTATTACAAGTAACTATTTCACCCATGGATGCATGGTTGGCCATATGCTTATCAAGTAAAACTTGTCTCATCCAAATATATATCTCATTGACTACCAAATAACAACGCACATAGAACCGTCTTTTAGAGCACTCGTTGACTTTAGTGAATCTGTACGAATTAGAAGTCAGCTGTTCCAATTATTAACATACCATAAATAAAACAAAAGTGGAAGGAAAGAATCTCAGTAACCGACATCAATGTCTGACAGTAGACATTAGGGCAATTTAATTAATATTTATGGACGGCGCGAAGCGTCCGGCGATGTTTCTTTGCTTTATTGAATCATGTCGTTGTCCGCTCGTAATATGTACTAAGTATAATAAAGTGTCAATGGTGAGCGATTTATACAAATCTAAATATATAAAAGAGAATGTATGTATGTATGTATGTATGTTCGTGCTTGTCTCCGTTTCTCATCATAAAAGTTCATAATCAAATATCCAATACCTACATCAATAAATATATCTAACTAAGCTAAGTTTTTACTATGGAAACTAGATAACTGATGAGCTAGAAATACTAACACCTAGACTCAGAACAAACAGACATTTTCTTGCATAACTATAAATGTTTATCCAGGGTGGGAATCGAACCCACAATCTGTGACGTAGCAGGCCATACAATCACATGGTATCACCCTTACGAAAGCTACTACCGGTCCGTTGACCGCGGTGCGTGGTGAGGTAGCGGAAGCTGCCCGTGCGCCGGACTTCCGCACCGCACCGACCCGTGACGTGCGTAGTACATTCCAATAGGGTCGTATTGAGTGTTATTGAGTTTTTTTTTTTTATAAAATGTGTAGTTTATCTCTTAATAAGCAAACATTATTTAAGGTGATGATATACGCGAATAACCCTGTCCCGCACTGAACTATCGGGTGAAAGAGAGAAGGAACAAAGGTAAAATTATCCTAGTAAAAACACGTTTAAATTTTATAAAAAAAAACGAATTGTTTTTTTTGGAAAAGTGACAAAATGGCTACCTTTGTATTAGATCTTAAAATATCTGTTAATATTTTCATGTTATTTGGATGGGTAAAATAGGAATTATTTATTAATGAAAATTTTTAATTATTAAAATATTGTTCCCTGGCATAAAAAGGGTAAACCATGATATTATCATAAAGCAAAGACACACACAGACAGACACTGGTGGTAACTTCAGTAGCTTCGACGTTCATAAGTGCCCTTCTAGGGCCTAAACTGAATAAATAGCTTTGACTTTGACTTAGTGATAGCTATTAGATATTAAAAAAGAGACAAAGATGTAAGTACTTAATATGAGACAAGAAATTAACAATAATTTTTATAGTAGATAGTAGTAATATTATACTGCTAAGTTTCTTGCCGGATCTTCTCATTTGAAGGCGACTTCCGAATCGGTGGTAACTTCGTTACTTTTGACGTTCATAAGTGCCCTCTTAGACCCTAAACTGAATAAATGGCTTTGACTTTGACTTGCCTTTATCATAATATTACATCACCAAACTTCCAGATATTTCCTCTTGCCACAACATCAGTTCTTCCGCATCCTGCACAGAATCTTAATTCCGATTAAAAACACTATTGACGATTCATCGAAAGCAGTGTACCGGCGCTCACGTACGATATTCGCATATTAAAGTGTCACGATGCAAATTAGTTAAAGAACGAGTATGGTTAATCGTTTGATATCACAGGAAGAAGTCACCAAGTGAGATCGCTCGGTGAATATTATCGGGTAATACGGGTTTCTAGGATAGAAAGAATATTATCCATCAAATATTCCACCACAGTAAATAGATTGGCTCACTTGTTTCATTTATTAAGTAAGGTGATATGGGGTTTTAGGTGATGGTATAAACTCGCTGAAACCTATAATACCTTAACACCCTTACTAATAAAGCTCAATTTAACTAAAACACTGTTTAAGCTGTCATTTATTTATCGACCACCTATCTGTCATTGTCAAACAATGTGACGTTATTTGCGTGACCAATTATTTATTTATTGCACAATGTAATTAATCAGTATATTAGTGAAATAGTATTTTATTAGTGAGGTCATAAGTAATTTAGTTTAAAAAGACAGTGGTACAAATCAAATCATATTGAAATTATTTTAATATTGTTGGTTGCTTTTAGTTTCTTTACTTTCATGTGAATGTGTCTAATTTTGTTTTAAATGCTCTGTTTGCCTGTAAGCGATTGTGCATTCAGTATTTATTTAAGTTTAAGTTAGTTTTAGATCAAATGAATGTTGTTAATTTTTTAGATCGTCATCGATTGATCGTACTCCCCAACCGTATGTAAAGCTAGTGAAGAATTAGAATAAATTATCCAATAAATGTACAATACTCGAGTGCTTCCGATATGGTCTGCTTGCTAACGGACGCCAGTTGGCTCTAGCGGTTAGTTTCCAAGCCGGGTTCGAACCCCACACACGTTACTTTTAACTTTCCAAACGTTACGAACTTTGCGGAAGTTTTTTGTTTGATGTGGTAAAATATAAACGCTTTTGTGGAGCACATAAGTTTTTAGTAGGTTTATTTTGTTAACTGGTTTAGAGTCGTGAATTGAAGTTTAGTGAAGTTTATAAGTGACAGTTTTACGCGCATGCGTCAAGTGAAATTTCGACTAATACAGGATTGCACTACGATACTTATCGTAATGAGGATGTGGTGGCTGTTCAAATTATCCATCGTGTTGCAATGTAAGATTTTGATTGTTTTATTTACCTGTACAAAGGTATAGGTAATTTATTACTTAATGTCTCAAAGTGGGTCATACGAATTTAATCCGTATCGGCTGAAAATGAGATTCATATAAACAATTTTAATCTGCCATTATTCCACTTATTTGTAATTTATTACGATAAAAGCTACAATCAACTAAAAAATAAACTATCAGGATTTTTTACAAAAGCAATTAAAAATAATCATAGAGTATAAATACTGTTCATGCCTATAGCCCGCATGTTTTGTTTTTGTTTAAATTAAAGGCTGATTTCAATGGTTTGTTCAAAAGTATTTCATCCATACTATGTGTAAAAACAAAATAATGATAATGGGGAGTGGTGAGGGAAGAGGGGCGAGGAGGCAAGAAGGTTGAGGGGTGAACACGCAAATCTCAAGAACTACTGGTTCCAATTGAAAAATTATTTTAGTGTTGGATAGCCCATTTAGCGAGAAAGGCTATGATAGGCTACTTTTTATCCCGGGAAAACTACAATTAATGGATGTTCTGGAAATTTAACTGCTTAAGATCTTGTGTGAAGCGTCATCTGATATCCTCTTCTCCTCGACTATTGAGACTTTTTTTCTGATGTTTGTGTATATCATCTATAACGCGACCAGGTACGTGACGTAGCGGGTATAGATTCGTAACGGATCCTTACCAAACGTTGGATGTGGCTCTTACTACACGATCCCCATAGTGTCTTACAATATGGACGATGAACCCAAGATTACATGATCTCAACAGACAATTAAACTGCGGACCAACAAGGCGTAGATACATAGAGAAGTTAGTATTTAGAGCGTGACTAAAACAAACGATGATTTCTCCATTAGGTGCGTAGGTCAACTCATTTGCCATAACGACCTCAATATTCCCATAAATATTTTCAAACATAAAAAAGCTTGTAAAAAACTTGATTTATCCCTTTGATTTCTAAATTACCAACACTAGATAATTGTGAACGATTATTTAAAAAAAATATATCCTTTTTATGACCAATCTAACCATAAAAAGTAAAACTTTTCATGCTATATAATTATGACATCACAAGTATATATTTAATACAAAATTCCATAATAAACCTATCGTTTTGACACTTCATATAAAGTAGCCGATTTGATATGTCAGTCATCATCCCAATTCATATCAATTCTACGGATATTGAAAATAGCTAATGATGTAACGACATAACATGATATACGAAAGTTGCTACAGTTAATGTAGATCCTTTCAATCGAGGTTCTAAATAAAGTAGCAAATCCATTTGCCACTCCCAAGATCGTATTAATCATATAGACAGGTAAGTAAATTAAGTTAACTCCTGTACGAAACAGGAGACCGAACAATCACCTCGAAATTCGTGGTAAAGCAGATAAGCAAAATAATGAATTCCAAATACCATACGCGCCTCTATCGGCAAACCGTATGGGCATGCTTGTACGCCCTTTAAATGATAAATCATTGTCACCTTTATGGAATTTCGTTTAAGAAATCTATGTTTGATAGGCTTTATGTGTTATTTTTGGAGCTGAAAATCTGTTTTTATTGGTTTTCCTGTACATATCCTACATACAGGATTAACAATGTATTGATTTAAATTAAGGATATTATTTTAAGGACTTGCTAGTCTACGTCGCAAGCTTATTTGTTTAACAAAAACCGGCCAAGTGCGAGTCCGAGTCGCGCACGAAGTGTTCCGTACCATTTTCTATAAAAACGGCAAAAAAATCGCGTTTGTTGTATGGGAGCCCCCCTTAAATATTAATATTATTTTGTTTTTAGTATTTGTAGTTATAGCGGCAACAGAAATATATAATTTGTGAAAATTTCAACAGTCTAGCTATCGCGGTTCTTGAGATACAGCCTGGTGACAGACAGACGGACGGACAGACAGCGAAGTCTTAGTAATAGGGTCCCGCTTTTACCCTTTGGGTACGGAACCCTAAAAAAACTATAAAGGATTTCCAAATTGTCATGGATCTGAGTGAATATTTATTAAAACTATTAAATGTCCTTTCATAACAACTCTTGTAAATTAATTGTTATAGTTGAGAATATCTCTTCAATAATAGTAATGTAATATTCTGGGATAATCTAGATAGAACGTAACTAGATAACGGATATTATATCCCCGGCTTAGGTAGGTGATTTATCAAAATTCTTTGAATACAGTTTTTCTTTATCTATACTAATATTATAAAGAGGAAAGATTTGTATGTAAGTAAGTATGTTTGTAACGAATTGGCTCAAAAAGTACTGGACCAATTTTAAAAATTCTTTCACGGTTTGAAAGCTACATCTTCACCGAGTAACATAGGCTATAATTTATCCCGGGAACGCGGGTGAAACCGCGCGGAAAAGCTAGTATTAAAAATAAAGATTCTTTGATGTAAAATTTGCTATCTTTAATTGAATACTGGGTACATTCCCTCCAGGGGGTATTCATTTGGTTCACCCCATAGATAATGGCACCTAGACTCGGGACAAACAGATAAGTTCATGCACACAAATATCTATCCTAAGATAGTCCAAAGTGGGAATCGAATCTACGACCTGTGGCGTGACAAGTATCTTCCCAACCACGCCAGCCCGTCAATAAAGTATGTCTGCTTACAAACAAAACTTGTGTGTAACTTTAATGGAATGAAGTTTTACATAAACTCTTTGTTGCGTGCAGCAGATGCCTTGAGCTCGGCTGGAGCAAATGCTTCAGTGCACACAGCTCGAATAGCTTCAACAATATTGTACGCGTTCAACAATCAAATAGCGCTTCTAATGAATGTACCGGTTAGTTAAGGTATGGAATTAAGTTATCTTTTGTGATCCAGTTCCATATATTTAAAGTATATGTGGGCTAGATGTGGGTTGTTTCTATTTTCAGTTCGGTTTCGGTACTTTATATAATAATTGTGTTTATTAACATCATTGAAATGACTTTTTAGTGACTTCAGAATCAACTCAACTAAAATATGTGTTTATTTATAGTTAACATCATTAATCGTTTACAATTATTAATTGAAATAATTAAATTAATATAAATGGTTTTAATACCTGGACGTTCATTTTAAAATTGAAGCTGGCAGTGATGTTTTTGATGCTACTATTAATGTCGATACGAATGCAATCAAAGAGTAAATTATTTAACGCTACAATGAATGAATATCTGATGAACAATTCGTTTTTATTCAAAATAGGTATATTCATTGGCTGACGGCTATAATAATTTTCGTATATCCGTTTCGACATCGATACAATTACCAGAATATTTTTGTATATAACTTTTTGATAGCATCATAATTATAATACAAACTTTCAATTATACTTCCCGATGTTATCGAGCACTAATTACATGAATTTACAGGAAATAATTTTAAATGTTAGTTTCATGACTTCTCAGTGAGATTATACAAATACCTTAGTAAATCATTGAATAGAAACGCCTTATGAAGATCATAAGTACCAGAACGCTAAATTAAAAACGGCTTTGATCTTGACTTTTACCTTAAAAAGGACGAAAATAAATAGTTAAATGGCCAGTATTACATGATAACATTATATCAAAAATACTATTATAAAATAAAATTACTTTATATTTATAACAAAAATACAAACTATATAAAAAAAATCCTCGAAGCTACCTTCGCCTTTTTTTATTTACTTAACTTTTTCTACTCTCGCGTATACTTTGAAACCTCACCACATACCACTTCCACATGCGGAATAAAAAACGGCGCGTGCTCATGAAAGCAAGATTCCTGTTATATTTATCAACTAAAGTCGTCCTGTGCTTGTCTTGGTGTCAGTCAGCAGACCGTGAACATGCCTAAAACTTAATCGCATTACTTGTGACTTACCTGACCTGTCTTTATGTGTTTAGACTTAGCTATCTAAGCTACGCGTTTAATCTATTATGTTTCTTAATATTGAGAGTTCTGAACTTTTTAATTTGTAGGAGTATCCTGGTTTTTGGAAAAAAATATATCATACTTTATAAACTAATTTATTAGAGATCATTTATCTTTATTTAGTAACTCTTCTAAGAAAAACTTTCCGAATAAATTACACTTGAAAATTCATGAGATAATAAAACATCTTGAATTACATAAGTAAAACAAAGCACATATTAAATCCACTTAAAATCCGTAAGTATCGTCCTGCAAAACCAGAGTATGTATAAAAAGAGCAATATGACTCTAAAAGACCCCACTATCGCGTCTTATTTATCAACTTACGTACCGTGGAACGAGCGCACGCGCCTCTCTTCGTCACGCTTGATGATTTTGATACATACATTGACATTCCCTCTTGCTCTTACTTATAAGAATGTTAGTGTATATTCTCTCTCACTCTCTTTGAATATGTAAATTTTAGCACGTGCCGGATAGAGTATGGTTTAAAGACCTGTTAGTTTGATATAGGCAGACGATAAGGCATATTCATATATTATTCGAGGCAACTAATAATTAAGATACTCCGCCTAGGATATTTACTATGCTAACGACCAAACATTTCAAGCAATCTATTAATTGGAAAGAGAATATGTGTCCTCTAGTATGGATGGTATCACCACATTTAAATATTTATTTATTTATTAAGTTTCAGGAAGACTATCTACTATACAAAGAAAAATTTACTCTTGAATAGCTAACAAAGAAGTCATTAAGTCTCCACGGATAGAATTTGAATTTTAATAATAGAATATACAGGACTAACCGTAGAGCAATGCAAGCCAGGTGTTTTAATTACATGCGTGGGATTCGGTCGGACGTGTCAAACTACGATGGTGCGCACTGAAGCGATGTCGGAACAAGCATCTGCGCAACGGCCCGTGCGATACTTGTTTCTTGCAAAAAAATATACACAATAATGTTTGTAACAACCGTATTCTAGCTTTTAAAAATTCTAACTGGAGTATGATTTTAGTTTAGAATTCTTAATTGGCTAGCGTAGTTGTCTCATTACCCTATTTTATTTCATTAGTTTGGATGGAAGACTAACCACCAGTTTCTGAAAGTCCAACGAAAGTTTTGTGAACAAAACTATTTCCATTTTTAGGGTTCCGTAGTCAACAAGGAAACCTTATAGTTTCGCCATGTCCGTCTCTCTGTCTGTTTGTCCACAGTTTAGCTCAGATACTCTTAGTACTAAAAAGCTGTAATTTAAAATGCATATACATAGATATTAATCACGCCGACAAAGTGGTAAAATAAATATTTTTTTTTTATGGTACTTTCTCTACACGTGAAGTGGGGATGCTTTTGTCTTTACTGCCCATCACAATTGTGATGGGCAACTACGGAAACCTACATTGCGCGTGGCCTAACATGCACTTGGCCAGTTTTTTTTATTATGTAATTTATGGTACCCGAAGGACAATTACGAGTATGTAATAGTCTCAAAATCAACTGCACTTTAAAAGAGCTCGAGATAATATATTGCATCAAAGTTAAACATTATAAAGCCCTAGCTGAATTACATTCAAACAAAATGTCTAGGTACTAGAAGCAGTTAGTGTGTATCTCGTTCACAATGGAAATATTGTCACAGTACACGACTCAGATAATACACCCTCTGCAGCTCTGTACGCAATATGGGTATGAAAAACTTTGTGTAATGTGCATACAGTAGACTAAACTATCCAGGATGATTGCAAAAGTGCCGCTCAGCAACTACTATAGGAGCAATGAGATAATATACAACGTGTGTAATAAAACAAACGCAAGACCTGAAAAAAGTTTGTTCAGTTAATCCATACTAAATCCATCCATCCCAATTTTCACAACTTTTTATTGAATAAGGGATACCGCAAGAACTGTTTGAATAAGGAAGGCTTTATTATTCTGTTTGATAGAATAATCTTTTCATTCTTTTGATTTTGAAGAAAATTTTATAAACATCACAAGCTTTTTCAATACTAAAACACTCCTTGATTTATATAGAAAATAGAAGAACAGAAAAATACCACAATTACAAACAACATAACTAATGCAAAACGTACATTCTCTTCTCGATTATTAACAACGATGGAAATATTCGATATGAAAAACGGTAAAAAGGGGAGCTCAAGGGAATCCCTGAATTGAATAGGCAACCACGAAACAATATTCCGAAGGATTCTGCAGCCGATAATATGATGTTTCCGCTAGGAATCCTCGCAATTTTGTGCCAGATTATTTTGGGTAATGATAAAAAATCGGTTGAACGTCGGAAACTGATTCTGTAAGGGGTTCGGATCTATTCTCACAATATGTTTATCGTGAACGTTTTTTGGTATATTAAAAATAATTTAATAGGATATTTTAATGTTATGAGTAGGAGTAAACCTTGGGTGGCGTAAGATATTAGTTTATAACTTTTCATTGTTGATGATTAATTGTAGTAATATTCAATCAAATCACAGAATAAGGAAAAGTTTATACTCAAGAGGTCTAAATGACTAAGGCTTTAATCAATGAATAATACCTTAACTCTAAAAACCTAATTTTGGATAGCTATTCTATAGTACTAAACCCATTTGTCAAATGCATTCAGTTGTTAGATACTTTTCTTAATTTTTTAACAAAATTTCAATACCCTACAAACAAAGGGCTTGTAAAACACACCGGGTGACGTCTGATGCGTGAAGCTCCCGAGGGTAATGCGGTGTTGTACCCGGCCATTATTATTGATTCCTGTGTCCCGGAATGTTTGAACTTTTTGCTCCGTCCGCAATGGAATGTCACCTATTATTGAAGAGTTATTGCGTTTTGGTCATTTTCCGATATATTATATTTGTTGAGTCTGTTTTTGATAAATTTGTATAAATTGCTGAGGAAATTACATGAACGTAAATTAATGTAAATGTGAGAAGAATAATCATTAATAAATCTTAGAAATAGTTAACAAAATAAAGCATTTTATTTTTTCTACATTAATAAGCATTGAATAATTTTTATCTACTAATCATTTTAACCAATTATTTTATCCATTATCAAAAATATAACTTAAAAGACCATTTAACCTATTTGTGAAATATTTTATTTGCAGGTGTCCAATCAGTGCGAATAATCAACATGCGGGTACCCGAAGTGATACAATACGGCACAAAGGAGGTGATTACACTGGACTGCGACTACACGACAAATAACGTGACGGGCTTGGTGGTGAAGTGGTTTTATATGGACAAGTCACAGCCGGTCTACCAATGGATACCGCCGCAAAAGCCGCAGGCTTTGGGTTTGTTGAAGAATAAGGTAAATTTGGAATACAAGGAGCTTGTTTATTTTCGAATACTGAATTATTAATCGAAATAAACTCGTTACAGGGTTATTTATATTTTGTATAATGTGGAGGCCATATACTGAAAATTAAAACAAAACCCTTTATACATTCCAGCTGAACTTAAGCTACAAAGTGTCACACAACCCGTACACTCAACACCGAGCACTGCGCATCATGCAGCCAGACACCGAGCTCACCGGCAACTACACCTGCGTCATATCCACCTTCCTGGCTGAGGACGAGAGAACGCGCCCTATGACTATATTTGGTTAGTATACTACAACTACGAAGTGTCGAATATTCTTCGCCACAACTTGAGCCACAAAACATTTATAAAATCATGATTTTCACTCTGTCACTGTTAGGAGACTCTATTTAACCAGTTGGTTTTATTAAAATGAAGCCATAGTTACTCAGTATCTATCTTCGATAATAAGAATGTAGATTCAAAATAAGTAGTTTCAAGCCTCTGAGTTTAAGAGATAAGAATTTCTCACTGGTGATTAGGTAATGGAATGCATTAAGCGTTCTTGTAAGAAATGTATCAATCTAAAAGGCATGTGGAGTCCTCTAATCTGCACCAGGTGTTTTATCTTAACCCCCTTAGTTGTTGGTAAAGGTTTGTAGGGATTAGGCATGTCCTGTCGATGAAATGTATTGAAGGTATTATACATTACACTACTCTTTGCTCTATTCCTCTCTTTAATTTCATAAACGATGTCCAAAAGTATAAACATACAGTTTTAAATTACACTTACACAAGTAGTATATAAATGTAGCACTATAAAATACCTGTTTAAAAGCTGAATTGTAATGTGCACCAAACTTATCCGCAACAATATGCTTTGTGAGCTGAGACAAAACGGAAATTACTGAGGAACTTTACCTTTACCCACGTATCCAGCTGAGCTTCGCTAGGTAGCGTTTTCATCATAGAGCGACAGCGGTTTCAAACAAATCTTTGAAACGTTTTGTGTACGTAATTTGAGTTGTGAATGGTCATGTTTGATTATCACATAATCTGGAAGTCTATTCTCTAAGCTAACGTTGATACAAAGTTTTCCCCAGTATAATTGTATGTCAATGAAGTTTCAATGACGACACGTAGTCGAGATTTTATTTTTTTCTAAAAAGCACAGGCCAAGTGCTACGTAAAATCCGTGCCTGAAATGCCTGAAATTGCGCCTGAGCGTTTCATTATCATAAATCAATAACTTTATTGCATGATGAAATGAAATACGTTATTTCGAGTATGTCAAAATTACATTGAGTTTTTATCAGTAAATCACCAAATTTAATACTCACGCAATACAAAGACAAAATAATTACATACACTTTATAACATTAACTGTAAAAGTAACTACTCTTTGTAGAATTAATTACCGGCTATATTCATACGTGGAATATAATTTGTAAGTCATTTCAGAAATCCCTTTGACGTTACTAATTAACTTTTCGCTAAAATACAACATCCATAAAAAATCCAATAAGAAGTTAAAAGCACAATACTTAAGAAATGTATTTAATTATTATAATAAAATCCATTATGCCAAAGAAAATGAATAGAATAAGAGCAAAAAAGCTTTCAAGAGTTGACTTAATTAATTTACAATAATACAGTAAAAATAAACGATATTAAAGGTACTTCATTTATACGCCATGCTTCAGCACATCAATGACAAAGGAGCAGTCTTTTTGATAGGAATTTTATAATTATTTATGTGAACGGAATCTACTTTTTGTAAGTTATTTATAATGTATAATAACGTGATTGGGTATTGGGTGATAAATATGAAATTTAAGCATTACATTATAAGAGGCGATGGCACTATGGTGGTGACGTTAAGTGGTTGTGGATTTGAATTTTACAAAGCTAGAGCTGTCAGTGAAGTAAAACATCGTGAGGACACCATAAAAATCTGTCGCCAAACACCAACTGATGTATTTCGGTAGCTGCACTCGCGAGGCAGTTCTTTTCGAGACTTTGTATGAGGCATTGTAGAGGAGGCTATGCCACTACAATGGGGACCTATAAGCAGTTCATGATAGATAAATACAAAGATAGATAGAAAAACATTCATGATGATCTCATTTTAATTTTTGTTTCAGTACCTGAAAGAAGATTCGACATGATACAAGACAGACTGAACGATGGGTATTTGAACATCATTTGCTCTATTGAAGGAGTTTTCCCAAGACCTGAAGTCACCATACTAGCTGGCAATAGGTACATTTAATACTTACAATTATCTTTAAGAAGTTACATTTTAACAATTACCCTTTTTGGCAAATTAATAGTAATCCTTTAAATTATATATTGATTTTAGCATATCAACTTTAGTATTTTAATGTTCTATAAGATTATAGAATAGTTTCAATCGCAATTTGATGCTCAAGCAATCTATCTATATATAGCTCACTACAAACATGAAAGCTTTGTGTTGAGTATCGCTGGAAATTGTACCAGGAGAGAAGCGCTGTGAGGAGCATCCCTTAACGGCAAGTGTCACACACGACTTGAGTTACGACATCATGCTAAATTGCACAGGCGCTGTGAGAGCAAACATGCGTTTCTTTGATTCAGTTGTTTGTAAAGAATATTAAATACCTAGTTTTAGTTCGGAAAAAAATATATAACAATTGACAATATATCCTAAGTTTATGGTTATAATAAATCGTTTTATTTTTTGATGGGACACGAAGTTGGTGGGTCCAGGGGACCATCGACCACCCTTACGTGGACAATCTATTTTGAGAAGAATATATTGCAATGATAGTCATACTATAATCTACCACATCACGATTTTATTTTATTTTTTTATTTCTTCACTTTAACACAAATTCAAAATACCTACAAAATTTGTGGACTCGCGGCCTCGCATTTTGTAGGTGGACCCGCTCAGTCACGCTACAGCGCCTTTAGGCGACGCCTTGAAGATTTTGGCTGCAAGGATTCCGATTTTTCTCAACAATGACTGAAGCGAACGAACTGAAATTTATTGTAAGAATTCATCATATCTTTGACTTTATTTTGTACGTTGCATAACACGATTGGTTAACTTTTATAACACAAAATAATTAATCAAAAAGACCTCTTTAAAATAAGAGATTCCAATCTTACCGGCATTTTGTACTTAGGTTTCATGAAATATAATTGTAGTTTTTAAATTAAACAATAAAAACCATTTTGTCGCATACGCCCGTTCCGTTTACGCGGGTTTTCTATGAGAGGTCGCTATAGTAGGGAGCGGGACGCAGCACGTTGAATTTCAGATTTTTAAGCTTAACGCGGCGTCACCTTAATCGTTATTCGTATAATGCTAGATGTTATTGTGGGACATTTATTGGGAGTCGAGTTATACCTTCTACATTTAAACATGTTCTACATAATAAATTTACTCTTATGTAGTAATAGTTCAAATTGGTGCGGATTAGTTTCAACTTGTAGAACTTTAAAATAAAAATGTAGCTAAAAACATGTAGCAATATAATATAAATATACATCGACCAATAGTTTTTAATGGCCTGATAGGACATAACAACAGGGAAACTTCGCTGAACCCAAATTGGTTCGTGAATAATACTCGAATGCTCACTTGAACGTTCCTTAATATAGAAACACACGATGCTATATAACTACCAGCTACGCTTGTTTTACATCCTCCTTATCTATGTCCTAATATAATATTTATGCTACTAAAGATTTAATGCAACAGCATGATTAGCATGAAATATGAAATTACATCTAAGTTACAAAAAAAAAACGATTGATTGACATAAAATTGCTGTAAAAAACATGACTTTACTAAATATAAATGTTTTATTGCAAATCAATCTGCACATCTTTTAAAAAGGGAACGGGACAGTCCACACCACTTGAACATACAACCAGCCTTACAGTTTTGAACTGAATAATTCGGATACCTCGCAAAAGTTGGCTAACATCCCGGCATTGGAGGATACGATCGCGTACCCTACGCGTCGCGGTCGAAATTTAGTTTGTCGCACTGGTTTTTGATCTGTTTTGGTCCATAGCATTATAACATAGAATAGGCTTGTCAATGCAACGTGTAACATTGAACATGTAGATGTCTGATATTTAACAAACCTAAACTGAATGGCTTTAAAATGGCTTTGACTTTGAAATTGAATTAATATACATTCGAATTAACAAAATAAACGTTGAAAATAATTACAAAATGAACTACCACTCAAAATAGCATTGTTTACGATAACAATTATTTATGGAATCTTATTATAAATACTTTTCAACAGGCCTTTAAAGACGAAATCAGCAATCAACATGATCGAGGGCCGCTACACGGCGCTCACGAGTGCAGTGGTGAGGGTGGACGCTCTGCCGCCGACGGTGGAGATCCTGTGCGACGTGCAGGTGCCACTGGCTAACTACTTCAGTAGAAAGAGAGATATATTTTATAGAGGTGAGGTTCACGAATACATGTTTTAACTTTTTAGGTAGGTGTAAAATATATTTCCATATTAATTAAGAAAGAAATGATCATCTGCAACCAGATTGCTAATATGCTTGAGACTAGGCGACATTGCTTACTTGTCCCGTTTGGACTTAAAATTTGGATTTTTAGTTATATCTACATTTGTATAGTTTTAAGTAGCTGTTAGATAATTTAGGAAATAAATTAAATAAATGTTATTATTTCTTTCTATTTATTTCTTAACATTATTAATATTTTACAGATCCACCTCCTTCAACAACAGAAACAACAAATTCAGCATATGCACAAACTGAAAGGAATTCAGGTAAACATTTAATTTTAATAATAATCGAACAACTCTAAGATCCTTATCAATGACTATAACTACTTAATTATTAGATACAAGGATAATAGCCTAATTATTTTCTTTTGACAGGTCACCAGCTTACCTCAACTGTAATGCTGACCCTTATAACAATAGTTCTTCATCGACAAAGGTTACAAGACACGTGATAGTAATAGAAAAATCCTAAACGATAATATTATTTTGTTAAAAATATTAGGACTATTTCTCTACTGAATGCATTTCAGTTATACATACAAACACTTGTACTTAAAAGAAAATCAAGGGGTGCATCCTAAAGGATGTAATAGTGTAGGTTGAACTTGGAACATTACGGAAGCTACGTAGACTGCTACGATTTTTTCGTAGCGGCCTACGAACATGTTGAAATCATGTATTAGTTCTTAGAGATTTTTTAAGAGTTAGTTTAGTTTGTAGATAATTTCAATTTATATATAATAAATATATACATTTGTTTGTACATACATATAAGATTAATTATTTTGATATTCCTTATTTTAATTATAATAATAAACATCAAAGCATAATATAATAAAAGGAACAAAGATATCATAATAAAAGAACATAATTATACTCAGAAATATTCCAAAGATATTTTTTATATCTAGTCGTAATTGAAATATAAATAAATTTCCTTAAATGTGTTTCCATTTTTACTTTCTTCCTGATAAAGATCATTTGATTATAATTAAAAAAATGAAGAAAAAATGTTTTATCATTATAAGGGATTACTAATCTCAACACAAAGAAAAAGCAATTGCGAATATGAATGCCTACATTTATTTACTTCAAAGCACCATAGGAATTATAGTACGTTAACTTTGAGGATATAAACAAAATACAAACACGGATAAAAACATGAACCGGTGATAAAAGTTAATTTGTAACGTTAATATGTACCGACTCAGGGCTTAATTTGGACTAATGAGACTTAAGTTGAGTTTGGAATCATTTCAACGATGAAAATAACACTGGGAAAATCCACGAGGTAGTGTAGAGAAGCTTTAGAGAGAGCGACATGTTCGTCCAATCAACACTACATGTCAAAAATATCTCAATATACGGTATTGGAATTGATCCCCAACCGGGAACAGGTGTGGGTTAGTTTCCAATTCACATAGATAATAATATTGAGTTCGATGGGATTGGAAAAAATGTATGCAGTCATTTCATAACTGTGTGGCGATTTGTCCCATACTTTTGTTAAAAAATCACAAATCAAAACACTTTTATATAACTTCATAGTTATCTACAACAATTGTAATTACACATGAAAGGTTTTCAGTTTTATTTCAGCAGCTTTATAACATGGGAAATTATTACTAAAAACAAACTACATCCATCAAGATGGCGAACACGGAACTCACTTCACTTTGCTTCCATAACTTACGCGCTTCATTTCTTGCTGTGCTGTTAATTGTTTTATTTTATCTTCATTTCATGTATTGAATTCTATTAAAATTAAATCTTTCTTTCTATCTTGCAAAAATTATCTTCATTCTTCTTCTTTCGTTACATACTTTTATAACCTACATCATACGATCATACTAAGTTCAAAATATCCTTCTGATCTTAGGTAAGCTCGTAGTGGAGGACCTAGGAGCTAGCTACAGACCCTACAATACACTACTATTTCTACCCGTTTTGCATAAAAATATCAAAAGTCACCGTTTCAACTAATTCTACGGGCGGTAAGGGATATCAGAGGCATATTGTGGTGGCTCAACATCTTTCCGCAAATAAATTTCCCACGAGGCACGTATTTTACATCGGCGACGACATTCGGGACGCGGACGATCTGAAATATTTTAAAGAAGACATCGCTAAGAATTAATGTTATTATTAGTTGTTTTTTGTCGGAATTTTGGCGTGTATTGCTTCATGCTTTGTATACATTTTTTTGGATGGTACGGCTGATGTATTAAAACGAGTTTAAGGGTTAAATATCATGAGTCTTGTAAAGTACCGAAATGGCTGTGACTTTATCTCGGATTGCAACTTAATTGATATTATCGCTTTTATATACATATGTATAAAGCTGATTCTCCCGATTTCACCCGCGTCCCCGGTATAAAAAAAAAGATTCCTACGAATTGAGAACTAGCCTGCCAATCTTTTAAATTTGAACAAATCAGACATTAAAAAAAAAGTTAAAATCGGATAAGTAGTTTCGGAGTTCAGGTAATTTCATACATAGGTATCTATCCTAATATTATAAAGCTGAAGAGTTTGTTTGTTTGAACGCGCTAATCTCAGGAACTACTGGTTACTTTGAAAAACTATTTCGTGTTAGATAGCCCATTTATCGAGGAAGGTTATAATAGGCTACTTTTTATCCCGGGAAAACACAAGATCCCTCGGCAACGCGGGTGAAACCGCGGGGTGGATGTTAGTATTAAGATATGAAGGGAGCGTGATAACAGCATCGAGAAATTTAACTTTTAATCACCTAAACATTGTTTTTGTAGTACTAAACAAGTTTATTTAAATCGATAAATGAACATAACATTAGTCTGGTGTGGGTAAAACCGAAGGACATAAGTAGTACCATAGTAATTTCATTTGAAAGCAGCGATATGGCAGTTAATTTTAAATAGCAGTGGCAGCTAATATTGAATTTAGTCAAAGTATCGGATATCCCACCCCGGGGCTATATTCGTTTCGGATGTAACAAGAAAATTTATTATTTACTAACATATAACCCAGAGTTGATGTGCTTGCAATTTTCTTTTTATCGGGCGATCCGTTTAAAGAATGATTTTATTCTTATAATTCACTATAACCCGTTGATGTAACTACTTAAATCTATTAGTAGGTCCCAATATACAATCAAATTGATGAGTTATTGGATATTTTTGCCCTTGTAAGATCGTTTATTTGTTTGCAGATATCATGAATTTGATTTACGATGTCTGGCGTTCTGCAATAAACACGATTCCTATTTCTTTCGTATAAAATTTTATGTGAAACTAAATTGTATTTGCTGTTATCGAGTTTACAGCTCATTTTGTTAGTATTTAATATTTACTTACTTGTGATACTCATAAACTGATATCTCTCGGAAATTTTAAGGAATAATTCATAAACATTATCGTAAATTGTTTTGAAAGATAAAGATGAAAGTTTATCAACTCCTTTGATAATTGCAGATAAGCACGCACAAAGCCATGAATAAATGTGTGTATCCAATAAAAATGTTAAGCCGTTGTTTGGTGCAATCTGTTTTCGGTATCGCGGCCTTGAGCCGATTTACATGCATAAAATATAGAGTGGAGCTTTGGCTTTATTTGCTTTATTCAAATATCCATCGATGCAGTTGGTGCTTTGCCCTTCGGACCCGCACCTTGAGTTACATACAACATAGTCGTGCAGGATCGCTTTAAGCGATTAATTCAATGAGTGCATTGATACGACAAATCAAATTTCAAATTCAAGTCTGTAGGTTGAGTCAGTATGTTGGGATCCCAGATAAAGAGTTTTATATTTGTTTTTATTATAACCCAAATATGATTGTGCGATTTTAAAATGTATAAACTTTTATAGTGCATCGGAACCTGCCTGCTTGTCAACCTACTGACAAAAAAAATATTGGAGAAGAAACTGTACCTTATGTTGATATTCAGAGACATTTAGCTGTAAACCAATTAGACTCATACAATCCATGGTCAAATATTACTTGCAACTTGCAATTAATTAATTTATTTATTTATTTTATCTATCCATAATGCATAGAAAAATATAAGTTTTGTTTCTTGGCCCCCGCAAACCAAATGTTGGTTTGTATGGGAGTTGCACATTCCTCAAAACAACGCAAAAAACGATAAACTGCTTATGAACTAAACAAATTAATATTATATTATTACATTGGTATAATAATAATAAACTTTGTGATTTTAAAATACAGCTAAATTTTATGAAATTGTTCACACATTGAAAGGAAGTTATGAAACAAATTCTTTTACGTCTGTAACATGTAAAAATCTCTTAAAATCTCCTCTATAAAATAAACATCAAGATAGAACGAAGTGTAAACAGCCCGCATGCGCTTTCATTATAATCGTTGATTTGCGAATACCTACCCTCACGCTTTGCAAAGGTTTTATTTGAACGCCTCCTTAATTCTCGTGCAAACAAAACTGCTGTGAGTGAGGAGATTATGTAAACCTTTAATTTACAAGTGTCATAGATAGAAAACTAATGGTTCAAATAGAGGTACCTTTCTAAGTATTACGAGTTTAAACAACTGGGTTGAACAAGAGTTGACCTCCCTACATATTTTTTAATTCATTTCAATATTACGTAACATATGTTGACATTTTTTTTAACAACATTTTTTACCTAACTCTGAGTATTAAATATTTATGAAAATGAAAATATTTTTTATTCAAATAGGGCTTCACAAGCACTATGTGTACCTATAGCTGGCTCAATTATTATTTCCGTTTCTATCTAAGCAATCATCTACAATAAAGTTTACTGTCTCTACCTAGACCCACGTGAACAATGTATTTGAAATTTTAATAAGCTTACCATGAAATTTCTTAATCTTCACCTGTGCTACCTCCTTACTTACCGCTTCGTGATATTTGTCGTTATGCAAAAATAAGTCTTAACAGTTCATAAAAACTTTATCATTCAGCTTGCCTCTTAAACACGTTGATAAACAGACATAAAACACACATGTTCTGTTGTATATATAGCGGTAGTTATTATTTTACTGCTGCGCAAAATTCAAAAATCCTTGTTACAAAATTAAATTAATAACATGCAATAAATTTATTTAAATCGTTAAAAGAAGTATTTTTCACGGAGCTTTATTCCTATAGCTCCGTGAAAAAAACTACCATCAATAGCTCCCTATTGATGGTAACTCAACTTATCTAGCGAATTATAGTGAACTAGCTTCCACCCTCGTTTTTACCCGCGTTCCGGAAAGACCTTATGTTTTTCTGGGATAAAAGGTATCTTTTGTTATTCCAGGTTGTGATCAATCTATGTACCACGTTTCAGCCAAATCCATTCAACTATTACAGAGCGTAGTGGTAACAAACATACATACACACAAACATTCATGTTTAAAATATAAGTAAGGTTAGTAGGATACTAGGATATAATTTATTGTACTAAAACCAATTTATATTTTATTCTACATGCAATTTGAATTTTTAATATCATCACAAGATTTATTTTTCTATTTAACTTTCTAAATATCTTTACCTTAACGAGTATATATATAAACAATGCGGCCGAGCTTTTGTAGTTATTCTCAGCACGTCGTGCTCCAAGCCTTTGTTAGTCGACAACGAGTTAATTATTCAAATAACCACTCTTGACTTAAGGCAACGCCTTGAAGATTTTGGTTGCAAGGATTCCGATTTTTCTCAACAATGACTGATGCGAACGAACTGAAATTTATTGTAAGAATTCATCATGTCTTTGACTTTATTTTGTACGTTGCATAACACGATTGGTTATCTTTTATAACACAAAATAATTAATCAAAAAGACCTCTTTAAAATAAGAGATTCCAATTTTACAGGCATTGAGGATCGATTTGAGGTTCCAAAATTTCTACATATATTAATTGAAACTGATACTATAAATTGTACTTAGGTTTTATGAAATATATTTGTAGTTTTTAAATTAAACAATAAAAACCATTTTTCGCATACGCCCGTTCCGTTTACGCGGGTTTTCTATGAGAGGTCGATATAGTAGGGAGCGGGACGCAGCACGTTGAGTTTCAGATTTTTAAGCTTAACGCGGCGTCACCTTAAGCAGCTCTCGCCATTACGTTGTGGTTACATACATATCTATATCAACGCTAATGTTACATGAATAATAAAAATTCACCAACACGCTGTTCGTCTGTCTGTTTGAATACACATGTCTTCGATACCACAGAACAGTTCATGGGGTTTCCATGTAAATGTCGAAATAGTAAACAGGGAAAAAAAGATTTATAAATTTTATAAAGTCATTCCAAACAAAACTGCGAGTGAAAAACTAGAAATAAAGATAATTATAACCGTTATATCAACATTATAGAACATACTGTAGTTAGTAGAACTCTTAGTGCAGAGTTCGCCCGGGGAAGTACTACCACCATATCTAATTCCGCCGTGAAATAGTAGTGCACTTGTATTACTGTGTTTCGGTTAGGAGGGTATGGGAGCCGGTGAAATTACAGGCACAGGAGACTTAACAACTTCATGTCTCAAGGTTGGCAACGCGTGAGTGATACCCCTGACAGGGAAAATATAATATTATATTTTCTTTGCCCGTGGTGTTATGAGCGTCTATAGGCTACGGTAACCACTAACCATCAGGTGGGCCGTAATAATAAAACTAATATAATGTATATTATATTACTAATTTCCGCTCCGCGGTTTCACCCGCGTTTTCCGGGAGCCTATAGCCTTCCTCCATAATGGGCTATCTAATACTAAAATTTAAAAAATCAATTCGAACCGGTAGTTCCTGAGATTAGCGCGTTCAACCAAACAAACATACAAACTTTTTTTTTTTTTGGTTGCCTTTTGTTGGCAGTATAATTAATAATAATTTTAGTATAAGCATGTAATAGGTTTAGAAATTGATATATACTGTCAAATAAAAAACTATTCTATTCTATTCTATTCTAAACTCTTCAGCTTGATAATATTAATATAGATATTATATTAACAAATATAAATACATATACAAACTATAAGTATATAGAAAATTTCCATAAACCTATCCAAGGAAAATAATAATAATTGTAACACCACCATAACCCTAGTACGTAAGAATGAGACAGACATAGCATATCAAATAACAATTAGCGATAAATTCACCGAGGACAGAGGACCAAACTAATCTATGCGCTGTTCAGCTAATTGGATCTCTCTTGGGTTAAATAGGTAAGTGGGATAACTACCGAGTGCTTCGGATCAACTGATCCGAGACTAAACTTAGTCTACACACTGCGCAACATTCGCTAAAATTCAAGAAAAAATTATAGATTTATATTCTTAATGTACCTAATGACAATAAATATTAACGCTTTAACGCTACGGAAAAGGCATTTTTAACATACGGCTATGAACTGTTACTCTGTGAGAAGTTGGCATATTTTAGTGTTGAAATTCAAGTTATTTAAAAACATTTTTAAGAATAATAAAATAAGTCAAAACAGAACCTAAATTTTGACTTTCCGCTTAATTACCCCAAACCACCCATTACCAACTTAAATAACATGATTATTTATATCACTTCATTTCGTTCATAAGTCGTTACCCCCCTAAATCATTGCAACCATAAATCGTAATATAAAACGACCTCTAAATAACAGTCACTTCATTATAGCGCAATCCAATGGCTATTGGTAAAACAATGTAGGGTAGGCGAACAAACAAGCCAGCAGCGGGGCAATAAGGGCCCATTCACACGAACGCCGCCGGCAACGCGCGTAAGCTATTCTATGCATTTGTGATTGATTCAATAATCGATGTAGATACAGCGTGTGCGTTATTTAATGGCAATTGTGGATGTATGTGAGGTATCCCTAGTGGAAAATAGATGTGACTGGTGTGAACGGTTTTATGATTTTCCGGATAATGCTACGTGATTAACATGTTTTGAAAACAGTATGGGTGGGGGGTATAGAATAGACACAATTTAGATTGGTGATTATGTTAATGTGTATGCTGTTGATTGTTGATTTCGAATAAATAAATAAATGAATATTATATATTTATGAAAGTAAATAGCTAAAACAAAGATTAATGAATGGATTTAACACGTTGGGTTTTTAAATATAAGAGACTAGCTATTCACTACGCGGTTTCACCCGTGATCGCCTATAATATAGGCCACTAGGGTAACTTAGGGGTTAAATTCTAAAAATATTTGCTTAGTACAGTCGACGTCAAAGATATATTTACAATTGAAAGTTACAAAAAGATCTTTACATTAAAATAAGTTGCCATGTAATGTGACAAGTGCTTGTTTACATGATATATTACAGTTTTATATTTTCACTCAATGTGCCCAAAACATATATACACTATTTAATCCATGGAATTTGCCACTTTTTCTGACTTATATTCGTTTACATGACAAGTTACATAATAATATTTACTCTTAATGTACCAAATTAAATTGCATGTAAAGCTCAATTTTAATATTTACAATCAACCATACATAAACAGTTTTATATTTCCTGGTAAATAAATACCTTTACAAACAATTGAAAGCAGCAGTCTAAAATATTGACAATCGTCGAAAAGAGTACCATACTGTCAAATGGTCTGTTTGTCTCGTTTTCGTGGTCTCGTTCGTTTAGATGACGCTATCAATGCTATGTCGAGTCTTTAATTCCGATGTTTACATTTAAACCATTTTCAGTATTTTTGATTTTCAGAGTTCCGTACCCAGAGGTTAAAACAGACCCAATTACTAAACCTCTAGTGTCCGTTCGTCTGTCTGTCTCTCACCAGGCTGTACCTATCTCACGAACAGTTATAACTAGGCTATTAAAACTTTCAGGCGATGTATTTCTGTGCCCCTAAGTTCAATAACAAATACTAAAATCAGAATAAAATAAATATTTAAGTCGAGCTGTTTATTTGTACAACAAATGTGATTTTTTGAAAATTGTACGGTACCCTTAATGTACGAATCCGACTCGCCCTTGGCCGGTTATTTTGTAAATGCATAGATACTGAAGAATACTAAGTTTAAATAAAAGTGAATTTAAGGCCGAACTTCCTTACGTAAGATAAGCGCGATTCGATGACTAACTGTATGGATTGTCATGGTCATGGGTATCTGTTGGATAAATGTCTATCTGAGGAATAAAAATTGGCCCTAAAGTTGTGCTTTTTAGCTTTAGGGGGCTTTTATTCTTGAACGTGGCTTTATTGTTATGTTGATCAAAAGCTGACATACCTACTTTCGTTTCTACTATACCTTTTGATTAAAAGACTTATGAGTACAGTTAGGTGTTTTAATTTTAAAAAAAGTGCTATACTAGTTCTATTAAAAAAAATACTTCTTATATAAATAATCATACAACGTGTGAATATCTTAATGTTTAAACATTTTAAAATCGTGTGTAGCCGCCAAAAGCATCCTGCACGTCTTGTAAGCGTTGGCCCATAGAGCGGACTAAATTTTCGCAGTAGTCAATACCGCGATAGTATTCCCACAGCTCGTGTACATGTTCTCTTAAATTTTGTTTGGTCTTTACCTTCGAAGAGTCCCAGTTTTGGACCATAAGACCCCACATGTTTTCAATAACATTCATGTCCGGGGATTTTGGTGACAACTTTATCAGTTCTATGCTATCTTGTTCATTGATCCATGCTTGGACTATACGGGAAATATGGACCGATGAGTTGTCCTGTACCAAATATATTTTTTATCACCAAATGAAGCTTTAAGTGTTGGTAGTAAGACATCTCTGAGGATTTCTAAATAATTGTTGGCATTCATTCGTGTTGTGATTTCCACAAGTTCACCTGGACCCGAACTCGAAATCCACCCCCAAAAACCAATTGACAGACGTCCACTTCTTCTATCGACCAAGACATTTTGTTCGTCGTAACGCGTGTTTAGCGATATAGGGACACGCGTCCATCTTGGCGTGTTGTGAAGACCTTTTCGTCGATAAAAACCGCGTCTTCAAAGTCGAAATATTGATATTTATTGGCAAAATTCAACCGCTAACCTTTGTGCCGGTCAGTTAGTTGCGGTTTCCTCGCAGGGATTCTACGACGAAGTCCTGCACTCTTTAATCGTCTTCTGATTGTATTAGCACTAACATTTAATTGTTGTGCATATGTAGGTACGCTTATGAATCGCTGGACCATCACACTTTCTATAAAGCCCTGTCAGTGTATTCAGAGGTTTTTTTATTTCGGCCCTTAGATGAGTGACATTTCACTGTTCCCTCGTTGCCCCATCTGTTGATCCACAGATACACCGTTGGTCGCTGAAACAAGATGAGAGTGATGAGATTCACTATTTAATATTTCTCATAAAATTTAATATGTTATGACGTAAGGCCATATTTATTACCGTCATTTGAAGGTTTACTTACCGAAATCCCCAGTTCTTCCGATATATCCGTAACCGTAGCTCCATATTCACGCATGGTAATTATTTTGTGCTTTGTATGGTCGTCTATGCGAAACATTTTATTTAATATTGTTTATGAAATTTATCTTTACAATGACACTCGCAATGCATCAATGACGCTCGAAAAGATAAAACACTTCTAGAAATATCATAAATAGAATGGAATATTCTTAATATGAATTATTAAAAATAAGTACCTAAGAAGCTAAAGAAAATTATAGCAAGGAGGTTTCTTAAATAAAAGGTAGGCCAGAACGAAATAGATGAATTATAAAGAAATTTGTAAATATGTATGTAAATATGTTTTTGTAGCAGAATGCGTTAAAGTTGTTATGCATCATGAAACGTAAAAACAGAAATGTTGCTCTTGACGTGTATCACGTTTGACACATTGAGTGTAAATATTATTCTGTAACTTGTTATGTAAACGAATATAAGTCAGAAAAAGTGGCAAATTCCATGGATTAAATAGTGTAAACATATTTTGGGCACATTGAGTGAAAATATAAAACTGTAATATATCACGTAAACAAGTACTTGTCACATTACATGGCAACTTATTTTAATGTAAAGATCTTTTTGTAACTTTCAATTGTAAATATATCTTTGACGTCGACTGTACACCCCTATGTTACAAAAGGAAAATAGGTACTCTACGCATTTTGCAATTATAGGTCCAGGGCGGTTAAGGTTCTGCGTTGATTATCACCTGTCAATCAGTCAGACAGGACTTTTTCATTTATGTATAAAGATTGAGGGCTAACTGCGAAAAAAAATTGGCCAATAATTGAATATGCTCCAAAAATTTTGTAGCATCTTTATTTCCGTTTATGTTTTTTTTTAAATATTACATTGGCGGCAAACAAGCAAATTACCTATGCCTATGAACGCTTGAAACCCCAGGGGTATCACTCACGCGTTGCCGACCCTTCCCCCTCCCCGATGAGCTCTGCCGACCATACTCACGCAGGTACACAACTATAAATTAGGGCTTGGCTGCGGTGCTCTGTAAGGTGGAGGTACTTCCCCAGTCGAGCTGCTCTCTGAGCGACATATCGCTATGCTCTACCTCTCTCAAAATGTAATCATATAACAATCGATTTAACCTTCCCCATAATCAATATCGATTAACCATTGAATAGTTTATAAAATATATATTTTCCTTTCTCATTGCGTAAACAAAAACAATATTATCAAAACTCAGTACCTACGCAGTAAGACCTTCTAATAATACAAGATACTGTAACGCAAGTAATTACTGAGGCTCGTAAATGAAATTTTGGATGCTAATTGACTGAATACAATTAAGGGAGCGCAACCTAAGATTGTGTGAGTAAACTCCAACGAGTTCAATGAACGCAAATGTAAGTAAGAATGGAAGTGATTCTATAATGAGCGTAGTTTTTTTTTTCATAATAAAATATAATGATTTAGTCACAAAATTACGTGACAATAATATGAAAAGAATACTCCAACTTGGCAGTTGATTTAGCCTCGAAATTGTGATGACAATGATTATAATAAACGTTGATAATATAACCGTCTTTATACATTAACATTTACCGATATTCATCGCAGGAAGAAAATGTATTTCATTTTATATATGCTAATTTCTATTTATCTACAATGCAAAATACATTGAATAAATTGTGCTTTAAATTAAATTAGCGAAAGGCCAATAGCTCAATGTTATACTAATGATGAAGCAAGCTAGTCTAAAAAATACAAGGCACATCCAGCGGCCCCAGATCTAAAGTTCAATGTTAACTAAATAAGTAACAAGTTTAGGTAAGGAGCAGGTGGTAGGAGCGTGCCTTTGATAACGTGTGGCCTACTCTATTTCGGCTCTGATTTTTGAAGTAAACCTTATTTATGTGCCCAATTTCGGTTTTATTTTGCTGTTTGTGTAAAGCATTCGATTAATTTATTGTTCGTGTTAAAAGCTTAGAGCAAATTTGCATGTGTTGTTGATAATGGACTCTGATAATATTTTTAATTGAAGTCATTTGTGGGATATCTCTTAGATTAGTTAAGCTAGTTGGAAGCCAATTAGCTTGAGAACTCCAACAATAGGTTGACTAGCCTACCTCCACTAATGCGCATTGGGCATATTTCACCCTTATTCATGAAAGGAGACCTGTGCTCAGCCTTGGCTGCAAAAGAAGGAAGGAAGTATCAAATCTTAAGGAGTGCAAATATAACTATAGTTTTAAAATATAAAAATGTTCTGAAAATAAATAAAAATACTACAAAATATATTATATTTGAAACTGTCACGCATTACGAAAAAAGAAACAATATACAGCTTTTTATTTTAAAAACAAAGTATTGTCTGTCACTAAGCTATAACAGCTATTACCCGACCAAATATAGAAGGCCTTGATTCTACATCTCCGACAATAAACAGGGTACTGTAGGCATTACACGGTTAATATAAAACACGTACTCACTCCACTCTTTTATTACTCTCATAATGTTGCTTTTGAAAATTTTCCTAAAAAACTTTATCTAATATCTAAAAACATACAGAGTCGTATTATATTAGGTGCCGTGGCATAGTCTTATATTTAATTACATAGCAACATTTATGTAGAAAATAAAGGAAATCGGTTTTGCATTTCTTATTTTACTATTTGGCGTCAGAGAACACAATTTTTTTTTTTGACAATTCACACCATTTTTTTTCTCAATTAATTTATAAATATATTATAAATTTAGCTAAATATTTTATAAATGCTTTATATTAATAATTTTATATCTTTGCTTAGTTGATACTTCATATATTTGCACCATAAAATATAAGAAGCAGCAACAGCAATAAAAAAAAACGGCGTATGTGTTCAACCACAGTTAAGGAGTTTGGCTTAAGGTGCATACCTTAGTCGAGAGCTTTCTTTGTGATGATCATAAAAAACACAAAGATTTAAAATGTCAAAGTTTAATTTAAGTTAACGTTAATTTAATTAAAAATGAAAATTTTAACCAAATTAAATTATTTTAATTAAACGTTATTTTATTGTGAATAGAAGAGAGTAGAACTTCTTCCTTCTTTGTAGGAAGGACTTTCAATTGCAGCTGCCGGAATACACCAGTAGGTTCTTGGTAGGCTTGTTGAAAAAATATCGATACATCGATTATATTTTTTTAATATATCGCTATTTTTGAGCGATATTTAATAGTTCGATATATCGATGTATCGATATAAAATTCTAAGTATCGAAAAGGTATAAAAATCGATATTTTTTTCAGACCAATAAACATTTATAAGTTTTAAGTTTAAAAAATTCCAAAAAGAAAATACTTTTTTTATATGATTGAATTAGATTAGACCAAATAAATTAATATGTAGAGAACGAATGTTCTCTGTGAAATCATACCGATATATCGATGTTTTTAATAAAAATATCAATATCGATATTTTCAAAAAACATCGATACGATATATATCGATACTTTATTGCATTTCCGACATTCCTAGTTCTTGGTGACTAATTTTATACTTGAGGATTTGGCCTGATTTGATAAGCCTGCTATGGTTGCTAATGATTACTTATACCATTGCATTTATATAGCTGCGGCCTTACAGCTTCGTAGCTGTAGCTACGATTTCGTAGCGTTCGTAGAACTCATAGTGCAAATGAGCTATTCATTTATTTGTAGTAATCTCATCTCATAGCTGATTTTGTAATAATGAAAATTTACATTGACTTTAGACAAAATCAAAATTTAATGAGAATATATGAATTTTGATAGTCATTTAATTTTGTATTGGCATTAATAATTGCATGAATAATTATTGTTGCAGATCTTTTTACTGAAAAGATGTACAAAAAATTAATTTGTAAATCTTATATAATAATATATATAAATCTCCTGTCACGATGTTTGTTCGCGATGGATACTATACGTTCCTATACTACTTAACCGATTTTAAATTAAATTGGCACACCGTGAGCAGTCTGGTCCAACTTGAGAGATAGGATAAACGGCTGGACCGATTTGGATGAAATTTTGTGTATGAGTTGGACAGGACAACGTCTGTTGGGACAGCTAGTAATAAAATATAAATGTATAAAAAATAACAGAGTTAGTGAAGACTTTCACTTATAAAATTCAATACCTACATATTCATTTATGCTACATTGCTAAACTCCTACTACTTTCCAAATGATGATTTATTTGATGTTATTTATATATTTTTTTATGATGGCCGGTTGGCGTGGTTGGTAAGATACCCTATCTATCACGCCACAGGTCGTGGGTTCGATTCCCACTCAGGACAAACATTTGTGTGCATGAACATGTCTGTTTGTCCTGAGTCTGGGTGTAATCATCTATATAAGTACCTATATATTTACATAAAAAAGAAGTATAATATGTTGTATATATATATCAGTTATCTGGCTTCCATAGTACAAGCTCTGCTTAGTGTGGGGTCAGATGGCCGTGTGTGAGGAATAATTTCCAAGAATATTATTATTATGTCCCAGAATCTTAATCTTGAATTTCACATTTCTCTCACATAAACAGTTTCATTTGACTTATAAATTAAGAATGCTAACAAAAATGTTGGGCACTCGACGGTTGCTATTCTACAGCTCTTCCGTATTATGTACCAGTCGTAAATAAATCTCAAGAATGTGGCCAGGCAGTAAATCGAACGCGTGACTACGACTTATGTGAGATAGCACACACGAGGCGATTGAATCACTTTTACATGATAACATTCACGTTTTTTTACGACACTTTATGTCAAACACTCTTTTTTTTGATGTTAGTATCTACCATAAAAAGTACCACATGCTCGGTATACTTAAGTCGCATATATGTGCGCAGGATTTCAAATCCTACATTGATTTAATAACACACCACAAGGCAACAAATAATAGGTGACAAAGACTCGTACCATTATCTATAAAAATGGCAAAAAATCGCGTTTGTTGTATGGGAGCCCTCCTTAAATATTTATTTTATTTTGTTTTTAGTATTTGTTGTTATAGCAGCAACAAAAATACATAATTTGTGAAAATTTCAACTGTCTAGCTGTCGCGGTTCTTGGGATACAGCCTGGTGACAGACAGACGGACGGACAGATGGACAGACAGCGAAGTCTTAGTAATATGGTCCCGTTTTTACCCATTGGATACGGAACCCGAAAAAGTTTTTTTTTTTGCGAGTTCCACTACTGTATTACATAAACGTTAACCTCCTAAACAATAACAAACGTTGATAATGAAAACTTCAAAGAAGAAAAAAAGTACATATTCTTAGACCGCGATAATAAGAAATTATAGAGAAATCTTCAAGGATTGAGAACTATTAACTTCACCATAATACGATCATGTTTTCTCAATAAAAATGGCGCGGGCGAGAACCCTCTTACCTAATCCACTTATTGATTCCAACCACTTTTTCTCCAGAGAGCTGAATACATTTTTATCGCTCCACCGTTGGAGGGCCTTCGTAAATACGGCAATAACCTAGATACCTATATACTGTTGCTGGTTGCATTCAATTGCGTCTTTTAGTATACAATTGAGTTTGGTTGATGAAATAAATAATATTGTTTCGCCATAACATACGATTAGGTACATATTTCGAGAAATATACATAATTAAGAGTCGTTTAAGTAAAATTGGATTAGTTTCACTTGGTTTCACATAGAACCTGCTACATATTTTTTTGTTATTAGCTAAGTATAAAAAATAAAGGTAAGTATTTAAATTAATCTTGTATATTCTTTTTCCCGCTGCTTGCGTGAATGGTGACTGATTGTAAGGATTTTGTGTGCGCATGTATTTTCGCGACTCAAAGCGACTTTGCAGCATCTGTAATTCAGACATGTGGATGTAATAAACTATGGTTATGTTCATTCTTGGCACCTTTGAAGAATACGATTTAAAATATATGCTTGTTAAAGTTTGCCTCATTGATAAAATTGAGGCTAAAATTTATGACTCTGATAAAATTGAGGATTTACAAAGAAAATTTCCTAATACTAAGAGATCTTATAATATATTGATAACCATATCATTCATGTTAAATGATGATTTTTTAAGGGCCGATTTAACAATTGCTGGATAAATCTGTGATATAACTTATCCTTTGATAAATCAGATAAGTAAGATGATTTATATAAAAACTGTTCTAATTTCAAAATAACAGCGATACCGTTGAAAAATCGGACCACAATTATTTATAAAAATATAGAGTCCATGTCTTTCAAATTTCAAATTATTTCAATGATAAATAATTATGTTACCCATTTTTTAAATAGTTCAAATAGTTTTGTAAATATTTAAACAACACTCAAGTAATAGTAATAGACACGATAGTCACGTTCTGATGTGCAGACTTGGCTATAAATAAAAATTCTCACGGAGTCGTAATGTTAAAAATTCAATGTAACTCGTCTCAACCGCTCGTACTCGCCACTCGCACAAATTGTAAAAGGGAAATAAACATATTTCTCAACATGTATGATCTGTAAAACTGTTCTTTGAATATTTGAGGAGCATAAAACTTAAAAAACCAAAACTAAATAAGAAAATAAACTAAAGTAACATGTATGGTTTACTCTTGTCATAGCACCTATAGCTATTGTCCATTTCCCACTAATACTGAATGAGTTAGGCACTAAAGAAAAATAAGTAAATATACCCTTAATTTGTATAATATTAAATATTTATAAATGTAAAATAACCATTCTTTAGAAATGTAAGAGAAACTGCGGAGCCCGATCTCGTCATAGGTAAATTATAGAACTAATAAAATAAATAAATGAATAACCTGGGACATTCTTCATTTACGGCCATTGATCCTAAACTAGCAGAGTGCTATGGAAACCATAACTGATATACTACATACGAACCCACAACCTCAGATGTGAAGGAAAGGGTATTCTTACTAACAACGCCAAAGGCCCACCAACTCTTAATTTACTCTTGGAAATTAATTATTTTAATTCTTTCTGAATAATACAATCTATTTAATTACAGCATCCATTAAGAAAAATCCCATCTGGTAACAAACTCAGCAATATTAAAAGGAAACTCTAATAACTTCGCAATATGTATTCAAGACAGCGCGAGATATAAAAGCAAATCGTATCTCCGGGGTGAATTTAAACTGAACAAGCGAGCCTTATTGAAGCGTTCGATGACCGGCTCGTAAACGACACACTCTTTCAATCATTCGGTCTTTACAATCCGCAGAGGTTTTTCGTATATTAAATACCTTTTTATTCGTTGTTTTGAATGGATTGTGTGCTAGTCTGTTTAAACTATCTTTTGTAAAACTTTTCATTTTCTACATTTATTTTTACGTTTTAAATTCAAACAATTGTAATTTAAAAATGATACTTGTACAATGGTCAAAATATAAATAAAAACTAAAATTTGGCTTAATACATTCAACATCTTTAATAGAGTGACTCTTAGTGCAGAGTTCGCCCAGGGAAGTACTACCATCATAATAATATCTAATTCCGCCGTAGTAATAGTAGTGCATTTGTATTACTGTGTTTCGGTTATGAGGGTATGGGAGCCGGTGAAATTACAGGCAGAGGAGACTTAATAACTTCATGTCTCAAGGTTGGCAACGCGTGATTGCCCCTGGCAGGGAAAATATAATATTGTATTTTCTTTACACGTGGTGTTACGAGCGTCTATAGGCTACAGTAACCGCTTACCACCAGGTAGGCCGTATGCTTGTTTGGCACTTATGTAGTATAAAATTTCAGTCTGAAATACAGTGTACTAAAACTATTTCGTACGTCTCTAAAGCCATCTTTAAAATGAAACATCCCGCATCTTCTAATACAAGATTTATTTCAAAAATAATTTGGGGTGCGCAGGTATTATATTTCAAACCTTATTTTAAAGCTGCTTGCAACGTTATTCTGAACAAAAAAAATCTCATTTTCCGCAACCTCTTTGTTAGTCAAGCTTCGGATCTTGACCCTCGTTAGAGCATAAAGGGAACCCTTTCTTTTTCTTTCGATTAAAGACACTAATTACATTTTTACATATCAGAGAATTAAAAATCATAATCACAAGTGGTTACTATGCAAAATTCTGTGTCAATACAATTGTACCCAAAAGTGAGTATGTTGCTTTGTTTCATAAAACTAACAGACAAACAAGCTACCTTAGCTTGGACCCCGATGATGAAGAGTAGGTACTTAAGACTCCTTTATTCTAGTAACGCGAGTGAAACAGAAATATACTTGCTATTCTATCTAAACATAAAAAGAATTATCTCAATATTAAAAAAGGGTAAAAGGAAAGTATCTAAAGCAAAATCCTAACTAATATTATCCTAACTAATATAATAAATGTGAATGTCTAATTATCTATATATGTATGTATTTACAAAAGAAAAGTACTATATGTAGTATATCAGTTATCTGGCTTCCATAGTACAAGCTTGCTTAGTTTGGGGTCAGATGGCCGTGTGTGAGGAATAATGTCCCAGAATATTTATTTATTTATTTATTAATGTGAGTTTGTTTGTATGTTACCTTTTCACGCCTTAACCGCTGAACCGATGGAGAAGGACATGGGCTACTTTTATTCTCGGGAACGCGGGTGAAACCGCGGGGACAGCTAGTTAAAACAGTATAATAAATTAAAACGACAGAAAGTTTACTAAATAAAGCTCGTCTACATATCTCAATATTACATAGAAAATACAAAGTATAAAAACACACTTACAATTACGTAATTAAAAACGTCTTCACTTCACAGCACCGAAGGACTACTTACTATGAAGATAAGAAGCAAATAATAAGAGAGATTTCTTATTTATACGCAACTTGAGAGGAGATTCGCTCAGCGAATTTTAATTTCGTAATGTAGAGAGACCGCTATAATTTTTAAGTGTGGTGATTATTCAATTTAAGTAGAACAATATTATTATTAAAATTACAAATCTGATTAGAAATTCTTTGTAATATTGAATTAAGTACGAGAACAGTATTTTTTTGTCACCAGAAACATAATTATATTATTAACTTACAAGCAAATAATATAACTATTTGACTCCAATTATTTAATAAACATAATTGAAGTTCATGTTTAAATATTTTCTATAAAATTATTTAATTGATAACCTAAAAAATCAATTCGTAACTAAATCGAAACGTCCCAGTTTTTAACTCTCATAATATAACTGCAAAGACAAACACAGGAACTGAAACATAACTCAAAAGGGGTACTTTTGTGAGTTAACCATGATCATTTCATAACCTAATGGAACTTTTCTCATTTTAACTTTTTTTTTTTATCTCAGTCTGAGGGTACCGCGCTTTCATGAAATTTACTACTTGATGATCCATCCTTTTAGTGCCGGCGCCGATACCGGGAAGTGAAGGGATTCACTAACAATAAATCTGAAAGGGACTGCGTTTATGGTTTTTATTATTCTGGATTGCGATTATATTCGTTTATTTATATCATAATAAAATTTAATTTTCAATAAAAATACAAACTTTAATATAAATAAAATTAACATTTAACAAAAAAGTAAAACCAACTTCAAAACGGTTTGCACTAAAAAGTATAAAATAACGATATTAGAACTCGTTTTGAAGTCGTTGAGGAATTCCGTCATATCTTCAAAGTCCATGATCAGATCATATTAAAATTTATATGGGACCATTTCTGAAGTATGATCTACCAAACGAAAAAAGAATAATCAAAATCGATTCATAATTGGCGGAATAATCACGTAACAAACATACAAAAAAAAAGAAAAATAAACAACATACAGTCGAATTGAGAACCTCCTCCTTTTTGAAGTCGGTTAAAAAGTTTTATTCGAAGCAATATTCGTAAATATTTTTAAATTGCCAGCACTTTATCCATAAAGATTTAGTCCAAAAAGCAAAACGGATAAGATTCATGTAAATAGGCGATAAAATCTATATTTCTTGCCGGCTCTTCTCAGTAAAAGCAACCTACCGAACCGTGCGTTAGAGTCAGACTATTCATAAGTGCTTGTGAAGGCCTATTTGAATAAAAAATATTTTCATTTTCAATCTCGAAGAAATTATTATTAATTATTTTATTTCATATAAATAATACTGGCTGATTAAGAAACGCCTCTTTTTTAATAAATAAAAAAGAATTCTCTGTATGTTTACACAATAATATAAATATTACAATCAATAATATAATCTGAAAGAAAATTGTATCACAATAAATCAATCTGGTGACGACAGCTTGTCGCAACATTTGACATAGCAACTGTCTCTATATATCGATGATACAAACAACATTGATCCTTATCATGTAAGACATAAGAGCTAAATAAACGGCACATAAAATGTTAGTTCATATTATGGTGTAATTGAATCATCCATCACATAATGTCCTGGGATTCCACCTGCTAACAGAAAGATTACTTTCAAGTATATTTACATACCTTTTCAATCGGTTTTACAAATAAAATATTCACAGATTATGTAGAAAATATGATGTAATTGATCATGTTACTGCGCTTGACATTACTGACTTGGGTTTTATGAATTACGAGAAGTATCAACGAGTATGTAAACTATAGACGAATGTTTGTGCTATACATATTTTGAAATAGCTAAATAACTTGTAAACTATAAGTGTGAGGATTTTTACTTTGTATATCCTTGAGTTTGACCATAATCTCACCGTGGTAAGTGATGATTTAGCCGAGGGTGGTAAGCACACAACGCCAGGAATGAACTGGCTCTCAAGTGCAGCTGCCTGAACACACCGTATATAGATGTTTAGCGACAGATTTTCAACTTGAGGGTGGTAGTCATTCAGACAGATATAATAAAGTACCCTGCCACCGTGCTATGATTTCCTCACGAGTTCAAGCCCACAATAGGATTCGAACCCACGACATTTGTCACGGCATTCAACATTACACTGTTTCAGAATATGTCTTAGGGAATCGATAGGATTGTCTGATTATTTTTCATATATAATATGCTCTAAATAAAATCTTTTTCTACCTTTATAATTTTTTCACATATTTCTTACGAAACCTCTCAATCTTTTTGTACTGTAAGATAGTTGGTAAGTAATCCACGATCTATAAAAGGAATCTCATCAATTTAAAAGCTGTGGGTAGTGCTTAGGTACCCTTTGACTATTTTAACCTTTTTTCCACATGATTCACTTCTAAGAAGCTTTTAGAATTAGTGAATTGTTTATGATTCTATGTATTAATAATGAGCTTGTATATCGCATGAAAAACCATTATGAGAGTTTATCATATGATTACGGTATGATAGGTATAGATTTATGACAGTCCATTAACGCTTATTTTTTTTAAGCTTACTTGAGGTATTTAGATTTTCTATCTAACACACAATTACGGTAATTTTGTGAGTTTAATTTTGAAATCTATAAATATTTTTTAATTTAGGTATTCACATTACGTCATAAAAGTAAAGGCTTACCTACCAATGAAAATCCATTCAACCGTTACGGAGCTGGTAAGGTAAGGTAACACACACTCACACAAACTTTCGCATTTATAATAATTAAGTAGTATTAGCAGTATAGATAAAAATACTGCTTTGATTCCCATCAAATAAAAAAAAAACATTATTAGACCACATTACAGATACACAACTAAATTGAAGTCTCTGACCCTTAAGGTAATATATCTCTTGCCCTTTCCTTAAGGAACAAAAATACAGGACGGGACCATAACGGCAAAAAGAATATTTGCCGTATTCAATGAAATGATTCGCCTGAATCCCGCCCTAACATCGCTTGGTGGGTATTAGCTATCCGATATCGTGTTACAAGGGTCAATCTATTGAGGGCGGGCCCTACATTAGCCTCCTGACCGAGCTCAAAGGAAATGGTACGAGATCTCAGTTAATGGACCTATTGATTCTCGAGAATCAAACCTATACATTCACCTTTCATTTCAGCTGACAGTCCAACAGATGCATTACTAATGTGGGATGAATTTTTAGTTTAAATGTATACGACTTTTCTGGTAAAGCGATTAATAACGGATATTCAAGGACTTTCCACAAGTTAGTGCTTGGCTTGGCCACAAAGTAAAGAAACTAGAACATAAACCAGCGATTTTTAGAATTATTTTCTGTTTGTTCACGCATATCTTCGGAACGGATTTGTATCGTGTAGTTTTCACAGGTAGACAGAGATTAATAGAAGTAGAATATAGGCTTTGTTTCATTAAAATCAGATGTTGCAAAAAAGTTATCGTCATTTAAAGATTTTTAGAATTTCTTTTGAAACTTTTAGAAAGTTACGTAGCAACATATAACATTTCAAGGAGTTTCTTCAAGTTAATGCTTGACTTGTTCGAAGGGACTTTAGGTTTATTTCATCAAGATCGGGTGAAAGGAAGAAAACATATAGATATTTTATAAAGTACTTCTAATATAATTTTTTATACGTTTGTAATAATAATATTAGGTATATATTTTTGGATATATATAACAGTTTAAAACGCAGCTCGTTTTTTCTTTCAAAGCAGCATGAAATTATAGCCACAAATACTCCTAAATTTAATTGTAATTTCAATGACAAAAACAATACTTTTTCCCACTTCAGTATTATTGAAAGCCTACGATACCTAAAAGTCTAGCTAAACAAATCCCTCCACACGATTTGTAAAAAAATGAGTTATTCGTATTCCTCCTCCTTTGTATCACTCCTCGCCGTTAATGATGGACCTCTTTCATAAATCGAGAAAAGGAACTTTTCTCATTAAACTTACACGTTTTTTTTTTATCTTTAATAATAATAAATATTCTGTGACATTATTCCTCACACACGGCCATCTGACCCCAAACTAAGCAGAGCTTGTACTATGGAAGTCAGATTACCGATATACTACATATACTACTTTTCTTTTGTAAATAATCTATAGGTAAGTACTTATATAGATAATTACACCCAGATTATCTCTAGCAGCACACACAGAGATCAAAATAAAATTATTTTATGGTAACGATTATAACGGGTTTGCTCGACCGGCGTAATGGACTTTCCTTGTTACGGTTACGATTTTAATTCCCCGCACTGGTTTTTTTTTCCCAAATTCATGGTTATTGTGGGATATGGTTTATTGGGAAATTTTGTTCGGTCAATTGGCAATTGATTCGGTTCGGTGATTTTTTCGATCTGTCAAAATGGTTTCATAAATAGATTTACCGTGAATTTGATGTTTTTTTAAACTGAGACTGGTCACGGGTAAATTGACGATGAATGTTTAAGGAGTCAAAGTCCTATTAAAGGTATAAACATATTTTGTTTCGTTTGTAATTAAATCCATACAATGTAAAAAAAATACAATCTATGATAATAATATACAACATTTAGCAATATCATACAGTTGCACATAAGAGGTATACAGTTGAATCCTAGTCAATCAAATAAAAATTGAAGAAAATTGCTTCACATTTTAAGTTATATCAACAAACCTGAACTCGCATAAAGCTGGAATGTAGTTACGTACGAGACTTTCATTTCCTTTTAAAATTACACAATTTTTCCTTATTTCTAGCTGTGAAAATTTTCAACTACCTATCATATTATTTCCCGACTATATAAAACCAAAAACATTTTGCTGTTAAGAAACATTGTTGATCCCATGATAAAGAGCTCTCTTAGCCACATAACTAGGTTCGTTATCTCCTTTATACCACTACGACTCAAGAGCACAAGCTTCGCTTGTTTTTAAAGAAACTAACATTACTTTTATTTTGGAACGTGAAGAAAAAATACACTTAGTTTCATCTTACAATAAATGCAGCATTAATCAGTAATTAACCTTATACCTAAATGTTGTTCATCAGAATCATAGTGAAATGAAGGAATTTGCAGTTATTAAAAGAAAGGAAAAGTTTTAGCTATTGTGGATAGAGCAAAGAGCGTTGAAGAGATATCAAACCCAGCTAAATAGAAGCTATACTCAATTCGAGACCACTTTGCACACAAAGTAATGATCCCACCGATCTATTACCTCTCACACCTGGACACTTTTTGGTCGGGGAACCATTGACTTCGTTACCTGAAGTCAACTTATCTACAGACGATACCAGTCGCCTTGTTAGTAGTTAGTAATTAACCTTATACCTAAAAGTTGTTCATCAGAATCATAGTGAAATGAAGGAATTTGCAGTTATTAAAAGAAAGGAAAAGTTAGTAGTCAGTAGCTATTGTGGATAGAGCAAAGAGCGTTGAAGAGATATCAAACCCAGCTACATAATTTAGTGTCAGTGAAGCAAAGGTAGGAACATACCCCCGACGCAAGTTTATACTAACTAAACTTACCTAGACGTATGGAGCAAATTTCATGCATAAAATTATTGAAGGCGTCTGTACGAGACACACGATTACTTTGTCAAAGTTGAATCGGTACAAAGTATGAGCGGTAGCTATTAACTATTATTTATGATACTTTTGAATGGGCACATAAACAAAATTTATACAATTATTATATAAATTTAAGCATTTAAGGCGACGATCAATATACGCAAATAACCCTGTCCCGCACTAAACTAACGGGCGGGAGAGAAAAGGAACAAAGGTGATTTCCTAGTAAAATAAAGACATTTTATTTTTATTAAAAATAAACAGATTGATTTATTGGAAAAGTAACAAAATAGTTCCTTTTGTATTAGATCTGAAAATGTCTGTTAATATTTACAAGTTATTTGGATAGGTAAAATAGGAGAAATATCTATATTCTATTTTAAAAAGACACATAGGTATTCTCTATTTTTTTCTAACGTTATCATCACAGAACATTGTTCTGTGGTTATCATAGACAATTTAAAATGATTAAAAAAATATTTCCTTGCATAAATCCTCTAGTTTAACATATATTTTTTACAAATCTCTTGCATTAAAGAATACAGAGAAAAACTCAATTTAGAATCATCATTTTGCGTTTATCGTCGTTAGTCACAATCACAAGTATTAAAGTTACAATATTTAATGTCATGGCCAAAGTCTGATGGATTTTTACATAGGTAATTTAAATTAGCTTTTACACCTTCTATAAAGAAGTGATTATTGCTTTATGGATTTATCGCATATTTTCATGATTGAGTTATATAGATTATTAAAAAAAATATGACTATCAATACCACAGTATATCATCCACACGAAATCCTTTGACTTGTAAACTAAACCGAGCAAAGTGTGACAGCTGCGTCCCGCTGTGCAAGTGAACTCATTCAAGTGTTCGGCACCGCTTGTTGATATTGAAATGAAGCCTGAAATTAATATTATGTTTGCCCCAACGTGATGCGTTACAAACTACCAATGTTTGTACCAACATCCAATACCTCGAAATTAATTAACTTCAATACAGAGATAAGAATCACTCGTCAGTGACGGCTTTCGCCCCTATAATTTTGATTTTATAGTGAAATATTAATAGTTAATATTTTTTTCACTCGCAAGATGAAGATTTTGAATTTCAAGCAGTATTTGTATATGAAATTTAATTGATTACAACAAAACTAATAAAATATAGATACTAATAAATTTTTTTTTTTTTATATATAGATTATTCAATTATCAGCGAAAAGCACAATAGGTTTACTTTTATAGATTAGATACCTACTAATAAAATTAAAAGATCTGATATAAGATAAATTTCAAAAGATATTTTTCTGTATTCAAAAATTATCTGAGATTGGCCACTTTCATTCCAAATTCTCTAAATATTCAGTATAAATGCAATCTCTGTCTCAATAAGGAAGTGGGAACCACAAAAAATAGGTAAATACCGCAGGAAACATATTTCCCGACTCATTTCCCTTAAGTCTGGCAATGTTATTACATGTATCAACAGACATTAAATTTGATTTCCACTTCCATAAAACCCTATAACTCTTCAATATCCGGGCATGAATCGAATACCCCCTTAAATCCCGCTTCCCATTTATTGTCGTTAAACATACCTAGATGGGCTACATTTTTATCGCATCGTATCGTAATTCTAATAAATTAACACCAATTATTAATTCTAAAATAATAAAGGTAACAAACTCATAACAAATGTTAGAGTAAATAGGCGTTACCATAATATTTATACAAAATACAAACAGAAACAAGTACCTGTTCATACTTATACAAAAGCCAGTAGGTACTTAGTATTAGAGATACTATTTTTTTGTTAAAATTTGAACATGTTCAGGTTATTATTTTTATTTAATTTTCTTGTTATTTTTTTTTTATTTTTTGTGTTTATATGAAGGTATAATATTTCTTTAAAAATTGTTAAACATTTAATGAAAAAAAAACAACATTGTCAGATTGACCAAAAAAAAACAAAATATATAAAAAATGTAACCTTGCTGCCGGTTCTTCTCGGTTGAAGGCGACTTCCAAATCGGTGGTAACTTCAGTAGTTTCGACGTTCACAACCGCCCTCTTAGGGCCTAAACTGAATAAATGGCTTTGACTTTGACTTAATTTAGAATTATCTTGACCCCTTGATCGTAACCCCTAAAGCACCGTCACTCATACGTCACGGATGAGAAATATAATCGATATAATGTTAGAGTGATTTTCTTCATGACAGCGCAATTAGTGGGAAACTGACGAGAAAAAAACACGAGGGACTATGAAATATCTATAATCTATACATGAAAATTTGCATCACAAAGTCACTTACAATATTACAGTATCTATTACTTTGTAATAAAATTAATACTAATGTTTTTTAGCAAACTGAATTGAAACTTATATTGCCTCAGTGTGATATTTTTACTTATGTGTAAGGTAGATTGGCACTCGCTTCCTCCGGTCAGTCTTGATGGGATTATTATTCCTTACAGTGAGAAGGTGAAAAATTTGGGAAAAAATTCATAATTGACCGTTGTATGAACTGGGGCCCGCAGTTGCAAGCCACTTGTTGCAAAATGTATGCATCTGCAGCCTCATTAAAGAAACTATGTAATTTTCTTCCTACTGCTACTAAAATTGCACTAGCTCAAACTCTCCTACTTCCCGTTCTTGACTACGCCGACGCCAGCTATCTAGATCTCACGGAGGACCAGCTAAATAAGCTTGAGCGACTTCAAAACTTCTGCATTAGATTCATATTTGGCTTGCGCAAATATGATCACGTATCCCAATTCCGTTCTCAGCTCAAGTGGCTTCCTATAAGCCTTCGCCGGAATAGTCATATACTCTTCTTACTTTATAATATATTGTTCAATCCTTTGTCCCCGCGCTACCTCAAGGAACGTTTTGATTTCCTCCACTGTTCCCACTCTCTAAGGTCATCAGTAAACTTAACTCTTAAAATTCCACCACATATCAGCACTTTTTATAATAAGTCTTTTGCTGTTGAAGCTGTTCGCCTTTGGAACTCGTTACCTGTTTCAATCAGACGCGCACAATAGATACATATTTTTAAAGAGCAGGTCAAAAAGCTATATCTCTCTCATTAAGGCGCTGACAACAGCTAAATGGCCTTGAGAAATTGAAATTTTAGCCACGCCCCTCTACATCCCCAATATATATAGCACGTATAGCACAGCATAGCGCCACACACGAAGACGCGGTAAAACGGTGCACTTTTTCGGCCATCATCCAAACAATAAACAAGTACAAATATATCTATGAAACTAACACAACTAGATGGCGCTATTATTGATAGTATAAATATGTAATTACAACTAGCTATAAAGAAATAGTAATAACCGAGTTCTCAATATATTTTAACCTAGTTTTGTAACTTTTCTATTTTATTTCCATCTTTCACACCATTATTTACAATAGTATGTACCTACTAATTGTAATGAAACCGCTTCTCTTATCATTTTATATTCGCGTCGCCCGTGTGGATGTATAAATGTTTTTTAATAAGAAATATGAATGAAGAAAATAATGTACAAAATTCAAAATATATAGCTAGGTTTCATTTTTAGAAAACGTCGTTTTACCGTGTTTTCAATCAATGAGAAACTGCTACAATTTCATTAGAATACGAAAGTAAATTTCGCCACTATCAATAAGTAATTAATAGCTCAGGTGGGAGATCGTGCGATCCTCGAACTAGATGTCCACGGATCGAGTCCTGTTGGCGACTTATGTTTGATTACTTTGTTCGATATGATTCATCCTACTTTTGTAACTTTTTCATCTTTCACACCATTATTTACAATAGTACCACAGCGTAACAAGTCATACAGTGGTTTATCGCGTTTGAAGTCACGCGAAATGCCGCTTTTGTGTAGACATTCGTCATTATTCGTAGTATGTGTATGTAGAACTAATACCTAACATATTTTTTATTGTTTATGACCTTTTAATAATATAATAGGATACCAAAATAAAAAAATGAGAGAGAGAAATACTGAGATACTTATTCTTTTAAAAACTACAAATGCGAAACTGAAAGGTATTTTCAACATTTGGATTTACTAATTTTCAGATTGCGATTGTTGAATTTGACGATGTAGTCAATTCTCATACGTAGAAATAATTTTAATAAAAATTCAGACGGGAAGCAGGACCATGGTCTTGTATTAAAATTAATGTTCTTTAGCTGTTGATATAATTGACTTCTAATATTATTTCCAACAAACGTTGTAAAAGTTGTCTGTAAAGTGTCTTCTAATTTTGGGCAGTACGTTAAAATACTAATACATAATAGTTTGCTAGTAGTTAAATTAGGTCGCGCAGAGATATCACTACTCCATATTCGTAATCGGCACCCCTGAAAACCATGAAAACGATATCCATATTGATTTTATTTAAAAATTCACGTCCGCCATCTTGAATCTCGAAATATGTTATATATTCGTAATTGGCACCCCTGAAAACCATGGAAACGATACCCATATACATAGATGTTATTTAATAATTCGCGTCCACCATCTTGAATCACGAAATATGTTATATATTCGTAATCAACACCCCCGAAAACCATGGAAACGATACCCATGTACATAGATGTTATTTAATAATTCGCGTCCACCATCTTGAATCACGAAATATGTTATATATTCGTAATCAGCACCCCCGAAAACCATGGAAACGATACCCTTATACATAGATGTTATTTAATAATTCGCGTCCACCATCTTGAATCACGAAATATGTTATATATTCGTAATCGGCACCCCCGAAAACCATGGAAACGATACCCTTATACATAGATGTTATTTAATAATTCGCGTCCGCCATCTTGAATTTGAAAATGGAAACGATACCCATATAGATTTTACTTAATAATTCGCCTCATAATTGTACAAAATTCAAAATATATAGCTAGGTTTCATTTTGTCGTTTTACCGTGTTTTCAATCAATGAGAAACTGCTACATTTTCATTAGAATACGAAAGTAAATTTCGCCACTTTCGATAAGTAATTAATAGCTCAGGCAGGATCGTGCGATCCTTAAACCAGATGTCCGCGGTTCGAATCCAGATGATGTCTCCAATTTCATTTATTAATTTCCTCTTTTTCAAGTTCCTTCTTTTGTTTACCAAAATAAAAAGTATTATATATCAGCACAACTCAATCATCCAGGTACTTTACATTCATAATAAAACATGGTGTCATCACATGGATTTGAACACACACATCCAAGTAGTTTCAGGTTCTTGACCTATAACCAGGACCGCTGAGCTAACAATGACATGACTTAAGTGATGAAAATAAGAATCTTTCTCGGTCAGTGATGCGGCACGACAAATTTTATTCCCAATGCATGAAAGATTATAAAATTAATCAGTTATTATGCCCTTTTTGTGGTAAGTAAATCTTTAGTTTGAATACTTTTTTATGCGAAATAATACGACGAGATCATATTGTAAAAGTTATGTAATGCAATTCATTTTCCCTCCAAATATTGTCATTTAATTTGATAAAAAGTTATAATGTGAATAGGCTGAATACATTCATAAATTACACTGCCATCTAGCGGCAGTGATATGACGCTTTGACAAACACAAGTATTTGTTTACTTTTATCATTGTCAATCACTGTGAAATAAATTGCTTACTACCTTACTTTATTCATCAGGCATTGCACATTTTTTTTAAAAGATATTTTACCCATTTATGGATGATAATGTTGAAACCGCGCGCTCGGAAAAAAACTGGTATAGGTCCGTCTAGCAACGCGGATCGCCGCGGAATGCGAGTGAGGGCAAAGCAAAATACGCAAGTAACGTGACAGAAGAGTGTGGCATAATGTTGACTCCTCCCCCTAACTGCTCCGAATTAATAACGTAAGCGACATTTATAAAAATAATTAATTATGTACAAATAAATTCCTTATTCCAAAAACTAACGAAATAAATCATTTTCTAATTATTCGAACAATATTAATGTAAAATATCACATCGAAAAATACATTCATGTATAGGATAAATTTGGGAATTCCTTGATTTTCAGAGTTGTGTTTGGCAATTTTTTTTATCGAGGCAATGAAATGAAATCGTGTTTTGAGATTAATAAATTTGTCATTTATATCCTTGAGTATCGTGTATTTAAATTTCAATACCGTATATTTAGTAGGATTAATATAGGTTGCGTTGTGTTGAGAGACTTTAGCTGTTGTCAGCGCCTTAACTGTTATATACATCTATATTTATGTACATAATTTAATTAATAAGTATATTTTAGTTTATGTATATAATGTATGTTAAGTAGTATATTTAAGTATGTGTATTACATTTTGGATACAATATTTATAATTATATTTAATAAGAAGTAGGTATATCACTTTGTTTGCTGTTATATTTTTATTTATTTTTATAGTTTCTGTACACCCCCATTATTTTCTATCTTCTAACTCCTCTACGTCCAAAAGTTGCCTGGTAGAGATCACTTTTAGAAGGCCGCCCATTGTAACACACTCACTGTAAGTTAAGTTTAACTACTCCGATCATTTGTGGTGTAACAATAAAGTGTTATCAATCTATCTATCTTTTTACAACCTGTTTTAAAAAAAACACTAGTAATTTAGCGTTATTATAATCAAAATATAAAGTAACCGTTGAGTAGTAATATTATTAGAATAAATAACTGAATAAATGTTTTCGATTCATTAAAACACATGTAATTAAAATTAAAGGTGAAAACGAAACATATTGTGGTAAATAGGTACAAATTTATCCAGAAGTCGTATCTAGGGTAGAGTGAGTGGAACCCATTATGGAGTAATCGGCAAGTTATTAAGTTATCTTGAGATTTTGTTCCGTGCACAGCGGCGCCGTAATGAAATATTCATCTCTCTTACTTAATTACAGTGAAAAATATAATATAAAACAACAATTTCTCTTTGTAAGGCTAGTAATGATGATAGTCTACCCTGAAAAGAAGGAGGATACGGTACCGAGGCATCATCCACTTGAATGTTTATAAATTAAATCTAATAGACTTTACATAATGGATTTGAAAAGGTTTTATTAGAATTCAAAATATTAGTTTAAGAGTTTGATTTTGAAAAATAACTGACATAGTATCTTGTATTTTCAAAGTTAAAAAATGTACAATTAATAAATTGAGGAATTAAATGAATCGGTAGATTGCTTCAAGAACCTAAGTAGTATAAAAGCTGCAAGATGGAAATTTAATTTACAGCACGATTAACCGATTTAAAATTTATATCTTGGAAGACAATTAGATTGGGTAACTTATTTTGTTGTTGATTGCAAATCATTTTTCATTAAGTCCAGTGTTCAAATTGTAAAGGCAACAAGTATATTCCATCAGGGTCCGCTGTTGAATATTCTAAAATGTTGCGAACTCATCCTTGAAAGTAAAATTAATCGTCCTTATACCCATAAAATGTGCGAGGCAAATACAGTAGCAGACTGCATACAATTTCTGCCTTCAACTTTCAATTTTAGTTTTACCCAATTGCTAAAATATAATAAAGCCGGTATATATTTTAGGCACATGCAAACCAATTAACATTTTATACCATTCAAACAAGAAGTGAAGTGATGTGAATATTTTTAACATATGAAAATCCATAGATAAACCGCAAACGCACAAATTAATATTCACGTACAACGGCCACATGCATCAATACAAAGTTACAAAATAATTGATATCACAAACCTGACTTATCTTTACCTAAACTACTGATATGTATATTACACATAATTTGCTTTAAATTCTACCTTACCCGTAAGAAAATAGGGACTAATAAGATTGCTGGTGTAATATGGTTGGCAGTATTTGCTAAAGCGCTTTGTTTTGCACAATAAATTGATTGAAACGCCCGCCAACTGATAATTACTAATACTTTTCTTGTTAACGTTGAAGTGAGAAGTTCTTGGCTGGCTTGATTTCTTTGTGAAGTTCCATTTCCTTTGTTGGTATTAAGTGGTTGATTGCTAAGTGTTCCTAAGTGAAGCAGTGCGAAGAATGGAACTGTTTGCTTTTAGCTCCTAAGTTTAGCTTAACTAAATAACAACAAACCGCCAATTTCGGAAAGCTCAAAGTTAATATTTATTTATGATCAAAACTATTGCCGTCTTTGTGATTTTAGACAGGTATACATTTAACATTGATCGAACTTCTAGAAACTGGGAGAAAATCTTTCAAGAATTAATTGCTTACGAAATATGTGTGCTGACTACCATTACAACATCGCATACTAATTATTTCAACAGATTGAGGCTATAAACTATTAGCGCAATTTGAAGAACTGTAGAATACAAAAAATATAAGCACTACTTAAAAAACACAACTTGGTAGGTAAATTCTTTACACGCGGCAATCTAATCTCAAACTAAGCGAACCTTGTAATATGGAAACCAGATATCTGATAATACTTGTAAATGTTATACTTACAATGGTAATTTTTAATTTTCCAGCAGTGCTTTAGAAGCTTGATGGCGGCAACAGACAATGCCAATTGATAATATCATTGATAATACTGCGAAAAAATGTGAAGCGGCGTGATCCAAGAACCGCGCCACCACGCGCTTGCGCTGTTGCTATATGCGTGGACTTGGTGGTTTGTTTATATTGCAGTACAAAATGAATGATCTATGGTGTAAGTATTGTAACACTAAGATGGACAATAAATACCACTGGGTCAAGATTATTTTGAGTCTGATATAAATACAAAATAAGCTTTTGAGTCGGTTGGTTGAAATTTACTTTCCAGTCTCCCACTATTGCGTCTCTATTATTACAAGTTTAGATTTCATCGTTTATTTAGAAAATTCAATTTTGCATGACTGCCACTTGACAGAAGTTGGACGGAAAGATACTTGTTTTAACTTTTTACATTTCATTTTATATTGCTCTTTTGAGGTTGTATTGAGAAGATATGAGTCATAAGAATATCGTTTTTGTCTTAGGTCTTCTTTTTGCAGATTCACCTCTCTTTGAAATAAATATTAACGTTGTTAAAATAATTACGAATATGGTATAAATTAACTCAAACATTTTCATTAACATTAATTAAAAAACTGGCCAAGTGCGAGTCGGACTCGCGCATGAAGGGTTCCGTACCATTATCTATAAAAACGGCAAAAAAATGGCGTTTGTAGTATGGGTGCCCCCCTTTAATAATTATTTTATTTTGTTTTTAGTATTTGTTGTTATAGCGGCAATAGAAATACATAATTTGTGAAAATTTCAACTGTCTAGCTATCGCGGTTCTTGATATACAGCCTGGTGACAGACAGACGGACGGACAGACAGCGAAGTCTTAGTAATAACACAGCGTAACAAGTCATACAGTGGTTTATCGCGTTTGAAGTCACGCGAAATGCCGTTTTTGTGTAGGCATTCGTCATTGCTGCAGGGTTGTCACAATATATATATTTTATATAAATATTTATATAATCTGTTCTACATTTGTGTATTCGTAGTATGTGTATGTAGAGTACCAGGAATAAAATGAAAAAATATAGAAGTATATATGAAGTGTTTTATTATAAACAAATAAAGAAAACACAAATTAGCTAAGTTAGTAGAACTAATACCTTATATATTTTTTATTGTTTATGACCTTTTAATAATATTATAGGATACCAAAATAAAAAAATACTCAGATACTTATTCTTTTAAAAACTACAAATGCGAAACTGAAAGGTATTTTCGACATTTGAATTTACTGATTTTCAGATTGCGATTGTTGAATTTGACGATGTAGTAAATTCACATACGTAGAAATAATTTTAATAAAAATTCAGACGGGAAGCAGGCACATGGTTTTGTATTAAAATTAATATTCTTTAACTGTTGATATAATTGACTTCTAATATTATTTCCAACAAACGTTGTAAAAGTTGCCTGTAAAGTGTCTTCTAATTTTTGGCAGTAGTTAAAATACTAATACATAATAGTTTGTTAATAGTTAAATTAGGTCGCGCAGAGATATTACTACTCCATATTCATAATCGGCACCCCCGAAAACCATGGAAACGATACCCATATAGGTTTTATTAAAAAATTCGCCATTATATAAATAAGTACAACTCAAACGAAACACTTTATAACAATCAAACTAAAAAGTGTCAACCCGTGCTGACGTGTCCCAAGCGAGTGTATGGCAGATTGCTCTGTCTAGACGTGTCCTCTAGCCGACTGTAAGAAGATAGATAGACTGTGGTAATAGGGTCCCGTTTTTACCCTTTGGGTACGGAACCCTAAAAATGAAGTCTCCAAAAATACCAATAATATTTAATTTTGAGTGAAATTACAATGATGTAACATTTTTCAGTCCATGTAATTATTTTACAATTTTATTAGCTTTTAAACGTTTTTAAAAATCAACGAATATTATCGCTGCTTTAAAATGATAGAGCTTTATTACAAAACTAGCTCAGCAACTGGATGGATAAAATTATGAGGGAACTACATAAGTAGCTAAGAATAATTATTTCATATTAAAACTCACACAATGGTAATTCTTGTTAAAAAAAAAATCGTTTTCTATAATTGATAAACAATATAATATAATTTGTAGACGTATTCTAAAAAGTCCTTTATTATAAAATTAAAACAATATTAAAAATTTGGAAAAATCCCACGACGGCTGTAAAAATTGTAATCGAATAAAAGTTGTAATCGAAAAAGGATTAAATAAATTTTTCAGCAGAACCCCGACAACAATTATCAACTATAGAGGTACTACTGCACATATTCACATACACATGAACATTTGCAATACTTTAAAATTATAAATTATTTTATAATATTATTATAAATTTATTTTTCTTTCAATACCAGTGGGATTGTCGATGTATTACCACGTATTTATAAATTTTGCTATGACTGTTTCTAAATAAGTGTAGAGATCCTTGTCGGAAGCAAGACCGATTATTATCAGTCAATTAATACTGGGAACCAAAAACGTCAAATAGAGGTCATTCATCTCAACAATTCTAGTCAACTCTATTTTATTAACCAAAACACACTTCGTTTACTCTCAAGCTTAGCGAAACAACGTCAGGGTAAGTTTCTAGACAACATCGCCGTAATAAAAAATTAATTGAATTTGCCTGAATCCTCTCCGTCTTATAAGAGTTTGTCGGATTTAATTAGAAAAATATCCTTTTCTTGCTCTGAAAGATCCTTGATATAAACTCGTACCTATAAGTTGCAAATTTATTAAGTTACTGTAGAACACTTTTTAAGTTATAGGTATATTTAACAATATTATTAGTTCACCGCGTGCTTTGCTTCGCACATTAAAAATTGGATTATCCCCATAGATTATGCCTTTTAGTTTTTTCCGTATGTATGATAAACTATATACTTTCATTTTCCTATACTACACATAAAAATAAGGCATGTCCTTATTTTACATTTTAATTGAATTATTTTGTTTGCATAAATGTTCAATGAGCTACGACTATTTTATAGGTACCCCTTTATTTCGCAATTTATCGACACCACTGCATAACTAATTCTCCAAATATCGACATTCGCTTTAGATTATTCCAAAATGTGTCGCATTTGAGGTGGCTTCACCATCACACCAACGCAATGCACCGGATAGCAAATAGCAGTTATCGTTGGAGCTTAAAGCTGAAATGTTACTGGACCGGTCATTCTCGGTAATGGCCAACCGAGATCTGAAAGCAACTAACCGTGAAATGGGCCTTTAAAATGTCCAACTTGCAGACTAAAGTGCCACGTTAAATAATCTCGAAAGCATTAAATAAATATTTCCTTGTTATTTGAACATAATTTTGTTATTTGTTAGTACATTAAAATTATGTACGACTTGGAGTCAAGACAATTACTCGACACCAAGTCTGCTCTCAATGTTCTCCGCTTTAATCAGATCATCGTACTGTAGTTATACTAGACACTCATGCTTACTACTGATACCTACTGTATATACATATGTATAGGTACTGTGTTTGATTGTGTGTATACTATGGTATTAAACGTTGCAGTTAACGCCTGCTATGAATGCAGCTAAGTTTAATACTTGACAATTTACTACTACCTACCTAACTATTGGAAAATGTATAACGAATCGGTGATAGAATCAATTCATAAGAGTCTTTCATAAAAGCTTAAACTGAATAAATGAGTTTTGAGTTTAATCGTTTTCTTCTTCTAAAGTATATCAAACATGGTATGCCATTAATATATTACTATGTTTTGAAGGTTGAAATTACTAACAAGTTTTACTATGGGACCAACTTTGAAAGCGCGAAAAAAGAACAGGTGATCCTTACGTTTATTAACTCTACATATATTATTGAGACCTGAGGCTTTGTATCGAAAAACCAACCAACCAAAAGAACCTATAAATTGGTCAAAACAAAATAATTGCTACACTACTGCACACTATTGTTAGTAAATTCAAAAATATACACACGCTATCACTCATGACATGTAACTGAACGTAATGCGACGGGATTAGGCTCTTCTATATACGTATTGAACAGAATAAAGCCTCTTCAATTTAGCCGGGTATACTGTGCTTCATCTGAAATGATCGCTTAATTCGTGGTTATCTATGTCCGATGAGCCCCATGAGCGAAATAAATTACATTTTGTGTCCAACTCAGGACACTTTCACGTGACGTTGGTTCAGCATCTCTATTCGTTTTTAAGCAGTACTAGCTGTCCCCCGTGGTTTCACAAAACAAACTCACATTTGCATTTATAATACTACTAAGTTAGGATTAGTTAGGATAGAAGAACTTCGTGGAGTATCTACATGAGTAATTATTCTGTAAATCAAACGCGATCCTCTCCTCAAAATACAATGTTGTGTTACTCGTAGAATAGAAAAGTAATGATACCCTATATTGAATTTAAAAGTCGACGAGGAAGGTAAAATGTATTATGTTCGGATCTAGAAATTGAAGGACTACTAAATTTAAATTAGTACAATCAATTTAAAATATCAACGATATGAGACATTAAAAACCTATTCATATACGTATTTGTATGCAATTATATTGCCCTCAGTACTCCAAGGAAAAATAAACCCATAATACCGACAAATCAATTCCAATAAACCAATCATTGTATTATACCTATACCTACTTTATGACAATTGAATATCCCCCACGCTAATCTCAGGGGAAAACAAACTACCAACGAAGAAACATTTTCTCGGCGATCCATACTTTGTGTAACGGGAACCCATAAAAATGGTAGGATGTAACAAATAAGTCCATAGCATCTTGCCGAATGAATAGTCAGTACTCAGTAGAGAGACATAAATAAGGCTGGAGGTACACTGGCAGCAGATAAAGGACGATCTATTAGGAATATATAGTACTCGGTGTGTGGAGCCAGCCCTTACATGGTAGATTTATGGTACACCTGTGAGACCAGTGCTTGCTTGCGAGTAAACCCTATATGGGAGTGCTAGCGTAAGATATGGTGTAAGAGATTGTAATCACTTTTAGTGTATTATAGTGTATTCATAAAAGTAACCGGGTTACTAAGTAGATATATGTAGTTCTTTTTAAGCCACCATGACTTAATTTTACTTTTAATAGAATACCAGATTGAGATATTTATTGAATGAATGAATGAAATGAAAATGAATGAAATGAAATGAAAATATTTAAATGAAAATATTTTTTATTCAAATAGGCCTTCACAAGCACTTATGAATAGTCTGACTCTAACGCTCGGTTCGGAAGGTTGCTTTTACTGAGAAGAGCCGGCAAGAAACTCAGCAATTACTCTTTTCAAAACCAACTCAGATTTATTACATTAAATTATTTATCTAGTCTCACTGACAATATATGTGTGTTATAACAAAAAAAGAAAAGAAACAAAATGATGAGTGACTTAGTTAATAAATAGATAGCAAATTTAAGCAGACCAGCCCTCACAAGCAGCACCTGTTCACAATATTTATTTAAGAGGTACACCAGATAGGATATGAGATAGGAAGAATAAGGATAATAAGATCTGTTATGTACATTAGCTTCAGAGAATATTTATTTCCATGGTTAATGAAGATTTTTGACGTGAAAAATTATTTTTCTTGGCATAAAAGAGTTAGTAATATTATTTTTGTCGATAAGATTGATTGCACCCTTTAAGAATAAAAATATAGATAACCAAATGTGAATAACTTTTGTCACATACCAAAAAAGAATCTCTTCATATCTCATTCTCTCATAATTGTTCAAACAGTTTGTAAATGGGCCATTGGTCAATTATAGTTCTCTTCCGTATGACATTCATATAACACATTAAAGAAACTTTAAAATTACCTAGCATAAATTCTATAATGAAGATTATTCCACAACAAAATCCAAAATCTTTGTAGTCGAAAGCCTAATATTGATCATGATCATAATATTTTTATTTTTTATTTTACATTTTAAATTAAAACTAAATCTTCGCCAAACTGCATAACAGTTTGTTGGCGGAAATAATAATAAATAAAATAATATGATCATCTTAATCTAACTATCTAATCTAACTTTTTATAATTTATATAATATTAAATTATATTGAAATGAAATGAAATAAAATAATGAAATAATTTATTCAATCAAATAGGCCTTCACAGGCACTTAAGAATAGTCAGACTCTAACGCACGGTTCGGAAGGTTGCTTTTACTGAGAAGAGCCGGCAAGAAACTCAGCAATTACTCTTTTCAAAACAAACTTAAGACTATTACATAAAATTTATCCTGCAAGAGCGAGCGCTACACCCTAGCATTGTCGTCATTTAAATATTCATTAACGTTATAGTATGCCTTTTGTACTAAAATAGACTTAACACGTTCCTTAAATTTATGTAATGGCAAATTTAAAAGTGCAGGAGGGATCTTATTATAGAAGCGTGTACACAGTCCCAAAAATGAACCTTGCACTTTTTGGAGTCTATAAGCAGAGGTTACAAGTTTATGCTTATTTCTAGTATTAATAGTGTGCATGTCACTTGTTTTTACAAAAAGACTTATATTTTGTTGTACAAATAATATGTTTGCATAAATGTACTGCGATGCTACTGTGAGGATATTAATTTGTTTAAACTTATCTCTGAGGGAAGCTCGAGAACTCAAATTATAAATTGCTCGCACCGCTCTTTTTTGCAAAATGAAAATAGCTTCTATATCAGCGGCCTTACCCCAAAGCAAAATGCCATAGGACATAACACTATGAAAATAGCTAAAATAAACTAATCGAGCTGTATCTACATCTGTTAGCTGTCTAATTTTTCTAACTGCATAAGCAGCCGAACTAAGCTTCCCCGCGAGACATGATATTTGGGTGCCCCATTGAAATTTTGAGTCTAAAGTAATCCCTAAAAATACTGTTGACTCAACAAGATTGAGAGATTCATTATTTAGCACCAAGTTACATCCTATTTTTTTACATTGGGTAGTATATTATTATATTATCCTAACTAATATTATAAATGCGAAAGTGACTTTGTTTGTTACCTTTTCACGCTTAAACCACTGAACCGATCGCGATGAAATTTGGTGTGAAGATAGCCTATGTTACGGAGAAGAATATAGGCTACTTTTTATCCCGGGAAAACATAAGATCCATGGGGAACGCGGGTGAAAACGCGGGGCGAAAACTAGTCCTAATCCTACTCCTAACTAATATTATAAATGCGAAAGTGAGTTTGTTTGTTTGTTTGTTACGTTTTCACGCTTAAACCGCTGAACCGATCGCAATGAAATTTGGTATGCAGATAGCCTATGGTATGGAGAAGAACATAGGCTACTTTTTATCCCGGGAAAACATAAGATCCCGGGGAATGCGGGTGTAACTGCGGGGCGAAAGCTAGTTGTTCATAATGAACACATGTTATTATTCCTATATATTTAATTACTCGAGCATTATACCCAATTAGATTTAGTAGGTACCTACATTACGGTCATTTTGCAACACCCATGGGCCAGTTGGGGCAGATTTATGCGTAATACTCTATTTCATTTATGATAAATTTTAAAGCATGCGCCAGAGAAATATTAGGGCATCATTTGAATGAATTAATATTGTTTACTGTATACTGACAATATATTTGCGTTTTTGGCAAAATGTGGTTTAATGCAGCAGCTAACAGTGTATCTTAACTTATTTGTATTTATTCATAACGTGTTCCTGACCATAATAATATGGCATGTTACTTCAATTTAAAGATCGTAAGGCGGAGACACGGTTTATAATTAAATGAAATATTTTTTAAGTGAAAAACTAACGTCAGGTATGGACTAAAAATAAATGGATTAATTAATTAATTTTATTTGACTTTCATTCATGATATTATTATCATAAAGCTAATTAAAACTGATATATATAATATTTTTTATAAGAAAATTGTATATTTTCAACATAAATTAAACCCGAGTTATAATTTACTTAGATAATGAATAACAGATAAATTAAAATATTTCTGTTCTAACGAATGAAATGTAAAGTACCTACTTACCTAAACTTTACTTCATCACAGACATTAAAAAACGAATATATATTTTTGGTTACATGTTATAATTTTATTTTAAAATGTCATATACACAAATTTTCATCGAGTCTGCATGTTTCGAATGATTTTTTAAATGAAACTTGTCCATTGCTTAAAAGCATTTCACTGTTCAAATAGAGTGGATACAGTTTTACTGATAATATTTTTGAAAGTAGGTATCGACTAATTTTATTGCTGTGTGTGTGTTTAAAACAACAAAAATAAAAATACAAACTATTATACATAAAATATTTCCAAAAGCTGCCGTCGATGCCGACGGGCAAGGTTCCCAGCAGGCTGGCGTTTCCTCTTTGTATCGCTAAGCTAATGCCACAGCGTAAAAACATACAGTGGTCTATCGCGTTTGAAGTCACGCAAAATGCCGCTTTGTATAGGCATTCGTCAGTGCTGCATTGGGCTCGCTACCGCCCCTCTCACCCCGCAAGCCCCACACGACTGCTCTGTCTAGACGTGTCCATTGTCCGACTGTAAGAGTTAGATAGACTGTGCTAATGGGTTGGTGGAGAAAGCTCCCGGCCCGCCTGTTTTTATTCAGCTTAATTTGAAAGTTTTGCTCATGAATTTATGATTTTATACAGTTCTTTATTACGTTGCGTAGTATAAAAATATTATATAACTGGATATATTTGGATAGTCAAATAACTACCTTTTGTTTGTATTTCATAAACAGCGCGCAAACCGCTGTAAAAAATGAATGGAATTTAGGGAGTTTTTCATCTAATTGCTAAGGTGATAGGCAGTGGGTCTAAAAGTTACACTCAAACTCAATTAATTTTATTTCTTTCCTTCTATCTTTTTTTCTCATACACTCGAAAGTAGGCATTTTTTATTACATAGAGCTTGACTTAAGAAAATGAAGTCTAGATTGGATTAACAATGAAAGTAACTAACAAATTCAAAGTTGATTGACGCTAACATCGCGGCATCGTTAAATACAATAATACACTGAGGGTGTATTTATGAGCTCTTATTTCCAGTCAATTGACGCCAGATAGCAAAGATGTAACTACAAAATATGCTAGAAATGAAACTTAGGTATGTCTTCAATAAATAGCATAAACCTACCTAGTATTTTCAAAACGTAAATTAATTTGCCAACATCTTTACAAAGGCTAAATTAATATTAGGTGCTTTGAAGCGACGCTAGTTTTGTTTAATATTACTAATTATATTATAAGCTATCTACTCTATAATTATTATGAAATTTAGGAAGACTGTTTGAAGTGTGGATAATTCATTATTTGAAAGCTTTTCTCGGTACTCATTGTAAGTGAAGTAATTTTGGCGCTTTTTATTGCTATAAATTCAATTTTGGAATTATACTTGTTACACTTTAAAATGGTATAGGTAAATTATGAGACGTCTAAAATGTATCTCATATTATTCGCAGATCAAGATTAAATTCGATTCATGTACTATATGTTTCATTATTTCTTCACCGTACTATTGCATAAGCACAATTTTTCTGTTGGACATATTTTTTAACTTGGGTTTTATTTATGCCGAGATTAAAACCGCGAGGGACAGTATAAAAAAAAACTATACACCGTTCGCAAAACAAAGCTCGCCTAAAACAATTACCATCACGCGTCAGCAACAACATGTTACTGGTCGCCGCGCGCCGTAGCATTCGCGTTGGTTTTTTTTATTTTTTATTATATTTTATTTTCATCGTTACCAGGCGACCATTGTTCCCGTGTCAATTATTACTACACGACGATGTGACAACCAAATAAACTATTGTCTACTGACACGACGAATTTGTATAGATATTTTAACGTCGAAACAGGGTTGTTAACTTGTTACTTTATGCATGTAATTCTTTTTACGGGCTTCATGCGTATATGATTTCGCTTTTTTAACACGTCAAAAATAACAAGAGCAACCTTTTAAAACAGTGGTGATAGAGTTAAACTATTTATTAATAATAGTGCGTATTTGTTACTATTTTTAATTCTGATAGCTCATCATTCAAAGCTCAAAAATGTACCATCTTTACCTGATCGACGATAGCCAATTTCCACAAACTTTTGGCAACTATAAGTATGTTACCAGGAATGTTCAGCCTTGTATCTTTCGCAGATGAATTGAAAGAGTCGAAGATATATAAAAGTAGGCAGTTGGTAGGCAAATGATGATTCCTGCGGGGACTCATTAAAAATAATGACACAAATCTTAAGTATTAGGAATCAGTGTGCATGTCAAAAAATACCTTAAGCAGCTCCAAATAAAATATAAAATTGAATAGATGGAAACATTCACGCATTGAAATTATATTTTTTTTGTATTAGGTAATTAGCATTACGGTTTAGTTTAATCTTATTTATTTATGGACACAAGTACAAAAGAAAACCACAAAACAGATACAAGAACACAAAGGGACTGTTTATTTGTAATAGAAATTTATGATTAATTTACTTTTTGTTATTTTTTTTCAATAGAATTTTAACTACTTTCATATGTAAATATTAATTTATCTTAAATTTAGAAGTGATTTAAGTTTGAATTACCAGGCCAACGACCAGGGAGCCACCGAGAGCAGTCACGGGCGTCTCACGACGACAATGTCTTCAAACTTATCCAATTTCACTAAATTGGCGTACCCTCAAACATTAACCAAGGAATGTCAATTATTATTATATGTTCTTTAAATAATAATTTTAAAATAAGAACTTTTGGTCCGAACTACCCATACGACATACATACGTTACACAGACATACGAAATTAGTCCAAACTTAATTTAAGATATGAAAATAAATTATGCCTAAAGTATGACTTCTGATAGCCACCGGTTTCAAATGTTTTCATTCAAGTACAAGTTCGCCGGTTCAAGTGTTTAATAAATAAAAATAAATAAATAAATAAATAAATATTCTGGGACATTTTTGAATTTCAGAAAAAAAATTTAGAAACAGACTTATAGCACACAAATTGTAATAATAATATATATCCGATTTCAGGTAGCGAGCACAGATTGTAGAAGCGATTGCATTCGTACATCGTAAATCAGTTGGCAACACCAACGCGGAATCTTTCGATCAAATAAAGTGAAAACATGTTAAGACTTATTTATTTTGGGATGAAAGTCCTGGCACAGAATTAGTAATAGTACTAACGTAGTCCTGGAAAGTTTTTTAAACTTACATTTTACATAGCTTATTTTATGCTATGTATGTACAAGTGACAATGTAGTATTACATTTTTTTTTATCTTAATATTAGATTACCGAGAATAGATACTCAACTATTTGATTGCCCCTCTTAAATAGTTATCATTCTTAAAATTTTACTGATATCCGTTCGATGTTTTTACCTTCAAATTTTCCCCATTTTACGGTAACCAGAAGTTACATTTAATAACAAACTTTTCAAGGAAACTTCAAACATTATACGCAATATTGACATAAGAAAACACAAACATAATTACATAAAACAACGTTACACAACAAGAATGCTCCGTCCTTCGCACAATGGCCCTTTTGTTCCAAAGACTGTTTTGAGAAATCTTTTGTTTCAAAGACCACTGTATCCTTGTGGAATAATTAATTAGATGTGCCACGTGGTGTATCGTATACATTTGATATTTATTTGTCCTTACTACTTACTTATTGTAAAAGTGAAAACAAGTGAGTTAGTCTATCTGTTCGCTACGATTTTACGACAAAGCTACCGTAGTGATTTTGACGAATATTGGAAAAAGTACATTGAACTCTGGATATAGACATGGTATACTCATAAAGATATACTATAAATAAACTGATCATGTAAGTTAGTTATTAATAATCTTGTCGAAGGACTTAATGATCGGAAAACCTATTATTTTTTGGGACAGATAATTTGTTCCTTTACTTTTCCCTCTATCATAACCACTGCAATTTTAGTTACTTCAACCCAAGATCAACCGGAATAAATCAAGACAAATAAATTAACCAAATTATTAAAAATATTAACTTCTTATGTAAGAGTACCTTATCTTGGATTCTGTAGTGAATTCGGCTTTAGTGGAAATGGTTTATTCAGTATCATTTTCAAATTAGGTAGTTATATACGCAGTTTGTAGTACTCGCCTGGCTGACAACCATTCTCAAGTTGAAAATCTGTCACCAAACACACTGTGTGTACCTACTTGCTGTATTTTCTGGTGCCAAGTCTTTCCTTCACCGTGGAAAAGTGTATGGATGCAAGATAGACCCGGAGCGGATTTTTACAAACTAATTCTTCGGGTGTTTTTTACACATCATCTTCATACCTAAATCCTACTTGCAATAAGTTTATATCAAATATTATCAAATTCTTGACTACCAACTCGAAACAAAATGAAATACACAAAACGAAAAAGAAACACCCAGCTGAGTCGAGGTGTGAGTTTTTGAAATAACAGTTGCATACCAATTTATCGGCGGAACCGGCTGTTTCAAACAATTCCCACTATGAAGATGCCTGATTAAATCAATAAAACCTTAAAATAGGGTTAGCTGCACCCGATGAAAATAAAAGTAAATTTAACCAACAGTAATTCTCCTTTGATAGTCCCACGGGAACTTCAGAGAAAGGAAAATTGCAAAACTTAGTGTACCCTTATGAGGCCCAGGCTCGTATTGGGAACATTAATATAGAAACTATTTTTTATATAAGAATGGCAACACTGTTCCGCCATATACACGATTTAAGTCTTTGAACTGTCTGTACCATTATTTACGTGTGCAATTAAAAACTTGATTATTAGAAGAAGACAAGGCTCTTTTTTCACCGTCCTGCTGCACCACCTAAATAGAGAATTCTGCAGCTCACCTTTTATTGCAATAACTCTAGTTTAAACAGCAATTATGACAAAAATCACTCTTTTGTGAATTATGAATCGTGGTTTGGGAAGTTTAAAAATTATAGCGCTCCTTCCTCGCTCCGTAAAAAGGCTTATGGCAAAAAATAAAAAAAATAAAGAGGCTATTTAAAATACGTTTTTAAATTTTATTAATATTAACTACTTAATCACCATAATGGCGTAAAATAAAATAATTTACGTATCTTATCATAAAAGGAACTGTTTACAATTTCGGTACAACACACAAGTATTTTAAATGAATATCGCACATTTAACGCCGGAAAAATGTAGTCGTTTGTCAAATAAATCCAACGCTCTGAACCATACTTGTTCTCGTCTTCAAATAGACGTTTTCGACATCCATGCAAAAAGTGAATATGCAGGAGATTCAACAAAATCAAATGGATCATTATGCCACTCTCGTGATTTCCTTGTGTTTCATTGCAGTTTTTATCAACTCGTGTTCTATTCAAGAACATCCGTAATTATGTTATACATCGGGAAGTTTCCCGAAAGGGACTCGAAATAATTCTAAATATTTTCATTACCATAAAATCCATACAACTGTCAGAATAACAGTAAACAACTTAATTTATTTACATAATATTGTATAAAATATCGGGTTGGAAATACCCAGGAAGTTTTGGCCATATGTAACGAATGCTTAAAATGCGTGAGCCGAGCTTACTTACTTCCCGTTTAATAAAACACGTCTTATACAGGCCCATATGTTCTCGGCCTAATATTAAACAAGCTGTGTTTACCTACCTAGGGGAATTCCTAATGAATTTGCTTACGCATTTGAGCGTGTGTCACGTCTTCGTTGGCGTTATTGGACTAATAGGTACGTAAGTGATTTGTAAGTTTTGTAAAAAGTACCTTGATTCTATTAAAAAAACTACACATGTAGAAACACTTACAACAAATAATATTGTTATTTTTCATAGATTGAAATCATATTTCATATTTTGCTGCAAGTTCAAACTAGCCAGATATAGAGGTGATTTTTTTAAGTGGTAGTGGATGGCGAAATCCTAAACTACAAGCGAACCCGATTTTGATGAAAACTAAAGCTGCATCTGTTGATTTTAAAATAAAAAAACACACACTGTATTATTACACCATCCGATAGTGTTCCTCATAAGGATCAATATCTGGGAAGTACTTAATAATATCCGGCGAACTCCAATGATGTGGACAAAAACACTCTTATAAAGAGTATGTCATAACTGCAGTGGTGTTATGAGATGAGAGTTTGGCAAATTTATGTATTCTGTGAGGGTGCGCGATGTTGGGCGCTCACTTTGTAAAGGGTTCCAAACCTGCCTCACTCGGATTATGCTAATAACTCGGCCATTTTATACACCTAACTTGCTTACTTATTACATATCAGATAAAGAGCAGCTTTTCCGATATGAATATATATCCTTTTATGTATTGATAAAAAAAATATGGTTTGGTTGGGTCTAGGAAAATGTGAAATAGAAAAGAATAAAATAACCTTTTTGATTAAATTATTATTACACAGGTTTGACATTGATATAAATAATAAATATTTTTGGGACATTATTTCTCACACACGACCATCTGACCCCAAACCAAGCAGAGCTTGTGCTATGGAAGCCAGATAGCTGATAGACAGATATGAGATATATAAAGTGAATTATTGAAATTCAAAATATATTTTTTCTACGAATCGAATATTTGTTTTATTTATGTTGCCTTCCATATGGGCAATCGACTGACGTCTAAAATAAATTATGACGCGGCAGAGGACGCAGCAAGCTTGCCCAGAATATTTTCTCTGGCCTGGAAGACGATGAGATAGGAGACCAAGTAAGTTTCACTTGGTCTCCTGTTTGTCATTAGTAATAGTTGGCCACGTTATCACATAGCATGGTGAAATGTAGGAACTCTTTTTCCTATAGATAGTACCTAGTCCTAATTCCAAACTTATAAAAGAAATCCAACTGACATTAAAATCACGTCCACAAAGTAGCCATTGTAACGAAACGTTTAATTTAAGTAACAAGTTTGGTAGGCGCGGGAAGTTACTTTAATTAAATCTTTAGACGACGATTTCAAAACATCTGGCCCGCGGAGACGTTACTTTGAGGCCAGATTTGAAATTTGACTTGAGACAGCTTATTTTGTACTCAGTAATGGCCGCAACCGTAATTAGACTCAACTTGTGAAAGCCTAGCTTAAAAGTCAGAGACGATTACTGTTTCAATTTGGTGATATTTTTGTTCAGTATGATACAAGTACCTAATTTGGCTGGATAGAAGTTAGTCAAGAGAATCCCCATAAAAAAAAATATGAACTAACTGTTGATAGGGAGCGAGTAGTGTGGGCAATACGTAACGCTTTTGTATTATTTTTGAAAAAAAAAACCAAGGTTTATTGCACGTTCTATACCGTTTTCTTTGTACAATGCGCGAAAGTTTCGCAGAGCCCTAACTCTAGGCAGGCGAACTTAGATTGAGTGTATTGTATGACACTGAGTAGATATTTATATTGTAACATGTTCAGGTGGTGGATATATACACTATGTGTACATGTACATGTTTCATTAATTCTTTTTAATTATTTGTACAACATGTTTTGCATTCATTAAAATCAACTGACTCAGGTTTTACACTTCAATTGAAAGTATATTTTTTTAAAAGTAGGACCGCTTTATAATAACTTGTTTGTTGTCTGTTCAGTCATTTCTTGTGTTAGATGTAACATAATAGAGTAAAAAAATAAAACGATACTCCCATTCTCACTTGCCCACTTACCTACTTGCCTCGCGTATTGAGAACAAAACGATACCTCCCACCAATTCAATAAGACCTCCAATACAAATATTAACTTCGAGTTATATATAAAACGGTGGCTCATTTTGTATTTGCCGCGAGTATATAAGACGTGGAATACGAAAAATTCAATTTCCTAACTGTGAGTTTAGTCAGGAATGTAAGAAATAACTGGTGTCTGTCGGAACTCTCTCGGAGGACATGGGGGAATGTAAAGTATAGAAACGGGAGAAATTATACGTACACGCACGTAAATGCACGTGCTGACATTCCTTATTGTTTTTATTTTCCCTATTCTTATCATACATTGACATTCCTGTTGAAATATAAACGCATCCACATGTCATAATATTATCTATGGTTGGTCATAGACGTCGACTACTCTGTTCTTTTGTTTTACACTACTTTCACAATAAATATGCTCGTGTCTTATTGTAACGTCGTTCTGTCTATTATTTATTATATATTTCATCAGTTTAGGTCTAGCTAATCTATAAACTAATACTAGTTTTCATCAATTCCCCCTTGTATTGCTAATTTCCATAGACAAAGGTAGCCAAGCCATTTACAATAGTTAGGTGGACCGCCTGCCTGTTTGCCAGTCTTTTGACGTAAAAAATATCTCTCACTACCATGTGAAACCGAATATGCCAAGGTGAAGGATTTACTGCGCGGAATTCCTATTCTCCAAACATAAATCAACATGACTGTCATGCAATTTAGGATTTTTTAGGAGTAGGACTGTTAAACTATAAAACTGTGTAGGTTTTTTTTAGATTTATAGAACCAAATAGGTACTGTAGGTATATCCAAGCCTATTTGAGAATAAAGTCAATTTGAGGCAGTCGAAATGAGACAATAATGTTTTACGTCAAGCTAGCAACTGAAGCCAGATATGCCTACAAGCATATACGAAGTGCAAACGTGTCGGAGCCGTACACTGTTATTCTAGTTACGACAGTAACATCTATCTATACTATAATAAAACAGTAGTCTCCGGTGTGTCTGTACAATGAATGAAAATAATAAAAATAGAAAGGGGGTAACTAAAGAAGAGTAATAGAACATAAATCAGCGATTTTTAGAATTATTTTCTGTCTGTCTGTTTGTTAGAGCACATCTTTGGAACTACTGAACGGATTTTCATGTAGTTTTCACATGTAGACAGAGATTAATTTGGAGCAGAATAAAGGCTATGTTTCATTAAAATCATTAAATAAGTTAGGTATTGTTCGTTTCATCAAAATTGGCTAACGGGAAAAAAGTTATAGAAATTTTATAAAGACTGCGCGAGCGAAGCTGCGGGCGAACAGCTAGTACCTATTATATAAATTTATTCAACAGGTTGTAATTTTTTTGTTTTTTTTATAACATCCTTAGATATATTCTAAAAACCTACTTTTTATATAGTCTATTACAAAGAGTATCTACGAATGGTGTTCATGCCATTTTTATCTTTCCGATAAATAGACAACAAAATTACTTAAACTCTATCTTTAAAATAAAGGGTTAATGGTGAAAAAGATGTCTCAGGGTTCGCAAGCGATCCATTATTAAAGGACGAAAGTCAATAAGGCCCGCGGCCCAAGAGCGGGAAGTCTGATTAAAGCCAATCATGTATCGTCATGTCCTTTTTTGTTGCTTGTAATTACACTGTATTGTATGGTAATAAGGGCTTTATTAGCGTGAAAATTTTGAGTGCTTTGGGCCATAAAGACATTTATGTTAATTAGTTAAAACGGTGAAATTTATAGATTTTATAAAAGAAATGTTTTATTCACAATTAAATTAAAATTATTATGATTATAAAAATCACTCAGAGGATGGCATTAAGAGAAAATAATAATATTCTGGGACATTATTCCTCACACACGGCCACCTGACCCCAAACTAAGCAGAGCTTGTACTATGGAACCCAGATAACTGATATACTACATATACTACTTTTCCTTTGTAAATACATACATATATAGATAATTACACCCAGACACAGGACAAACAGACATGTTCATGCACACAAATATTTGTCCTGAGTGGGAATCGAACCCACAACCTGCGGTGTGATAGATAAAATGTCTTGAGTAATGTTATAACTTATCTATACAAAGTACATTTACCGTAAGGATTATAATCTAGGTTATCTCAGGTTCTGATGTCATCTTCTAATAACATCTTATGAATACCTATCTAAACTGTGACTCCAATCATCCCTCAAACTACTCTATAAGCAATCTTTAAAAATACATTGCTCGAACCACAATCCATCAACTAACTCATCCGTTATATTTTTTTGTTATAACTGGTAGATATAGTCCCTGGTAACAACGTCACTATGGAAATGCATAGCAATGCGCTAGTTTGCTTGCCGCACGCTCAAAATTTGTAGTACGGCCTCTTGATATCCATGTTTTGGAACTATGATAGTCGAGCGCTCTGGGAATATTAATCCTGCGAAACTGCCGGGATCCCGGGCGTGCGGTGAATCCCGGCATTAATCTAGCAATATATCCCGTGGCGCTAAAAGAACACTTCGTGTGTACAGTGATTCGACTACGTGCTATATATATAGGAGGGAACAAATAAGGGTGTGCCCAGAGTAAATATCGATTATAATTAATATTTATATTTAGTTTATCTTATTCATTTAATTGCTGGAATAGTCCACTATTTAGATGAAATTGAATTAATGTATCCAATTTTTATAAAGTAATAGTGTGCAGTAAAAGTAGATGTCATATAGTCAATGCTCGCTCGCGATGGTTTATGACAAAAAAAAAGAAAAATAAGAGGCATTGCAACGCATGCCGGGATTTAGCTAGTAACTAAGTGTAGTTCTACAACAACGGGATCAGTAACCAAATGTAACATCACTTATAAATCTATAGATTTTGGTTAACCCAGTTCGTGGAATACTATAATTATAATATCATAACACGTTACGTAACGCAAAACCGATTCGGGGCTCGATCAATTAACGCAGAACACATATCAATTAACCTGATATTGGTTAAGTAACATAATTTTAACCACAGAAGTTTCAATGTTTGTACACTTATCTCATCAAAATTATGAGAAGAAGATGGTGAAAATAATGGTTACCTTTATCATCATTACTAGCTGTTCCCGGCGGTTTCACTCGCGTATAAAAATTAACCTATAACCAATAACATCAGCTCTCTGCCAGAGAAAGTCCCGTTAAAATCGGTCCAGATGTTTCGGGGATTAGCCGGAACAAACAAACATTTTAAAAATTGTTCTCTTCTTATAAGTAACGTATATATACTATCATTGTTTTTAGTAAAAATCTATTTTAAATTTTATTTAATTGTATATAATATTGATAGTGATAATAATCCTATGTTCTGAAGCCGATCTGCATTATGCATCCGATATGTAATTAAGATTGAGTTTTGTCGTAATAAATCACTCGTTGCGCATACACATCTTTTATTACTGTCATCACGCAACCCGGGCACTTCAACACGTTAACTGTCGCATGTACAAATATGATAACGAATATGATGAATGGTAGGAAGTCGATTAGTATTATAAATAGTCTTACCAACTAAACAAACAATAAACCTCAATATATGCTTCAATATTCCCCTCACGCTATCATCATTAATAAGTGATAACTCTAATAGTAGTTAATGAAGCTCACAACCACACTTCATTACACGGAATAATATAACATAGTAAAGATAAACTCAACAGTAAATGGTTTCAGAGTAGTTTCTACTAAGTTCGCAGTTGCCTCCTGGTTTCAACTTAGTTTGTTTATTAATAGAAGCTAAAGGTGTTCCGGTTCTTCTTGGAGGTAATAATGTAAACTTAGGTACCTACCTACGTATATTAGTGATTGTAATGCAAAGAAGCATACGGCCCGCCTGATGGTAAGCGGTTACCGTAGCCTAAGAACGCTTACAACACCAGACGTGCAGACGTATCACTCGCGCGTTGCCGACCCTTCCTCCCTCCTCGATGAGCTCTGTCGACCTTACTCACCTCACAACTATAAGTTATTTGGCTGCGGTATTCTGTAAGATGGACGTACTTCCTCAGTCGAGCTGCTCTTTGAGCGACATATCGCTATGCTCTATCTCTCTTTCCCACAATGTTTTCGATTATCGAAAGCTGAAGTTCATTAAAGGATTTGAGTCACTACCTTCGCCACGGCTAATGACATCACTACCACTGAGGGCTCAGCTATCTCAGCTAATACTTCTTGGTTGGCCGGTTGGCGTGGTTGGTAAGATACCCTATCTATCGCGCCGCAGGTCGTGGGTTCGATTCCCACTCAGGACAGACATTTGTGTGCATGAACATGTCTGTTTGTCCTGAGTCTGGGTGTAATTTATCTATATAAGTATGTGTTTACAAAAGAAAAGTAGTATTATGTAGTATATCCAGTTATCTGGCTTCCATAGTACAAGCTCTGCTTAGTTTGGGGTCAGATGGCCGTGTGTGAGGAATAATGTCCCAGAATATTTATATATTTATTTATTAGTTTTCTGATTATTTGACAGTGAATATGTAAGTTGTCACAAGTATTCCATTTATAATTCCAGTATCTAAGCATTCTCATTATCAGACAATATGGCATTGGGCAGTAATTTTAAAACTATCATAGTTTATATTCTTATCACCTATATGGTAATACCATAATGAAATTGACCGCGCTGACTTCAAAAAGGGTCCAGTAATTGGCTGCGGTGATTGTTGTCAATATTTTACCGTAGATTGATGACGTCACTTTACCGGCTTGGACTGGCAATTAGTTTACCGGTAATTAATTATTTTATCAAGTTGAGTGCTGGGCACCAATATGTTTAAAAGTTGTATGTAGTAAAAATGTTTAGGACTTTTCCAAATTAATATACAGGTATGTAGGTATATAATTTAAATTAAATATAAATTAAATAATTCGGTATATTTAAAAACCTTATCATTAGGTAGATACTTACTAAAATATAAATTGTAGATGTATTAGCCTATGAAGAACCATTTTTAATTCGACACGTACATATACTGCTTCTTAACACGACTTTTAAGATTAACCAAGCATTAACTAAAATTAAATTGTTATTAAGTAAATTGTTATTTGTACTAACATAACATAATATGGATCGCCTGGTCTGAAATAAAATTTTTGAATTGAATTGAATTAACAATCAGTAAAAAAATAATTAAGAAAACTGTGTAGGTATATAAATATTTTATTCTACTCTAAACCCAACAAAGTACAGTGAGATTTAAAATGTTTTTGAGAAAGAACTATAGTTACACTGAAGAAATATACGATATTTATGCTTAGGTTTGGTAGGAGCACTAAGAAATTAATTATTTTAGCAGTTTTTTAATAATTTTAAGGATATTACGATTTGAGCGTATTCATAGACTGTAAGGCCATCCTCAATATACCTACATATAAATTCAAAACATAAAGCGAACTATATCAAAATAAATATACATGCTTCCACTCAACAACTACATACGTGTTCTGCTAAATAAGAAAAATAAACAGAAAGTATTTATAAATAGTAAAATAAATTTAACGATAACCTATTAGGAGCACACCCACCAGCTTTACCCATGCAGCGAGATAACAAGAAATAATACAAGCAAAGTTTTATACAAACCGTTTTAAAGTTTCTATAGCAATCTCCTTTAAAGAAATCTGTAGCAAGAGAATCGGGTAGGAGCGGGCGGGGCTGCGCGGCGAGTTATGTCTGCAGGCGACACTCGTTCAATTGAATTTATTATACTCTTTTACGTGCTGCTTCCTAGGTGGCCGGGGGCTGGGGCGCAAGAGTGCGGACTGCGAACGCATCGTAAACGATTTAGGTAAATCAGGTAGAAAAAAATCGGTGTTCTTTTTTACGGTATGGTAGAGAACACATTTACAATCAATTACAGTATAAAGCTAACTCGATAGTAGAATCAGCAGCTAATTTTGTAAATAATGGTAAAGATTGTCTCTCTCGAGTGGTGAAACCATTTGCACTAGGGCCGAGTGGACTGAAGAGTCAAGAAACTAGTGGATTCCAGAGTTTAGAGCTGTTCGATTTAAACATCCACGGGGAGGCATATGTTCAGTAAGATGATTTTCAAACTAAAATAATCATGATACAAAGAAATACCTACTGATGATACAAACCGCATAGTAACCTTATTGAATCACGCTCATAGAGTTGTAATTTTTTTCTTTGAAAATAATACTACGATTAAATGACAATAAGGTTCCAACTTAATTTTAATGATACTTAAATCAAGTATAATTAAAAATCAATTCAGACATCGAATGTAGAGCTAAGTGCCATCGGTGCAGAACAATGACAGCACGAACAACGTCAGTGGACGTCGCAATAATGTAGTGCTATACACAACGTGCAATTTTCACTGAATTGTTGCATATAGCCGTCCCGGCGGTGAAGTCTGCTTGGTACTACTGAGCAAGTCCTTTAGTTTGTATAATTTACGTTCATATTTGATTGGGGAAAAGTAGACACATAAACATATCTATGCTAAGTTTTAGTCAATTCCTTTATGAAACGTTATAAAATATTGTTAAAGAGAATTTATTATTTAGCTAATTATTAATCAATCGGACAATGTCATCATTTTGATATGTCTTTCTAAAAAATAATATCTTGTGCAAATATGATTATTTATTACTAGCTGACCTCACTTGGATAAAAGGTGGTCTTTGTTTATTTTCATACCATAGTGCTACGTGCTACCTGCGTCCAAAATTTCATCAAGATTAATTGTGCCATTGAGGCGGCAAGAGGTACGAAACAAACAAAAATCTCACTATTGAATTTGAAGGATATAAATATAACGATTATGCAATTACAACAAATAGCCACTTGTTAATTTGTAATTGACAAGTAAGATAGCAAAAGACATAAAAGCTTTGGTTCTTAAATTCATTGAATTGAGGATTTACTGCTTTTTCTGGTTTTAACTAAAACTATATCTATTTTGCGTGTAAATTTTCAGCTGTAATCTGTTTTGACCGATCTTTAATTTAGCATTATTATAACAATAATCTTTTTAGGTTTCCGTACCCAAAGGGTAAAAACGGGACCCTATTACTGAGACTTCGCTGTCTGTCCGTCCGTCTGTCTGTCTCCAGGCTGTATCTCAAGAACCGCTATAGCTAGACAGTTTAAATTTTCACAAATTATGTATTTCTATTGCCGCTATTACAACAAATACTAAAAATAAAATAGATATTTAAGGGGAGCCCATACAACAAACGCGATTTTTTTGCCCTTTTATTTATTTTGTGGTAGTTCCCGTAGACCTAGAATCACGAAATTTGGCAAAAAGCTACGAACTTGGCATTGATATTTATATTATGGGGACTAAAATATTACAGGAACTGGTGAATATAAAAAAAAGTATTTTGATTGAAAACACATCATTCAACATAATGCAATAATATAGCAGTTATTTATTTGGACTGACAGGTTATGATAGCGTTTTGGAGCAAAGTAGAGCACCAACCAATAATCCAATAAGTTATGACGAGTTACAACGAGAACAATGATTCTCGAATATATGACGGATTGCTCTTTACAATTTTATAGTTTATTCATGCAAAATGTTGTATTATTCATTCACATTTACGACAAAATACTTGATCATAGCGTATATGTAATGCAGGAATAATAAAAAAGAGCGCGTGCAGCTTAATATACGTACACGTGATAGAAGTGAAACTATAACGTTGCGCCAGAAACGTTACATATCCGTAGCACTCACTGAAATTCGACCTTGTTTTTTTCTCAAAGCGCCTAAAGCAATAAAAAAACAATAATAAGCTATCGCTTATACTAGGCCCCCGTGATGGACCATCCTTAATCCCCTCCACACAGTGCGTTTAGGGGATCTTAATAATTAGGAGCCGGTTGATAATAATTATTATGCGATAGTTTGATAGTTACAATGAAACTGGTGAAAATCAGATTTTGAAAATGCACTTTCAAAATAAAAATAAAAAGTATCTACATAAAACGTATATATTCTGGGCCATTATTCCTCACATACGGTCATCTGACCCCAAACTAAGCAGAGCTTGTACTATGGAAGTCAGATAACTGATATACTACAATACTACTTTTCTTTTCTTTTCTAAATACATACCTACAGTAGATAATTACAAGCAGACACAGGGCTAACAGACATGTTCATGCACTAAATTTTTTGTCCTGAGTGGGAATCGAACCCACGACCTGCGTGGTGATAGATAGGGTATCTTACCAACCACGCCAACCGGCCCGCCCGCGCCATTAATATTCGTGTAAATTCCACAACTCAATTTACCTAAGTATCATCATAACGCAAGTAGGCTTATTGGCTTTCAATATAAAATATTACAACGTAATTGGTCAGAGTGTAGTTGTAACAGAGTTGGCAATGAGATAAATTCTGTAATGTCCTTTTGAGCGCAAATTGCAGGGTACGTGTGATTTGTTGGTAAAGTGAACGGTAGACTGTTAGCAGCTGGACTCTGAACAGAGACGGGACAAAGAGCTTGTTTAAGTTTGCAGGCCAGTTCGTTCGCGCAAATAGCCAACTTGTAACGTCGATGTATAAGTTCTACGAAGAGTTTGAACTTGAGGCATTTTTTATCTTTGCATAAGTACTATCCAACTTGTAACGTGTCGATGTATAAGTTCTACGAAGAGTTTGAACTTGAGGCAATTTTTATCTTTGCATAAGTACTATGACAAATATAATTGATGAAATAGTAGTACGAAATCAAATAACTTATTAGTTCCGTAAACGGAATACACCGCCAACGTTGCCAACTTTATTATTACAAGGCAGGCACACAAACCCTCCCATGGTTTCAAAAATCAATAACCAAAGCGTTTGACGTCACTTAGGTACCTACCTAATACACTCTAAATTTCTATTTTGTTTAAATAAAAAAAAACCTATTTTCTTTTTTAAGTATGAAATTGAATTTCTTCCAAGTCCGCAGTCTTCAAAGCTGGCAGTAACAAGTCGACCAGTCAAGGCGGTGCCCACGTGCCCCGACTGCGAAGAGAATCTAATTTCCTAAAGCATTGTCTACACTATCATCGGTTATATCGGGGAAACGGCATAGATGTAATTTACACCCCGTTTTGTTGTTCAATAAGACTTTTCAGAGAAAAGGAGTATTTGTAATTTACTTTATATGCATTAGTAAGACTAACGAGCTTCTATGTTTTTGTCCTATGGTATTAACTCAAGTCAAACTATACATATCTAGTATAAAATGATAAACAATACTCGGTTTTATTTTTTAATTTACTTCACACGTTGCGAACAAGTTTGTGTCAACAAGTTTTGAATAAAATATCTTGATTCCTGAAGTTATACTTCGGTTTTTATGCAACCGTTTTATTTTACAATGGATCATTCAATCCTCAAAATTGTATCCAAGTTATTATCAATTATCTACCAACCTTTTATTTGGTCGTATCTTCCGAGAATTCCTCCGGAAAACAAATTCTGATTTAGCTTAATGCCTTTTGGATAATGACATTTACTTTTCAAAATACACAGAAGCACTGATATATATATTTTTATATGTAAATATTACATGCAGTCAGCGAGTGGACGGGAGTCGCGGTAATACCCTTTTCGGTCGCTTTTTAAAGCCATTATCTGGGTCCCTATCAAATGCAAAGAACGCATAAACGAATAAATAGACAAAGAAAGTGGAAGCCAACAAAGCGAGAGGGAGGTCTCGGTTGGAAAATTTCGTTATTACGCTGAATCAGTAAATGTGACGGATGTTTTAAAATCTAATTGTCATTGCCGCGGAAATTATTTAGTTGGAAATATTAAAAGACCTTTTTTCTCCTACAATATAAAGGGTAACAACATGAGTTGTGTAAAACATATAATCCACATTAATAAATAAAATCCCATGCTTCTATTGACCAATACTCTTTGACCCTTCGAATATGATAACTGTCACGATAATGAGACTGCTATCCCAAATACGTTCAAACATAATGTTTCTGTCATCGGCAGATTGTATGATTTGTCATTATACAAACGGCGTCGTCTATTTCCAAACGCTCGCTGGTTTGTGAAATGCCAAAAACATTGTAAGGTGCCTCGTCATTTTGTAATAATCCATGAAACCCAAATGACGATTCGATTGCCGTTTACAAACGTTTACGCTTGCCCCTTTTTCCAAAGTTATGTCGTAACCAAAAATATACTATGTAGGTGAAACGAAGCAATTAACATTTCAGCATTTAATTTAAAGTTCTACATAAAACAACGTCTATGTAACTCTTCACTGTATGTAATTATGCTGTGGTCAAACTATAATTATAAAATCGTTGATTGGTACTATACCGATTTCAATGATGTCGGAATCCACAATAAAATGTCTTACGATTTTTATATTAAATATTTAGGTAAATTGCACATGTCACGACTTGAAAACGTGCCTTCTTTCTAGTTTGTTCATTTAAATCGCCCACCTATCGAACGACAATCCTCTTTACTATTAATTAGGTATGTCCTCTATTTAGCGAAAGTTTTAATGAAATTGTGCTCAATATTGGCTTGGGACGAGATTATCTATTATTCTAGGTTTTTTTCACTACATGACATAATTTTATGTTTGTAATAAAGTCTTTTATCGATTTAGTAAGAGTTGCTGTGTAGGTTTCACTTAATTTTAATATGACGGTATTCCAAACAAAGAGGTAACTTTGTAAGTGATATCTAATATTCGGTGAAGTATAATTGGCTTGGCTATTTAGGCATTCATTTATTTATTTTATTTGTTAATATTCTCAAGCAAGCAGCGGGTGACCAGTTTTATCATCATCGAACACTTAACCAACAAAAATACATTTTAAATCCATATTTTCCAATCACATACGAGTAACTAATTCACTGTAGCGTATTGTGTACCCACCCGTGTTCGGAATAGACGACGAACGTGCGGAATACTAATTAGATAGTTCCAGTTCTGTTCCCGGGTCAAACAAATACTGTCGTATGATCCGTTTGAAGGTGGAAACGTCTTTACTATATACATGATACCATTGTCTGCGACATGGCTTGGTAAATCTGATTTGATTTTGAACTATCAATAATTCTATTTTACTATAGGCACTTTGAGAACATTATCTTATGGGGAAAATTTCAACGATAATAATTTTAGATATGAAAACATTAGCGAATCAATAATTCGTGAATAAAAAAGTAATGTGCGGTCGGGGGACCCCCACCGGGAACGAAGTTCAATATATAACAAAATATTGCAGCAATTGCAAGCTTTTTATATACAAATAGCTATTCCCTGCGGTTTCACCTGTTCCCGGGATAAAAACTAGTATATAACCTTCCTCAAGAATTGGGCTATCAAATGCTTCAAATACTTTCATTACACGTATACCTACATCACAATGGCCCTGAACATGAGCGAGAAGTTCAGGGCGATTAAACAAGAGCTCCGTACTCAATTACAAGTAGCTCAAAGTCCACAACGTCTACTTTCATAAGAACCTAACCTTAGTCCAGAGCTAGACTGCAATTAATCGTTGTGTTTACTATGTATGTTTAAAGCACACACATGCTGCGATAATATTGCAGAAAACGCTTTAAAAATTGTTAAAGTTATCTAGAAAATACATACCTATTTAGGGCATACTTTTCACTAAAAGATTGTAAGCGAGAAAGTAAATAAGTAAGTATAAAATAATTAATTTCACATACGTTGATTTACACCCAGACCACAAATTACTTAATAATTTTACGAAGTCAGAGTCGGAACAAACAGACATGTTTATTTATGTACACAAATGTTTGTAATGAAATAGAATTGAACTCATATTATAAAAAAAATTACAATTTAATTATTTTATGTGTACTGAATAGTTAATTAATTCTCATGTATTCGTTAAATGAAGTTTTATCTTGAAAATAAATATTTTATACAAACTGCGCGGTGTTTTTTTTATAATTGCACATTGCGTCTTTATAGTCAAATCATTCATAATATACTTTTTAATTCCTGGCGCGAATTGAGAGCACTCCCATGCCACTTTAATTAGAACCCTTAACACACGAATAAGAGAATGAGTGCCAGGTTGTCGTTAATTTAATAGGGGACATAACACAATTCCCTCTGCAGGTAAAAGTATTATCCCCTAAACAATATTAGCTACGTGAGGCGAATCATTTACAAATTGACTTTACGACTGCTTCCGAGACGTTGTGTATGTGTTGCCGATGTGTGCTGTTTATTTATACAGACCAACGAAGATGAAAAAACAATTAAGCCGCGCCCCAAATTACGTGACCTTGGTAATGCAAACATAGTTGTGTAACAAAAATACGACAAACATGGCTCAGCGGACCCGACTCAAAGCAGCATGGTGTCATTATCACTTTGAAACGTCACTAGCTATTAGCAATTGCCAAGCTCACACATTCTGCAATCAACCGACCTTCAAACACTATGTCCACAACAAAAGATCCAAACTGTCCCTATCAGGGTAGGCATTACGACCGGCTGACAGTGTACCGTATGCGTCGGATACATAAGCAACGGCATCCAATTGTTCATCCAATACCCCAAATAATACTATACCGATACCAGTTAGAGTTTCAGTACCTACTTCTGATAAGTTGATACTAAAAATCCGTACACGTATTGAAGGTACAGAACAAACATTTCAGTTTCATCGAAAATTCATCAGGCAAGTAGTAAGCTTGCGTGTATGATCTTAAACTAAACAATACTGTATTTCAATGACTTAAATATAATTTGAAAAGTTAGTAGCATACAACACATATTACATGGTAAAAATCCCAATTATTTTACGTAAATTTTAAATCTAAAAACATTTATTTAAAGTTATGGAGAGAAAATATGAAGAAGTGCACATTATTCAAAATAGTCACATCAATAATTCAGATTTACGGAGTTGCATAATGAAATGAAATAATTTATTCATTCAAATAGGCCTTCACAGGCACTTAAGAATAGTCAGACTCTAACGCACGGTTCGGAAGGTTGCTTTTACTGAGAAGAGCCGGCAAGAAACTCAGCAATTACTCTTTTCAAAACAAACTTAGACTATTACATAAAATTTATCCTGCAAGAGCGAGCGCTACACCCAAGCATTGTCGTCATTTAAATATTCATTAACGTTATAGTATGCCTTTTGTACTAAAAAAGACTTAACTTGTTCCTTAAATTTATGTAATGGCAAATTTAAAAGTGCAGGAGGGACCTTATTATAGAAGCGTGTACACAGTCCCAAAAATGAACCTTGCACTTTTTGGAGTCTATAAGCAGAGGTTACAAGTTTATGCTTATTTCTAGTATTAATAGTGTGCATGTCACTTGTTTTTAAAAAAATACTTTTATTTTGTTGTACAAATAATATGTTTGCATAAATGTACTGCGATGCTACTGTGAGGATACTAATTTGTTTAAACTTATCTCTGAGGGAAGCTCGAGAACTCAAATTATCAATTGCTCGCACCGCTCTTTTTTGCAAAATGAAAATAGCTTCTATATCAGCGGCCTTACCCCAATAGGTTTACTTAACATTTTCATTTTGTGAGAAATTGCTTCCAGACCACAAGTCTTATTTTACTATTTTTTTGAACTTTTCTATTTATAAAATTATCATAACAAAACAAAAAAAAATGTTAAACGAAAATCCTCATAGCAACAGCCCGCATAATATTATTATCCGGTCACCCCACAAGCAATTAATATAAAATTGATTCAGCGACGCCACTGTCGCCAACTAGCGCAAAATATCCAATGCATTCCGGAGTGATTTGATAACTGGCTTGTCCAATCTCTCTTATATGTGATTTCGACTTCACCCTAGTGGGATGTCTGCCTTATCAATTTGACACAGAGTAAATAATATTGAGTTACAATTTTAGATGGTGCATTAAACTAAAGATCTTTTGTGCATGTTTTAACTCTGTGGCTCAAAAGATAACTAGGTATTTAGGGCTGGCTGAAAAGTGATTTTACAGTAGCCCAAGGCGACGGAAGAGAAGTTAATTGCAGTCGAGTAGGTATCATAGATCCGACCAATGGGACGGGCTGGTAATATTGAGTTGGGTATATTTTAAACTTATGCAATGTTCCGAATTTCTTGAAAAAAATGGTATAATTTGTTGCTAATTTCAAATGCTACATAAAATTTGGGTACTTCCCGGTAAAAACATTTTTAAATACAAATTTATAATATTATGTTGCCTACACAACAATGAACCGCTTTCCGATACAATTATGGCGGATTGGTTAACCACACCAATTACATCCCATTTTGTAGATACAATTAAAATTAATGCAATGGATCCCCAATTTTTTAAATATGAAAGTGATATTGTTACCTTTAGATACCTCAACGGCACAACTAATCGTGATTAAATTTTATTGTTTTTTTTTTATCCTGGTAACATGAATAAAGCTGTGGGAGACAGCTAGTACTACCTAGTAATATATATTTTATTTTGACTATTTTAAATAACCAGTTGAGAATATAGTAAAATAGATACGTACCTACGTATTTTACAATGATATTCAATGTTCAAAGACTTATAATAAACTAGCTTCCACCCCGCGGATTCACCCGCGTTTCCGAGAAAAAAGTAGCCCATTTCCTTCTCCATACCATAGGTTATCTGCGTACCAAATTTCATCGCAATCAGTTCAGCGGTTTAGGTGTGAAAAGGTAACAAACAAATAAACAAACTCACATTCGCATTTATTATATTTATAGGCATTTAACATAATCATAGTCTGTAAACTATGATACCCGGCAGAAATGATTTACCAGACAAAAAGATAATATAGAAAACAATGAAAAGGATTAAAACCGCTTCCATATGCGCGTTAACTATCTCACAGTAAGAATTTACAGAAATTATTTCTCCTCTGAATCCAAAATTAATTTTAATATTGACTAATACTACAGAAATTGACATTGTATTTTCAAAATATACGAATCCGAGGCTCAAGTCAAATACAAACAAATCAGCGACAACGTGTGTTATGTTTAGATACCTACTATAAACTAACAAACATACGAACACGACGAGCCGTAAACCGCAACAATTCGGGCCAGAATTGAATGTTTACACAGAAAACTACAAACTTACGTCTACACTACAGGACGACCGTATTTTCAAACCCATACGGATTATACTAAGGTATTCAACGCCTGGGAGTTTTGGCAACGATGCCAGATGACCAAAATTTACAAGCGACCGGCTAAAATAGTACATCAAGTTTAGGCTTTTTAGATTCAATCTTTCTGTTTTAATATCTATACTTCTATATACTAATATTATAAAGCTGAAGAGATTGTTTGCTTGTTTGTTTGAACGCGCTAATCTCAGGAACTACTTACTGGTTCGAGATTAAAAATTCTTTTAGTGTTGGATAGTCCATTTATTGAGAAAGGCTATAGGCTACTTTTTATCCCGGGAAAATATTAGATCCCCGGGAACGCGGGTGAAAACAGCCTTCTCGATAAATGGGCTATCCCACACTAAAATAATTTTTCAATTCGAACCAGTAATTCCTGAGATAAACGCGTTCAACCAAAGAAACAAATAAACTCATCAGTTTTATAATATTAGTACATATTGATCATAATCTAATCATAATGAGATCAGATGAGATTTTCAGTATATAAAACTCCATTAAAGAAGAAATAAGTTTCTTATTCTAAGGGCCGATTTTTCAATTGCTGGATAAACCCTGGTTAAGCTATCCCTCAGATAAGTCCATACAAAAACTGTTCTAATTTCAAATTAACACTCAGATACTGTTTATCTGGCCATTAAAAAATCAAGCCTTAATCAGACATATTTTAAGTAAGTATATCTACCGGCTACAATGATCCTAATCATTTTAAGATCTATATGATTTTTTGAAGTCAAATGCTCATCATAATGCCTTGGATTTCAAAGAGATCATGGTATGCATGCATGTATAACTCAGTTAACTGTCACAAAAACTGAGTACATCTACCTATTAGAAACAATATGTAAAAAATATATAAACATGTTACATGATCCTTATGAAGATCGACGACGTATCCAAGAACTGGACACGGAATTAAAAATATAATGTATAAAGGAGCACAGTTCTATAACAAATTGCCACAATCATTACGAGAAGTGGAGTCAATAAACAATAATATTATTTTTTATGACAGTAACGACATTCAGATTAGTATTATGTAGCTATCAGTGAGGACCTTTCATTGGCTCACCTGTTTCTTATAAAGATACCCTACACACAATGTTTTGTAAGCTGTTGGTCCCCCAATAAAAATAAAATAAAATAAACAGTTTTAAACATAAACTCAAAATTTTTGTAAGAGAAAATTATTTTTAGTTTGGTATCAACTTATCTTGTTACTTTTTATCACAATTTTTCTTATATAAGTAGATATTTATTTTCTATAAATTCTCATTTTGCTCACTGTACGAAAAAAAAAAAACTATAAGTTTAATTATGTTCTCATATAAGCGAATATTGTATATATTCTTTTTGGGAATAAACATCTTTAAATCTAATTACAGATGACTCAATCTAAAATCAACCTAATATTCCAATCCCACAGAGCTATTTAAGTCTGCCTTTCATTTCCCCGATGTCGGTAACATCATAACATGCGCTTTCTGTACCGATATCGTCACGTTGCCGTGTCGCCGTCGATAGCTGTTTGCTATATGTTAATTATAATTCCCAGAGAATAGTTCTGAAGCTCGTTACCGCGGTTACGTATATTACCTTTATATTATAATTAACGCACGTTTTCAATTAAAATTGAGAGAGCATGTGAGCTGTTATTATTGAAGAGAAGATATGGTGGATTATTATCTGTAATTGTTAAAATAGATTTATATAACTGTAATAGAGTCTCTATAGGTTTGATTCATTAAGAAAAGAGTTTACCGCTGTGATTACTACCATCCTGAATATATCAGTTACTATTATTATTATTTTCTACCGCTTGGTTTACCTACGTTCTAAAGACAACTTGTGCTATCCTGAAACAAAAATAATCGCAGTTTTAAGTTGAACTCTAAACTTTCAAAAAGTCAAGACTACAATTAAAAATGTTTTTGAATCTTGTATTATACAAAAAGAGAAACTGACATACTGATATATTAATGCAAAGCTCAAACCAATGGGCCTAGAAAATTGAAATTTTGCACACCGGTTGCTCATATTACTCTAAGAAACCCTTCAAGGGTAAAGGCTTAAAAAAAATTTAAAAAACGGCGTAAACGGTAACACAGCAACAATCGGTGAGCTATTTTTATTTATATCCCCTTACAAATCCTGGCATCTGGTAAGATACAAGGAGCCAGAGAAATATAACCCCCAAATATTGTAATGATATGCGAAAATGTTCAATGTTACTCTAAAGAAAATGGCTTGAATAACCTCTCACTCAGCGGAATAAAACAAAATAAATGGAACAACAAATCCCCATTTATGATCGGGTCGCATAATAACCCTTCGAAGGTTTGAATACGCATCGGACACTAAATAGATAAGCATAAGCAGAAGGAAAGTAGAAGTACATAAAAACGAGGAAATCTTAACATTAAAAAAAAAAGTCTGTTCAGTTCATTTGCATTTCCACTGCAGCTTCCCTTTTTTTCTCTTCATTGAGGTCATAATCCACTACGTGGGTCCAATGTGGACTAGCGGATTTCACTTATCTTTTAATTTAACTTTTCGATCATGTAAGTTTCCTTACGATGCTGTCTTTAGAGAGGCAAACTACTATTGTGATTATTGTGCGTGACCTGAAGGGAGCTGTCTATGTGTGCATGCAAAAAATTGAGGGTTACTTCCTTCTGTATATATTTACTTAGTCGGCATTCTACGCCATGCTAGGATTAAGGAGGACGAGATAAGAGATAATTCGATACGAGAGGATTAGTCAACCGACACTAAATAGAGATTACAGTGACGTATGTACATGGCAGTTTGGGGTTACACCTAATATGGTACGGTGGGTGAACGACGTATCTACGTATTGTAGGATATCATGGGTGACCGTAGAGCTTTTTGAGGATTTTCTTTTTTTTTTTAATCTTGTACGGTAGATTTTAGTTTATCTGGAACAATTTGATTACCATTGTTTAATAAAATTCGAATGTGTACTAGCATATTTAAAAAGTTCCCATATTTTTTTGTATTGTTACCCTTAGTAAAATGGTCAAAGCTTAATATAACAAACTAATATATTTACTACTGTATATTCAGTGAACTATTTATTCATTAGTCATATTATTGACACTTCATGCGTGCGAATCAATACTTATTGTATAAAATACATCTCGACTGGACTGTACCCATTAGCTTTATGAGTACGGCTAGACCACCACGCGGGCCAAGTGCGAATTGATAGACTAAAATATCTTTGTACCCACCTATGTTTGTCATACTCTTCATAAAACAAATTTCTCCTAATATCTATTTTAACCAACTTCATTGTTACGAAAATATTTCCAATGACATTGTTAATTTTTTAGTTCACTTTTTCATACGAACAAAAGTTATGGGCTCCAGGACTACACAATTATCTAATTTAAAAGACAAATGAGAAATGTAGTGTGAAATAAATATAGTTATGTACAATTATGCAACCGCACGTACCATTAATTAATTCGTATAACTGACTTGTGTGTTGCAACGTGATATTTTCCCGCTGCACTTATGTGTAGCGCACACAGTGCGAGGTTAAGTAACAATTAATTACTTTTGAGTTATAGACCAGGAGTAGAAAACACACTCTTTATACTTTTAAGTGTTTGCTATTTAAGGAATAGAATGTTATTTGTTGATTTTTTAATATATTTATTAAAGAATAAAAATACATTCTGACAATAATATTAAAATTATATGAGTTTCATAATCCTCCATTACAAAAGCATCAACCTCTCAAGCTTCACATTTTTAGTTACACTGGTGATTATAGATGATGATTGCCACTCGTAAACTTTCAGGGTTGAAAATAGTCATGAATAAAAACAAGTTTTACAATGTGAGCATCACAAGTGCGAAAAATTTTCAAATTTTATAAAGTATGCGCTGACTGACATGACTGAAAAATAAATACTTATAAACCCTAAGCTTACCTTTAAGATCTGGTCCAATTATTTTGCGTTCTTTATACACCGTGTGCAGTAGAACAATGTAAAGTGAACGAGGACCCGGGGACTAATACACCGCGATGTTTCAACTAATAAAGATTACTCTTTGCATTGCACGCGAGAGATGTAACTTGAAATAAATTATGGAGCTGTTGTCTATAGTGCACGTTTAACTAAGATAAAAAAAAAAAAAAGTTCAATATACCTTGATGATAAACATTATTATATTATCTTTATCCTTCAATATACTTTCATAGACTGAAGGTTTTAATATTGAATGGTATGTATTCTTTATTTATGTAGTTACACTGACTAAGCTGTATTCAGTTTGTGTGATTATTTTTCCTGTCTAATTGGTATCCCAAATATTATCCCTAGTATTATAAATGCGGTCGGAGAGTGACAAAGGTTACATTTTATTTCTAACATGAATGCGAGTGAAACCACGGGGAACAGCTAATTTGAAAATAATTCTGTATATTTTCAGCACGGCAACAAATAAACCCATACATTCGTATTCTAATGAAGGAAACCGTCATAAAGATAATAGTATATTCAAACCCAACAACACAAAAAATGCGTGCAAGAATTTCGTAATAGGGAATATGCATAAAATTTAAATTTGTCTCAAATATTTTTTTCTAGATTCTTTATTGTCATTACATTATACTTAAAAGGTATTTTTTTTATTCAGTTATTATTTAAACCCAGAAAATATTACATAAAAAGTGAAAAATAAGGGAAGGAAATTAAAACTTACAAAACGCGTCACCATTGGTCGAAACGAAATGTGACGTTAAATGTCACGTCATTGAATTTATCGGCGTCGATATTCATACTGTGTTAAAGTAGTGTTTGTGAGAAAAGGTGTTTAAAACTGTATTCCTGTGTGATTACTTGTGGATATATATTTGTAGTCAATCGAGGACGATGACAGAAACTGGTTTTGTTCAAGCACAATCAGATAATCTGCCGAAAATAGATGCATTTATGATGTCAGCATATTTTGCATCAAATCTCGATTTTACGAGCGCAGAGATCAAAGGAGTGAAAGCTGCAAGGTAATGATTATGTTACATGGTATATTTTAGTCCATAACATATTCCATTCAGTTCGCGTGCGGTACTTGTTCCGATCACACGCATTAACCTCAGTATACCGCATATCGTCGCACTTTACCGGTCTTGTGACGTCACGTTCATAGTGATGGGCAACGGCACTGTCGATATCTCTCGACAGTAGCCGGTTGTCGATACCGTTACTATGGATAAGTACTTAGCAAGAGGAGCTCGAAGTTCAAGCCCATCATTCAAAAGACTTCGCGAAGCAGAAGAAACATGGCAGTATCCCAAACGCGCAGCCATTCCCAGGGAAAATGCCGAGGTACCAAGACCTGTTCTGTCTAACGCTTTTAAGACCTTGCCTGTTGATCATGATTCTCATAATTCTGGTCCATCTGTGTCAACAACCGGTAAAAATTGGAATTTAAAACCAAATCCTGTAACCCAAAAAAAGGAAAGCCATATTCCACCCATTATCATCATCTTGCAAAATGATTGGACCCACGGAAGAGTCAAAGACATCGTCGATAAATACACTAAAGGTTATCACCTTCGTTACAAGGGTGGTAATAAAGTTGCAGTGTGCTGTCATAGTGTTGAGGGTCACAAACTTGTAAGTGTTGGCCTTCAAAAAGAAAATGTACCCTATCACACTTTTACTCGCAAAGACGAGCGTATGTACAAGTCCGTGATAAAAGGTCTACCTGCCTTTGTCGAGGAAACTCTATCTCAAGAACTCGCTGCAGCTGGTTTCATCGGAGCTACAGTTACTAAACTCAAATCGAAGATAGCACCAAACAGCATAATACCATGTCCCCCATTCTTAATTCAGTTACCCGCTGGCACGGATATCGCAAAATTCCTACAGCTTAAATACCTATGTAATTGCGTCATAGAAATTGAACGATATAAACCCAAAACTTCTCTTGGAACCCAATGTTTTAGATGTCAAGGCTTTGGCCATGCCTCTCGTAACTGCAACTTACCTCCAAGATGCGTCAAGTGCACAGAACCACATGCATCTAAAGACTGCCCAAAAGCAGATAAGTCAACCCCAGCTAGTTGCTGTAATTGTCAAGAACCCCATCCGGCGAACTTTTCCCAATGTCCCGCACGTCAAAAATACCTAGAGCGTATGAGAATCAACCAAGCCCCCAAAGGATCTCGTTATGCACCCAGAACCTCTTATCAAGTACCTCGACAACAACATATCACCAATCAACAATACTTACAACCATCTCCACGAGAAGATTCTGACACATGGTCACACAGAGTTAAGAACAACGGGAACAAGCACCAGGAGCCAAGCACCCCCCATATTGATGATAGCATAGATACTGAAATGATACGAATATTCATGACTATTCGTTCCCTGAGAAACGAATTTGCCACTTGCCAGACTTTAATAGATAAAGTGATTTTAGTTATTACCTGTCTTAGTCGCAATGCTTGACTCACGAGAACTGAAATTTCTATACTGGAACGCCGATGGCATTCACAGCAAACAACGCGAATTATTGGAACTCGCATCTAATGATCTCAATGTAGACATAATTTGTGTAAGCGAAACTAAACTTACTGCTCGCTTGACACTGCGGCTTGCTGGCTATTCCTCTTATCGGTTTGACAATCATTCTAGTGGTAAGGGGCAAGGCGTTGCTATACTGATTAAATCAGATATTAAACATACTTTAGTTAATACTCCTTCCACTAAACACCTCGAAGTGGTAGGAGTTAACGTACCACGCGCAGGTAATTGTCCACTTACAATATTTTCAGTTTACCAATCACCTAACCTTAGCCTCGTTACCGAAGACATTGATGCTCTCCTTGCGTGTGGGTCTCGTGTTCTCATCATGGGTGATTTTAATGCCAAACACACATTATGGTATCCTAAAGGCGGGAATAATTCTCGCGGAAGAATTCTATTTGAGCATATGTTGGTTAATGATTACGTGATACACGCACCTCCTGGACCCACTCTTGTACACTACCGTCCTGACTTGAGACCAACCCTACCAGACTTGGTACTTGCTAAAAATGTACATAATCTTGAGGATATACAGACTGTAACAGCATTATCGTCAAACCACCTTCCTGTATTTTTCCGTTTCCCGATTGGTCTTATTCGCGAAACTATAAAACGCCTTGATTATACCAACACGAACTGGAAAGACTTTCGGTCTTCTATAAATAGCAGCATAACACTTTCTTCTCGAATAATAAAAAGTTGCGATGAAATTGAGGCTACTCTTAGCAACCTTACCTCTTCCGTAGCTCTGGCTAGAGATCGCAGCACCCCTTTGATTACTATTTCGACCGGCATCAAGGCCCTTCCACGTAAAATCAAAAGGTTAATAAAAATTAAAAATCGTCTTCGTAGGTTATCCCTTCGCGAAAACAACATAGCTAATAAAAAACTTCTACGAAATCAAATTAATCAATATCAAAATATAATTAATGTTGATATGAAATTACATAATGATAAAATCTGGGCTAGCAAATTAGCTAAAGCTGCTGAAAACCCTCGTTCTGATCTTTGGAAAATTGTTAAAAAATCTTAAAAGTAAGACCCAAATTATCCCACCACTCAAGTGCAATAACGGATCTTTCACTACAAATGTGGAAGATCAATGTGAAGTATTAGCTTCCGCATTCTACAGAAACCTTACGCTGACTATAAATTGGCCGAATAACGATTTGCAAGCGAAAGTGGATAATGCTATTGCACTTTTGAATGATGACTCACATGAATTACCCATCAAACCTATCCATCCCAACGAAATTCGGAAGTGTCTTAATCAATTGAAACCACGCAAAGCACCTGGATATGACAACATAAATAATACAATGATACGTCACCTACCTCAAAAAGCTATTGTACTTCTAACTAAAGTCTTTAATGCCTGTCTGCAACTCAGTTACTTCCCTACCATCTTCAAAGTTGCAAAAGTTATTCCCATTAAAAAACCGGGTAAGGACGAAAAGGAGCCTTCGAGCTACCGTCCTATCAGCCTCCTACCTACAATAGGTAAAGTCTTTGAGTCCCTCATCTATGCTCGTATTCTAAAACTAACCTCTCACAAAATAGTGAATGAACAATTTGGTTTCCGAAGCTCCCACTCCACCACTCAGCAACTTGCTCGGGTAGCGGAACATGCAGCTCATCACCTTAATCTAGGTGAATCTACTGGAATGGTTTTGCTAGACGTGGAGAAAGCATTCGATGTCGTATGGCATGAAGGTCTACTTTTCAAACTGATGAAAATAGGACTACCTTTAAATCTTGTCAAGCTTGTTAAGTCATATCTGACTGATCGGTCTTTTAGAGTTCATATTGGTTCCTCTTTATCTTCACTCCAATCGATCCCTGCAGGTGTACCGCAGGGCTCCATACTGGGTCCCTATATGTTCATTGTCTACCTGAATGATTTACCCTGCCAACCTCGGACTCACTTAGCATGTTTCGCTGACGACACAGCTACATTTTCCTCATCTCGTGACATAGATCTAATCATTGGACGTCTGCAGCTATCATTAGACTTACTTTATTCGTATTTTAAAACATGGAAGCTAAAAATCAACGAGACAAAAACAGAAGCTATATTATTCACTAGGCAGCGCTCGCCTCCATCTCGATTATTGAAAATAAAAGGTCATGACATACAATGGAGGAACTCCGTAAAGTACCTAGGAGTTCACTTAGACACAAAATTAAACTGGACTAAACATGTAAATATCACACGCCTCAAAGGCATTAAAGCCCTCAATGCACTCAGCCCAATTCTGAATCGTAAATCAAACCTAAGCGATAAAACTAAGTTAAGCATCTATACTACATTTGTACGCCCATGTATTACCTATGCTTGTCCCGTATGGAGTAGTACATGTACCTCAAATTATAATTCCTTGCAAGTCATCCAAAATAAAGCCGTAAAAATAGCTTATAACTTACCATATCGTACCAATCTATTTAAATTTCATAAAATGATTAATTTACTACGACTATTCGATTTTATAATCAAAATAACCAAATCATTTTATTTGCAAAAGAACTGTAACCATACAAATAATCTTATAGTACGAATCGGGAAAACTCGTCTTAGTATGTTGCCATATGCTGATAGATATAATCGATATCGCTTGCCCCATCACTACGTGCTTGACCATTATGATAATAACTAGGTACATACCTACTTGCCGGCCGTCCGGCACGGGCGGTCAATCCTACCTTACAAACCTGCTTTGTTTGCTGTGAATCGCACTCATCGTTCACAAAATAAACTACCTTCTAAAATGAGAAATGTATATAATATGCAAATTAATACAAAACATTAAAATGTTTTTTTTTGTGTCATGATGTAAATGTGAGCTTGCAATGCGAACATAATAATATATTAATTTGTTGATTCATTTCACCTCCATTAAATATACCTACTGTTAGTAGTTAATATGTAAATTTTGCATAGACATAAGCTTAAAAATAGGTATAGTTTTTATCCTAGTAATAAGCGTTCAAATAGTGTCACAATATGCCTAGGATAAACGTACACTGGGCTTTTGTATTATTTTATTGATAATAAAGAACTTTTAAAACAAACAGTCCATAACATAGGCTTTATTCATAAATGTTTAAATAATACTTACATCAAAACATAACCTATACATAACCATTTGTCATTTAAAAATTGTTCCTAAACTCCTAATTTACGTCTATATCATTTTAAGTTACTCGTATAATATTATATTACTGAAGCTCACAAAAGTATGATATGTTTATATACTCTTTGTAAATATTAGATAAATACGATATTCCGATTTACACGAACAATTTTCTTTCAGTATTTAAGTGCTTGTTTGTTTCAGATCTGAACGAGAATCTTACGGTGATTCAGCAGTTGGCTATGTCCAAGTGAACATTATTATTATTACATTTTTCTCCTTTCTGTTTCATTATGTTATATTCAATATAATTAACTGTATCTTCCTTAACCTGAAATAAATTATCAATCATTAAAATTTCGTAAAACCGATATACGAATAAATAAGCAAGCTCTTTAGATACATTTTTAATGAACTTTTGTAAACAAGGTTAGGTTAGTTTTAGACCAAACCTCCTATTTTCACACTAAGCTGTACATAAATATATGCTATACTTACGTTAAAATGATCTTCACAACAAAATAGAACCGATAATGGAGATACAATATCCCTTCTCATCATCTTACACCATTTTTTTCGTAATTTCGCATCGCATGGAATACGGAAAAACACTTTATCGGGTGTACTCATAATAGTGTTTTTTCACTTCGGTACCATACAATACTTGTAAGATGGTTTTTTAACTACTTCCATGATTTGTATAGCAATTAAAACTGAAAATACGTATGAAGTAACTGAAACACTATAGTAAACAAACGCGGGATATAACAAATGACGTCATCAAAAGCGCGCGCTAAATGGTGGCGTTTGAACGGCTCAAATTTATTCAATGTTTTAAGTTTCACTTTGAAAAATAATTTGGCTCTTTACAAGCCTATTTATATTTTTTTCCATGTTATAAAAATGTAAATGATAAATTTAAGAAATAAAAAAAAATCATGCATATTCCCTATTAGGTGCCGTACGTAAAATACTGCAAAGAATCTCGCAAATTCTGCCTTCACAAAAATTTTAACATTCAACAGAACATTCTTTATGTGACTTCAATTAAAATCTTCGCTCCTACGTGTACATTAAAAATAGTTTGCTCGAAATATGCTCACGATTAAATGACGTCGCATGATTGAAGTAATAAAAGCGAAATTCATTCTCTACGTTTTGGATTTTTGTACGACGACGCGGCATATATTTATACAGATGACTCAGCGTGTGTTGGTTCCCTACCATTGTTCATATATTAGTTTGTAATAATCGTGTATCTTTCCTTAAGATTAAGTGTAATACGACCATTATTATAAATTGTGTGTATTTCTGTTCAGTCACACCGCAATGTCTGATTGGATTCGGATGACACTCGTCAAGATACATAATTATCTGGATTAACCCATGATATCCTTAGGAAATCATGTAAACTTTCGGTTCTTTCTTCGGTTTTAGACACTTTATAATAGAAAAACATATTTTCCTGTTTCTATTTATGTCAGTAGATTGATAATCAGGCATACTGTCCATTAGATGGATGGTAAGTTATTGTCATTGTCGAAGATTTTGGAAAAACCAGGGAGACTGCCAATGTGTTACTGTCCTTTACTGGCTCTCAACTGCAAACCCTTTGACAATCTGTTCTGGCAACTGCCACTGATTAGATTAGTACTACAAAGTACTAACTACCGTGCGTATTAAAAGTTTGCGTCATTATTAAGAAAATCCTATATAGTATCCAAATTATCACTTCAAAAATTTATACTATGGTATCAAAATATGTTGGCTTATTTTTAAATAAAAATAACATTCCGTGTCACTAACAACTGGCTTATCGCAGGCAATTGTGTATTAATTTGATATTTTTAATTATAAGCTTTTAAATACGACGATTTAAAAATAAAAACTTTAATTCACATACCAGGATGTGGTTTATGTAAAACATGACTTAATTTTCCTAGAGTTATTAATTACTCAGGTAAAGTGATCAATTTTGTTTATCAGGAATTCAGTTTGAACTGAATAATGCACTTTCAAACATTTTTTATATAGGTACTTTGATTTTTTTTTCTTTTACTTGAAATTTTACAGCAAGTTAATGAGACATTATAGAGATTTTGAGAATTATAACCAGTCTAAAATTGAATCTTATCATCGCCACAAATAAGTGGTACCGATCGCTTTGAATTAATGTGTAGTCATCAAAAATGATTCACTGAATGTGGGTCTTGATAAATGCTACCCAAAGATACAAGTGCGGCAATGACCGCAAGAGGCCGCTGGGGTTCATGATAATATACTGTTATTGGCCCCCCGGCCCTCGCACCAAATGAATGGTCCTAGGTACGTACCTAGATATGACTAATAGTTTATAATAAAACACAAGTCGTGCAAGAATATTATTGTAGCGTGAGGATATGATGCTTGAATTTAAGTGTGCGCGCGGCTCGGTTTATATCAAGTGGGTGCACGTACATTACAGGAATAAGCACGTTATTTGAATGGATTTAAGAAACGACGTTTATGTTTATCTTTTTATATCTAACTTCAGTTATTTTTTTTGCAGTCTGTAGCTTTACACCTCTCCTAATGCGCGCTACTTTATAGTCGTTTGATTTCTGCATCTAGTCGGCTTCCTTTTTTTGTCATTGGTGCAACAGGGTGGACGTTTTATTTACCAGTTTGCCTAAGCCTAGTGTAGTACCTCTCGTACTATTCAGCTTTATTGAACCTTTAGAAGATGGCTATCTATCGTGCAATTTACTGATTAAAATACATGAAAATAATCATTCGTAGTACCTCTACGAGTATGCTACGAAAATCGTAGAGGTAGTGCTACGAGCTTAGAAACAGATACGACAGTGCTACGTGTAGTCTATGGAGATTTTACTGACATTAATTTTGTAGGCAAAACCGCCAAATGCTACGTAAGCTAACAATTAAGGAAGTAGAGTCAATGCAAAATGCGAATTATTTTAGCAGTGTAAAAATAATCATTGTATCCACTCCAAGTGCAAGTCGGAGCTCGTGAAGATTCTGAGAGAGACTTAGTTTGAAATTCCGAGCGGTAGTGAAGTTAAGTGATATGTACAGTAACTTTTTGTGAGTCGACAGCTCGGTTCATCACGCAAGTCTTCGCGACAGATTGTACCTGCTCATCTCTTGCTTTATTAAGTACAAATGAAAGTATTGATATTCATATTTAGCTAATTATTTAGTGAAGGTTCACACTAATAACGTGTGATTCACGGATGCCCCTGAAGTTAAAGGGGAGAATGTTAACATGAGATAAGAAATGTTTTAATGTATTATTATGGTTTAGAATGTTAGGTAGTAAAGGGACAAATGAAAAAATATTCTATGAAACTGAGATAAGGATGATAAGATGTCATCCATTGTCATTTGACAAGAATTCAAGAACTGCGTATTAGGAAATAAGTTTAGTATCGTTTATATTATTATAATTTCTGTGTACAAAAAACTTGTTAGCTAGTTTCTGTCTAGCATGTTCAAATAAATAAATTAATGGATAAAATTGAGAACATAAGAAAAAGTTTAAAAGTAGCGCCAGTAACTGAAAAGTTGAAAAAATATACTTCATTGATAAAGCATTGGAATTGATTTGGATGAACACTTGAGCTAACACAGTATTTAATTATCGACTGTCCCTCTCACACATAAATGTCATTAATATAGTATTAATTAACACATTCGGCGCCGGCAACGATTCACTAAATCGCTATGCCGCCCGAAATTATCGTAATCACAGATAAGTGTCACTTGCATAGGAGTACGAATTCTGTTGATATACATGAGTGCCAACTGGCATAGGAGTAAGAAGTTTTAGATCACACACGTTGTGTCACTGGCACCGAACATGTTAATAAATTTAAATATATTATTTGAATTAAACGCACAAGTTTTCGTAAAGTTTGATTAGTTTTGCATACTCATTACCTATCTACGTTCAAACGAAATATCAGACGTCGAGAATTAGAGTCTAAGGTTTCGTTTAAACTTTGGCTTTAATTAATTTTAGTTTCAAATATAGAATACAGTTATAGATATTAGATTGACATTGTTTAAATATGTACATTATTATATTTAGTTGAAACATTAACTAGTTTCCTGTCGTCTATCAAAATTAATGCCTTCTCAAATTCACATCACGTTTAAATTTAAAGGAAAAAATGTTGAAACAAATTATAACATTATTATTTTTTTATTCATAACTGTCTTTTGTATTTTTTCCAGCTTGACTTAGGCGGTATTCTTTGCGCAGATGTTCTTGAGATATTCAAATGTACTTACTTGGCCTCAACTCCCTGTCTTTCTAGTGCTCTTCAGGTGCTATCGTGGTCAAAGGAATCAAATGCTTTATTAAAATCCACGAACCCTAAGTAGTAAACTTTGATGTATTCCTTGTAGGTACTTTTGTATTACCTGTCTTACGACGTGAATGTCTACTGTCGAAAACTTACTTCAGAAACCAGCCTCTTCTTTGGGTTTGTTTTTAATCGAGTGTGACGGCAATCCGTGATAGTATTATCTAGAATATCTTGTAGATATTTGACATTAAACTTATTAGTCTGTTGCTCATATCTCCTTTGTCTCCTTTTTTGTGTATCAATACTATAGTTGATTTTGTCCAATCATTAGTAATGTTTTCGGTGGATAGGATATCATAATATCAAATAGTTTTCACAAACGAGTAGGTACCGCGAATACTGCAAATAGAATCTGTCAGTCTGTGAACGTGGTGCGACTAATTGATCAGCTAATTTGTAGTGTCGCAGGTGTGTGCTCGCCTTTATGAATTGCAAATTGTTTACTATTATGTATAGTATGAATTGAGTGTAGTGCTGGCTTGTTAACATCGAGGAATGAAGAGTAACTGATAAACATATCTACACTGAATTTGCAAAAAGCGTTACGTTATGCTCATGGGAAAAGTATTCATCTATGAATCACAAAAAAATCTGTATCCATTCAAGTCATCTATTTGACCTTTATACAACATCAAACATGTTTTTGTGCCATTTCAAAATAGATTTTTAAGTTAGATATTTTTATAGGCTTGTATTTGACTACAAACTTAGGTACTTACCTACGTGAGTAGTGATGATGTGGCCGAAGGTGGTAACGTGTACATTAAAAATAGTTTGCTCGAAATATGCTCACGATTAAATGACGTCGCATGATTGAAGTAATAAAAGCGAAATTCATTCTCTACGTTTTGGATTTTTGTACGACGACGCGGCATATATTTATACAGATGACTCAGCGTGTGTTGGTTCCCTACCATTGTTCATATATTAGTTTGTAATAATCGTGTATCCTTCCTTAAGATTAAGTGTAATACGACCATTATTATAAATTGTGTGTATTTCTGTTCAGTCACACCGTAATGTCTGATTGGATTCGGATGACACTCGTCACAAAGATACATAATTATCTGGATTAACCCATGATATCCTTAGGAAATCATGTAAACTTTCGGTTCTTTCTTCGGTTTTAGACACTTTATAATAGAAAAACATATTTTCCTGTTTCTTTTGATGTCAGTAGATTGATAATCAGGCATACTGTCCACTAGATGGATGGTAAGTGATTGTCATTGTCGAAGATTTTGGAAAAACCAGGGAGACTGCCAATGTGTTACTGACGTTTACTGGCTCTCAACTGCAAACCCTTTGACAATCTGTTGTGGCAACTGCCACTGATTAGATGAGTACTACAAAGTACCTAACTACCGTGCGTATTAAAAGTTTACGTCATTATTAAGAAAATCCTATATAGTAACGAAATTATCACTTCAAAAATTGATACAATGGTAACAAAATATGTTGGCTTATTTTTAAATAAAAATAACATTCCGTGTCACTAACAACTGGCTTATCGCAGGCAATTGTGTATTAATTTGATATTTTTAATTATAAGCTTTTAGATACGACGATTTTTTTTTTTTTAAACTTTAATTTACATACCAGGATGTGGTTTATGTAAAACATGACTTAATTTTCCTAGAGTTATTAATTACTCAGGTAAAGTGATCAATTATGTTTATCAGGAATTCAGTTTGAACTGAATAATGCACTTTCAAACATTTTTTATATAGGTACTTTGATTTTTTTTCTTTTACTTGAAATTTTACAGCAAGTTAATGAGACATTATAGAGATTTTGAGAATTATAACCAGTCTAAAATTGAATCTTAACATCACCACAAATAAGTGGTACCGATCGCTTTGAATTAATGTGTAGTCATCAAAAATGATTCACTGAATGTGGGTCTTGATAAATGCTACCCAAAGATACAAGTGCGGCAATGACCGCAAGAGGCCGCTGGGGTTCATGATAATATACTGTTATTGGCCCCCCGGCCCTCGCACCAAATGAATGGTCCTAGGTACGTACCTAGATATGACTAATAGTTTATAATAAAACACAAGTCGTGCAAGAATATTATTGTAGCGTGAGGATATGATGCTTGAATTTAAGTGTGCGCGCGGCTCGGTTTATATCAAGTGGGTGCACGTACATTACAGGAATAAGCACGTTATTTGAATGGATTTAAGAAACGACGTTTATGTTTATCTTTTTATATCTAACTTCAGTTATTTTTTTTGCAGTCTGTAGCTTTACACCTCTCCTAATGCGCGCTACTTTATAGTCGTTTGATTTCTGCATCTAGTCGGCTTCCTTTTTTTGTCATTGGTGCAACAGGGTGGACGTTTTATTTACCAGTTTGCCTAAGCCTAGTGTAGTACCTCTCGTACTATTCAGCTTTATTGAACCTTTAGAAGATGGCTATCTATCGTGCAATTTACTGATTAAAATACATGAAAATAATCATTCGTAGTACCTCTACGAGTATGCTACGAAAATCGTAGAGGTAGTGCTACGAGCTTAGAAACAGATACGATAGTGCTACGTGTAGTCTATGGAGATTTTACTGACATTAATTTTGTAGGCAAAACCGCCAAATGCTACGTAAGCTAACAATTAAGGAAGTAGAGTCAATGCAAAATGCGAATTATTTTAGCAGTGTAAAAATAATCATTGTATCCACTCAAAGTGCAAGTCGGAGCTCGTGAAGATTCTGAGAGAGACTTAGTTTGAAATTCTGAGCGGTAGTGAAGTTAAGTGATATGTACAGTAACTTTTTGTGAGTCGACAGCTCGGTTCATCACGCAAGTCTTCGCGACAGATTGTACCTGCTCATCTCTTGCTTTATTAAGTACAAATGAAAGTATTGATATTCATATTTAGCTAATTATTTAGTGAAAGTTCACACTAATAACGTGTGATCCACGGATGCCCCTGAAGTTAAAGGGGAGAATGTTAACATGAGATAAGAAATGTTTTAATGTATTATTATGGTTTAGAATGTTAGGTAGTAAAGGGACAAATGAAAAAATATTCTATGAAACTGAGATAAGGATGATAAGATGTCATCCATTGTCATTTGACAAGAATTCAAGAACTGCGTATTAGGAAATAAGTTTAGTATCGTTTATATTATTATAATTTCTGTGTACAAAAAACTTGTTAGCTAGTTTCTGTCTAGCATGTTCAAATAAATAAATTAATGGATAAAATTGAGAACATAAGAAAAAGTTTAAAAGTAGCGCCAGTAACTGAAATGTTGAAAAAATATACTTCATTGATAAAGCATTGGAATTGATTTAGATGAACACTTGAGCTAACACAGTATTTAATTATCGACTATCCCTCTCACACATAGTCATTAATATAGTATTAATTAACACATTCGGCGCCGGCAACGATTCACTAATTCGCTATGCCGGCCGAAATTATCGTAATCACAGATAAGTGTCACTTGCATAGGAGTACGAATTCTGTTGACATACATGAGTGCCAACTGGCATAGGAGTAAGAAGTTTTAGATCACACACGTTGTGTCACTGGGACCGAACATGTTAATAAATTTAAATATATTATTTGAATTAAACGCACAAGTTTTCGTAAAGTTTGATTAGTTTTGCATACGCATTACCTATCTACGTTCAAACGAAATATCAGACGTCGAGAATTAGAGTCTAAGGTTTCGTTTAAACTTTGGCTTTAATTAATTTTAGTTTCAAATATAGAATACAGTTATAGATATTAGATTGACATTGTTTAAATATGTACATTATTATATTTAGTTGAAACATTAACTAGTTTCCTGTCGTCTATCAAAATTAATGCCTTCTCAAATTCACATCACGTTTAAATTTAAAGGAAAAAATGTTGAAACAAATTATAACATTATTATTTTTTTGTTCATAACTGTCTTTTGTATTTTTTCCAGCTTGACATAGGCGGTATTCTTTGCGTAGATGTTCTTGAGATATTCAAATGTACTTACTTGGCCCCAACTCCCTGTCTTTTTAGTGCTCTTCAGGTGCTATCGTGGTCAAAGGAATCAAATGCTTTATTAAAATCCACGAACCCTAAGTAGTAAACTTTATTGTATTCCTTGTACTTTTGAATTACCTGTCTTACAACGTGAACATGGTCTACTGTCGAAAACTTACTTCAGAAACCAGCCTCTTCTTTGGGTTTGTTTTTAATCGAGTGTGACGGCAATCCGTGATAGTATTATCTAGAATATCTTGTAGATATTTGACATTAAACTTATTAGTCTGTTGCTCATATCTCCTTTGTCTTCTTTTTTGTGTATCAATACTATAGTTGATTTTGTCCAATCATTAGTAATGTTTTCGGTGGATAGGATATCATAATATCAAATAGTTTTCACAAACGAGTAGGTACCGCGAATACTGCAAATAGAATCTGTCAGTCTGTGAACGTGGTGCGACTAATTGATCAGCTAATTTGTAGTGTCGCAGGTGTGTGCTCGCCTTTATGAATTGCAAATTGTTTACTATTATGTATAGTATGAATTGAGTGTAGTGCTGGCTTGTTAACATCGAGGAATGAAGAGTAACTGATAAACATATCTACACTGAATTTGCAAAAAGCGTTACGTTATGTTCATGGGAAAAGTATTCATCTATGAATCACAAAAAATTCTGTATCCATTCAAAAGTCATCTATTCGACCTTTATACAACATCAAACATGTTTTTGTGCCATTTCAAAATAGATTTTTAAGTTAGATATTTTTATAGGCTTGTATTTGACTACAAACTTAGGTACTTATCTACGTAAGTAGTGATGATGTGGCCGAAGGTGGTTATCACACAAAGCCTAGAGGGTACTGGCTCTTTAGCGCTCTGTCAGAACACACCAGTAGGTACTCAGCGATAGATTTTCAACATGAGACTGATTATAGCCAGCCAGACAAATACTACAAAGTACCGTACCCCGTGATGTGGTTTCCTTACGATGTTTTCCTTCACCAAAAGCTCAAGCTCATTCTAGGATTCGAACCCACGACCTTCGTCACGGCATTTGACATCATCACCACTGAGCTCATCGCCTTAAGTTGTTTACAATTATTTGGCATATTAGCTATACAATAATTAAGTGAGAGTAGTAAATGCAGTTAGCTGTATTATTAGTTCAAGATTCAAATTAAGTGTGTGGTTATAACAGATTGATTGATTTGATTGCCATACGTAACTACGGGCATGTAGTTTGAGCTGTTATGGGCTTGCCGCAATTATATGATGAACCACCTACTTATACATATAAAGTGATATGTTTAGTTAGTTACAATCATTATCAGGATTATTGTGTCACAAACTCTATAAATAAGAATAGAAGGCATCTGTTTTTAAGGCTTTTCAGAATTATACTTACTCATATTCCCCGTAATTTTACCCAAGAAATAACCATCCTTAGTCTATCTTTGGGTTACAAACAATTCAAATTAGTCTGGTAGTAAATTTAGTAAAAAAGACAGACAGGAGGACAGACATTTAATTTTAAGAACACTAGTACGCAATAAATCTTATAAGCAAATAAATATGTGATACAAATTTCATCCAAACCTATTCAACTGTTACGTAACGAGTTGTGTTGTAACAAACATACCAACTTTCACATCACACTATCACACTATATCCTAACTAATATTATAAATGCGAAAGTGAGTTCGTTTGTTTGTGACCTTTTCACGCCTTAACCACTGAACCGATTGCGATGAAATTTGGTACGCAGATACCCTATGGTATGAAGAAGGACGGGGAGCTACTTATTTCCTCGGGAACGTCGGTAAAACTGCGGGGGACAGCTAATATTATAAATCTAAAACTTTGTGAGTGAGTGTGTGTGTTTGTATGTTTGTTACTTCTTCACGCTCAAATGGCTGGACCAATTTTGATGAAATTTGGTATGGAGGTAGCTGACACACTGGATTAACACATAAGTAGACTTCTTTATATCCCGGAAAAACATAAGATCCTACTCGAAGGAATAACACTATTATTTTAGGTATGAGGATTATAAATAAATTAATTCTGAACAGACTCAGTTTGACTGTTTACCGTGTTGTGATTTTCAAAAGTACCTAAAATATATTAGTTAAGCATTGGAACCTTTTTAAAAAAAATACAAATAATTATCTATATTTTACTTATTAGATTTTATCTTTACATTTCAAAGTCTACTTTTAATCACGCTTAATCTATTTGAGATCCAACAGTAGCTTCGATAGAAGCACTCCTGCAAATGAGGTTTACCGATGAAGCCCGCGCCCGCCCCGCGACCGTGCACAATTACCACGCACCAGCGGGGAGCCACACTCGATCGGTGCACAGGAATTTATGCGAGGTGGTTGGGCTATACAGTTTTTCTTGTTTATGGCTATGCCTCTAAAATACTTAATGTGGTACGGGACGTTGCGTTAGAATTTTGGAGAATTTATATATGTAGGTATACAGGCATGTATGTATTTAGTTTTAAGAGTCAATGACTCAACTATGATTACGCATATCGAGGTGTTAGACAGCCTTATTAGACCCGTCGATAAAATTACACGCTCAAATTCTAGAAGCAACATATCTAAGATTCGACGCTGGGTAAATTAGGAACCTTGCTATATTATATATTTTTAACTATTATATTTAGCCATATCTAAACAATAATTTATATCACACGACCCAGATGGTCATTATACAAGCTAACAATTATTTAAATTTGAAATACGAACAATCGAAAAATCAAACACTCGAATCGCGACGATCAAATATAATGACATTGCCAGTATTCAATATGTCTGCGAACAGGTTATAATCCGAAAACGGACAATATAATCGAATGAAACGTACGCAGAGTTGGATACAATATGCTAATACAATGTTTGCCAAATGTAGTGCGCCGATTCGATTCCAGTCAGCGAATGTGAACACAGACATTGGACACGTTCAGCGTGTTTATCATTTGGCACACAGTCATGTACATACATGCCTATCAATAATGCATTTATACTGGAGTGATGTAAATGTGACCAGTACACGTCTCTTTAATAGAAATATTAACTTAATGGAACAAATTGTTACGATGCTAACACTTCACAGTATATTTCTATAAGACGTCTTCAGTCTGACACCAAATCTGAGTAGTAAAAGCAAATAACCTAATTATATGATAAAAAACATAACATTGAAATATATATAAATCAATGTATGTCCGTTTGTGTGTTTGTATGCGTTCCTATATGTACCATTCATCCGATTGCGATGAATCGGTGATTGAATTGATGAATTTGGTGAGTTGTTATGTACTCGCCCGGAATGGTTTCTAGCAAAGAAAAATACACACTTTATAAACACTGACAATATTACCTATCCTTCTACAATTATAGCCTGTATCTTCTTTGATTGAAATCATAAAAACCAAAGCAACATAGCAAATAGCACTCAGAAGAAACAAGAGTGGATTAGAAATAATTTGTCTACGTTACTATGGACGGGTCGACGTTGAAACAAAGGGGCAACCAAATGAGAGTTTAGGTCGATAAATTTTAATCAAACGCCGGGCCGACTTTGCCAAATGAAGTTATGGATGACGCGCGGTGCTTTACATGCTTACTTTAGTAAATAAATGAAACTTCTAGGCTTTAAAGGTCGGCAACACATTGGCAGTCCCGCCTCCTTGTCAGCCTTCTGACATAAAAAAGAAAAAAAATACTGAGTAAATGATATTTTGAAGTGGTAGCTATACTGTACCCTAAGTGCTACAGTTGATATTAGTTATGTGATATTCAATCGAGAAGGCAAGGTTTGATAGAAGTAATTTTTGAGCTGAGATTATGATAGCATTACATAACATGGTAATCAGAACTCCATTAAATATCAACCAAACATGATTTATCTTTACCTCCAAAACAAGTAAAAAGTAAATAAACAATTAAATTACAATCGGAGGTAGAGACAAATCAACATGAAATAAATAGAAAACATTGTTTTTGTGTGTGCATTCCACGTATCGAGTCGTTTTTTTTTTTAATAATCAGACATGCTGAAAATAGCATTTTGTGTTTATGTGTATTATAACTTCACCTCCATTATTTAACAGAAAGGTCCGAGCCGCATGAACAGCTGCCTCACAACCTCCCTTTGAGCCAAAACCAAGTTGAATGGGCTGAAATAATTCCGAAACTTGAGGGAGAATGTGACGGCAACAAATTTTGGAGGCCATACGACGGATAGTATTACCCACAGCGATGGGTCTTATACCACCGTCTTTTTTGGATAGAGCGCAAAGGTTGGCCCCATAAATGATTTCGGTAATGGCACCTTTCCTTCCAACATTAAATTTATAAGGGAGGTTAACTTCGATAATAATTTGGTACCAGCATCTCCAGCGGCACCACAGACAATATCTTTGAAATGCTGTCAAGGCCACCAGCAGAGCCAGGTTTAAAAGATAAAATCACGCTCAAAAGATCTTTGGCGGTACAATTTAGACAAGATTGGTCAAAAGATGGCGGATCAGGGAGATTTAAATTTAGGAGTGGAGGTGGATGTTTCGACTCTAAAGCAGACAAGGTTTCGGGTGTATCTGTAGCGACGACATCGCTAGAAAACAACAAATGTGCTGCTCCCTTTACTTATTTATAACTTATTTACTTCTTTATTTATTTCATAATATACTTACATAATTTATTTATTAATTATTTACTTATTCACTTGTACTTATTTACTTTTACTTATTTACTTATTCACTTACTTATACTTATTTACTTAATTTGTGTTTCCTCGGATGAAATCATTCAGATTGGTCCCTAGTATCATATTGCTAATGGTTTTTCCTGTTCCAATGTTCCATGAAATCGCGTTGATGATTTGTTAAATGTTTGCAGAAATGATTAGATCATAAAAAATATACCATTCTTTGAACCTCACTCGTTGCTAAAAAGTATGACTATCTCTCAAGGTCGACACAATGGCTCAGGGCTATCACCTACAGTTTTCCAAAGTGTGAAGCGGTCGTCAGCCAGCCCGTCACCCACACCGCTTGGTGATAGGCCCACTGATGCTCGACTGTTCACAAGCAATATCTCGACAACTTTTCTCGTTTAAAAACTTATTTCCTTTTATCTAGCTCGCTAGGGAGCGAACGCGCGTTTAACTTATCGCAGACTTTATTAAATAACTTGATGATTTCAATCTCTTCGTCTCGTGTGGTGGTTTGTTTATTCTTCCCAATTTTTTTTACCGAAACCTTCCAGTCCAGATTAAAATCGTATATTTTGGCGCTCGCTTAATTATCCGAGAGTTTATGCAAAATAATTCGGTATTATTGGCACGTAAATATTAAACAGTACCTGCCTACCTATTTGTTTACTTCGTGAAAATATTGCCTACATTGATACAATATTGGATTGGATCCATGATCGTATGGAGATTGGGATGAACAGTTCTGTTATGTTCTATATAAGTTTACTGTGGATCAATCTATATTACGCATGAATTCTGATGATTTTTGAATATAGTACTATGTACCTAATCATAGTTATCACAACCACTGATCGAATTAAGCTACCTCTCTCAATCCATTTGGCTACCTACCTAACAATTTTATCCAAATGCAGTTTTCCATTCCTCTATGTAAAACACGAACAGAACACCAATGCGTTCCCTCCAATATGTCTTTATTAAAATTAATAGATTGCAATTACACCAGGACGGCGGACGCTCACAGCATTCCATTACGGCCTTTAGTTAACCATTGAAAACCACCCATTTAAATGAAATCGATTACTTAGTGGCCTGTTTTAACAGAAACACGGGTAGTAACGAAATGTTAATGGAAGATATTTTAAAATCAGCAACATGTATTATGCTTTATTTAATTAATACCTACCTACGTAGGTACCTTTATGCCACGGTATTCTATTACCTATCGACTCCCGAAGGTGTTTTTTTTTCATCATAGTCCTATAGTATATTGTTGAATTTAGTCAAGTTATCACAGACGTTTCCCGAAAAATACTTCGTTAGGGCATTTCACATCTTCGTTGCCAATTATAAAATTAACACCAGACGAAACTGTCACAATCTGTCCGCAAAAAATGTGACACTTCTTTTTTAGGGATAAGATTGATGAGCACAATTTGCAATATTAATCTTGCAGTTCGATCGCAAAGTAAATCTCCTAATGTCAGATAAGAGTTATTTCAATGAAATTTTATCTTCGGCTCTCTTTCTTAAAAACTTTATGATGGGGAGTCGTTGAAACTTTATCCAGCGGATATCCCTATCGAGACCCGACAAACTAATTGAAAGAGTGGCATTCCAATCCAATTATTAAAGTATGAGAAAACTTTATAATATTGTGAGCTTTGGAATTACAAAAGTATTTTACAATTGTAAGTTTTTTTTTTCCTATGTACAGGTCTGTGTTTGACCACAATCTTGCCATGGTAAGTGACGATGTGGTAGAAGGTAGTAAGCGCACAAAACCTAGAAGGAACCTGCTCAAGTACGCCTGCCAGAACACAGGTCAGTGATGTAATTCTATACGCTATCCCAATTAGTTCTTACACATTAATTAGTTTATCATGCGATAAGTACAGGCTATTATATATATTCTATACTCTTTATGCATGAATCTCCTAGAAGAAAGGTCGTTATGGCCATAGTTATGAAGATTACAGTATCGGTATTGGTACAATCATATTACAGATAACATAGTATGAACAAAGACCGTATTTGGTATGAACGACATAAGAAAGTAAGTAAATAGTTAGAAGAGTTTTATTATTATTCAAATAGCCAGTAACATTACATAGTGTATGATCATCAATAGCCTAACAAGATAAAACTCTTGATTTCGTGTTGAAATTTCTGACCTTTATTATTTTATCAACGCTATATCTGTATGTATAATCTCCTTCTGTATAAGTATATAAAAGGAAAACGTGACTGACTGACTGATCTATGAACGCACAGCTCAAGCCACTGGACGAATCGGGCTAAAATTTGGCATACAGATAGCTATTATGACGTAGGCATCCGCTAAGAAAGGATTTTTGAAAATTCCATCCCTAAGGGGGTAAAATTTTCATTTTTTTTTGGTCCGCGGGTGAAACTGCGGGGCGGTAAGCTTGTTACTTATAAAGAGGTATAACTACGAATCGAATTACAGTTTTTCCAATAGATTTTTTTTACTGAACTCGACTGACGCTGATAGTAAAATTAGAGCGTGGCCCGCAATTCTTTGGAGCAAACGCTGTACCTTGTATAAACGGCGGTTTAAGCGATAGTAAACTCAATCCCTCCTAGATAAAGGTTCGGATAGATGTGTTGCTTTGTTGGGTTGGTACATGGAATTAGAACAAAGGGTTGTCACCGATTGAATGTCAATAAAGTTTAATCAGGCCCGACAGGCAAAATGTAACTTACGTGCTATGTGCTGCATCGGTACTTTCTCCTCATAAACACTGTTACGTTATTGTTCCTTCGGTAACAAGTTTGCTCGATTGTTTGACATAAAAAATTTGTTACCCACAAGTTTAATCAGGGATCTGGTGGAATTTAATGTACCTATCTAAAATTTAATTGGATTATTGATTTTTGCAAGATGGCAACATTTTGTAACTATGTATGATTTTGCCTAAATGTATGTGAGTATACAGTACGTAATGGTAAGTATACAGTAAGTAATAATAAATATAGATATCCTGAAAAATACTGGTGACAAATATTATTTAATACTTTTTTTTTACTTTGTTTGACCACAATCTGACTATGGAACTGATGATGTGGCCGAAGGTGGTAAGCACACAAAGCCTAAAAGAAAACGTTAATGTTTAAACAATATCAGCACTATGTTCTAGATATCTATTTACTAACAGCTAAAATCATGTAATAAATCGACGATTTCTTTTAAAAACCTTAGCCTATTATAGCATAGTTCAACATTGAGTGTGGACAACAAATAACAAATGAAGCATTAGCTATTCACAAAGACATTGCCAGTGGAACCATCAACAGCACAGGGTATTTGACTGACATTCAAATCAGCAACTTTTATGAAATGTCAAAACGATAGGTTTATATGGAGTTTTGTATCAAATACAAGCATGTGACATAATTGATGACGGGCCAGTCGGCGTGATTGGTAAGATACCCTATATATCACGCCGCAGGTCGTGGGTTCGATTCCCACTCAGGACAAACATTTGTGTGCATGAACATGTCTGTTTGTCCTATGTCTGGGTGTAATTATCTATATAAGTATGTATTTACAAAAGAAAGTAGTATATCAGTTATCTGGCTTCCATAGTACAAGCTCTGCTTAGTTTGGGGTCAGATGGCCGTGTGTGAGGAATAATGTCCCAGAATATTTATTATTTATTATTAAAATTATATATGTAGCATACTCTTTATGGTTAGATTGGTCATTAAACTGGTCATTGGTCATTAAAAATCATAATAAGCATAAATTTAATAAAATAATCGTGGTTTCCCCTTTTTTAGATGTCTTATACATTGGTTAGTGTTGGATAATTTATTTTGTATACAGGCAAATACCCTACAGCAGTTACCTAAACAAACATCGGCTGAACAAGGACCTATATCAGCTGTTCTACGAGTATTTATTTATTTATAAACCAGGGGTGGCCAACCGGTCGATCACAGCAATTAGTTCAGTCGATCGTGGCAAGGCAACTAACGAAATATGCGCAGACCCAATGCTCACACTAAGTAGTTACTAAGAATAATCTCTAGTTATGTATTCTTCGCTAATAAAATTTAAATAAATTGTATTCTGTGTCATTTACTTAGTTAAAATTTAACCTAAGTATATTATGTTTGTTATATGTGAATATGAATGTCAAATACGACTCGATGTTAGGTTAATGAAGAAGTAGTACTGAATATGTAATAAGTAGATCGCTCAGAGTCTAGTGTAAATGTAGATCTTGGGTCTAATCAAGTTGGCCACCCCTGATACTATGGTACCCACCTAGCGGGCTAGGAAATTGATGATTGAATTTTGACCTCAAGACTACTTTATGATGTTTACTACTACTATTACTACTCCTTTTAAAGTAACGAGTTCATTTCATTATAATCACGAGGTTGTAGTCAAACCAAGATGTTTCAAACTGTCCATTAAAATGAAAAAAATATATTATCTCGTAAGATCGTGATACATTTTGTAGAGAGAAGAAAAACTTGTTACATCTTGCTTATATTATTATTTGTTTTGTTCCAATACAATTTTATATTTATTCCAACGAAAATAGCCTGCCGTAGGAGTAGATTAAATTCTAAGTTAAAGGCTTGTTACAGTGAAATTCTTTATTTCCTTGTAAATAAATATCAGAATAAATTAATCTTTTTCATGAAGTGAGTATATTTTCGGGTCTACAAAATAGATATACCTACTCATAAAAAAACTAAGTACCCATTTATAAACGACTAATAAACTCCATGATTTCTACCCAAAGCTGTTTGATTAATTCCCATCTCATCAGATTTCTACTAACTATTGAGTCTATTGAATCTCCCTCATGTACTGTGATCTCCTCGATGTTATCTACTCATCTGGCCACTGGTCTATCTAAACTATAGCTTCTAGCTTATTTGGTCTCGTCCACCTCGTGTCTAGACTTTATTTCCCTTATATATACTGTCAATCAACTTGCCAAGTGTCTTACCAATCGCTACGACCTTACGTACCTTTACAGTAAACGAAAAAACTGTTCTGTAAAATTCCAAAGAGTTTCACTCCGTCGGACGCAACGTCGACAGAGTGACATACCTTAAACTCGTTCCGCACTCCAACTTTCCATGCATTTTTAACATCGTCGCCTTCTAAGAACGGGAGCTATTTCCGGCACTTAAGATGCAAAGCGACACGATTTGTTAACGTAAACAAATATTATCTTCCTCTCAGAATCGTTTCGAGGCAAGGCTTTAGGCATTAAGCATTGAAATAAATTATTATCACTAGTTTACTTGGTTTTGTCCTTGAAATGAAAATTGTTTATTTTTTAATAATTGAATTGCATTGAGTATCAAAAAAATTACATGTTGTTTTTTAGTATATATATATTATATTTAACAATTGTTATTTTTTACAAAAAAAAAATGCCTACTAAAATATAATTTTTTTTTATTGCTTTACTTATAGCATTTTTCTTGTATTTATTTGTATCTGTGTATCTTGTAATAGACCAGCAATAGTTACCAAATATGGCTTGATCCCAGTATCCTGGTAATTTTGCTCAAAAAACTAAGATCCTGGTGAAAACGCTCCTTATGTTCGTTGCTGACGCGTCTGACGTCTTCAGGGAAGAAAGCAAGGTGCGAGTACTTCCAGAGACATGTTGACAGACATTCGTTAGAAATTATGTAATAAATCAGCAACTAACTGTCTAAATTTTCATCGGTCGGTAGGTCCTGAAACTTACTGACGCCCAGGCCACCCCTATGGTACCCCTATTCTAAAAAAAGTAGCAGATGAGGTTCAGGATAAAGTGCGTTTACATAAGTATATCAAATTTTCACTTAAGCCGAATGGGTCGATGAACTATTTAGGTTTGCTTTGGACTGTACGATTTTTCTATGAATTCTTTTATTTGTTATGATTTTCTTGGGCGTTTTTATTATAATAATAAAATAAATAACTCAACTTAAACTCACAGCTGTGATCAAAGCAAAGGGAAAGTAAAAAAAAACATCGTTAAAAATCTAAAAACCCTATCCTTCATAACTTCTTGGTTACTTAGGTTATTATAGCCCGTACGTTTTCCGTTGGTTGGAACACGAAGCGTTTTCACCTTGTGTCTCTATATAGCGAAGAACAATATAATCTGTCGAGGCTTGCGCCCCACCCGAATACACGCAATTGTCCCTAGGATTTATTACACTACCCATTTACCCTTTTTTATGGAAATAAAAAATATTATTCATGAAATTACATAAATAGTACGTATATATATATACGTACTCATAGGAACTAACTCCCTTCCCTTAGCGGAAAAAGGTGCCTTTGATGAAACCACCACCATATTTTAGTATGTTGTTAAGCATGTTATACTGACTAAAAAACCATCGGTAGTCTTGACTTGAAATCCGCTTCCGACTACTTACTCGGAAGCGGATTTCTTGATATTTATTGCAAACATTAATTTTTCTTACATTACAGAAATCTTAAACTATGGTTATTATAATTATGAAGTATGGTTGGTTTGTAAGTCATAAGGCGTGTACACATCAAGCGCAGAATAGCGAACAAATTCTAACGAACGAAAACGAATTCAATGAGCAAAAATTGCGGACGTTTCAGCGAAAGTATACGAATCCCTAACATGCCTATTATAATAAAAAGAGTTAAAAGACTTCGAACCTTTTTGTATGGAGCCTGGCATACCTAAAGATGCAAGTACCTAAAATGACGTGTTTTGGTGTACACCTATGAAAGTCAAAGTCAAAGCCATTTATTCAGTTTGGGCCCTAGGAGGGCACTTATGAACGTCGAATTTACTGAAGTTACCACCGGTTCGGAAGTCAGCCTTCAACTGAGAAGAACCGGCAAGAAACTCAGCAAGGTTACATTTTTTTTTAGTTATCTGACTATTGGCTATATTTTTCAAAAACAGCAAAATGTACAATACAATATGCAATTAAAACAAAACGAAAAATACCAATATAAAGTAAATAATAAAATGTAGCGCACACAAGTTCTTATTTAAATAATAGCGAATACGCTAATGGCTAAAACTAATATATATATATATATATATAATAAAGAAACATTATGCAAGGTGCACCTGTGCAGAGTGTAACTATTTCCATTAGCCTTTTCCTTCAAAACTTTCTTTATGTAAAATTTAAATTTAAAATCGGTCATCTTGGTTACCGAGTGAGGTATTTTATTATAAAAACGAACGCAATTACCAAGGAATGACTTGCTAACTTTGGCTAGCCTAAAATATGGAACAACTAATTTCTCTCTTTGCCTTGTATTTATATTATGGACATCTACTTTTGTTCCTATGTTTCTACGTATGAACTATGTATGTTATATTTTCATAAATGTAAAGTGAAACATACGCCAATCGAAAGAGAAAATAATTATAAACAACATGCTACCTATGGACGTTGCGATGCGGCCCGCTGCGGCCCGCACATAATGTGCGCTTAGCTTTACTGTGATAGGCAACTACGGAACCCTACATTGCGCGTGGCCCGATACGCACTTCGCCTTTCAATTCTATATAAATAATTTAAATTATATGTTTTAATTTATAAAAGATTGTTACTTATATTTTAACAATAAAATGGAGATAACAGTCAGAAGGGGTTAGGTAGGTATTCTCCAATGAAACTTCGAGTTTCGGTGGAGGTAAACAACACACTTTAGAAAAATAGAAATGAAATGATTATGAGAATTTGCCCAGAATGTGGAGTAAGGAAAATGGGAAGATAGATGTCTTACCTTGGGCTGGCGACGACGGTAGGTATACGTAGTGTCCCAGTCCTCAGTCCACACTCGCGGAAGAGTATTTGTCCGATATCATCACAATACTTAGGTATGAAACATCCCAGGGTAAGGATGGATGACATACAATCACAAGCGAACACAAATTTTCAGCACTTACAATTTTTCTTTCTATACCGACACGCTTTGACGATGACGTTCGCGTTGGCGCAAACAAATTCAGTTGACTGACTGTCATTTTTTTTCTTCAGTTATCGATGGGCGCTTTCTATGTCAGGTTTGCGGTCTACCCCCAGAGATGGCGTTGTAATGAAGTAGGAAAAGTGGAAGCAATAAAAAGATGACATGATGAGGATATTAATATTAGAAATTATTCATGGGTTAATAAGCATTCACAGAAGCTTATCTAAACACTAGCTATCAAGTCTAGCAGTATTTTTCCTGAAACAAAATCAGAGCATATAAAACGAGTAGGTAGGTACCGTCGTATTTCGATTGTATATAGCCGAGTGCGTGCACGCGGGCGGCGCGGCGTTCACAACAAGGCTCCCACGACTAAACTGTATAATGAACTTACACGAACGTTTTTAAAGCTCACATATGAAAAATAACATTTCAACAGTATCCAACGCATTGGATTCAACTACCTAAGTATTGGATGTGAAAAAAACGCGTTATTGTTATGTGATGTAAGTACCTATGTATGAATGACTGGAGGCTTCTGTAAACGTCGTGTCATGATTATCCTAGATAGAGACCGTAAAATGAATTTAATGTGCTAAGTACATGATGTGTTCCGTCAGCATTCTCTCTCGCTCTAATAAGTTCCTAACTTTGCCACTTTGTAAGATGAAACCAAAGTGGAAAAACTTGTGCGTCCTGCCATCCCATGGCGAACGTTGTTTGACAAAGGTAGGTAGGTACTTAATATCTGGGCCTATGTTTGTCCTTGGCCAAGTTTTACGTAGGTAGATCTACTTACTTTTCTCCCGGCTGTCTACTTGAGGATGCTCGGTGGAATTAAACTTGGGGCAAAGTTGTTATTATTGTTATGATTTCACTTTAGCGCGGACGTAAGTACTTACTCGAGTTTTATGTTGGTTCATCTTTGTAGGTGTATGATTGATTTTTAAACCGGTGGGTGGTAAAGTCAAACATGGTCAAACTTTGACGATCATCTCCTAATTTTAATAAACGAGACTAATTTCTACCAAGATTGATTAGATTTAAATTCAGCGCATTTATACACGTCTGCTGACGCATATTGCTCTGGGGCACGGAAGTGCCCCCGCCAAGTCGAGCAAAAGAGCTAAATAAGGCACGGCCCGGCTGTACCATCCTTTTCTCGCCATTGCATACGGCAAAAGAATCTACATAAAACAAAACCTATCTAATATTAGCGCTTTGTGCTTTTATTTGTTTGAATGGAGGACTATTCAAATTACATAGTAGATTATGTTGCTGTGTGCGATTGTTTTTAGTATCATAGTGCGTTAGTATCTCATATATCATAGGATATTTTTACATTTATTATTTTATATCATACCCTGTTAATTATGACAAAATGGTTGGATAGCTGCTTCCATAAATAGGTAGATACTGAATTAACCGACATGGTTTACATTCAATTTTGCATTTTTTTACGGCAGAAGAACTGCGTTGCGAGACTTGTGTATTTTTTTTACATGTTATGTTTTTGATAGGATTTTATCTTCACTTTTCTTCGAAGGTGGGGTACGTCACAATGATTTTCAGCGGTACCCTCAATTAGTTGACGCGTGGACCCCAATGTAAACAAAAAAAAATAATCAAAAAACCTAAATTGCTTAGCTTAAAATTTTGCAAACAAATGAATTTACTGACATTATTATTTAAATAACAAATAATACAGTTACAAAATAATGTTAGATCAATGTAAATATACCATAATTAGAACGGAAACATTATTGAAGATACATATTATATCTAACAAGAATATTATAAAAAAAAAAAAAATTAACTGGTACCACACAAAATAGGAAGTAGGTTGATCATGATGATGATGACACAGAATGGGAGGAACGAATAAGACGATACGCCTATACCTACAGTTTTTATTCATAAAGCACAACGTGATGTACAGAACATTCCTACCTACTTACATTGTCACAAACAATAATTAGGTTTTGTTTTCCTATTTTTTTTTACTTGCTGATCGAGATGGCTCAGAAAATTAAGGTTCTATAAGAAACCATCCCAGCGAGCCGGCTGTAGCATCTGGAACAGCTGCAGCAGATGCGGCAAGTCTTCTACAAGTGCTCCAGCAAGGAGCCTGGCGTCGGTACTTAAAGAACCACCGGGTTAAGTTAGTCCACCTGAAAGACGACAAGTAGCCTCCCTGCCAGTGGAGGATGGCCAAGACGCATCGGGGCCGCGACGTGGTCGTACGAATCATCGATGTCACAACTGCCGCTGGCGACAGGCTCTTGAGACGATTTCCGTTGCCTCAAGAACTGTAATTACGTAATTCATAAACCTAATGTACCTACTTAATAGTAAATTTTAAAAAAAAAATGTTTTCGGGAAATTGAAGATGATAAACGTAAATTCGTAAACATTGTAATTTATGCTAAATTTTTTTTTTGTCTAGGTAAGCTACCTGTACCTATAATAACCTTTACTTAGCGTCCCAAAATTATCTCGTTTTTTTATTTATTTTATTTGTATGTAACGCCATCTGTCTGGAAAGATCCTCAATCTTTGAAATGCTTTTCATTTTTGAGGAGCATTTTCACGGTGGTAGGATATTGAAACGCTACGTCCTGTCGAGTCTCGTTCGACTGCCAGCAGGTGGCGCTAATAATAATAATAGACCGGTCCTCGCGCCCCGTGATGTCAGAAAGATACATAATAATTGTATGACATTCTTAATATCGGGATCTGGCAAATTCAAAGCAAAGGTTTATAAAATATCGCTATGCTGCCGATGCTGCTTTCTTGCCGGGGTCTTCTCAAGTGTTTAAAAACAGTGGTAGAATTAAATTGTTAGGTACCTATGTAACCTAGCCCTATTAGGGCCTAAACTCAATCGAAATGAGACACAATAAGATTTCAACGTTTTATTGAATCACATGTAATAAAACTACTTGTCTGTCGTAACCATACCAATAAATATTAATGATAATCCACAACTTAACATAGTTCGTGCTTTAAATAATTCGATTGGGTTTTTAATAATTTATTCATACTCATGAGCAAATACTGTGCCAAAGCAATATTCACATAATAAATTAATATTCATCTGTTGTATGTATGTACCTATATATACACATAATCATGAATTACTTTAGGAATAATTACAAACATCCCCCCTTGTGAACAATAATTATAATTTTAGACGGGCCGGTTGGCGTGGTTGTTAAGATACCCTATCTATCACGCCGCAGGTCGTGGGTTCGATTCCCACTCAGGACAAACATTTGCGTGCATGAACATGTCTGCTTGTCCTATGTCTGGGTGTAATTATCTATGTATATGTATGTATTTACAAAAGAAAAGTAGTAGGTATATTATTATGTATGTATTTTCATAATTCTTATTTATCTATATCTCTTATTTATTAGAATAAGTTGTCTGCATACTTATTAACTAATACATATTTTTATAACACTTACTTCACCAGTCATTGTCTTACTTCACTTTCGTAAGAGGTATTGCTAACTAAATTATTATGTAAATAATTTATTATACAAACAAAATGTTTTCTCTGGCTTGAAAACGTATGGACTGTACATATTATTAAAATCTTTTAATAACTATTTTTCACTTATTTACAATATCATCAAAACATATTAAAAAATCATACTTAATCTATCTAAAGACTATTGATGTAAATTTTAGGCGCAACTTCTTTGAAATGCTGCTAAAAGGGTACAGCCTTGTGGTGATCACCTCTCGATGTGACCTGAGTGCGCCGTTTATACCGCTGCGGCCGGAATCACTCTGGAATAGATTAAGAATATAAGAACCTATTTTATATTACAGTTTTTTTAAACTCCGAAGGTGCGATAAAACAGGGCAGCGTATCAGGACGACTTAAAGAAAATGTCGGCGTTACTCAACTGTGTATATTTATATGGACCCATGAAAGCGCTTCTCCACTTAAACTTTTTCTTTTTGCATGAGAAAAAAATATTTTTGGCAATAATAATAATCTAATTTAGGTGATCCCTGGTGAATAATTTGCAAACAAGATTTAAAATCCATCGAAAAACTGTCTATATCTTGCTAATAGCACACTCCACTCTTCAAGCAAACAGTTTCTAATGTCATAAGACAGCGTTAGGTAGTTACTCAACAGTAACGAAGCTTAAGATTAAAAAATAATAATACTTCATAAACAAACCTCGTTACAATGAGGGCCAAGCACAGAACGGCTACAAAGTCAAGTTAGGCTCCAAGCACTCCACCTAAGGCTCAGAATACTTTCCACGCTTCTTTCACTTCTGAGGACAAATAAAAACTATATAGTCAGATACTTATTACTCATTTGTATGATATCATGTATTTGAGAGTTATCAGTTAATTTATTATTCTCATTAACAACTATTATTACAATGCACTATAGCTTGACATGATCAATATGATAATATGGAAATGCAGCGTGACCCTTCCTAGCACGGCCAATATCAAAGATAATTTAAATACAGAGTCTTTCACTATTCTTTCGGTAATTTCTCAAAATGTGTTTGCCATTTTGAGTTGGTCCCTGGTTAAGCGGTTACCGTAGCCTATGAACGCTTGCAACACTAGGTATCATCGCGCGTTGCCGACCCTTCCCCCCACCCCGATGAGCTCTGCCGACTTTACTCACGTGCAGGAACATACATAACTATAAGTTATTTGGCTGCGGTATTCTGTAAGGTGGAGATACTTCCCCAGTCGAGCTGCTCTATGAGCGACATATCACTATGTTCTACCTCTCTTAAGTTATAAAGGTTTTTATGTGTAATTTTTACCTGTTTTAGCTGCCAATCTAGGAGCAGTCTCAACAGTGACATGTTCAGACCTCCCTCTTGCGTTGACCGCGTATACAACCCAACGCAACTATCTATTCGCTCCCAGCCTTCGCAGGTTCCAAAGCGCAGCACCGTTACTTAAGTTCGCCACTAATCCTTCATTTGCCCACACTTCTCTTAGATAGATGCTTTGGAGACCACCTTCGTAGCCTGTGAAGAAGAGTATTTATTGAAAAATAGACAAAATATTTTATGAAATTCATATTATATTTATGTCCTGTGGCATTGTCCATGAATCGACATTTATCTGTCTATTATGTTTCCTTATCATCATCATCAATACCTTTTCATAATCCACTGCTTGGCGTAAGTCTTTCTCTCTCCTAAAGTTCGCAACTCATTCCGGTGCAAAACATAAAAGAGCATATTTTTTTATCATATATTTTGTGCAATGATAGCTCAGTGGTAGTGGCGTGGGATGCCGCGGCGAAGGTCGTAGGTTCGAATCCTACAATGAACTTGAGCTTTCGGTGAAGGAAAACATCGTGAGGAAACCATAGCACGGTGGTAGGGTACTTTGTAGTACTCGCCTGGCTGGCTACCACCCTCATTTTGAAAATCTGTCGCCAAACACCTGTTGGTGTAGTGAGATTGTGATAAAACAAGCCTATACAAAGTAAGAAATAAATAAAAAACTGTCAGTTTAAATTCACCTTGGAAGTCAATATTAGACACAACTTTCTTGATGTGCTGCTAGAAGTGGTGTTCTTGTAGTGACCACCTCTCGATGAGACCTGACTGCACCGTTTATACCACTGTGGCCGGAGTCACCCTGGAATGGTTATAGAATAGGTATAAGAGTCAAGGTACCAAGAGAAGCATACAATAGCTTAAACAATAATTACAATAAATAAATATCCAAGGACATTCCTCACACACGTACACCTGATCCCAAACTAAGCAGAGCTTGTACTATGGATTTTTTTTCTGAATACATTCATACTTGTATAGATAATTACACCCAGACCCAGGACAAACAGATTGTTTATTCTGGATGGGAATCGAACCCACGACCAGTGGCGTGATAGATAGGGTATCTTACCAACGACACCAACTGGCCCTGGCAATATCTGAAGATAAGTATTTAACCTACCTACTGACTTATGTTAGTAAAGCTAACCTGTGAGTGAGTGTACTGAGCGTGTGCTGATATCGGCGAGCTCGGCGACTGAGCGCGTGGCAAGCTGTGTGCGCTGCTCGAGTTCTTTGGCTCAGGCGTGGCTACCACCGCTGAGTACTGAGGCGGGTCTGGCTGACACTCTGTCACTCCTGAACAGAGCACAGTACAGTATTAGTATAGATAAACATAATGTATTATGGTTTTTTTTTGGATTGCCTTAATTTTTAAGTTTTGGTTGTAGCTCTAGGTTTCATATTATTAAACTAACTTAACATTCATCAAGTTCAACCTACCTACACAACACGAAAACTAGTCAACTCTAAAAATGTACAGACCTACATAAAAGTTTAGTTTCATTTGAATTATACAAATAGACAGTAATTACCTTTACTCAATGGTATTAAGTCTGGATTTCTATCGACGTCCGGGCCGTGTGGTGAGCTACGCTTTGGTATTATTACTTTTTGGTTCTTGAGTGATGGTATTGTTACTGAAAAAGCAAACAAATTGTAATGATAATGAAATGATTTCGTTACAGGAATGTAATTTTGATTGCTTTACTTGATTGATAATAAGTAGGTACTTAAATTATACGTAGGAAATTGTTACAATGTAATGTGTAAGTATGATAGGTTCCTACTCATACAAGTTTAAAATTTAGGTGTCTGATTCTGATATAAATGATTTCAAAGGCAAAATTTATTAAAAATAATTTAGATTTTCATATCTGAGAATGAATAAGCATTATCGTGTTGTCATTATACTTTTTGTTATTGCAAAAAGTAGAAAAGTCAAAGAGCTAAGCCTCGAAAATAAAATTCAATTTCAAAAACAAACCTTCATAATCCCTGGTCCTATGACGTAACCTCGTCACAATGAGGGCCAGGCACAGGATTATGAGAACTGTTAAGACAGCTCCAAGAACTCCTCCTAAGGCCCAGTTCACTTCCCACGCTTCTTGCGCTTCTGACAACAGTAAGAAAATACAGATATTGTATGATTTTATTGCTTGATTTAGAAGAAGTGAGATTGGTTTCAATAGAGAATAAAATTACACGAATATGATGGTAGAAGATGGAATACATAAATAATTAATTGGAAAATGTAGCAGTTGTGTAGCTTACATGGAAATAGTTAAGAAATTATATTACATAATGTTATAAATGCAAAATGTGAGTTTGTTTGTTTATACCTTTTCACACCCAAACCACTGAAACTTTGGGATGAAATTTGGGATGCAGAAAAATCATGGTATGGAGTTTTTTTTCTAGGAAATGCGGGTGAATCTACACAGTATAGCAGCTAGTCTAAGAGATGATGGTAAAACCAGTCATTATAATTTTTAATCTACATAAGAAGATAATAAATAACTGAACGAATTATTGAACTAGTACAGTTATTAACCTTTGAAAATTAATAATTTCTCACCTGTTCTTGGCGCCAATCTAGGAGTAGTCTCAACAGTGAATGTAACATGTTCAGACCTCCCTCTTGCGTTGACCGCATATACAACTAAGCGTAACTGTCTCTTTGCTCCCAGCCTTCGCAGGTTCCAAAGTGCTCTGTTGTTACTTGAGTTCACCACTAAGCCTTCATTACTCCACACTTCTGCTAAAAACATGTTTTGAAGACCACCATTGTAACCTGTCAAGAGAATATTAAATTAGACAATTATCTATATACCTAATATTATAAAGCTCAAGAGTTTGTTTGTTTGAACGCGCTAATCTCAGGAACTACTGGTTTGATTTGAAAAATTCCTTCAGTGTTGGATAGCCCATTTATCGAGGAAGGCTATAGGCTACTTTTTATCCCGAGAAAACACAAGATCCTTCAGGAACGCGGGTGAAACCGCAGGGCGGAAGCTAGTAATAAGATATATATGTATATATTTAAGATTATCATAATTAATTGTTTTTTTTATTTATTTAAAATAAATCAAATAAAAGCTTGTAAAAATCTTTTATAACGATACCTCACTCTGCATGTTGAGAAAAAAAATATTTACATGTAAGTAGTAATTTTTTTTTTCTACGATTTCATGGTCGTCGCCCCGTTGAGGCCTCACGTCACAGACCAATATATAAAATGTACTCTGTGCCACAAACAAACATAGATGATAAACAGGTGAAAGCAACAGGTATTTTCTATTTCTCACTTCACTTTGCCATAAAAAGTATGGGATTTTGTAACACATGAACAGTATAAAACCGTTACTTACATAATTATAAAAACCGTCCCTAAGGCTCTGACCCATTATTTCCGATCAAATAAGCAAAAAATATTCCCAGTAACGATAGAATATGTGAGGAATAATATCCAGAATATTATTATACCATTTATTAAAATATATTCCTATTTCCTATTACATTTTTAAATATAGGTAAGTTATAAAAAAATACATATAAAATATAAAATTGCACTCCGGGAGTGCCGACAGAAGTGAAAACTTTTTTTTTGAGAAATTGAGATTGAGAAAAGAAAAGAAACTAAACGTCAAACTGCGTCTCGCTCGTAACGGTGTCGTGAGTCCAGAGCATAGATAATACACTATAACAAATATTTGGGACAATAAATAAAATTATAAAATAAATTTAGAAGATTTTTTAAGATTAAAAATGCATGAACTGTTCTTAAAATGTACATTTTTGGATATACTTTCTCCCATAATTTCGAATATTTTTGGTCATAGTGCCTTTTTCTAGCTTTTCGTGGCGGAGTTCCTAACCTAGAACTCTGTGCATCGCTTTCGCTGCTGTCAGAATCCATTATATAAATAAATGCACGCAACACAGAACAATCAGCACCGTTAATACGTAGTTATTTAGTTTTAACAACAAAACAGGAGCGAAGATTCACCATTGATTCCGCAACAAACCAACAGGGTATAATGTGTTTCGCCGTTCGCGCGAAATGGCGCAAACGGCGAACTGTTGCTGACGTTTTTTTTTTGTGGTTTATGGCCTGGACTCTATGTATTGCTATGTATGCTTGACGCATCGTCGCATGGCTCACGCAACATATCGAAACGTCGCTCGTCGATATAAAAATAATTTAAAGTGGTGATAATATGTCAAAATAATTAAAAAATAGGTAGTTTTTAGGTCTAGGGTGGTAGCTAAGCCTTCTATTTCGAAGAATATCTGAAGGTAATCAACAGGTTCGTCTTGTTGTGACGTTGACGAGCCACTTTCATCAGTCACTGCATGTTCTTTAATACCCTTAATGAGTTTCAGCACGTCATCAGGAATATTATAGGAATGACAAAATGAACTTAAACATAAACAATCGACTAAACCGAATACCGTTAAATCGAATTACACCGAAATATCGCTCGAACATACAAGGTGATATCTCTGAACGATGCTCGGGATTTCCCCATAAAGTGTTGCCATAGATAGACGATAGTCCAAAATAACATATTTGTTTGGTTGTTATTATCAAATTACGATTTTAAACCTCTAGGTTGCTTGGCAAACAAAAAAATGCTAAAATAGTGAAATATGCTAAGTTTAAATTTAACATGCTAATTATGGAAATATGCCAAATTTAGCATTAAAAATGCCAAAACAGCAACACTGGTACCTACCCAGGTAAAAGTAAATAATCATGACATTCATGAATGAATGACAGAAAAGATAGCGTAAATAAAGTCCACAAAAAAAAATTTTTTTTTCACTCATTACCCTCTAAAATTGTTTATGTCACTCTCGATATACTAATCGATTCCAAATAGAAAGAGTCAAAATCAACACAGGTACAATAAACCGATCATGAACGAGAAGGTAAACAGGCTAAAGCCTAAAATGGAAGATCGAACAATATTTCTAATGCGATTTATTTTTGAGAATTAAATTGTATTTTTGTGAATTTTTGTAATGACTATTTTACATACAAAATTATTATTGAAAGAAGTAGGATCTGCCGACACTTCAAAAAAATAAATGAATAATAATAAAAAAATAAAATAAATAATCTTTTTAGGGGCCAGAAAATTTCAGCTTGATGGTTGAGGTTGAGGTTGAGATTGAGCTTGAGCTTGAGCTTGAGGTTGAGCTTGAGATTGAGGTTGAGGTTGAGGTTGAGGTGAGGTTGAGGTTGAGGTTGAGGTTGAGGTTGAGGTTGAGGTTGAGGTTGAGGTTGAGGTTGAGGTTGAGGTTGAGGTTGAGGTTGAGGTTGAGGTTGAGCTTGAGGTTGAGCTTGAGCTTGAGCTTGAGCTTGAGCTTGAGCTTGAGCTTGAGCTTGAGCTTGAGCTTGAGCTTGAGCTTGAGCTTGAGGTTGAGGTTGAGCTTGAGCTTGAGATTGAGCTTGAGATTGAGCTTGAGATTGAGCTTGAGATTGAGCTTGAGATTGAGCTTGAAATTGAGCTTGAACTTGAGATTGAGCTTGAGATTGAGCTTGAGATTGAGCTTGAGATTGAGCTTGAGATTGAGCTTGAGATTGAGCTTGAGATTGAGATTGAGCTTGAGATTGAGCTTGAGATTGAGCTTGAGATTGAGCTTGAGATTGAGCTTGACATTGAGCTTGAGGTTGAGCTTGAGATTGAGCTTGAGATTGAGCTTGAGATTATGCTTGAGATTGAGCTTGAAATTGAGCTTGAGATTGAGCTTGAAATTGAGCTTGAGATTGAGCTTGAACTTGAGATTGAGCTTGAAATTGAGCTTGAGATTGAGCTTGAGATTGAGCTTGAGATTGAGCTTGAGATTGAGCTTGAGCTTGAGATTGAGCTTGAGATTGAGATTGAGCTTGAGATTGAGCTTGAGATTGAGCTTGAGATTGAGCTTGAGATTGAGATTGAGATTGAGATTGAGCTTGAGATTGAGCTTGAGATTGAGCTTGAGATTGAGCTTGAGATTGAGCTTGAGATTGAGCTTGAGATTGAGCTTGAGATTGAGATTGAGCTTGAGATTGAGCTTGAGATTGAGCTTGAGATTGAGCTTGAGATTGAGCTTGACATTGAGCTTGAGGTTGAGCTTGAGATTGAGCTTGAGATTGAGCTTGAGATTATGCTTGAGATTGAGCTTGAAATTGAGCTTGAGATTGAGCTTGAAATTGAGCTTGAGATTGAGCTTGAACTTGAGATTGAGCTTGAAATTGAGCTTGAGATTGAGCTTGAGATTGAGCTTGAGATTGAGCTTGAGATTGAGCTTGAGCTTGAGATTGAGCTTGAGATTGAGATTGAGCTTGAGATTGAGCTTGAGATTGAGCTTGAGATTGAGCTTGAGATTGAGCTTGAGATTGAGCTTGAGATTGAGCTTGAGCTTGAGATTGAGCTTGAGATTGAGATTGAGCTTGAGATTGAGCTTGAGATTGAGCTTGAGATTGAGCTTGAGATTGAGATTGAGATTGAGATTGAGCTTGAGATTGAGCTTGAGATTGAGGTTGAGGTTGAGGTTGAGGTAGAGGTTGAGGTTGAGGTTGAGGTTGAGCTTGAGATTGAGCTTGAGATTGAGCTTGAGATTGAGCTTGAGATCGAGCTTGAGATTGAGCTTGAGATTGAGATTGAGCTTGAGATTGAGCTTGAGGTTGAGCTTGAGATTGAGCTTGAGATTGAGCTTGAGATTGAGCTTGAGCTTGAGATTGAGCTTGAACTTGAGATTGAGCTTGAAATTGAGCTTGAGATTGAGCTTGAGATTGAGATTGAGCTTGAGATTGAGATTGAGCTTGAGATTGAGCTTGAGCTTGAGATTGAGCTTAAGATTGAGCTTGAGATTGAGCTTGAGATTGAGCTTGAGATTGAGCTTGAGATTGAGCTTGAGATTGAGCTTGAGATTGAGCTTGAGATTGAGCTTGAGGTTGAGCTTGAGATTGAGCTTGAGATTGAGCTTGAGATTGAGCTTGAGATTGAGCTTGAGATTGAGCTTGAGATTGAGCTTGAGATTGAGCTTGAAATTGAGCTTGAGATTGAGCTTGAACTTGAGATTGAGCTTGAGATTGAGCTTGAGATTGAGCTTGAGATTGAGCTTGAACTTGAGATTGAGCTTGAGATTGAGCTTGAGATTGAGATTGAGATTGAGCTTGAGGTTGAGCTTGAGGTTGAGGTTGAGGTTGAGCATGAGCTTGAGCTTGAGCTTGAGGTTGAGGTTGAGGTTGAGGTTGAGGTTGAGGGTGAGGTTGAGGTTGAGGTTGAGGTTGAGATTGAGATTGAGATTGAGATTGAGATTGAGATTGAGATTGAGGTTGAGGTTGTCGTTGAGGTTGAGATTGAGGTTGAGGTTGAGTTTACAGTTTACAGTTTACAGTTTACAGTTTAGAGTTTAGAGTTTACAGTTTACAGTTTACAGTTTAGAGTTTAGAGTTTAGAGTTCAGAGATAGAGATTGAAATGTTAACTTCTTTTAGCGCGGTACGCATATTTTTAGATGAGGTAAAACCTCTGGACTCGCGACACCGTTATGAGACGCGACACCGTTACGAGCGAGACGCAGTTTGACGTTTAGTTTCTTTTCTCAATCTCTCAAAAAAAAGTTTTAACTTCTGTCGGCACTCCCGGAGTGCAATTTTTTTATTAATATATTGATGTTGGGTAGTAAGTACAGAGTACGTATATTTGATACTGCTATTACAGAAGGATTCGAACTCATGTCTTGTTGCGACCATCAAACCCATAAGTAAAAATTCTTGTTAGAAATCCTATCCCTCATTCAATCCTCTTTGAAAGATTTACTTGCTTTATTTAGACTGTAAGCAAATTCTAATACATTTTGGTGGCATCGCAGTTTGGCAGGTGTTCCTGCCTGTTCCGGTTTTATTTTAGACAATTTCACAGAATTTATTCAGCATAGGTAAACCTGGCTTTAATTTCGGAGCATACCTCATATATGCGAATGATGCTAAATGTATTAATTGAATAGGGGTTTTAAAGTCCTCAGGTAGATTATCTTTGAGTTTGCAATCTAGATGTGTTCAAATTACCTTGTAATGTTTAAATTACTTTAAATCATAATAAGGTTTTGGTTTTAAGAAGGTGCGGTAGCGAAGGTATTTATAATCTTAATTATTTTGGACATGGTTTGATAGTTTCGTTAATAAAGCTTAGTAAATTACCTACGTAAATAATTATGGGCACTTGACTTGTTAGGGCTTTGAAGTGCAACTAAATGGTTAGCTTTGTTTTGGTCCTGCATTTTGGCCACACCAATACCGATTTTGGGAGTTAAGGGCGCAGCACTTCATCTGATGAAGTCGTATCTTGGGGAGAGAACTCAAAGTGTTGATGTCGATAGAGTTAAATCATCTGGTTCTCTTGTACATATGGGTGTGCCGCAGGGCTCTATTTTAGGTCCTTTTCTATTTTTAATTTATATAAATGACCTTCCCTTTTATGTTAAAAATACCTGTGGAATTGTACTGTTTGCGGACGATACCTCACTGCTTTTTAGTGTTGATAGACTGAAATCCAACTATGACGATGTAAACGGTGCATTATCCCAGGTATTAAATTGGTTTACTGTAAATAACCTAGTATTAAATGCAAAGAAAACTAAATGTATTAAATTTGCACTACCCAATGTAAAAAAATTAGGCTGTGACTTAGTACTAAATAACGAATCTCTCGATCTTGTTGAGTCAACAGTATTCTTAGGGATTGCTTTAGACTCAAAACTTCAATGGGGCACCCAAATATCATGTCTCGCGGGGAAGCTCAGTTCAGCTGCATATGCAGTTAGAAAAGTTAGACAGCTAACAGATGTAGATACAGCTCGATTAGTATATTTTTGCTATTTTCATAGTGTTATTTCCTATGGCATTTTGCTTTGGGGAAAGGCCGCTGATATAGAAGCTATTTTCATTTTGCAAAAAAGAGCGGTGCGAGCTTTTTACAATTTGAGTTCTCGAGCTTCCCTCAAAGATAAGTTAAAACAAATTAGTATCCTCACAATAGCATCGCAGTACATTTATGCAAACATTATTTGTGCAACAAAATATAAGTCTTTATGTAAAAAATAGTGATATGCACACTATTAATACTAGAAATAAGCATAAACTTGTGACCTCTGCTTATAGACTCCGAAAAGTGCAAGGTTCATTTTTGGGACTGCGTACTCGCTTCTATAATAAGATCCCTCCTACACTTTTAAACTTGCCTTTACATACATTTAAGGAACGTGTTAAGTCAATTTTAGTACAGAAGGCATACTATAACATTAATGAATATTTAAATGACGACAATGCTTGGGTGTAGCGCTCGCTCTTGCAGGATACATTTTATGTAATAAATCTATGTTTGTTTTGAAAAGAGTAGTTGCTGAGTTTCTTGCCGGCTTTTCTCAGTAAAAGCAACCTTCCGAACCGTGCGTTAGAGTCAGACTATTCACATGTGCCTGTGAAGGCCTATTTGAATGAATAAATTATTTCATTTCATTTCAATACGTCAAATATTTTCCAAGATACAAACGAAAACTAAGTTAGTTCCATATCAAATGCCCGCACCGGGTGCACAACAAAAGTTACAAAACACTTACCAGCAAGACAAACTAAATCCAAAGAGTCATCAGTTAGATTTTGCACAGTACAATTTGTCAGCGGGTCTGGCCGCGTCGCTGGTAATAGAGTGAACAGACACGGATACGTCTGCTGTCCCGCCAGGTTGGTAGCCCGACAAGATAGCGTGCCGTAGTCTACGTCGGATGCCGGCGTGTAAGTAAGTGTAGACTTGCCCTCCTTTACTTCTACTGTGAAGCAATCCTGTAAAAGGTTTTGTGGGTATGGTTTGATAAATTGATAACTGTTGATTAATGCACTGATATGGGTACTCTGCTGTGTGGGTAGCTCGTTGGATCGGTTGGGTTTGGGTAAGTGTTTTGTTTAGTCTTCATAAAAGTAAAATTAATAAGGAATAAATAAGTTTAAAGCTCGCTATTTCCAAACTTTGTATATTATAATAATGTACTTAAAATTACTGTTGTAGGACATTTTTGTTTATCTTGAGTAATTTTTAAAGCAAACCGTTGTTGAATTAGGTTTATGGAATTGAAGACAAATATGGAACTACTGCAGTGGACGTCTTGCGGCTGAGATGATGATGGAACTATTATGACACCGTAACTATATTCATGTTTCCAAGTCATAAGTACCCAGAATAATCAAATGCAGATTCCTTTTCCCAATTAGGTCTATTGAGAAGACTAACGTTAGGTACCGCAAATTAAGATACCTACTATATTTTGAGATAACACAGACAAAGCCTAGTACATACAATAAACCTACATCCTTGTTATCCTGTCACTCGTCATCCTACCCGCATCACGTCTAAAACAGTATTATAATATTCAATCCTAATCCAGAGGCTTACAGCTCGCTTTGGTGATATTTGGAAATATAAATGTTGGTGACGACTGAAAGCTTTTCAACAAATTTGGTAAATAAAGAATCTTATAGAAAAGGTAATTTTATTTTCAAAATAGATATTGAAAGACAAAATTAATATGGTTCTGATTTGGCGGTATAAACTAAATAAGAACTCGTATATCTGTTCTGACAGCCTATTTACGTACATGTGCCTAAAAAAGAAAAACATTGCAGACTGATACCCTTATGTCAAAACTAATGATAAAAAATTACTTATGTCAAACTTGCCCCTATTTTATTTAGTAATAGATTATCTAGAAGTCTATTATTTTTTTCAATGCACCTTGGGAATTATAATTTAAATATTATGTGACAATTGTGTTTTAAACTACTTTAAAGCTAACGTCTTTTAGTATACGCCGAGTAGACGTAATGAAATAAACACTCATCAAAATACTTTTGAATCCCTTACACTTAATAACAGATAAAAAAAACGCTTTACACATACGTTTACTACATTCCCTGTAATCTGTAAAAAATAAATACAGAAACATGAATCTTCTGCAACTAATTCGACAATATAAAATAGGAGATGAGAAACTCACAGGATTAATTTTAGTGGATCCAGCAGAGTTGTTAAGCATCCACTCGAAGGTGTTAGGTGGAGGGAATGCATCCACCTCGCAGACCACGGTAGAGGGTTCTTGCAATGCTGCACCAATCATCTTAACAACTCTTTTCTTGCAGAGCGGCTTATCTGTGTTTTTTTTTTAAATTAACTTAGTAACTAAAATGAATACTAAATGTTCATTAACAACCAAATTGCTGGAATACAGCAATCAAAATGTGTAATCTAGGATGATGATTTAACAAAACAATGAAGGTAATGTTACAAAAAATGTATACCCACTATACATGATAAAACAAAAGATAGCTAGCTAACAATAGTAAATGTTTCCGTATAAATGCTATTTTAATTGAATGTCCCAGAATATTATATTATTATTTAATTGTTATAAAATTATCCTCTTTGTACATAATTATTACTCTTAAGTATGTTTATATTTTTTTTGTAATGATGTGGCTAAAGGATACACAGTCTAAGTCTAAAAGGTAATGGCTCACAGTGTTACTGCTGGAACTGCTTAGTGACAGATTTTCTACTTGAAGCAGCCAGGCCGGTACTACAAAGTACCCTAATACTGTACTATGGTTTAGGTCCTCATCATTATTTTCCTTTACCGAGTTCAAGCTCATTGCAGAATCCGATGCCATGACCTTTCAAAATTTGACGTCACTACCACTGAGTTCATTGTCTTATCTATTTATGTTAATTAGGTAATGGTTGCAGACAGCAAAGATTACCAAGATCTAATTTAAGTCTTTGATAACCAAAAGCTACGACTGATATAACTAATTTAAGCAACCAATAACAGTTAATTTTAATTTCAAACTTTCCTGTTGGTTGTAGATTAGGAATGAAATCTTAGAAGCCTAAAGGAGGATGCCTACGTTGCGTGTTCTCACAAGCTCACGTACCCATTTCATCAGTGAATTTATACCGCACTTAAGAGCAGTTACACTGTAAGTAAAGTGAGAAACAATGTTCCTTTCCTATCCATCGGAATACGCCCACTCAGTACACAGATTTTTGCAAGAATGATAACTATTCCCTCAGTTCGCGAGTCACAACTTGATGGAACCATGGATCAATACTTGCCACATTATTATAAAGTTGATAATATAAATGCGTGAATTCGCTTTGACTAATGTTGACGGAATTTTATTATCTATACAGGATGATGTTTTAGTCACTGTACATACTTGCAGGGGTTGGTATATCCAGTGACTAAAAAATCACCCAGTATATTAAAAAAAGTCGGGCTAGTTACACCATTTCTATAACTCAAGAACGGCTGAACCAATTTTTATGATCTTTGTTGGATTTGTCTCCGCCCCGAATAGCAGAATAAATTAAAACATCGAACTTTTTTTATATAATGGTAATGCGAGTGAAACCATGGGGAACAGCTAGTATTGTATAGATTTTGATGCACAATTCTTTAAAATATTTGAAAAGCTTTTGATCTGCAGCTGAACCCACGTTGTGAACTAAATCCTTGTTTTACCTAAGAGGAAGCCCATACTCTAGCGCACTGGGGACGTATATTTTATGATGAGCTACCGATGAAATGCTTTATATAACATAAATAACACAACTTCACATTGTTTGATAACGACAAGAAGGTGATCAACATAAAACATATTATATTTTTATAAGTGTGGAGTGTGGGATCAAGACAGATATTTTTAAACCAAAATAAAGTTATTGAATTACACCAAAAACATTGGTCACCAAAAATCCTAGCGAAATGAAAACGTTTATTTTTTGCAGTAATATACAATGTAATGTTTCAATAAAGCTACCTCAATGAGTCAATAAAACGTGGACCTTTTATTATTTCATCCGCATAGGATGCGTCGTATCCGTATTTTAGTTACGTATTTAATTGACACAGACACTTATTGATCTAATTTAAAATAGCATAATCAATACAACTCAGTGTAAAGTAAAACAAAATTAACTTACATACAACTTGCATATGCAAAGGAAGCGATTTCCCATCACCCTCCACGTTGGATGCCGTGCATGTATACATCCCAGCTTGATGTCTGGATACGTTGCGGAGAGCTAAGTTTGTATTACCAGTGAGAATTACACCACCGGGTGGATTATGCTGGAGTAGCACGCCCTGAAAACCGTGTCATGCATTAGATGTTGTGGAATGGATAAATACGCATGTTATGCGTGTACTAAGCACTCATAAAATAATAATAAAAGAAAATATATTCCTGTATATTTACAAACATCGTTGATTAGGTAAAAAAAAATATTTTGCGGAATTACGCACGTCTTACTCTAATAATTGTGTGATAATGATTATACTTAAACATTTACTTATGACGTTCGAACAACGTACCGAGCTGTAGATTTTTTGCTATTTTATAGAGAACACCCTCATTTTAATTAAAATTTTAAATACCAGATAGCTTAGTAAAATAAATAAGAAACATATTAATAACATAAGCATGGCTTGAAATCTACTTATATGATAAATTTAATTGCTCTTAAACTATATTCATGGAAAATAAACGAAAACCACAAACCGTTTTTGGAAGTCATAAAGCAATTATTTTAATTAAATTGTGTCAACTGCGTAGGTACATCAGTGGGCCATATAAAATGTGTAGATATAGACCGATTGCTCTCAAAATATTCGAGACTTTTTCCACCAACTAAGATATATCAACCTAAATGATAAATTAGATAAAGGGATATAATCATAATATCCCTATTCGAATAAAAAGAAAACGGGCATTCGATCGATGGTCGCATGCCACCAAAGAGAATTATAAAATGTTGCGCGCAATGGTCGCTTGTCACCAGGCCAGGGAGCATGCGATTTTTTTTATTAATGTGGAAAACATTTCTCAAGCATGAAAGGATTATTATAATATCTGCGTTATTTTTATCTGTGGTTATTCGGAATCGATTAGTCTATCGATAATTACCACAATCTTATAGTGGGTAGTAGTAAAAAATATTTTGTAGATATTTTTACGCTGTAGGTAGGACATATAAAAAGGTACTCTGTGAAGTCTGTGGCCTGTCTGTGCTGGCTGTGGCTGTAGCCTGTAAGTATCTGCTTGCTAGTGTTAGTTAACGTTTACGTTTTCGTCCAAGGGCCGGGCCACACACAAGGGCTACGTACTACGTTTACGTGAATTAGTACTTTAAAGGAAAATGTTGTGTATAATTGTTTGTTTTGTGTGTAATTGTAAGTAACGGGCGTACACTGTCCATGTGTTGCATAGGTAATAAATTTCACCGGTGAGTTTTTTATTTTTCAAATTGTTATGATAGTTTGGAAAAATGATATTAGATTGTACTTAGATCAGTAACAGTTACATATGATAGGTTTCATAACTTTCTTAGTACCTACCTAGTAAAACGAAATCGTAGATTTAGTGTAAGTAGGTAAAAGTAGGTAGGTATGTACATACTTGCATCTAACAATTTTTGTACACACCGTCGTCGTCGTCGTTCGCTATTCGCTATTATATGCTAGGTATGCTATGCTATACAAGTAGGTAGGTACGCAGGTACTAGGGATGTGACATTGAGTGAAAAAAATCGATTACTTAATAATCGATTTTTCTTTTTTCAACATAAATCGATTTGTGCAGAATCGATTTTAGAAGAAAAAAATAGTTGATGTTTAAGTAATCGATTTATTCACTAAATGTCACTACTGTGCAGGGTTTCCACCTCAAAAATCATCTTGCCACTAAATCAAGTGTAAAATATCGCTAGAAGAAAACCCTTAAAAGGATGCGAAACAATTTTACATACCCACAGCACAAATGGCGACATCTTTTGATCGACTTGTTTATTTTAGTGAACTTACTTCGTATTTTTTCATTCGTCGCACAGATAGCGCTGTTTACAAAAATCGATTTAAAAAATGTGTGCATTATATAACCGATTAATATTATCAAAAAATCGATTATATAAAAAAATAATCGATTAATATGATAATCAATTATTTTTCACATCCCTGGCAGGTACACCAAAATGCAGGTCGCCGCGCCGCAAAAGTATTTGTTTTTCAAGAGATAAATTTAATAGCATCTTATGTTTGTGTATTATTCAAATGTAGGTTGAAAAAAAATAATAGCATCAGATGGGTTATGGATTTTTCTCATACTTAAGTTTAAATCAATTTTACATACCTACTTAATTAAGTACTAGGTTTAAAAAAAAATGGTGGCTGACAAAACGCCAAAACTTGATGGTACACGATTTCATGAAAAAAAAACAACGTCATTTTGCAAGAACCCGTCAAAAAATTCGTTACAACAATAAATGTGAAAATATTTGAACACTGCTATAACAACTTGCTTTAGTTTTAAAGTGCTGTGAACAAACCTGTGCTAAATTTTAAACTGGCTAGGGGGGTGGCCTAGCTAGACTTGCCAACTAGGGACTTGCAGGGTAAGAACTAAGGAACCTTAAAATCGGAAAACGATCCAGTCGGAGTTATTCATAAACTTTTCTTTGAGCTATTCTTAATTAATATTTCCCACTTTTAAAAAATTACAACCGAATCAAAAGAATTTGCCGCGCGGTCGTCTTTTGTTTTTTTTAATTTAGATTGTAATGTGTGACGCCGGAATTTATGTTAGAAAAATTCATAACCGCAGAGAATTTTACATTCCATTCAGAACAATAATCACATTTACAAATTTTCGGTTGTTGAACTTTGCCTGTATTTAACATCTCTATAATATCTACTGTGTCTTTGTTTTAAATACACATTATTCCTATAGGTAGGACATCGTGTAGGCAAGGACGCTTTCGAAAACCCAGGCGCCTAGTCTGGACTACTGCAGTGCTTCGGAGAACGTAAGTATTTATATAGTATAAATCCTCTTAGTTTTACCACAGTGTAATTACATACAGTGGTCTATCGTGTTTGATTTGAAGTCACGCGAATCGGCACTTTGTATAGGCATTCGTAATTGCTCCATTGTGTCTCAAGCGAGTGTATGGCAGCTTGGGCTCGCTACCGCCCCTCTCTCACCCCGCAAGCCCCGCACGATTGCTCTGTCTAGACGTGTCCGTTGGCCGACTGTAAGACATAGACTGTGGTTTTACTGTGTTTTATGTGTTAAACACTAAAAGTGTTTTGTTTACTCTGCCGTTCATATTTTTCTACTTCACTAGAAAAAAAGAAATTATCCATGTTTGCTTTTAGATACTTTTAACACAAAAAATACTTTTCCTACCAAATTAGTGAACTCAAGATTCAAATAAAGTCATTACTAAATTTTGTAACGAAAATAAACAAGTATGATACTTTACTTCAAATGGTAAACTGCAAAGGGCTTTAATGAATCAGTATAGGAGGTAACATTTATTAAATAAAAAAATACAAAATATTTAAAATTTAACCTGTTAATCATCACTGCCTTGACTTACATTATGTTCCCAAACGACTTTATAAACCGGTGGGTTGGCGTCGACTTCACATCCAAAGTACACGTCATCACCTTCTTCTATATCATTTGGGTTCATCTTGGCACCGAGATGCATTACCGCTACTGGTACATCTAAGACGTGGTATAAAAACAATAATATTTGAAAAAAATACAGTATGGACAGTAGTAACAAATTCCAATCTTATTGTAATCTTCCGACAGTTGCAATTGAGAGCCAGTTTTGTGTGCTCACCACCTTCAGCCACATTGTGGTCAAAACACATTGGTCTGTGTTATAGAAAAAAAAAACAAAATTAAAATGCCAAGAGCCTGAGATACTTTTCAGCTGACATCAAGTAACTTAAAATGCTAAATGTCAATCACTTTGCGGATTACGGAAATTCGTAATAGAAATAAATCCAATTTAAGGCTTTATCTACTGAAATCGTAAGTGGTTCTCGTAACAATTGTAAGTCGTCAAATTTTGTGACCTTTCCATGTCTTAATTTTACTTCTAACTCAGCTATCAAAGCCAATTAGGATACGAAAAAGAAAATTCCAGAATTTTATAAGTGCTCATTATGAAAATTAGAATAGCTTTCTAGTTGAGATGATCTTTCATTAATAATTTGAAACTCTTCGTTTTCTGTAGAAATTAATGTAATTTTCTACTTAACATTATCTAAATATTTACTTTTATGTTAGGTAAATACTTAATGCTTTGAATATTAAAACAGAGTGATTATTTTTATGCCATCTAGCTTTTTACATTATTACTTTAATATTTGAATACCTACAATAAAACTAATAAAAGTCATTCATTTTCCTAAATATACTCATATTTTCTATGAGACCACATAAGAATTTAGAAGTTACTCACAATATATGTTAAGTGGCAGTTTGCTCTCAATAGTAGATTGGTTGAACCTCGGATGCTCTGCTCTACAGACGAGCACTTTTCCATTGTGCTGTTTCAACGGAATCCATTGCAATAATGACTGCGTTTCATTATCGTCTGCCAGCTCCTGAAAATACCTTTTCATATTACATACAAATAATGTCAATAATATTTTATAATCTATCTTGAGAATTTAAGAGGTTTGATTACCTTTGTCGTCATGTTTGTTATTGTTCCTGTTTAACAGGACGACGTACGAGTACTACCTATTTGGAGTAAAGTATTTAGCGATATAATAAGTCATTCAATACACCAGCATTAATATTTACGCAATGTGATTGATGAATGATGAACGATCGGTTATTACTTATTGGAATAATGGAAGAAAACTCCTTGATGTACAAATGGTAAAAAAACACTGATGTTTCATTCTGTATCCAATAGAGGTGAGCCCTCTATCTGATAGAGGTTTATCTTTTTTTTTATACCACATTGTCGGCAAACAAGCATACGGCCCGCGCACACGCGCTCACGCGCAGGAACACAACTATAAGTTATTTGGCTGCGGTATTCTGTAAGGTGGAGGTACTTCCCCAGTCGAGCTGCTCTTTGAGCGACATATCGCTATACTCTTGCTACCTATCTAGTCAAACAATACAAAGACAATAAGATCTTTCTGCCAATGGTACGATCTATCTATATCTCACGTTTCATATTAATATGTTTGTTCAGCCATTACGTCTTTAAAGTAATTAACATCCACATAAACATACAAACAGACTAGCAATTTCTTAATAGGATATGGAGGATAACATATATTACCCAAACCACCTCATTTGTGGTACAATTAAATATTCAATCTCTTCTAAAAAATAATCTTATTATTAAACATACTTTTGGGATAGAAGCTAACTGCTTCCCATCGAGCCACCAGGATACTGTGGCAGGTGGTCGAGCTCCAGTAGACTTGCACCAAAGCTCAGTCTTCCTTCCCACTGATAGAGGCTGCTCCCGTGATAGTATATCTACTGTTAGTGGTCTTACTGTTGAAATTAAAGTAGATTATTTAATATCGAGACTTTTTGATATGAAAGTTTAAAATTTAGTTTTAGGTCACCGATAAAGAAAATTGTCTTTCTTAAATTAGCCACAGTACATAAATTATAAGGTTTGATAAAAGTGAGCAAAAAAAATGGTACATAATAATTTTGTACCAATTATTATAACATACAATATTTTAATGCAATTTCACAAATGTTATTGTATATTTTTCTGAGCTATATAGTATTGGCGTTCAATTACTAACGAGTATTAATCCTAGTATTAAAAGAGTAAAAATAAAAAGAAAATAAAAGTATCCGGTGAATTTTCACTTAGAAAGTAAATTAATTACAGCACGCTGCATGAGAAATAGAATTTAGCGAGAAAATGTACGGCAGAGAAAATGTTCGCTAACATTAAGTTTGTTGTATACAAAAGGTAACAAAATGGAATGTAGGGTCTAGTAAAAAGATTTATGTTTTAGCTGCTAAAAAGCTAATATACCGGGTGGAGCAAAACAACGTGGCATTACCAAAAATTACTAAATTATTTTCGCGCTTTCAGCATCGGTTCCCGAATGTGATTTTTTATACGAAAATTTATAACATTAAGATTCTCTTTACAATAATTCCCCTATGAAGGAAGTTTCACTTTTTGTTTCACATTTCACTTTTGTTTCTAAGTTTGTACTGTTATTTCTCATACCATACATCAAAATGCTACCAAATAAAATAAAAGTTCATTACATTTCAATGAACTAATGTATTCTGATATAATACATATACGGTTGGCACTTAGGGTACTTTTGTGTACATGTTTTTGTTATAACTACTTATTGAAACGTGAAAGGAATTGGTTCATTGAATGAATATTGTATGTAACATTTCTTTTTTTTCTGTATTGTGTTGCCTGTCCATTTTTCACCTAACAATGTGACGGTACGAATGTTAGGATGAAGTTTAAAGGTTATTGCTAGGCAATCGTTGTAGAGAATCTTGGGTAAAGGAAACTTAATAATATACTCGATTTTATGACAATTTATTTAAATTTCAAGACGTCTTGTTTTCTAAATAAATGGATACTTAGTGGGACAAGTCGTTAGTAAAATTGAAGCTTATTAATATAAAATAAATAAATAAAACTATATAGAATTAAGACGACTTAGTACTCTTATCTGAATCAAGTTCGCAATTACAAATTATGATCCAATCACTAAACGTGGCTAGTAAAAAGGTAGGACTATAGATGAACCTTACAATTAGCACGGAGAAAACAATATCGATAGACAACGAAATATTGAAATATACGAACAAAAATGTTTACTTAGGAAAACAAATCAGCTTCGACAAAGACAGTAACAACTCAGAAATCGAAAAGAGAATTCAACTTACGTGGAATAAATATTGGAGCCTGAAGGAAATTTTTGAAAGCTATATGCCGGTACATCTTAAAACAAAAGTCATGTCGAGCTGTCTTTTACCATGTCTAACTTATGCCTGCCAGACTTGGAAATACACAGAAAAACTGAAAAGAAAAATCAGAACTTGCCAACGGGGACTAGAACGGAGCATGCTGAACATAAGAAAAAATCATAAAATAAGACACACAAAGATCAGAAGTGTAACCAAAGCCACCGATGCCCTGAACTATGCTAAAACGTTGAAATGGAAATGGGCGGGGCATGTGGCAAGACTGTCAGGCGAGCAAGAGTAATAAGGTGGAGAGGCCCAAGTGGTAAAAGACATAAAGGTAGACCGCTAACAAGATGAGCGGATGACATTATAAAAACGGCTGGTCCTAACTGGATTCAGATAGCTCAGGAAAGAGAAAGCTGGGGTTCCTCGGAGGAGGCCTTCACCTGCGAAGGGGTTCTTGCAAACTAACAATTTAAATATTGTACTATTTTTATTATTTCCTTTTTATAATTTACTGCGTGAGAAAATAGGATTAAGTTTAGTTTTTAAGTATTATTTTGTTTTGCAAGAAATAAAAGGCTTTTATTTATTATATAAGAATTATGGTAACTACATCGGGTATAATTTTTTTTTCGCCATTCCCTTTGTTTATAAATAAAATATTAATAGTAAGAACGCTTTATCGCTGTAACCACATTACAATAAATACCAAAAAAAACTGACCCGTATTATCTAAGTGGTTTAATCTATGTATAAAATTTTTCAAGGATACTTACAGTAGAGATTAACTTTAACTGTAGTCTTCTGAGGTGGTGACATTATCGTGTTATCAGCTGTACACGTATACACCGATGAAAGATGTGACCTCGTCGCGTTTCTGATTACCAAGGTCAACGACCTAGTTACCACTGAAGGCTGGAAGTCTCCAGCACTTAATATTGAAAGTACTGTGTCACCTTGAAGCCACTGGACTCTTGGTGTTGGTGTTCCTTTTAAAGATAGAGTTATAAATTCAAATTAGACTGAAAAGATAGTACTAAATTATTATAGAAATAAAAACACCTCTTTCACATCTACACCAGGCACTCACAATCAGTATTTAGTGGCCACTGGGCCGCTGTGCCACTGGGCTAGTGTCCAGTTAATATAGCTAATAACGAAAAACAATCACTCAAACTTATTAACATAACCAAAAAGACATACACAAGCCACAAAAGGAAATGTCACAAAAATAACATGAAGTCCAAAAATAAAAACATGAAGGCTGGTAGCACAACTTTTAATTTATTTGGGTCCCTTCACTCCAATCAAATTATACGTCTCAGAGACTGATCAAGTGTATATGTCTTATCGCAGGCGGGAAAACATGTGAAGATCGGACAGTTTTCTGGCCAATAAACTTAAGTAGTTACCTATTTTATTATTATAGTATTAAATAGGTGAATAATATTTAAAACAGGCTTGGTTTTGGAGGAAATTAATCACTGTCACATAAATGACGTCATTAATATATTAAGGTGGAATGATAAAAGTTCGTCGTTAGTTCGGATCCGAATCTATCTACCAAACAAAGACCATTAATACGGACTACGGACTATTCTGGCCTTATTCACGTCCAATGATAAGATATTCCTGAGGCCAAATAATTATAAATGCTTTTCATAATATTATCCTTCATAGCAAATATTGAAGATATTTATTCTTGTATACGGCAAGACTTTAAAACGTAGCTTTGATGGTTTGACAAAGGGCTCATTAGAAATTCCGTGGCATAAATATATGTACTCACCTCCATTAACGGAGCAAATAAGTTTGAAGTCTCCGCCTTCGTTGTAAGGGCCTGCGGTCTCGGTTATTTCCTTGCCGAATTCGTCAAATATCACCGGTTTACTTGGGAGTTCTGTATGGAAAATTAGAATGTTAGTTACTTTGTTATGATCAGCATTGTTTAAAACATGATCTATGTATATTTTACTAGCATCCGCCCCGCGGTTTCAATAGCGTTTCCGAGGGTTATTAGGTTTTCCAGGGATAAAAAGTAGCCTATAGCTATCCTGGATAAATAGGCTAACAAACACTAAAATACTTTTTCAATTCGAATCAGTAGTTCCAGAGATTAGCGCGTTCAACCAAACAAACTCTTCAGCTTTAATATATCAATATAGATTAGAGGTGTTTTAAAAAATTATTTAATTTGACAGTAAATAACGGTATTGTTGGGCCCTAGACATTTATGTGAATGAACTGAACATGTCAGTTTGTTATGTCTGTGTATAAATGGTTTCCTTAGTACAAGCTCTGCTTATTTGGAAAAAAATCCTGTTTGAAAAATGTGTTTGGGTATTTATTTATTCATACGTATAAGAAACATATAAGAATAAAACACGACATTAAATAAGTATAGACTTTTTGAATAAAACGAAATCTCGTTTGTTCACCCCCAGTAGAAGTATTCAAGTAGGTAGCTTTGTTACGGTAGGAAATTTATTCACAATCAAAACGGAATCAGTGCCTACACGGTGAATCGGGAAAGGTATCGAACTGGTCTCATTCTAGATAAACAAACTGCGGACGAGGAAATGAAAAGGTTATTGTTGGGTCAAAACAAAAAGTTTTTGCGATACATAATTACTGGGCAGGTTCTCAGAAATCAGGGCAAGCTTTCGTTTCCATACGCTACCGTTTACTAAAACGGATATCTGCCAACAGATTATTGCTTTATACATCCAGCATAACTCTGACTCGGTTCCAATCAGAATTTTCCTCATTTTCGGACGCATTAAAGGAGTGCTTGAGCAGTTCGACGATATAACAAAATTTAAATGCAGTTTTAAGTTTTTAAATGCCCGGAACATAATTTCTAGAAATGCTAAAAAAATTCTAAAGCCTTTTGAGAATAAAAAAGGATTTGTATCTAATTCCATATTTTTGCAGGATCAAGGATATGACTATGTCATAATTGCTAAAATATTAATATGTTCAAGCGAACTAGCATATTTAATTCATTATTATAATTGTGGCAATGGCAACATTTATTTTCAGCTAGCAACTAGCCCATTATATTATTAGAAGCACGAAAAGAACGAAATATTTCTGAAGTCTTGTGAAAGTGAAGACTTAAGATTCTTAATTAAGGCGACGCCTTGAAGATTTTGGTTGCAAGGATTTCGATTTTTCTCAACAATGACTGAAGCAAACGAACTGAAATTTATTGTAAGAATTCATCATGTCTTTGACTTTATTTTGTACGTTGCATAACACGATTGGTTAACTTTTGTAACACAAAATAATTAGTCAAAAAGACCTCTTTAAAATAAGAGATTCCAATTTTACCGGCATTGAGGATCGATTTGAGGTTCCAAAATTTTTACATATATTAATTGAAACTGATACTATAAATTGTACTTAGGTTTTATGAAATATATTTGTAGTTTTTAAATTGAACAATAAAAACCATTTTGTCGCATACGCCCGTTCCGTTTACGCGGGTTTTCTATGAGAGGTCGCTATAGTAGGGAGCGGGACGCAGCACGTTGAATTTCAGATTTTTAAGCTCCAGTCTCCCTAAAATCAGTGTTCTTGCGGAATTTATCAGAAAAGAAATATTGTTTTTAGTCATCAGAAAAAGCAATAAATGAAATATATTTTACGTTATTTTATAGTGTGAGATTTGAAGATTCCAATACATATTTTATTTTTTAATTTGACGCCATTTTTATTAGCTTTGTGAGGCTTTAAACATACCTCTATTTACGTTCCACGCGTAGAGGGTCTCATTCATGCACACGCCACGAAAAAAATATAACAAAAACAAGAAATGTATTCAGATTACATTTGTCGGCAAATCCTCTACAATAATCTTATCTAGTTACTTTTTTTCAAAATCGTCTCAATTTCTTATTTAAACTGCTATTGTAACGTAGTAAAAAACGGGTCTTTAATTATTTAATTTTTATTAAATATTTTCATTTTCATTCGATTATTCAATCGATTAATCGGTTTATAAATTAATGTTTTTCCTTGATTAATTGTCTGTAGCTTTCTATTATCTATACGGTTCGCAGCCAATTAATCAATAGTTCCAATATTAAGTGTTTCTTTAATTGTTTATCAATTATTATTGAAACATTATATTTGCCTATTGATTTTTAATCGATTGATCGATATGTTTCCGAACGTAACTATCTCTTGAGACTGTTTTGCTGTCTGTGGCCTCGGTTGTCCTCGAAGTTACAGCCAGTAGATCAGTCCCATATTTATTTGGCATTCATAGGGAAATTAGGGAATCGATTTTGTCGCATATTTGAAAGAAACTGGATTTAATTAATTTATTTTTAGTTCGATTTTTTCAGTCGAATAATCGATTAATTTTATATGATCTTGGTTTTGAGGTTGATTTGCTGTCTGTAGTTACCGTAGTCATGGAAGTTGCGGCCGGTGAATCAATTTTGTGTTTGGTTCACTAAATAAACTTTAAAATTGCATAAATAAATTATAATATATATTTTGTTCATATAAATTGATCGTTTGTTCGAATGATTTAGTCAATGGATCGATTCGGTTTTCGGACGAAACTTAGTGTTGTCAGAAAATAAATAAATTTTGGACATCACCTATTTACCCATTATTTTTCAATTTTAGTTTCATATACTATTTTTTATATAGAAATGATTTAATGTTTGCATAACAAACCTTATTATATTTTTCAAACGTCACGTTAGGTTGTTTCTAAGTATTCAAAGTACGTGCCTTACCTTTGTTGTGAGTTCATTCTGGTCAGATTGTCCCCTTAAAAGGACAATATTCTCGCCATATTCTGGGATTATTTTTAGTTCCTTAACCCTTTGGTGGTGCTCCTTGGATAGGGCAAATGGAGTGTCTTTCGAGTCTCACGACGCGACGCGTGAGCATACCTTTTATATTCAAGCCTATTTACCATTAAATTTGATTAGTGCGAATGCACGAATGCACCAGCCGGCCAATGTCGCGTGGCGTGGCATCACATTAGGATTGACCTAAATCAATTAAGCACGTGAAATTACAAGCCTCCTTGGCTTTTACCAAGGAGGTTTTTTTTTCCTATCCGGAACACTACGAGTCTACTACTTCTTCTAATACTTCTTATACTACTTTTTCTGCTGCTGCTACTTTTTATACTGCGGGAACCTACCGGGTCCTACAGCTGGAAGGAGCAACAAAAGGTTTTATAATATATATATATTAAATAACATTAATCTGAACATTATGGTATAGTGGCCGTTTCCACTATTGGCGTCCAATTAATTTTAATGAATAACTTAGTAATGCAATTCATCTCAGGTAACCCACAATCTTTCTCCTTCTGAGAAGCTAGGGCATATATTAAATAAACTTCTACTTTAAAACAAATTGATTATATGATTCTGAACCGGTAAATTGTGTTTTATTTTCTTCAGGGGTACCTTTTAGGGAATGCAACGGACAAGGGGGGGGGTTAAAATCCGTTACGTTACAGTGACACCCGTACGTGGGGCCAGGTTACCTGAGATGATTGTCATGTTAATTTAAATGTGTCAAAAATTGTATTACGCTACTATTACTTCTATTTTCTAACTTTTCTGCGGAACTGTGTATTTGCTTACTTGATGTGTATTTCTTTAAGTGTGTTGCGGATCTCTGTATCTCTTTTATGGGTACTATGTTAAAAACTATAATTTAAATACCTACTTACTATAAATTATACCACAAATGTTTGTCAAACTTGAGATGATTTGCAAAACAGTGCGGGATTAAATTTGCTTAGCTTTTGCTGCTTGATGCTGCATCGGGTACACACATATTTTGCACTACTATTAATTAAGGCTTACTTTCACACTTATAAACTTAATACTTTCCAAACTAAAATTATTTTTAAGTTTTTCAACTCCGGATATTTTTTTTTATTTTCACAATTTTTGCTTTTCAATAGCTTTGGGAATAATTCTTTAGCTGCCTATAATTACCATGCCTTTTGCATATTCAAAATTAATTTTCAGTTGTTATTTTCTGAATAACAATTGAAAATAAGTTTTTTTTCCTGAACACTTTAATTATTTTCATTAGGTTCAGTGCCTTTAAGCTTAGGCTAGCTATACAATTTTAGGTGCGTATTGCTGTGTGTATCAGACGCATATATTTAACTTTACTATTTCCTAACTTTACAGTTATTTAACTTTATAATTTTCTAACTTTACAGTTACTTAACTTTGTAATTTCCTACTGTACAGTTATTTCACTCTACCATTTCCTAACTTTACGGTTATATAACATGGAGGAACGTACCATATCTTTCCAAGCTTTGCATAAGGATGAGCTCACTCATGAGGTTCGCATTAGGGACGCTGTGCCTGCTGATGACGTTGCGTCATTGCGTGCGCAATTAAGAACGCTGGCTAGGGAAATTCCGACTGATTCAATTGTCACTTTTGAAGGGAAAGTCTCAGATGAGTTGAAAAATATTCAAGTGAAATTGAAAGAGTTGTCAGCACTTACCAAGATATCCGCGCGACCCGAGAGCTTAAAAAACTTAAATCGTATACAAGCATTAGCACATCATTTATTTCACCGTCTCACACGTTTAGAACTGGACAATGATGTTGATAGGGCTATTCATTCCGAAATGTCACAGGACTTAGGTAAAATTTTATCAAAATTAGATAACATGCTTTCAGTATTTAAAACTAGCGTTAAATCGGATGATTTTTCTGACGCGTCTCTTCCTGTTTCACCGCCTGCTGTCTCTCAGGGTAAGCATCAATCTGTTCATACTCTTAATCTTAAATTTGATGGATCGTCTTGCGTACGCGAATTTTTACTACGCTTGGAGGAGTTGTCTGTTTCTCGCGGTATTTCTGAGGAGAAATTGTTTACTTCGGCTCCAGAACTATTTTCAGGTGACGTTTTATGCTGGTATCGTAGTGTTAAATCCGAGTTGAGTGGTTGGTCGGAACTTAAAAAGTGTCTTGTTGAGGAGTATTTACCTTATGATTTTGACCGTCGTTTAATGCAGGAGATTCGTGCACGTACTCAAGGTCCGAGTGAGGATATCGTGACGTATGTGTCGGTCATGCTTAACTATTTTGGCCGTTTATCTTATCCAGTCACAGAAAAGGAGAAGTTCGACATCGTCTCTCAAAATATCCGTCCGGAGTATTCTGTACCATTGTGCACACGCGACGTTTCCACGCTGAAGCAATTAAAGGAGTTGTGTCGAATGCTGGAATGCGGCAAATATCGTGCTCAAAGTTTCGTTGAACCCCCTAAACGTTCTTGCGGTTCACTAGCACCAGATTTAGCTTACAAGGGTTTACTTAAAAAATCACCTGTTCACGGTATGACTGCAGCGGGAAATAAGTATTGTGCACGCTGTCGCGTAACTACCCACTCTTTACAAGAATGTACGTCGACATCTATTGTATGCTACCGTTGTGGTAAAATTGGTTTTACCTTCCGTAAGTGTCCGCAGTGCAATCCTTCTACCGTTAAAAATCCTAATACTTCAGATACACATACTACAGAGCCAAAAAACTAGTTTCTCCGAGCCATCGGGACAATTCCGTTAATTTTAGTCAATCCGATTGGCGTAATTATTTACGTCAATTATCTTTTTTCTTTTCTACTTATAAAAGTGTTTCGGTGGTTCGTCGCGATTATGATTATAGGGATAACCGCCCTTTTCTTTCGGTTACTATTGGTGACCGAGTTTTCCGGGGTCTTCTAGATTCCGGTTCTTGCATTTCTATTTTAGGTACCGACTCGTGTGACGCTTTCTTGAAAGCGGGGGCCGTCCTTCACGGTTGTGACGATATTACTCAAATCACCACCGCGAATGACTCTCGCGCTACAGTTCGCGGGTACTTTTTACTTCCAGTTCGGTTTGACAACTTGACTCGTGACGTTAAGCTGTACGTCGTGCCTGATGTTTCTACATCACTTATTTTAGGAGTTGACTTTTGGAAAAAATTCGACATTGCTCCTAGGATTTTTAACAATGAAAGTTTCTTCGATAGGGTTTCGGAAGTTAGTTTCGATGTTTCAGAAATTCGTGCTCTGCAACCGTTTGATCAGCTGTCTGCGGATCAGCGTCGGGTTGCTGATAAAATAGTTCAACAATTTGAAAATATTTCATTCGAAAAAAAAGGGTTAGGTCGTACTTCTCTTCTTACTCATACAATTAATACCGGTGACTCGCCTCCGATTAAACAACGTTATTATCCCATGTCACCTGAGCGACTGAAAGAGTTGAATAGGCAGTTAGATGAAATGTTGGCGCAAGATGTCGTTGAGCCGAGTAACAGCGCGTGGAATAACCCTACTCTTTTCACTCCAAAGTCAAACGGTGAACTACGTTTTTGTATCGACAGTCGGAAGTTGAACTCTGTGAGTAAGCATGATGCGTATCCTCTTCCTTATATTTCTACAATTCTAGACCAGCTTAGAGATGCTCGGTTTCTGAGCTCAATAGATTTAAAAAGCTCGTTCTGGCAGATCCCGTTAGATGTCGCTTCCCGCGAAAAAACTGCATTCACCGTTCCCGGTCGTGGTCTTTTCCAGTATAAAGTAGTCTGTTTTGGTTTAACGTCAGCGCCATCTACCCAACAAAGACTAATGGACAAACTATTTGGTCCTGAATTCGACGGTAAAGTCTTTGTATACTTAGATGACGTCATTATCTTGAGTTCCAGTTTTGAAACCCATATTTCATTGTTAGAACGTGTTCTAGAGCGTTTAACTTTCGCAAATTTAACAATTAATCTTTCTAAGTGTCAGTTTTTTCGACGCGAATTAAAATATTTAGGATATGTCGTAGATGAGCGTGGTCTTCGCACGGATCCCGCTAAGGTGCAAAGTATTGTTGACTTTCCAACTCCATCTAATCGGAAGGAGGTCAAAATGTTCTTAGGTACTGCTTCATACTATCGTCGCTTTATTAAAAATTTTAGTACGCTTGCCGCGCCGCTCAATGCTTTAACTTCTACTCGGAAAAACGCTCCTCCGTTTAAATGGTCCGTAGAGGCAGAGCAATCGTTCGACGAATTAAAGACGGTTTTAGTTTCCGCGCCGATACTTGCGTGTCCAGATTTTTCAAAACCTTTTTCTGTACACTGCGATGCTTCTAGCTATGGAATTGCGGGAGCTCTTACTCAATTTCTTGATGACGGACAGGAACACCCTATTGCGTTCGCGAGTAGATCCCTGAATAAAGCGGAACGTAATTATTCAGCCACAGAAAGAGAGGCACTGGCTGTCGTCTTTTCCGTAGAACACTTCCGACCATACCTGGAGGGGGGTCCGCAGTTTAAGGTCATTACAGACCATTCAAGTCTCAAGTGGTTTTTCAATTTGACCAATCCTACGGGGCGTCTTGCTCGATGGGGTTGCCGTTTATCCCCGTATGACTTTGTCATTGAACACCGTAAGGGAAAGGATAACGTTGTACCAGACGCGTTGTCACGCGCTGTTCCGATTCTGTCTATTGACTCCTCGTCAAACGATCCTTGGTATGATCAATTACTTGCTAAATGTAAACAGAGTCCAAAGTCATGTCCAAATTATTCTTTGATTAATAATAAATTGTGCAGGTACTCTAAGAGTAAATTCGGGTTTTCGAGTGATTTCGACTGGAAAGAAGTCGTTCCCTCTTCTAAACGGGTTGAAGTTCTTGAGTTTTCGCATTGCCGTGACACTGCTCCTCATTTTGGTATATTTAAAACGTTTAAACAATTGTCCTTACATTATTACTGGCCTAAGATGTATCAAGACGTAGTAAATTTTGTAAATTCTTGCGATGTGTGTTCTGCTTACAAACACTCACAAGAACCTCCTAAAGGTCTAATGGGTGAACCGAAGGTGTGTTCGCGTCCCTTCGAAACTATTAGTATAGATTTAGTTGGACCTTTACCTCGTTCTAGGTCCGGTTTTACTTTTCTGTTGGTCGTGGTTTGTTGTTTCTCGAAATACTGCTTATTGTTTCCCCTTCGGAGGGCGGTAGGCAAATCAATTTCACACTGTTTGGAGAATGGTGTATTTTTGGTGCATGGGGTTCCCCGCACAGTGATTGCTGATAATGGTACGCAATTTACTGGTAGTGAACTTCAGGGTTTATTTCAGAGGTATGATGTACCTCAAATACATTTTACTCCTCGTTATTGTCCTCAGGTTAATACCGTGGAAAGGTACAATAAGACTATTATTGTAGCTGTTTCCATCCTTGTAAAGGATGATCATCGTTCGTGGGATACCACAATATCTAAAGTTCAATTTGCGTTGAACACGTCAGTCAACGAAGTGACACGTTTTACCCCTTTCTCTCTCGTCCATGGGCGCGAAGCGATACCCAGTGGTAAATTCTTTGGTACATCCCCGTCATGTCCGTTGGATTTAGCCTGCGCTTCGCGTGATGAGTATGTTTCCAAACTTGGTGAGTTGCATGATATGTTTAGTAGGGTAGAGGATGCTATAGCAAAAGCACATACAAAAAATGCCGTCTACTATGACCAAGGTCGTCGTCCTTGCTCATATCAAATTGGAGACGTAGTTTGGAAGAAGTCCTTTCCACAAAGTGATGCTAGTAAATTCTTCATGGCTAAGTTAGCGCCCAAGTTTGAGAGGTGTCGTGTCGTTGGTAAGCGTTCGTCTTTGGTTTATGAGTTGGAAAGTTGTGTTTCTGGTAAGCCATTGGGTGCTTGGCACATCCAATATTTAAAAGGTGATGGGAAAGTTTAAATCCGACCTCGGGATGTCGTTAAACTCTCGTGCACTTCAAAAGAGACGTTTTTTTTCTTTTGAAGTGTATATTATGATCTTGTTGTGTTCCCTTAGTTTTTTTATTATTTTTTTGTTTTGGGTTAAAAGTTAGGTACCTTCTAGTTCATACTGAAATGGGGGTTAGTTATATTCTTTTTACGATGGGTGTCCATTTACCAAATATCATTTTTAATCCATAGTTCATTTGTGTACATATTTGAGTAGGTACTAACATCACTAACATTATTAACCCACTAACCCATTAACACTACTAACGTATGTATTTGTATGGGTCACATCCAGCTAGGGTTTATAAGTAGTGGATTATTGTTTTTTGTTTGGACACAACAAGATCATGATTCTTTTTTCCTAGGTTAATTTGTTTATTTTTTTTGTTATCTAGGAGGTTCTGGGTTTGTTCTTTTATTATTACGGTACGTAAGTTCTATTTTGTGCATAGGTTCGGTTTGGTGTCTTTCTTCAGCCAAGATTTAATATAGTAGGCTAGTTGTTACCTTTTGGGTTCTTTCATTACCGGTTCAGAATATTATTTTTTTGCGGCCGCAATATTACTTTCGTTGTGTCCGTAAAGTTGTTTTTTAGGTCGTTGTCCTAATAGAGGCAGGGCCATCCTTCTTTAATTAGGATATCGGTTTTTATGTTTCATTGTTTTTCAGGCTGGAGGACCAGCCTGAATTTTACGTTTATTCACGCAAAATTCTTCCGACAGGGGGGGTCGTGTAACGTAGTAAAAAACGGGTCTTTAATTATTTAATTTTTATTAAATATTTTCATTTTCATTCGATTATTCAATCGATTAATCGGTTTATAAATTAATGTTTTTCCTTGATTAATTGTCTGTAGCTTTCTATTATCTATACGGTTCGCAGCCAATTAATCAATAGTTCCAATATTAAGTGTTTCTTTAATTGTTTATCAATTATTATTGAAACATTATATTTGCCTATTGATTTTTAATCGATTGATCGATATGTTTCCGAACGTAACTATCTCTTGAGACTGTTTTGCTGTCTGTGGCCTCGGTTGTCCTCGAAGTTACAGCCAGTAGATCAGTCCCATATTTATTTGGCATTCATAGGGAAATTAGGGAATCGATTTTGTCGCATATTTGAAAGAAACTGGATTTAATTAATTTATTTTTAGTTCGATTTTTTCAGTCGAATAATCGATTAATTTTATATGATCTTGGTTTTGAGGTTGATTTGCTGTCTGTAGTTACCGTAGTCATGGAAGTTGCGGCCGGTGAATCAATTTTGTGTTTGGTTCACTAAATAAACTTTAAAATTGCATAAATAAATTATAATATATATTTTGTTCATATAAATTGATCGTTTGTTCGAATGATTTAGTCAATGGATCGATTCGGTTTTCGGACGAAACTTAGTGTTGTCAGAAAATAAATAAATTTTGGACATCACCTATTTACCCATTATTTTTCAATTTTAGTTTCATATACTATTTTTTATATAGAAATGATTTAATGTTTGCATAACAAACCTTATTATATTTTTCAAACGTCACGTTAGGTTGTTTCTAAGTATTCAAAGTACGTGCCTTACCTTTGTTGTGAGTTCATTCTGGTCAGATTGTCCCCTTAAAAGGACAATATTCTCGCCATATTCTGGGATTATTTTTAGTTCCTTAACCCTTTGGTGGTGCTCCTTGGATAGGGCAAATGGAGTGTCTTTCGAGTCTCACGACGCGACGCGTGAGCATACCTTTTATATTCAAGCCTATTTACCATTAAATTTGATTAGTGCGAATGCACGAATGCACCAGCCGGCCAATGTCGCGTGGCGTGGCATCACATTAGGATTGACCTAAATCAATTAAGCACGTGAAATTACAAGCCTCCTTGGCTTTTACCAAGGAGGTTTTTTTTTCCTATCCGGAACACTACGAGTCTACTACTTCTTCTAATACTTCTTATACTACTTTTTCTGCTGCTGCTACTTTTTATACTGCGGGAACCTACCGGGTCCTACAGCTGGAAGGAGCAACAAAAGGTTTTATAATATATATATATTAAATAACATTAATCTGAACATTATGGTATAGTGGCCGTTTCCACTATTGGCGTCCAATTAATTTTAATGAATAACTTAGTAATGCAATTCATCTCAGGTAACCCACAATCTTTCTCCTTCTGAGAAGCTAGGGCATATATTAAATAAACTTCTACTTTAAAACAAATTGATTATATGATTCTGAACCGGTAAATTGTGTTTTATTTTCTTCAGGGGTACCTTTTAGGGAATGCAACGGACAAGGGGGGGGGTTAAAATCCGTTACGTTACACTATAAAAAGTTATAATTTTTTGAATTTGACCCTTGCAACATATATTTTTTTCTATTACAAAGTAATGGATTCAATTTATCAATGGATTATAAAATCCTCTCGGTCTAGCTAGATTTTTTAACAATATCTATATCTCTATCTCTCTTTAATTTTTACAAACTTCTTCTACTATCTACCTACTGTGTTAATAATCAAGTATTTTCTCATCTCATGTAGTTATTTACAAATATCTTTTCGGCCTTCATTCACATTGGATAAGATGATATATCATGAATAAATTATGGCATCCGTTTTCCTATCAGGAATGGAATTGTTTGCCATCCAATTAAGAATTGCTTACTGTCAGAAGATATGTAAAATAAATATTTAATAAGCTTCATTACAATATTTTCTTTGTTCACGTAATAGAATTAATTAATATGATTCTTGATTCATTAATATTATGCCTACATAACATAATGGGTTCGGGATATCTTGATAATACAAGCTTTGTCCTTGGACCGACTAGTTTTTATATTTTATCATCAATGAAATCAACACAAAAGTTATAAGGGTAACGGTAGGGAAACTTTTTGTTAGCGAAGGAACTTTTTATTGACAAGAAAAACCGCATTGTTATGACATAAAACATGATTAAACTCCTAATTGTTGGTATTTTTTATCTCATGAATCCTGCAGAATAAATAGGAATTTCTGTTTTACCCGACTACGGTTTTACTAAATCGGGACAATTAACAATATTGACGATGTTGTATCGAAATACCGTTAAATTTCACATACGATTTTAATTTTAGTTTTTACTATCAAACGGCACACACTATTGTGAAAAATCTTAGGTATAAAATAATGGTATACTTTTGTGGTAAAACATTCAAATCAATTCGATTTTTTATCCAGTTACATCATATAACTAACATCTCGTTTCTACTTAAATGAAAGAAAATGGCCAGGTAAAGAAGAATTTTGACTGACTCGCTACAGATACTATACATCTATCTACATATCTGGCACGAATGCGTTTGCTCCACCACGAGTAGCATCTTCCCGTGGTGCATGATTTCAGTATATATTTTGGATTTGCTCTAGAATATTTTTACAATAGTGTAACTCAACATAACATTAAAGTTTGCGCTTTGATTCCAGCAGGATAACAAAAGGTCAAGTTTACGATCGAACCAGTTTTTATTGAGATTGTTCGAAATACCGTAGACTTATCATAGGTTCTGTTTCTAGGTGAATTATTTTATTAAAACACTAAAAGGGAGAACAGATAAGAAAGTGGGATTTGGTGTGAATTAAAAGATCAGAGAATTGTTTATGAAATACAAATAAGTTTTTTGTTCGTTAGGACCTCCTATGATGGTTGATCGATGAGAATTATTTTGTGAGCTGTACGTGTTTATTAGTAGCCCTTTAACTTGACTTTATTTATAGCAGCCTTTGCTTGGTGGCGTCGGTGGCGTCGTGTGGCGGGTTATCACGCTCCATTATAATAAGGAGGGTGTTGGCTAAAACTCGCAACGATTGATGACAGGGAAGATGATGAATATTATTTTTGTCTTTTTCTAAATTTATGTTTGTCTAACTGCCGTTATTATTTACCTAGCAGTTTCTAAAATTTCTGTTTTTAATACACACTTACCAATAACTACAAGCGCGATCCTGTAATTCCTCGTAGGTGATACTTGGAAGTCGACGCGACATCTGTAGGTCGCTCGATCCCGCACTTGTACGTCGCGCACGCGCAGCCCTGAAGTCGTTGTTGAACTGAACCACCGAGCGCGCTCCGCGAAGCCTTCATCCGTCCAATGCGCGGAGGGCCCATGGACCCGTGTGTCGTAACTGTTGAAGAACAATATTTGAATAATCATGAATCAATGTACACGTACATGACCAAGGACATAATCATATTTAAGAGTTTGTACTATGGAATCCAGATAACTAATAACCTACATAATATACAACCTTTTTAACCGACTTTTTTCTAAATATATACATACACTCATATAGATAACTAGCTGTTCCCCGCGGTTTCACCATTCCCAGGATAAAAATAGCCTATAACCTTCCTCGAGAATTGTACTATCAAATGCAAAAAGAATATTTCAAAACCGACTGATAGTTCCAGAGCGCTAATCTCTTATACAAACAAACAAAAATCTCTTCACCTTTATTATATTAGTATAGATTATAACCAGACTCAGGACAAACAATGTTCATGTACACAAATGTCTGTCCTGGGTGGGAATCGACACTCCGACCTATGGTGTGATCTTACAAACCACGCCAACCAGCCCGTCAATTGAGTCTATATATATATAAAAGAGAAAGTATGTATGCAGATACTGCATGGTCATCAGTTTGGTTTCACGAACATGTTTTTATTAATTTAATAGTTTTTCTATCAATTAATATTGTTTTCTTGTCTATATACATAGTCTGGCCATAAATACTGTTACAAATAAAAATAAGAAAGATATTACATTTGAATTTGGAATCTGTCATTTTTATACGATTGTTCATTGGGTTTTCTAATTTTGGCGCCAATACATTGGACAATATTTTGCGATATTAAAATGGAGTGGGGTGATAAAGAGAACCGAATCGCTGTGATTGCATTACACAAAGTTGGTATGGAGCCAAATGCAATTTTTAAAACTCTCCATACGATTGGTATTAGTCAAATGTTTGTGTACCGGACTATTAATAGGTACAATGAGACCTCCTCTGCTTGTGACAGAAAAAGATCTGGCCGTCCACGTAGTGTTCGTACGAAAAAGGTGGTCAAAGCAGTAAGGGAAAGAATTCGAAGAAATCCTGTCCGAAAGCAAAAGATTTTATCTCGGGAGATGAAGATAGCACCCAGAACCATGTCGCGTATTTTAAAAGATGACTTAGGACTTGCAGCCTATAAGAGACGCACTGGTAATTTTTTAACTGATAATTTAAAAAAGAATAGGGTGGTAAAATCGAAACAACTACTGAAGCGGTACGCAAAGGGAGGTCACAGAATTTTTTTGTTTACGGATGAGAAAATCTTTACAGTTGAGCAACATTTTAACAAACAAAATGATCGTATTTATGCTCAAAGCTCTAAGGAAGTTTCCCAATTAGTCGACAGAGTGCAACGTGGGCATTATCCGACTTCAGTGATGGTTTGGTGGGGTGTTAGCTATGAAGGAGTGACTGAGCCATATTTTTGTGAAAAAGGTATCAAAACATCAGCACAAGTGTATCAAGATACCATTCTTGAGAAGGTAGTTAAGCCCCTTAACAACACCATGTTCAATAACCAAGTATGGTCCTTCCAACAAGACTCGGCGCCGGGTCATAAAGCTCGGTCCACGCAGTCTTGGTTGGAAGTAAACGTTTCGGACTTCATCAGAGCTGAAGACTGGCCGTCGTCTAGTCCCGATCTTAATCCGCTGGATTATGATTTATGGTCAGTTTTAGAGAGTACGGCTTGCTCTAAACGCCATGATAATTTGGAGTCCCTAAAACAATCCATACGATTGGCAGTGAAGAATTTTTCCATGGAAAGAGTGCGTGCTTCTATTGATAACTGGCCTCAACGTTTAAAGGACTGTATTGCAGCCAATGGAGACCACTTCGAATAAGCTTTTTATATTTTAAATTGTTTTTTATTTATGTATTAAACTAACATACTGTAAGAGTAATAAATATTATTTGCAATAAAAAAAAATGTTTTTTCTTTGTGACAATATTTATGGCAAGATTAGGTTATTAATTAAAATATAAAAAATATGCACTATTTAGTAAAAAAACTAGTCGACCATCCCCGGTCGACACATACACACACAACAGACACTACTGTGTGTGTATGTGTGCCAAACAGCGAATTGAGCTCTATATTTCTGACCGCAGCTTCTGAGGTATTTTAGTCTAAAGGTTCTCATTAATCGATATGTATGATATTGTAGTCAAAGTCAAAGTCAAAGCCATTTATTCAGTTTAGGCCCTAAGAGGGCACTTATGAACGTCGAAACTACTGAAGTTACCACCGATTCGGAAGTCGCCTTCAACTGAGAAGAACCGGCAAGAAACTCAGCAAGGTTACATTTTTTATATATTTTTTTTTTTTTTTGGACAATGTGACAATGTTGGCTTTTTTTCCATTAAATTTTTAACAATTTTTAAAGAAATATAATACACAAACACAAAAGATGAAAAAAAAACAACAAGAAAAATAAATAAAAAATAATAACCTGAACAAGTTCAAATTTATAAAAAAAAAATATAGTATCTCTAAAATACTAAGTACTGGCTTCATTATAAGTATGAACAAGGTGCACTTGTGCAGAGTGCAGCTATTTCCAGACATCTTTATCTTCAATGTAATGAGCTACCTTGTAATAGGCTTTTTCTTTCAAAACTTTCTTAATGTGAGATTTGAATTTGAAATCAGTCATCTTGGTAACTGAGAGAGGTAATTTATTATAAAAGCGTACACTACTTCCAAGAAATGACTTTTTAACTTTGGCTAATCTAAAATACGGAACAACTAATTTATCTTTTTGTCTTGTATTGATATATATATATATATATATAGCTCATCGAGGCTTCGGGAGACCGACGGGCTGGGAGCTTTTTCCGCCAACGCATAAGCTTGGCCATCCAAAAAGGGAACGCTGCCAGCCTGTTGGGAACCTTGCCTATCGACAGCAGCGAGGACTTTGAGGATGTTTTCTATATATCATAGTTTGTATTTTATACATTGATTGTAAATATGTAAAAAAAATATAATATCTAAAACAAATATATATATAATATATGTAGATCATTAATTTTCATTGTATTTATGGCTACTAAATTTCAGTCTATCGTCTAGCTGAATAATAAATCATTAGGTTTACGACAAAACAAAAAGTATGAATAATAAATAATAATTTCGTGTGGGAGTATGTTACGACACAACTTTACTAGTATGGTTAGATAATAATTTACGCGAACGACTTTAATGCCACAAGTAACATCGAAGTTACCTCAAGTATATTTTGGGCGAAGTTCGTACAGAAATTATAATTAATTATGCTTTACGTACATATAATAGTAGTATACTTATATCATCCACCACATTACGCAGTGTTACCTAAAGGTAACTAGAACGTAGGCTCTTAGCAAATTTGTAACAAAATTAAGAAGAATTTTCACTTCAAAGAGAACTCAAGAAACTATTTTCAACATAAACGTGAGCATCTCTCTTATAGTAATAATGAAAATACTAGGTTATTGTGTAGGATTCATAAAAAAGGTTTTAATAACCGGAATCAATAGTTTTTTTTTTTTTTTATCCAGGATGTTATCTAATTCCGTTCAGTCATTAATGCGTGATAGTTATATTTTTTGGATTTATAATATTAGTAGGATAGTCGTCTATATATTTTAAAATGTATACTACTGCTTATTTGTCTAAGCAGCAAGGTATAAGATGGTGTCGTTATAATTTTAAGATTGGGCAAAGGAACGCAACGTGTCATGATTGACAAGACCTCTTTAAAATCTAGTAGTAGCTGCTTTGACATTAGTGAAGGATTAATTCGTAAATTTTATAAAACTGAATCAATATAATATGAAACTTCATTACTACATTAAATGTAGAATGATACAATGAGGGGCCAAGATAAATACCCAGCGGTTCTGAAAGGCCGAACCCAATGTTTGCAGGCGTGCCGCAATGTTAGACATGCGGAATTCCCGGGATCTTTACTGTTAATTTGACCTGAAATTTAAACATATTATATGTAATTTATTAACATTTGTTATTTTTTTTTACCATAGGTTCAATTTATTTACAACAATTAAGTATTTACAATAATAGTATAAAATACAAACTATTGTTAAATTGTAGTAAATCAACGTTGAATATTCCTACGATGTTGTCATTTAAAAAAATACTTACGTTATAAGTATATTTATACTTCAATAATGAATCACCTTTCTTTCCACAGTGAAGTGAATTTGGTTTCATCATCATCATCTCAGCCGCAAGACATCCACTGCTGAACATATGCCTCCCCTAAGGATCTCCAATAGGACCGGTCTTAGCCGGCCTGCATCCAGCGTTTTCCGACGACCTTTACAAGGCTGTCCGTCCACCTTGCAAGTGGACGTCCTACGCTGCACTTGCCGGTCCGTGGTCTTCACTCCAGAACTCTTCGGCCCCATCGGCCATCTGTTCTGCGCACTATGTGCTCTGCCCATTGCCACTTCAACTTGCCAATCCGCTGGGCTATGTCGGTGTCCCTTGTTCGTCTACGAATCTCCTCAATTTGGTTTAAAATAACATTATATGTAAATAAATATTGGTTAAGAATATTAATTTATTACGTTCATATTCATATAATAATAGCTATACATGTTTTTCAAAAGTGATCCCATCCCTCTACCACCAAAATACATCACTCATTAAATAATTATTATGCAAATGAGCCCAGGAAAATGTTAAACTAAGCAACTTTAAAATACCAAGTAATTAATTAGACCTACCGTTTCCATTATTCTAAGCACTTGGCTATTTGCAGGTTATTTAAACGCGTACTAGGCTGTCCGCAGTCTTAGATTCAAATGGGCGGCCGTGCACGCTACATTACGATCTTTGTTCATATTAGGTACCTAATGAATTTACACGGCTGTAGCTGGCTTTTGTTTACGTGCAATTAATTCCAAGGTATATTCGTTTAATAAGGGAAGTTTCTGAATTGTGATTCCTATTAAAATTACCTCATGTTTTGTGTCTCATATTTTGTTTTTTCTGAAACCAATGTAAGGGGGTAAAATAGAGAATCGCGAATCCGTGGGGTAGGAAGTTAGTACTTAGTCTATAAGCCTAAAAAAATGTTAGCTACAGCATAAAAAGCAGCATGAAATGTAGGTACAGAAATGTGCAGCAAATTAAAATAATTACTTAACGGCCTAAAAACAAAAAATAATATAGGTAATCAATAAAGTACCCACAATGGTTGACTGTACCTATTTAAATCAAATTTTACATCAATAGGTTTATGTGATAATTGGAATCTATTATAGAATTGCGTTAAAATAATTTGTCTCAGAAGTCAGAATAAAATGATTCATAATATTGGAATGGAGTAGGTAAGTTACCGTTATACTGTTAGTTCACAAATCATTCAGTGTAATGAAAATTTACTTTTAGTAAACTTCATACATATGACAATAATTAATGATCAATTATTATTTATTTACAACAAATATTTACAATCAATGTATAAAATACAAACTATGATATATAGAAAACATCCTCAAAGCCCTCGCTGCTGTCGATAGGCAAGGTAATGATTATATTAATTTTAGGAACATAATTTTTTTATTTGTTTACTATTCTCACTTCATGTCTCAAGGTTGGCAACGCGTGAGTGATACCCCTGACAGGGAAAATATAATATTGTATTTTCTTTGCCGGTGGTGTTATGAGCGTCTATAGGCTACGGTAACCGCTTACCATCAGGTGGTAAGCTTGTTTGCCAACTAGTAGTATAAAAAAAAATCTAAGGATACTTTGATATCGTTAATTTATGACAAAAATCAAAGATAACAATGTACCAAAATCATACACGAGGATAAACTTTATAAAAAATAGAGTCAAATTCTCTCATATGAATTCGAATCCAAATGCAACTCATTTAATTATAGTATATCATTATCATTGCCCTTACCCATCATAATAAAGATATGCAAGGAATTATGGAGGAAAATTATTATAATATCATCACTCAAACCTAGTATAGGTAAACAAAACCGGCATTATCAAGCTTCCCACTTTTATTTCATCAGTTAAGTCCCTTAACCATAACTGAAGTCATTAATTCAACCCATAGTAAATAATAATAATTTTGAGTTAAATTTTGTTGACAGTTTGTTTGCCATCCTAGCATCTGTAAAATTAAGGCTTCCATGTATTTGGCGTTTTGAAATTCTAAATGGTCAATTTTCGGGTTGGGATGAGCAATTATTACGTTACATGAAAGCTTAAACTTAATTTTATTGAGTATTCAATTTTAAAATCTGTTTCTCCCTCTATCTATTTTGGCAGTTTCATGAAATAGGTTTAGGAATGTGTTTGTCGTTTCATGCGTCGTTAAACGGTTTATATTTGGATCCGTAACAGTTTTACGGTACTATGAACCCGTCTTAAAGGCTATCAGCCGACCCTTTAAAACTTTCGCCAATCATTCAGTCAGTTGAGCATAAATGAATCCGTTATTATTATAGTGAAACCGGAGTTTGGGTATATATTGACGTTAAATTTGTAGAAATACACCAACACATTTACGTCGATATTTAAGCATTTTGTATTAGTTTAGATCATAGTATAAATACGATGCCATCATAATATAAACGCGCATAGTATTTATATTGAAATCAAACAATATTACTATTATTCCTAACACACGGCCATCTGACCCCAAACTAAGCAGAGCTTGTACTATGGAAGCCAGATAACTGATATACTACTTTTTTTTTGTTGTAAATACATACTTATATAGATAATGACACCCAGACTCAGGACTCATATGCTTATGCACAAAAATGTCTGTCCTGAGTGGGAATCGAACCCACGACCTTTGGCGTGATAGTGATACTACAAACATGCGTCGATTTATAACATTTTATTTATCATACATACATGCGCAAACTGGAATCTTTGGAATCTTTCCAAGGTTTATTTGGAAATTTTCGTATAGTTACTTATTACAAATTGTTCGAGTTTGCCCTCGTGTGATGTGAAGTTGAGGATATAATGATCAAATTTTGAATGCGCGACTAAGCGGAATTGTCACAATATTTTGCTCGCTGTGCCGCAATGCGCCGTGCATCACCAGGATTTTTTAAGGTAATACCTGTGTAAAATAATTTGGTTAAAACTTGTTGAATGTTTTTTTTGGAAGTTACATATATTTTGGTTTGAATAACATTTGAGTTAAAGCATTTCTTTGTTTTGTTTCATATGGTAGTCAAGGTAAACTAAACCTGGTATTAAAAAAAGAAATGACAACGCAGCCAATATTTTCAGTTACACTTTATGTCTTTGCATTGCAATCTGACCTTCATCAGTTTTTGGATTTTCAAGTCTCCATTGATACAGCGGACTATTGAATTAGGGAATAGGCATGTATGTACTCAGGCGAGGAAGACACTATTAACAAAAGTCAAACATACAGTAACAGACAAGGTCAACCTTTTTAGATAACAGTTGGATACTATTAAGTATTCCAACTTCTCATAATTATCAATTAAATACCCCAAGAATCAAACGAACAAAGTGAAGGAGCAGATAGCTCGGATAAAAATGATCTTGAGGGTTCAAAATAAATGAAAATTTAGTAAACAAATATATTCGACTTGTATTAGAAGCCATACCTTTGTGTATTTTGGTAGAAATTACACTGTACCGTGTAAGGTTAATAGTAATAGTGACGTCACAAAGCCAAGCAGTGTTATGATGTAGTTAGATTCTCGGTGTATTTCGTGTAGTATTGAACTTCCTGAATAAACGATTCGTAAGCTGTGTGGAGCATACAATGTTGGCAACATCATGTAATGTGAATTTAGTTATGAAGTTAGAACATGTGTTACGCTAAATGTATCAAATTTAGTAACTTTAAACCGAAACTATTGTGCTACAGACGTCAAACGTCTTATAATAAATGATATTCCAGTTTTAACCAATAGTTTCCATCGTACAAGCTCTGCTTAGTTAAGGATCAGAAGATCGTATGTGAGGTATGTAAAAAAAAAATGGAGTAGCTATAATTGAATAAATAAATTATGCCCAACTAAATGAACACATCAGCTTAGTACAGTATAAGAGAGGTTAAAAGCAAAAGACCCGAGAAAAGAATAAATATTATAATATAAAGTAGTAGTATTTTTCCGCCAGTAATCAGTGAAAAAAAAAACGAAAACTTCTCGTTATTAAATTTTTCTCTATAACAAGAAAATCTGTTCTCAAACGGCTCACTAATTTGCCGCCAGTACGCCAGCCAGTACAGTACAGTTTTTTGAAGTATAAATAAACTACGTAGGTAGGTACATATTCTAATTAGATATTTTACATAATTTGTTTCAAAAGGTCTAGTGTCTAAAAGAAATTACCTACTGAAATTTTGTAACCATTCTGTTTCGTAACCATCTATTAAATTCTAATCATGCAATTTCTTGCTGCTATTCTCATCGTAGGCGTTGCATCAATTAAGCACATAAATATGTCCTGTGACACTACCTTAAAATTAACCAATCGCTGAGCCTCAATTTTGATGCTCACACGTGCGAGCCAATGGCTAGCCTGAACGCCGTGGAGGCTCTTGTACCTCCACCATGGATTTATTATTCATTCGTGAGCTTGCCCTGCCGTGTGTGTTTTGGTGGTATCATAAAAATTCGCAAACGCCGAAATACTATATAAATTAATCCTGGACCTTATTGAATGTGTGAATATATGACAAATAACATTTTCCGTGTATTACGAGTTGTGGAAATTAGGAGAAAAAACCCGCTGACAGGGTTTTTTCTACGTTGGCTGTATGCAGTTAAGCTGGTGACCCTGGGTCTTTAAAGTGAGTAGCCTTTGGTTTATTGGTGGTGGTAGATCAGGACAAAGTGCAGATGCTATGATCGGTTTCGATTTGTAGTACTTTTATATTCGAGTTGTTCCCAGTGTGCCTTCGCGGCACAATTCTATGGATGATGTTTCTTGCTGAGGTTTTTATAATATTTTTTCATATTAAAAAGGCCATAGGTTTTTGTTTTTTATAATTAAAATTAATTTTCATAAAAAAATACGAATTTCCCGCAAGTTAAGCTAGTTGATGATGCAAATGCACTGATTATATTTATTAATATAGTTGTGGATCTCATCCACACATTCGTATAAATAGTTAGCCAAAAAATGTTTACGTCCGATACTTATCAAATATATAAAGTCATGACTTCCAAATTCTAAAGCATCAACAATCAGTAGCGAATCGAAGAATTGTACCGGTTCTATTTTACGGTTTCGTGGTACACAACCCTATAAAAGATTTACATATTCTAGCCATCGCTGACCTTAAACGTTGAAAGCCTTTTCACTCTTTTATCTTTTTGATCGAATGCTTTTATATTTTAGATGTAAAAAGTAGGGGGTTTCGAATTTCGAGGATTGTAGGCGGCCATTAAAATTGTATAAATTACTTGCTTCTGCCCCGTGGTTACACCCGCCCGGACGAGATCCTATGTTTTCCCTGGATAAAAAGTATCCTTTGCAATTCCAGGGTTCCATCAATCTGAGGCAAGTTTCATCTAAATCCATTCTGCCATGTTGGAGCTAAGTGTTAAAAAAACACACACACATACAACTTTAGCATTTATATTAGATTAGTAAGATCAGTAAAATAAATGAAGTCGTTTAATATACTCAAACATACGATGATTGTCCGATGTAGTATAACATCCTTTTCTAGGGTTCCGTAGCCAAATGGCAAAAAACGGAACCCTTATAGATTCGTCATGTCTGTCTGTCTGTCCGTCCGTCCGTCTGTCTGTCTGTCCGTCCGTATGTCACAGCCACTTTTTTCCGAAACTATAAGAGCTATACTATTGAAACTTGATAAGTAGATGTATTCTATGAACCGCATTAAGATTTTCACATAAAAATTGAAAAAAAAAACAATAAATTTAGGGGGTTCCCCATACTTAGAACTGAAACTCAAAAATTTTTTTTTCGTCAAACCCATAAGTGTGGGGTATTTATGGATAGGTCTTCAAAAATGATATTGAGGTTTCTAATATCATTTTTTTCTAAACTGAATAGTTTGCGCGAGAGACACTTCCAAAGTGGTAAAATGTTGGTCCCCCCCCTGTAACTTCTAAAATAAGAGAATGATAAAACTAAAAAAATATATGATGTACATTACCATACAAACTTCCAACGAAAATTGGTTTGAACGAGATCTAGTAAGTAGTTTTTTTTTAATACGTCATAAATCGTAAACCGCAATTTACCTTTCATTCAATCAACTCAAATATAAAAAAAATGGCAAAAAACAAGGTCTTACAGCACAAATAAAGGAAAAATTCAAAAAAATAAAAAAGTTGAAAATTATAGGGTGTCCCCATACATACATAGTTACGCCAATTAATAAAGACCTCTGAGTTGTATGGGCGCTCATACAATTTAGTGGTCTAGCTTAATTGGTACCAACCTCAAATACAGTAAATAAATAAAATTATGCATTTCCCGTGATGGACGAACGATGGACGAAGTTTGTACGGAACCCTCGGTGCGCGAGTCCGACTCGCACTTGGCCGGTTTTTTATTTCTAATGTTATTGTTTCTATCATTCTTATTTTTAGCTTTCCTACTTGAATATTTTGAATTTCATTAACTATGCTGTTTTGATAGCACATTAGAAAAAATAAATTGTTAAACTACAGTTTGTTAAGTTTTCAACGTGGTCTTGTGCCAGTTAGAATATTATTTTAATACCAATACTGGGCTTAAATTTTGCTAAACACTGCCTGACCTCTGAATTCTACCCAAGACCTGTCTAGACCTTAACTCAAAGTTATTAAGTCAGCCAAAGCTATTATTTCACCTTATGTAAAGATACTCTATATTATTTTATTCTCTATATCAGATCAAAAGCTATTTTATAGATATATCTTGGATATACCGAAGAAAAGAACCAGGTTTACTTTTACTTGATCCCGCGGGTATTCCACGAAATCCCTACTTATCCTTCACTTAGGACGTAAAAGGAACTTTCATACTATTTTAAGCCTGCTCTATAGAAGCTTGAGAGCTGAGTTGTTGAGTCAGAAAGAGATTTCTTCTATTGTGTACTAAACTAGAGTCAACTTCGGTTTTGCATGTATATTTGGCTTATTTCGCCATATATTGTAGCTTCATGAAAATATCGTAATTATACGAATATAAAAAGACAATGTACTTTGTTTAGCATGATTAAGTCATTTATAATTAATAAATAAACATAAATAAATAGTTTGGAGTCAGATGGCAGATCGTAAAATAAATAAAAGTAATGTATTTTTAAATGCTTTTTTTTATTTTTTGATAATAAATTTTAAACCTGATTATGCTGCTAATGGTTTTAAAAAATGCTTAGTAGTGATGAAGTACAATTTCATTTTTTTTTTCATTAAAATTACGACCGAATATTTTTATTTTATCATTTTCGGAATACTTATGACCTATACTATCATCCCTCAGAAGGACCGTACTTCATTTATTAGGACCTTATATGTCTTATGTTAAACCTTTAAGGAATGTATTTGAATGACAATGCTTTGTTTACCTTGTTATATTGTTTTGGCTGAATCTGTAAGTGCAAATGTAAATTATAGTACCTACATACCTAATAATTTCAGGAAGATCGGTTCAATAGTCGGGTCCTCGGGATCTTTTTGTTTTGCCTTTGACACAGAGTTTTCAATTTCTCGTAGGTCTAGGTAAAATACATCGATTAATGTTCGATCACAATTTTAATATGCTACCTTTAATAGACTTTCCTTGCAATAATTTTAACCTGATCATTCTAATTGTTATAGAAATGATGGTAAAAATATGTTAAAATATTGTTAAGATAAATATTTACAATAAATTTTAACATTGAATATTTTGAGTCACTATTGGACAACCATTACCAGCTAACGTCATCAAAAAGAAGAAACGCTCAATGATTGTTCGCTCGATCTCTTAAAAGTTGCCAAATTTTGCCACTGGCAACTGCGTCATGTTGTCAGCATCGTTTCGGAGCTATTATTACATATTCAGCAATAGTTTTTAAGGAGTCAGCCGATGAATAATCAAGATATTAAATTCCTGTGCGAGAATACAATCGTCCTAAGCAGAAAGATAAGCAAACATAAACTCTATATTTTTTTTTTGATGTTCTACCGCATAAATTAGAAAACAAATCTGACATAGTACCTAAATAAAGTACCTACATAAAAATATTTGAATTTCTTTCGTGATCTCAATAAAAATTCAGATGATATAAATGACTGTTTCTATTAAATTTGTCGTAGTCAAAACCATTTATTCAGTTTAGGCTCTAAGAGGGCACATAAAAGTTCCTTGTAGTGCCCTCGTATTCAGTAGGTCACGTTATTTAGTGTACCAAGTTATATAGCCCACCCAATGACTTATACTATGAATTTTATATTATACGAATATCAGCCCTCAGGCAAAAAGGACCCGGACCTTTGACGAGTTTCATGGTTTCATGGCCTGGATTGAATTCTATCGCCAAGCATCAATTGGTGTGTTCCGGCAGTTGCGCTTGAGAGCCAGTTGCCTTCTAGGCTTTATAAAGGTGGGCAACACATTGGCAATCCACTGGTATTGCTAATGTCCATAGACGTATCTAGAGAATATACTGAAGCAACTCACCTATACACAGGGTTGTCGTCTCTATACCACACGACAAGCAGCAAGCTGTCATTGTGCTGTGGAGGTTTGGAGTCACAGAACAGATCAGCTTCACCACCCACGATGGCTGAGACTCTAGTGACCCCTGTTACGGAGCTTGATGAACTTCCTGTAACAAAATAATAGCTTTCAGTCTCATTTCAATTTAAAATGTGTTTACGTTTGTTATCAATTTTCTTTGGAAAGGAAATTATCTAATGGAGTTATGACGAGGAACACGCTTGATGAGAAAATGCCTATTGAGTCTAATGTTTTAATCTAGTAATCAACAAAAATGCTTGCACTAAAATGAAGATGCTTTGTTTTCTTATTCACTTATTTTTGAGTCGTAAGATACATGATGATAGCGCGCCGTAATAAGGCTTGGTATGGCTGATGATAAATTAAAGCTATTATGTGATCATGATCACCATTGGTTACAAATAAACAAAGATTGACAATATAGTACAGACTGTCGTTGCTACTCGCAGATATTAAGTTTCTTTTTATCGTATCCTGAGATATTTTTTTAATTCAAGTCTTACCACGAAAAGTAACTGAATACCTAGTCTTGCCATAAATATTGTCACAAAGAAAAAACATTTTTTTTTATTGCAAATAATATTTATTACTCTTACAGTATGTTAGTTTAATACATAAATAAAAAACAATTTAAAATATAAAAAGCTTATTCGAAGTGGTCTCCATTGGCTGCAATAATAGAAGCACGCACTCTTTCCATGGAAAAATTCTTCACTGCCAATCGTATGGATTGTTTTAGGGACTCCAAATTATCATGGCGTTTAGAGCAAGCCGTACTCTCTAAAACTGACCATAAATCATAATCCAGCGGATTAAGATCGGGACTAGACGACGGCCAGTCTTCAGCTCTGATGAAGTCCGAAACGTTTACTTCCAACCAAGACTGCGTGGACCGAGCTTTATGACCCGGCGCCGAGTCTTGTTGGAAGGACCATACTTGGTTATTGAACATGGTGTTGTTAAGGGGCTTAACTACCTTCTCAAGAATGGTATCTTGATACACTTGTGCCGATGTTTTGATACCTTTTTCACAAAAATATGGCTCAGTCACTCCTTCATAGCTAACACCCCACCAAACCATCACTGAAGTCGGATAATGCCCACGTTGCACTCTGTCGACTAATTGGGAAGCTTCCTTAGAGCTTTGAGCATAAATACGATCATTTTGTTTGTTAAAATGTTGCTCAACTGTAAAGATTTTCTCATCCGTAAACAATTTTTTTCTGTGACCTCCCTTTGCGTACCGCTTCAGTAGTTGTTTCGATTTTACCACCCTATTCTTTTTTAAATTATCAGTTAAAAAATGACCAGTGCGTCTCTTATAGGCTGCAAGTCCTAAGTCATCTTTTAAAATACGCGACATGGTTCTGGGTGCTATCTTCATCTCCCGAGATAAAATCTTTTGCTTTCGGACAGGATTTCTTCGAATTCTTTCCCTTACTGCTTTAACCACCTTTTTCGTACGAACACTACGTGGACGGCCAGATCTTTTTCTGTCACAAGCAGAGGAGGTCTCATTGTACCTATTAATAGTCCGGTACACAAACATTTGACTAATACCAAGCGTATGGAGAGTTTTAAAAATTGCATTTGGCTCCATACCAACTTTGTGTAATGCAATCACAGCGATTCGGTTCTCTTTATCACCCCACTCCATTTTAATATCGCAAAATATTGTCCAATGTATTGGCGCCAAAATTAGAAAACCCAATGAACAATCGTATAAAAATGACAGATTCCAAATTCAAATGTAATATCTTTCTTATTTTTAATTGTAACAGTATTTATGGCCAGACTATGTAAATAGCTAAAGATTTTTCAGATAGATTAAAAATAACATTTGACATGCTAGTAAATTCAAAGCGTACCTAAACCTACATGAAAACGGTAATTGAAAGTTAGATATACCAAAATTCTATTGATAATAGCACACGCTAATTAATTTTCGAAAAGACATGCTTTACCTGTAAATATAATATCATATAAAAATAGAGGTATTTGTGATTCAATCCGGGGCTCAAGGATATAGAATGTACATGCTCAAAAAAAATTGCGAGTAAAAAAATTATTTCTCTTTCAACGAAACCCATCTAAATCCCTGTATTTATCTGCTTACAGCTTCGTATAAAACAGTGTCACCATATAAGCTGATAAAATCCCCACAACATGGGGCCATGTGACAATTGAAAGCGATTTTGTGTCCGCGGAATTTTAAACCATTGATTTTGTGTGCCATGTCAATATTGTTATTCATCTAAGAGCCAAAAACCCATCCATTTTAGCGGTACGACTTCCACATTTACACCCAACTGTGAAATTTTCTTAGATATTTTCCCTGAAGACATTTTAAGTATCTTTTGGAAAATATTTCTCGTAAATTAATTGTTCCACAATTCTAAATACGCTACCTCTTCTAACTCAATTGTCTCCAAAACAGCAAAATAATATCATAGCAAAACAAGAAAATAACATTCTGTGGAATGTATACGGGGTCTCGACCGAGCTCAGCTGGACAATGTTGTGTTTGACACGCACACCTGACATGGTAAAAGGTTTTTCAAGCGTTTGTTATAATGCAAGACGAGGTCAGCGAGGTGGAAAATAGTAGTGATAAAAACGAATAAACTAAGAAAGGTAGAAACTCATTCATGTTTTATTCGAAACTGAAAGTGATGTTAGTATCTAAATACAGCTCAGAATTTTGTGTTAAGATCTATTGTATTTTGTTGAATTTCTTCGAAACTTCGTATAACAGTATCTTGACATAGTCTTAGAACTGACACCCAGTTCGTTAAGAAGCCATAACTCATCTTTTCGCAATTAGGCATTTCGGAACTCGCATATCCTATCTGATTTAACATTTTAAATTTAAAATAAAGCCTGAAAATGATATGCAGTTAGTGTTTTCTCTACCAATATGATCTGAATTGAATACAAATATTTTAAGATTGTAATATGGGTTTAAATTTAAATAAACACAAAAAGTAATGAGAGATGTTTTACTCACTGATAAATCGTCCTTTAGAAATCTAATTCAATCAAATTAAGTCTATTTACCTACCTAAAGGGACTCAAATTACATTTAATTAGAATCTGTTTAGATTCTCAAAGTCATAATTAGAACTTGATAGTCTAAGATAACATTAATGTTGGTATAGATAGCTGCCTACAAATTAGATAAACTAATTTATTGGATACCAGACTATAAATTAATCGATATCTATTTATTTATATAATAATCCACTAATCAATGAAATAGCTTATTCTATGATGTACAGATACGCCCGTTTTGGACTTTTGACAGCACTAAGTGGAATAGTCATATGTAATAATCAAATCCAATTTAAGTTTGTTTGCTTTAGAATATTGTTGATAGGTTAAGTTGATCTGAATAAAGGCTATTATTATTATTATTATAATCAAATCCCCTATACGAGTAAACTAGGAAGGTAGTTTAAAAAAAAACGTGTGGCACTCGGTGACTGCCGCGGTAAAGCTATTGCATAGCATTTTTTTATCACCTTATGCAATTATAATAATTTATTTATTTTTTATTTAGGCAGTTTTTTTTTCTTCTATGATATTAATAGATACCTATACACCTATATACGTTCTCACAAACAGCGGGAGGTGTTAGGTTTTTCGTTACGGTTTTTTTTTTATCAAAATTTCTTAATTCGGCCTCAAGCCCCGAAGCCCGCGATAAAAGCTATACAATAGCTTAAAAACATAGGCTCATAATCCGTTAAGAAGACAGTTAACTCACGTTAGTGACTTAGAAGAAGATATATTTTCAGCCAATAGATAGACGATATTTTTATACCATTGTTAAAAGCTTTCAGGCACCCTAATAACTTTGATAAATATACGGTGCGAATTTTTGGAAGTAGTAAGAAATAGTAAGTCATTGTTTCACGCTTTCACAAGCTTGGCTTGGATGTAATTTTGATATTTACTGGGTTAAAGCTACATTTGTACTTCGTACAAGTATGATAGTATACGAATAAATAATTATTTATTCATAGTAGTATAGCACCCGTAAATGATTTGAGATAAGTAGGTATACAAATGGAATTGAGTGTCTAAACTGAATAAATCTTCTTTGATATTAACTAATTAGTCTCCGAAAATTAAATGAAAAGCGTATTTTAAAATTTAACATTAATTTTACGATATTTTTTTATCATGTAGATGCAATAATAGAACCCTGGTTGGTGCCACTTGTAAGCAAATGAATTTCACGCCAACGCAAAGTTGTGTATCGCATGCCGGCTATGAATTAATGCGTAATACTTTATACGTAGTCAAAACACACCCATAAGTCCATTAACTAGTATTATTGATGATATAAGGGCCGAGGGGCGGGGCCAAGGCAAATTTTAACCTTAATAAAGGAGAGAGAGCCCTTAATAGTATACGTGGGTATTGTAAATTATAAGAGTAGTTGAAAGTAAAAATACCATTTTAATTAAACACAAAATTTTGTTAGGATCATAAATATTTTTATGTTAATTTTGAAGGGAACTTTCCCTACGGGTAGCTTTAACATGAAGTATGTTATTTCGTGACGTTTTTAGGTTTTCGTCTTGGTATTGAAATAATTAATTCTGTGTAGCAGGACATATTAAAAAAAAACGAACATAACAAGTTTTCAGTATCAATTTGTATTCCTCATTTAAATTTTATTATTAGTACCTGGATGACCGAGCTTTGCTCGGTATTTTTTTTTCTTAGCTGCTTTTTCTAAAAATGAAACCTAGCTAGATCGATTTATCGCCCCCGAAACCCCCTGCATACAAAATTTCATGAAATTCGTTGGAGCCCGATTCAGATTATATATATATACACAAGAATTGCTCGTTTAAGGCCTGATTTTTCAATGGCCAGATAAACGATATCTGGCTGTTAATTTGAAATTAGAACAGTTTTTGTATGGACTTATCAGAGGGATAGCTTATCCGAGGTTATCTACCACCGGTACAGATTTAAATGTCTTAGAATACAGATTTAAATACCTACTATTTTGTTACAGGTAACAAACAAAGTAAGTTAGGTATCGTAATACGAAATACGATCAAATTTATTGACCTAAACCGATTCTATAGGGTATTATTTATTGTTCATGACAAAAATATATTGAATAATGTCAGATACTTATATTTTTTATGATTATAATACTTTATTTACATATTTACAATTAAAGTAAAAAATACAAACTATGATATATAGAAAACATCCTCAAAGCCCTCGCTGCTGTCGATAGGCAAGGTTCCCAACAGGCTGGCAGCGTTCCCTTTTTGGATGGCCAAGCTTATGCGTTGGCGGAAAAATCTCCCAGCCCGTCGGTCTCCCTAAGCCTCGATGAGCTTGGATGATAAAATCCGAGCAAATCGGCGAGCCTCGAACCCCCATGGACCCATGGTTTCAACTGCGAATGGCATGAACGAAAAATTGGAACCAAGACAAGCGTATTTTTTAAATTTGGATTTTTCAGCACCGGTCGCAGCCGCCCCAGCGACTTTACAAGTCGCCAGTAAGTGGGAAGGCGCAAGTGTATCTACACACGTGGCATCCCACACCAGCGGCTTGCCAACACTCCACGGGATCAAAGTCATACCATCCGGCCTCTTGCCATCGTCACGCGCAATTCCGACTGGTTCTAGTACAGATACTTATTAATATTAAAATACAGAAAACAAACCAAAATAAAAACTAACAACACATCCTACTAACATTATAAATGTGTTTGTGACTCAATCATGCATAATGGATTTGGATGAAATTTGGCACATTGATAGATAATGCCCAGGAATTACATACTTTTTATCCCGGGAAAACTTGAGATCTCTCGGAAACGTGGGTGTAAAATACAGGTAATTATCACGAGAAATAAATATGACTTAAAAAAAATCGATAACAAAAATAAAAAAGCAATTAAGAAAAATAATATTAAAAAAATCGAGTCCAGTAAAAGTCATTTAGTAAATATTTTATGTTTAAAAAGGTTCGAGAAAAATAATTAATTAGTCTTAAGAAGTCAAAATGTCACTAGAAACCCATCTCAACTAGCTTTTCGCCCCGCGGTTTCACCCGCGAACCTCTATTTTACCCCTTTAGGGGTGGAATTTTCAAAAATCCTTTCTTATCGGATGCCTACATCATAATAACTATCTGTATGCCAAATTTTAGCCCGATCCGTCCAGTAGTTTGAACTGTGCGTTGATAGGTCAGTCAGCCAGTCACCTTTTCCTTTTATATAATAATATATTCTCAAATAAACCTTCTACAAACATAAAGTTTATGAAAACATACAAACAGTTCAGAGCAGTCATAAAGTTTTATTTGAATGTTTTTCAAATGCCACCATTTAGAAAGAAAGTATGTCGTAAAAGTTAATACAGCCACGTGAGAAAAAGTAGCGAATTTGGTTGCCAAGAAAGTATTTAAATTTTCTTCAAAATGAGTAAAGCTTCTAAAATAACGTTGAATTTTATGATTTAATATTCATCTTAGTTACAATATTTAATTTATTTTGCAATGATTTTGTGTAAATAAATATAAAAAGTAAATAAAATGCTTTTCCGAATAGTGTAGTGAATTAACTGTTAATAAACAATTAACTGTTATCGTGAAACATTTTTTTTTCACGTAACCTAGGTTTGGCATCATATTTCAGGCATTCCGTTAATTTATAAATTTTGATTGTGTTAAAAAAATATTACTTCAAATTTTGTTGTATTTGTTCAATGGAAACATTTAAATATAATTTAATGTTAACTATACATAATACAATACTATTTAAATAATATCGCTTGGTATTTACTATAATTATATACAAAAGATTATGGGTGATAGTAACTAAATTAACCAAATTATTTCAATTAGTTTCAACTTAAAATAAAGCAATTGAACCGACGCGACGATGGTATCCAAGGTATCTATCTAATACCAACCTTAAATATTTCCTAAATAACCATCCCTAAGCCCTAAAAAAACAGTGGTTATCAAAACATACCGTTACTTTAGCTCCATGACCTTCTATTACCTTTGACAGACGCAGACAGAATGAAAAGAATAAGAATAAACGCTTTGACTTCGCAAAAAGGACACGCTCCACGCTCCCTGAAGCGAAAACTTGTCACTGACACCTGAATACTTGTGCATTCAGGTGTCAGTGTGTAAAATATATGACAAACACATCAATGCGCAAGTCCATTTACATCTAAACTAGTCCCTTCCCTTAGAGTCATATAAGGCCCAAAAGGTATTTTTGATGAAACCAGCACCATATTTTTGTATGTTAAGCATGTTATTCTGACTAAAAAACCATCGGGAGACAGTTTCTATCGTGGTTAAGTCACCAGTTATGACGTGGTCAAAATGGCCGCTGCCGCGTTTAGAATACTGCGTATACAACAGAAAGTATGTCACATGTAAGCTTGTGTGGGGTGTCATAAAAAGCAAAATTAAATGCGCTATAATATTGTTTTTACACTTGACGTAAATACCATAGTTTGCGAGAAATTTTAAGTTTTATTTAAATTTTCCCAAAAAAGCTTCCGTTTTTTGTTTTCATCAACTTTACCAGTAACTTTACAGTAAAACATTGTATCAAGATATGAATGCTACATTAATAAGCTTTAAAAAGCCATTTAATTTTTGAAAATCGGTTTTTAAACAAGCAAAATACACTACTTTTGTTCCATATCGGATGTCACCACCAAGAGTCGGATGGCTGTTTCAATACAATTTGCAAGGCAAATGATGTTTAGGTAAAGGTAACATGTAACTGGTGACTTAACCACGTTAGAAACTGTCTCCCGATGATTTTTTAGTCAGAATAACATGCTTAACAACATACTAAAATATGGTGCTGGTTTTATCAAAGGCACCTTTTTTCCGCTAAGGGAAGGGACTATACCTGCTTTCATACCTGATGGTGTGACATTTGGTTAAAATTCTACTGAAAATATACCAAAAAGACCATAATATTTATAAACTTATAGGAAGGAGAATCTATGGAGTTTTCTTTCGCCTTTCTTCACCGTAGAGTACGTCATAATCAAGTACTTTGAAAAATAAAATAAGTAACGTATAAATGAACAAAATAACTTCATGTAACAAACTTAATGTTCCATAGCTTAACGTAACACATTTTTTCAGAAATACCTAGCGTCTTCTATTATTTTACACTAGTTTATATTATTGATAGTGCGTTTTGTGCAACTTGAAGTATGCTACGAATCCACATTCGTAGCCTATCATAAAAAATCCCGTGGAGAGCTCTACGAATCTTACGCTGTGTTAAATATACGGCACTTCATCAATTCCACATGCATTTTGTACTTTTACCTTTTTAAATACTGTAAAGAATATTATAAAAAAGTACTAAGCTTGGCCATGTTTTAGAACATTTTTTTTACAATCTAGTTACTTAAGTTATGTATCTAGTTTCGAACTAATCTAGGTTTTTAGGGATGTCGTAAACAATGTACATGCTTAGCTATAAATCAATTAACATAATTTATGGCTGGTTAACATTGCCAGACGGTTGTTAATAATGTTTTGTACAATAGTCAATGTGTCCGGTACACGAATTAAGTGTAATGTATTTTCTGACATATTGACCATAACTGATATAGTATTATATACAGCAAAGTAGTATCGCAACAATGCAATTTGTCGGTTGCTCACTTATATCCATTATCTTTGGACTAGGTTTGGGTTTGATTGACCTCAATCTAATTGTCGATATTAAAAAATAATAGAAAGGAAATTATATCTTTTTAAAATGTTAATGAAACTTTTGAAAATATTATCATTGACGTCTCAAAATTCCAGTCAAAACTGAGGGAGCCATTTAGTATTTAATAAGCTATATGTTTAAAAACTAGAACTTTGGGTAAATAAGACAAGCATTTCTTACATTGGATGTAAAACTATTCATCGATTACTAAAGAACAGTAAGCGATAAAACTGTACATAGTATAACAATGTCTTAATAACATGTTTTGATAGTTTAGACGCAGATGAGTGACTGCTTCTGTTTCTACATAAACTACACCATATTTTTGTGGCTTAGTTTATGTTGAGTGTGTTTAGCGTTCAGTTTTATGTGAGGGAAAGTTACGCTCTAGGTATATGACGGTACTTGTCTAACGGAATGTGAGCTCTGAATGGCCGAAATGAATAAAGTAGGTACGACTAGCCGTAAACCTGGGTAAAATCATGTATGCTTATTTTATCCACTTATTTTATTACCTGTTCAATTCGGAAAATTCTCCTTTAGAGTTGTAGAGTAGCGCATTTTTTTAGGTTAAAAGAATAAAATTATTTATACATGTGTAGCATCACATTAATAAACAATTTTACTATCTCTGTTAAGGCTCCAGTCTCCCTAAAATCAGTATTCTTGCGGAATTTATCAGAAAAGAAATATTTTTTTTAGTCATCAGAAAAGCAATAAATGAAATATGTTTTACGTTATTTTAAAGTGTGAGATTTGAAGTATCCAATACATATTTTTATGACGCCATTTTTATTAGCTTTGTGAGGCTTTAAACATACCTCTATTTACGTTCCACGCGTAGAAGGTCTCATTCATGCACACGCCATGAAAAAAATATAACAAAAACAAGAAATGTATTCAGATTACATTTGTCGGCAAATCCTCTACAATAATCTTATCTAGTCACTTTTTTTCAAAATCGTCTCAATTTCTTATTTAAAGTGCTTTAAATAGTTATAGTTATTTTGTTTCGGTAAATTTATTTAAAATGATTTTTTTGAATGCATATATTTTTTATTCGACAGATAAGTAGTTGTAATCTGAGTACATTTCTTGTTTTTGTTATATTTTTTCGTGGCGGTTTATTGGTATTTATTGTATATTAATAATAATAATAAAAAAATAAATAACAACAAAAATTAATATAAAAAATTATAAAGCAAATCATAAAAATTTAAAAAACAAAATTACTTCAATTATACCAGAGAAACAGTCAAATGACGTACTATAAATTTAAAAACTGACAATATTGAAAACATAAATCACTTGCAAAAGGTTTTTATTTATTACTAGGCCATTGTATTCACTCTATACACCAGATTTATCCGACCAAGTGAACCAGAAAATATCAGTTAGCTGTCCGTAAAAGGGACATTCAATATATTTTATTTTTATTTATAAAAAAGACTATTGATTTTTTTCATTATAGATTAAATACCTTATTGTGTGGGCAACACTAAGTAAATAAGTGAACTGGAAAAATATATTGTTCCTTTTCCAAATGTTATATTTTACGAATAAAAATATGCAACAGTGATTCACTATATTGGTCCCTACTCACAGTTGTACTCTAAGAACCTTGATTGAGCAGCCGGGACATCTTGAAGACATTTAAAACTAGCGGTTTCACCCGCGTTCTCGAGATAAAAATGTGCTATTCCAGACTATAATCTATCTCTGTGTCAAATTTCATCCAGATCCGTTTAGCCGATCTGGCGTGATTGAGTAACAAACATCCATCCATCCATCCAAACTTTCACATTTATAATATTAGAAGAAGGATTACAGTAGGATAGTAGGATACATCGAAGCTCTGAGAAATAAGTTGAATACCTAATGATGGGCCGGTTGGCGTGGATAGTAACATACCCCTACCAGTCACGTCTATTTTTCCTGAGCCTGGGTGTAAACATAAGTAAGTACCTACTTATTGTGTTATATATCAATTAAGTATTTAGTTTATGATCAGATCTGTGTATAAAGAATGTCACAAGATATTATTATTAAAATAATTCCCTTGGTATAAAAAAGTACGGTGGTAAAATTGGAATCTCTTATTTTAAAGAGATCTTTTTGATTAATTATTTTGTGTTATAAAAGTTAACCAATCGTGTTATGCTATGGACAAAATAAAGTCAAAGTCATTATGAATTCTTAAAATAAATTTCATTTCTTTCGCTGTAGTCATTGTTGAGAAAAATTGGTTTCCTTGCAACCAAAATCTTCAAGGCGTCGCATCTTGCTTCGTGTAAATAGAGATCATTTAGATAATGTAGTTATGAGTTATGACGCGATCAATTCGTGTGTAAAATTTTACAATGCACTTTGAATTTGAATCCAAATACGTACTGAGCGCATACGATTAGTAGTAGTACTTAATGCAACTGGAACCTATACGATACGAGAAAACTATCTCGACTCGTTTTCCCGTTAGAAACTGTCTTTATCTCAGTGTTTCAGAAACTAACTATAAGGACAACTGCTTGTCTCTAATGCGCGAAATTATCTTTATTATATAAGGGTTCCGTTTTTTGCCATTTGGCTACGGAACCCTAAAAACCCCCGACACGAAATAATAATAAACGTGAAACCCTTAAATAAGTAATAAATATTCTTGAAATTATGACCCTACGTAAGTACGTGTGAAATTTTTTGATCAAGCGTTGTCGCGTCCGGGGGACCGCTCTAATTATTAGTTTTGTTTGTTAAGTACATACACATAACATAATATAAAGTTTTTTTTCTCCTCAATCCATTTATTTCGTTACTGCTGTGATATTTATGTCTAAATATAGAAGATAGCTTTGCTTTGTTTCAGCATTTATCTGGATAGTTTAGTTGTGTATTCAGTTTTTAAAGTAGGTTCACATTTTCGTTGTAATGTTAATATCATTTTATTTAGGTAGGTGTTTTATAGATAAAGAGCGGTCCCCCGACGCGTTTATTAAAAAGGGTTTCAAGTTTATTATTATTTTGTGTCGGGGGTTTTTAATTTTTTTTATTTAAGTATTTTTTTATTTCATGCTTTTTGTAGGGACTCCTTAATTTTTTATTTCATTTCTGAGGGAGTTATAAAAAAATATGTAATCCGCCATTTTGTGGCGGCGGCCATCTTGGACCAACTTTCATCAAACATAGCTAAGAACACTCTCGACTAATTCACCTTTCAAACAAAAAAAACAGAATCAAATTCGGTTCAACCGTTCGGATGCTACGATGCCACAGACACACACACAGACGTCAAACTTATATCACCCCGTCGTTTTTGCGTCGGGGGTTAAAAACAAACTTTCAAGATTTCGTTGTTCTATCTAAAACATTTCAATTCTATATTTTGTTGTACCTACGCCTCCCGTGCACTGTCACTCGTATTTTGCAATGCGTAGAGTTCATAAATTTTAGAGCGTTGAATTTAAATATTTTTTTTATGTATGAAAGTCTGATGAATTATAATCTGATGAATTATGAAAAGTCATAGAACAAAAGTTGTTCTTTATGAAGTTAGTAATATAGTTTTGAGAGGTTGTTGATGTTTTTCCAATAACCCTGTATACAATGGATATTCAATCCATCCATTTTTTCGGCAAAGTATTGAGTTACTAAATTCATTATATCGACACCGATTACTTATTGTCACCCTTTTAGTTTTTTTTTTTTTTTTTTTTTTTTTTTTTTTTTTTAATCTAGTCGCCATTATGAAAAAAAATTTCAGCAATATCTTCAAGGTAATAAATTTATTATGAACTTACCCTAGATACATTTTCACAACATAAAAAATGAATTATTTCTTGACAACTTAATTCTCTTGCCTCACTCAGAACATTTCTGAGAAAAGTTTATTTGTATTATTTATAGCATTAGAAACTTATTAACTCTGTCATTTGTAATATTTTTCAATTTCCATTTTTTATTAATTTATGTAATGTATGAAATACGAGCAAACTTGGAGTAAAATATTGTTTAAAAATACTATTGTATACAGAGACCGTGGTATCTCAAAGATTTTTAACATATTGAAAGAACCACGGAATAGGTAAATAAGGAAAAGAACCAAGCTCACCTCTGACGCGGTCAAAATCCTAGTAAAAAAAAAAATATGATCTATACGCATCATGTCATTTTAAAAATATATTGAGTTGATACACGACAACATGCGCGATTTACTAGAAATAAACACACCATTTTTGAAATAGATAAAACAGGTTTTAAAATCGTATATAATTAATAATAAATCACAATATTAGATGATCACAGCTGATTAACAATATGAAAAGGTGTGATGGATAAATTGAATAGTCAGGACATAATCCCTGTTAACAATGTGACTTGAATATCACACCCTGACACCACTCGAATCAATCTTGAGAAACAAATAAGAATGCCCCAAAGCTATCGAAATTGATGTAGGAATACAAACGATAAATGGGAAAGCCTAAATGTAACTCAAAATTGTATATGTTATTCAGTTATGTCTTTGATTGCTGAAAACTATCGACAATTTATTGTCCTCCACAACACTATTCTCAATTTTCTCGTTACTTACATCGCAAAGGTGGCGTAAGTCTCGATAAACTTCTTTGAGTGGTCTGATCTCTAGCTCGACGACTTCTATATAGGTAACAATAACAAGTAGGTAATTGCGAACATTGGGATTTAGAATTGATTCTTGAACTCTACTAGTTATCGACATTAAATAGTTACTTTACATTTTGAATTCAATAAATATTATCCACTTTTGGAATAAAGCACTTATACATACATATAGTTTTTTAAATTTTATTACAGTAAAACGTTTCATTGACATTCAAGTTTTTTTTTAATTATTCTTTATAAAATGCATAATACATGTTGAAACTACCTAGCTAGCAGCTAGCTAGTAGCTACGGTAAATTCATAAAATATTAAAAACATTCCCCGTGCAGATCTTTAAACAACTTTAATCAAAGACTTTACCTACTTAACACAAAATAGGATAGACAAATCCTCTCATACCTTTTCCCCAGAGGACTAAATTAATATTCTTCTTTCGTCTACTACAGATATTCTCGACTAAGATTTTCGCAGACTTTTGTTTAGATAAAAATTTCAGGCCTTATGATAAATCCGGAGATTAATTTGAAAGTTATAGATTGAATTAAAATTAATGTGTTGATGTTTTGATATTATTATCTTTGAATAAATAGTTTATAATAAACCTATATTTGTTGTCTATTTGTGTGGTCAGTCCTTTTAAATGTATATTTCTTTCTTTCTTTTAAAGTATGTACGCGATAGATTTTGATGCGGTTTTTACCATTGTTTATATATTTTTTTCCGAAAAGTTAACGTGTATATTACATTACTCAGGTGAAGCTAGGGCGAGTCGGAAGTCGAATAATGAGAAAACAGCTGTTTATAGTCGGATCTTCGTTATTTGGCCTCACAATTCGTGGTCCATTCCAACAGTTCACTTACCTTAGTGGTAAATAATTATCTTGCAATGTAAGCATAGGTGTATGTGACAGGGCTACTTATAGTGATTCGATCGAATTGAGATCAATAACTATGTAGATAGATGATAATCGTAGTTTAGTACAATAAATATATTATATTTAGTTTTATTAAATTGAGCATTTAATACATAATTATATTATATCTCTTTACAAATCAGTTTCACCTGAATATTAAGTAGTAGTAAATACGCAGTAAATAAATGCAATTGAATAACATAAATATATTTAAAAGTTGCTAGACTTAAATAGTAAATAAAAATAAGCATGAGTTGATTTAAAACATTTTTTTTTAGTGCATAAAGTACTCAAGTAAATTAATTACACAGAGTCTTAAAATGATTGAAAGCTTGCTCAGACGTTAGTTCAACTCTCGCAAGATTTATCAAGTCAGCACTTTGAAGATACGAAATGCAGACTTAAATAGGCATCCTTGAAGAAATCTATCTTTCGAGACATTTGTGATAATTACCGTATTATATGTTACCACTTTGTTTTCGATTTAATTTAAAGAAGTGATTATTTAGTGATTGTATTTGTAATTGTATAGGTATTACTATAATTCAGTTTTGATTTTTCGTATTTAAAAAATAAATATTTTGTTCATTGAGAATTATTATTTAGCAAGCATTGAAATAATTTAATTTCATTAATGTATTTACATTTGCTGCTCTTCATTTTCCACTGCATACGGCAACCTTTAGTAAAGCCCAATGTGTTGAAAGTGGAGAAGAATAATACACTAAACTTTTTGTCTACAACGCATTATGACCTTAAAAACTAATTTCATAGCCATAAAAATCTCTTGAATTTGTTCACAGAATGTTGTGATTTTTCTATCAGCGTACAAGAGATTTATTTGATAACTCTTTTTGACTATGTACCTACTATGTTTTATTATTTTATTTATTACCTATCTTATATAATTGATAATCATGAATATTTTCTATATTCTTCATATAGGCTTTTCGAATATCTACTCTATTTATAAAGTAGGTAATATTTTGATACACAATTTCTTATTGCTTGCGTAGGTAACAAAGAAAATATATTCTGTCCTGGGACCCAAGGAGCAATAAATAATAAGCTCGCATGTGTTCGATAAAACATAACAAAAAAAAGCTCAGCGTGGACTAATAATATATTTACATAAAAGACTGACAAGGCCATTTATAATAGGTTCCGTGACTACATCGAAGAAATGGGGAATCTCTTGTATTAAATTCATAACGACTAAAAATATGTTTTGTACATACACTTAAAATTGTCTGCGGCACTAAAGTGCGTTCCCAGAGAAGGCGGAATTTCATACAATAACCTGTCAATATACATGTACATACAGGGTAATTTTTGTATCACTGTCAATACTTGCAGGGGTGGAAGTACTCATTGATGTGAACAACTTTTTACTATGGGGCTTACTCTGATATCGCGTAAAATAAAACGGTCAGCTGATATTTTTTTCATGATTAGACAGTTTGTTGTTTTTTCATGTTTTTTATCTCACTTTTTGTTATGGTTTTAGTAAGATAAATATTCAAGATTCAACATGAAACATGGAATGGATGGAATCAATCACGTAATGAATCAACAGTCAATTGGAGAAAAAAGCTTATTAAAATGAGGGTTTTTAATATTGATCCAGTCGAACTTTTCTGAAATGTGAGTGAATCTGTGAAAAAAACTAATCCAATACAAAGTTATAGTAGCTTACCTGTTATAATGGTATTTTGCATTGCCGTTGGCGACGTCCACACCACAAGCAGTAGGAAAGCAATCAAGGTCCTTTGTACACACCCTACGCTACACATTTTTATTTTCGAACTAAAATGAACCTTTACACTATTAAATTGACACTTGGTTGCAATTTTAGCTAAACTATTATAATCCTCGTTTGAAGACTGTCGACCCCAGCCAAACCTGTAACAAAGAGAGAGTTAAAATTAAATTGAGCTAATATTATTCTAACTGTAAAATTATTTTGGTGAGCGACTTTGATTTGCGAAATTTAATATTAGAAACATGACAATTTTAGGTACCGGTTTCAAATCTAATTTTATCATTTGAACTATCTTACGTTATCTGCATCAAAGAGCCAGGCCCCTGATCGTAATAATAAAGATAATATACTGCTTTCTTGCTTTTGTTTATTCCGTAATATTTGTTTAAATGGGCATTAACTCAATAAAGAAATCTCTCATAAATAAATCTCAATAAGAATACCATAATTACCATTTTAATTAAATATACCTAGTAGTAGTTTTAGTATAAAACTTGCTTGAACTTTTATGAAAAGGCCTGTAATTTTGGGTAGCCACTCTCGTAACACGTTCTGTCGTTACTTTAAAACTTATTTCACTACCTTATGTTACTTATAACATAATAAAGATATTTATTTAGGTACATTGGCGAGTGGAAATTCACACACACCGTATTGTTTCATTTCATTAACATTACTAGTTTTAATGTTATTTAGATTTTAAATATGTGTTTTACTTATTTGGGCTTTATACTTTAACTAGCTTTTTCGCGCAGTTTCACCCGCGTTCCCGGGATAAAATATAGCCCATGTTACTCAGGGATAATGTAGCATTCTAATAGTGAAAGAATTTTTGAAATCGGTCCATTAGTTTTTGAGTTTATTCGTTACAAACTTACAAATCTTTCCATTTATAATATTAGTATAGATTTGTATAGAGTAAGGTAGGTATGTGGTCTCATTTCATACGAGATTTTTTTTTCCAATGGAAGGTAATACCTACCAACCAACTATTTTGATGATAAATATTTTTATTACTTTTATTTAAGACTTTTGTAATGATAAGTACGAAAACTATAAAAAAAACACTATCGTTTTTTGTTCTATTTGACATTGGGCCTAGCTGCCCAAGACCCCATAAATTAACCATGAACAATTTCATTTCTTTGTTAGAAGTCCAAACCTAATTTACGCAACGTGATAATCTCGCGCATTAGAGACTAGTTAATCTGTAGTTGTCCTTATCGTTTGTTTCTGACAAACTGAAATAATGACAGGAAAACGTAAGGGCATCGTAGGTACATGAAAACCCCGATAGGTCCAGTTGCATTAAGTTCTACTAATCGTATGCGCTCAGTACGTATTTGGATTCAAATTCAAAGTGCATTGTAAAATTTTACACACGAATTGATCGCGTCATAACTCATAACTACATTATGTAAATGGTCTCTATTTACACGAAACAATTCAACCTTATGAAAATGATGAGCTTTACATGTTGAACAAACGCAATCAAATTTCTGCATCTAGTTTCACGAGTTATTTGTTCAGAATATTTTATAGAGCAACATTTTTATATTACGGTAATTCGGTATATTTACATTGTATTTATATAGGATTCAGTTCAGCAAGAACACGACTATTTGTTGGCTTTGATTTAGAGAATCAATCAATAAAAATCTTACTGGGATAAGAATATCATATACCTACTTACTTTTTATTTTTCAAATTTCCATTATTAAATAAATAATAAATAAATATTCAGGGTCATTATTCCTCACACACGGCCATCTGACCCCAAACTAAGCAGAGCTTGTACTATGGAAGCCAGATAACTGATATACTTACATATTATACTACTTTTCTTTAGTAAATACATACATATATGGATAATAACACCCAGACTCAGGACAAACAGACATGTTCATGCACACAAATATTTGTCCTGAGTGGGAATCGAACCCACGACCTGCGGCGTGATATATATTTGGATACAACAGTATTTTTTTTATAAAATATAAAATTGTGTAGCGGTACAACTAACCATATAATCGTTATTTAATTTCATTACACTAAATAAAAACTGCTGCTTATCCACTTCCATACCAGTCCACAGATCGGTCTTTTCGCCTATTCTAAGCCATCTAGAGCTGTGGACTTCAGGAAAAAGTCTCATATTTAATGCGGACTTGCCACGACATATTATTTTTATTAAAAACATCTGGATTTATGGATCATTACCACTCCGTGAATGGACAGTTAGGCTGCATTTCCACCAGAGATGCGTAGCGAGGAATGTGTTTTTATCCACCAATAGGATCGCTACATTAGATCTATGACGTGTTAAGCTGTGAAAATAAAGCGATCTGATTGGCGGATAAAAACACATCCCTCGCTACGTAACTCCGGTGGAAATGCAGCCTTAACCTGTTAAGTAATTAAGTAGGTACCTTAAAGTAAATACCTCAATAAGTTATTTAGCAAACCCTTTAAAGGAGTCGTAAATCTAGATCAATATCCAGTTTCGGTGAACCATATTTTTATTAAGCTCGACGAAATAATGCCTCGTTATACCGACGCTACGAATTTTCCTCCTGCAATCTCTATTAGCATAAGTAACTATTAATAATGCCGAAGCTTCATTCTTTGTAAAATTATGACTAAAATACGTTATCACATTATCTGGAGTTATCGCCCTAATAATAGTTACCTGTTTTTCTTTTTGCATAATAATTCATCTAGATATAATAAATTAACTTATGTCTCACCTTTCTGCTTTCGCGGTTCAATGCGGCTATTACGTAACTTGATTACAATCCGTTGCAATTAGAAACCAGTTAGATATAGCGTTTTTCTATTTACTTCTTTCCGTTTCGATATCTACTTATGCTAAACAGTGCTTCATTGCAAATGGCAATCGCAAAAATAATTTTCGACAACGTAATATTTCTATTGAAGTAAACGTTGTTACAATTTGTTTAAAACTGATTGCTACAAAGTACATAATCTACGTTAGCTCTATTAGTCTTCTATTACTATATTATTCATATGAAATTGACATTTGCGTTAATTGTACCTAATTGTAACAAGCTTTTGTAGACTGTAATTACTGATAGCCTGCTGATAACCCGGTAGTTATAATAATAACACGATATCACACAGATTACTGTAATAAAGTTAGGCCACGTGGCAAGAATTCTCAGAAATAAAGAATACCAAACTTGCAACGATATTCAAGCAGATGTATAACAATAAGAGTTCTGTGTTGTCAAAATCGTAATGCAAAATTATTGAAATTTCTTGCAATTTCGTTACATAAATGTAGATAGTGATCTAATTATTTATTCAAATGTATTAGATAACGATTCACGATTCAAAATAATTTATCGTTGATTTTAATATATGTTTGGGTATTGTACCGCTAAGTTGTGGCTTGCTTGAGAGTAAACGGCTTGGGTAAACTTAATATTTAGTGAGTTATTGGTCTTTCCGAAAGCACAATGAAGAAAATCTTTGGCTTGGTGCCAATATTTTCGATTTAGCTACGTAAAATCTACCGATCAAATACTTAGACAAAGTATAATAAAGTGAAACAAAGATGGGTTACGTTAAGTTTATTGTTATAATTATTATTTGTGTTTCAAATAACACTCTGTGTCATATCATTATGTGATATGACGTATTCTTAAGGAACAGCTCAACACGAGTTCATTATAATATATCTGCCAATTCGTTAACTAATTTATACTTTTTTTTAATTGTCTGGGGCTACATTAGCAAAAATATCTCGCAAGATCTACCAAATTACTACTTATATACTAGACTAATCGTGACAATCATAAAAAAACCCGATCGTTTTTTTTTTTTATTTTAACGCTAAATTAATTATTCATAAATGGTATAAGGCATGGGTAAAAGGCATAGTGTAGTGCCTCTATGAACTTTTAGTCATTAGACTCATAAAATACACCAAAAACGTAAAACGTATACTTGACCCACGTTCCAGACCCAAGTATTGGTTATCAGAAATATTTATACTATGTGTCCCCAATGCGTAGAAAAATCACAAAGATAAACATAGAATATTATGGAAAAATTTAATAGTCATGTACAGTCTCGAACAGTCTCGATATCTATTTTTGTAGAGTGCGTGATAGACCGAACTATACGTATTCTGAATTTCAGAAACCGGTTGCCGAAATAACCTTCGATTTGATCGGTAGAGTTTCACATTCCACGAAACTATTATTTTTTATTTATTACTAAATCCAAAGTCCTTACTTTTTTATTATACTGCTGATCCCCCCCCCCCCTGTAATACTATACTACTAGCCATGTTCACTACTTACCGAACTATAGTTAAGTAGGTGTTTCTGGAGGATTCACCCGCGTTTCCGGTACAAAAAAATGATTTTCCGATGTTGTAATAGTTATTCTGCTATTCGGGTTGGAGACAAATCCAACAAATCAAAGATCATAATAATCGGTCCAGCCGTTCTTGAGTTATAAATGGTGTAAGTAACCCGACTTTGTTTTGTATTATATCATACAAAACAAAGTCGGGTTAGCTGAAAGCCATGTACTAGCGTAACTTGAATGTGACACACAATTCAGTTCTGTCTGTGACACGCTATTTTCTTCGGGATTTCATCCTCCGTAAACTTTCAAGTGCCCAATGACCCTGGTTTGCGAAACCTCCATTTACACTGTATGACACTTCTACACTTTCAGCATCCCTTCTCAAATAGAAACAAGGGTGAAATGTTTTTGACGTCACGCGTTGGCTTAATTTTTTTCCTTTCCACATGAGATTTGAGATCCATTTTACGTATTTCACATATTTTATGTTCGTATATTTATATCATTATGGGAGTCAGTCAATGCATTGTTTTTTTGTTGTTGAAAGAATTAATGACTTATTGGCTTAATGACTTATCATAATACCTTTCGTATTTTGATAATGACGTATTACCAAAATTACTAATGTATCATTACTTTTCTTTCCTCTCTTTTACTTTGCATAGGCTTGTGTTTGACCACAATCTCACATCGATTTGTTGAATTTTAGTGTAACATGTTATAATGAGTTTTACTTCTATCTCGTCTGAATTAGGTACACTGTTCTTTTTTATCTGACTTTTAAATTAATAAATATAGAGAGCAAAATTTTCTATAAAATAAGATTTCTCTCTATTTAAAATGATAACAAGGCAAAGACAACTTGTTACTTGTTGTGACAAGTCTACAGAGAATCGACTAATACACTCCTGCGCTCGGTCACGTACAAAGTCATACAAAGCAATTACTGCGGCGGACAGCCTACCAATTTCGCCAGCTATGTATGACCCTTGGTTACATACATTCGAGACAAAGCAAGCCAATGTTTGACTGGAATAACTAAGTTGTGTTACATACGTGTGTTGCGTGTCGGTTCCAGTTAGCGCCTACATCTTATATGTATAAAAAAGATGGCCGTTAGACCAAATGTTGGTGCAATAGTTTGAAGTATAAAACGAATCCAGTCGTTAACACTCACCCATTGTAGAATATTAAACCAGACGGCTTATAAATATAAAGGTTTAATTAGAAAACAATTGATAGTTGATTGAAAATTACTTATAGTAGATTGTGACAACTAGCGTTTACTATTATTAATTTTATGCAGGTACCTACTTATTTTCTTAAAATTTAACAAACTTAACCTTTAAGTATGGACGTGGAGCCTCACAGGCTACTCGTCAATGTTGGTTTCTTTGTTTAACACACTTCCTCCTGCTCCCTGCGACTGACCGGCTCAGTAGCTTCAGTTTTAGTGTCAAAATGATCAGTGAGGAAGAAATTTGCATCGCTCGATGCATAATACGTGAGTAATACTTACTAAAAAATTGCTTGCCAATAATTTAAGTCACTCGTCAGAATTTTTTTTTTATTACCAGACCACCATTTTATGTTTTTTTATTTGTGATATATTAATAAGAAGGATAAAATGCTTTTTTTGCTAAGTAAATAAGTTACAATTATTTTAATTGCTAAAAATATAACTATAGTCTAAAATATCTAAAAAGTACCATAACTGTTGTTTTCGCATGTTTATAAAAAAATAATAAAAAAGTTGATTCTATATACACGCATTTTTGTTTCCACAAACCCAAAATTTGATTTACATATAATTTTTAAGTGATTTTAAATAATCTTATTTAAAAAAAAACGACATTGAGGCTACACGTCCAGGGTAGTGTAATAAAATAATCACGTCCATACTTTAAAGGTTAAGCTAAGTCAACTTAGTAGAAATATTCTTAGATAATTATGTAAAAAATTACCTATAGGTTAATTATTACATAAAAACTTTTCCTTTTGTTTAAATAAAAACTTTAAACAAACTTCAACACTGAAGAAATATTTTTAAGTTCATGAAAATAGAACGACTTCAAATAAAACCCGCAAATAAAACGTAGTATAGAATTAAATTTCAGACACACTTACCGTAAATCAGAATAAACATCCAATGTTCATCATTGAGCATATCGTTCACAACTCTATAAACACAACTGTAAAACGCAAAAACTCATCCAAATTCGTAATAGTTCCTTCCACACACGCGGAACATAAATAAACTAATTCCAGAGTCAAATAAAAATATTTAAACAAAACTTTTTTATTTATCAAAGTTTACGTCATAGTGTATATTTTCCAAACGCATCGTCTGTCAGAGATTTAAGATGATATCCGAGTGTGCTCTCCAAGAGCCGCGTATACACTACCAACTACGTAAGAGCGTAACTTGACAGATCCCCATTGCGCTTGCGCGAAACGGAGTGACTCTTCGCTCTGACGGACTTATTCATCAGTTAATTAATATATCAACTTTTCTCCGTCCTCCCATATAAACTAATAATTTTATTAAAATATTCGACCTAGTGTATTTTACTCGAAGAACTAAGATAAGCTGAAAATTTCGGTTCTCAAATTTCACACCATGTATAGTTTATCTCACAACATTTGCTGTTGTCGTAACTAGATACTTCTTTCCGCTAATTACTATCTTAAGTAATTGCTCTCTTCTTTTGCGAGTTAAATTTAATTCAACGACTACAATGTTCGTAGCTCAATTTATTATCTTGCTGTCAGATTAATTTATACCTTATACAATTTTAATAGGAATTTTGTTCTACAATAATATTTCGTACCTTAGGCCGCCCTTACACTTGTAAGTTGCTTTCATAAAATTTATGTAAGTAACTTACGGCTGTACTGCACTGTACTATTACGATAAGCGACTTACAAAGAGTGTTTAAATTTGCAAGTTTATCGTAAGTCACTTACGTGATTATAATTTAAAAGTGTAAGTCGGGGTTAGAATTCTTAAGGCGCTGACAACACCTAAAGTCTCTCTATTGCAACCCAACCTATATTAATCCTACTAAATGTACGGTATTGAAATTTCAATACACGATACTCAAGGATATAAATGACAAATTTATTAATCTCAAAACACGATTTCATTTCATTGTCTCGATAAAAAAAATTGCCAAACACAACTCTGAAAATCAAGGAATTCCCAAATTTATCCTATACATGAATGTATTTTTCGATGTGATATTTTACATTAATATTGTTCGAATAATTAGAAAATGATTTATTTCGTTAGTTTTTGGAATAAGGAATTTATTTGTACATAATTAATTATTTTTATAAATGTCGCTTACGTTATTAATTCGGAGCAGTTAGGGGGAGGAGTCAACATTATGCCACACTCTTCTGTCACGTTACTTGTGTATTTTGCTTTGCCCTCACTCGCATTCCGCGGCGATCCGCGTTGCTAGACGGACCTATACCAGTTTTTTTCCGAGCGCGCGGTTTCAACATTATCATCCATAAATGGGTAAAATATCTTTTAAAAAAAATGTGCAATGCCTGATGAATAAAGTAAGGTAGTAAGCAATTTATTTCACAGTGATTGACAATGATAAAAGTAAACAAATACTTGTGTTTGTCAAAGCGTCATATCGCTGCCGCTAGATTGCAGTGTAATTTATGAATGTATTCAGCCTATTCACATTATAACTTTTTATCAAATTAAATGACAATATTTGGAGGGAAAATGAATTGCATTACATAACTTTTACAATATGATCTCGTCGTATTATTTCGCATAAAAAAGTATTCAAACTAAAGATTTACTTACCACAAAAAGGGCATAATAACTGATTAATTTTATAATCTTTCATGCATTGGGAATAAAATTTGTCGTGCCGCATCACTGTCCGAGAAAGATTCTTATTTTCATTACACAGGTCATGTCATTGTTAGCTCAGCGGTCCTAGTTATAGGTCAAGAACATATAATTACTTGGATGTGTGTGTTCAAATCCATGTGATGACACCATGTTTTATAATGAATGTAAAGTACTTGGATGATTGAGTTGTGCTGGTATAATAATACTTTTTATTTTGGTAAACAAAAGAAGGAACTTGAAAAAGAGGAAAATAATAAATGAAATTGGAGACATCACCTGGATTCGAACCGCGGACATCTAGTTTAAGGATCGCACGATCTCCCGTCTGAGCTATTAATTACTTATAGATAGTGGCGAAATTTACTTTCGTATTCTAATGAAAATGTAGCAGTTTCTCATTGATTGAAAACACGGTAAAACGACAAAATGAAACCTAGCTATATATTTTGAATTTTGTACAATTATGAGGCGAATTATTAAGTAAAATCTATATGGGTATCGTTTCCATGGTTTTCGGGGGTGCTTATTACGAATATATAACATATTTCGAGATCCAAGATGGTGGACGCGAATTAAAAAAAAAAAACAATATGGGTATCGTTTCCATGGTTTTCGGAGGTGCCGATTACGAATATATAACATATTTCGTGATTCAAGATGGCGGACGCGAATTATTAAATAACATCTATGTACATGGGTATCGTTTCCATGGTTTTCGGGGGTGTTGATTACGAATATATAACATATTTCGTGATTCAAGATGGCGGACGCGAATTATTAAATAGCATCTATGTATATGGGTATCGTTTCCATGGTTTTCGGGGGTGCCAATTACGAATATATAACATATTTCGAGATTCAAGATGGCGGACGTGAATTTTTAAATAAAATCAATATGGATATCGTTTTCATGGTTTTCAGGGGTGCCGATTACGAATATGGAGTAGTGATATCTCTGCGCGACCTAATTTAACTACTAGCAAACTATTATGTATTAGTATTTTAACGTACTGCCAAAAATTAGAAGACACTTTACAGACAACTTTTACAACGTTTGTTGGAAATAATATTAGAAGTCAATTATATCAACAGCTAAAGAACATTAATTTTAATACAAGACCATGGTCCAGCTTCCCGTCAGAATTTTTATTAAAATTATTTCTACATATGAGAATTGACTACATCGTCAAATTCAACAATCGCAATCTGAAAATTAGTAAATCCAAATGTTGAAAATACCTTTCAGTTTCGCATTTGTAGTTTTTAAAAGAATAAGTATCTCAGTATTTCTCTCTCTCATTTTTTTTTATTTTGGTATCCTATTATATTATTAAAAGGTCATAAACAATAAAAAATATGTTAGGTATTAGTTCTACATACACATACTACGAATAATGACGAATGTCTACACAAAAGCGGCATTTCGCGTGACTTCAAACGCGATAAACCACTGTATGACTTGTTACGCTGTGGTACAATTGTAAATAATGGTGTGAAAGATGAAAAAGTTACAAAAGTAGGATGAATCATATCGAACAAAGTAATCAAACATAAGTCGCCAATAGGACTCGATCCGTGGACATCTAGTTCAAGGATCGCACGATCTCCCACCTGAGCTATTAATTACTTATTAATGGCGGCGAAATTTACTTTCGTATTCTAATGAAATTGTAGCAGTTTCTCATTGATTGAAAACACGGTAAAACGACGTTTTCTAAAAATGAAACCTAGCTATATATTTTGAATTTTGTACATTATTTTCTTCATTCATATTTCTTATTAAAAAACATTTATACATCCACACGGGCGACGCGAATATAAAATGATAAGAGAAGCGGTTTCATTAAAATTAGTAGGTACATACTATTGTAAATAATGGTGTGAAAGATGGAAATAAAATAGAAAAGTTACAAAACTAGGTTAAAATATATTGAGAACTCGGTTATTACTATTTCTTTATAGCTAGTTGTAATTACATATTTATACTATCAATAATAGCGCCATCTAGTTGTGTTAGTTTCATAGATATATTTGTACTTGTTTATTGTTTGGATGATGGCCGAAAAAGTGCACCGTTTTACCGCGTCTTCGTGTGTGGCGCTATGCTGTGCTATACGTGCTATATATATTGGGGATGTAGAGGGGCGTGGCTAAAATTTCAATTTCTCAAGGCCATTTAGCTGTTGTCAGCGCCTTGGGAGAGAAATTGGGGTTTAATTTTTATGCGAAGTGTTTTTGATCAGTTTTTATGATTTGGATGTTTATTGCTTACACGCGACTCAAAAAAAAACATTATAATGTAAGGTTAAACTGTATATGAAATGAAAATGAATGAAAATATTTTTTATTCAAATAGGCCTTCACAATCACTTATGAATAGTCTGACTCTAACGCTCGGTTCGGAAGGTTGCTTTTACTGAGAAGAGCCGGCGATAAACTCAGCAATTACTCTTTTCAAAACCAACTCAGATTCATTACATCAAATTATTTATCTAGTCTCACTGACAATATTTGTGTGTTATATGACGGTACCTAAAGAAAAAATATATAAAAATTATGAGTAACTTAGTAAACAAATGGATTGCAAACTTAAGCAGACCAGCCCCCACAAGCAGCACCTGTTCACAAGTACAACGCATGTGGCAGCCATCGCCCTCCTCGCACATATTATAGGGAAGTGAGCGACCCGCCACACGACGCCGCCGCAAGCAAAGACCCCAAAGTGAGCATGACTAACTTAAGCTTACCAAAAATAATAAAAAGAAAAACTATTTCAAGAAATACGAATTACGAATATATTTTCTTAAATATAAATGTACTATAATACATAATAATAATAATATAATTACTATATTAGCCCATTTAACATTAGCACAATAAATACATTCTATGATGAAGTCAAATACATACCCTTTTTTAGCGTGATTCTAAGTATGGCAGATATTCTAAATAATTCTTAGCTATGAATATAATTATAGAGATATAGAAAATATAACTAATAGAGGTTAATGAAATCCATAGTCTTACCACAGAGTAAATACTATCTTATCTTACTTATTATAATAAATGCAAAAGTTTGTGTGTCTTTGTGTGTATATTTGCTCCGAATATGTACGATACTTTTTATCTGGGAAAAACATCAGATTCATCAGAAACGCGGGTGAAACAGTGAGGCGGAAGTATATTACATTTCACATCAACTTTATAACTTTCAAATAAAAAAAAAATATTATACCATACCAAGATGATAGATATAAGATATTATAAACGATATTAGTGAAACCAAGGAGGGGTGCTGCTGTTTTAATGTTTCACTTAGAATTAGTAATTAATTATGGATGACTTTGTTTTGGACACGTCATTACAATGATGGACACTTTGATACCATTATGTAATATTAGTATTCCGATACTAATGATTGGTACCACAGCTTAATGGAATTACGAAGTATTTTTGGTGTTTCAAATTTTATTATGAAAACCATTTTATCTTTAATTAAGGACAGAAACAAAAAATATATCCTTTTCGTGTGTTAATAACTTCAAAGGAGGATGCAAAAATTACCGCGTGGACAAGTACGAATAATTTGTCGAATTTTATTTTATTTCATTTCATTGGAAAAAGCTATTTTTCTAGTAATGAGTCACTACTCAATGGTCACTTATATTTACACAGTTATTTGTAATTCGACTGAATACCTAATTCAGATTAAATAGACATTTGTCCCAGCATTGGGGAAAAGAACTGTCTACAGTGATAATAAATTAATAGGAAACGAAAAAAATTACAACCTCACTGTAGCAGTCGGTTAAAAACAGAAATATACAAGTAATTGAGGTCTCCCAAAGTCAGTCCAAAACTAAGTTAAGTTACGCAGATAATTGCAACAGTTTTAATGATTTATTTTAGTCAATGAAAAGTTAGGTTCACTCTACTTACCTACTTATCAAACGGTCAAAGCCGTCCCAATAGCTCTAAAGTTACACTCATTTGCATACATTACCTTTTCTGATTTTAAGAAACTTAGTACTGGGTGTATTCCACTTGGTACGGGATTTGTAAATATTTTTGGAAATTTACTTATTAGTTTGTTTTATTTTCTATTTTTTTTTGTTTTCTTGACGTAGGTATAGAGAGATGTATTGTTTTTACTAGTAGACACCTACATAGATCGAAGGTTTATTTTATGCATAATAGGTATAGTACATTCATTATGCCACTATATGACCAGAGTAGAACTATTCGTTAGAAATATTCTTTGCCGATCAGATATTAAACCGAAGTTTTTTTATATTATATCACCAAGATGGCATACAAGCGTACGGCCCGCCTGATAGTAAGTAGTTACCGTAGCGTAACACCAGGCGTAGGTATCACTCGAGCGTTGCCGACCCTGCAAAAATCTCGAAGTTGTTTCAGAAGCAACGAATGCGACACATTTAAATGGAACAAATCAAATGAACACGGTACAAACACAACGAAAGATAAATTGCGAGAAGTTCCTAATGCCCTCACTCTATGGTGATTACACGGTACAAAGTTTAAGATAACCACTTCATCTGTAAAATATAAATAAAGTAACATGGATTTTGCTAACAAAGTTACAGCTATGATTTGCTATAATGAAATTTGATGACAAATTTTAATTTTATTTGTTTTCGCAGATTATAATTTGTTTAAATTAGAATTTTTGGAAAAAAATTACTTGTAAAATACGTGAGCAAATATACACTCTCAACTTAATTACTATTGTAAAGTTAACTTATGTGTAAGCAAGTACTGGAATTTAATTTTCGCGATTAGTATACATTGATTGATGTGACGGTACTCTGTAATCCCTTTGTAGAATGTTCTTTGCTTTTGTACAGGAAATTCAGAAAACTTTTGTGAAATTTAATTTAAGAGTCCTCTCATTCCTAATTTTGTTACAGTATTTGGGTATTTTTTCCTCTACCTCGCGTATTAATAATGCCATAAAATTGGATGTTCTACCTACGAAATTTCTACCTCCGATTCTCTTTATTACGGTTTTGGGGACAGAATACTTTAGATGAATATTATAACGTCCTTATTTAATGAAGATCCTGTTTTAAATTTAAGGTTGTGCTCGTTTCATCGTTTGTGTTTTATAATTCAGTATCTGACGCACTATTATAAATAAATCGATTGATCAACCCCATTTTTGATTGACGGGCCGGTTGGCGTGGTTGGTAAGATACCCTATCTATCACGTCGCAGGTCGTGGGTTCGATTCCCACTCAGGACAAACATTTGTGTGCATGAACATGTCTGTTTGTCCTGTGTCTGGGTGTAATTATCTATATATGTATGTATTTACAAAAGAAAAGTAGTATATGTAGTATATCAGTTATCTGGCTTCCATAGTACAAGCTCTGCTCAGTTTGGGGTCAGATGGCCGTGTGTGAGGAATAATGTATAGTATAGAATATTTATTAGAGAATATTTATTTATTTTAGAAAAAAAAAGTAAGTATTTATAAATCTCATGTATAATGTTTTACTGATAATTTTCTTAAAGCTATATGAGTCATATAACCAGGTCCACTTGTAGATTTATACATTTAAATAAAAGAAAAATAAACAAATGGATTATTCATACGATTGAAAGATAAGAGCAGAACTACAAAGTGTGACGACATAATGACCCTTGAACTAATACAGTGAAAGCATCAAATTAAAGTTAAAAATGTTTTGCAATTTATCTCTATAATCAAATTACCTATCCGAATTAATTATTCATATTAACTCAGATCTTTTTTCGAATTCTGATTGGTTGAATCAAAATGGATAACTTGGTTGTATAAACGAGAATCAAGGTAGGTACCGATTCAAGAAATTTTGATAAAAAAAAACCTAACACCTCCCACATGTATGCTGTTTGTGAAAAGGTATATAGGTGTATAGGTATCTATTAATATCAAAGAAAAAAAAAAAAACAAAATTGCCTAAATAAAAAATAAATAAATTATTATAATTCCATAAGTTGATAAAAAAAATGCTATGCAATAGCTTTACCGCGGCAGTCCCCGAGTGCCGCACGTATTTTTTCCTATTCCACTTGAATATAAGGATGAATCTTCAATCGATCTTCAAACCTACAGCTGTTTCTGGATAGGAACGTAAAGGTACCATTGAACGCTAAAAATTGGGGTCTTATTCGTTTCGACCACTGATTAGCGTCACCCAGTGTATCGAATAGGCAGTTGGTTTGTATACCACTAAGGTGGCAAATAAGAATACGGCCCGTCTGATACTGCCAAAGTCCATTGCAGTCTAGTATATCACCATTAATAGTAAGTTCTTATTATCTCGTAATTCTATTGCAATTTAAGAGAGCATAGCGATATGTCGCTCAAAGAGCAGCTCGACTGGGGAAGTACCTCCCTTACAGAATACCGCAGCAAATTTCTTGCCGGCTCTTTTCAGTAAAAGCAACCTTCCAAACCGTGCCTTAAAGTCAGACTATTCATATGTGCTTGTGAAGGAAGGCCTTTTTGAATAAAAAATATTTTCATTTCATTTCAAATAACTTATAGTTGTGTTCCTGCGCGTGAGTAAGGTCGCCAGAGCTCATCGGGGAGGGGGGAAGGGTCGGCAACGTGCGAGTGATACTTCTGTTGTTGCAAGCGTTCTTAGGCTACGGTAACCGCTTACCATCAGGTGGGCCGTATGCTTGTTTGCCGACAATGTTGTATAAAAAAAATACATATAATAATACATAGTCATATCTATAGTTTTTTCTATGCTTAGTACACATATTTTTTGTAGTTAATTTTACCTTAATGATACTAGTAAATATTAGCTCTATATCATTTTATCTCCTGGACAGTACACTGCACTTTACCACCGCAAAATTATTAACGATCCCAGTGCATCATCAACCAACGGGAAGCACCTTAGTAATTAGGTACACAGCATTCATGTAGCAAGTACCTTAACAATTCATTTAACAAGATTTATCTACACGAATGAATATACGTATCAATACTGAATAGAATGATATTTTTTCTATAGTATTTGGAAAACAAACAGCATAACTATATTTCAGTATAATAACTGCGAAATTGTGTTTTTTGATTTGTTGGTTTGTCCTTCTTTCGTGCAGCAATGGATCGACGTGATTTTTTCATGGTGATAGGTTATGGACACGATAGTCACATAAGTAACGCTAATTTATAAATAGTAAACTTAATAACTAAGAGCAAAACAGTTTTCGTAGTTAAATTAATGAATGTGGTGACATGAGACACAAATTTTGATTATGCGTGAGATATGTCTTACCTATTCTATTGAGGTTTAAGTGAAGGGGTTGTTTTCAAAATTCTATTCTCTTTTGTAATGTGACCAATGTTAAATGATAATTTGTTGTTTTACGTTTGACAAGCATTTGATTACCTACTGAATATTTTTTGAGGTCAATTTTTTTTATTGAATCAGTGAAGTTCAAAATGGCAGTGAAGTTATATAATAGTGTTTACATTGATTAGGTACCTACCATACACGTAGTAACTTAAATTTTATGAATATCTAAAATTTGTAAAAACGTTATCAACACTGCAACATTTCACCACAAATATTGTCAGTTAACTAAAGCTTTTAGAATTATAATGCGGAGTGGACCCTCATTTCGTACTACAATTCGAAATATTCACGTACGTTATCAAGGCGATCTTCCCTATTCATCCTAAATTTGTCGAAATTTACCTTTACAGTTGACCGCTTATCGTCCACTACATAATCTAATCTTTTCAAGGGATTTTCAACCCTATTTCAATTAAACACTATATGTTATCCTGTACACCGTTATAGTAGATTTTGTAACTTGATCTGTTAGATGTACTGAGCTAAATCCACAATGAAATAGAGCACAGTATTGCTAAGAGCTACGAATTGAATTTATTAAAACAGAGCACCGTATCTAGAAGCTTAAGATTGCCTTATTTAAGTGGCATAATCAGTAGTAAAATACATTTTTTTAAATATATTAAATGAGCTTATACGTTCGGCCGCCCATTAAAACAATGACAAAGTCGTAGGTAGAGTAAACTGGCCTAGATGAATGAATGATCCTTATTAGCTCTGGCTTTGAAAGTCCCTATATTGTTGGAGTAAGAAAACACAGATGCCGGAAGCAAGCTCCACTCCTTTGCTGTCCTTCATTATAAATGAGGATACAAAACGTTGTGTCTTTTGGATAACGTACGGGTCGACATTTTTCCGGCATCTTGTGGTATGATGTTCAATGATTGTGGTAGAATAGCCATTAGTATTTCATGACACAGAAATTATAAAAATGATTTACAATATAATTTTAAATTTACATTTAACGATGGACCTTAATATACGTATATAAAATACCTAATAACCCAACTGCAAAATCTCCAAGAACGGTAATACCACGCTTTAACCTGGCATTCTCTGTCCATCGATTTTTTATAAGGCCGTCGAAACATCTTTGGATTCCATTAAAAAACCTTCAAATGACAAAGATTAATGGCTTTGGTACAATAAACAGCGGCCAAATTAAACAATTCCAATTAATCTGGACTGAATACCCATCTAGTTACCTACCGGAGGTGGAGCAACGCAGCGAAATGCTCAAACTTTTTTAATTAAAATTAATATTTAAAATACTTTACAGTTTTTAGGAATAGTTTCACGCACGAGTCATTTTCAGATATCTAGAACTATTGTTTTTTTTTTAATTATATACCAATAATGGCCTTCGTTAAACCACAATCTCACCATTTTAAGTGATGATTTGGCCAACTTAGGTTAGCATACAAAGCTTAGAAAGAACTGGGCCAAGTATACCTGGTAATGATACCAGAATTATTCAAATGCTGCCGATATCCTGCAGGTTACAGCCTGAACGTATGGCAGTAAGTACAGCACTTGGACACATTTCAGACAGAAAACTTACAGTTATTTATTTGCGTTTTACGTATTGCACGATTATGGCACTTACCGTTTTTGATGTGCCATTTGAGATGTGAATGGAAATCCATTAAAAACACTCATAAGTTATGAAATATATCCGTAATTGTATTCCTTATTTTAAATTAATAGGACATTTCGTAAAACTTATAATGGCTTTTCTTTCTTATTTTTGATATCACTGTGTTCACACACAACTTGCCAGATTTTCCATAACTAAGTACTATGAATGCAGTGGCAATACAAAGGTGCTAAGCAATAGATTTTCAACTGGAGGTTGATACATAGTTACCATGGGAATTTCCTCAAGATGGATTCAAAATTACTATGTAGACAAGAAATATAACTTTATATAAAAATCATTTTCAGTATGTCTTAGTCAAAGACTCTTATTTCCAATGCTTTGACGTCTTGACATTAAGAATCGTGAGAAATTCCCAAGAACATATACAATGTTCGTGCCCCGCCTAACTCCGTAAGCCCTCTATAGCGGAATAAGTGATGCATTGTGAAACACAATATTATTTTGCGACATGGTCTTGTGCACACGGGGCGGTATACAAAAGAGAATACAATAAATTTTCTATCTTATAATGTTCTGAGAAGTACGTATACCTATTTATCATCTTGAAGCTTCTTCTCTCAAGCTTTTGTATGTTGCATCTTGAAGTTTCCTTCATTGAATGCATTGCATGTACAGTTTTTTTTAGAAAATTAAAATCAATATCATCTATCCTAATCCTAATATCCTTATTCTAACTATCCTAATCCTAATATTATATATGCGAAATTGAGTTTGTTTGTTTGTTACCTTTTCACGCCTAAACCGCTGAACCGATCGCGATGAAATTTGGTACGCTGATAGCCTATGGTATGCAACATAGGCTACTTTTTTCCTCGGGAACGCGGGTGAAACCGCGGGGGACGGCTAGTACATAATAAAATTTGGAGTTCCTGACTGATTGACAGATGACTGATCAACAAACTGCCTAAACTGCTCGTTCTAGAAACATGTATCGTAGGTATGCTACTTTTGTAACGTAGGGGTGTATAAAGATAGGATTTTCCGAAACTTTCTACCTCAAAAAGTTAATTGTTGGCCGCCAAAAGCAAGCTTTTTTATGTTCATATATTCTCAGAAAGAAAATGACAATATCATATAGGTATCATCATAAGTAAAGTAACCATTAATATAATAATCAAAATTTGAATTAAAAATATATCTCTTTAAATATTATAAACAGCTGAGTATTATCAACTCGACATAGTATATTCTTATAAAGTAATGATTGATAATTTATATTGTTACGAATATAGTAATCGTTATTTCACGAGAAAATCGCTTTCGAATTTTACTAAGTGTATAATATTTATGCTCGTGACTGTATTATTTTAATAGGTAGTGAATTTGAATTCCTCCAATCTTATAGTACCTAATAGGTCCACGTGGCTATGACCTTAATCATGATTGTTATAACAGTTCGTGTCACAACAGTGCGTGTTTGAAGTATTTAAGAAAATAATTAAGATAATAAAAATGTTATTTTGTAAAAAATCTGAATACAAAGTATATTTAAAATGTGTAATATAGTATTGTAGGCGACTAGAAGCAAACCAAGTAAGCCTTAGATGGGGCCCATGAGCATCGTTGATAGATCAAGACTGTATTGATAGCCCCCCATGGATCCTTCAGAAACACGGTAATGGTTTCAAAACGTTGATAGTGAGAAATATGCAAGATTACTTACAGCTTCCGATGTCGCCTTGAGGATTTTGTCTACGAGCCCTCTCGACCCCGGATCGGGGGGCGAAAACTCCTGGTTCTAAAGGACTAAGAGTCTGATAAATTGGATGGAAAGGATTCAAGTACCAAAATATAACAAAACGCGCAGGAACACAACTATAAGTTATTTGGCTGCGGTATTCTGTAAGGTGGAGGTATTTCCCCAGTCGAGCTGCTCTCTGAGTGACATATCGCTATGCTCTACCTCCTATAAATAATTAAAAAAAAAGAATAACTATATACATTTTATAGCAGATGTTGAGAAAAGTTCAAGATTTCCCCTTTTTTGATATATTCTAATCGATATTATTGCCATGTAATACTAACAACGATCGCAATAGGGAACGATTATAAGAATATAATAATTAAACGATTAACAGAAAGTAATATTTCAAATGTTGGTAATACATATTTTTATTATTATGATTATACTATTATAATCTTGTCAATAAAAAAATATCAATTATTATTATGAACAATATCTAAATTGAATTAACACTTTTAATAGGACTATTTGACTTTATTAGTTCTCACTCTATGCTGCCAGCAAAGTGTCAAAACTGACAAACTTAAACACATTGCGCCAGTTAGTGTTTTTTTCATGTTGTGTTTCTCCGTTACCTATTATTTTATCTTTATTTTATGGTGTCGTATCCTGAGACTGAGGCTTTTAAGTACACATACGTATTTTAGCCCAATGGCCTATTAAACTATATTGAAATCATAAATAAATTAAAACCATATGAAAACAGTAAAATGTGAGTGACAAAATCAGTTTTGTGCAACCTTCATAATATATATATCCAATTCTGCAGAGCTATGTACCTTTCTGATTCTATAAATAGAAGACTTGTGCTGTTAAAGTACAAAGATTTCAACCCTGTACATTGTGGGGCACATCCCCATATATTTTTTGACCATCTCCTTTAACTTTTTAATTAACTTTTCATAGATCTGTATTAAAATCTTTTACCAAAAGAATATGTTAAGTTCTTTGCAAAATTCGAACCCATGACCTTCGCCGCGGCATACGTCACTTGGTAGTGATATCGGATATGAGAAAGATGAGAAAAAATTAAGATGAATGAGAGCAAGAAATTTATATTACAATTAATAATGGAGCTTGAAGTCATCCCCAAATATTGAAAAGAAAACGCTGAAGGATACAAGACTCATCACGTTTAGAAGAAATAAACATTAATTAAATTACAATTGAGTTCAATTTCGTTGGCTGATATCAAATCCGGTTCCGTAATTTCGAACAGACATTGTTATCGATACAGAGGTTGAGTTTTTATTAATATTTGCGATCTGAATTATTATATTAATTTGAAGCCATATATATCTATATAATATAATATAATAAACCTGAAGAGTATTTTGTTTGTTTGAATGCGCTAGATAAAATTTTTTTTTGCCCATTTCTCGAGCAAGATTATTGATTATTTTATCATTTTTGAGTTAAGGGCGCAGCACTTGATCTGATGAAGTCGTATCTTGGGGAGAGAACTCAAAGTGTTGATATCAATAGAGTTATATCATCTGGTTCTCCTGTGCATATGGGTGTGCCGCAGGGCTCTATTTTAGGTCCTTTTCTATTTTTAATTTATATAAATGATCTTCCTTTTTATGTTAAAAATACCTGTGGAATTGTACTGTTTGCTGACGATACCTCACTGCTTTTTAGTGTTGAAAGACTGAAATCCAATTATGACGATGTAAATGGTGCATTAGTCCAGGTATTAAATATATTATATAATTAAACTAAATGTATTAAATTTGCACTACCCAATGTAAAAAAAATTGGCTGTAACTTAGTGCTTAATAATGAATCTCTCGATCTTGTTGAGTCAACAGTGTTCTTAGGGATTACTTTAGACTCAAAACTTCAATGGGGCACCCAAATATCATGTCTCGCGGGGAAGCTCAGTTCGGCTGCATATGCAGTTAGAAAAATTAGACAGCTAACAGATGTAGATACAGCTCGATTAGTTTATTTTAGCTATTTTCATAGTGTTATGTCCTATGGCATTTTGCTTTGGGGTAAGGCCGCTGATATAAAAGCTATTTTTATTTTGCAAAAAAGAGCGGTCCGAGCTATTTATAATTTGAGTTCTCGAGCTTCCCTCAGAGATAAGTTTAAACAAATAAGTATCCTCACAGTAGCATCGCAGTACATTTATGCAAACATATTATTTGTACAACAAAATATAAGTCTTTTTGTAAAAAAAAAGTGATATGCATTCTATTAATACTAGAAATAAGCATAAACTTGTGACCTCTGCTTATAGACTCCAAAAAGTGCAAGGCTCATTCTTGGGACTGAGTACACGCTTCTATAATAAGATTCCTCCTGCACTTTTGAATTTGCCTTTACATACATTTAAGGAACGTGTTAAGTCCATTTTAGTGCAAAAGGCATACTATAACATTAATGAATATTTAAATGACGACAATGCTTGGGTGTAGCGCTCGCTCTTGCAGGATACATTTTATGTAATAAATTTAAGTTTGTTTTGAAAAGAGTAATTGCTGAGTTTCTTGCCGGCTCTTCTCAGTAAAAGCAACCTTCCAAACCGTGCGTTAGAGTCTGACTATTCAGAAGTGCCTGTGAAGGCCTATTTGAATGAATAAATTATTTCATTTCATTTCATATCCCGGTAACGTGGGTGAAACCGCGGGGGAAAAGCTAGTTACTTATTTCAATATTTCAGGGAAGAATTACGAAATTTAAAAATATTTTTATTTATAAAAAGGCTCATGGTTAATGCTAAAATATTTGTTCCGACAACAATATATTATAGGTACTCGAAAGAACAAAGGGGGAAACGTTGGGGAATATTAATTTATCGCCATATATCAAAGCAATATGTTAAAGCTGACCAATGGTCATTTTCGGCGCTGTGAGCCCATTCATTGTTTTGTACGACCTTTTAATTTCAAGAACGTGACTTTTAAAGATATTACGTGGTCAAACAAAGCTGTACAACTGTAAATTATGAGATAATATTTAATGACTTGAATAATGCATTCTAATTTTTTGGGAAACTAAAAATCTCTTTTAATAATCTCAAAACATTTTACAATCAAAAATATAAAATTATATAAAAATATGTGTTCTTAAACGTAAAGATTATACGAACTAAAGTTTTCAGCTTAAAGATAAAATTATTTAAAAACTAACAAATATTTAAGGTAATTTTGAATATTTTTTTGAAGGGTTTGTTTTATCTTTATTAAGTACTAGCTTTTCCGCGCGGTTTCACCCACGTTCCCGGGATAAAATATAGCCTATGTTAGTCGGTGAAGATGTAGCTTTCCAATGGTGAAAGAATTTTTAAAATCGATCCAGTACTTTTTGAACCAATTCGTTACAAACATACATACAAATCTTTCCTCTTTATAATATTATTATTAGTAAATATTGTTATTGCGGTTAAATATTGGTTACACAAAGGTACAAAGAATATATTATTCGCAGATCCTTAGTGGGTATCCTTCATTCGTCTAGCATCATATTAAGGTGAGATACCTACTACTACCAATTTCAAAATAATCGATGGCTATCCAAGGCTAATTAATATTGTAGGTATATATAATACAGAATCCAAGAAACTTATAAAATTATTGTATAAGTCGTACAATATATACCTACCTTTCTATTTAGGTAATAGAGTACAGTTTACGATGTAACATTGTAGGTAAAATTCTAAGTAGCAAATGACACAAAAGAAAGGTTAGGAAACTTTGTTGTAGTTTTAAGTTAAACTTACAGACTTAGAGCCAAAAAAAAATCACTATTTAATGGTATATAATATTTCGCAGTATGCAGCAACTCAAAATAAAACTCCATTAAAACATTAATGTTTCAGGAGCTTTCATCACAAAACTGTTAAAACACAGACTATTTAACTTTAAACTTTCCGGAGAGTTTACTATAAGAACCCAAGAGAGTTTATGGTACTCTCCACTCCATTATCATAAATTGGAATTTATTGAGTCCCCAAATGACGGCCATTTGAAGTACATACCTACATGTGTTACGATAAGTAACTTTTTGACCACTAAAATTGCCTTTGGACTTGCTTAAAACAATATTCATGGAAATTATTTCTATAAAAGTTTTTATTTATTTTATACACCAGCGAAAATCCTAAAAAATATTTTATCTTCCTACGTACTAAGTTTTTGTACGAATACTAGTTTTGGCCTCGAAGTTTGGAAGACCTTTTAAGATCAGCTTTTATAAGTTTCATGAAAGCCCTAAAAATATTCAGGTCTAATGCGCGTAAGTCTGTACGTTTACTGGGTCTTGAGTCTAAGGGTTACTTTTTGAGACAAGGTCAAGATAATTTGTTCCGTTTTTATGGTTGCTTTACATGTTATCACCTCTTAGGGTGTAACTTATCAACTTTATTATTTGTAAAACTTGCGGTATGTACCGTAAGGATGAAAATTATGTAGGTACCGAAGAGTTGTTGTAGTAGAGATAAAAAAATACCTGTTTTATTGAAAAACGCCATCGTCATTCCGACGTTTATTGTCGTAAAATATATCGAAATCAATATAAAAAATGAATGAATGGCTGCAAAACACCATTTACAAATGATATTTTAACTGAACATCAGTCGGATTCACATATTTAGGAAATAGACAAAACGTACGATGCTTGGCGTGTTTGTCCTTGTCAGATAGAAAAGTCATTGAGGTCAACATAATGTTCAATTCAATGACTGGTCAATAAATATTTTCATACAAATTAATATTACGTCTGGCATGAGTGCCTTCAAATAATTGAGTATAATGTTACAAACGGTTCATTTAATAGTGATGGACAATATTATATGCATGAGTAATCCACTAATTATCAAATAAGTCAATAGAATTATGGTTATTACTACCAACTTGAATGTTAATAATGCCATCAATATGACATGAGGAACTATGTAGTAGTACAGTACAGTACAATACACTGATAGCGAATGATTATTCTTTCAGTTTATATGACAACAAATTAATCTTTCGACAGCTTCTTTAAAGATAACAAAATATCTCTTTGCTTCATCAGAGATCTTGAATAAAGTTTCAAATCGAATTTTCCTTACTCAGTTTCCAGGAAATAGGTCAAAGGAATAACTTTCCATGTAGTATCTGACTGTTATTGTCCGCTTTGATGCAAATTGCACAGTACAGTTTTGTAGCAGAGAGCGTTGAATCTTCACGACTTATCGATATGGAATTCGAAAAGGGATCATTTATTAGAACGGGTTGCGTCACTATCCCTTTTTCTTTTTTATTTGAAAAAGTTGTGACCTTCCTTCTAGACATGTGAATACATAAAAAAACCTGTCAAAACGATAACAAAATAGTCCAAAATAAATATCCAAATGTTTTATTTGAAATTTGAATTTCGTTAACGATTACGTGTACGATAGGACACGATGAGTCACGACGGGATACGGTCGCCTGTGCACTCTACGTGACGGTCGGCCTCCCAGGGGAGCTACAGCTAAAACTCTTTTTGTCACTTTTCGTACATGCAATGTGGGCGAGCTTCTAAAAACAAATCGGAAAATTGTGATGTCAGTATTTTTTCTTGTATTATATTTTTGTAGGTAGATTTTTGGTGTTATTTATGGAGCGAGGTGGTAGAATCCTCCATAAAAAGGTGAAGATCTTCCGCCGAGCTAGGTGTCAATGCCGTTTCTTGTCGGGAACTCGTATGTGTGCAAACTCCTGAGTAAGTTTGGGGTATCATATTACATCTGTCATTCATTGCCATAGCATGCACTATGTATTTTGAATGTGAAAGACTTTACCTCAATTTTTTTATTAACAATACTAGGTCAAATTAACAATCAACTGATAACAAAACAAAAAAGTATCAAGTTAACAAAATCACTGGTTTTCAAAAACGAATAAACATCTGGACAAACTTATCTACGTATAAATTTAATTTTTCAAAACATATATGGTTTTGAGTACGAATAAATAAATAATGTAAAAAGATAAACAAATCTATTCTCGTTAGTAAACCAGATGTAAAAGTTAATCCCCTGTTCAACTCTACGATAACGCGTCCCTATCAGTCAAATTCTCCAACCACGTTTGGCTGAGTAGACGCATTAAGAAGCACTGTGTGTGCGTTACCATCGTCACGTCCTTTGTGACTTTACGTGACGAAGAGCTCCCATGTGACGCAGGAGCTATCTCAAAACCCCCTGTATTTTTTTCTGTATGCTTTGTGACGGTGTATTGCTAGATTTTTTGTGCTTCATCATCGGTCAGTATTTCCTTCAGCAAATGAAGTGGGAAAACAAATTATCTTAGTATTTCATCAGTATTACTTTAGGAACCTCAATGCAATAATTATTTGATTAATGTTAATAAACCAATAGTTAGAACATAGTTTTGTTTAAAAAATATCAAGAATCTGTCAAATTTATTAGTATTGTAATAACTTTTGCACAGACTAATTGACGTGAAATATAAAACAGTTGGGATTTAATCTAAAAGCCATGTTTAATGCCAAGTAAACTCTCTTCTCTCCAGAAAATTTGATGAAATTAAAATAAATTGTCTTTCACCAACCTCAGATGAAACAAGAGTTCAGATGTTCATTGAAATTATTTTGGATAATAAGCGTCATCTTTTCAAATTTTTTTTTTTAATGGGAGGTTATTTTAAGATAGACAGTGATAAAATCAGAGATTAGCCAGATAGAGAGTAAGCCTACATAGTAAAGGAAATAATATGTTAAAATAATAAAAGGGCATGATGATGACGTAAGTAAGTATTTTCCGGCAGTGCAAGGGTACTTTGTAGTAGGAACCTGCCTGCCTGGCTACCACTCTCAAAAATCTGTTTGCTAAACACCTACTGGTATATTCCGGCTATACTTGAGAGCTAGTTCTTTCTAGATTTTGTGTAGGTACTTATCACCTTCGGCCACATCATCACTTACCATAGTGAGATTGTGGTCAAAAATAGGTTTAATAACGTAAAAAAGCACGAAATTTACTAGAGTTTAAAAAGTTTCTGTCTTAAGAAAGCAAAACAACAATGAAAATATTTTTTCAAACACGTTTTATAAACCCAGGTTTTAGTAAATATATAATTAATTTTAATTATAGTATGATTGTTTGACTGTATGTTTACCACTCAATCACGCCGTAAAAGCTGACTGAATTTGGATGAACCATTAGCACATAGATATATCATTCCCTGGAATAGAACATAGGACACTTTTTATCGGGGAAACATTAAATTAACTAGGGGACACGGATAAATCTGCAGAATTCATGTAATTTTTTTTATTTTTATTGTAGATTAAATTCTGAAATACCCATGGGGTATATTTCATATCGCATAAACACTGGTCAGCCATTTGTGCTTAGACTTGTTGCAACTAGAAATCGCGCACTGCAGGGAAATAAGTAAAATAAAGTAAGACTTTGCCATTTCAAAGTCTTCTATTCAGTTTTCCCTTGACATATTCGTCTGATAGATGGCACAAAACGATACGGCCAGAGAATGGGCCAAGGGTTCTAGTATCGGTAGATACCCATAAGTGGTGTTCACAACAACGTAAGGCGGAATCAAGGAGCTGAAATCTCGACTGGGATACCATATCTTAAAGGTTCCGACGTGATGCGATTTACATAATAGGGGCCCACTCGGCCTTTCTTCTATGTAAATGTGAAGTTTTTTCTCCTCGTTCCGAATGGTATTAACTGTGAAGGCTTGGAATGATTGATATAAAACGGATATGTTTCTGGATGATTTATGGGAGTCGCACTTATGAGAGTATGTGTATAAACGTTTTAAGGTATTAAACTTGTAGTTAACTATTCTGCTAAGCGTTTTATGCCAACTTTAATTTCCTCTGTCCAACAAAAATGGGACTTTTAAATTATTTTCTAAATTCGATGACATTTTGTGAATTTGATTTTTATAATAGAACTAGCTGTCCCGGCAGACCTTGTTCTGCCCTATTTCTCTAAAACAAAGTAACATTGTTTTTTTTTTATGTTAATAGCTGCCCCAACAGATTTTGTTCTGTCTAACGCGCCTTTGTTTTGTTTTGATTGACGTCTAATGTTTGACAGCTGGGGACAGAGTGGTTTGTATTGGAAAAGAAAATTGTTGTTTTTATTATTTTCCTCGTATTATTTACTTTTTTTCTCTCCATATGAACCACCCTCAGACTTCATCAAACACAATAAAAAAGAAATTACCCAAATCGGTTCAGCCGTACTCGAGTTTTGCGCTTAGCAACACATTTTGCCATTCATTTTTATATTATAGACTATCATAGCCAAATTAATCAAATAAAGCTGCTTACAAATGTAAAACAGTTTCATAGATAGATTCAAGTATTAATTTCTAATTTCTGTAGAATTTTAATAAGTTCGTATAATGAATAGGTACCAACTAGGCAGTGACAGCTCGCAGCTATTAACCCAAAAGCTTAGAGTTACACACTTCACCAAGGCAAGGATGATAGAAAATCATGTGAACTTCTTGCAGATTGCCTAAAGATAATAGGTATTATATAGATAATAGGGCAGACCTGAATATTTTCAGCAAGTGAACCTACCTAATATTGAACTGGTTTCTAATGAAACCACCGTTGCTGTTTGCGTTTAATTTATAAAACCAGATGTTTCAATCCACGTTGAAGATTTTGATTTCAAGGATACTGATTTTTCTACACAATGACTAAGGCGAACGAAATGAAATTTATTGTAAGAATTCATCATGTATTTGACTTTATCTTGACGTTAACATTTATAACACAAAATAAATAATCAAATACTTAGACCTCTTTAAAATAAGAGATTCCAATTTTATCGACACTGAGGATCGATTAGAGGTTCCAAAATTTCTATATAATATATAGATACTATAATTTTTACATAGGTTTTATGAAATATATTTGTAGTTTTTAAATTAAACAATAAAAACCATTTTGTCGCATACGCCCTCTCCGTTTTCTATGAGAGGTCGCTATAGTAGGGAACGGGATGCAGCACGTTGAATTTCAGATTTTTAAGCTTAAGGCTCCAGTCTCCCTAAAATCAGTGTTCTTGCGGAATTTATCAGAAAAGAAATATTGTTTTTTAGTCATTATAAAAGCAATAAATGAAATATATTTTACGTTATTTTAAAGTGTGTGATTTGAAGTTTCCAATACATATTTTATTTTTTAATTTGACGCCACTATTATTAGCTTTGTGAGGCTTTAAACATACCTCTATTTACGTTCCACGCGTAGAAGGTCTCGTTCATGCACACGCCACGAAAAAAATATAACAAAAACAAGAAATGTATTCAGATTACATTTGTCGGCAAATCCTCTACAACAATCTTATCTAGTTACTTTTTTTTCAAAATCGTCTCAATTTCTTATTTAAACTGCTTTAAAAAGTTATAAATTTCTGAATTTGACCCTTGCAACATATATTTTTTTTCTATTACAAAGTAATGGATTAGAGAAATCACACTTTAACCACTCTGAAAGCATCTACTTATCTGTTGAATAAAAAATATAAGCATTCAAAAAATCATTTGAAATAAATTTACCGAACCTAAACAAATAAAACATAAAACGCATCATAATTCCATTCAATTCCGCTGGGAATTGACAGCCGTTCGTTGTGTTATATATATAGTTTCAGTAAATTTATTTCAAATGATTTTTTGAATGCATATATTTTTTATTCGACAGATAAGTAGTTGCTTTCGGAGTGGTTAAAGTGTGATTTCTCTAAACCATTACTTTGTAATAGAAAAAATATATGTTGCAAGGGTCAAATTCAGAAATTTATAACTTTTTGAAGCAGTTAAATAAGAAATTGAGACGATTTTGAAAAAAAGTAACTAGACAAGATTGTTGTAGAGGATTTGCCGACAAATGTGATCTGAATACATTTCTTGTTTTTGTTATATTTTTTTCGTGGCGTGTTAATGAATGAGACCCTCTACGCGTGGAACGTAAATAGAGGTAGGTATGTTTAAAGCCTTACAAAGCTAATAAAAGTGGCGTCAAATTAAAAAATAAAATATGTATTGGAAACTTCAAATCACACACTTTAAAATAACGTAAAATATATTTTATTTATTGCTTTTCTGATGACTAAAAAACAATATTTCTTTTCTGATAAATTCCGCAAGAACACTGATTTTAGGGAGACTGGAGCCTTAACGCGGTGTCACCAATTCACATTTGACAAAATTCAAACGTGCTCCTAAATAAGTGGGCGTTGCTATTTATAAAAACATGAAGTGGTACCCACTATTATATATATATAATCTGACAGTAGCAGTTAAGTACTGTTTTGAAGACTGTGGGATAAATTCCTGTGGTACCATAAAAGTCGGTGAAAATTTCTATAAACCAAGGTTTTTGTTGTCTACTGCCAACAAACCATCAAACACACTTGCGCATTTATAATTAATTGTAGAGAAGGGATTTGATACTAAATAGTTAAAAAAGATAAAAAAAAATATGAATTAATGATAATGATAAGTATTCAATGAAAGATACTATTATGTTTGAAACTAGGCACTGTACTTTTACTTGAGCTCTTAGATATAAGTGATTTATGACACTTTCAAAAGTTAGTGAATTCTCTGCTCTTCGTTACAGTCTACAAACTAATAGGAGTCGGTTTTAGTCTGAAATAGAAATAACTACCATACGTCTCCATCGCCAACAAGCCCAATACTGTAAACTTATAAATTTTATAACAATTTAACTTTTACCTACTAAATTAATTTTATAATTAATTCGAAATTGAGTTAAGAGAGATCCTTGCAACTTACATCTTCGCTTACCATGGTGAGGTTTAGTTAAAACACAAACCTATCAACAATACTATTAAAATCTATCACCATGATGAATGAAAATAATAAAGCATGGATGAAAAAGTAGGACAAAAATTTAAGAAAAAAAAAAAACCCTCGTTTCTATCAAAATTATTGATTACAAAATTAAACAACACAATACCTACTTAAAATTGAATATTGAAACCGTATATAGGACCCAACGATAAATGGATGTTTAATGAAGATGATTAATTACGTGGCGTTATCGTTTCGCCTGAAGTTCGTGAGGCCTAATTCATCATAATAATATGTGATGCGATCGTGTTACGATTTTGTTCTAACCTCGTGAACTATGGCTAATATTGGCAATTTTTTGTGGAATTCCGGTGTATTTGTTTTGGTATTCCATAAGCTCGAATGTGTAGGTTCAGGTACTTGAATTTTGGTTTGGCTTGAAATATTTTTATGGATTTGCATCAGAAGGATTGAACTTTACAGTCGAAAACATGACTGGCAACGGGACCTCTTAATTTCATTTGTTGATATTGTTGTCAGCTAGGATTGAGTAGCCAGCATTCTTTTGAATGCGCGTAGTGAGCGACTTTTAACAGCTCCGGTACCATTCTGGAGAAATGGAAGTGGGGTAACTCACGAGGCCACTCGTCAGAGTACCATAATTTATACTGTGGCGGCAAGACCTACCGCAGATGGTTCCTTTGGTGACCTTAGGGTCACTAGGTATAGTGTGCCATGTGGTTATGACCGAGAGGTTGGTATGCGTGGCCACTGTGACAAATCTTGTAGTCGAAAAGAAGGGTCTGTTGATATTGTAGGATTTTGTGATAGACGAGATTAAGTTCGATCAAAGTAGGCCTTTGAACTGCTTATAAATAATTTTCTGTTTCAGACGGTAAATGATTCAAAACTAATTTTCAAAACTCAAGCTGAGTTTTATCATCAACTTCATAACTATCTAACCAAATAAAACATATAGAATAATAATATTTAACACTAATATCAGAACATTGTACGACACGTGTGCATACGATGATATCCAGTTTGTATTCACAAGTTTATGCTGTGACATTACTATCGGTTGAATATTCATAATATACTCGTACCTACATTATTCAAACTAATATAGCTACTTACCACTTAAGGTGGGATAAACCCCTGTACGATGCATGAAAATTATAACTATAATTCTGTATAAGGGAAAGTTAATGATTTTAGAGCCAATACTGTATTATTAACTTACCAAATTCCACCCCGCGGTTTCACTCGCGTTCTTGAGATAAAAAGGAGTATATTTCTCTATGCCATAGGCTACCTTCGTGCCAAATTCCATCATTGGTTGTGCCGTTGAGGCGTTGAACCTACCAAACAAACAAACTCATTGTCTCAGATTTAAAGTATAAAGAATAAAGTAATATGGTAAAGTAAGTAAAAATAATAAAGATATCTGACACGTGGAGGTTATCAAACTAAGATAAAATAATAAAACGGTACTTCGTATTCGTTCGTAAACGTTGTCCAACAGATTTTGTAGATCATAAAATAAGTATTGTTTAGAAACGCATTTTGTTAGCGATTCTTTTGTATGGAGTTTTCTTTACTGCATATTTCATGATATCGACTCTCTCGATTTTGTTGTAAATATTGTAAGCGATGTTTGAACGTAAAAGTTAGATGTATTTTTCAAAAACTATTTTTATATTATATTATACTACGTATATTGGACAACAGTAAAGGAACAAAGTAGCTATCATTTTTTAGACTTAATTTGAAGTTCAAACTAACTCGACGTCAACTACTATGGTGAGATTGTGGTTAACCAAAAGCCGTTACTTATAAAGAAAATTAAACTGTCAAATACTGTACCCACATAAAAGGTTTTCGCTAGACCTCCCTATAATAACTTTTTGGCAGGTGGATTGGTGATCGCTGCCGACGCTGTCTATTTTCTGTAGACCCTATTTAACTAAACATAAAGTTTTTTTTATTATATAACTTTCGGAAGGTAAACTGTTAAATATTTACGACCTCTAGCAAAAAGATCTTTGCAAACTCATTAACCAATGAAGTATTAAAAATGCCAAAGAATAATTGTAATAATTTCCTTAAATCTAAATACTATACCTACCTAATAACCATTGATGAACTTAGAAATAATGTTTGACTTTTTTAGATAATACTCGTATTGAGGAGTTTATTAAAACCTTATTAGCAGTAAGACTCAGCCATAGGCCACGTGGTCTATAATTATGTACAATTCTACTCAAATACGTATGTATTTTATTCTAGGTATGAGCTAAAAATAAGTTTATTTTATTACATTTCTAGTAATGGTTCCTTTTTGCTAATTTGGTTTTCAACTTCCTTTATTTTTATATTATTTATTTACAACATGTATTTACAATCAATGTATAAAATACAAACTATGATATATAGAAAACATCCTCAAAGCCCTCGCTGCTGTCGATAGGCAAGGTTCCCAACAGGAAGGCAGCGTTCCCTTTTCGGATGGCCAAGCTAATGCGTTGGCGGAAAAAGCTCCCAGCCCGTCGGTCTCCCGAAGCCTCGATGAGCTTGTATGATAAAATCCGAGCAAATCGGCGAGCTTCGAACCCCCACGGACCCAAGGTTGAACAAAAAATTAGGACTTCCTTGTATTTTTTTAACTTAAAAAAATACCAATTTTATTTTGATTCGTTGTTTATAAGATTTTTGAAAATTTAAAAGTAATGTAATTTTTGCTTTCGGGCCGTATGCTTGTTTGCCGCCTTAGTGGTATAAAAAAAAAAAAAGAGCTTTCGATTTTGGTAGGGATGATATCTGAAACAGCAAAAAAAAGACCTGCTATTACATTGTCTTTATTTACCATAAACATTAACTAAAAAATAATTAGGCACTCATCCAATTTTAACGAGGTGTTTCTAGATAAAAATAAACTTTTAAAAAGCTGAGTAATCACTTTTAATGGCCACAAGTGCACATAAACCAAGACCCGGTACCAGGAGCATTATGAAAAACGTACAATACACAGTTGCCGCAAATGAGAAACAAAAGGAAACCTTTACCATCCCACTCAACTTTGCTTTTAGCATTTTAACATGCCGCCATTGAAAATGTTAAGAAAAACATTTGTTAGAGGGCTGAGATGTGAGAGTTGCGAGCAATTTAGGCCTTAGAATTTTTATCTAGTTTTTTTTAATCCATACTGCAACTCGTAGTACATCAAACAATCTGAAAGCGTATAGAAACTGCTATGTTAGTCAGAAAATACAGTTGATGTTGATGTTTTCGTTTATTACAATCAGTTGGTCCTAGTTTACCTGTTTTTTTTTGGGTAACTAAAGCACATTTCCAATATTCAGGAATTCAAAGGTCAAGAAAACAATGATGAACTGTAAATTATTCTAGATCATTATGGACGCACAATGAGTAGGGTGTAGTGTAGGCATATGGTGAGAAATAAGTAATATTTCATTTACGCTGGGGTGGAATCGAAAGGACACTATGTTACGATTATCGACTATTTTCTGTGTTGTGGTTGAGGAATCAGTATCTGACATTTTATTTCATGATATTATAATTAGTCTATTAAATAGTCGAAATGTAGAACATTTTAGTAGTTAATTAAAAACGAGAGAACATGTTTTTAGATTTTTTTTTGTCATTATAAACAAACATCCATACATACAAACATTCGCGTTTATAATATTAAGTGAGGATTAAGTTATTGTAGGTACTTATGTCAATACAGACATTTCTGTATGTCATATCAATGATATGACATTTTTTCGTCAAACCCATAAATGTGGGGTATCTATGGATAGGTCTTCAAAAATGATATTGAGGTTTCGAAATTTTTTTTTTTCTAAACTGAATAGTTTGCGCGAGAGACACTTCCAAAGTGGTAAAATGTTGGTCCCCCCCCCTGTAACTTCTAAAATAAGAGAATGATAAAACTAAAAAAAAGATATGATGTACATTACCATGCAAACTTCCAACGAAAATTGGTTTGAACGAGATCTAGTGAGTAGTTTTTTTTAAATACGTCATAAATCGTAAATCGCAATTTACCTTTCATTCAATCAACTCAAATATAAAAAAAATGGCAAAAAGCAAGGTCTTACAGCTCAAATAAAGGAAAAATTTAAAAAAATAAAAAAGTTGAAAATTAAAGGATGTCCCCATACATACATAGTTATGCCAATTAATAAAGACCTCTGAGTTGTATGGGCGCTCATACAATTTAGAGGTCTAGCTTAATTGGCACCAACCTCAAATACAGTAAATAAATAAAATTATGCATTTCCCGTGATGGACGAACGATGGACGAAGTTTGTACGGAACCCTCGGTGCGCGAGTCCTACTCGCACTTGGCCGGTTTTTTTTTATTATGTTGTTTTGTTTAACTGCAATAACCATTTGATCACAATCTTACCATATTAAGTGATATGGCTTAGGCGCTTATCACCGTAAGCCCAAAAAAACTGGCTTTCAAAGCATGGTACTAGAAATTATTAATTAAGTAAGCTACCCCAGTAGCTGTCGTTTATTTGCCCTAAATAAGTTCAGATTTCAAGTTCCACATCTAATGCGTATTGTTTATACGAAAACTTTTGATTGCGAGAACCGGCAGTTATGAAAACGAACAACTGGACCGATATTTTGTCATCTAATATACGAAGGGGACTCGTAATATTATCACAAACCCCTTTTATTGGTAATCAAAACTTTCCACTTCGGCGGGCTTTGATGAGAAAAATTACAATCGTTCGAAAATGGATATTCCGAGCATTATTTGCAAAGTTGTACTGGAAACTTTATTAAAATAAATATTATTTTATTTTACTGATATTATATACTGGGTGACTTTTTAGTCACTGGCAATACTTGCAGGGGTGGAAGTACTCATCAATATGAACAACTTTTATCATAGGACTAACTGTGAAATCACGAAAAAAATATCAGCTGTTCCCTACAAAAGTTCAATACCTACTCGACAACCTAGCAACCGTTTTATTTTACGCGATATCAGAGTTGGTCACATAATAAAAGTTGTTCATATTGATGAGTACTTCCACTCCTGCAAGTATTGCCAGTGACTAAAAAATCACCCTGTAGAGGTAACTGAAGGATATTTCCAATATTCAAAAACAGTTAACCGAGTGAGATTAGGTTTTTCGGTACGCGGTACGAACGCTGAGTGGACCGAAAGGACGAGATACCATTGCTTGGTCATCAGTTCCGTACAATCAATAAAGAAAACTAGATTTCACAGTATATTCATATTACAATTTGATCCAAAACTGTATTTTGATACAAAATTATACTTTTGCTATTTTAGAATTTGTTTTATACATACCGTTAAACCAATATTAGTCCGAAAATGTGTGCGAAAATAAAATCCCACATATTATACTGTAAGGGATCTAATAATGGATACGGTGAACATGTGCGAAAATAAATTTATTATTATAGTTCACCGTAGGCCTCGTGACGCCGGGTATATTGGACAACTACGAATACCTTGCCCGTATTTTTTACATAATATTTGCAAGGTTTTAATGATTGAATAATATTTTTGGAAGTTTGCTAAAATTTTGAATTCAGAATAGTGATATAAATACAGTATTGAATATTATATATAAAATATTAATCTCAAGGTTTTTTTTTACTTTATATATGCTTGTGTTTGACCACAATCTTGCTATGGTACGTGATGATGTGGTCGAAAGCTGTAAGCACACAAAGCCTCAAAGGAACTGGCTCTATCAGGTGCAGCCAGGCGGATACTACAAAGTTACCTACCACCGCGACCGTGCAAATCTCACTAAATTAGATACATCTTTTGTTTTATATTTCTTATATATAATATTCTATTCTATTATATTTCTTCGATAGTCTGATCTGGCAAAACAAAGTAATGGCTCCAACGCCTTCCGATAGTCGGATCAGACTATCGGATCCGACTATCTGATCAAAAATCTGACGTATATTACCGGCCTAAGTCAACATGACTTTCAATGTGATTCCTCCCATTCCTAATTTATCAAAACAATCATTGATTTTATTTATTATCTAAACAAAATTAAAAAATCATACTATGATAAAATATGAACATGATAGGTATTATCTCCACGTTTTGGAGTTAAAAAATTACGTTTATGCTATTACGCACTTACGTTAAGTCGGCTTATCGATAAATTCTTTGCGCTTTAAGAACCCGGCATCTGCAATGTAAAGCGGCGCATTTTCAAAAGGTAAAATTCTTATAGCTGGCTTCGGATTTCAAATCCGCATAGTATTATTTTCATTAGATAGTTCTTTTACTAAATTGGTAAGCTCATAACGCCTAGAAGGAACTTGTTGTCATGTGGAGCTCCCGAAACATACCGTAAGTACTTGGCATGGATTTTTAACTTGAGGGCGGTAGCTAGCCAGGTGAGTACTATAAAGTACCCTACCACAGTGCTAAAATTGTAATAAATGGGTGAGCGTTTATTTAATATTTTAGCACTGTGGTAGGGTACATTTATATGATTTTGTATCTTTTATATGATTTTGGTTTTATAAAAAAAGGAATGGTTACGTCATATCCACATAATGACATGTAAAGCGTAGGTATGTTTAATTCATTATATTTCTTTTAAAACATTTCTTTTTATATTAATCAGTTGGGTGAAATTCAAATAAACCACACACATTTACTAACAGGTGAAAAAATAAAAGCTTGTAAAAAAACATTCCAAAAAGTACAATGTATCAAACTGGTTGCAAAAAAATAAAGGCCATATGACATGACATAGATAAGACTAAAAACAGCGTAAACGTAGCTTGGGAAACTCAGATTGCTTATAATGATAACCATATTTGTTATGTCATTCATTTAATACCTTCCTCTGCTAGCGATTTTGGCCCTTGGCAATTTTCATGTTTCATCTTATTGAAATTTCCTTTGATGTTTATTTGACGAGCACTTGAGCGTTATCGTTTGATCAGTCAAAAAGTTTTAGTAAACTTGAGCTTTGAATTAAATTATTGCCTTGGGTAGAAATTGGGAGTCCCGGGTTCTATTTCCGGGTCAGGCCAGACATAAAAAAGTTTTTGATATGCGCCAGTGAGACGACTTTAAAAATCATTGAATTAATCGCCAATGAAAATGTAATCAACAACAAACATCGATTAACAAACCTGCTATCATTTCAAATGGAGCAGACAAGTATGATCCCGACGCTGTTAATCCACATTCTATACAAGACTGTAGTAAATGCATCGCCATTAGAGCTGCGGAATCATCTCACTTGATAGATTACATTGCATCAAAGGAAGGTTAGTCGTTGATTTATTTCACTCGAATGAACGAAACAACGTAATCATTTCCAGTCTAGTACCTTCTATCAAAGCGATCGGTGTTAATTTTGAAAATAAATCCATAAAATAAAAATATATAAGTACAAATAAATTATTCGTCTGTCAATAATAATATTGGTCTGTATATTTTATTTATAACTAGCTTCCGCCACGCTGTTTCACCCGCGTTCCCGAGGGATCTTATGTTTTCCAGGGATAAAAAGTAGCTTATAGCCTTCCTCGATAAATGGACTATCCAACACTAAAATATTTTTTCAATTCGAACCAGTACTTCCTGAGATTAGCGCGTTCAAACAAACTCTTCAGCTATATATTATTAGTATAGGTAGTATAGACGTACCTAGTATGGAGAAGTACGATATCCGTATAGTAAGTATTGTACCTACTTCTCCATACTACTAGATTTTTTTTAAAGAGTTTAACGTTTTAACGGAGTAACAAACATAATTCGCATTTTACATATAATATTAGATTCAAGTAATGCTTATTGTTATTGTAACCAAGACATTGTAATCTAGTTAAAAAATGGTAGTCTTTTTCATTTAATGCATTTTTTTTCCAAAATATCTTATTTATTTTAAAATATTTATAACAACCAAAAACTAGTCTTAACTTGGGAAGCTTGATGGCAATAAATTTAAAAGTAGATGCGAATAATTAAATATAAGCAACATTTTGTACGTAATTAATTTTGTAAGATTGTCTACTTTTAAACAATTAATTTGATAGAACAGTTTTTTGTAAATGTTTATTTCATTCATAATATTATGCGTTAATTAGTGATAGAGATACAATTAATAGAAGATTACGCGCAACTCTGTATAGCGTTGATAATGACCACAAAAATGACTTTGCCATCTTCGTTTATAAGTATTGCCAGTGACTAAAAAATCATCCAGAATAATTTGATACACTAAAATTCGACCTTGAGATTTTACTCTCATCGCGCCGTTTTTGTTCTTTTTATCAACATGCGTATTTCATTAAATATCATCATAATATTTTTACCAATTTGTTACCTCTGTTTTATTATATTCTTCATCATAAACAGCAGCCTTTGTTCGCAATTTGAGCACCGTCGCGTCGGCAGCGCGTCGAGGCGTACGTACCACAGCACCGCGCTTTAATAAACTGTAATGGTTCACACGTGGTTCGTGTTCAAACGATGTGCGGCTGGCGCGATACTTCCAGATTGAATTTTCCTCTTGTTTAGAACGACAGAATGACTGATGCCGTACATTATCTGTTCCACGCCCGTCATAATGCGTGTTCAGTTGCTTTAATATCCCTTTATTGCTTTCCTGCTAACATTAGCGGAACACCACACGTTACGAATATGTATTTAAACATGTGGTGGAGGTTTTGGCGTTTTGGGTTTGTTCGTAGAAGTCCCTATTACGTCGTGGGAATGAAAGTTATGTGACAAAGTCCAATATTACCCACATGAAATAATTACCTAACTAAGGCATATTAAAACAAAATCAACAAAAAAAGGTATAAAAATCATTGAGTTTTTTGAAATTATAAAAATTCTGTTTTTGTTTTAAAAACCATACAAGTTAATTTAATGAGACACGATTAAAGTTCAGAGTTTCAATAAAGGAAAACATTTTTGTCAATAAGCTACATGCTAAAAAATTCATAATAAAAAGTATTTCAACAATTTCCTACAGAAGGTAAGAGAGGTAATAAAAATCTTATCTTAATATTGTTCCACCTTTGAACTTTTCAGATAAGACCGATGAACTTTTGAAACTAAATAAAATAAAGGTATCTTTGAGGTTCGGTTCTGAATAAGATTTCGGTCAATGGATGTAGGTAATTTACTAAAAGTTCCTTTTGGTTCTTTCATACTGACAAAATTTTGTTTCAACAACATTACTTAGGATAATAAGTTCTTTGAGTAATCGATAAGGATATTACAGAATAACTAGCTGTCCCCCGCAGTATCACCCGCGTAGCGGTATAAAAAAAAATAGCTTACGACCGATTCTCAGACCTACCGAATATACACAAAAAAAATCATAAGAATCGGTCGAACCGTTTGGAGGAGTTTGCAGACAAACACTATGACATCAGAATTACTCTTTTTCAAAGAAATATAAATCCTACCTACATTTCCAACTCTATACTTAAATAAACTATCAGCAAACAGAATATCTGGTTTTGACACGCTCCCTACCTATCAATTTAACCACGAACAATTCTCAAAATTGTAATTCAAGTCTAGTAAGTTTCTGAGAATCTTCGTCAAGTTAGGGTATTCACATAACTTCTGTAGGCATTAAATTGGCATTCCGTTACAATACTTTGAAAAGTATAAGGTTTTTGTTCAAATATCTGTTCTATTAATGATGTTTGTTTCATGCAAAAACCTGACGACAAACATTTTTGTATTAGGATTTTGTATGAACCTATGATGTTCAAATAACGAATTTGGACATTTAGATCATGAGTGTAACTTTGAAAACGAAAGTGTTTCCTTATTTCGTATCTCTGTTGTAGCATTAGCCGTCAAAACTGTGTCCGATGAATGTATGCAGTACCTGTATCAGTTATCTGGCTTCCATAGCACAAGCTCTGCTTAGTTTGGGGTCAGATGGCTGTGTGAAAGAAATAATGTACCTACCAGAATATTTGTTTAGGCTATTTATTAGGTGAGTTATTTATTTAACAAAATCAGAGTACATCTAAACTTGATCCAATTTCTTCATGTACCATACATAAAAATAATTCAAAAATATTGCCATAACACACTAAAGTGTGTTTCAATGATACAAAAATAATTTGTGACTTCTCAATTGAACCGATATATACCAAATAGCCCTGCCAATTAATTGTATACGAATCAAATAACTTTAATTACCGAGAAAATAGGACCCATGAGCTTTAGATGGTACAAAATCTCTTAAAGGGCTGTTAAAAAGATTAATTGAAAGGACAAGTTGGTCATTGGTTCGTATTTAGCTCTCTCATGGTTAACAGTTTCGCACGATTAAGCATCGCACTGGACTGTTTAATGGATATTTAGTCATATGGGTTTAGGCCTTTTAAGGTACTGGAGTTAAAGCAAACTTACGACCAGAAAGTATTATGTTTCAGTTCAAAGATCGCAGGAATCTTTACAGATTTGTGAGAGTACTTTGAATCTACAGAAATATTAGGCCGTTAAACATTTATATTGAACTCCTGCGCCTTTACGTTTCATAAAAATATAGTTGAACTGGGTTTAGCAATGCCGATATTTATGTTAATATTTTGTTGATTTATTTTATTGGAGACATGATATAGAACTTGTATTAAATTTGTTTATAACCGATCCTTTTAATTTAACGATTGGTGAGGAATGTACAATATTTTATTTCCTCCCAAAAACAAATGCGGAATAAGTAATAGTTGCCATAATATATCAATAAACTAATCTTAGATAGGTATTTAATCATATAAATACTACCTCATGAAAATCGCCAAATCCAATAACATATTGATTGGACAGTAGAAAGCTACTAATTTCCTTTTACAACATTATATCAGTCCCTTTTCCCGTTAAAGAATCTCTGCAAGGGATAATTTAATCAAAAAAGCCCTTTGACAACCAATATATAAAATGTTACCCGACGTAATAAGGAAAATATATGTGTACGGCTAATAATACGATAGTTCATAGGAGTTCATCAAGATTCCCTATCTTCGGGGACAATACTCGAGGTCATTTAGAGGTCATAAATAAAAATACTATCCGAATATTGTATCACCCACTAAGGGATGCTCGGGAACTGTCGCCAGGTAGTGGCAGGTAGCTACTTTGTATTCCTTGTACAGACGTGGAAGAAAAAGTTGAATTTTTATAAGATTTTTTTTTTATTTGTATTTGAAAGCGATGATAGTCCACTGGTCTTACAATAAGTTTGAGGAGAAGGAATGCATCATGTGGAAACCATAGCCCGGTGGTAGGGTACTTTGTAGTACCCACCTGGCTGGCTGGCTATCATTCTCATGTAGAAGGTAATACAAAAAACGCCATGTATCCTAACATTAGCATCTCTACTTAGTATATAAAACGACGTATCCACCCAAAACATGGGCATTAATGGAAGGGGATCATGTGATCTATCACATTGTATTCACCTTGGTTCTAAACTGTTATAGCCTTGTTTATATGGTAGTTTTCAGTTCCTGCCGCTTCATAAAATTTTAAGAATAAAAATTGAGTATTATGGTTGACTTAAATGTCTCCATACATTTTTTATTAATTTTTATTATTCATATTCTAAAATACGGACCTAAAACTAGAAGAATATGGAGCAAATGCAAGGCGCTAAAAAAATACGAAAACGACTAAGTTTGTTTGGATTAACAAATTTAGAAACTAAATTGTAACTATTCTAGTAACAAACATCAACACGGCCTCGAGTGTACGAGGACGTTCGTTGAAATGAATGTCGCTTACGGGACCATAAATCCTTAAATATTAAAACTGGCGCACCAGTGACCATAGATGCTGAAGTTTTTGAAATAATGAAGACATTCTGAATATTTCGTCTCAGTAAAAATGGCGATTATATTTTCAAAGGACATGGCTAAACAACTGCCCTAAGCATGTACCTATAGAAATGTCACACTAGCTCGTAAAATTTAAATATTCATTTATTAATTATTACGGTTTTATCACTCTCCTAGAACTTTTGTGAACAAATCAAATAATTAAAAGTTGTTTTCATGTTTTTTTATTTGACAAGACGAACATAAAGACGATATGAGAAGTACCATTCACGAAGATGTGGTCAATAAACTTACATTCAAAGATATTTGCGTAAGCTGAAATTGTCATTGAATATTTTATTTCAATACTAGCTGTGCCCCGCGGTTTTATCTGCGTATAATTTAATAATAATAAAATAATTTACTTATAATATATTTTTTTTTACCTATGTTGCAGTTTGTAAACAAACGCCTAACTAAAAGTTCATAGCAAAATCGTTTTCTTGTATACTTTGTTTATCTATTGACGTAAGAGATTCTACGATTTTATTTTCAGGATTTTAACGATATGACTAGTTCCTGAAACTTTTTTCATACAAAATACCAATATTCAGCTATTCAGCATTACATATTACTAAGTACAGTGTTTATACATGGTTAGGGCAGTCGCCCATATTCAAATAGCCATGTCCTTTGATTATTTCTTAAATATTTTTATGCGGTGGCGAATGAGTCACTATTATGGTACGACGAGACGATGGCTTTCACTAAAGACTAGCCTTCCGCCCCGCCGTTAAACCCACCAAAATTTTACCCTCTTAGGGGTGGTAGGGTACTTTGTAGTACCCGCCTGGCTGGCTACCACCCTCAAGTTGAAAATCTGTCGCCAAACACCTATTGGTGTGTTCCGGCAGCTGCACTTGACAGCCAGATCCTTCTAGGCTTTGTGTGCTTACCACCTTCGGCCACATCATCACCTACCATAGTGAGATTGTGGTCAAACACAAGCCTATACAAAGTAAAAAAAAAATAAAAAAAATCTTTCCTTAGTAGATGCCTATACTGTATACTATGTGCAAAATCTCAAGTCTCTAGGTACAGCAGTTGTGTCTGTGTGTTGATGTATCAACAGGCAGTAAGTTTACCATTATACAGATAACATCAATTTGTATTCATGATAACAACAATAGTCTGGGAAAAGAGCAGTTACACAATGTTTTTAAACGGTATCTTAAGTCGGCTGTTCCTTATTAACTCTAATAAGAATTTTAGAGTAATAATTGACTTTAAAATATAATTATCTCAATAAACCTGTCGCTAAACACCTATTGGTGTGTTCCGGCAGCTGCACTTGAGAGCCAGATCCTTCTAGGCTTTGTTTACCACCTTCGGCCACATCATCACCTACCATAGTGAGATTGTGGTCAAACGCAAGCCTATACAAAGTAAAAAAAAAAGAAATTCATTACTTTTCCTTGACCCCTGGCATGTTACAAAATCCATAGACATTTTATATTTATTCTTAAAAGAATAGCATCAATATAGTTTTTAAGCTCTTGTAATTTTTATAGCTCAATGAGAATCCGTATTTCCACAGGTTATTACTTACTAAACGCAGATTTCAAATTTTCATTGAGTGTTATTCGTATAAACACAACTAAAAAGCTATGTCGCTGAAACATATTATATTAATTAATTCTATAGTTAGTAGAAAATAATAATTATTGATTGAATCTGGATATCTTGCGGGAACCTGTCATTAATTTCTATGCAACCCGTCATTACATTACACAAATAAAGGAATAAGTATAAAATATAACACGTCTTTATTATTCGTAACAATCTTATATTTTACCCAGTTTAATTTAACTCAATGATACTTTTTGTTTCAATAAAGTATTAGCCATGATTTAAAAATAATATAAAGCCGGATAAGCCCACTTAATGAAAAAAATTAAGGTACAAAAGTCTCAAAAGAACAAAAAGCAATAACGTTTCATTGAAGTTAGCTGCAAATGAATCGCCCAAGTTCGAGGAAACGAGGTCGAACAAAAAAGACAAAACATCGCCAGTCTGGATGCTAATTTATTAATATGAAACTGACAGCTTTCGTTGCTTGGCGAGATTATTAACTACCTAGACGGTATAACTTCCTATATTCGTTATCGTATTAATTGATATATTTTAAGATTGGTATGTTTGTGTTTGCCACAATAAATATCTAAGCAAAGTTTATACTTTGGAAACCAGATAATTTTACATTTTACAACTTGTAAATAAATATTGATTTGTGCAAATAAGAAAATAAATTATACAGCGTAAATTACCTATAAATACACATAAATATCCATAAAATATGCAGTGTTTATATAAATATCCTTGCACACAACCGTTTCTTCTGGGTGGATATCGAATCCATGACTTGTAGCGTGGCATCAGGGTATTTAATCTACACTACACGCCAACCGGTCCACCAATCGTCAGTCTTTATGATTAGTTTTTTTTAATTTGTTAAGTAAGTAACGCACGTACTCACACACAGATTTATTAATACTTTTTACAATTTTCGAATTTAACAGCCAATAGATATCATAAGTCTCCGTACCGTGCATCATACAAACTATAGCTGTAACATGTAATCCTTCCGTGACATTACCTACCGGCCCCAACGGAAGTCCAGCTTTGGCTATGTGTGCAAACATGTAGGTAGCATCATGCTGAGTTGGTAGTACTGATTTGTGGCATGCCTAATTTATTTATCATTGTTCTCTTTTTATTATTTTTCATTTGTCATATACAAGGTGGGCCAAAAGAAATCACCCTATTGAGAGTTGCTCTTATTTTTGCAAATGACGGCCAATGTCAAATCCGTTTTGACATTTGTTAACTAGACAGATGTAGAATACAAGTGAACAAGCCATGGAGCGATACACTCCCCAAGAACGCGGAATAATCGAACCGATATTCTGAAGGCGGCGTTTCCGGGTCGCCTCATCTCTCGTTTTGGCGATTTGCACTAGCCCGCAAGATCTCCCGATTTAACCGTACCAGACTTTTTTGTGGGGTTTTTTGAAGTCCCGTGTTTACGTGAACAAGCCCGAGACCCTGGAAGCCCTCAAGGACAACATTCGACACGAGTGCGAGAATCTGTCGCCCGAAGTTCTCGCCGAACTGATGAAAAATGCCATAAAACGAGCCCGTAGCAATCAATTGTAGCGGCGCCCATTTGGCCGATATCATCTTTTCGACTTGACCAATAAAATTCTAAAGGTTCAAATAAACTTAATCAAAAAACAGAATCGAAGTTTTTTTATTTAGAATAATTATAATTGCATAAGTTAATAAAAAATGCTATGCAATAGCTTTACCGCGGCAGTCCCCGAGTGCCACTCGTATTTTTTTTTAAGTCTTATGGTCTCTCCCTCCACTAAAGTCTTCAGAAGACCTCAATTACGTGATAGAACCCAGGACTTAAAAACTAATTTATCTCAACTATTAAGCGATTTTTCAATTGCAGAATACACGAACGATATAAAATTTATCCCATTCAAAGTACGTGTTGATAAAAACAACTGCAGTTTATGTTACCAAATCGATTTAAGCACGCAAACACAACTTTATAACCTTTACCAATACGGAAATAAGAGCTTTTCCAAGAAAAACTGTGTGGAAAAACATTCACAAAGTTAAGGGAGCTAACAAAAAAGCTGGAGTCAACTTAAACCTTTTCCATCACTTATCATGTAAATTTTGGAATCTTCTCGAATGATAGATGGGAGAGCACTCACTCCGCAAAGTTTTAGTTTTGTAATGTGTTCACTTTGGGAAAGTGACTAAGGGTCGATTAAGCCGTTCGTTTTAATTAGTAAGGTAGAACTGAGCTTGATATAGCTCACAACTTGATGGGTAAATAGAATGTGACCCTTTCCTTTAACCTCTCGTGGACTATTTGTTAGCTTGTCAATTTGCTGACATAAAAAAAAGCCTTTGACTTTACTGTCGATAGCTAAAAACTATAGCTGAAATATGAATTAATTTTTGCATTGGCCCTTTTTACGAAACTGATTATTATCACTAACAGCGATGAATTTGTGCTTTAAACACATAACTACCTAATATTCTATAAAAAAAAATACGTGTGGCACTCGGGGACTGCCGCGGTAAAGCTATTGCATAGCATTTTTTATCAACTTATGCAATTATAATTATTTATTTATTTTTTATTTAGGCAGGTTTTTTTCTTTGATATTAATTCAAGTTTTTTCTTTGACATTAATAGATACATATACACATATATACTTTCTCACAAACAGCAGACACACATACAGGTGTTAGGGTTTTCGTTGCGGAAAAAATTCGTTACGAAATTTCTTGATTCGGTCGCCGCGCTCAAAGCCCGAAACCCGCAATAAAAGCTATGCAATAGCTTAAAAACATATTTACGTCAGTGATCTTTTGTAAAGAAAAAGGTTAGAAAAATAATGAAACCATAACAGTGATAGCCAAACCGCAAAACAGTCTTACCATCGACAAAAAAACGACTACTAACAGAACGCCATATTATTATATAAAGAATCGTGCCAATAAACCTCATATGTATGTATACAGACATAAAAAAGTAATAAATTTTGTAATATTATATTCGACAAAATAATCATAATAAATATTTGCATTTGTTAAAGTTTTACATGAGAAAAGTAAAATATTTATAGACACACAATCTTCCTAATCTTACTTTAGAAATAATATAAGTCATTAATTACATATATAAGATTAACAAACAAAAACCATAAACACTCAAATAATAATATCCTTACCCATCTAAGAGGCTAAGAGCCGTCTTTCTTGTCTTAAAGAGCATGAAAGCGTTAACATTTTGAAATTGTGCCTTCTACCTAAACGGAAGCTTTTACTGAGAAGACTTTTCAATTTTACCGAGTGCCAGGAATTTATGCCGGGAAAATCGTAGTGTTTTCTTTTGATTTCGAAAAGAGCATTCAATTCGTCTCTCCTTACATGTTTTTAAAAAATCTTTGCTATCGTTTGATATAATAATGGTCCTTCATAGAATATATTAAGGTTTATAAAGGGCTCTGCAGGTTATACGTTGGAATTATTATTAGCTTTTCTTTACCTGGAAAATTTATAATAGCCAGGAGAAATAATTTTGATGAAGAAAAAAAAGGTGATAATAGAGCTCTTCAAGGTCGGCAACTGTGACAGTTAGGGAAACTAACCTTCAACCCAACTAGCCTGACAAATGACATATTTTCCATATCTTATAAATTGTATTTTTGATGTTAATTAAGTTCTATTCATTATAAATCCTTATTGAAGTCGTTGGTGAGATTGTGATCAAACGAAAGACTATGCTTACATGCCCAACAATTGCAATTGAAAAATAAATATATAGCTTTCCTTCACGGATGTAAAAAAAAGACGAATGGAGTCACCTCTAATTAAAAGTGAAGCAGACAAATTGCATGCGCCGTCTATTGATGTGTGCGTGCCATATGTGTTGCCAGATGAATATCACTTTGCCCACTTTTTCAGATCAATGAGAATTAAATCATGTCATCAAAACATAAGTTGAAACTTACCTATCTAGTGACGGTTTCACTTTTATCATACTACTGGGTGAATTAAGGCTTTTATTAAGGAGGTTGTTATGTTTAAGAAAACACTATTTAATGTAAGAACATTTATTGTGCTAGGTAGCAAGATATGACAGACACAGATCTTAGTCTACCCTACTTAAGTTTCCTTTTTAATAAAAAGGTCTAACAAAGTACCCACAGTTTACATACACAACATACCTTCCCCCCAAGTGTAACTAATAACAAAACTATAGTAACATAAACATTATTTTGAAAAGTACCTAATAACACAAACATAGTAATAAATGAACTTAAAATATACTCTAACCAAAACAACAATAAACTCTTAGCTACAAAATACAATACAATAATCAACTAACAAAGATAGTTATTATCACTAGTACTAGGTCTTGCATAAGGCGTACTACTACGAGTAAACAGTTTATTTTTAAGCTTTCCGCCAGAGTATTCTACTTCGGCAGTATTTGGTATTCCTAACATGTCTGCCCACTCAGATGAACTTGGTATTTGTATTATGTCATCCGTATCCTGGCTAGGCAACATCTCAACTCTTTGATCATCATTATCCTGACTCACAATATTCTTTTGTATAACATTTCTTTCTTCTGTAGGTGTTCTTTGGTCACTTCCTTCCTCTATAATTTCTGAGTTTGGTGACTTTCTTGTAACTAATTGATCAATGTGTCTAATTACTATCGACCCATCATTAGTGATAACCGAATATTTAGATGGCCCTTCTTTAGTAACAACTTTGCCTGCCAACCACCTCGCTCCTCTGCCATAATTCCTGTACATTACTTGTTGACCAATATTTGTTTCTCTTTGTTTGTTTTTTGAATTCTTTTCAATTTGTTGTTCAGTTTTTTTACACTGGATATTATCTGGATGAATAGAATCTAAAAGAGTACGTAGACGTCGGTTCATCAAGAGCTCAGCTGGACTCTTATTTGTACTTGCGCAGGGTGTAGCCCGTAGTCCCAGTAACATATTAGGAATTTTAATATCCCAAGATGAGTTGTCCAACTTGCGCAACTTGTCCTTAACGGTTTGTACCATTCTTTCTGCTAAACCATTAGTAGCAGGATGATATGGAGCAGTTGTAATGTGTTTAATTTTATTTGCAGCCAAAAATTGCTCAGTTTCATTAGACACGAATGATGTACCATTATCTGAGACCAATGTTTCACATAACCCATGAGTAGCAAAAATCACTCTAAGATGTCGAATAACCGTTTCAAAAGTCATATTATTCACAACAAAAACTTCTGGCCATCTGGAATGAGCATCAACAATTATTAAAAAGTATTTGTTTTGAAATGGTCCTGCAAAATCAATATTAATACGTGACCATGGTCTTGTAGGAATTATCCACTCATGAGTAGTTCTGGGTGGCATATGGCGGTTCTCAAGGCATCTCATACAATCACTAACCAAAGCCTCTATATCCTCATTAAGATGTGGCCACCATACATAGCTTCTGGCTAATGCTTTAGTCTGTACGATGCCATTGTGAGTAGCGTGTAGGGTGCGCAAGGTAACTTCTCGTTGTCGTGGTGGAACAACTACACGACAACCTAATAGGAGGCAACCCTCTTGCAAAGACAACTCTGCCCTATGTAACCAGTATGGACGCATATCACTGTCAGTAACTCTAAGCGGCCAACCTGTTAGAACGTAATGAGTAACACGTGATAGCGTTCTATCTTTTTTTGTCTCTGATGCAATCTGTTCAGCATCAAATGGAAAGTCTTCAGGTGTCTCTGCCATCAATAAGACTTCATACAATTGCTGTTCGGGTTGTTCCGGTACTGGTTGCGGCCAACGGCTGAGACTGTCTGCGCTTCCTATCTGGGAGCCAGGTTTGTATTCAATGTTGTAGTCATGTGATGTGCAATAGCAAATAGTTAGTGCAATAGCAATTCTAGTCAAACGAAGTGACAACATACTTGGCATTGGTTTCCTTGGATCAAATATGCCTAACAATGGTTTATGATCAGTAATCACCGTAAAAGATCTTCCCATTAAGTAGTTGTGAAATTTTTTGATTCCAAACATAATCGATGTTGCTTCTTTATCAAGTTGAGAATAGCGACGCTCATGAGAATGCAGAGTTCTAGAGCCCATAGCTATTGGCCGTTCTTGGCCGTCTTCCATTACGTGCGACAATACCGCACCGACGCCGTATTCTGAACTGTCGCATGTAAGTATTAATTCTTTCTTCATATCATAATGAATTAGTGTTAATTCAGAAGAAATTAGGCTTTTTGCTGTGTCAAAGCTATTTTGTTCATCTTCAGCCCACTGCCATGCTTGAGATGTAATCAATAATCGATGAAGCGGTTCCAGTATTGTGGCTTTATGTGGTATGAACCTTTCATAGAAGTTATAAAGACCCAAGAAAGCTTGCAACTCTTGGATATTCTTTGGCTCTGGAGTTTTTTTTATTGAGTCCACTTTGCTGGGCGCAGGATGAATGCCCTCTCCATCAATGACAAAACCAAGGAATTCTACACATTGCTTTGCAAATTTACATTTCTTCTTATTCAGCCTTAACCAGCTTTTTTAACTCGTTCCAGTACTGTATCTAAACGCTGGCTCATCTCTGAAAAAGTCCTTCCACTGATTATAATGTCATCAATCAGTACAGCAACGCCCTGAATGCCAGCCAGTAACGCTGTCATTAATCGTTGGAAAATACCTGGACACGCCTTTACTCCGAAAGCTAATCTGTGCACTGTAAATAGACCTTTACATGTATTTAATGTCAACATTCTGGCTGTAGTTTCGTCAACAATCACTTGTGTGTAAGCCCTTTCCAAATCTAATGTAGTAAAAAATTTGCCTCCAGCGACTGTAGCGAAAACTTCATTAGCTGTAGGCATAGGATAAGTATCTGACTCGGTAGACTGATTAACTGTACTGCGATAATCACCGCATAGTCGGATCTCGCCCGATTTCTTTACGATCGGTACGACTGGTGTCGCCCACTCAGAGTATGCCACGGCGCGAAGTACTCCTTCCGAAACCAAGCGATCGATCTCGACCTCCACTCTGTCTTTTATAGCATAAGGGACAGGGCGAGCCTTTAGAAATTTCGGTGTAACACCCGACTTTAAATGTATGGCAACTGGGTCTCCACGGTAAGTACCTAAACCCTCCATAAAAACTTGACCATGTTTTGCTAAAACTTCGTCTGTCATTAACTGATCAGTATCTGATACAACAAAATTAATATTTAATATTAATGAAATATTCAGCGGTGTGAACCAATCGCGCCCTAATAAATTTGGCCCAACACCCTTAGCTACAATGATATTGAGATCACATTTTACATCATTATATTCTACACACACTGTCTTTTGTCCGAGCACTATAACTGGTGTTTCCGTCCACGTGCGTAAACCGTGTTTTGTAGTACACAAAGAAGCTCGCGGGTGCTGCGCACGCAGCGCACGCCACGTACGCTCGTTGATCAATGAGAAGCTGGCGCCGCTGTCAACCTGCATCACCGCCGGTACTCCATCCAACATCACGTTCACGTTGTACGGTGGTATACGTTTTGTCGTACCCTCACAGGTGTAAATACCGTTCATATCTCCTTCAAATTCGTCTTCAGCGAAATTTATTCGTTTATTTGAACTTCTTTTTTTAGAAATGCAGATTTTCTCCAAGTGTCCTTTCTTCTTACAAAATCGACACACAGTATTCACAAAACGACATTCTCCACCATGTCGATCACCGCAACGAAAACAAAATCTATTGTTGGTTTTTGCTTGAACTGCATTTATGTCCATAGGTTCGTGTTTGGGAGTCATTGAAACCCCCATATTAGTATCGACACTTTCATGTGATATTACATTCCCAGTACTGGTACTGGTACCATTAATCATACGGACATCTTTCCCTGCACTTTCAGAGGATAGCATAGCGTCTACCACGTCCTGGTATTGCAAATTGTCCTTTTTCAAAAGTTCATATTGTAATTTTTTATCACTCATGCCGCATACAAGTCTATCACGTAACATTCGTTCCAAGTTTGTAAAGTTACATCCAGAACTAATTTTTCTGAGCTTTGCTATGAATTCAGATGCTGCTTCACTTTGTAGTTGATCGCGCTTGTAAAATTTGTATGACATAGAAATTTCATTTGGTTTCGGACTGAAATGTTTGGTTAATATTGATTCAACATCACTGAATGTCACTTCATTTGATTTTTTTGGTGTAATTAGTGCTAAAAGTGTCTCAAACACTTGTGCACCACAAATAGTAAAGAAATTCGCCCGTTTTGCGGCGTCCGAAACGACCCCATTTGCTTCGAAACAATATTTTAACCTATCTATGTAATTTTCCCAATTATCAGTCTGTGGATTATATTCACTGAATTTAACAGCTTTTGTGTCCATTTTTAATCACTTTTTTGTACTCGTCGCCACTGTTATGTTTAAGAAAACACTATTTAATGTAAGAACATTTATTGTGCTAGGTAGCAAGATATGACAGACACAGATCTTAGTCTACCCTACTTAAGTTTCCTTTTTAATAAAAAGGTCTAACAAAGTACCCACAGTTTACATACACAACAGAGGTCATAACCACAGCCCCTCAATCGTGACACGTCGATTGAGGGGCTGTGGTTATGACTACCGTTCTGGGGAGAATTATTATTAACACACCAATATTAGCAGCACCCGACGGATTTTCTTGGATTTATCATTATGTTAATATGTAGGTGAATATGTGCAGTAGTACCTCTATATTTGATAATTGCTGTCGGGGGTCTGCTGAAAATTTTATTTAATCCTTTTTCGATTTCAATATTTTATTATAATTAATTTGTTGAATTTGTCCCGAATAGCAGAATAACTATTAAATCATCGGTTAATCTAAAATCCGGCAACGCGGGAGAAACCGTGGGTAACAGCTAGTTACAAATAAGTAAAATATTCTATCAAACGCAATGGACATCCCTAATTGCTACAATACGCTTATATCAGGTAAACGAGCAACACTTGTAACATTCCCATTGTAAATATTTCACAGTTCATTGTTGGGCTTATTTGACGACAGGGGCCGATGAGCAATTCAACGCTTGAATGAAGTGCAAATTTTCTGTCATACTGTTGAACATGTTATAATACTCAATTTCATTTCAAGAATTAATATAAATGGGTAACATACCTGTGAGACCCGTTACACACCCGTTCCTGTTTTTTTTCACTTTTTAATCTTATATTTGTGATGGAAGTATCTTTTGTGTCTCAAGACGGGTGTTTATAAAATATGTTATTATTCTCTATTTACAAGATTTTTATAAACTTGCAATGTATGTATGTTTGTCCGGGTGGAATCTTGCAAGTCTTGATATTTGGTATACATTAGTATATTGGAGGACAATGTAAGTACAGTCAACAAAAAGTACAGTCACCTAAAAAAAGCTTGTGTTAAAAATTAAAAATGAAAAATTTTACAAAAAAATGGAGTTGCATGATTTGTTATAAGCGCATAAGATCATAAAATTATTACTTCAATTATACTTAGTTGACCCTAAATAGACACAGGATCAGGAGGATGATGATTATGATTATGTTTCAAATATACGAGAGGTTGTTGAAATGCTTTGATTTTGGAAGAGGAATTTTATTTCGGGCTAAAATTATGATAATGAGTTATGAATATACTTATTCTATATATATTTCTATACGATACACTTGATACACCAATTGATAAACCAAAGCAAGAATAAGTAATGCAAAGGGAAATTGATATCACATAAAATTATGTTGTTTGTATTATACGAAACGTTCTAATTTACAGCGAATGACGGCCAGGGGGGCTAAAAAGGAAGCTCAAGCAATATTGCTAATGCAATTCATTTTTGTGAATTTACGGCAGGTTCATCAATACCAAATCTTTTAATGATTTAAATTGTATATATGTGTCTATTTGTAGTGACTGTTTTACATAAAACATATTGAAATAAGTAGGATCTGCCGAGAATTCGAAAAATGAATTGCATTAGCAATATTGCTTGAGCGGCCTTTTTAGGGGGCCAGGAATCTATAATAACTTGAGATTTGGACACCAGAATAGTACCTACCCACTGATTTGCAAGATCCGAACTACATGTAATCCGTCGTTTTATAACTACCTGGCATTCTATGTGAATGTAATACAAGTTGCTACTGTATTACTAAACATAATTTTAACTTCACAATGATGATCCGATGTAGCGTTATAAGATTATTTTTTTTAAATTTAGGCCTCTTAGAATGAATATAAACACTGAAGGAAGTAAACAAAAATATATTTCATTAGTCTTAAAACAATTTAAGAGTTATACATAATAATATAGATAGGCATATAAATTAGTTTCAGTAATTTTAAATTACAGGCAACCTGAAAGTGTAAAGTGTAACTCAATTACTTATAAATTAAAAAGTAAAACATGTGATTTCATAGATAATTTAAAATTTAAATAATTTATACCATTGTGAAATTAAAAATCTTATCTTTGTACGTGTTGATACAAAATATTATTTTCAATTGACAGATACATCGTTACACACTCTGAATGTGTCACAAACAAATAATTATTTTTGATATAATTAGGTTTACTTATTATTTTCGCGGCACTGGTGCATCTTTCGCATTGCTACATTTATCACAACTCGCTTTGTTTTATAGGAATATATTCTTTGCGTTAAAAAGGCAAGCGAAAGAATTTGGGATTCTGGAACTGACTGATTCGCTGACTTCAAAGGGAGTTCTAACATCGTTATTTTATAATTTTTAGGCCACGCCCACTTTGAAGTCAGTTTAATTTTTTTTATTAAAAAATAATGTTTGCAACTTAAAGATGCCAAAATCATAAAAAATATAAATCAAAGTGTAACGAAGCTAGACCTTTCATTTTATGTCATGAAACTTAAATTGTTTGCTGAAATAGTAAACAAATCTAAAATAGTAGAAATGACAGTGCTAGCTGAGAACTGAAGAAAATCTTGAAATAAAATGTTTCTTTTTAAGTCTCACATAAACCAGGGTGCTGTAATTTTTCTTTTTACTTTTTCGTCTCATTATATATTTTTTTCTCAACATTTACAAAGTCGTTTATAAATTCAAAGGAATAAAGAGGGAACATAACGTCATTTCCTTTGAGGAGTCCGACGACACAAGTCCGACGAGTGCCAAAGGAAATGAGATCGCTCTACCCTTTAAGAACCTTTTTATCAAGGGCATACCGCGATAGAACATGACCGGGTACTGAAAATAGGGATTCACTGCGAACTGCAAAGTACCAAGTGTTTGCAACGTTTTACTCACCGTTTAAGTTTCATTTAATGATCTAAACTGAGTAGGTTAGGTATTTCTATTACAAAAACAAGGGTATTCCAGGTTATATGCAATTGTACCTATTTCTTCCTATTTGTATAGGTACATTTTTATTTCAACGTTTTACCCCTGAGTAACTTAAACGCAATACAGCGCGCTGTATCGCGTAGCGGTGCTCGCATCAGACGCATCGGATCACAGAAATAGATATATTTCTGTGCATCGGATGCATCTTGAGTACAAAATGTTTAATGTGAAAGGCACAATAAACAATATAATGTATAATAAAAATAATGTGCGTTGCGCCTAAATTTGTTTCATATGTCTGACTTGTTCAAAAATAATGACGATGACATTCATTTTGAATTTTTAAAACTAGAACGCTAAATGTAACAGAAAACTAGTTCAGATACTCCAAAAGATACACTAGATTTTAAAAACTTAGACAACTCTTGACGCAGCTCATACCTACATTGCTTTTTACTTGCAAGTCGAGAGTAGTGCTCGTAAAACACTATATTTGGCCCCTAAGCCAATTACTGCTTGTAATTTGGCTTAGAAGTGACATACGAGAAGTGGCGACGCGCGACGCCTTCAATTAGCCTTAACTATGTCTCTGCTCTGTAGATACTGTTTTATGTCCTTTTTATGTTGTAGTTATTTCCTTTGGATACTTGTTTTTTTTGTCTGGCTTGGTCGTTACGTTAAGCGTTATTAAAACATCAACACCTGTGTAAGTAAATAGGTATACTTCACGGTTACTCAAAAACTGAGCATCAAAACAACATATTTGTACGGGCCTTGTTTAAGTCTATTATAGTTATATATAGTATACAAAATGAGTCCGACTAGGTACAGTTTTTTTAAAATAGAATATCTATATCCCTCTTATTTTTTTTTGTACTACGAAGTTTGACAATAATAAATTTATTTACAGCAAATATTTACAATCAATGTATCAAATACAAACTATGATATTATATAGAAAACATCCTCAAAGCCCTCGCAGCTGTCGATAGGCAAGGTTCCCAACAGGAAGGCAGCGTTCCCTTTTTGGATGGCCAAGCTTATGCGTTGGCGGAAAAAGCTCCCAGTCCGTCGGTCTCCCGAAGCCTCGATGAGCTTGGATGATAAAATCCAAGCAAATCGGCGAGCCTCGAACCCCCACGGACCCATGGTTTCCACTGCGAAAACAAATTTTCCCTCTTATGATATTATCAAAAGGTAACTCCGAAATCAAACATCAACAAACAATTGAAACGTGCGAATGCTCAACCGACCAAACAAAACGGATTGTTGTAATCCTACCTGACAGCTGTCTCGCGAAGATTTGAATAAAACAGCGTAAATATTTTATTTCTGTGAGTTTTTATAAGTAAATCGTGCAGATTAGAGACTATTAAATGATAGCATTTATGGTTTTTGCGCTAGACTATTTTAGCCATTCAGTTGAAAATAACTAGATATTAATGAATATAATAGATTACATTATAAAAAGTGTTCGTAAATGACTGTTAGGCTTGATCAAAAGTGCGATCTAGCTTATAAATTGTAGGTACGTTATAATTGTTTCACTCTTTGGTTCAACAAAACCAAGTATTTCTTGATAAAAAAAAAATGAAAATATGTAAACTGTCACTATGTAAAAATTATTATAAATATATTTTCAAATTTATCACGATCATAATTATTTCTCAAGATATTATTAGCTATAACTGTCAAAATTTAGGAAATAAAATGTTTGAGCAACAATAGAGTTACAGTTTAATCATTAAGATAAAAAAAGCCTAACATAAGTACCTAAAATCGTAAGTGTAAAATACCTACATTCACTCACCTTTTATGAGTTTTGCGCTCGAAATAAAACATGCGATGGAGTGTGTGCATATCGTGTTTCCAATTTAAAATGATGAGCTCAGTGAGCCATTCCCCTACATTTCTCAGTATATGCATTCATTTTAATACATTCCCGAGCCTAGAGTTTGAATATCGGAGTTCACAATTTTTATTTTTTTATTTAGTACTTATAACAAAAATATATAAATTTTGTGTTTTTGCTTGGAATGATAATATAATGAAGATTATGATAATTAATTAAGACTTATGCTATCATTTTAATTTAGGTAGTATTTCATCACGACTTATTTTCCACCTCCATCGGCTACATCTTACTTACCATAGTGAGATTGTTTTTTTTTTTTTTTTAAGTATAAAAAAAAACATCTCTATCATCGATAGTTCTTTAATAGATCTGATGTTTGCCGAAGATATAAAGTACTTTATTTTAATGATGTTAAGTAAAAGGCAATTGATTGCTTCTTTTTAGCAAGCTTAAGGTAGTCATGCTCACTTTGAGGCCTTTGCTTGCGGCGGCGTCGTGTGGCGGGTCGCTCACTTCCCTACAATATGTGCAAGGAGGGCGATGGCTGCCACATGCGTTATACATGTGAACAGGTGCTGCTTGTGGGGGCTGGTCTGCTTAAATTTGCTATCTATTTATTAACTAAGTCACTCATCATTTTGTTTATTTTTTTATTTTTTATTATAACACACATATATTGTCAGTGAGACTAGATAAATAATTTAATGTAATAAATCTGAGTTGGTTTTGAAAAAAAATATTGCTGAGTTTCTTGCCGGCTCTTCTCAGTAAAAGCAACCTTCCGAACCGAGCGTTAGAGTCAGACTATTCATAAGTGCTTGTGAAGGCCTATTTAAATAAAAAATATTTTCATTTCATTTTCATTGTAGACCATAATCTTTATTGAGATTAAATAAATAAACTGTAAATAGGCATGTGTGTGTTTTGTGTGTAGTCAAAATCTTAGCACAGTAAGTGAGTAACCATACTAAGCTTTGAAAAGAAGTGGCTCTCAAGTAGCGATGCAAAGCCGTAACATTACGCCGGTAACTAATGGTAACTTACGGTAAACAATGATATCTTACCGTAAGTTACGGTAAGATATCGTAAAAAAACAATGCTACGTTGCCGCTCCTCGCGAGTGGTCGCGGTCGTCTATTTCACTTCAATTATCTATTTCACTACGGCACTTCGATACAAACTAAATGACTTGTAGGAGTACGCTCGCAGCGGCTTTCTACCGAGTGTCGGCATTCTTTAAAATTCATTCTTTGAATTATTTAAACGAAACGCATCGACTTTAACTGCGATGACTACCTACACTAATTGGCAACGTCGCGTGATTATTTTGCAACTTTACGCGCGCGGAATTTAAAATAAATCAAAATTTAAACTGTCATAACTCGACGGTAAATTTACGGTAATCTATATAAATGACCGAAAACTTACCGTATTTTACGAGAGTTTTTGGTTAAATTACGTATCTTTGCAACCCTACTCTCAAGTGCAGCTACATACCAGTAGGTGCTTGGTGGTAGCCAGCTAGGCCGTTACTACAAAGTAACGTCACACTGAGCAATGGTTTCCTGTCCTGATGTTTTCCTTCTCTGCAAGCTAAATTATATTGTAGAATTCGACCTTTCGCAAATCACTAACTTTAATAAAAAGAAAGTCAAGCCAAGATTGCGGCAAAGTAATTTGATTAGTTTTTTCTGAATGGGCTAGAAGTTGCTAGCTTAAGACGCCCCTACGCGTTGTACACGTTCTCGAGCGCTGAGGGTTTTTATCTGAGTTGGGTATTAAGCAACAGTCGCCTGATGTACTCCAGATAGGGTTGGAGCCTCGGTTCAGGGCATTGCTACATGGGATTTTATTTAGGGCGACTCGGACTGCATTAGTAGACGATACTTGGTGTAGCGTCGCGATTGTCCTCACCGGCAGATACAGAATCACACGCAATTTATGTAAAGCTATGAATTGACTTCTATAATTCACAACCAATTTTATAAAATTAAATTTCACAACTCTTGTTTTCATAAAAATACTAGTTAATTTATAAGCAATTATTATAAGTAGCAATACTTAATATAAGTTGCTAGATTAGACTCCAAATTATATTTATGTTCTTTACCTCACTCACTCTTGTGTTTATCTATGAGAGCCTTTTAACAAATTCGATAGATGGAATAGGATAGAATTTTAACATGGATTGTGTCTTAAATACTGTATGTACCTACTCATAGATTATCTTGATTTATTATAAAATACGCTGTTTTGTTGTAAGCTTATGCAATATGAAGTAAACAGCTTCTGGCCTATGGTTTTACCACAATTTTCCGAGAGGATCTGATGTTTATTCCGAAATCTGTATATATAAATGGAAAAGGCGACTGACTGAGTGATTTATCAACTCACAAACCACTGGACCGATCGGGCTAAAATTTGGCATACAGATAGCTATTATCACGTAGGCAACTTTTAAAAAAGAATTTTTGAAAATTCCACCTATAAGGGGTAAAATAGGGGTTCGCGGGTGAAACCGCGGGTCGGTAAGCTAGTAAATTTATATGTTATTCCAGAGTACTTATATGTTCTATGTATGTGTAAGTTTTATCCAAATGGGTTCAGCCGTTACGGTGTCATTGAGTAACCAATTTTTTCATTTATAATTATTATATTAGGATATGATAAGATATAGTTGCCCCGCGTGGTATCCTGAGAGAAGGATCCTGAATAGCCAGCAGTCGTGTCAGTGATGCTGAGTGGGAATACGGCATAGGGGCATCGTTTTGTAGGACCGTTGGCTCGTATTGGTCCAGAAAAGAAGTACTGAGTGGGATTGGGAGAGACCTTTCTCAATACCCTTCGCCATCCTCCTAGTCTGTAGTTACTCGAGGCAGTCTAGTACTCTATGAATATTTTCCAACTTAAAAAAGTTACGTAAAATAGCATACATTAACTGAATTATTTGTTTTCCCAAATTCTTACCTCTACAAATATTCTGAGTTTCTTTTTAACGAAGTGTATTGATGTGGACAGTGGACAAAAACACCTTCGCTCTCAATTCAAAGGATAATCAAATAGTTTACGGTCGGAAAACATTTGCGTTGCGTACTTTTTTGGGCATAGGTTTATTTATGTTCACAATAACTTTCAGCGGGGTTTTCACTTTGCCAAATGATTTTGTGTGAAATGGATAAGTGAAGTATCACGACGCATTAGATATTGTATCTGATATCCTTAAGGACAACTTTTTTTAAGTAGACTGCAGTCATCCAACGGAGTTCTTTGAAGTAGAGGTACCCATGTGTTTTGGAAAATTAGATTACTTATATAGTGAGCCGAAAACTAACAGCAAATATGTAATTGGTGGATATACATTTTTATGAAAATTCAATTTATACTCTTTGAAATGCTTTTTTATATACGAGTCTTAGTTCAAGACCACAGCGATTGATATTTACAGTACTACATTATATGGATAATACCTTCATAAAAACCTTATTTAAGTGTAATTTCAAAATTATAATCAATTCCACGTGAATACAGTCCAATTTAGTTCAATGGTGTAAATAATGTAAGGTAGACGGTGCATTCATGTGTCCATCTGCTTAGTTACAAGCTTCACTAGATTGTGCTTGCACATCTTTGGCACATCAAGGATTGGTTCATGTTCTATTTAGTAGGTACTAATTAGGTAGTAATTCACTCCAATTATTACCGATGTATTTAAGGTATACTCGTACTGTAATTGGTAATTGTAGATTAGCTGCTCGGCGCTTGACAAAAGCGGCTGGACCGTTTGTATGAACCCTAGCTCAGTAGTATTCATATGTTAGAGCTCTAAATGATTTATTATTAATTAAATTATTGTTTACATATTAGTATCACAAAAGGTAAGATACAAACTATGTATAATATGGAATTTATGATTCAGCGCAATGATATTAGATATATTAAATACCTACAGATCATTTAATTACATACATTAATTATATGGACTTATTCTGTTTGTATTACAAGGGTATTTTCTGCAACTTTGCCTTATGAAATATTCAAATTATAATCATATTCAGGCCATGATAAATATTGACTGCTTAAAAAAAACTTCCCTTATATAAACAAAAATTATTTCCACAAGTAATTACCTCCAGTTCAAAAAAATATTTTTGTATTTTTCTTACCAAAATTTTCATTGATTTCAAATCATAATAATGTAGGCCATCTCAAAAGGTGCCATAATGTTTAAATAAGAATCACTAGTGGTTATTTATAAATTGTTCTAGCCAATACACAATCTTTATTAGTCGGGAGTCGGTGTAATTTGTCCGAGAGTTGCGCGGCTCTCATATTCCCTACTTGGCTTTATTTAGGCAAGGGTCATTAGCATAATGCTGCATTACCGTTCCCGTATTCACGTAGACCCGCTGTCCCATTCCGTAGACAATATTTTTGAGCATTCTGTTTTATCTGGCAATATTTACAAAAATAGTTCAACTTGTACTGGGTAGTTGACATTACTTTTACTATCTGCTTTTGCTTATGTCTCTATTTGTCTAGTTGACAATTTGTCACATAGCTGGTTACCTATTTTTCTACTTGTTTTTTTTTATTTTTCTAACATTTATTTATGCCGTTTGTCTGTGTTTTGTTCATAGCTATATTTTATCCTTTAATTCTATGTTGTCTGTAATATGTGGCTGTAAGTAAATTTTAATTTTAATGTGTATAATGTACTTTTAAATATAATATTAAATAAATATAATTATATTTATCTCTCTGAAATTGTATGACTTAAATTTATTGAAAACTTAACAGTTTCCAGTTAACTAAAAATTAAATGAATGGTAAATGGCCTCATATGTGGCCATTTTCCATTCTGGAACAAATAACAAACTTTGTTTAAGGGAAATTATCATGAATTGTTTTCTTCCAACAAAGCAACATTACACGCAAAACTTGAATAATAATTACTGAAATTAGCGGCAATATGTTTATAGCGTTGTTAATATTTAGTACCCTATTGCTTGTGTTACTTATCATAATACTATAGGGATAAGATTGTGTTTTCTTTAGCTTTAGGTTCCAAACATAACATTAGCTACACGATACAATGAAACGAGTAATTATAATAACTGAATGATAGCTTGATATTACTCATTCTAGTAATTTGAGAAATCTTCAAAGCGTCGTTGAATTTGGATCATTATTATTCTTGATATTTATAATATTCATATACTTGTTTAATCTCTAGGTACTACTAACAACCGGTGCAATATTATAGAGGAGGTAAATAAAAATATATTTTTGTACCTCTCTATCATCTGCGATACGGCAATAACACGATCAAAGAATTAATAATAATAATGTAAAATAAGCTAAAGGTCAAGAACAAATTCACGCATTGATTTTTCAAGCTATTATGTACGTAAATAAATAAATATATTATAAGAAACAAAAATGCCAATCAACGGAAGCATATCACACTTTAATCTCAGAACGAATTAAATATTTTATGTTCAATGAAAATTTTGAAAGGATTTAATGAAGAATAAAAAACAGGCATGTTTCGAACGAAGTATTGTAGCTTGTAGACTGCGCTGTGGATATTTTTGGAATTCTGAAAAATAATAAACCTAATAAGAAACAACGTGACATTTAAAAATTATTTCAGTTTTGCTACTTATATTAGCTTATAATTAACTCAAAAAAGTTATAGGTATGTATAGAGTGTAATAGAGTTAGGTATAATAATGGTCGAAAAACAAACATAAAACTCACTTATTGAGTGTAGGCCCTAATAATTAAGGCACTTGTTAATTTTACTATAATGACTACCACCGGTTTCGAATACACTAAAAATCGGTGACCATCAACTACTATTAAATAATATAATCAAGGTAATTGGAATAATTTTGTAGGCAACTATTGTACCCAACTAACGGATGTAAATTACATTCAAAATTTCGGAAAATTTTGCCATCCTATAAAATTATCATATAAGTAGGTACTATTATTTTGAACAACGACAATTTACCGTTATATTTTAAATAGCTCTAAAGCAAGAAAAACCTAAACTTAGGTAGTTGATTAAAACTATGACTAATTCTCCTAAAACAGTGGTTAAAACTTAATGAAAATGCGGTGCGAATTCCTCAAATGTCCGAGTGAAATGAGCACCCCTAACAATTTCAGAGATATATTTAGCCAGTAAGCCTAATCACCATAATGCAACATTGTTAGGTAACAGCGACGCTACAATTTTGATTACAGTGCCATCCAAAACGGGAAATGCTAATATACCGAGCACACAAGAGCATGATGCTATTGCTGAAAATCTACGCCGCATTTGTTATTGTATGCAAGGGGTGCCGTGTTTTCAATTTTCTCAGCTTTACGTGCTGTTCGACTAAAGCTTAGATTTTTTTGGGGTGAATCAAATTTATGTGGTGATAACAGTAATGTGTTTCTTATAACTTCACAGTAACTGGCAAGCTTTTAGCTCTGTAATTTACAGAAGATAAAAAGTTTACGGTATTCATTGGCATCAAAGAAGGCTCAGAAAAATCGAAATCTATATGAAACAAAACAAGTACAGCCTTTGACGCAAGTCATTACAGCTTTACATGAAATTTAAAAGGTCATACTACGTTAATTTTAGCAGGTTTAACATTTGTGATAATGGCAGTGTAAATGTGGTGAGAAGTTATTGTAATATCGCTTCCACTCAGTAGAGCGCCAACTGTTGCGCTTTTTAGTTTAAACGAGCACCAGAAGAGCATACAATTCAACTTGCTAGTAAATAGATTTGAAAAGCTATTTAATTTATAGTTTCACTGTTTCGTTGTAACAATCTAAAGAGAAGCGAGGCCATATTTTTATATGACATGCAAGCGGACGGTCCACTTGATAATAAGTGGCTACCGTGGCTTGGCACAACTGGTGAATTTTTCTTTCCACACTTTTAAAGTTTTTCTAAGTAAATACCTCTTCGAAATTGGTAAGTGAACCATTCCCCCTCAATTCAATCATTAATAAGTAAATCTCTGATTCTAAGCCGCGATCAATCTAATGAAAGTTGAGCTAATTACCCCTTAATCTGGCGTTGATCGCGTTTAATTAGTTAATTTATTTCAGTCACAGTTTGGATAAAATAGGTTCGAATGAGTGTAGACTTATAAATCTTCTTTTTACAAGTTTGATTATGTAATTATAATTCGTTGATAAGTTTGTTAATGGGTCATTAATTATTTAATTAAATAAACTAAATTTAGATTTGTTTATTTTATAGAATTAATGAGATCGATATCAAAACCATTGATAGTGATAATGTGGAGATCATTGTAGCCGCCGAACTTTCATACAGGACAGATCAAAACCCATTATTATTACCTACCATCTCTTATGTAGCACGTGCCGGCGCCATATAAACCTTGTAATTTAATTAAAGCTTCCTGCCATTACTTTTGTTATCATTTCAAAGAAACTTTCATGTAGAAACTGTGATTTTAAACGTTGTCATGATAAAGTTCAGGATGACAAATTCATTTTTTTATATTACAAAATTCTTATCCATCGGATATTTTTTTTAATTGAACATTATAGAGTCAATCAATATCTCGTGGAATGAAGATACATAATGAAATTATTTTTGTGAGACCATAAAATATAATTTTAATTAAGTATACAAATGTTACTATACTTACTATACTTATATTGACGTAATGAAATACCCAACATCATCAGCAATTCAGATCTTAAATAATACTTTTGTAAAACAGAACAGAACTGATATTATGAATTGTTACAACTTGCAATACCTTAACCAAGAACTGGCGAGAAAACTGAAAATAAAACAAGACTGTTAGGAACCCTTCACTAGAATAAGACTTTGTTCCCCGGTAAACTTTCTTTTTTATATTCATAACTTGACCTATCTTTTCTTGAATATTTGTACCGTAGACTCTTTATGAGTTTAATATTTTATACCTAAGCATACTATAAAATGATAAGAAATAAAACAATTTTTTCATCATCTTCCTGCCCTGTTTCTAATTAATTGGGATCGGCATAATAAGTATAAACTTTTCTTCCATTCAGCACAGAAGTGCTTTTTCCATTCAGCACAGAAGTATTTCTTCTATTCAGCACAGAAGTGTTAAAAGTCAAAGTCAAAGTCAAAGCCATTTATTCAGTTTAGGCCCTAAGAGGGCACTTATGAACGTCGAAACTACTGAAGTTACCACCGATTCGGAAGTCGCCTTCAACTGAGAAGAACCGGCAAGAAACTCAGCAAGGTTACATTTTTTATATTTTTTTTTTTTTTTGGACAATCTGACAATGTTGGCTTTTTTTCCATTAAATTTTTTACAATTTTTAAAGAAATATAATACACATAAACACAAAAGATGAAAAAAAAAACAACAAGAAAAATAAATAAAAAATAATAACCTGAACAAGTTCAAATTTATAAAAAAAAAAATATAGTATCTCTAAAATACTAAGTACTGGCTTCTCTATAAGTATGAACAAGGTGCACTTGTGCAGAGTGCAGCTATTTCCAGACGATAAAGAAGTGACTCTCAGCATTCAATCTTTTATAGAATCTATTCATCTCTTTTTAAGTCTTCTTCTCTCCGTATATCATTTTTCTGAACCATTAAGTACCTTTCCAGCATTTACACCTGAAGATCATCAACTAGAAACTTTGGTGCGGGTGATAATACGAACTCAATGCTTTCAAAGTATATATGCTCATACGTAAATATTTTAACATATCAAAACGTTCGGCGTTAGCTACAAAAAGTAGGTATAATATTACAAAGTAAATTACACGTTTCTTTTGATGATTAATTATGACGGATCGTGTCCAACTTGCAAACGCTAGCTTTGAAAAACAACCATTATTCTTGCACTACAAATTGCTGTGAAACAACTCGTATGTATAACCTTAGCATAGTATTTTGTTTTATTTATTGCAAATTAAAGAAGGATATAATATCGAAGAAAAGGGTGTTGATGCCGTTGTCTATGAGTGAATAAATTATTCTAGTATGTTGCATCTTACATCAATCTTTTAATAGCGCTTTTAATCAAAAGTTGTTATTTTAGATCTGAAATTAATGTTTTTCCATGAAAGATTGAAAGTTCATGATCCAATCGTCTTTTTTTTTCTTTCTAATCATAGAATTGGTACTATGTGATGGTATTTTCCCGAGTTAAGACCAAACATCCATAAATATATACAGATGAATTGAAAATCATTTATTTTAGATAAACAAACTATTTATATGACTCCTTAGGGAAAACCTCTTAACTTGGAACCTTCTGGCTAGCTAAAATAGTTTTTCAAAGGAAATTGAATGAACAAATGAAATATAGTGACATGTGTCACAGTAGAGCATGTCCAACAGATTGACATCAATAATTCGAACAGTTAGCCACCAACTCGTTCGAACTCTGTGATTTATATTCGATATATGAATTTTCATGTTCAAAATGCATAACAGTATGCGAATAGTAAATTACTCGCCATCAAAATTGTTTAAGAATTTTTGTATCCATAAAAAAATATTGGCAAACTGGTCAGTAAAAGTTGATTGACTTCACCATGTGAAATATGGCTGACCAATATCTACTGCTAGAGTATAGTCAGATTTTAGTTTCAGTTTTATTCAGACATTTGGTTGGACATTTTCAGATTTGGAACCAATGGAGGACCCTTACTTTAATTTTTATAACTGACACCTAACAAACTGAATACAAGAGTTTTCGGCTTCATTTAGGAACCCTAACCAATAGTGAGTGCACTAAGTACAAAATAATCTAGTTTATTTTTACGCCTTTCGGCGTAATTGAATAAACAAAGCTTAATTCATACAAACACCTCTTGTTTCTCTTGTGACGTATAATAAATCTAAAGTCATCAGTACAGTGGCGCCACAGAGAGCTGTGGGCGCTGTATGGGTTATCAATAATTCAGTGGGGAGCGCTCACAATCTGTATCTCGGCTCGCGTGTCGCTAACGACATTACGTGGAAATTGTAGCGCACCGATTTAGGGTTCCACCTTTTGAGAGAGGTGATGAATAAAATAATTCAGTTTTGGAATATTTTCAGTACCTAAGTGATGATTTAATTTAGTAACTGTGATTTATATTTTTTACACCCATCATTTCAGTTCTTATTTAAATCATCGTCACTATCATTTTAATGCAATGATAAATCGTCGCGACAGTCTAGAAAGACTATCTAGCTGGAGGGAGAGCGACAGCTTAACATTCCGGTACGTGATTATCACTAGGGGACTTATATCTCTCATGATCTACTAGCCCATCGTAATTTTCGATATAATTACTTTAATAATACCACAAATCGATATTTATAGTGATATTCGTTAAAAGCTGTACGAACAATGTAAAAGTTTGTTGCCATATATTTTAATATAGCCGTCAACATAATGAAAATTTATAGTTATATTAGTTTTTATTCTAGTTGTTTATGAGTTGTTTAGAGCTTTTTCATTTTGCCCCAAAAATTTTGTACAGATAGAAATGAGCAAATATAAAACTTATTATTATCTCATATAAAAAAATCTCGTGTCACAATGTTAGTTACTATACTCCTCCGAAACGGCTCGACCGATTTTTTGTACATATTGGGTAGGTCTGAGAATAGGTTCTTATCTATTTTTTAAACCACTACGCGAGTTAAACCGTGAGGGACAGCTAGTATACTATATTATCACACTGTATCTTCTAGCTTGAGTCGGTTTTTTTGTTATTTTGCCACCAGGGCATATAACTGTTGTCAGTGAGACTACAATGATGTGTAAGGAATGTTATGTAAGCTCATTTAGAAAACAATAATTGATGAGTTCCGAACCGGCAGTAATTCTTATTAACTTCGAGTATTATATGTGAATTCCAAGTGTCTAAATAGAAATTTGCCCTCATTAGAGCATTCTACATTGAGTTTGATAAAGAATAAAAAAGTTTACGTTAGTTTAAAATTTTAGAAATAATCACAATTGCTATTTAAGGTATGCTTGCAAAAAATATTTTCAACAGAATTTGTTGGTATTAGTTCAAAATTCTGTGCTTTGCTGTGATGCAGTATGTAGACTACGAACGGAACTAAGGCTAACGAACCGTGGTCAGGGAAAATACATACTGTTTGTATGATAAATATCGGTTTTGCAACGACCAACAGATTCAGAGTAACTCGAGCGTTGCATACGTTTGCACGAAATTAAAAATCCAGTATGATGCGTGTTCGATTCTATTTACGGCAAAATTTTAAATCGTAAGATTAAATGAAATTATGGTGAAGTTAAAAGAATATTTTATGAAAATCCATTTTCTATGTTCCTTCTTTATTTTTCTGAAATCTTGATTATATAGCTTTTTTACAAGGTTACCTACTACAAAACATTGTAAAAAGAAAAAATCTCGTTAAAAATTCTCGTATTGAAGACTTTAAGTATGTTATAACAACGAGAGTGAAAAGGACAATACGACGTAATGAACGCAATACGATTACGACCCCTAAAATCTCGATCCTCTCAATAAACACTTTAAAAAATCAAAATTTCACCCTTAATTTGTCTACTTGTTAACATCCTCAATTGACAGGGCCTTTTTAAGGCATCAACCCCAATTTTGAGGGTCCGTTTTCAGAGACGATTCATCGTTATTTTAAAATTATTTTAAAATAGCACCAGTTGGCACGACATCCATTTTATCAAAACCAACTCTCGTGCAACATGCAAAAGCTCTCGTACTAAAATAAAACTCTTGAAATTTGGGGAAACTACTCAACTTGCATTCGAAATGCGCGCTGCTCGGGCTCTGCTTTTATAATTAAATAATTCTCATTATTTTGACAACATCATTACCGACGTAATAATGGGTTGTATGTATAGAGTATTTAATTGTTGGTTTAATAAGCCTTCGCTGTACTTTTAAGCTAATTTATTTTTCATGGAATGTTATGCTGGTGGTTGTGGGCTCCCAGTTTGGTTTGCATGTATATTTTGTTAGACAGTTAAGTACGTTAAATATTGAAATGTAATTGTATTATCCTGATTGACTATTAATATCTAAAATTAAAACGTATATATATTATATGTGCGTATGGAAGTTTGTATGTAGCTATATAAATAAAAATGGATCGCAGAAATGTTTATACGCGCATAACTAAAATAAGATGATGTATGCCACTTCCAGTAACGTCTTGATTGTATATCTACTACGTAATAGTAATAATTATCGAACGAATTCTTGAACTTTGCAGACTACCCTCTTTAATATTTATATTCATTTTATTTTGCCCTGTATTAGTATGTTTCGCCCAACAAACTGTCTAACATAATAATTATGGTAATTTCTCATGTAAGTGAATGTAATTCTTATGAGAAATAAAGTTATCTCAAACCTCAACATTCGAACGACTGTACCAAATTGGATAAATATTTCTTTTAAGTGTTCGTTAATGTCAAGAGAAGGTTTGTATGAAAAAAAATTATACCGGGAACGTGGGTGAAACCGTGGGGAACAGCTAGTTTATAACAAAAACGTGAGCTGTAAAGAACTGAGCATGAAAATGAACAGGATGTGGAATGGTAAGCCCTCACAATTCAACGAGGTAACCGTAGGCGTCGCCAGCATTTTGGATACCCTGCCTGAAGGATAGCCTTCAGGCAGGGTATCCAACGAGTATAGACTCGTATACGCAGTTATTTATCTTTATGTAAGTTGTTGGTATATATTTTATTAGTAAATTGTTTTTTAATTAAATTAAAATGAAATAAAGCTTAGTGTTTACAAAATAAATTTATAACATGGTGATGGCCTCGAGCTGGGGACGAATTACAATTACATACACTTTAGCCCTTAATGAATAGCGTGAATTATTCTTAAAACTTATAAATGTGAAAGGTTGTATGTTTAGATATTTGGATGTTTGTTACCACTCAACTCCTGTTGAACGGATTTTGATCAAATTTGGCACACAGATAGAATATATTCTGGATTGACATATAGAACACTTTTTATCCTGCTATCCCTCGGGAACGCGGGTGAAGCTGCGGGATGGAAACTAGTAATTTATATATTCAGTCATGCAAATGTGTTCACGACATTTTGCTTGATTGTTATTGTTGTACCGTTGGCGTGATTGGTAAGATACCTACTCTAGAACGCTTCAAGTTGTGAGTTCGAATCCAACCGATTTTGGGTGTAATTATCTAAAAGTATCTATTTAGAAAGTCAAAGTCAAAGCCATTCAGTTTGGGCCCTAGGAGAGCACTTATGTAGGTCGAATTTACTGAAGTTACCACCGGTTCGGAAGTCAGCCTTTAACTGAGAAGAACCGGCAATAAACTCAGCAACGTTACATTTTTAGGGTTCCGTACCCAAAGCGTAAAAACGGGACCCTATTACTATGACTTCGCTGTCTGTCCGTCTGTCCGTCTGTCCGTCTGTCCGTCTGTCCGTCTGTCCGTCTGTCCGTCTGTCAGTCTGTCTCCGGGCTGTATCTCTTGAGATAAAATTCTTGAACCGCGATAGCTAGACAGTTGAAATTTTAACAAATTATGTATTTCTGTTGCCGCTATAACAACAAATACTAAAAACAAAATAAAATAAATATTTAAGGGGGGCTCCAATACAACAAACGCGATTTTTTTTGCCGTTTTTATAGATAATGGCACGGAACCCTTCGTGCGCGAGTCTGACTCGCACTTGGTCGGATTTTTATGTTTTTTTTTTATAATCTGACTATTGGCTATATTTTTTCAAAAACAGCAGAATGTACAATACAATATGCAATTAAAACAAAACGTAAAATACCAATATAAAGTAAATAATAAAAAGTAGTACATGTAGTATATCAGTTATCTGATTTCTATAGTACAAGCTCTGCTAGTTAGGTCGTCTGTCCACCTTATAAGTGGACCTTGTAACCTTGTGACCTTGTCGCCCAAGACCATTGGTGATCCTTAGGGGAGGCCTATGTCCAGCAGTGGACGTCTTGCGGCTGAGATGATGATTATTTATTATTATTAGAGTCACAGTATTTGGAAATATTTGTCGGTTTTGAAATATTGAATCGAAATTATCATAAAAATATATTACCTATATTTTGAAATTCTTAAATTAATATGTAAACAAAAAAGTAATTGTTTTTTAATATAGGTATTATAAGTCAAAGTCAAAGCCATTTATTCAGTTTAGGCTCTAAGAGGGCACTTATGAACGTCGAAACTACTGAAGTTACCACCGATTCGGAAGTCGCCTTCAGCTGAGAAGAACCGGCAAGAAACTCAGCAAGGTTACATTTTTTATATATTTTGTTTTTTTTTTAGACAATCTGACAATGTTGGCTTTTTTTCCATTAAATTTTTAACAATTTTTAAAGAAATATAATACACATAAACACAAAAGATGAAAAAAAAACAACAAGAAAAATAAATAAAAAATAATAACCTGAACAAGTTAACAAAAAAAAAATAGTATCTCTAAAATAAAAAATAAGTAATTATATATTAGCTAAAAATATAATTGTCTATCACATCATAATAAATTAACTAGAAATGTAGGTACATTTCTTATTTAACTTTCTAACCATGCTGAGTTTCATGCAGGTTTTTCAGCCGAAGTTACTTTCCGAGCCGTACTTTGAGTGTGACAATTCAGAAGTGCCTGTGAAAGTTTATTTGAATTAAAAAATCATAAATTCCTATAATATGTCAAAATAATTCCCAATTATCTCTCAATCCGCAACATTTTGTTAAAATAGGCTCTCCCACGACTTTTTCAAGTAATGACAAATAGAGAAAGCTCAATATTCTTTTCAGACTAGAGAGGACTACGCTGACAATAATCACAAAGAAAAATGTAATATTGGAGGAAAGGAAATCTCATTTCCTTATAAATTTATCATGGGGACAGGCATTCATTAATGAATAAAAAAAATATTGACATATTCTGCTGATAGGGATTCGTAAAGATAATTAAATGTAAATATGAAATTTCATAAATCCCGTGAAATTAATATTATTGAAATGAAGAAAAATCACAGTTACAGTTACCTTTATCTACGTGAACTCAGAAAAATCGATATTTGATAAAAAAATCTCAAAAGCAAATTAAGTTAAAGGAAAATACGCGGTTTGGGTCCATATATATGATATGACAACTAATGTTGTCGAAATAATAATGTTTTATCCCATCAAAAACATTTTCATGTAAAATGTCAAAAAGTTACCAGATCTCATGTAGAGTTAAGCTTCTAACTCTACACGCCCTAACTCTACAAGCCCTAACTTCACAAACTCTACACCTTAGTCAAAATATATGGCTTGGCCGTTTCGCTACCGTTACATGGGTGTAAAGTGAAAAATTTATTCACTGCATAACAGAGGAACCTTTAGCCTACTCTCTATCTTTGCATATTTATTGCGTTGATTTCCTATTTATAATAAACGATAGATCAGGGCGATCCATGGTTCTTAGGCGATTATATTCGAGCTGACTGTTGTGCTTTAACAAGGGAACGTAAATGACCCAATATCAATGAATGAGAGCATTATTCAAACTTAGCCCTTAACTTTTCTGTTAAACTACGATAGTTCTTGTAGAAAACGTCGAAGCGCTTCGAGAAAAGGTAGGTAGTGCCCTTGCGCTTCGCTTGGCTCGTCTTGGCAGGGGCACTACCGTGCCCCCAGATACACCAAATAAAAGGGCTTTTTTTATAGATTATTTGGTATTACGACAACTTATCTCAATTATGAGTCTGTTCGGAGTTATACGAGTCCGAAATGTAGGGTAAGACCCCAAGTACCTATATTGCCTATTGTCCTTTATTTACGTATATTTTGCTAAGTTATTTTACGTTATATTTTTTTATTAATGTGTTATGGCAATTCACACAACCTATTTTTGTTTGTACTGTTTGAGTACCTACAAGAAGGTATAATTACGCATTGCGTTAGCATCCCCACATTCCTGCAATTGATTTATCATGAAAATAGAAATAGTAATCATAGTGACATGATGAATTAATCATACTTAAGCTAACTATAATTAAGCTTACTATTAATTATCCGGTCCATCATAAAAAACCTGACAATTTTGTAAATTGATTCCCGTGTCGGGACTTGGCAACATCAAAATTTGGGTCCTCAAATAATTAAAATGCAAAAAAACTCAGCAATGATTACACTTCAATCGAAGGTAAATTTGTCGCATCACCGATGAAAGGTCCAAGAAACTTTTAACGAGAAAACTTAAGTTTTAAGTTTTTGTATAGAGACTTTACTTTCCGTCAAAATTTGGACAAATAGTTAATGTTTAGGAATTTGTTCTAGATGACATTTTCGAAGAAATTTGATGCAAATGTACTTTAAGTCCTAGATTACAACATAGATTTCTTTCCCGGGAACGCGAGTGACACCAACGGTGGTAGCTAGTATTAATATTTAAAAAAAAAATGGGTTTATAAGCCTTTACGTATATAATCAAATAACCATATTTAAAATATTGTGTTCTATCCCAAAACCTTAAAATACCGTAAAGTTTAATCCACTGCTAAGTCAAAAAAATATAGGTTCTCCTAATGATTCTAAGTTGGTATTATGAACAGTATAAATAAATAGTAGGTATGTAATTTATATAGCACAAAAAAATTACCTTGTAGCATAAACAGTAGATATCATTTCTCGTTAATAAATTCAATTTGAAATTTGATACCGGCCAACATGGCATTTTCGATCTTATCGACATTGCAGTAAAGTGTGAATTAGTCAACCCTAATGAGTTAGCTTGAATATCAGTAAGGTTAGTTGGTACTGTTTTTATTAGGTCACGTTATGGAGCGGTTATTACAGGGTACCCCAACACGGAATAGGCGTGTTTTAGAAGTTATATAGCAAGTAACGTTACTGTTATTAGTGGACTTGGTTTGGGTTAGGAAATATATTATACCAACTAGCTGTCTTTCGGAGTTTCACCCGCTTTCCCGGGAAAAAAGTAGCCATTGTCCCTCTCCATGCCATAGGATATCTATGTAGGTACTAAATTTGATCGCGATTAGTAGATTATGACTTAAAACTCACCTAATATACATACTTGCATAAGTACCTACTAGCTTCCGCACAGTATAGAATAGAACAGAACAGAACAGAACAGAACAGAACAGAACAGAACAGAATAGAATAGAATATATATTTATTTGCGACATCACAATGTATGTATATTATAAGAAAAAATATGTTGTGTTCACCCACGTTCCCGGGATAAAAAATATCCTATGTTTTATTTCAGTATCTAAAGCTATATTTGTACCAAATTTCATGAAAATCCGTTCAGCCGCTACGGAGCTAAGTAGTAACAAACATACACACACAACACACACCCAAACTTTTTTGTTATCAATAGATGTTTTTAAAGCTTTTAGCATTTGATTAAGTTAAGTCCCCTTTATGTGCCTAACTTGACTTAAATTTGTTTTTTTTTTCATATCATTATGCTGACAAGTTGGCAGGCTGTTCACTTCATGGTTACTGGCTTTCATAGACTATGGACATCAACAGTACCAGGAGTTAACGGAGCCTAGAAGGCAACTGGTTCTCAAATGCAACTACTGGATTATTCCGTGTTTGGTGGCTGATTTTTAACCTGAGGGTTGTAGTCAGCTAAGGAGCTTACTTACCTTCTATAAAGTACCCTAATACTATGTCACGGCTTCCTTTACCGAAAAGCTCAACATGATAGTAGGGTTCGAATCCGAGACCTTCGTCATGGCATTTGATTTCACTACCACTCAGCTATCGTCTTTTCAAAAATCTTCTTCTTGTATTATATTCAAAGAAAATTGTAACATGAACGTCATATTAATATTTAATTATATTCGTATCATATCATCCATATTCCATGAACGTACATTTACTTAATGAATTTTAAACATTTATAGCATAATCGCAGGTTAATTGCGCATTTAGCTTATTAATCTAAAATTGCTTTTCTCTAATTAAATTACCAGCTCTAGTTACTGCTACACATAGCGTTTATTATGAATGTGTTCGACCTACTGGCTTTTAGGCACTGGGATCTAGGCTAAGAGCTTGGAAACTTTGTTAATTAAACGGTAGGTAACTGGGTGCGCAACTATGAATTTTCGGTATAATGTCTTGATAATTATGATTAATCATAGATCTGTTTATTACGTGCTTGACACCGTTCTGCTATAAAATATTTTTGAAGAAGTTTAATGATTCAATGAATTCGCTTAAAATTACTAGCAGAATCACGACATAATAATTAATATTGATCAACTATAATTATAATTATTTTGCTCCCTCCCTGAATGTGACGACCTGATGTTCTTTTTGATTTTATGGCTAATGGTTTCCAAACTGTATCTAGTGTGTAGGTGGTTAGTCGTGTGAGCACTGTATGTATTTGTTGATACCTAGGTATAGCTTTATAATTATTCATCCTTACGTTTGTGAAGATAGATTGGAGTATTTAGGCTTAGCAAAGTATCATTAAGATATACATCGGTGGAGATTTGTAAGTAGCATTAAGTCATTTATCTTTACATTGATATATTGTATAATTTTGCTGTAAATCTTCCTAAAAATAAATAAATAAAATAAAACTATAATCATAATCTACCACGATTAGCTGCTACTGCTATTTTTACATAATAATAAAAAATATTATTTACGTTATTTAAACTGGTTATGTATTTCCAGAGTTACATCTTATAAATTTAATAAGTTCCACACTAATCACGCCAGGCACAAGATTCACCCTGTGGCCGTTGAATTTGCGTTAATCTCGCGGGAGTCGAAGAATAATATAAGGACTTAGAATTACCACTTACCAGTGATGATGAGTGAAAAGTCTTCAAATGCACTTACACCAATATTTATTGTAGTGTAATGATGTATTGTGTGTAATTGTATGCTTTTGGTGGTGTGTAGGTGTTTGGCGATGCACTATTATAGTATTAATTAATTAAATACATTTAAAAGGCGCGGGAAAATTTAACCAATCTTATTAGGTCAAAAAACGAAGTTGAGAGCATAAAAAAACAAAAGAATTAAGAATATATTCATAAAATTACCATAGACAAATATTACAAAAAGTTTTTATACATTCGATTATTCAAATTAAATTAAATGAAAAATATGTGGCGCCATCTATTGATAAAACTTGAAAACCTTGTGATTGGCGCGACTATACTCCCGGCCTTTTGAAAGATCTCTTTCAAAGAAGAAATAAGAACAAAATAATAAAATAAAAATGCACGAATTAATCAAAGTTTATTAAAATGTGACTATGTATTTGTGAACAAATAATAATTATTAAAAATTAAAATAGCATATGTTAGGTTAATTATTACAGTGTTTAATACATTATATGATAAGCCTATACATACTATTGAGTAGGTAAAGGACATAAGCGTACTACAGGCCTTGTGTACGTACCGCGTGAAGTCTTAACTGTAGCCACTCGTGTTATTCCATCCCGACTTGGATGTGCACTAATCACAACTCCCAATTCCCATTGCAATGGCACAACCTTATTGTCATTTATGATAAGAACAACAGTGCCAGGTTTGACATCTATAGATGGATCATTCCATTTAGCACGCGCTTGCAACGTGCTCAGATACTCAAGCGACCAACGATCCCAAAAGGATTGCACGAGCCTGTCTAGCAGCTGATAGCGTTCTAACAAGTGAGGAGCGCGATCATCAATACGAACAGATGGAATATATCGAAGAGGCGTTAACGTTAAAAAATGAGAAGGTGTTATTGCTAATGGCTCACTTGGATCTTGGCTCAAAGTGGTACATAGCGGACGAGAATTTATTATATTTTCAATTTGACACAAAACTGTTGTCATTTCTTCAAACGTTAATATTTGTGATCCTATAGATTTATGTAGATGTGATTTAACTGATTTTATTAACGGTTCCCATGATCCAAAATGGGGCGCATTAGGCGGTGTGTGTTTCCATTCTATTCTATATTCTGAAAGTTCATGTACTAATGCGTTCCGATACTGTGTTGAAGATATAAATGTATAAAGTTCGTCAATATAAGATTTTGCACCAACGAAGTTTGTGGCATTATCTGTGTACATTACCGATACAGGTCCACGTCGCGAAATAAATCGTTTAAATGCTGACATGAAGGTAGCAGTGCTCAAGTCAGAAGCTAGTTCAATATGAACAGCACGCGTAGTTAGACAAACAAATAGGCATATATATGCCTTGTGACTAGTTATACCGCGACCACGTTTTAAAGTAATATTGAGTGGCCCTGCATAGTCACATCCTGTATGTATGAATGCTTTAGGAATAGCATGAGTACGAATCGATGGTAAGTCTGACATTAGAGGATGTGCTGGCTTAGGATTTACACGAAAACAATAATTACATTTATCTACCCTCGTGCGAATGGTACGTCGAGCGGTGAGAATCCAGTACATCTGACGCAGTAAACTATGAAGTAAATTGGGACCAGCGTGGCAATGTTTACGATGATAATAATCAACAAGCAAATCTACAATATGGTCTTTTCGAGGTAGCAAAATGGGGTGTTGATGATCGAATGATAGATCAGAGTTACTTAACCGCCCACCGACACGAATTAATCCGTTATGTATAAATGGTTTAAGTTTTTGTATATGTTTTGAACATTGTATACCGGAATCATTTTTTTTAAATTCCTCGCGGAAGTGACAATATTGAACTGCAATTAACAGTTTAGTTTCTACAAACACTAAATCATTCGTGGTAATGAAGTCATTGCGTGGCAATCTTTTCAGAAATCGGTAAATATAAACTAGTGTCCGTAAAAGTTTAGTCCAATTTGAATGACGAGAAGCGAATTGACATATTAAAGGTAATTCATGTGTGGTACTTGTAAGTGTAACCGTTTTGGTTTCGGGCGTTTCAAAGGTGGGTTCTGGTTTGAATGGTGTTACAGGCCACATTGATTCATCTGTATCCATATTCAACCAAGCGGGACCTTTAAACCAAAGTGGATGGTTTAAGAGTTGAGAGGGTAGCAGACCACGTGACAAACAATCGCTTGGATTATTTGTCCCGGGAATATGATGAAATGTGTTTGCAGGAAGTAAGTTTTGAATTTTAGAAACTCTATTAGCCACAAATACGTGAAGTCGGTGTGGGGACGTGTTTATCCAATGTAAGACTACGGTTGAATCAGAAAAAGCTAAAATAGATTTTATATTGCATCGAGGTGTGTAAGTATCTGATACAGCGCGTAGTAGCTTGGCAAGTAATAAGGAAGCGAGTAACTCAAGTCGAGGCGTGGTGATAATTTTGTTACTAGGCGATACTTTCGACTTTGCACACACTAGGGTTGTCACACGCTCACCAAAGTTATTGGCGTGTAAATAAACAACAGCACCGTATGCACGTTCACTAGCATCGCAAAAACCTAAAAGTGTCACTTCAGTATGTTCGAAAACATTTAAAAAACGAGGAATTTTTAATTTTGATATAAGTGTCAATTCTGATTGAAATTGAGACCACGCAGCTATAATGTAATCAGGTGGAATATCATCCCAATCTAACTTTAATGAGCAAATTTCTTTGATCAATAATTTCGCATGTGTTATGACAGGTCCCACAAGTCCCATAATATCCCAAAGACGAGCTACAGTTGATAACATGTTGCGTTTTGTGCAGGTACGATTGGATGGCAAAATAGTATAAGCAAAGATATCGGAAGCGGGTTGCCACTGCATACCGAGGATTTTTTGGGATTCGTCTTTATCTAAATCAACTGGATCCGTTAAGCGATGCGAGTCGGGGACATTTTGAAGTAATTCACGGCAATTACTTGACCATTTGACCAAGTCGAAACCACCAGATGCAAACATACTAATTAATTGTTGCATCGCATTGAGTGCGACAGCCCTATTAGGAAGTGAACTTGCTATGTCATCAACGAAAAGGTCTCGTCGAGCGAGTTGGGCGGCGAGTGGAAAATGCTTTTCTTCTTGATTAGCTAATTCTTGAAGAGTTTTAAGAGCCACAAATGGACTTGATCGAAGTCCGAAACACACGCGCTGGAAGGCATAGTACCTTAAGGGTTCGCGAGGATCAAAGCGATAAATTATTTGTTGATACGGGCGATCTTCCTCGCGTGTTATAATTTGTAAGTACATCTGCCGAATATCAGCTGTGACAGCAATTTCAAATAGTCGAAAATTAAGTAAAATGGTAAATAAATCACATTGAAGTGGTGGTCCAGCATGTAATATATCATTTAGTGAGGTTCCGGTAGCCGTTTTAGCGCTAGCGTCGAGTACAACGCGTAACTTTGACGTTACCTTGTCTTCGCGGAGTACCCCATGGTGAGGCAAAATAAAACCCTCATTATGATTTTTAGATTCGGAAATCTCGACAAGGTAATGTTTATTTAAATAATCGCGAATGACATCGTCGTATCGCATTTTAAAATCACGATTTTTTTCAAACTTGCGTTCGAGATGAAAAAAGCGTTGTTTTGCGGTTTTTAATGAATCACCTAATAATTTGGTGTCCTCTTTAAATGGTAATCCGACTACAAATCGTCCTGAGTCGTCGCGGTACGTTGTAGAAGTATAAAAATCTTCACATTGTTTATCCTCCTTAGACGGAATCGGTTGGTCATTAACTTCGTCCAATTCGAAAAACTTGCTAAGTTCATCGTGAATCGACTGAGGAGTCGCGGTAGAAAAATATGATAGCGAAACATCGCTTTCATTATCAAGCTGCGAGTCACCCATGACTATATAACCGAGGGTAGTGAGAAAAGCGGAGGGCTGTTGTGGAGGTCCTGTGACCTTGCCCGACAACAAGAGATTGATAAATAATTTTGCACCTAGAAGTATTTCAACTTCAGATGGCTTATAAAAGTTTTCATCGGCCAGCGGTAAGTATTTTAAATACGAGAGTGACTGGGTGTCGATAGGCGCTGTAGGTAAATTACCCGTGATTTGATTTAGAACTAAACTATCGATAGCATATGATTGGGACGGATCGATTCTACTGAAAAATGTAAAGTGTACTTTACCCTTAGCGGTGTTAGAATGATCGCCAAGCCCTTTCACAATAGTTCTTCGCGTTAACTGGTCGATAGATAAACCTAATTTTCGACAGCATGCGGAAGTAATAAAGTTGTTTTGTGAACCTGAATCGATAATGCAACGACATGAAATTAGATTATTATGACGGTCTAATACGTTGACGAGTGCAGTTCCTAATAGTGTATTAACATTTTGAGGTTTAGAAATTAAACAATTCAAATTGTTATTGTGAACGCTATCCGCCGATAAGAAGCTCATGGTGTTGTCAACAGGCGGGCTCGCATTCGCGGTTGGGACAGAAGTTGAAGGTATAGAATGCGAAGTAGTCACATGCGAGACTGATACATTGGACTGAGCATTTGAAGGAACTTGAGAAGTTTGACCGTTTTCGTAAGTGTGAGTAGGACTATTTTTTTGCATATGAATTAAAGAATGATGGCGATAACCACATTTACGACACACATTTTTACTTTTACATGAACTCCAAGTATGTTTAGAACTCAAACAATTAGTACAAAAATTATTTTCTTTTATATATTTAAACCTTTGTTCCGGAGAAAGATTCATAAAATCAGAACAATTATAAATGTACTCATGAGATTTTTTGCATATATTACACTTTAATTCGGAGTTTTCGATGAGATATGAATGTGAGATTTTCGGAATGGAAACTGCAGAATTAGATTTATTCAAATCCTTTGAAATCTTTGATACGGGATTCGTATTAGTTCGTTCCATAATCTTTACTTGACCTTTGACGAAAGCAACAAAATTATCATAAGTAGGTATATCGATGTCTCGCACGGACATTTCGAACGACTTGGCTGTTTCACGGTCCAAGCGTTTCAATGCAAAGTGAATAAAAATATAATCGCACAAATTAGGTATATTTAACTCCTTGAGAGCAGCAATCGATGCAGCATATTTATCAATGAAGGTTTCCAATTGACTAGCGGTTGCGGGATTTGGTAATGGTTTGGAATCAAATATTGCATCTAAAAACGATGTTGCGAGGTAACGTTTATCTTGATATTTATTTACTATCGATTGCCAAATTGACTCGTAATTATCAGACGATGGAGTAAATCCCGAAATTATTAACTGAGCCTTGCCTTTGAGCTTACCCATCAAATAATATAATTTTTCTGCGGTTGATAATTCTTTGTTTAAATGTATAGTTGTTTTAAAAGTTTCATAGAATAGGCTCCATTGAGACGGAAGGCCATGAAATTCAGGAATCTCAATCGGCGGTAATTTAGGCCGCATTGATTTAGGTAAGTTAGAATTGGAAACATTCACGGATTTTGAAACTAGATTATTTTTAATACGTCTAACATGACAATAAAGGTCCTCGAAACTAGACCACTTACTGAAGTCAGGATTTGAATCGGGCTCCAATTCAATATTGATTGCATTAATATCATTTATTATGTTTAAGTACTCACTGCGCATTTCATCAATAGTTTCACAAGATGAGAGGAACGTTTCACGAGTGGCACTGCCGTCAATCCTTTTGGAAAGATCGAAAACCCGCTGCATTCTTGCATAATAACTCTCGCAAAGTGAGAGTTTTAATTTTAAATCTTTAGATTTTTTAGCTGCCATGTTCACGTTTGTATACTAAAGTTACACTGTAATAATTAGCTGTTTGATAATAAATTTATATGTGAAATAAAATAATGTCAATATAAACAAACACTGCACACATTTAACCAAACTGTGACTAGTCACGCAAATGCAGCTGTATGCTGTGAGAAAAAATTACGTTAGCGGAAAACAGCACACGGTGCGAATTGCGAAATAGGTAGGTAATGGCAAACTAATCTAAGTCCTCACAGGAGGCACCATAAAAATAATCACGCCAGGCACAAGATTCACCCTGTGGCCGTTGAATTTGCGTTAATCTCGCGGGAGTCGAAGAATAATATAAGGACTTAGAATTACCACTTACCAGTGATGATGAGTGAAAAGTCTTCAAATGCACTTACACCAATATTTATTGTAGTGTAATGATGTATTGTGTGTAATTGTATGCTTTTGGTGGTGTGTAGGTGTTTGGCGATGCACTATTATAGTATTAATTAATTAAATACATTTAAAAGGCGCGGGAAAATTTAACCAATCTTATTAGGTCAAAAAACGAAGTTGAGAGCATAAAAAAACAAAAGAATTAAGAATATATTCATAAAATTACCATAGACAAATATTACAAAAAGTTTTTATACATTCGATTATTCAAATTAAATTAAATGAAAAATATGTGGCGCCATCTATTGATAAAACTTGAAAACTTTGTGATTGGCGCGACTACACACCATCACTCATAGTGAGATTTTAGTCACATAACTGTGCAATTTCATCAAAAAGTAAACCATCAATATTATAGAATGATCTATCTCGTGTTCGTACCTACACAAAACGTAACATCACAGTTAAGAGTTAGAAGCAGAATTTGTTTCATTTCATTACCTAATTTAAGAATTTTATAATTTTATTTTATCAATGATTTATTTTAAGGTATTACATAATTAAATATTTTTCTATATTAAAAGTATAATGTTAACAATTCCTCTTTACTTCACTCTTACTTTTGTAAATAAATGATTAAAACCTCGTATCATCACAATTTATCTTTATTCTATAGTCGATATGATGTTTGTATGCAAAGTTATTGATACCCCGCAAGATGTGCCGCAAGTGAGTTAAGCAATCAGTCAGCATAAACGATTGAAATAAACTTGTAAAATTGCTATTTATGAACTCGTACTGGAAACTGAATATTGCAACTACAATGGGATTATTGAAAGTATTACACTACTAAGTTTTTACTCTGTTGGAACCAAAACTTTAAGTCTATTGAACAACAGTAAAGATATTTAATATCTGTGTAAGCTATAGTTATTTTACTAAATAACCAAGTGCAAACATTTTAAATGAAATTTAGAATTAGTGATAATTTAGTGTTTGATTTTATTAGTTGGTTTCATAAGGATAAGGACCAATGGATGCTGAACTAAATATCTAGAAACTAAGAAAAAAAATGAGTAACCTCAAAATATCCATAATTATTTTTCCAATGCATCTTATACCCATTTTTAATAAAGAACTATTTATCAACAAGATAAATAGCACAGTAAACCACAATTTTTTTATCAACCAATTTACCAATGACTAGCTAATCCCCCCATTCCTTTACTTTCATCTTTCAAATTTATCTAGGTATATCGTATAAATACATAAATAAAATAAGACTTCTTAGCTTATTACGTCACAGTTAAGCCGAGCTTTCGATTCCTTTTATCCCGGATACCATTATAACGAACAAATCCCGCTTCCCTAATCCCTTAAGGCCGTGCCGTGAAAAATACAAATTAGTACAATACCTAAACGTATATATCTCGATAGCATGATAAGAATTTTAAACAAGTTTTTGAGTAAGGCTGTGGGTATACTGACGAAACTTAAAGTAAGTGCAGAAGGTATGTAGGTTTTTTTTAAGAAAATGAAAAACACATATGGTAATAGTGTTTCTCACAGTTCTTACGCATAAGTCATTTTTTATTTGCACTTACTCAGATGAAAAACTATGTGTCGATAATATTACTTCACTTTCCTTATTTGTATGGCACCAGATGTGTTGATTTTACACAATTCTGCTAGTGTCAGGGTATTGGAAGATAGACGATGGAGACTACTAATGTATTTGGACTATTGCCGTCTCGCCCATAGATTTAGAATGGGAATAAGTATAGGTTTAAATTAAATTAAGCAAAATCATGTAGTTATTCCAAATGGACATTCTGTAGATATATTTTTTGTGGATACGCATATTCTTTTACAGCCTTTAAATATTCAACACCTGCAGCGTCAGACTTAATTTTAAGGGACGTGGACCTATCAGGAGTCTACGGATTGTTTTAATTCCTTTTTAACTTGCATGCTGTCTTTATTGTGCTTTAATTCTCTCGGTTGTGTATTTTGGTATCGTTAGTGAATGGTTAAGTTAGATCGTAACCTACTTATATTATTATTTTATAAATTGATGTTGTGATTTTAGATAGGTTTGTAAATGATCATCTTTATATATATAAACTAGCTGTCCCCCGCGGTTTCACTCGCGTAGCGGTTTAAAAAATAGATAAGGACTTATTCTTAGATCTACCCGATATGTGCACAAAATCTCATAAAAATCGGTCGAGCCGATTCGGAGGAGTATGGTAACTAACATTGTGAGACGAGAATTTTATATACAAGATTTAGCTTCCTTATGTTAGTGTCCGCAAAACACGGAAAGGAGTCGATTTATTTACTTGAAATTCTGACGTAACGTTGCATTTCTATCCTACAAAAATCTTTCTATGTACTCATCATCCCTAAGTTCCCACGGGATCGGGAAATTCTAAGCGTTTGGCAAAGTTTAAATTGAGCCACAGCTAAGGGTAGTTTATAATTTATAGACAGATTAACATCCTTATCATACTCCTAGATTGCTATATACATACATACATACGTTAAAGTAACTGTTGAGTTTTCGTGATTGTTGATTCCCTTCTGGACTTTGGACTCACCATTAATATTACTCATAAAAGTGAGATTGTAGTTAGATGCAAATGCTAGCCATAACCCTCCTTGACGTTGCTACAGTAGGGCAATCCTCACGAAGTAAGCAAACGTAATACACTGCAAATCAATTTAAAAACTTCACCGATGCTGAACTTATCGAAAAAGATGGAATGAAAATTTACACAAGATTCAAAGTTTTCCAAATTCAGTTTTTAGTTTATTCCCTCTTATGAATAGTAGGTAAAGGTTAGCTTGAACTTTCATAAATTCACTTCGTGGATATTAAACTAGATCTATTTGAACAGGTTTTAATCTAACACCCAATTATTCAGACAGAAGTTCAAACATGTCCAAATTAGGTAGATATATCAAACCTTTTCTGTTTGTGAATAACCTTCACTGTCAAAACCTTCACTGAATAAGTGATATTCTATTTGAATTTGACATTCTAATTTTGATTGAGTGAAATAATATGTTATTATATTGCATATGGTACGTACCTACCTACCCATTTCAAATACTTTTTGTTTGAGGTAATTTTAAATTCCTCCATCTATTTTCATATCTTGCTTAATAGAAAATAATATCATTCATCATGATAATATTTAATGTAAGTGTATCCACTACCTACTGCACACCAGGGAGTTCCAGAATTGTGGGCGATTCGTAACAAACGGTATTCACTCAAAGAACTAAACTTCCTCTATAGTATACAAAATGTATATTATTATTTAATGTACTCAATTATAAATAGCCCAAGTGTGCTTACTTATGTATAAGTACAGTGTACTGTATGTTATATTTTGATCATATCCGATTTCAATTAGGTACGTACAATTTGAAACCCAAACAACAAAATTTTACAAACGCGACCCAAATACCATGCAGTCCAGGCCTAAAACGTAGATATTTTATTATGTGCATATTGACGTAAAAATGTAAACGATGACAACTCTAACAAAGAGAAATAAATGCTCACACCCCACATGGCAGAACCAAAACGTATGATTAATTCAAGCCACGGTAAATACGTTTTATTTTGTTATGGTGTTGACTACTCACGCCATGGAATACGTGACAAAATTGGCAATTGAATGGTAGCTAATAAATAGCATTCGTAAATTATGCTGCGACGGATGTTAAATAAATGTGAGATGAAAAATATGTAAAGTTTCTACACACAGTATATTTTTTGGAAAATCCTTACATCTCATAATGCCTAAATGAGTTTGGGCATATCCTGTCTCACGGAAAATTACCAACAATACTTTCAATCAATGGTAAGATCTACAGAAATGTCTATTTGAACTCGTTTCCGGGTTACTTCATGTACAAAACAAACTTCCGTCCCGCGGTTATACCCGTGTTCCCTGGATGAATAGTAGCCTTTGTCAATCTCCGGCCCACCAACGCGAAAGTGTTTTCGCGTTTATGATAGTAGGAATAATATAGGTATCCTCTCTGTTAGGCTTATAAAATCTTAAACCACTATTATTTCGCTATTATTGCTGATTCACTAGGTATAACAAATTTTCCTGTAATCCAAAGCAAAGGACAAAAGTCCTATCTTTCGATTGAAAAATCTATTCCACTCATAAGTCCATACAAAAGCTGTTCTAATTCAAATTACCATCCAGATATCTTTTATCTGGCCATTGAAAAATCGAGCCTTCGTAAAATAAAATATTTTTTTTTAATCATACATGGCTCATCTATTGTTTTAAGTAATACCCCTTCTTCATTAGATGTTGATACAGTTTGTAGCTAAGAAGTCAAGTTTAATGAAAATTAATGTAAACTGTTTAGGAAAATTATATAAAATATAACAACAAAGTTCATTCATCAGTGGATTTAAAGATACATAATCCCAATTAAGAACGTTAAAAAAATGTCAAACGAAATCTGAATTTCATAAAAAGAATGAAAAACATATGAACAGCGGGTATTAACAAAGTCTCTTTAGAATGTCATTGAATACGATTTTAAATGCTGGGCGTAAAAAGTCCCTTCCATTTTTGCTTTGAAAAAACGTTTCTCTGCTGTTAGCTGCTTTTACCCTTTGAGTCAGATTGGGGATACATGGCAACAGAATTTGTAATATTTTTATAATTTTATTCAGTAAATTCCAACATATCAATGTTTTATCTTTATTATAGACTTGGGTTTTGAAAAGCAGATGTTGCAATTCTGTTGGTCATAAAATGGAAAAAATAACAAAATAGATAAGGGAATGAGTATATAGAATCAAAGACACATAGACGTAGCTTTTTCTGGTTGAAAAGAAAATAGTCTAAAATGGCATCAAACTCTTAAAAAAACTACTTACACATAACAACAGTTTCAATAAGATTTTTCAATACCTGCGTTATATTACACAAAATCATTGACTAGTTTTGCTCAAAATGCAATATTTCACCTCGCGCTACCGCTAAACTGAATTGCTTGATGCAACGCACTCCCGTAAGCCATGTGTGAGACTTACTTTGGACGTACATTCAATTACTCAAACGTCGAGTGTCAAAGAGCTTTCAGTGTTGTGTGTCAGTCAATCCTCAGCACTGAACGGTTCAGTCATGCTAGATTTTAAATTTTCTGATAATAGCTAGAAGATAACACACTTTGTATACGGGGAGTATACAAAGAATGTGTGTGTTACGTAAATTGTAAAAAATTGGTGGTGGTCTTTTTTTAATGTAATATTTTGTTGAGTCTGGTTTTATTTGAACAAACCCCTTACATGTTTCCTCGTCTCGAATATTTCAATCAAGAGTTAATATTATTTTTGTATTGACAGACATTTTACTTATCTTCGAATGAGGGTGAGACTACGTAAGAAGCTCTCAGTGATAAATTGTGATATTTTTCCTGTACCTAATAAGATTTTTTTTGTATTCAAATATTTAGGTATTTATTTGCTTTCATTCCATTGAATAATCATGACTATTATTATCATCATCATCAACTTTTAAAGTCTTAGCCCGAACGAACTTACCTAAAGAAGTCGTAGTAGAATGCTTTTTAAAAGATTTTGAATTCTCTTATTCAAAAATAAGTAGAAGCTACGATTTAAGTATGTTTATTTTTCTCGATTACCTGCTTAGTATGTATTTAGTTGTGAAAGACATCTATCAAAAAACCGTGAAAGCGCTCTATGGGACATACAGAATCTTAATAGAATAACCGCTCTTAGAACTATATCAAATAACATGGCACTTGTTGATTCGTGCGTAATTCATAAGCCTGAGCCATAAGTCGGAGAGTATAACGAGGGTCATACAGACGCGTGACATGACCGCAATAACATGCCAAATCTAGCTTGAGATGGGACTTTTAATAAAAACCTGTAGTGACAACACCCTCTTTCGAATACACTTCAAATTTGACAGGATATTTTCTTGTTATGATCACGTATAGTGATTAGGATTTTGCTGAAAGGACATACTAGATTTTTATTGACATGTAGCTGATAAGACAGTTTCTATTTCTTATCCTTTAGGCTCTGGCTCTTTGATCACGTTTGCTTTGACGTTATTAGAGATAATGATGATGTTGTGAATTGAGACGTTCAATCGAGGACGTGTCCTTAAGTCTACAGATATTATTGGTAGATATTGTATTTTCAGAATGAGCATCATACAATGATACACATTTTTTTTTCTAATTGGCCTTTACGACAATTTTTCAATTGAAGATTTATAAAGCACTGAGGCTTTTTAAATAGTTTAAATAACATTTGTAAACTTTTTATCTGGCATTTAATTGCAAACAAGACACTATTTTATATATTATGACTTTTTACTGTATTAATTGACATCGAAAAAACAGAAATTGACAAGAAATGTTCATGCAAAATTCATCTCATGTTCGAGATACGTCAAAAAATGACAGATTTCAAAGGTATTTGACAGAATTGGGGTCTAGTTCGTTTTGCGAACTTTTCGCGACTTTTTTGTTTGTATTCAAGTTTGCGTAGTATATAGAATACCTACTACAAAAAATAATAATACACAGTTGCATTATTTTTTATTTGTAGCAAAAGCCGTGCTATCTCTGGTCTTATTTAAACTACGTTATTTTGGGTTTCTCTCTAATGAGCAACTCAAAAACCTAAGAATAATGAGCTTTAGTGGTTCATTATAACTTTAATATTTCAAACGTAAATGCAGAAAATAAATGTTACCATTTTTGTTTTTGCTTCTCCTGAAAAATGGGGTTTTGGCTTTTACTACATTTCATACTCGAAGGGTCGCACTGCTGAGCATAGGCCTCCTTTCACGAATAAGGGTGAAAAGGGAATAATCAAGTAAAATCTACGATATGTTTATAATTATTGTCTCAATTAGAATTATGTCTATTAAGCTTAGCTGATATTATCTTTTTTTTTTCAGGCAGGCAGTCTACCTGAAGGTAAGTCCCCTGGGAATTATCTGCACCAAAATACTTGTCTATGTATTGTTACTACATTATTGTACGTCTAGGAGCGTAATAACAAACATAATGATTTGTAACAAATGACACGCTAGATATTTACGAAAATTAGCAATATACAGATTTCATCAAATTAAAATGCCACAAATAAATAACTCAATTACTATGATTTAGTAAATAAACAAACAAGGTAACATAATATTTTTTCCACTTGGTTACCATTATTCGAGTCACGTTTGCCACATACAAACTTAATGCTTATGAATATTTCATTTTATTCTGTATTTAGGTACTTACATGTGTAAATAAATAATGTGAGTTTTTATGAAAAACTGCTAGCTTTGTCAGATGTATGATGGTTTAGTGTAGTGTAGTTGTCAGCAATATTACTATAGCACGTGAGATACGTCAGGATCTGTTAGGATTTGTGGGTATTTAAATAAACCACTAGTTTAGAACAAGCTGATGTCAAAATATTAGCTTACTAATGTGTTGAAATGTACATTCTATAAAGATGACGATATTAAACTATCACTCTAATAATAGAGGAGTCAAAATATAATTGCAAAATGGAAATGTATATATACTGGAAGTAAAATAGAATTTCAACCGCAAGATTTTAAGCCTACCGAAACCAGATAAACGAAGCGTCAAAAGTTAACAGTCAATTAATTTATTATAGAAGGACCTCCGGATACCCCAACAAAGGCAATGTTTATTTAACTGAGAAATTTTCCCTCCAAAGAATAAGAGGCAGAAGAGTCAATGTAATTGAACTTAAAGAGTTAATTAACAACGGGTTAGACTGCACAATTTTATTTATAAATGCTCGCTAAAGGTACAAGTCCAACACCGACTGCAGCGACCGACCGCAGCTGCAAGCAGCAGTTACTTCATAGACACTGCTGTCGCTGACACCAAGCGACGCTGCTGGCTCCTATACATTTTCTGCCGTCTGCATGCCGTCGGTCGCTGCAGTCGGTGTCGGAATTGCACCTTTATTGTCTTCGCTGTAGGTAATGGAATTAAATATTCTGCCAGCCGTCTGGGCACTTCATACACGGGAAGCGACCTAAACTCAATATTCTATTGTAAAATCGTGTTTTTATAAACGAACAATGAAACAGTTTTTTTTGTAAAAAAAAATATTTATTTACTATACAACTTTACGCTATACTAACTAAGGCTATGCTTACTGTTGGCTGGGTATTAATTGATTGTATTATAGCTGTTATTTATTTAATTTATTATAGTTAAGTATATATCAATTTTAAAAAGCTTTGTTAGTCATGCATTTTTTTAAAATAAGGATACATTTACATAGAATTTTATTCCATTTACACTCCGTTGCATATCTACACCAATTAATTAATATTAATCTACAACTCTTTGGCCTTGAGAAGCCTCCTACAGTGGCATTCTATAATAAGCAACTGGAGTTCCTAATACGATTATAATGTCTTGAATATTATTTGTCAAAGATTTACCCGCCCGCTTTTGTATCGTTGCGCAATTTTGACAAGCATGTACAAGACGAGTTTTCACATACATAAAAGAAATCAAAAACGTATAAAAAAGCATGTTAATATTTTTATAACATCGTCTAGAATAACTTTTCATGTTGAAAAGCTGAATTTCTATCATCTTAATCCTAACTTATATACTATTATAAATGTGAATGTGAGTTTGCTTGTTACCTTTTCACGCCTAAATCGCTGAACCGATCGCCATGAAATTTGGTACGCAGATAGCCTATGGTATGGAGAAGGACATGGGCTACATTTTTTCTCGGGAACGTAGGTGAAATCGCGAGGGACAGCTAGTTTTAAATATATTTACTTACTTCAAAGATAAAGTATTAACATTTTTTCTTCAGGCGTAAACTGGCGCTCATTCAGTGGCTATGCCATCTTTCATAAGCTTCCACGCTGAGTTTCTTGCGATTTCAGCTAAAATATAAACACCGCCTCAACAGATGTGCTCTTAAAATTTGTTAAGGTTATGTGAACAATATTTACTACGCGTTAATAAGTTAAAATGAGGATCTTCATTACCAGAACCTCGTGTGTCTCCACTTGTTTATAATGAGTTTTTTTTTTGCTATTTTTTGTTTCTAATTTTTAAACGAGTTAGGTAAATTTTTATTTCAAACGAATTGTTTGGATTATCATTCAATCAATTCGATTAAAACCATTGCCACTATATCCAGTAGCAATAGTTTCACTGCTTAGTTATTACTTCAGTCCTCGCCTCATCTAACTTTCGGGAAATTTTGAGTCTTCGCGGGTACAAAACTAACCGATACTTAATATGTTGTTGATCGTCTTATTTTCATTAAATAGGTAGTCGCCGTCAAACATAAAATCGTGCGTAACAACAAATGAAGTTACTGAAAAATACATTTTAACTGATTCATTGATGAATATGATTTGATTGCGTTTCACCACAATCTCACCGTGGCAAGAAATGATGTGGCGGAGTGTGGCAAGTACATGTAGTGTGAAAGGGGACTTTTGTAGCAGTCGCTTTGCTCATGAAAATAAGGTTATTCATTAATTAAAATACACATCATGATGGTACTTACTCTACTTGTTGAGTCTGCGTTAATTGACTGAACGTAGTTTACAATATTCGTCATCACAATAATTATATTCTAAGACTAGCTGACCGCCCCACGGTTTCACACGCGAACCCCTATAAAAATCCTTTCTTATTGGATGCCTACATCATAATGGCTATCTGTATGCTAAATTTTAGCCCGATCCGTCCAGTGGTTGAGCTGTGCGTTGATAGATCAGTCAGTCAGTCACCTTAGATCCTCCGTAGATAATAAATAATAAAACTAAAAGAGTGATAGAAAGATCATAAATTATTTCTCACAAAACATTAAAAAAACACACACTGAAAGACACATTTGAAAGAAAAATATTTGAGGCACAAATTTTCCTAAACAACGGCTACGTCCCGGTAGGATCTATAAAAGTTTTAGTAAAACAGTACCTACTCCTAACGCTCGAGAAAGCTCCTAGGGAGACCATGAAATGGTCTAAGTTGAAAGCATCCGTGCTTTAGCGGACTTCTTAGATACGTAGGTAACCTTTTAAAGTGAAACGGTAAATTAACATTATCTCTCTGTATTTATAGTAAGGTATAATATACTCGTAGTAGTAAAGCTACGTATAACAAAACGTAATGATAAATTATTGTATTGCTTAGAGTGACTAACATGTTTAAAATTGTGATAAAACGTATATACATGCTTATTTACCTAATGTAATAAGTGTATACATTACAAATTGCATCTTATCGAAATTCAAATTCATAAAATTAAATGGAATCGGTCAGGGAAAAAAACATAAGATGACTTACTATGATGGCATAAAGTGTAAATCTATAGTCTATACTAATATTATAAAGCTGAAGCGTTTGTTTGTTTGTTTGAACGCTAATCTCAGGAACTACTGGTTCGAATTGAAAAAATATTTTAGTGTTGGATAGCCCATTTATCGAGGAAGGCTATAGGCTAATTTTTATCCAGGGAAAACATAAGATCCCTTGGCAATGCGGGTGAAACCGCGAGGCGGCAGCTAGTATATTATAAAGTACCTTATGTTATATTTGAGTATGCCACTTCACTTTGTTTATGTTTGTTGTAAAGTTTATTACATCGGTCGGTCGCTAGACGTTAAGCTAAAATGTTTTGATGATGAAAATTCACTTTATAATGCGGAGAATAAAAGGATTTCATTTCAAAATGTATCCTGGTTTACAGCTAGTAGTTGTTTCACATTTTAAATGTTTTTTTTTACATGTGAAAAATAAGGTTTAATAAATAGCCCATAGTCAATGATAGTATTTCTATGAATATAAATACAATAAAATATGAATTCCACCGAAATTAAATGAAACATAATATCTACATCATTTAAGAAATAGTTTTTTTTTTTCATAATTTTTTATTTGTCTTGTATTTTTTATTACTTATGATGATGATGAATCACAAAATGCATATGTAAATAAAATACAAAAGCTAGCTAATTAGCTAAATTAGGCTTTATAAAACAATTCCCTCGGTAATGATAATGTCCATACGATGGTAGCCACTTACCATGAGGTATAACCGCCTGCCTGTTTGTCAGGTTTTAAGGGTTTTAGTTATGGACGTATGACGTTGATAGGAGTAATATCAGGGTAACGGAAGAAATTACTGGGCGAGAAAAATTGATTTGATTCCCCCACGGTTTCACTCGCGTAGTGGGTTAAAAATAGATGTTGGCCGATTCTCAGACCTACCCGATATGCACACAAAATTTCATAAAAATCGGTCGAGCCGTTTCGGAGGAGTTTGGTAACAAACACCGCGACACTAGAATTTTATATATTAACTAGCTGTCCCAGCAGACCTTGTTCTGCCCTATTTCTCTAAAACAAAGTAACATTAATTTTTTTATGTTAATAGGTCCCCGACAGATTTCGTTCTGTCTAACGCGCCTTTGTTTTGTTTTGATTGACGTCTAATGTTTGACAGCTGGGGACAGAGTGGTTTCTATTGGAAAAATGGTAGTTCCCGTTGACCTAGAATCACGAAATTTGGCGAAAAGCATGGACTTACAGCACAAATAAAGGAAAAAATCCAAAAAATAAAAAAAGTTAAAAATTAAAGGCTTTCCATACATACATAGTTGACTCCATTTAAGATAGGCCTCTGAGTTGTATGGGCGCTCATACAATTTAGAGGTCTAGCTTAATTGGCCCAACCTCAAATAAGATAAATAAATAAAATAGGGGTTGATCGTAGAGGGTTGAAAATTCTGTCCATACATACATAGTCGACTCCATTTAAGATAGGCCTCTGAGTTGTATGGGCGCTCATACAATTTAGAGGTCTAGCTTAATTGGCCCAACCTCAAATAAGATAAATAAATAAAATAGGGGTTGATCGTAGAGGGTTGAAAATTTAGGGTTGTATGTATTTTTTGATGCTGTATCATAAAAAAATAAAAACAAAACATTTTATCTAAAAAATAAAAATATAAATTTAGGGGTGGCCTACCCCTAACATTTAGGGGGATGAAAAATAGATGTTGGCCGATTCTCATAGATACCGGATAAGCACAAAAAATTTCATCAAAATCGGTCGAGCCGTTTCGGAGGAGTTCGATTACGCACCCCGTGACAGAAGAATTTTATATATTAGACTTAGATTTCACTTATAACACTTTCTTGATAATTCTCCATAAAACATTGAAAAACAAAGCACTCAAGATCGTATAAATCTGTGTTTTATATAAATATAAAACAAACTGTAAGTTAAGTGATAAAAAATACACAAAGTCCATTTTCAATCACCGGCACCGCTATCATTTTGATACATGGTACTATTTAAAATTGATTTGTACTTGCTTCCATTATAACAACTACACTGAGAAATATTCAAAAGCCACCCAAAACCAACACCGAAAGAATATCCAATAAAAAATCTAATACTGAACGGAACTCGCTATAAAGGGGGAAACATTCGTAGAAACCGACCACCTTACTATGTAAAGAACACGACGCACGCTGTAATCTATCATTTTTATGAGCTCCCCATAAAGGCTCTAAGCCTGCAAGCCGAGTGTATGTAACAGCCTATATAAAACCATTCTAGCGAGAAATTCACTAAAGTTTACGTTCGAATATCTACTATATTTGGTAATAAGTCCGTGTTCGTATGGGAAATGTTGTGTGTGCGCCAGACATAAATATGGTTGAATTTTAGGACTTTTCACATTTTTCTTGTATTAAGAACTAACAATATTAAATTTTAACTGCTGATTTCAAGGTAGTAGGTATTCAAAATGTTAGTAAAAAAAATATAAATATATAATACCTAGCAATTATTATTGATGACATCATCAATTTTGTAGATTAATTTTACAGAGATAATAAAATTCATTTTTTTTTTGCTATCTTCTGATGCTGAGTTAGACACAATCATCAATTACTGCGGTCGTGTACAGTTCAACTGCCTCATTCGAAATTAATTTTGAAATTGAAATTTGTAGTCACTCGATTCGGTAGACTATCCAATCGGTTTGTCATACAAATCGGGACCGCAAACGACTAGCTCTGAATAATTACCGAAAACAAATTTATAAGCCAGTAGCATCAAAACTTAGTATTAAGTATAATACTGTGTTGCTCCCCTGTACATTTTTATAATATGTAGTTCAACATTCATGTTTTTATTACATATCCTTCATAAGTGACTTTACTTTTTATAGCTTAGACAATGTACTGTATGTAGGATATTCATGGAGATTTTATGGTTTCTATACGCTACCGTGGTTTAGTAAGAAAAAAAAGTAATCTCGGCCAATAATGTTCACCTGTGATTCTCGAAATGTACGAACGAATTCGGCTCCATGGCGGAACTTTAGTCTGGCTTTGATGGTTATTTATTACATATTATATTATTTAATTTTAACAAAATTATATATTGTAAGAATAACTTTGTTAGAATAACTATATCAAAGCAAAACAATCTTACGATATTTATGTCAATCTCAAGTGATGGCATTGTTACAGCCAGAGTGAAATATTAAGATATCAGCTAAACTTTTAAATGTTTTATATACTTAACCTAGTTTAGATAAGTTTATCAAAAATTACTGGCACAAACCGCCCTAAAACAAGATGCAAAACGTATCGAGACACGAGTAGGTAAAGTACATAGCGCCAGATTTAAAACATTATCCAGTAACCATCTAAGATTCACGTAACTTAATTCGAATTCCGTCAAAATAAATATTGTTTAAATTGAAGCTTTTTGACATTTCCCAACAAAAATTCCAAAAGTTGTCAGCCGTATATAAAAATCAGGACAAGCTATCGAGCTAAACATCATATTTGCACGAAATTCCGCCGGTTAAATAATAAGTATGACATCTAAATTCGTGATGCCTTCCTTACTTTGCCCAACAAAATGTAAAGTAAGTATAAACGGGACTTAAATTTTACCAAACTGCCAAGTCAAATATAACTCCGATAACTCGAAAACAAAAGATAAAACAGACGCAGTCGAGAATATGGTGAACAGGCAATATTAAATTTTTCTACGTATATAAGTCATTTTGCTGTGACTATTTCTAAGGTGCAGTTTTTATTTATCAAAAAGTGATGCTTTTTCTATCAATGTTCAAATCATTGAAAACATATGACGGATAGTGAAGGGAGCTAAATATCCTTGAATAAATATGACTACTGCTAAATAAAAAAAAAAAAGAAGAGTGTAATAGAGTAAGTAATTGTAATGATAGAGATACAATTAAAGCATACAGTGATAATGCAAATTCTGTAAACAAACATTTGTCGAGGTTCTAGCTAGGTAGATCTTGGATGTCAGCGCAAATCGAAAAATTTGCAAGTATATTGTATTTTCACAATTTTCTGTATAAATAAAATAGTGGATATATTATTGGGAAACAAAGTTGGCAATTTCTCGACAATATTACCAAATATCTCCTGGCTATTTAGTTGGGCCCCTTGCACGAATATGCAACGGAAAATATCCGTATCGGATATTTAAGTAGTAAATAATAATTTTGATATCGGCAAAATATTTTGTGGAACTGTCGCACTTTTTGTACCTTACCGTCAATATCTTTATCGTTTTGCAATTTCATTTGGTGATTATTGTTTTTTTCTTTAGCAGTTGGATTTTATGAGATTTACCAATTTGATCTCCTACCTAAAGCCTTTATTGAAAAACGACAATACAGCTATATAGCCTTTTATACATAAATAATTTAAGAAAGGTCCCACCTCCAATATTATAATCTATCCGATCGATGTACTGACTTCTGATTATTTTTCTATAGATCTATAGCGTTTGCTACATTCTCAAACTATTTCTTAGTTACAATTCTACACTTCTTATCTTTAACTTGATATACCTAATAAATTTATGGACTATCCTATTCATATTCTCTGGTGATATTTATCATTAAACTTTGTAGTTTTATTATATTTATACTATTTTTTTATTATGTATTCAATTACTTAATTAATTAAAACGTAATCCTAATTATATATGTTTACTTGCTTATTCAATATATGGTTTTATATTTATGCCATTAATTTATTGGATGTAAATATTCGTTCAGATATAAAAAAATATAATATATATTTTATTTTACAAATAAAACTTTGTGTCTATTATAAGATATTAAATATTGAACCTTATTCCTTCCCAAGAGTTTGATCTTCACGATCTTCATTGGGGAATATTTCTTGGGAATTTGGTCTGTTATAATCGTTGGTAGAGACAATGAGTTCCCTGAGGCATTCTGTGTAACTTTGTCAAGTTGAACGTCTATTCAACGACGATCGGAAAGCTGTTAATATTCGTCAGAATAGGTTCACCTACTTTTTAGTTGGTATCATTTACGAGTTGGGATTGTGTCTCTTGAAATTTAATGTTTTTATTGTATCTTACGAAATTCTAAAACACAACACGTAACAAAATAATTTTATTGTTATATTTATTAAATTGCCAGCGTTTTCTACCGGTCCTATTGAAGATTCTTAGCGGAGGCCTATATCCAGCAGTAGACGTCTTGCGACTGAGATGATGATGATGATAATGAATTTAAATTTAAACTTCACCAATACGCTTAGAACTTTTCCGTGGGAATTTAGGGATAAAAAGTATATAAAAACACTCTTAGATAGAAATTTAACAATAAACTAGTAGTAATGAAAATTTTGTGTCCACAAACATACGGAAGCTGAATTTTTATATATAAAGATATTAAGTCAAGATAGGATAAAGAGAGTCTAAAGATAAATTGATACTTTGAAAACTTGTTTTTTTTTTTAAGGAACAAAATTATTTCAACGAAAATGGGTAATAATATACCTCAATTATATTCTCTTAATTCACAGCACATTTGATAAATAATCAACATTATAAATAAAGCAATTGATTTTAAATATCCAACACAGCTTTATCTATTTCACAAAAATGTGAACAACCAAAAATTCTTATCTAAAGACCACCAAAAAAAGCACATCTGTCGTCACAATCATAGAAATTGAAATTGAAATCAAAGTCAAAGCCATTCAGTTAAGGTTTTATTTTGCTATTTTATCAATTTGGCTAACATGAGCTTATTTTTTTTTTATTGAGTCATTATTCAAAACATGGTAATAAAGTCCGCCTTCAAACAATTGAGTTACCAAAAGCTAGACCATGCAAATAAATGAAATATACGAAAAAGCAAACACCGTTTGGTTAAAGTACGCTAATAATCTAGTCTAGGCAAAGAGAGAAAAGTCTTATACTAACAGAAAAATCCGTAGCCAAGTAGAGACCGCTACGAGTTATTATGAATAATTCTTTGCCAAGTTGAAACGTTGTAGTTCCCTAGAGACGAGGGATATCAAACAGCCATTAATGATTTGCCTTTTATTTTTTTCCTCATGGATTTTATGCTTAATGATGCTTATTATCTGTTTGCTTTAATTCTTATTATAGTATTATCTTATGATTACTTATCTATCTATACGTTATATTTTTTGTGGTATTAAGAAAATATTATTGTTTATTATGCCAAATACTTCATATACGTCAAATGGTTACTTGTATATGACTTGTATATACTTGTATATAAATTCATATACTTGTATATGAATTTTTTAAATATGATGTAATTAAATTATAGATACGTGGTCAAAGGAGTATATTTACAAAGAATAATATATCATAGCTAGGAATGTACATAATTGGTTGATTTAAAAAGAAACAACTTATATTATTACACTAATGGGTAATAAACAAATTTATTTACAACAAATATTTACAATCAATGTATAAAATACAAACTATGATGTATAGAAAACATCCTCAAAGCCCTCGCTGCTGTCGATAGGCAAGGTTCCCAACAGGCTGGCAGCGTTCCCTTTTTGGATGGCCAAGCTTATGATACACTAATTGATAATATTAACTAGTTAAGATCAAAGGGTACCATGATAAACTGACCATTTTGTCGATGTAAGTATAGGAGAAAATGAGCATAACGTTTCATCTACATTATTGTAGAAGATCCTAGTATATGATTCATTCTAGAACCATTGTTGTGCAAAAACAAACTTTATTAAAGGAATGAAATTTATATCCGTCATGCAAATAATGATTTCTAAAAAAAATATACATATTTTATGCCAATGAAGAAAATATTCAAACCTTGTCCGTTAGAAATTCATCAAAATCGAGCTTTTTGATTTTTTTGGGAATTAGGTACCGCGAATATTTCAAAAAGTGCCCTTGTAATTAAGGAATGTCAGGACACCTGTTCGCAAATTATAATCCATTAATATTGCTATACATTAAATATTCATCCCCGCATTTACAATGCAAAGTAGAGGAGTGGCAAGACTTACAGTATACAGATCAAAGCAGGAGTTACTAATTAACTCTACCGTTCAGGGTGGATGCAACCGTCTTCTTGCAAATGTATAAAATTAAATCAATTTTGTGCTTTATACACAGTTCGGATGTTCGAATTTTTTCTTTCAAAATAATTTTTGTATGTTATCATTAGCGACAATTCAATTGTATCCATAAAATACAACAGAATAGAAACGATTGGAATAAGAGGGAGGAGTTACCCTTGATGGAAATTTTATTGACTGACTCAATGTAAAGACATAATTAAAAATAATGATACCTACTTATCTAAATATGAGTAAATATTGCTCTAGAGTCTAGACTCTCGACCCAAAAATATATACTGTAAATGATAATTGATTTTGCAACTATCTCTCGATTCGGTCACAAAATTATTTATAGCTTCTGTCTTTAATATTTAATTTTTCATTGTTATCTCATGTTTCTGAAATATCTCTATAGAATCTGTTATTATGTTGGTAAGGAAATTATCTATTCAACACTCCTGCCAACTGTTTTGAAATAGTGATGGTTCAGCCAACTTTTGAACCCACACATTACTTATGGTATTTTTTTGGGTTTCTTGTGCTTCTTATCATCGGCCACATCATCACTTACTACGATAATAATAATGATGGACTTAGAAAGAAAACTAAATGCAATATAATATTATAACTCGTATGATGGCAAAACAAGATAGTTGTGTTTATAAACTTTGTAACATAAGTGCTTTGAAACATCATCACAGCCAAGTTTGATGTAATAATAAAACGCAACTTTTGATGACATAGTGCAATATACAGAATGGCATGAGATAATTATGTATGATGCAATTTAGATAAAGGCAAAAGAAATTAGTGGAATGTTGTTAAGAATTATACTTCTGTGTATCTTCTAGAAGTATTCCCAACAATTACAAAGATTGACACATTTAAAAGACGTTAAACTTATTTTTATTGTTCATATTAATTTTTAGGTATTTTAATTGTGAAATCCAGTTGGGGTCATTAAAGGTTGAAGTATCTACTCAAAGTTTTCAGAGATTACTCATTTATAAGTGTCTTGACAAAATTGTTACGTACCTTTGATATTGATAAAACAAAAAAATATATATTAAAACAATATAATACCAAGATTTTTTTCAAAAACACCATAAAATGTATCTTGCAACTCACAAAGTATTTTCTTACCGTAAAACATAAACATAAAAAAGTATAAAGCTTATTTTACACGAACAATTTTATTTTACAACGTGCACCGTGATTTTGGCCGTGTTCACTAACGAACCAAGAGTTTGCGGGACAACGGATTTGCACAACATTGTCTGCGACTGAATTCTAAGGAGGATTTTCTACTATTTTTAGAAATCATTTTCATGATTTTTTTATATTTTCATTTAATTGTATCATGTAGTATCTAACACAAAAATGGCATATCATGTTTTTATTACCCAAAAAATTCACTATATGTCGTTTAAAATATGCCATTTAGCTCCAAAAAAGACAGTGAGACCTTGAAGCGTGTCCGTGTACCTTAATCTTGAAGACGAACATAGGATAATTATAGGATAGAGGATAGGATATTTTTCTCAAGAACATGTACGAAACCGTGGGGGATATTCTTGTGACACCTTGATCAAATTTTTCAACACATGCGTCGTCACGTAAAACACGTCTTAGTTTAATATACGTGCGTCGGAGATTGAATAGTTCCCTTAGGATTTGAAACATTTCCTTGCTTACTGTTTATATCTGGTATGTTTATACCTACAGCTTTATTAGAATTCTTCATAATCCTCACCTCCATTCTATTTTCCAAAGACATGATTTAAAAGTGGAGATATCCACTCTTCTATAGCCTTGTTCAAAAAATTACAGCCAAATCTTCTTCCTTATTCAAACATAATTTAATAAAAAAAAGCTATAGTTTCCTCACTATGTTTTCTATCACCGAAAGTTCAAGTTTAATGTAGGTTTTAAACTCAAGACCTTCGCCACGGTTTCTGACGTCCCTACCACTGAGGTATAGCTTGTTATGTCGCAATTGAAGCCGCAAAGTTTTACTTATGTAAATTTAATAATATTTTAAAATGTAATTTAAACTTCAATCTCAATCTCTCAACCTCTCAACCTTTCAACCTCTCAATCTCAATCTCAGTCTCAAACTCAAACTCTCAATCTCAAACTCAAACTCAAACACAATCTCAATCTCAATCTCAATCTCTCAATCTCAAACTCAATCTCAAACTTAAATTCAAGCTCAATCTCTCAATCTCAGTCTTAGTCTCAGTCTCAGTCTAAATCTCAATCTAAAAGCTCAATTACAAACTCAATCTCAAACTCAATTACAAACTCAATCTTCAACTCAAATTCATGCTCAATCTCAGTCTCAGTCTCAATCTCAGTCTCAAACTCAATCTCAATCTCAAACTCAATCTCTCAATCTCAGTCTCATCTCAAACTCAGTCTCAATCTCAATCTCAATATCAATCTCTCAATCTAAGTCACAGTCTCAAACTCAGTCTCAATTTCAATCTCAATCTCAATCTCAAACTCAAATCTCTCAATCTCAGTCTCAGTCTCTCAATCTCTCAATCTCAGTCTCAATCCCTCAATCTAAGTCACAGTCTCAAACCCAGTCTCAATTTCAATCTCAAATTCAAACTCAATCTCTCAATCTCTCAGGCTCTCAGGCTCTCAATCTCTCAATCTAAGTCACAGTATCAAACTTAGTCTCAATTTCAATCTCAAACTCAATCTCTCAATCACTCAATCTCAAACTCAGTCTCTCAATCTGTCAATCTCTCAGTCTCTCAATCTCTCAATCTCAATCTCAGTCTCAATCTCTCAATTTAAGTCACAGTCTCAGTCTCAATCTCAATCTCTCAATCTCAGTCTCTCAATCTCTCAATCTCAGTCTCAGTCTCTCAATCTCTCAATCTCTCAGTCTCTCAATCTCTAAATCTCTCAGTCTCTCAATCTCTCAATCTCTCAATCTCTCAATCTCAATCTCAGTCTCAGTTTCAAACTCAAACTCAACCTCAACCTCAACCTCAACCTAAAACTCAAACTCAAACTCAACCTCAAACTCTCAATGTCTCAATCTCTCAATCTCTCAATCTCAGTCTCTCAATCTCTCAATATCAATCTCAGTCTCAGTCTCTCAATCTAAGTCACAGTTTCAAACTCAAACTCAATCTCAATCTCAAACTCAAACTCAAACTCAAACTCAACCTCAACCTCAACTTCAACCTCAACCACAACCTCAACCTCAACCTCAACCTCAAACTCAAACTCAACCTCAACCTCAAACTCAAACTCAAACTCAAACTCTCAATGTTTCAATGTCTCAATATCTCAATCTCAGTCTCAGTTTCAATCTCAAACTCAATTTCTCAAACTCAATTTCTATCAATCTCAAACTCAAACTCAACCTCTCAATCTCTCAATCTCAGTCTCAGTCTCTCAATCTCTCAATCTCTGTCTCTCAGTCTCTCAGTCTCTCAATCTCTAAATCTCTCAGTCTCTCAATCTCTCAATCTCACTCTCAATCTCAGTCTCAGTTTCAAACTCAAACTCAAACTCAACCTCAACCTCAACCTCAACCTAAAACTCAAACTCAACCTCAAACTCTCAATGTCTCAATCTCTCAATCTCTCAATCTCTCAATCTCAGTCTCAGTCTCTCAATCTCTCAATATCAGTCTCAGTCTCAGTATCTCAATCTGTCACAATTTCAAACTCAAACTCAATCTCAATCTCAATCTCAAACTCAAACTCAAACTCAAACTCAAACTCAAACTCAATCTCCATCTCCATCTCCATCTCCATCTCCATCTCCATCTCCATCTCCATCTCCATCTCCATCTCCATCTCCATCTCCATCTCCATCTCCATCTCCATCTCCATCTCCATCTCCATCTCCATCTCCATCTCCATCTCCATCTCCATCTCCATCTCCATCTCCATCTCCATCTCCATCTCCATCTCCATCTCCATCTCCATCTCAATCTCAATCTCAATCTCAATCTCAATCTCAATCTCAATCTCAATCTCAATCTCAATCTCAATCTCAATCTCAATCTCAAACTCAATCTCAAACTCAAACTCAATCTCAAACTCAAACTCAAACTCAACCTCAACCTTAACCTCGACCTCGACTTCAACCTCAAACTCAACCTCAAACTCAAACTCAACCTCAACCTCAACCTCAACCTCAAACTCAACCTCAACCTCAAACTCAAACTATCAATGTTTCAATCTCTCAATCTCTCAGTCTCTCAGTCTCTCAATCTCTAAATCTCTCAGTCTCTCAATCTCTCACTCAGTCTCAGTTTCAAACTCAAACTCAACCTCAACCTCAAACTCAAACTCTCAATGTTTCAATGTCTCAATATCTCAATCTCAGTCTCAGTCTCAGTTTCAATCTCAAACTCAATTTATCGAACTCAATTTCTATTAATCTCAAACTCAAACTCAACCTCTCAATCTCTCAATCACAATCTCTCAATCTCAGTTTCAAACTAAAACTCAACCTCGCCCTCGACCTCAACCTCAAACTCAAACTCAACCTCAAACTCAAACTCAAACTCAAACTCAACCTCAACCTCAACCTCAAACTCAACCTCAAACTCAAACTCTCAATGTTTCAATCTCTCAATCTCTCAGTCTCTCAATCTCTAAATCTCTCAGTCTCTCAATCTCTCACTCAGTCTCAGTTTCAAACTCAAACTCAACCTCAACCTAAAACTCAAATTAAAACTCAAACTCAACCTCAAACTCTCAATGTCTCAATCTCTCAATCTCAGTCTCAAACTCAGTCTCAATTTCAATCTCAAACTCAATCTCTCAATCACTCAATCTCAAACTCAGTCTCAGTCTCTCAATCTGTCAATCTCTCAGTCTCTCAATATCTCAATCTCAATCTCAGTCTCAATCTAAAACTAAAACTCAACCTTAACCTCAACCTCGACCTCGACCTCGACCTCGACCTCAACCTCAAACTCAAACTCAACCTCAACCTCAAACTCAAACTCAACCTCAACCTCAAACTCTCGTTTCAATCTCTAAATCTCTCAGTCTCAATCTCTCAATCTCACTCAATCTCAGTCTCAGTTTCTAACTCAAACTCAAACTCAATCTCAAACTCAACCTCAAACTCAACCTCAAACTCAAACTCAACCTCAACCTCAACCTAAAACCCAAATTAAAACTCAACCTCAACCTCAAACTCTCAATGTCTCAATCTCTCAATCTCAGTCTCAAACTCAGTCTCAATTTCAATCTCAATCTCAAACTCAATTGCTTATTCACTCAAAAACTAAAACTAAAACTCAAACTAGAATTCAAACTCAATCTCAAACTCAAACTCAAACTCAACCTCAACCTCAACCTCAACCTCAAACTCAAAATCAAACTCTATCTCTCAAATATCAGTCTCTAACACAATCTCTCAATCTCAGTCTCTCAATCTCAGTCTCTCAATCTCTCAGTCTCTCAATCTTTCAGTCTCTCAATCTCTCAATCTCAGTCTCAATCCCTCAATCTAAGTCACAGTCTCAATTTCAATCTCAAACTCAAATTCAATCACTCAATCTCAGTCTCAATCTCAATCTCAGTCTCAATCTCTCAATCTAAGTCACAGTCTCAGTCTCAATCTCAATCTCTCAATCTCAGTCTCAGTCTCTCAATCTCTCAATATCAGTCTCATTCTCAGTCTCTCAATCTATGTCACAGTTTCAAACTCAAACTCAATCTCAATCTCAATCTCAAACTCAACCTCAAACTCAAACTCAAACTCAAACTCAAACTCAAACTCAAACTCTCAATGTTTCAATCTCTCAATCTCTCAATCTCAGTCTCAGTCTCAGTCTCTCAATCTCTCAATCTCAGTCTCAGTCTCAGTTTCAATCTCAAACTCAATTTCTCAAACTCAATTTCTATCAATCTCAAACTCAAACTCAACCTCTCAATCTCTCAATCACAATCTCTCAATCTCAATCTCAAACTCGATCTCAATCTCAATCTCTCAATCTAAGTCACAGTCTCAAACTCAGTTTCAATCTCAAACTCAATGTCTCAATCTCAATCTCAATCTCTCAATCTCTCAATCTCACTCTCAGTCTCAATCTCAATCTCAGTCTCAATCTCTCAATCTAAGTCACAGTCTCAAACTTAGTCTCAATTTCAATTTCAATCTCAAACTCAATGTCTCAATCTCTCAATCTCAATCTCAGTCTTAATCTCTCAATCTCAATCTCAGTCTCAATTTCAATCTCAGTTTTAATCTTTCAATCAAACTCGAACTCAAACTCAAACTCAATCTCTCAGTCTCAATCTCAGTCTCTCAATCTTAATCTCAATCTTAGTCTCATACTCAATCTCAATCTCAAACTCAATCTCAAAGTCAATCACTCAATCTCAGTCTCAATCTCAATCTCAGTCTCAATCTAAGTCACAGTCTCAGTCTCAATCTCAATCTCTCAATCTCAGTCTGTCTCTCAATCTCTCAATATCAGTCTCAGTCTCAGTCTCTCAATCTAAGTCACAGTTTCAAACTCAAACTCAAACTCAACCTCAACCTCAACCTCAACCTCAACCTCAACCTCAACCTCAAACTCAAACTCTCAATGTCTCAATGTCTCAATGTCTCAATCTCTCAATCTCAGTCTCAGTCTCAGTTTCAATCTCAAACTCAATTTCTCAAACTCAATTTCTATCAATCTCAAACTCAAACTCAACCTCTCAATCTCTCAATCACAATCTCTCAATATCAGTCTCAATCTCAATCTCAAACTCGATCTCAATCTCAATCTAAGTCACAGTCTCAAACTCAGTCTCAATCTCAAACTCTTTGAGTTCGAGTTTGATTGAAAGATTAAAACTGAGATTGACTTTGAAATTGAGATTGAGATTGAGACTGAGACTTAGATTGAGACTGAGATTGAGATTGAGAGATTGAGAGATTGAGAGAGAGATTGAGCTTGAATTTGAGTTTGAGATTGAGAAATTGAGTTTGAGAAATTGAGTTTGAGAGATTGAGATTGAGAGATTGAGACTGAGACTGAGATTGAGATTGAATTTGAGTTTGAGATTAACTTTGAAATTGAGATTAAGATTGAGACAGACTGAGATTGAGAGATTGAGCTTGAATTTGAGTTAGAGATTGAGTTTGAGATTGAGAGATTGAGTTTGAGATTAAGTTTCAGATTGAGTTTAAGATTGAGATTGAGAGTGAGAGATTGAGTTTGCCGACTCCGACTCCGTTTCCGACTCCGACTCCGACTCCGTTTCCGACTCCGACTCCGACTCCGACTCAATCTTGGTGAGAGAAAAATTATATGTGTAAGTAAAAATGAGACACATTTTGTGAGTTAGTTATTTGATTGCAAAGGACATGGCTAAATACAGTATGGGCGACTGCCCTGACCATGTATAAACACTGTACCTAGTAATATGTAATGCTGAATTGCTGAATATTGTTATTTCGTATGAAAAAAGTTTCAGGAACTATTCATATCGTTAAAATCCTGAAAATAAAATCGTAGAATCTCCTACGTCAATAGATAAACAAAGTATACAAGAAAACGATTTTGCTATGAACTTTTAGTTAGGCGTTTGTTTACAAAGTGCAACATAGGTAAACTAAAGCATTATTATTAATAAATTAATTTATATTATTAAATTATACATGAATGAAACCGCGGGGCACAGCTAGTATTGATATAAAATAACTACAACGACATTTATTCATTTATTATGTAGGTGAGTATACATTAATTTATTTATTATGAAGCAAAAGTGATAAATCGAGATTATTGTAGGTACATTACTTAAAAATGTAGCTGGAGCAGACAACAGGTTCTGGTTTCTCGCCCACTTAAAATACCAAATCAGTCATAGCTAAAGAGACATACCTACTCTTTCTAATCAAAAAGCAGCAGCCACTGTTCCCCACAATACAACTGCAGGAATATGCAAGTATGTCCTCTAAGGGATTACTTGTAATAGTTTCGCTTTGTTCTAGTCGATCATTATTCAGTCAACATTCTTCGACATAAAACAATGATGTAAGTATATTATTTAATTATTGCGATGGTTACATATTGAATTATTTGAATACATTAATCCGAAAGTTCACACAACGACATGTTCCGAAACTTATGGACTTTTTTGATTTGGTTCTAATCGAATCAAGTGTAATCGAGTAAAATCGGTTGTCAATTTTTTATTGCGGCACTATTTAATTAAGTAACGCCACTCTTTCCAGATTTTGCCAATGATTTAATAAAAATCATATAAAGACAATCAAAGAAATCAACGTTTTGAGATGTAGGTACCTACCATTCGTACCGTTCACGAAAATGTTGTCAATAAACCTACTTTTAAAGATATTTGCGTAAGCTGAAATTATCAGTATTATTTATTGTATTATTTATAATTGTGCAATACAATTATTAGTATAATAAATAATAATAATATAATATAAGACAATTTCAGCTTACGCAAATATCTTTGAAAGTAAGTTTATTGACCACATCTTCGTGAATGGTACGTCATATCATCTTTATTCTCTTCTTGTCAAATAAAAAATAACAGAAAACAACTTTTAATGATTTGATTTGTTCACAGAATAATAAGTATACCGTAAAAATAATAAAAATATAAAATACCGTAATAATGAATAAATTAATATTTAAATTTTACGAGCTAGTGTGACATTTCTATACATGCTTAGGGCAGTTGTTTAGCCAAGTCCTTTACTTTTCGTTAAAAGACATTAACATGAAATGTGTTCATTATTTATTACGTCAAGGAATTTTGAGGCATGCGATTGCAATGTTTTAAAAAGTCACTTTAAAATTGTATCGCCTAAAGCGAGCTATTTGGTTCAGGCAAATAAGGGTCCGTGATCCGGGTCTCAAACACTCTCTAACTAAAACATATACGAATCGAATTCGCAGACTGGCAAGATAAAATATTCTATACATAATTCACGCGTCATACATCGACAGAGCTGAATAAGATATTTCTATTCGTCTCGTTGTCATCCTGAATTGCGTGAAAATATCTGAATGAATACCTACATCGACAGATGCGCGAGTTCGTTTAGACGATGTTGCCTTTGTGATGTGGCTTGGATATGCTAAATAAGTAAGTAACTGATTTGTATCCTTCTACATTTTTTCGATCCTTTCAATTGAGCATTTGCTGTTCATCTTTTCTGTCAGTGTTTTTGATTTACAAAGTTAGAAATTAATGATTTCTTATTCATAAAAAATCGGAAACGTGGGCAGCAATTAGGTATGATAGCGCCGCCGCGGCATTCTCTTCAGTAAACATGTCTACATTGAGAACAAATTTTTTGTTACTCTGCCAACAATATTTTTATACTAGTGAAAATAAAGTAGCTCACGCAGGTATATTATTTCATCTATATATATTAAAGAGAAAGTATATACATACATACAACTTTAAATTTTGATGAAATTGAATTATTTATAAAAATTATGTCTTAAAAGGTACATACATGTTCGTTTTCACAAATACATGCTAACATCCACAAACACCTCTCCCCCCCATACGCCCACACACTCACACACACACACACACACCTCCGCAGACATACACTCTTCACATATAGTCATAAAATTATTTGTTTACATTATCGTATTTAAGCTGTACTACTTACCTGCTTGGTGGAAGAGCGAGGCCTCCTAACACAGGTATTATCTTACTTAAAAGGAGTGCTCCAGCCATTGTATTTTTAGATTAAGCTTAAATTAATTAAATAAATTATTTTTTATTTTTTTTATTTTTATACTTTCTATTTTATATATGTATGTATGATAGGCTCCGAAACCGCTGAACCGATCGCGATGAAATTTTCAGACAATCTTCATATTAGTGCGGGTAATTCTGTAAGGTTTGGTGGCGATCGTAGCCCTCGGGGTTCGGGACTGCGGGTGAAACTGCAGGGCGGAAGCTAGTTAATAATAAAATGTAAGTATTTATAATTTAGGTTTTCTTTATAATAATCAAAATAAATAAATAAAATATGGATTAGGTATTTTCAATATATTAGCATAATTAAGTACCTATTTTGATCATTGGGTATATAAATATATACTTTTGGAAATGCATACTTAGAGCCCAATTTGTTATTAAAAATATCAAATTCTAACTTAAAACAGAAAAAAAAAACAATAAAATACGTACACTAATAACATTAAACGAAATGTTGCTTTTATAAAATCAATGTATACTTTGTGTCGTCGTTTATAAAATTACAACAATTTTATTAGACAATTATGATAAATCTGTGCACTCAAACTACACTGTGTAAGGAGAGTTTTTGATGAAATTTGGTATTCAGCAGTCAGAGCACGATTCTGTTAAATTTCCCTAAAGATAATAAACATTTTCGGGCCAAATTAAACAGTTGTTTCAGAGGTTGGTGTATTTTTTGCGGTTTTAGGTCAGGTTTTTACGTTTAGATTTAGTACTCCTCTCTGAATATTTTAATGTCATAAGAACGATATAAGGAATTTGTAATTCACTTGCTGCTGATGACTTTATTAGGTATACTTTTTAATTATGACCTTCCTACTAATTTATTTTTTCCAAGTAGGTACGCCAGGATTGTCTATCAGTCACATCAGTAATTAATATGAAAGTATTACTAGAGGGTCAGTTACTGATCCCAAAACTTTTTATCACTCTCAATTAGAAAGAAAAAGAAAGAAAGAAAAACCTTTATTTACAAGAAATGGACGCACATACACAAAATAGAACAATAATACAATTCTTTAGTTTTTTTCAGCCAATATTTATGCTGTGCTTATTTTTAATCTGAATTTGATTTATAACTCGATATCATATACTTCCAACTAAAAAAGTGCACTAAGTATTAAGTATGAAAACAAAAGTAGGTCAACTAATTGTCATTAAAGTATAATCCCTCGATGATTGAACATGAGTGCAAATGTAACTATGCCAACAGACCGCTGATTATATTGTGCTGTTAGGTTGTTTATTTGGTAAAACAATCTCATTAGTTCCTATTTGATGGAATGTCCAAATGACTGATGCTCATGGAAACTCGATTATTTATATTCCAATTATTCTTCAACGTTTTCCCTCTATGTTACAAGCTCTTGTCGATCTTAAAATTCTCTTGAACTTTATTTGTCGTTCAATACGTGGGATGTAACGCCGTAACCGAACCGAGTAAAATACTCCACTACAAGTCTGTTTCGGGTGTGAAACTCCAATAAAACTGAAAAGGATAGAACACACAGACGTAGCGAAGAACATACATATAAAATGTATTCTGACTCTGAAAACCAGTTGAACTAGATTCATTTAAGCTAAGCCAGATTTCATAATTTCCATCTACACATCATGGACCTAGAAAAAAAGGGGGACAGATGGCCGCTAAGAAACTATTGAAGCACCAAAATGGTGGCGACGTAACTGTGTGTGTGTGGTTCGGAGCGTAATGGCGGGCGGCTGGCTTAGTGTGGTGCGTATGTGTGCGTGCCGGACGTGTATGCATTTAAGCGAGCTGGCTTACATAGCAAAATGTAGGTAATCATTTTTAGTTTAGCATCTCTATAACCGTGGCTTTCAATGCATTTTATGTCTATAGTATCTACGTTGATGCACTATCTATGATTGGCGATCTATGGTTGGATTGCAGGGATTGTTGTTGCCTGACTATAGGCTGTTACTGACTCCAGCACTGGCGCTGACCCGTTGTAGAGATAGCACCGTGATATACAGGTTAACTTTACAATAGTATTTTTTTCATTAGTTTGCCATTTGTCACAATTTCCTAGAATTCAATCCCTATTAGTGATATTATCAGATGGTGCAAAATACAATTTTTTTTTTTTCAAAATCACCCAAATTTTTCTGAAATCAAATGATGCAGTTTAAGTTTTTATTAAAATCAGCTCCAAGACTTCTTCGAGCATTTTTGTTATTCTTCATAGATTTGTATTTATCCATCGATGCCCACTCGAAAAATTCAAACTGTAGGTACCTACCTATACAGGGTGATTTTTTAGTCGCTGGCAATACTAGCAGGGATAGAAGTACTCATCAATATAAACTACTTTTACTACAGGACCAACTGTAAAATTACGAAAAAGATATAAGCTGTTCCATACAAAAGTTCAATACCTACTCGACCAAAATGATGTTTTATTTTACGCGATATCAGTGTGGGTCCCATCGTCAAAGTTGTTCACATTGATGAGTACTTCCACACCTGCAAGTATTGCCAACGACTAAAAAAAAATCACATTTATCTTGTAGTTTATTATAAAACTTTTTTCTTACCTCCAGAGTGGCTCATTTAATACATAAGTACATGTCGTACTCTTGCATTTTGCCACTGACATAGTTTTTCAGATAGGAAATTAAGAGAAATTTAACCATTACCTACATTATTAAAACACCAAAATATTTGACTGATAAACCTTCCTTACTTTATTCGTAATATTTCATTTTATTTTATTCATCTAGGAAAATTTATTTACATTCCAAAGATAACATAGGCAGGTGTATAATGTAACAATGAAGTCGTGTGTAAAGTGGTGACTCGGGCACTTAGCGCGCCACCTGGTGGTGTCGGACTTGAAAGCTTTTTCTAGTCACGCGTCAAATTAGCTTTTTTGAGATGACAGAAAATAAACTCTCGTAATTTTGATGATATAAAGAAATGTAAAATAAGTATGTAGAAATGGAGCAAAGCTCATTTCGAAATAAATTACTTTTTATTTTTTATTAGACGACTCCTTTCTCTTCATTACTATAATTGCTCATATGTGTATTAACTTCTAAAAAAAACCTCACCGTCGGTCACAGTGAAAACAAATGTTACTTTTCCTATTAACCTACGCATCCAGGTGGATCTCAAAATTCTAATTAGAATGAAACTATTTGTTCAGTAACATTAAAGAAGATAACGCTAATTAAAACCAAATTGATTACAGTAAAACTAACTTATAACAACAAAATAATATGTTACAAAAATAAAATCTTTAAAGGTAATTTTGTCACTTACATTACAAAATTACCTTTATATCCCACTAAATACTAGCCCTTGTTCTTGCAACACTTTAGCTGCCATTAAGAAAATTAACTTTGTATTCGGGACAATGGTGATGATCACTAAATTAATTTCAGTGAAATTCTGTCTAAAGGGCCAATTTGGCTGGAGGCCGAGCCTTGATCGTTGGGACGAGTTTGTCCGAGGGCTTAGTTATTAAAAGCTTAATTATTTACTCATCTACTAGTTTGTTTTAGAATCGATCATTACTTTACATAATAGAGATAACATTTACACAATATCATCATATTATATCCTACGTTATATTTTTCAATAGGTATACACTATATTAAATCACTAGATTCCGCCCCGCGGTTTCACCCGCGTTCCCGAGGGATCCAACACTGAAATAATTTTTCAAATCGAACCAGCAGTTCCTGAGATTTGCGCGTTCAAATAACTCTTCAAGTTTGTTTGTTTGTTTGCTTTATAATATTAAGTATAGATTAGTTAAATAATTTTCCACGAAGTAATATACCTACCGAACAACCTTACGTGAGGCTTTTACTTAAAGTATATTTCTCTTCTCATAATTTAGTTTGATTAAATGTAATATACCTAGATATATTTTTTATTTTAGTTAATTGTTAAATCGTCAAAGAAAATCTTGCAAATTTTTCCGCCCTACGATTATAACCTACATCAAAACCTAAGCATCCTAACTATTTACTGAAACTTAACACCTCCGAGCATAATCCCTTAAAACTTACATACTTGCTAATGACCGAATTGTACCTTTGAGACTTCAATTTTACTATTATAACATGAGCTAGGTTGGGTACCATCACTATTGAAATTAAGGGCCCGCGTAATAAATTACCAACCATCATAAATTGAACCTCCATAAAGACAGATGAAGAACGCAGTGTAGGAGAAATATGCGGTAGTAAAGTTCAAGGTTAAATGGATGGTCGGTTGAGCAAACTTAATAATTCAATTTGAATTAATGATAGCTCGGTTATTGCTTGAACTATGGTAGTGATCTGTAGTAATAGTATCATAAATAACATTTGCAATAAACGTGTATAATTCTGTGAAACAATGTTAGGTTGCTACATTGGTATCATTATAATTATTGTTTGTGTACGATTATTTAGTAGGCGATGTGTTGTTATTCTTTTGTTACTTCATCGTCTTATTTATTTTATTACTCGTCTTTTACTAGGCATGTCTTTTAAGTTCTGTCGTTTTCATATTCCGAACTGTTCTATATTCGAATGTGTTTAAATTTTGAATCTCAAAACAGTTGAAAGTATTAGGATTAATGCTATTGTTTAGTCACAGCGTCGATTGGAATCTGTCAGGTTACGTACGAAAATGAATCTTTCTTAGGAAAATGTTCCTGCAATAATTTTCTACAACATTAGAAGAGGCCTGACACGGCTTCAGTGTTTTGAAGAGCTAGCTAATATCTGTGTTCAGTGATGAAGCCCCATGTCTGCGGACTGTTGAACGCTGGCATTTAGAATTCCAGCGTGGACATACTAGTGTTAGTGACAAATCTCGCGAAGGACGCCCAAAATCCGCCTTCACTGAAGATAACATCATTGCTGTGAGACAACTGATTCTCGAATATCGTCATGTGACGTATCGAGAGATAGAGGCTCTATTAGGCATTTCAGGGACAACCATTCAGAAGATCTTGAATGAAGCACTTGGTGTGAGAAAGCTAGTTTGCCGGATACCGCATCTGCTTTCCGGCGATCACAAGGCGGCCCGCGTCAGACGGTGTAAGAAAACTCTGCAAAGGTTCAATCGAGGAGAGTCAAATCACGTCTACGACATCATCAGTGGTGACGAATCTTGGATCTATGCACACGATCCTGATTCCAAACAACAATCTACAATCTGGGTCTTTCAAGACGAGCCAAAGCCGACTAAAGTTGTTCGTTCTCGAAGCACTTCAAAAAAGATTGGTGGCCACGTTCGTGGGAAAAACCGGCCATGTTGCGACTATTGCACTTGAAAATCGTAGAACGGTTAACGCAGAGTGGTATACTACAGTTTGTTTACCACAAGTCATCGCCGAACTTCGAAAATCTAACTCAAAGCGACGCATCATCCTGCACCACGACAACGCAAGCTCACACAGCGTTCGTCAAACGATTGAGTATTTGAAGCAGGAAAAAGTAGAAATTCTTGACCATCCTCCATACAGTCCTGACCTAAGCCCTAGCGATTTCTTTACATTTCCTAAAATTAAGAAAAGTCTTCGTGGTCAAAGGTTCCAGTCCGGTGAAGAAGCAGTCGACGCTTTCAAGTCAGCCATTTTGAACACCCCCACTTTAGAGTGGAATAAATGTTATAATAACTGGTTTGAGCGAATGGAAAAGTGTATTAAGCTACGTGGTGAATACTTTGAAAAACAATAAAAAGTACTATAAGGTTCTAGTTGTGTTTTTTTCTTCAAACGACAAAACTTTTTTATTTTAATCTTTTTTATTATTGGGGATTTTTATCCACACGGATATGTCAATCCCATCGTATCATGTACTTATTTACTCAGAGTAATAATATAAAGAATAAGAATACAAAATGAAAAAGAAAAATGAAGAAGACAATCACTGGTGAATAAGAGTTACCAAAGTACAAATTTTTTTTGCTAGTTTCGATTTTGGGTTTGACAAAATACATTGAATTATACCGATATCTAATAAATTTAATTTATACTCTTTCATCAATGATTCTATCTCAACTTTCGTCTTGACACAATCCATCAGCAGATGTTGTACATCCTCAATTTTATCACACACAAGACAGTTTGGAGATTCGGCTTTTCTCATTCAGAATGCAAACTTAGCCGCTAGATAGTGTCCAGACCGTAGCCTTAATATTAACTTAACATATGTTCTACTAAATTTACAATCATGCCTTGGGCACACGAGGAGGCTCATGCTGATTTTTCGTCAAAATATTTCTTCCAAATATTATGGCACCTAATTTTTAATTTTGGAAATAAATCTGTATAATCTGGCAAAAAATCTAATTCATTACTACTTTCTGCAGCCAATTTCGCGATACGATCTGCTTCCTCATTGCCCTGTATACCAATGTGTGCCGGAACCCATTGCTACTCAAGCTCTATACCATTTTTAATAGAATTTATGCATAATATTCAAGATATCGTAGGCTATCGGTGCACCTCTGATACCAGAGGCACATCGAGCCAGATGTTGCAAAGCGCTTTTACTATCTGAAATTATAACAATTTTAATAAATCCATGATCAATCCAAAGTCAAAGTCAAGTCAAAGCCATTTATTCAGTTTAGGCCCTAGGAGGGCACTTATGAAGGTCGAATTTACTGAAGCTACCACCGATTAGGAAATCAGCCTTCAACTGAGAAGAACCGGCAAGAAACTCAGCAAGGTTACATTTTTTATATATATTTTTCTTCTTTTTTTATAATCTGACTATTGGCTATATTTTTTCAATAACAGCAAAATGTACAATACAATATACAATTAAATCAAAACGAAAAATACCAATACAAAGTAAATAATAAAATGTAACGCAAACAAGTTCTTATTAAATAATAGCGAATACGCTAATGGCTAAAACTAAAAAAATAAAAAAAAAACAATATGCAAAGTGCACCTGTGCAGAGTGAAACTATTTTCAAACATCCCTATCTTCAATATAATGAGCTATCCCATATGATAATGCTTGATATATTGCAATAAGTTCCAAAGACATTATAGATACGTTAGTACTAATTTTAAAGCCCGCCTTAGTTCCTAAATTTTGAAAAACCAGCTCCATGACCTTGAGCACTCTTTGATCCATCTGTAAAAATTTTGTGCCAGCTATTGTATTTCATATTTAACTCTTTCAGAACATTATTAAATAAGAGGTTAGGTTCATATGAATCTTTACTGTTTTCTACACTTTCAAGGTCAATTTTAATATGTTTTTAAAATCAATAGCTGTTACCCAGATGTCTAAACTAAACATCTTAAGAGTATCAAAAGATACGTCTATTATCATTTCACTACAAAACTTAAAAGGCATGCCTCGTATATCGTTACAGTATTCTAAGAAATAACATGGAGCAGGCAATTAATTTGTTACTTAATGTTATCGCAATTAATCGAAAAGTATCGTTTCTAAGTGCCAATTTCATTGTTTTATCTTCAATAGATATTACTTTAAATTAATTATTGAAAGGTAATTCGATTACTACTGTTACTGATCTAAATATAAACTTACCCAAACAATGTGATCGGTTGTCAATTATTTTGACGGTACATTGAATATTACCTAACTAGTGTTAGTCTTAACTTTAAATTAATTTAATTGTTAAATTACTAAAGAAACATTTTACTTGGAATATTACATTCTAATATCTCGCGTTACCGAGGGATCTTATTATTCAAATTACTACATAATAAATTATTATTCTTTCAGTAATTTTTCATCATGTCAAAAGTAAAGTATTCTTCAAAACTTATGTGACTTATTATACATATAATAAAAACCACTCAATTAGCTTATTATTATTTTTTTAGCTTATTAGTTATCGTTGTTTTAATACTAACAAATAACAACTCGTAGCTCAAACGTCTCCGAACAGTTCAAATTCATACGAGAGATTGTAATCTATTAATTAAACTTTATCGAGCTGACAAATTAATTTAATTCGGAATGGGAATTATGTTTATCTGCATGAGATCTATAAATCCGCCATCTCCATAGAGCTTGCTGTATGAACCGGTTTAATTCTGTGACAAAATGTTTGCGCGATTCATTTATTTATTTGTTTTTCCATTGCGCCGAGTGTCATGGCGAATTAATTCGCAATGGAAATAAGTTTCACGCTGTCACGTGAAGTAATATATTGTCAGCTTTTATTAATTGTTTCGATAACAATGAATTTAAATTTGGAATTTTATTTGAATTATTGTTTTCACTAGACATTGTTTATGTAATGTGTTTATTACTCGTATGAACTAATATTAACTCCTATTCGTGATAATAAACTGTCTAAGATAAAATATTTCTTTAAAAATTGAAAAGAAAAATGACTCAAATCAGAATAAAAAAAAACAAGAATCAACTAAATTATCGAAGAATAAATTGGCCCAGACAACATGAAACAAAGTATATCGCATCCATTAGCAATGTAGAAATGACAAAATATTGTTCAATAAACTCTAACTCAAGAACAATTACCATAAGTACCTATAAGGAATCAAATCCGCTTATCGCAACAAACTTTAAACCGCTTATTCTCCAGCGAGTGTTAAAACTAGTTTCAGTGAAACAATTACCGGGTGACATTGTCGGAACAATTTAACGTTCTGATTAAACTGAGACCGCAACTAGCACCTAGTCAGTTTGTAACTGACAACTCGAAACATTAAAAAAAACCGGCCAAGTGCGAGTCGGACTCGCGCACCGAGGGCTCCGTACAAACTTCGTCCATGGTTCGTCCATCACGGGAAATGCACAATTTTATTTATTTACTGTATTTGAGGTTGGTGCCAATTAAGCTAGACCTCTAAATTGTATGAGCGCCCATACAACTCAGAGGTCTTTATTAATTGGCGTAACTATGTATGTATGGGGACACCAATTTTCAACTTTTTTATTTTTTAGAATTTTTCCTTTATTTGTGCTATAAAACCTTGCTTTTTGCCATTTTTTTTTATATTTGAGTTGAATGAATGAAAGGTAAATTGCCGGTAATTGCGATTTATGACGTATTAAAAAAAAACTACTAACTAGATCTCGTTCAAACCAACATTTTACCACTTTGGAAGTGTCTCTCGCGCAAACTATTCAGTTTAAAAAAAATGATATTAGAAACCTCAATATCATTTTTGAAGACCTATCCATAGATACCCCACACTTATGGGTTTGACGAAAAAAAAATTTTGAGTTTCAATTCTAAGTATGGGGAACCCCCAAAATTTATTGTTTTTTTTTCTATTTTTGTGTAAAAATCTTGGTGCGGTTCACAGAATACATCTACTTACCAAGTTTCGACAGTATAGCTCTTATAGTTTCGGAAAAAAGTGACTGTGACATACGGACGGACAGACAGACAGACAGACATGACGAATCTATAAGGTTTCCGATTTTTGCCATTTGGCTACGGAAGCCTAAAAAGCACATAGTTGAATCTTGTAGGTTTTTTCTGAACATTCGTTCGTATACTCATGTATTATTTTGTTTGTAACTTTACGATGAACTAGTTTCATATATATTTATTTGAGTTAAAATGTTCTATGTTTTATTCTAGGGTATGATTTATCTTTATGTCAAATTACACCCATATACGTTCAATTATTTTGGTGTGATTGTGACAACCACACAAACTTTTGCATTTATAATATTTAGTAGAAGATGAAATAGCAAATTTTATTTTAACGTTACACGTGTATGCCACCGAAATGATAATCTAATTGAAATCATACTTAATCACCTGGGCAACATTTTTAAATACACCTGACTATTATGAAGCAATCAATTTCCTAGAATCGTTGGCCAAACCGTTTGTACTTGGGCGTAGTTATAAATTGTCGAATTAACCTCGCACTCAAAATTCTGCGTGCAGCAAATTTCGACAGGCCACGATAAATCTTGAGTAGGGTTTCAAGGTCTCTTAATTAAAAGCTCTGACCCTCCAGTGGGCCCAAAAGGTTTAATTTTATAGTAGTGCTAATAAACTCACATACTTTGACGATGCAAACTGTTAGTTATAATAGATTTTGCTTGTGTAGCGATAGCCCACTAGGGAGTGACTGAGAGTTGGGAATGGTCTATAAAAAATCTATCTTAGGTAATATCAAAATTGGATAAAATGAAAGTAACAGATAGCGTTATTGATATTTCAAGACTTGTTGTGGAGTTTATTATTACAAAATATCCTGAAATTCTACACCTATATAATTTTTTTTATTCGCGTTGATGTATTATAAAAAATAACGTAGGTAACTTACTCTTTAATAGCTTATATGTTTCCTTTATACCTACACTAATATTATAAACAGGTAAAGTTGTTTAGAAGTATGTAAATTTGTATGTGTGTATTGTATTTCCAAATCTGGAACCACTGTAATATCGCTATACTTAAATCCTGTTTTTAGAGACATTCTTTTCACTCGGGTATCAGCTGATCGCAAACTAAGCAAAGTTTGGGGATGCCATCTAACTCATATGTATCGATAAACATGTATCTAACAGCGAATTAAAAAAAAACACGGAGTCGTGCGCTGTACCCTGTGATTTCATTCGCATTTCCGATTTCGAAGTAAATATTGTTTGTGTATTGCCACGATCCAATAATGATCTCTCTGCCAATTTAAGCTAGCATTATTAATCTATATCTAGGTATACTAATATAATACAACTGAAGAGTATGTTTGTTTGTTTGAACGCGCTAATCTCAGGAACTACTGGTTCGATTTGAAAAAATCTTTCAGTGTTGGATAGCCCATTTATCGACGAAGGCTATAGGCTTTTTATCCCGGGAAAACATAAGATCCCTTGGGGTCGCGGGTATAATAGAATAAGAATAGAATAGAATAGAATAGTAGAATCACATCTACTTTCAGATATTTAATGTAAGGAAGTAAGAATTTCAATATTATTTAAAACTTGTGCATGTCGCTATCGACAAAATCCTATTTCTTGTGTGGGCTATTTATTATTCTGGATTTAAATATCAAATCTAATGCAAGCGTACTTTCTTCATTCACACTATTTAACTTTTGTTAGATAGATTTGAAAACTCATGTTCACGTGAAACAGAACTATACTCAAATACAAGTTAAGCGCAGCGTTTTACATTAATTTAACTGTTTAGTTTCCCAGCACTCGGTTCTCTTAGCAAACTCATTTCAAAAGTTTTCCTTGATCCCACTCTTGGCAATTTTACACATTTCACAGAGGCTCAATACGATCCAATAAAGATGAAAAAGAGCGCAGTGGATGGTAAAGGTGCGGTTTTTGTGAGTGGCATCTAATACTGTAATATACACACAAAGGGTTATTTGTTTCAAAGTCAAAGTCAAAGCCATTTATTCAAAGGGCCTACCCTAGGACCTACTTATGAAGAACTACTGAAACTACTGAAGTTACCAGTTTCTGATACAATCGCTTAAAATACTATACGAAATATTAAAATTGATGAAAGTAATTTAGGGAGATATAAGGATAAGACAGCATAATTTAAAATTATATATTACCTGTAACTGCATAATAGCTGATCTTATGAATGCGATCACTACCTTAGTTATGTGGGGAGAGGGTGGCTACTGTTAGAACGCCAGTAGAACTTTGTACTAAAAGTGACATATGCACTTTAATATCACTGTAAAGTTTATTTTGGTTTCCATTTTCAGATTGCCACAACATTATTGTGTTACAGTTTGTTTAGTTCTGAAGTGATGAATTATTTATTATTCCATTAAGGTTTCACACCAGTGAAAGGGTCAGGTCTGAGTTTGTGACTAGTTTGAGTGTCACCTATTTAATTCATTCAAAATGTATCTTTATTCTATTTGTTAAAAGTCATACCATTGTCAAAAGCTGCTACCCATTAATAACTTAAAAAACTGCTATATTAAATAATTTGTTACCAATATGTTATTTATAAAAAATGGCGCTTCTAAATTGCTAGATGCATTGCTACAATTAAGAGTATGTGCTTTAGAATGAAATTTATATTCTACTAATAATATTATGAATGTGAGTTTGTTAGTTTGTTACCTTTTCACGCATAAACCGCTGAACCGATCGTGATAAAATTTGGTACGCAGATAACTAATGGTATGGAGAAGGACATGGACACTTTTTAAAATAAAGAAGGAAAGCTGTAACAATTCTTACGCGACACAAAGTATCGCCATTCAAGTGAATCTTGTTTAGCTTTCTTTCTTGGTCACAAGTTAGATTACAGTGGGAATTCCTGTGGGAATGATTGGAGTGGGATATTCCAGGATATTTTTTTTTCAATGTGGTTTAAGCTGCAGCCACTGTGAACAATGTTTATGTTACAAGCCTTCTGTTTAATTTAGTAGGTATCGTTTTGTATTTCGCTTCCAAATCCGATCGCCATTTAGGACGCATGGAATGGAATTTGTTCGAATATTTTTTCACAATAGGTATCTACTTGTTGCAGGATTGCAACTGTATGTGGGATTTAATGATGTAACTTGAAAATGTATATTATATGTCATAATATTATTTTCACTCCTATTGCTCAAAAAGACCGTCATTGTGGCGTACCAGAGCGAAGAAAAAATAGCAATTCTTCCTCTAGGGGAAAATGTTTTTTTTTTAAATTTTTGTGTGTCAAATGACAATGAGGCTACAAAAACGAAAAGTCTTTAGTCATAAGTAGAATAATCATGAATAAAGACTCAACTTATTACTGTTTCATAAAAAAAGAATTTCATTTTAATTTTGAACTAAAATCGGCGATCTCTGGTAGAATGCATGCAATGTGTTGCGGCTACAGAAGAAACAAAAAAAAGACATTGGCGCAAAATCTTTATAATTTTTCTCTAATTGCAAATTGAATTGGTAGTGACCATAATTAATTTTACAATAGTGAAAATGTCATCATCTAGTGAGAATGGAGACCCTAATTTACAAATAGAAGAGAAAGGAAAAGAAATAATTTTCAATCTGTTGCCGTCAAGGTCACAAAGCATTTTTTTTAAATACTTACGAAAAGTTTATGAAGTGGAGGACAGAAAAACGAGTGGATTCTTGTATTGGATTGTTTTATTTTCTCGCAATCGTAGTGAAAAGTATAGTATCGTAGCGAATTTTGCACTAAGAGTTCTACTACCTACTAATTAGTTTCTGTTTGTAAATCGTTTTATTTTTTTGTTTAGGACAAGCTTTAGTGTTATCAATTTATTTTTTCGGAAAAGCCACAGCGGGTTTAGCTAGTTAGTAGGTACATATAAAAAGCCGTGTGCATAATTTCAAGTTTCTAACCCCAGTGGTATAGGCTGTGCGTTGATAGATCAGTCATTGAGTCAGGACAAGTAAAGAATGTCTTCAGTGAAGTTTTTATAATAGGTAGGTACGTATAGATAAATTAAATATACTTTAAATTAAAATTTACTTGGTGACATCATCATCAGCGTACGGACAGTGTACTTTTACGTCATTTAAATATGATTATGTTTGACTACAATTTCACTATGGTAAGTGTTGATGTATCCGAAGGTGGTAAGCACACAGCACAAAGCTTAGAAGGAACTGGCTCTCAAGTGCAGCTACCAAATCGCACCGGTAGGTATTTGGCGACAGATTTTCCACTTAAGGGTCGAAGCCAGCCAGGCGGGTACTACAAAGTACCTACCCTACCTCCGAGCTACCATCCACCTGTTTGGGTAAGCAGACAAAGGCGTGTAATTCATAACGAAGTATTAATTTCTTCACAGTGCAGAACGTTATTATCTTCAGGCTTACTCTTTAAACCAATTTTTACTTCAATCTTAAAATAATCCAATTCCAATGTTAATTTGAGTCATGTGATTCGGTACTCTTAAAATCAATGTTGTCAATCTAATCAATTCTATTTCGTTCCTACAGTGGACGCACTCTTGAAATAATTTGGCGCTTGTGTTTAATTAGAGAGTAGGAAAAATACAAATCCAATACCGATCGATACCAGTGGATAGATGGCGCAATAAGATTCTACATCGCGCTAACAAAGTACTTCGACGACTTAGCATATATACAAGAATCCAACATACAGTTGGACTACGGTCCCCAGGCACGGTGACCCAGTCTGGCGGAAGATTCTACCAGAGTCTACCACCTTGCTCCTCCATAGATCGGAATTAAAATCAAGAGTAACCCTGCTTGTCTGAGCGAGTCCTGTAGGTAGCAATAGGATATCACTGTTTCACAAAATACTGGAATTTTAAGATGTTTCCAATGAGATACAGCGAAAATGATATTGTTACGGCAAGGCATTTGATATTATATTCCATTTCATAAATGATTAAAATGTTCACGTACGTTTGAACATGGCACGTGTAACTTTAGAAATTTGTAAATATGTGATAATTTCTGTATTTGTATTGTTATTATAGTTATTTATTTGCCTAAGACATGATAGATGAGATTATAAATTATATTATGTTTCAAGGAGATATGTGTTTTTATAATATGTATATCTTCTTTGGATAAAAAAAAAGACACGATTCCTCGACATTCAAATAAATTTATTATTATATACCTAGTCTTGCCATAAATATTGTCACAAAGAAAAAACATTTTTTTTTATTGCAAATAATATTTATTACTTTTACAGTATGTTAGTTTAATACATAAATAAAAAACAATTTAAAATATAAAAAGCTTATTCGAAGTGGTCTCCATTGGCTGCAATACAGTCCTTTAAACGTTGAGGCCAGTTATCAATAGAAGCACGCACTCTTTCCATGGAAAAATTCTTCACTGCCAATCGTATGGATTGCTTTAGGGACTCCAAATTATCATGGCGTTTAGAGCAAGCCGTACTCTCTAAAACTGACCATAAATCATAATCCAGCGGATTAAGATCGGGACTAGACGACGGCCAGTCTTCAGCTCTGATGAAGTCCGAAACGTTTACTTCCAACCAAGACTGCGTGGACCGAGCTTTATGACCCGGCGCCGAGTCTTGTTGGAAGGACCATACTTGGTTATTGAACATGGTGTTGTTAAGGGGCTTAACTACCTTCTCAAGAATGGTATCTTGATACACTTGTGCCGATGTTTTGATACCTTTTTCACAAAAATATGGCTCAGTCACTCCTTCATAGCTAACACCCCACCAAACCATCACTGAAGTCGGATAATGCCCACGTTGCACTCTGTCGACTAATTGGGAAGCTTCCTTAGAGCTTTGAGCATAAATACGATCATTTTGTTTGTTAAAATGTTGCTCAACTGTAAAAAATTTCTCATCCGTAAACAACATTTTTCTGTGACCTACCTTTGCGTACCGCTTCAGTAGTTGTTTCGATTTTACCACCCTATTCTTTTTTAAATTATCAGTTAAACAATGACCAGTGCGTCTCTTATAGGCTGCAAGTCCTAAGTCATCTTTTAAAATACGCGACATGGTTCTGGGTGCTATCTTCATCTCCCGAGATAAAATCTTTTGCTTTCGTACAGGATTTCTTCGAATTCTTTCCCTTACTGCTTTAACCACCTTTTTCGTACGAACACTACGTGGACGGCCAGATCTTTTTCTGTCACAAGCAGAGGAGGTCTCATTGTACCTATTAATAGTCCGGTACACAAACATTTGACTAATACCAAGCGTATGGAGAGTTTTAAAAATTGCATTTGGCTCCATACCAACTTTGTGTAATGCAATCACAGCGATTCGGTTCTCTTTATCACCCCACTCCATTTTAATATCGCAAAATATTGTCCAATGTATTGGCGCCAAAATTAGAAAACCCAATGAACAATCGTATAAAAATGACAGATTCCAAATTCAAATGTAATATCTTTCTTATTTTTAATTGTAACAGTATTTATGGCCAGACTATGTATTATAATTATTGTATTGCTATATTATTATATCTATAACATGTGGTTTCGCACGAGCACGTCACATTTATAATAATGTTAAAATAATAAATTATTTATTATTATTATTCTTATTAATAACTTACTGTAATGTAGTGATAGTACGATGGTAATATTTTGTAAGTAAACTAAAGCTTTTGAGAAAATCTTTTATACAGTCGCTTAAAATTAATGTTACGAGTAGGTATATTCTGTACAAACAGTATATAAGGAATAAAGGCAAACTTTGTAATAAATAATTCATTAAAATAATTGAATTCGTCCATAAATCAATTTTATAGACACAACAAATAGTTCACAACAACAGTACCAAGCAGGGGCGTAGCTACTGCCGTATCTGCCGTATCAATTATATGGGGCCCCCGGGCCACAGGGGCCCCCGACGTGCGTAATGACAAAAGTCAACAAAGCAATTTCTTTTTTCCCCGCGTAAAGCGTGCATTCAAAAGTTGGCAACACCCTACATCGGTGATCGCGGGCTGCGGGATTTCCCCGTTTAAGTCATTTACTTCGACGGGGGAATCCCACAATAATCGATGTACATCAGCTATAAATTATTTAATAAATCAGTTTGCCGAAAAAAGGGAATATATATGTTTATTTAATTTGAATTGTTTGTAATTTTTTTGGAAAAAGTGTCAAATAGATATTTAAAATGAATAAATATTTCTTTTAATTTTATGCAAACATTTTTTTTTCTTTTGTGAGAAATCTTTACCCTTCATAAGGGCCCCCAATCAATTTTTTATATGGGGCCCCGCCAAGGCACGCTACGCCACTGGTACCAAGTCTTATCTTCAATCAAGTGGCTAAAAAGTAAGTTCAAACCCGTCAGTTCTTGGCAGCCCACTGGCCCCACGAAGTTATCAATCTAAGTGATAAGTGGACGGTTCAAACGACTGCACGTCAGGCGAAGGCTTTCAAGGGTTGATCACTTGTTAGCTAATCGTTCTGCGATAGAATATTGACTTTGTATTTTAGTTATATTGAAGAGATACGGATAATAATATTCGTTGAAAACCATCTTGATGAGGGGATCAAATAGGATTATAAAGAACTATGAAAAAGCTCTGAAACTAGTTCATACATAATATTATGCTTATTGTTTCACTAAACATTGTCTGACATACATTTATTTTGTTACTTACCAAATTATCAATAATATAGCATAAATAAATTTATGGCACAAAATATAATGCAATCAGAACTAAGATCGAATATCAGTAGGTTTTTCTCGGTCAAAAATTAAATTTACACCAACTGTAAAATCGATGTAAACCTAATCTCAGTTACTTGGGCCCTAGATAAATAAAATCATGCAGTTTCTCTCGTACAAATCAGAATAAAACCGAAAAGCAATCAGTACGACACATTCGGGAAAAAGTAATGAATGAACGAACAAATTGCAGCCCACATTCTATACCCTTTGAAATATTGACGACGGATCTACCCAAGGGACCGATGATTCAAAACGAATCGTGTATCGATGTATCGAGAACATTTGCCGCACTCCAATATCCGAAGTGACAATTTTTAGAAGTTTTTATTGACGTTTCCCAAAAGTGACGGCGAATCGTGACCGTTTTTTTGGGTTTTATAAGATAACTTTGGGTCGACTGAGTAAGATTCCATTTCGTTTGACTTGAATGGGGAATTTATATTCGCCAATTACGTACAAGCCTCGATTATAAACAAAAATTCTTCCCCTTTTTATGAGCTGCGACAGTTTGCAATAAATGAGTAACATAATGCTTTATACCGTCTATAACACATTACATTATTGGTTGTACAAATACAAGGTGGGCCAATAGATGTGTCCAGAAGTGTATAATAATTAATATAACAAATTAATAATAATAATATTTTTTTATTTTTAAAAGATTTTAATTCGTTAACATCTTCCTTTTTAGTCGATGTTACCTGCTCCTCAATTTTCCAATTAGAATAAATCTTATTATAAGTTTTACTCTACAGAGGAATCTTACATTTAATTTATACCTACATTATTATCTAAGTGGCAAACAGCTGTTTACGATACCTATAAACTTGACAAAAATGTACACAAAATGAAAATATAAAATACTCAAAAGCAGAAAACGCAACTTTGTTTATACTATCAAAACATCCACGTATATAAAAGGACTACAAAGTACTTTATATCGTACACGGTATATTGAGATTACCTGGGATCAAATGTCAAATGGAGGGCTTATCAGACGGCTTTGGTTTGTGTTTTTTTTAATTTTCATCAATAAAGTCTATTCAAATTCATAATACGCGCGTTTTATTCTGTATTTTTATTTTTACTTTGAACAGGCTTGTTTGACCACAATCTCACTATGGTAAGTGATGATGTGGCCGTATCAGATCAATATGGTGTGTGTATTATTTATTACATAGACCTATAGATTATGAGGTATCGTGTATTGAGTATTCATTGGGGATTTTTTTATATTTTGCAGTATGAGACCACCCTGAATTATTTTAAATTTTCAATTAATTCACCGAGAAGGAGAAGATAATTAAATAATAAAGAATATTGTTCAATAAAGAAACGATCAATCTATATAATAAAATCATATTTATAATGACAAAATTACAATTATTTCATATTTATTTTTATTAATTGAAGAAATCGAATAGGGTATGTTTAAAACCGAAACAACTAATTAACCAAATTGAACAATTATAGAAATTGGTAATCGTATCCTGGAAACGGAAATACTCGTACTAATTGGCATACTTCTAGGTTCGGTAGAAGCTCTAAAATTAATGACAAATTTCCAGCCTCTCCTGAACCCCTAACTTTAGATATAAATGTCATACTATGTTGCGATGTATTTTAGCCAACTGAAATTACTTAGCATACCATATTTTATTCATTGTTTACAATTTTTTTGATTCAAAAATGTGTAGTTACACGTAAACTTTGTAAGAAAAGTCATTTGCATGTGTTCCATTTAAATAGAGCTGTGAGGTCAGGTAATAATATTTTTGTTGCTATGTTTGACAACAATCTCACGATGGTAAGCGATGATGTGGCCGAAGGTGGTAAGTGGTATAGCCTAGAAGGCAACTAGCTCTCAAGTGCAATGACACCGGTATGTGTTTGGCGGCAGATTTTCAACTTGAGGTTGGTTTGGACAATAAATTAAATAATTACTCGGGTATATTTATTTTCACAATACAATCCAAAACAATTCGCAGAAGAGTTTTTTTTTACTTTAATTAGGTATATAGTACAAAAATATTAATATATTTTGCAACGTCTACAATCTTCCATGTTTAGTATTTTACTCGTGTTAGGGCATCAGGAATTTGGATATTAAAAGTTTCTATTTTTAATATTACTATGATCTTCAGTTGGGACTAAGGTTGAAAGACAAATGGAAAGCCACAACAATTAGGAGCATCACCAAAGTAGCAGATGTTAGATTAAAAACACGAACCTTGAAATGGAAATGGACTGGTCATATGATGAGATCAACAACAGGAAAGTGGACCAAAAAAGTAACAGAATGGTACCCGCGTGACGGAAAAAGATGTAGAGGAAGGCAGAAAAAAAAATGGGAAGACGATCTGCCCAAAGGTTGGAGAAGGACAGCAATGGACAGGCAAATGTGGAGGGAACTTGAGGAGGCCTATGTCGCAAGACAGCCTGACCTGGTAACTGATATTAAATGTTAAGATATATACATACAGGTAAAAATAAAAATAAGTGTAGTTAGTATAGTATAGCTAAGTATAGTTAGAATAGTTTTTTATGTTTTTATTCTACATTTGTGCAAAGCTCAGAGTAAATAAAGGCTATTTTTTTTATTTATTTCTTTATGATCTTCAGTTACTATGAAAACTAGTAGCATATCGGTATTATCTCTAGCCGGGGACTTGACTCCGCTTTTACAATAACTCTTTATTATCCCCAATGGCTCATGGCGGGGGAATTCGTGAAGGTACGAGATATTTTTCCTTTTGTCAGACCTCATGATAAATATACGTGTAAGTCTGAGAAATGAATGAACCCTGGAAAATTATGTTCATACTTATCTTTGTGACTTTACATCCCGCTGGGATGAAGCAAAAGTGATTTGAATTAAATGAGATAATAATAAGTTTAAAAATACACGCGTTAAAAAAGTAGTGTTTCAGATTAAAGAATATTTTGGTCCACCGAGACCAATATTATTACAGAACCAAATCGTTACATTTCAAATTAAACCGATCCTTCTTTGAGCCGGATAAAAATTAATAACCTTAGTTTTTGTCAACTTATTTAACATTTTCGATTTTCCTCATTTCTCACAATCTTTTCAAACCAGAAAAATTTAGCGCTAATATTAAACTTTGGAGCCTGTCTGTAACCCTCATCCGAGCGTGAAATTTCTCATATTGGAAAAAGTGGCGTATAATAGATGCGCTGTGGGGCTTTCACAATAACATTGCGTCCATGTTGGTTGAGGTAATTGGTACGTGACCAGCATGATTATTCAATCCAGGCATTGATGAGTCTAACTGCATCGGTCAATCGTCTTCCTGTATCATGCGAACAGCAATGGAGTGGAATACACTTCCGGCGTCTGCGCATCCTGGCACCTACAATTTGGACACCTTCAAGACTAGACTCAATAGGCATCTTATAAGCTTTTAACATCTTCTGGGTTGTAGCGCTCCTCCCTGAGGGAGTCAGAAGCCAAGTACAAGCTCATTTTATATTAAAAAAAAATGAAAATATGTATTTCCATCCTCCGTGCGCAATGAATTTTTTTATTCAATAGCAAATTTAAACAGGCCAATAGAGTTCAATATTATTTTTCGTATATGTACTCTGAATAAACATTCATTCAAGTATGAAAAGAGCGTCTTGTGATTGCAACGCTCAAGAAATGAATGAAAGTTTTTTTGCTGGATTGAATAATCTCATTCCGAAGTGAGCTCTTTGAACATTTTAATATTGGAAAGCTTGATGGTGGAATCGGCTTGATTACTCTTAGTTACCCAATATTGAATTTAATGTAAGAAAGATGGAAATTGTGAATTTTTCAAAATCCAATCAACTTGGCTCTGTTTGAGCTATCTTTCTTTGTGTTTTTTTCTTGTTGATTGAGACGCTATATCATAATTAGTGCTTTTGTTCAATCGGGTAACTGAGAATTTTTATATTACAACTTATATGTCCATAAACTATTTAGTCCATATACTATACCTTAGGTACCTTTTCTAGTATAGATATAGAATTAGGTCAATTCAGCGAGAGCAATGAAATAAACATACAAAATTATTTATTAATTTATTTTTAGTAGTTAGATTGGTAATTAAAAATCATAAAAAGGATAAATTTTCAAAATAATCGATGTCTCCGTTTATTTTTAGTTTTTTTATACATTCTGTACTTTTTGTACTTTTAAGAAAAATTCAAACGGTTTTTTTTTTCATTTCAACTACTTACATATATTTATTCAACCTCCATTCTCTGCAAGCGTTAAGCATTTTTTATAATAAAATTGTTATTAAAAGAATTGGTCATTTAAAATGTATACCATAATTTAAATGGAATCATATCATTCGTAGTCCGTTGGTAGGTGACTCCTATTCATTTCAACGCCTCTTAAATATGTATGAGGGAGGATACGTTAAAACTTTTGTAAGAGAGAGCTGAGTGAACTTTAAAGTACCCGACTATCACTCTGGAGTTGAAAATTTAAGTAGTTAGGTATAAGTTTAACAGCTCGCACCATTAAAATTCTGAGACAATGTATAGTTAAATACAATATTCAAGAAATGCTAGTGAAGGGGAAAATTACATCATTGTTCGTCGGTTCCATTGTTGGTGGCGTTCTGTTAGAGTGGCACACTTATTTAATAAAAAAAAACAATTTATCCCACTATAACTTTTATTTATTTTAACTTTACACTTTTTCACACCTTTGACTCGCACGGATTATTTACTGGTTATTTAAACTTTTACTTGTATTTAAAACCTTTGGTCTGAAAGACCAGAATGACCCGGAGGTGCTATGTAAAGGCTTTGTATTAACCCAAACCGGCAGGCAGAAACCAGGTCCGTAGTTTGGGCAGCAATTCGGCACAGTACAACAGCAACTGACAAACAAGTACCGAATTTATAAAAAATTATATTGCTGATGCACGATTTCCTCAATGTCTTTGGAAATATGTGTGTCAGCAATAAAAACATATGAAAATGCATATACTAGGGATGTAACAGTTCGCTACTTGCTAATGGAGACTGGATTATTTTGAGAATCACTGAGACAGTTGCGGCCGGTTTGAGTCAGTTTTAGTAATTGTCAATAGAGGAGCGAAATAGATATATTGAACAATCCCGAGCCAGTTGTTTAGCGTAATCTGTATATATAAAAGGAAAACGTGACTGACTGACTGATCTATCTACGCACAGCACTGGACGGATCGGGCAAAAATTTGGCATACAGATATTTATGATGTAGAACTCCGCTAAGAAAGGATTTTTAAAAAAATTCACGCCTAAGAAGGTAAAATAGGGTTTCGCGGGTGAAACCGCGGGGCGGTAAGCTAGTATTGCAATATAACAAAAGCAGACATAGGCGATAAAACAATAAGATATTTTAATAAAATATAAATATTCACAAACAAGACACCCTATTCCAACACAGACCCGTCATTAATTAAAAGGGCCTGAAGGCACATAAAACGCAGAACAAAAAGAAGAGAGCAAATTATTAGCATTATGTTCTCAACCTATAAAATGCAGTGTGCTTATCGACTAAACAGACTATAAAATAACTCGTGTCCGCCCTTAAAAGCTATGGAGAGTATCCACTGAAAAGGGCTGAAATATAATATAGATAATCTCCGTAATAGCATCTTGGAGTTGGCTCGTTTTGGAATGTTATCTAAAATATTGGAATGGAACTTGAGATTAGAGTTACAAGGTTGTATTTATGTTGGAGTTTCTTTATTGTTTGAATACTTAACCTGTTTTGCTTAGCGAAATTTAATGAGAATATTTTAATCTTTCTTTAAACAACACAAGAGTTTGTGTTTGTATTATCAATTAAGAACAGGAAGTCGTTTCTCAGAAGTTTTAAGCGATTTTTAAACATATTAAGATGGTAGAAGTGGTACTTCCAAATATCTCTTTATAAGCATGAGAACAGCTTACATTGCTTTCCTAATATTATGATATAAAGCCAAAAAAAATATTAAAGATGAAAATGATGCTAATTAGATGAACAACGTTCTGTCAGTGAACTGAACACAATTTGATGGTGACTAAACCGAATGAATTATTAATTACATAAATAAATTGCAAATTTAAAAAAAATATATGAAGTAATTATATCTGTATAACCTACTACGAATTTTTACCTAGCATGCACAATGAACTCTTTCTGTATAATAAAACGCAGTGCGTAAATCTTTTCGCTATGGGTCTTAACCTTGTATAGTGAGGTCACCAAAACCTGTTCACACAACAAAGGTGTGTGTATGGTCTACGCTCTGAATAGGGTATGAAATCTCAGGAACGAGCAAAGAGTCCGCATCTAAACTACTTAATCAACTTGTAGCAGAAGTATTCTGCGATTTGGAGAAGGTATTTTGAAATCGCTCGTTTTAAAAGTTCGAGAAGAGTATTCGAGTGGTTTATTTGGATTTAAAAATATTTTATAAATAAAACATGAGCGTGAACATGGTTGTGTTTATTATATTCTTAACTGGTAATGTATAAAAGAATATCCTCACAGCTCAACCTATCTTCTTTCCATGAATTTTATTTAAAAAATAGACTGTAATTCCAAAAAAAAAAATTATAGTTATATCACGAGACAAATCTGGATCTCTCAAGTTGAAAACCTGTCGCCAATAAACCTGTCTGTGTGTTTGTGTTAAATGCCTATGCATATATTTAAGACCATACTGAATGTGTAACCTTCTGTTTACCTACTTATTCCATCTTTTAACTCGTGAATTAAATAACTCTTATAATAATTCTAGCCGGGAATAATTTTTACTAAATAGTTTTTATTATGTACAAACATGTTTTGACTACCAACTTTGATCTTTTGCATGATATTTTTCGAGTAAATACGTGGTTAAACTTTTAAACGAGAGATTTGGGTTAGATTTAAACTTTCAATATTTATAAATAATTTCAAATTGACTCACTTTTTAAATACAAGTAAGCCCATTATAAATAATAATATCGCAATACTTGAATTTGTCAATTTAACTTTTTTAATAGTTTTTATTACCTACGTTTAATAAACTTCCTGAATAATTTTTCGACTTTTACAAAATATCTAACGCTCGAAAAACGCGGTTTCACCCGATAAAATGTCCCTCTCCATACCATAGGCTATCTGCATACAAAATTTCATTGCGATCGGTTCAGCGGTTTAGTCGTGAAAAGGTTACAAAGGTAAACAGACAGAATTACTTTCGTATTTTTAATATTAGTATGGATTATTTAAAATTGGTTCCATATATTGGAATCACGCGCCTCCGTCTGAAATTAAAGAGCGTGGCAATGATGTAGCTGCGTATTTTGTTACTGAGAAAAGCTGTTAAACGTCACAGACATTGAATGTTGACCCAAAAACTAAGGGATGCCTTATGGGACTTGGTATGGAAATGACTAGAAACTTGCGTAGATGTTTTGGGTAGTTTTAAAGTAAGTTTCTTTGGGGACAGTATAGAGTTCACGTAGATGTATCAATACGTTTTTATAAAGAATATAAAAATGATTTGTTGTTAGTTTTGATATTAAGATTTTTACGTGGTTTTATGTGTTTGATATATTTGAAACTTGTGAAATTTCTTACTGACATAAAAAAAAACAGCAAAAAGATGTCTTTAACTCCTAAATACAAAAATTATTTCTGATAAGGTTTCTCAATGACGTGATTTTCATTCATTATTTCGCTAAAATTTTCTTTGTGCACAATCTATTTATAAATATGATTATTTCTTTCACAAATTCCTAATCAGTGTTTTAAATTAAAACTAGTCTATGTTATTATACAATTTTGTTTAAGTATATCTGGAAACTCGACCTAATTTAGCCAGTATAAATTCTATTATCATTGATCACATTGTTTAATGTAAATCAATACAAAAATTGAGGCAAACACGATCGGACAAATCCGCTTGCGGCCAGTACGCGGCAGATAAAGCCGACTGAAACCGGTTAAAATTGGTACACTATAAGCGCAATGAGTCAATGTTATAAATAAATTATAATTATGATCCCATAATCCGTGCATAATGGAAATGACAATATCAGTTAATGTGTAGTTAATTTAAATAGCCCAATTTGATGGTTAACTGCTTGTTTAATGATCCAACCTATAGTTGGATAAGCATATCAATTAAATACAACATAAATATTTCTAAATATAAATATTCTTGCTCGCTCTTCTCAGTAAAAGCAACCTTCCGAACCGAGCGTTAAAGTCAGACTATTCATAAGTGCTTGTGAAGGCCTATTTGAATAAAAAATATTTTCATTTTCATTTCATTTTCAATAACCTATAATATTGTTACTATTATAATATCAGGTAAAAAATTATGTCTGCTGATCAATTCTTTATAACGATATTTTACATAGAATATTGAATAAAACAATCTACTCTTTGTGGTTAGATTGATAATTAAAAATCATAATAATGTGATGTGTGAAGTAGTGAATTCTACAGTTTCTTCGATAATTTCATGATTTTTTTTATGTTTGATTCTGATAGAAATTTCCGAAATATATAATGTAGATACTGGCTAATTCCCGGCGTGTATTGCAATGCTTCTTTTTTTTATCAAAAACCAACGCGGGCGCGTGCACAACAACAAATCCCATCCCAATCGGATGAATTGTATATATTTAAATCCTATACCTCAGTTGAACAGTTGGCGTTTAGTTTAAATCGATTGAATACTTACCTCTATAAATTAACTGACAAACGACGCTTGTAGCATGAAAGGGGCGGGTGCAGTTAGGCGATGTATACACTGTTGCTGCCTTCCAAGCAACGAGGATGTGGACTAGCTTTATAGTCGTAAGGAAAATGGATGCCGTGTTCTATTTTAAAAGGTGATTAGATAAATATATTTTCTTCAATAAAAGCTCAAGTTCACTATAGAATTTAAACTCACAACATTTTCCAAGGCATTTGACGTCTCTTTTTTTTTTACTTTGTATAGGCTTGTTTGACCACAATCTCACTATGGTAAGTGATGATGAGGCCGATGGTGGTAAGCACACAAAGCCTATAAGGAACTGGCTGTCAAGTGCAGCTGCCGGAATACACCAATAGGTGTTCGGCGACGGATTTTCAACTTGAGGGTGGTAGCCAGCCAGACGGGTACTACAAAGTACAAAGTACCCTACCACCGTGCTATGGTTTCCTCACGATGTTTTCCTTCACCGAAAGCTAAAGCTCATTGTAGGATTCGAACCTACGACCATCGCCGCGGTGTCCGACGTCACTACCACTGAGCTATCATCGCCTTAATCACCTTCTCTACTACCATAGCTTTAAAACCAGTTTCTAGGGACAATACTTATTCCCACGGATAAAGTAGGTATTCTACATGGTAGCATCACATAACTCTTCTATTATGCAAAATCTGCGAAAGAAATAAAATATTTATAAAACTCCTATCATATTAACATAAAAACAAACTCTCAAAGCGCCATTTTCATGGCACAGTGCAAAGAGCAATTTTGCCCGCATGAAATAACTCCTTCACATTATCAAGCGTGTTTTATTCACAGGCTCCACGTCACCGGACTTAAGCCCAGACTCCATTTGTGAGGTTATACCCATGTACCGCACAAGCTATTTTGTCAGCGGCAGCGTGCTTCTGACAAGCTACGAGCTATGTCAGTGTTAGTGCGGCTTTACTTACACCGTTGTTGGTATATTATTTAAAAATTTGAACTAGTGCCGAGACAATACTACCTAATACCGAAAATTAATTACTATTATTGTTTATAAATATGGAGCAATTTTTGTACCTTCGAATTATGCTTTCAATATTTCGACAATATGATTCAGCCAATAAATACCATTCATTTTCATAAATACGGTGTGACAGCGTCTTATTTGCCACTCCGTTGTATAACAAGAATATTCTTTTCTCTGCGCTTTTTAAAAATATTTTTCATTTGCAAAATTTAGCTGTACTACATTACAATGAAGGCTTAGTGAGATTAAAAGATAGTGTCCCACTGGGGCTCAGTTCATCTTTGTACAGAAGAGTGTGAAAAGAATTCGTTTTTAAAATTTAAAATATTATTCCTTTTATATTTAAGTGAACAGGACTTTAAGAGGATTTCTATTGTAACAGGAGAATTTGCTTAGGTCTTAATCAAAGACTATTACATTACAGCTCAGCTTGGTGCGTTAAAATTTAATCCAGTCATGTGGCAGTATTAAATCTTTTATACTTATATAACTTACTAGCATGATAGACATGATGATAGATTTATAGATATGATATGAGATATTATAATCATTATGAAAGAGCATTTTATCGGACAATCTATTATACTAATAAAGAAGCTTGTCCAGACTGACTGACTAATCTATCAACGCATAGCCTAAACCGCTAGAAACATGAAATTTTGTACCTAAGAATAGGTTTTTCAAAATTCAATGCCTAAGGGGGTTAAACAGGGTATGTACGTTTGTATGAAACTTTGTCAGTTTGAAAGTAAATCCAATATGGAGGGTCAAGGTGGTAGACTCCTCCATTGAAAAGGGAAGATCTTCCGCCAGGCTGGGTCATCGTGCCTGGGGACCGCGGTCCGACTGTAGTTGTTGGAATCTTGTATATATGCAAAGTTGACAGAGAACTTTGTCAGTGCGATGTAGAATATTGTTGCGCCATCTATCTACGGATAGCGGAGGTCTTGATAGATGTCGCTACAAATATTTGGAATTTTTTCAGTTTTTGAAAAATCTGAAAAATATATCTTATCTCCCCATAAGGGAAGATAAGGGGTGGCATAGTTTGTATGGGATTTTTTTTCTGGTCAGATTTATGAAACTTGGTAATAATATTGTAACACCATTACTGAGACACGTATGTCGTCGTTTTTCAAAATATATTTCTTAGGAGGGAGGTAAAAAGGGATGCAAAAGTTTTATAGGATTTTTTTTTAATGAAGTCAGTTGTTTGTATTGATCGGTGCTTCTTATAACGTAGGGGGTAAACTAAGATGGGATTTTTCAAAATACAACCTCTAAAGGGGTAAAATAGGTGATCGCGGGTGAAACAACTGCGGGGCAGAAAGCTAGTAAACAATATAGAGCGTTTGATCTAACAAAAATAAAACTTTCAACCATTGACTACGGTCCAAAAAACATTGCATTCATTGACCTGTAAGCCACGATATCTATCCATTCATGTGTTAATACTCTTTGTGGTTCATCACAGCTGATTAAACTGGGTAACTTTTATTTTTACATATGTATTGGATTTTTTAGCTATCGAATTGATATCTTTGCACAATATCGGTATTGTCAGAAGGGCGGATTGTATCAAAGGATTAGTTAACGTTACATACGCTCATTAAATTTTGATACTAACGTACGGTATTTAACGTACGTTAATCATAATGCGTTGTTTCATTAAATAAAGAGTCCAGATTACAGCTCCCGAAAATTAACCTTCTATCCATTCAAATCTGGGTTACAATCATAACCATTGAAACTTGTCAAACTGTCAAACGCTTTAATAACTTCGGGTCCCAGAGGCTGTTACCAAAATAACTACCCGTGTTCTTTCATCAAAATTCCTACCAACTCGGATCTTCAAAGGACCAAGCGGAATGACAGGCTGAAGTGTTAATAGCTGATGCATATCTACATTTTGGTGAGGCAGCCATCGGTGTGAGCCTTTTGTTACGTGCCTTTAGATAGTATAGAGCATAACAGGTGATTTGACGAAGGTAAAATGTTTTTTAATCAGAAGGTTATATGTACTATGAATATAGGTTGCAAACTTCTTTTAAAGAGTTAAATCAATTTCTGTAGATTTGGATAATTATTATTTGAATAGGCTTATATTTCATCTGGCTATTTGACAATTTGACGTAAAGTTCTGGCTTCTTAGTATAGATAAATGTTATGAAGTGCAACTAGACTTGGCGAGTATTTGGTAAAAATAATAAAGAAACCAGTTATTTATTTTTCACATAAAATGCGGTACGCCAACAAACTACAATATAGTAAATTTCTTACGGTCGAGCATTTCAACTCGGAAAATTCTAGAACAAACTGTCATTGCACTTGCAGTTCTTTTTAATAAAACAGAAATTTATAAACTTGATTTATATACGTGTTTTGTCTGGTTGAAACAAGATGGTACCAGTAATATATACATGGAACCGGCAAATCCAGCTTCCCACTGCAAGTTTTCGCCTGTTCTCATTATTCTGCAGTTTGAGGCTAACATTTATTGAAAGTATGGTTTTAAAACGCTAACACATTTTTATATTAGTACTAGCTTCCGTCCCGTGGTTTCACCCGCGTTCCCTAGGGATCTTGTGATTTTCCCGGGATAAAAAGTAGCCTGTGTTCTTCTCCTTACCATTGGCTACCTGCGTACCAAATTTCATCGCAATCGGTTCAGCGGTTTAGGCGTGAAAAGGTAACAAACAAACAAACTCACTTTCGCATTTATAATATTAATTAGCTACTACATAGGTTAGCAAAGCATACTAATATAAAAACTCATAGGTGAAAACTTGTAAAAGGCTATTATTTAGATCTATTGTATTCTAATTTTAAAATAATATATTATAGATGGCTGTTAGTTTTCCGAGAAATAAATAAATAAATTTTGAGGGTTGAAAAATATTTTTCCCATAAAGTAGTTTTTAAAATGGAGTATCTTAGCCTTACTTCCTCTGTGATATTAGTACAGGCACCGCACCAGTCTTGACTGGTTAGAAGATGGGAGAAGTTCTTTTTCAAAAGTTGCTAGTAGCAACAGATTTCTTTTGCAATTTCGAGTTGCTCAAGTAAGTAGTATTTTGTTCCCCACTTAGCTTCCCTACTAAAATTACTGTAACTAATGGTTTCTTCCAACCAAATTTAAAACACGATTTAGTACGATTTAAATCTTCAAATGTATGGTCGAGTACCTATAGTTTGTAAAAAACTAAATTTAAGTTTTAACGCAAGTCATCCTTTAGGGGTTTTGGTGTCAATATTTAAATCATAATAAAATTGACGTTGGTTATAACTCTAGACAAGATACAATCGGAGGTTCTTCCAACAAACTGAACTTTTCAATACTCTGTCGCTATATATTTTAGTGGGAAACGGTAACTTGTCGAACTTATTTTGACATGGATGTTGGGCGATGGAAGTGTTCGATAAATAAAACATATAATATAAAAAAGAAATCTTTATTTGATGTGAATATAGGAAGATGTGAAGAGATAAATATTGTTTTTAAAAGTTTTTACTCTTGAATTGCATTATTTATGTGAAATAATAAAAATGGGAGAAATAGGTATTTAAAATTTCATCAGTTCTTAATAAATTAAGTATTATTCGAGTGTCGAGTGGGGATAGGTATAATATACTTGTAAGTACCGCCTATCTTTCCAGGTTATGAGTCATATTTGTATGATAAACAATATACCTGATAATATTTTTGGAGCAAAATGTCATTAAAAAGTCCAAAATCAATAGCAATTATCGATAAAATACGGTCACAACACTTTTTCTCGTTTACAATACTGATGTTGGAGCAAACTTCACCCAAATCTTCGGAAATAACACACAACTTAAACAACGTGTTTTCGCGAACAAAATTTATGGGACAATCTTTAGACCGTTTTCAATCTTTTGCAACCGGCCTTTTATTATTGTCGGTCATTCAAATTCAAATTCAAATTAAAAAATCATTTATTCAGTTTAGGCCCTAATAAGGCACTTATGAACGTTACAAATGATTCTACCACCGGTTCGGAATACACTTGGACTGAGAAGACTCCGGCAAGAAACTCAGCAAGGGACATTTTTTTTAGATCTTTGTTCTTTTTTATTTATGTAAAAATTTAATTACTAATAACAAAGTTTATAAAATTTTAATGAAATAGTTTGTGTAGCGAACATTTCATTTAAATGCATTCTTGTCTTCTATAAAATCAGAAACTTTATAGTACCCTTTCTTACATAACTTTTGTTTAACTAATTTTTTAAATCTATACACAGATAGTTCTTGAATTTCTTTGGGTACTTTGTTATAGAAACGTATACATTGCCCCTTGAATGAGTCCCTCACTTTGCTGAGCCGAGTTACAGGTACAGCGAGTTTGTGCTTATTTCTAGTGTTCAAGCTATGAGTATCGCTGTTCTTAGGAAATATTTATTTATATTGATCTTTTTGCTGACCTTCTCGGTAAAGGACTTAAAATGACTCAGCTCAGTTGAGTAATAAGTATATAATATATAAGCCTAAGTATATAATACTCATCATACATATAAGTACTTCGCCTAACTATCCTAACTATATCGTAATCCTAATCCTAACTATCCTAACTAATATTATAAATGCGAAAGTGAGTTTGTTTGTTACCTTTTCACGCTTAAACCGCTGAACCGATTGCGATGAAATTTGATATGCAGATAGCCTATGGTATGGAGAAGAACATAGGCTACTTTTTAGCCCGGGAAAACATAAGGTCCCTCGGGAACGCGGGTGAAATTGCGGGGCGGAAGCTAGTATGTAATGAAAACAACATTATTCGTTCATCCAGCTGATCTACAAATTGCATTACAGTCCAGTCTAATTTATTTCACTTTTTTTATTCTTTTGAAGTAAAGAAAGAGGTTGCCAAAATTATCTATCCAGGAAATTGTTATAAAGTCCCTAACAAATTACCATACAGGTAAACTAGCTTCCGCCCCGCGGTTTCACCCGCGTTCCCGAGGCATCTTGTGTTTTTCCCGGAATAAAAAGCTTATAGCCTTTCTCAATAAATGGGCAATCTAACACTGAAAGATTTTTTCAAATCGAACCAGTAGTTCCTGAGATTAGCGCGTTCAAACAAACAAACAAACTCATCAGCTTTATAATATTAGTATAGATTATCCACAGTACGAGTATGTCTAAAAATGAATTCAATAATAATAAATTGTAATACAATGTGTAAGCCATTACAAACAATGAAACGCAATCCACAACGATTTTCGATTTACTGCCCGAACTGATTACTCCACTCCAATAAACGTGGGATAATTTTAAAAAGGATTTGAAAATAACCAACCAACTGAATTTTCAATACCGTAGAGTAGAATTTTCTCGCTACGAATACAAAATAGAATAACTGGGCAATACCATCATTTATAAGTAGGAAGAGAGATTTTGGCTACGTTTGAAAATTTATTTTGAAATTGAATTAATTTAATCAATTATGAACAATAGATTCCGCCTCACGGCTTCAACCGCGTTTCCGTGAAAAAAGTAGCCCATGTCCTTCTTCATACCATAGGCTATCTACGTGCCGAATTTCATCGCGATCGGTTCAGCGGTTTAGGCGTGAAAAGGTAACAAATAAACAAACTCACTTTTGCATTTATAATATTAGTTAGGATTATATAAATTATATTAAATTATTATTATAATTATAGAATTATAATAATTATTAAGTTAAAGTTAAGAGTTAAAGAGTTAGGATTAGGATTATGATTTTGAGTCAGGTCTAAGTCAAAGCTATTTATTCACTTTAAGCACTAGGCAGGCATAAAGGTGAAAAAAAGCTCATGAAGGTACCAACTGAACCTTGTCACGGAAGTCAGCCTTCAACTGTCAAGAAACTAATAGGTTAAATTTTTTATATAGTTTTTTTTATGATCTGACTATTTGATTTTTTTTAAAGGTTAACTATTTGAAAATATCATTTATTAACCAAATTTAATTATGTAAGATATTTTTTTCCAACACGCTGTCTTGCAAACAGTGGACGCATACCAACGACAGTTGAATTCCAAAATGGGAAACAATTTGTAATCAGACTTGGCTTCAGCGAATAAATTAAAAGTTGCCTCGGTAGGTACTAAATTAGAAGTTTTCAAATAATTGAAATTGTTACTTGTAAGGTAACGTTGTAAGGACGTGGTCGTAAATCGTGTTCAGAATCTTAATAGATTTGTTGCTTTGTTTCACCACTTTTTTTTCTTTTTGAGTAGTGTTGGTTGGATGAGGTTTTAATTGCTTTTTATTTTAATGAATACCTACATTTTATATTTTTGCTATGTATACGTAGGTATATCTATTTTTTCACTATATATTGACCTGTGCTTGTGATCTCACTTAGTTTAGCGATGCTTGAAGATGGCATACAAAACCTAGAAGGGCTTTCAAATGTACCAGCTATCGGAACGCTCGAACCTATGAAATTCGTCACGGTATTAACGTCACCACCTATGCTACCACGACTGAGCTATCACCGCCTTGTAACCTTTTACGAATATGGGTATAGTATGCCACGTCGTATAAATTAATTGATATAAAATTATTTAAGAATTATAAGCAATAGGTAATTTGAATGAAAATAGTACCGTAGTATTCTCACATATTTTAAACAAGCTGTCCTCTGCAGTTTCACTTGTGTTCCTGAGAAAAAAAATAGACTATGTCCTTCTCCATACCATAGGCTATCTGCGTACCAAATTTCATAGCGGCCGGTTCATCGGTCTAGGCGTGAAAAGGTAACAAGCAAACAAACCAACAAACTCATATACGCATTTATAATGTTAGTCAGGATAATGTTAGGATTATCTTTTATACTAAACTTTTGTGTTCGAAACAAAGAATTATGCCATCTACCGCAAGGTTAAAACACCATGAATTTGAAGGGCTTAAACAGAAACCTTGAATTGCGCCATCTGTTGAAATGTTTTCATACTACTAAACTGAAAAGATGTCTAGAGTTTATAATTTCGGGGTTCAAATATTTTCCACGTTCGTGTACGTAGTAAGTAGGTACGCTAGTTTATCTAAATTAAGATAGGTGTCACTGTATTATTTGGAAGTTATAATAGTTTTGACGTAATTTTTAATAGTTGACGGGCCGGTTGGCGTTGTTGGTAAGATACCTTATCTATCACGCCACAGGTCGTGGGTTCGATTCCCACTCAGGACAGACATTTGTGTGCATGAACATGTCTGTTTGTTAACAAAAGAAAAGTAGTATATTAATATGTAGTATATCTGTAATCTGGCTCTGCATAATTTGGGGTCAGATGGCCGTGTGTGAGGAATAATTTCCCAGAATTCCTAGAATATTTTGTACCTGCTTCATAAGGAATAAAACGAAACGTTTTCATGGCGAATGATTTTGATATTCACAGGAAAAGATCATAAAATTTATTAAAAACATAATATTACGGAGGTCTAAACTAGTTATGGAATGGACTATGCACAGAAAATACCTTGTTGGTGTGGATAGATATCCGTGGGTTAGCGTGGGTTAGATACACTGACCGCCACGCCACGCGCTGGCGCCGCAGGGCTCGATTCCCGCCCAGGACAAACATTTGTGAACATGTCTGTTTGTAATTACATATTTACAAGTAGTATAATCTAGTTTCTCAATTATATCTAGATTCCATTGCTTACAATCTCTCCTTAGTGCTTAGCGAAAACCAAATATTCTCATAAAACCCAACAAATACGTTAGCAATAAAGTAAAATTTATTTACCTACGTAAACATAAAGAAAGGCAGTTCGTCCGGATCGTTACAGGTCACTGGCTAGCCGTACTGCATGCGAAATATCATCACATTTCGTTGCGCGCCGTCGAAGCGTACTCGATATATGCGCACCCTTATGCGTAGGGACATTGAAATATTGTTTATTGTTATCTTCTGATATTGTTATTGATAAATATGTATGTTTCTATATTAGTATGTACTTATGTTACTTTTTCACCCTAAAATATTTTTTGAAAACGCTATTTAACGGAAGACCAGCGCTGGTTTAGTTTAACCAGTATTATGCTGAGTTAGGGCCGTTTTGTGACATTTGTCTTAAATTATATTAGTTATATATTATACATTTTTTTCTTTTATTTTGTCCTATGTTCTTGTATTATTTTTGTACTATTTTCTGTAATTTGTCACAAATAAATAAATTTGAATTTGATTTATAAAACAAATATTGTGCGTGTGTATGTTTGTTTCCACTCACCTCCGTAATGGTGAAACGGATTTGGATGAAACTTAGCACATAGATAGATCAAATATAGGATAACTTCTTATCGCAGAAAAACATAACGTCTCTTCAGAACAGAGATAAAACCGTAGGGCAAAAGCTAGTTGTCGACGCCGTAGGTCACGAACGACAAAAAATCTAAACTCTACATACAAAAGATCAACTTTGTTCGATTAAAATATAAAAAAGTAGGTATGTTTTATTTTCGCGTTTTCAGGGTTGGGCTCCTAGAAGTTGTTCACGTTGATGAGTACTTCCACCTCATAAATATTCTGGGACATTATTCCTCACACATGGCCATCTGACGCCAAACTAAGCAGAGCTTGTACTATGGAAGCCAGATCACTGATATACTCCATATATTACAATATACAATAAATATATTAGATATTATTACTCGATTTATTTTATCTAGATATAAGTATTAACTAGTTTGGTACCATTTTCTCTTCTGTTTCTGAATAGTTTTTTTTTTGTTTAGTCTCTATTGACGAATTTTAGTGATATCAATGAACAAAATGGAAAAACCAAGGAGAAGCGTGGCCGGGTTTATTTTAGCTTATAATTTTTCGCAGCCGCTTAAGAATATTTTTTTATACTTACTTTTTAATATTCTTACTGTATCTATCAAGTATATTACAGGAGTACTTATTAGTAGTAGATTACGCTGTCTATGTGTGAAACATCTCCATACATTCATTCACATCGGATCGATATTTCGAGATGACACATTTTCGAAACCTATGCATCGTCATGCTGAAAATTTTTCATACTAAAAGTCAAGCTTGCTCGATCAAAATGTAATGAAAATTAAATATACAAAATCTGTCAACGTTTTTGCATAGTCTAGGAACGTTCACAAAAACTTAAATCGGGCATAGAAGCATTTGAAATGGCAAAACAAACTATCGTAAATTATAACGAAAACAATATAAAATGGTTTTACAAGAGTCAATTTTGATGCTAAAACTATAATTTTACTCTTGGGCTTGGGACATTATTCCTCACACACGGCCATCTGACCCCAAACTAAGCAGAGCTTGTACTACGGAAGCCAGATAACTGATATACTTACTACATATACTACTTTTCTTTTATAAATACATACATATATAGATAATTACACCCAGACTCAGGACAAACAGACATGTTCATGCATACAAATGTTTGTCCTGATTGGGAATCGAACCCACGACCTGCGGCGTGATAGATAGGGTATCTTACCAACCACGCCAACCGGCCCGTCAAATAAATACTTCTTAGTTAAGGCTCCAGTCTCCCTAAAATCAATGTTCTTACGGAATTTTTCACAAAAGAAATATTTTTTTTTAGTCATCAGAAAAGCAATAAATAAAATATATTTTACGTTATTGTAAAGTGTGAGATTTGAGATTTCCAATGCATATTTTATTTTTTAATTTGACGCCACTTTTATTAGCTTTGTGAGGCTTTAAAGATACCTCTATTTAAGTCCCACGCGTAGAAGGTCTCATTCATGCACACGCCACGAAAAAAATATAACAAAAACAAGAAATGTATTCAGATTACCTTTGTCGGCAAATCCTCTACAATAATCTTATCTAGTTACCTTTTTTTTCAAAATCGTCTCAATTTCTTATTTAAACTGCTTTAAAAGGTTATAAATTTCTGAATTCGACCCTTGCAACATATATTTTTTTCTATTACATAGTATTGGTTTAGAGAAATCACACTTTAACCACTTCCAAAACAACAAACGCTGTCAATTCCCAAAATATTTCTTTTCTGATAAATTCCGCAAGAACACTGATTTTAGGGAGACTGGAGCCTTAATGGTATAAAGCAGATGAGCGTATTACATAAGTATGAAAAATATTTGAAGAAAAATGTATCAGCGCTTAACTTCAGAAGGATTCATATTATTCATCGCTGAAGCTATTCTTTCCGCCTATATTTCGTAAATATGACTAATCGCTCAGTCATCATTCACCCAAACAAGTTAATGACCCCAATTTTGGCGCTAAAATACTTCAGGACCACTGTATGGGAATAAACAGTAGATAAGAATATATTTATAACAACAAATAATGTATTATATTGAAAATACTAAAATTATAATTAATTTGGAAGGTATTACTTCGTATATAATTACGTCTCATAGGTTGAAATAGACGTATTAAATCGCAAGAAATATTCGTTAAAAATTCAAAATAAGGTTCACCGTTCACCTTAAATAAGGGTATTTCAGAACCTTTTAAGCAGACACTTATAGCGATATTGTAATCTAACTGTCAGTGATCATAATTATAACAATATAAAATTTAAATAGTATAGCTATACACCATTGTTGTCGCTAACTAACCAATTATACAAAAAATCTACAATCTTTCATCAAGCACATTGGACGGCAGCTGTACGTTAGAGGCAACCGGCTCCTTTCTATGCTGTGCGTGCATACCACCTTCACGCATAATCATTTATTGAGTCAAACAAACCAAAGAAATGTAGATAAAAATAATATGTATATTACATCAGATTTGTTTAATTAAATATCTCTAACTTTTCTTCCGTTTCTTGCACGGTTTTTACTCGTTGCAAAAAATATCTATAATAGCGTGTTTTAAAACATACTTTAACTACTGTTTTAATTTTCTGTACTATACCAAGAGATACCACTCGTTTCTAGACGCTAGTCCGGGAACAGCGCCATAATTTATCGTCCTATCGCGCAAGTCCACTCTTGCTGATGATCCCGGTAACGTATCGGTCGCTATTTGTCCAAACGAGGTCATTTACTAAAGGGTTGACCGTATGATACGAGCTCTGAAAGGACTTATGTGCTGTGTATTTTTGGAAGTTGTTTTGATAGATTTGCTCTTGGATTTTATGATAAATTTTAAAAATATGTAGCTTTTGTGTTAAAAAAGGTAAAAAAAGGAACCCTTATAAGATCACTCTCTTGTCCGTCCGTTTGTCCGTGTGTCACCACCAATTTTCTCAGGAATGGGTAGACCTAGCAAGTTGAAATTTATACCAGATACTGAAGTCTATAATCCCTATTAGGTGTATAAAAATCAAGGTTCCGAGTCAACACGATAAAAAGATATGGGCAAATTTAGATTTTCGCGAATATTTGTAAGTACCAAAATTTCCATCCCCATTCCTACCTCGAACCAATAGACGCCGGGAAAATTTCCACCCGTACGTTGTAGACAACCCAAACATACGGACACAATGTTTTGCATCCTCATTTATAATGCGAACAGCAAAGGAGTGGAACTTGCTCCTGGCGTCTTTGTTTCCTGACTCCTACAATCTAGGGACTTTCAAGGCCAGAGTGAATAGGTTTCATCTGGGTAAGCGTGCTCCATCTTAGGCTTCGTCTTCGACTTTTGACGGGTCAGAAGCCAAACGCAAGCCCATTCAATGTAAAAAAAAATACTTACCTTAATTTTCAGAATTTTTTCTTTACTTGTGCTGTAAGACCTTGCTTTTAACCAAAATTGACAATTTATATTTTATATGGTAGTTCCCGTTGACCTAGAATCATGAAATTTGGCAAGAAGCATTGTCTTATAGCACAAGTGAAGGAATAAATCTGAAAACCTAAAATTTGTTGTTAATTTTTGTTTTGCGACTATAAACTTATTTGCAATTGATAAACTGACCACGGCCTATGTCGATGTATGACTACAACAGTTTTCCAACGACAAAGTTAAGTTTGTTCCTCAATAATCCATATGTTATCGTAAGGATTCCTATGATGGACGAATATATTTACATACTTTTAATTTGTACGGAACCCTCGGTGCGCGAGTCCAACTCGCACTTGGTCGGCTTTTTTTATTGAAATTTGACGATATTTACGTGACCATTTAATAAGGTTATTAGATGTAGCGTTTTATAAGTAAGACTGTTACAATTTAGTAAGCTCGCTCGCTTTCGTAAACGAGCTCTTTGTCGAGCTAGTTGCAGTCAGATGCATAAATCTTAACATATTTATATCATAACCTCCATAACGTGGTTTTCACCTAGTAATTTGGTTTTCACCATACCCGTGCCAGTCGCATTGGGGTCACCAGGAAATGAAGCCGCGTATTTCGTTGCCAAACCTGAGTGTGATTTTGGATACGATTCAAGTGTCGATGTATAAAATGGACGCCCGATGGTCGAATAAACCATGGACAAATAACAAATTGACGCCCAATTGAAAATGGATATTGCAAAACACGCGCTTATGGGTGAACAAAATTACACAACCAAAGATGAAGTGGATACTTTATACGTTTGATCATTTACTATAGGGTGTCATTTAAAAAAAAAAATGTTAAAGTAATTAAAAATGTACCTAATCACAAAAATTGTACCTTGCAGGAGTAATAGGTGAAATTGATCATAGTATAATGGGTTATATATTTTACTTAGGAGCTTATTACAAGGTAGTACATTATATTGAAGATAGGGAAGTTTTGAAATGGCTACAGTCTGCACAGGCTTATGCTTCGCTTCAGCCATTAGCGTATTCGCTATGTTTAAAAAGAACTTGTTTGTTTGTTTTTGTTGAAGATTGACTTCCGAACGGATGGTAATTTCAGTAAATTCGACCTTCATAAGTGCCCTTCTAGGGTCTAAACTGAAATGACTGACTAATTTGAAGGTTAAATTAATACTATTTTTAAAGATTTCTCTCCTTATAACAAAGTAATCATATTTTCTATCATTATCATCAGAATCAATAGCAAATATTTTACTTAATACAAGTATTTATATGGCATACTGTATAAAATTTAACTTAAAGAATCCTCAATAAAGTTGCTCTAACGGAGAAAAGTAAGTAAATGAGCTATTTCCAACCCTTCCGTGAAAACATTTAACTTAAGTTAATTATTTAAAATTAATGGATAGCCATCAACTAACCAATTAGTTTACTTTCCTTTGTAATTTGTTGCAAAAGCAAATTACTTTCTTTTTGAATAAATAAAATACCTATAATCTTTTGGAAAATCACATGACCATGTCGAAAGAATGTCCAGATGATATTTATTAAGTTAATTCTCCCATGGTATTTATCAAATAATTAATATTCAACTACTCTCAAATCAATTGGAAACTGCAACAACATCAAACAAGTATCTAAAGTTGAACACTTTGTAGAGCAGCCTGAACGATCGACATCGCAATTATCTTGACTTCCCCAACGGATCAATATAGAATTATAATGCACACGGCCATCTGACCCCAAACTAAGCAGAGCTTGTGCTATGGAAGCCAGATAACTGATATACTACATATACTACCATTCTTTTATAAATATATACATATACTTACATTATGTTCCAAACATCCCGTTAGTCTAAAATGTTTCAATCTAACTTATTAATATTAAAATTAAATAAGTAATGTGCGTAATTGAAAAATAATACTAGAGACTATTAAAATTAAACTAGAGTGGTTTTGAACTAGTTGTGTATGAATAATCAAAATGGATGATGGATCTGAAACTATGTCCCGTTAAATGCTGTTACAAACCACTTTTAGAGCATTACGCCACCATTTTGGGTCTTGGGATCTGTAGGCTACTCAAACTCTGTGTCTCTGACCCTTTGAGGAAATCGCGTCATTTATGTAACTAGAACAATTGGCAACTGATTGTGTTATCGAGTTGCTTTTTTTGCTTTTATCGTATAATAAAAAATAGAGTTTTTAAGTAATAATCATTGGTTTTTTTAGATCATTATGTACTTATTATACCTATTTAATAAATAATCATCTGAACTGTAAAATAGTATTTTTAAAATTTTAGCATACACATTGAAAAGTAATCGCTGTTATTTTTTTGTCAAAATATATGATTTAAATGTCACCAAAGTGAATATAAAATGTTGATTTATTTTTAACGATAAATAGTTGACATTAGGAGAAATTTTCGTATCAGGCGATAAAAATATCATGTTCACTATAATTTCTGTACGCTCTGATCGATTGCTAATCGTACAACTATCGCATTTATCAAATTACACAATAATCCAACCATGCTCTCTCGTCCCAGCGGTATGATACTATCTTCACGACTCTCGCAAATTGAAACGGAAGGTATTCTATAAATTCCACATCTACCCTAGCAGGAATTCGGCCGAACAAAGTACCCGCTTTATGTGAATATTTTATCGGACTTATTTTTAGACTTCCTTGTCTTTATTTTTATTTCCTGAAATATTTGAATCTAAATTAGTGTAACAGTATATATTAATCACTTTGTAAAAACTAGAGATTAGAAATGTTGCTAAAATACCATATAAATATACAGGGTGATTGTGTTATCACCGGCAATACTTGCAGGGGTGGAAGTACTCATCAATGTGAACAACTTTTATTATAGGGCTAACTCTGATATAGCGTAAAATAATACGGTTGCTTCATACATTTTGGTCGAGTAGGTATTGAACTTTTGTATGGAACAGCTGATAATTTTTTCATGATTTCACAGTTAGTCCCATTATAAAAGTTGTTTATTTTGATGAGTACTTCCACCCTTGCAAGTATTGCCAGTGATAACAAAATCACCCAGTATATCTAGATAACTCCGTAGTTATCTATGAGTATTTGAGTAATATTTTTACTATAATATTTTTTTGAAGAGTTTTTCTGTAACCATCAAGTATAAATATTACTTGATGTTTGATGATGCTTTTTAAATATTTACAAAATACAATTCAAAGGATCAGAAGGTATTTAATATGTATTTAAATATTATACAGTGTGTAGTACAAAATTAAGTTTACCCATCGAAACTAGACATTGGGTAAACAAGTGTAGGACAAACATCCTTGAAATGGGATAGGATTGATTTGGTACACATTGAATTTTGTGATTCAAAGGTTTTATATTTTTCATGGTAGTGTAAACAGATTTGAAGGTAATGCGAAAGGACACCACTCAAAAATATATTAAACAGTTTCTAACTATCCATTTTTTTTTAAATGGCTTTGTTTTTTGGTTCAAAATAAGAATTTACACACAGAATTGCAACACAAAACAAACAAAAAAAACATGGAGGAAGCTGTCATTGATCAATGTAGGACATTAGCTTTTTGGCGGGAACTTGCGAAGTGACGTTGCGTTTTCGTTTTGTTTTCATGAAATCGGTGTATTTTGAGTTTTATTTAATGATATTGGTGGCGTTTTGTCTAATAAAGATCAATCCAAGTGCACGAGTGATGTGATATCAAATGAATGCGTGTATCGTGACTTTTTATGTTGTCTCAAATAGTCTACGAAAAGTTTTAGTAAAACAGCCACCGATGTACTAAAACCTAACTGACTTGACTAAATGTATACTAGATTTGGCTTCGACCTATGTTATGTTATATTTGGATATCAGACATAATTATTGATCTAAAACAAAGAAGAAATACTTTACAGGATCAGGCTGTATGGGCTCTTTGCCTACCCGAAATAAGGGATATCACAGATAAAAAACACTTTCGTCTATGGTATACCTAGTTTTTTTTTTTAACAACAATGTATTTGAGGCGCCATATTGTTGCCATTAGCAATGCAATTAACTGATAACAAATTAATTTTGAACCAGAAAAGGACACGTCTAATAATTTTTTATGTATTTTTCCTGAGTTTCATGGATTTTTCTAGATTTTTTGAGCAAGTGTACATTGTCCTGGCCGGAATTGAAACATCTCCTTTTGTATTTTAACTAAGTAAAATAAATGTATTGTTAAATAGATGTTTACAATTCATGTAGACAAATGAATTATGATGAGTGATGAGTGAGCGGCAATTATACATGCTGTAGAATATGTCCATAGGGAGATTGTAGAAAGCAAAAAAATAAGAATAATTATTATGAAACTGCAGACTGCTACCCCGACAAAATATCACGTTATTTCAAATATTGTGGAGCAGTTATGTGTGATCAATTAAATTTGATTATCTTGAACAATTTATTTTAATATTTATTTAAAACAATAAAATAAATATAATATAATAATAGTCCCCGATGCCAATAAGATCCTGCCTTTTTTAAATATGTGTATTCTGTGTATGTTTCTTAATATCTATGTTATAAATATGATTTGAATAATTGTAATAATCTACACTAATATACTTAATAAGAGGAAGGCGAAGAGTTTTTTGTTTGTTTGTTTGCTTAAAGGCGCTAAACTCTGGAACTACCAGTCAGATTTGAAAAAATAATTTTGCATTTGATAATTTAATTCTTAATGAAGGTTATAGGCTATTTTTTATCCCGGGAATGCGGGTGAAACCGCGAGGAACAGCTTATAATTAATATCCTGCTACATTTTTTACACACGGCCAAAATATGATCATCTGATTACTTATCTGATACCAAACTAAGCAGAGCGTTTACTAAAGTGTATTATTTGACTTAATACGCTCAGTATTATTTTTTAGGGTTCCGTACCTCCAAAAGAAAAAAGGAATTTACTTTTTTTAAATTTGATCCTTGGTTTTTGAGAGAGATCCTTTTAGCAAATACCTTTATAAAATTACAACTATGATGCTTTTAGTTCGATTTTAACATATTGACATATCCATTCGACGAGACGTAATCCTGCCTCCAAAAGATCCCTTAACTTCACCCACATGCCTCAAATGCTACAAGATATTAAGTTAAAGGTGATCGCTATTCAACCCTTTACTTACATGAAGACATTCAGGCTTTCAAAGATATTTAACCATGCTTTAAACACAAAGGTCTGCGGTTTTGTTACAGCGGAGCTGCAGTTATGGCATTAAGGTGATGATATACGCCAATAACCCTGTCCCGCACTGAACTAACGGGCGGGAGAGAGAAGGCACAAAGGCTATTGCCTAGTATAAAGGACGTTTATATTTTCTATTCAAATGATGACAATGTCCCTTATTGCTAGAAAACTTACACCGTGACACAATATCAATGTATGATTTTTGTTAATGAAATATGAAAATGGCATGTTAATTCTTATTTAATTTCAATAATAACGGGTAAATATACTGAGTGGTCATATATTACTCGGAAGACATAAAAGCGGGCACTCACGACAATATTTCTTGATAATCCGCTCCAGTGACTCAACAGTTCTACTCAGCAATTACTGTTAGTGCTGAGTGATTCAACCGCTCTTAGTGAAATATTGGATGTAGATAGATCCAGTTAATTAAAATGATGATAAATTGTTACCTTGTTTCGGCCATTGATCCACCCTGCGATAGAGGGAAACGTCTCTTATATGATATTTTAACTAAGACGTTTATTTTTTAGTAGTTTTATTAAAATCTTACTTATCTAGATTATTATTATGTACTTTAACAAACTTAAATAGAAGTAAATAAAATGGTAAGTAATACCAATCATTTATTTTCCCAGGAAATATATTTGGTCTTATAAAAAATATATATATTTCACTTATAACAAACAAAAACCTGTCTAATAATCTATTTGTACATATCGTGTGTTTTACAAATCCTCTCAACCTAAAGGTTGCCTGGTAGGAAAGCCACTTTTAGTATAAAGCCGCCTATTTTAACACTGTCAATGTTATTTCTGTTCATTTTTATTTTTCTCATGTGGTCTAACCAATAAAGTGTTTTCTATCGTTTTCAAAACATGTTGTTGTTTGGTTTCGTCTAGCACATATCTTTTTATACTGGATAGCCATTGTAGTAGACTTCATGATCATAAAATAGTCGTCAAATCTATTTCCCATTTCGACCGTTATTACTCTCTATATTATACCTACTTTTGTGATATCTGACTCTGTAGAATAATATTATTAGGGACATCAAAAAATATATTTCTGTGTTGTGACATATAGTAATGCAATCCTCTATGATACCGTAGAACTTTCGTAGCACACGTAGCGGGTGTCATAGTCTGTAGCTGACAGCATCAGCGCGATGGCTTAGTTAGATTCTAAGCCTTAGAAAATAGGGTACATTTTCTTCATTCTTAAAAACATATTTCAGATGACAAAATAATTCTCTGCTGTTCGTTTTGAAAAAGGTTCTGAAGTAAAATATTATGTTGTCAAAAAAATCCATTGATTTTTTTATTGTTTCCTTATTGAAATTCTAAATGCAAATTAAATAAAATACCAGTATCATGAACTATGTAAACATTTCGAAAAATTTGTTAAAGAAAAGCGTCATGTCATTGTGTTGTTGGGCGCTAACTGCTATTGTTAAAGTCAAATAAACATCCCAAGGATTGCTCCCTTAGAATGTCAACAACAATGATCAATGTAAAGTGGAAAGTTTATAATCTTCTGTCACTTGGCCGTATTGTCATCACAACAGGCACTTAGGGTGGAGTTTGCCGCAGATTTTTGAAGGCTGTTGGAATTTATAAATAAAATATAGCTTAGTTATGTATTGGTGGAATTAGCAAGACCGGATGGTATTTATTACATAAGTAAAAAGTAAAAATATTATTAAAAAACTTCGCATGATTCGATTGATAAAATTACTGACTGACAATCAACTCACAGTTTTCACCGAATTATAGAATCGACGTGCATTTTGATAAAGGATTTTGAAAACATTGACGATTGAAATATTATTGCAATAAAGCAATACACACAATATAACTTAGAAGAGGCCGCAAGTATCCAAGGTTTACGTCCACTGTGCGTCGGACAAAGCTGCATTGAAACATATAGGTTTGGAGCCGGCTTTGTGTTGAAAATTTACGGGAACTTTATCGAATCGCGCATACAAAAATTGTAAGCACCTGTATTTGTTTATAATGTAGCGATTGTGAAATAGATTCTGATACTATCAACTCTAAGCTAAATATTTATGAGTATTAAATATATTTTTTTACCTTTGTTTCAAAATATATCCATTGATAAAAAAAATGCTCCATATTATAGTAGTACCTACCACAAATTAATACCTAAACTAGCTGTTCCCCGCGGTTTCACCTACGTTCCTGGTTTCTTTTCTGTCATACAAACCTTGTCCTGACAATTACAAAAATAATTAGCCAAATAGGTGCAGTCATTCGGAAGTCATGCGCGTACAAACATTTCGGTGATTCATTTTTATTTATACCTAAATAATAACCAAAATAGTTTTGGTCCTCTTTACCCTTTTGAACAAATAAGTAAACAACCTATTATTTCTTTCAACTAGATTATTAACAATATGGAACTTTCCTATATGACTACTTAATCTGCCTTGTGGTGTGTTGTAACCGAACCCAAGATTCCAACTATCGTAGGGCAAGGTGGATTATGTATTTTAGTTTGTATTGTAAACGATAGGAAACTCCTGCTTTCATCATACGTGCCTTGGTTGTGGAGACCAAACCCAAGATTGATGCTATCGTAGGGCAGGGCAGATATGCGATTAACAAACACACTCACAACACGCAGTTACACAAACTTACACACACATACACACACACAAACTCACACACATACGTTTAGTTTTTCATATATACGTGTACCTATAATGTTTTTCACATATAACAATATACATGTATACATTTTCATTAACTAAACTAGTATTTAGGTATTTGAAACATTTATTCACTCAGCGTGGAAGATTACCCATCCGTATATTTCAGAACATGTATCAAGCGCAGGTGGTGCAGGTCAAATGACACCGCAATAACACTAAAATAAAAGTAAGGTATTGCATTTGCTGCAACTGACACTGATTTCCGTGTGTTGCGACTGGCTCTAACAATCTTTATATCTTATGCTCTACGAATGAATTCTGTTGTGTTATACTGTTAGACCACAGTTGGTTTTTGAAACACATAAAAATTTAAATGCATCTGGTAGGAAATTGTCTCGCTCGGTGGTTGCCTTCGCTATTAGTTATCAAGTCTTCAAACGGAGTGGTCCATTGTCACTTCCTAACTGTGAAAGCCATGTTTTTCATTTGTCTAGCTACAGACGGACATACAGTCTTAGTAATAGAGTCCCATTTTTAGCCTTTGGGTACCGTACCCTAAAAAGAACAAATCACACAGTTTGTCACCGTAAAACCCACTTCTAATATCAATAAAAATACTGAGTACTTCTACACCTGAACCAATCTTTTTGTTTGAAAATTCCATTTGAAATGCTGACGGCATTCAAAAACTAAGTAGAAATAAGCCTTCTCTATAATGAGAGCCTTAATTAGATCTGAAAGACAGCAATGTCATTGACAAAATTACAGATAGGCTCATAAACGTACGCATGAAATCATTAGCAATACTGATGGAACGTGTGGAAGGTCTTTATTTATTTGCATAGGTAATGTAATTCTCTAAAGGCCTTATTATGTTACAAATAGGCAATTTGCGTTAAGGACTTTTAACCTTAGAGTATAGGTACACCTTTAACAGTTAAAGATGTAAACACATAAACATACCAGATTTGTCAGTCATAATTATTACAGGGTTAGTCTGAAACCGAGAAATAAGTCGAGGTAATTTGCTTAGTGAAAACAGTTTCACAGAAAAAATTATGTACATTAAAAAAAAAAATAACACGAGGCCTACATCAGGATAATAGGTTATAGGTTCATTAATGTTAAAATTAAATACTCAAGTATATATTAAATTATGTTTTATATAATTAATATGGGTAATACTGTATCAACTAATATATAATAAATGTAACTATAAGTCAATTACTCTCATAATATTTTGAACAAGTATTTTTCAGTAAGCTTGGGGCAGCGCTGGCTGTTACAACAAAATAATACATACTCACACTTTAATACAATACCCTGAATATTAAATTGTATCCCTGTTTAATAACCCAACTAGAATGGGAATCAAATTCCTTCTTCAAAGACGATACGGAATTGAAATTATCCTCACCACCCGCGCCTTTACGAAACTTAACATTATTTAAAATTCATCTCCTATTATATTGCCTCCGGACATCCCTTGAACCGCACCCTCCTAATCACGTGGTTCTAGAAAATAACTCTTATGAAGTGGCTTTTAGAACATCAAAGGCAACGCCCTGTTTCTATTTTGTGTGTAGTGGTGTTGGTAGAAGTGAAAATAAAAGCCGATGGTTAATATGTCGAAGTACCCGATTCGAAGGTTTTAATTTGTATCTTTTTTTAATTTTCATTATTTAAGCGTCAAGCATTAGTTAAGATTTAATTTATATGTTAATGTGGTAGAAGTAAATTCTAAAAGCATTTGATCGATATTGAAGTCATCTGTAAACTGTCGACAATATGCCAGAAAATAATGAACATGACAGCACTATCTTAAGATGGGGGAAGTGAAAATTATTTATTAGTAGCCAAAAATAAATTTATAGCTTCTGATACGGTATTATCTTCGGAATAGATCATCTTACAGATTGTTACCTATTCTTAGTATAAAAGGCTTCATGTTTTTTTTTGATTAAATATCTAAAGAACCTTTTGATGTTCAAGGGATGGTAAAATTTATTTTAAGTAAAAAGTAAAGTCTTTAAAAATTATATGCATTTAAATTGAATTTCTCATTCTTTTCCATTTAAATTTCTAATGAGACAGTGTATTTCTTATATTTGACCCCATTTGAAGGAAATGTAAATTAAATTAAAATAAATGAATTACAGTTTATTCTAAACAACTTTTTGTTTTGTTATCGTTAGTTTTACCTTTTTTTCAGCCTTAAAATTACTTATTTTAAAGCTTCTAGGACTATATGGGTGATTAAACTAAAGAAATATTGTAAAGTGTCGTATTAATCAAATGCAGCAAAACTCTTGATTCACCCAATGTATTATTTGTGATATTTGTAGTGTTTATTAGTGTTGTATTTAACAAAACTGATCGAACTGAAACAAAGAAATATGAAATATAAGTAACTTTAAATTTTTACATTATTGATTTCAGATAAAAAAGCCGATTTTGATTATTGTTTGGGACTTACCGGGCCTCATAGTCAATTTATATAAAATATCATTAAGTTCTCTTGATAGTATATCAATCATACTTTTATTCCCATACCAAGTTTCCATAGCACTATTAGCCACCCATTTAGAAGGTCTATAATCTCTCCGTAAAGTTTCTTCATGGTCTTGGAATCCGGGCCTATTTGCACTTTCACCTTCTAATATTACTAATGCTAATATCACAGCTAGTTTGACTTTGCTATTTATTGACATGATGACTTCTTTTCTTGGCAAAAGTTAAATCAAAAGTGATTTGAATTACAAGCAGATTCATTGTTTTCTTAAAATATTCTCTTTGTCTGAATGTTGACGGAAATCTGTATAATATTTTGAAACAAAGTTATCGTTTGTAAATGGTAATGTTTAAAATAAACAGTAAACTCAGTGAGGTACGTAATCATATCTCAGTAGTTTACCACCACAAGTTGTAAATCCGTTACCAAGCACATACTTAAGGCCTTCTGATCCCAATCTAACCAGAGTATACCTATACTTAGGAAACCACATAAGTGACTGATATTAATCAAAGTCAAAGTCAAAGCCATTTATTCAGTTTGGGCCCTAGGAGGGCACTTATGAAGGTCGAATTTACTGAAGTCACCACCGGTTCGGAAGTCAACAACTTCAACTGAGAAGCACCGGCAAGAAACTCAGCAAGGTTACTTTTTTTTTTTATATATCTGAATATTGGCTATATTTTTTCAAAAACAGCAAAATGTACAATACAATATGCAATTAAAACAAAACGAAAAATACCAATATAAAGTAAATAATGAAATGTAACGCAAACCAGTTCTTATTAAATAATAGCGAATCCGCCAATGGCGAAAACTAAAAAAATATATATATAATAAAGAAACATTATGCAAGGTGCACCTGTGCAGAGTGTAACTATTTCCAAACATCCTTATCTTCAACATAATGAGCTACCTTGTAATAAGCCTTTTCCTTCAAAACTTTCTTAATGTAAAATTTTAATTTAAAAACGGTCATCTTGGTTACCGAGTGAGCTATTTTATTATAAAAACGAACGCAATTACCAAGGAATGATTTGCTACCTTTGGCTAGCCTAAAATATGGAACAACTAATTTCTCTCTTTGCCTTGTATTTATATTATGGACATCTACTTTTGTTTTAAACATTCCTATATTTCTACGTATGAACATTATATTTTCATAAATGTAAAGTGAAGGCAAAGTTTATATTTATTTCTTTTAATAAATGCTTTAATGAGTCCCGAGGACCCATACTGTGTGTAGTGACATTATATATCGTAAATAAAGATAAGACATGTAAATTATACTTGAATAGATATTTAATTAGGACGTCCGCGTATCGTGCCGTATTTAGGTAGAAAGTCCGCTTACCTACAATGTGGACAGACGACCTCGTAAAGGTCGTCGGAAAACGCAGGATGCAGGCCGCCCAAGACCGGTCCTATTGGATATCCTTAGGTGAGGCCTATGTCCAACAGTGGACGTCTTGCGGCTGAGATGATGAGATATTTAATTAATTATCAGATATTCACACCCAGCCAGCCATTGAGAACTCTCACCATTGAAGAGTCTAGTTTTAGGCTTTTTGTATTTAGCATCTTCGCTCTCATCATAATTTATCATAATGAGTTTATAATCAAATGCAATGCAAAAAAATATTCGTATGTATGTTTGTTATGTTACCTTTTCTATCTAAAAAGCGTAAAAAATATATAAACTTATGAATAAGAATTTTGAATATCAGTTAAACACCGGTAAGGTTTTAAATTATGATGTTCTTTAAATTTTCAAGGATGAAAAAGTGAAATATTGCGAGGAAATACACCATCCGTGGTAGCATTCTAATTAATGGATGTTATTTTGAGAGATTGGTTGTTGTTCGATTCTTGGAAATTTGGACTTTTTAGACCTAGGAACAAAAATGGTTTAAATACATCAGTCCTATTAAATCCTATACGAATATATTTTTGTGTCTTTATTTTAATTAAAATCTCTGATTTGAGTTGCGCGATTCTTTTTTAATTCTTATCGGCATATTTCCATATAAGTAGGTTAATTTAATTAATTTTTTATTTCATTTCATAATATTTTTTTCACTAACAGGAATATGACTGATTCATATTCTATAAAACGAATGGTTAATTAAAAATAACGAGGCTCATTTTGCTTTTATTTTAAACACTATTTTATATTGTCACATAACAAATGCTCCATTACGTATTTAAGTGGAGTCAACATTATTTAGGAAATCGCTAACATTATTGCTGTAATGGTTGAATTCTGGTTAACCAATTTGATACGGAACCATGACGCATAATATATTTGTGCGTAACTAACCGCGAATAGCTAACGCTTGTTTCAAAATAATTATAATTGTGTTATTTCATGTTGGTAATAAAACCTAATTATTATATATAATATTATAATTATAAACTGAATTTAAATAAAATAACTGAAATAAATGCACTTTTTTCATAAATGTAAACATTAGTTTAAATGAATATGCTGTAATATTGGATAGAACTTAATATATTTTCATTTATTGTACTTATATAGGTAGGTTATTAAACTCACCGATTTTATTTATAACTAGCTTTTCCGCGCGGTTTCGCCCGCGTTCCCGAGGGATCTTGTGTTTTCCCGGGATAAAAAGTAGCCTATAGCCTTCTTCGATAAATAGGCTATCCAACACTGAAGAATATTTCAAATCGAACAAGCAGTTCCTGAGATTAGCGCGTTCAAACAAACAAACTCTTCAGCTTTATAATATTATTATATATAAGTAATCAGTATATGTATAGATTTTTAATTTTTGACACAAAATAAAATCACCTACTGATCGTCTTTAATTATTATTTTCTTTTAAAACTAATTTTATACTTAGTAAGTGTTAACTTATCTATAAAATTATATTTCAAATTGAAAAAAGATTATGCCGGATTCCATCAATATAATTACCAGTAATTTTATTGAAATTATGTAACATACTCTTTTTTATATATACCTACTAGTACATTAGTTAGTTATTGCATAATTTCATCTGCATTTTATAGAAACTACTCATAAACATCTATCTAAAATTTGAGTGTTCCTTGTGAATCCTTTATTGCTACAATTTTTGCGCATAAAAGTGCACAACACGGCAATGTTTCATGAAAATCACATTATGATAAAGTTATTGCGCAGAATAATAGTAAATCTGCATATAAAACATTTCAGTTATACAAAACACAACTGTTTTATCATAGCCATAAACATGAAAATGGCATTTAACACGCGAATGACTATTGGCACTTCTTTTATTATTCGTGGCCTTGTTATAAAAAGTAATTATATTTTCTGCGTATAAAATAATTACAGAAGCTTTGATATTTTATCTACTTACATTATAAATCAAAGTATAAAAATAGGATATTTTTTGGTGAGATAGAATACGAATACGAAACCCTAATCTGTAAATAAAAAAATATCTGAAATTCTCATTAAAATTCCATTACGACACCGTGTCGAATATTGCGATGGATTTTGACGACGAAATTATTTTTTACAGCAATCCTGTTGGTAACGACAATGAAACTCCTAGAAATTTGTGTAAACATGTTTAACGACTAATTATAAAAATATCACCGTGTTACTTTTAAAAATCATAGAACTCAAAATGTATGCTATCAAAGCGAATATAATTATCATCATTTCTGTACTTAATTTAATAAAAGGATACAAATTTAGGAGGCCTTATGATAATTGTTTTTAAATAAATATTCTGGGACATTAAATATTCTGGGACATTAATCCTCACACACGGCTATCTGACCCCAAACTAAGCAGAGCTTGTACTATGGAAGTCAGATGACTGATAAACTGCATATACTACTTTTCTTTTGTAAATACATACATATATAGATAATTACACCCAGACACAGGACAAACAGACATGTTCATGCACACAAATGTCTGTCCTGAGTGGGAATCGAACCCACGACGCGAATGACTATTGGCACTTCTTTTATTATTCGTGGCCTTGTTATAAAAAGTAATTATATTTTCTGCGTATAAAATAATTACAGAAGCTTTTGATATTTTATCTACTTACATTATAAATCAAAGTATAAAAATAGGATATTTTTTGGTGAGATAGAATACGAATACGAAACCCTAATCATCGTCTAGTAAAAACATTTAAATATCCACAACTAGTCAAGTAAAGATTGCCTGGTAGAGATCACTTTTAATGATAAGTAACACATTCACTGTAAGTTTTTTAAGAGAGTTAGAGCATAGCGATATGTCGCTCAAAGAGCAGCTCGACTGGGGAAGTACCTCCACCTTACAGAATACCGCAGCCAAATAACTTATAGTTGTGTTTCTGCGCGTGAGTAAGGTCGCCAGAGCTCATCGGGGAGGGGAGAAGGGTCGGCAACGCGTGAGTACCCTTGGTGTTGCAAGTGTTCATAGGCTACGGTAACCGCTTACTTATAGGCGGGCCGTATGCTTATTTGCCGACAATGTTGTATAAAAAAAAAAGGTATTCGCCCGCGTTCCCGAGGGATCTTGTGTTTTCCCGGGATAAAATGTAGCTTATAGCCTTCCTCAACACTGAAATATTTTTACAAATCGAACCAGTTGTTCCTGAGATTAGCGCGTTCAAACAAATAAAAAACTCTACAGCTTTATAATATTAGTATAGATTATATCTTAACATATTTCTTTATCATCGACATGACAGCTAAAATTTTTTTTGTCATAAATTTCGTCTTAAATATTTTAAACTACGCTTTTGGGCTACATTTTTGGACTAAGCGAATGTTAAAGCGCTCCCATACTCCCCGGTTGAATTAAGGCACGTCCCCATGGGTCGTATGCTGTACGTGACAAGACGAATAGGTACTTATAGCGCACGAAATTCGATAAAAATTTTCAACTCACTTTATTGCTTCATGTGAAATTCCATTATAAAAATTTTCTCATCCAAATAGAAAACGTGCTGACATCTAAGATTTTTATATTTTTTTCCAAAATGCAAGAAATTTTTACCTTCTTAAAGAATTTCTTATCACGTGACTATTGAGCCAATGACATAAAGTAAGTACCTACTTGTTCAAACATAAATAATATTTTGGCATACGGGATTAGGTACCTAACAAAAATCCATAACCAAGGAAGAGGTAATTTTGTCTCGTGTAGTAAAACGCGGGCTAGCTATATATATGCTAGTACCGCAAGAAATCTCGTAATGCTTCACTGTGAACCAGTTGAACGCTATCTGTGGCCCACAGGCAGCTCCGTGAAGATTTATAAGGATTGTACCCAACGTTAGAAAGACAGTATTAAAACTAAAGGACAGATTTGTTGCAGCTTCGGCAGTAGAAGTTACAGATTTATTTCAAAAAAGTGTTTGTTTTATTCTATAAACAGTATTATATTTTAAAAAATCTATAAAATATAATCATTGACATAATCATAGATAAAATATTTCATAGTGTTTGAAGACAAATTATTGTAATTTTTTTTATTGTTATTTCTCAAAATAGTATGATTTTAGCTAAAATGATAAGTCTAAAAAATACAAGCACCTAGAAAGAAAATCTAACTCGTTGTCTTAGGCGTGAAAACAATGAACACCTAAAATCAAAACTCATACTGTCTTTTTTCCAAACCTTAGAAGGTAAAATCAACGTCTGCTGCAATGAGATAGCTAATGTTTACAATAAACCACCGACTTAGTTTATTAAAGCACTTTTGTGCTCTGAACTCTTCACTGAGTTTTATTGTTTACATTTTTTATCTTTCTCCCACAGTTTAAGGCTTAGCACCGAAGTGCGAGATTGGTTTGCTTAAAACCTTAATTTAGAATTGGCAGATGTTTGGATATATTATAATAGATAATCTAATTACAAATAAGAATTTATTTTTTCAAATAAATTGGATTAAATTGGATGGTTTAAAGCAAATCTTAGGGTTTAAATGTATCCGTCACTTTCTAACGTCATAACAAAATAGAGAATTGCTAAGACTTGCTTGTCTATGTCTTATATATGTCACCGGAAGATAACAAGATCCGCGAGTTTATAAATTTTCTATGAAATTTATAAACTTACCTAACCTAACGCAAATTTATAAATTTCCTAGTAAATTTATAAAGTGATAATTTTAAAAGTGAGTCTACGTCGAATTATTTAAAAACGGCATACCTACTATCATAAAACTCTGGTAAAAGACATTCAAAAGCTATTGCAATCAATAAAATAGGTCACGATTCACGATTGCCGACATTATCTCAACAGAGAAACAATTCAGTTATCGATTGAATGAATGACCCTCTTTTATTTCAAATGGAGGAAAGAGAAAAAAAACCGAATATCTGAAATTCTCATTAAAATTCCATTACGACACCGTGTCGAATATTGCGATGGATTTTGACGACGAAATTATTTTTTACAGCAATCCTGTTGGTAACGACAATGAAACTCCTAGAAATTTGTGTAAACATGTTTAACGACTAATTATAAAAATATCACCGTGTTACTTTTAAAAATCATAGAACTTAAAATGTATGCTATCAAAGCGAATATAATTATCATAATTTCTGTACTTAATTTAATAAAAGGATACAAATTTAGGAGGCCTTATGATAATTGTTTTTAAATAAATATTCTGGGACATTAATCCTCACACACGGCTATCTGACCCCAAACTAAGCAGAGCTTGTACTATGGAAGTCAGATGACTGATAAACTACATATACTATTTTTCTTTTGTCAATACATACATATATAGATAATTACACCCAGACACAGGACAAACAAACATGTTCATGCACACAAATGTCTGTCCTGAGTGGGAATCGAACCCACGACCTGCGGCGTGATAGATAGGGTATCTTACCAACCACGCCAGCCGGTTCAATATTAATTTAATCAATGAGAATGGCCGTTGATTAAACTTCCGCCAAATTAAAAAACTTTTGTATTTAAATTGTGTTGAAACACTCACAAAGGCTTTTAATAATGGTTGTATAGTTCAGGTTAATGACTTAAATCTTGAAATAAATGATTGACAGTAAAAAAAAAAAATCTTCACAATTTTATGTATATATAATATACTAGCTGTCCCGACAGACGTTGTCCTGTCCAACTCATACACAAAATTTCATCCAAATCGGACCAGCCGTTTATCCTATCTCTCAAGTTGGACCAGACTGCTCACGGTGTGCCAATTTAATTTAAAATCGGTTAAGTAGTTTAGGAATCCATCGCGGACAAACATCGTGACAGGAGATTTATATATATTAAGATATAAATAAATAATATATTTTATAGGTACAGAAACAGACAGCAGATTGAGTAATACATAAAAATAATAATAGTAATACACCATTTGTTAACCTGGAGTCCAATTATCTGTACACAGCATAATGCTGTACACAGCATCCAACAATTACATATTTAAGTAGGTAAAGAGAAAAATTAAATATTGCTATATATACTTAAGATATATACTTAATTATTCAATATTTTGTTTTTACATTGTTTTAACCTATGAGTGGTTCAATTAATAAAAAGCATAAATACAAAATAAAACGACCTCTACCTACATGTACCTACATGTATAAATATCTACTTATAAACAAGACAGTAAAATAGACCTTTCTCTTGATTGCTACGTTTATTTCTAGTAAATGTAACAAACTTAAATATCGACATAATCAATTTACAATAAAAATCAACGTGTTCTAATTCAACAGTTTATCATATCATAAATTATTATGAATTTCCATAATCTATATTTCTAGGTTATCATACAAACAAACCTATATTAAGTACCACAAAGAAGGATTATGACAATTCAGTACAATGATGATTATTTCCCGTCCAATTTTAAAACCAAACCCAATTTCATTTTCACGCATCCAAAAACAGCTTAATATAGAATGAATGACATAACAATGAACCACAATTTACATTATCATCTATAATAGGAATAAGATCAAACAGCCAAAGGGGAATATGGGACCGAAACTAATAAGGCCGCTTTTCTTTATTACGAACACACAGACGTATTTCAAACAAAACCTATTCAAATACAGGTCCTTGGAATCCGTCCTCTGTAATCATGGCCCCGATAGGCTTTGATTGACCTTTATGCAAATTCTGAATTCGCCCAGGAGCAGGTAGGTTGCTATGTAGGTTGTTTAATTGAATTATTATCCTGGTTGACACACTTGGTTGTATTTAAATAACCGTGTTTCATGTTGTGCTGAGATAAAACGAATGCTCTTCATTTTAGATGGATAATGTTTTGGTAGAGTTTTATTAGGATAAAATGGTTTTAATTCAATAATTTTTGACATGTTATTAACTTGTCAAGTCCCATCATATTATTATTTAATACAGTATTCTGTATACATTATAGTTTTAAACTAAACAGATAATGAATTATAAATCCTTATTTATACATTTTAAATTATTATTAGCATGTTTATATACATAATAAATAAACCGATTTAAACTATGTTTTAATCAAGATAATGTATTTAGCAGTAAATAATAAACCAGTTGAAGTTATACTTGCAAAGATGAAATTAAAATTCCTCTGTAAGAAGAGCACTATCGACAAAAATTTAAAAATAGAAGTCGTACTAAATTCAAATTGTTTTCACAAATTCAACAAATAAAAATGAAATAATAACAGACTTCAAATCTCGATCTCCACTCAGACCGGCTCATGAATCACAAAATTTAATAACCGTAGCACACAGGGTATTGCGATTTTACAATTGTGATACGACGGTAATCTGGATGTTTTTGATTTAGTAAATCATGTTTAAATAATTTATTCGTTAATCGGTTAGGAAGGAACATTTCTCATCTATGTTTTTATTCTGATTTATAGAGATCACATCCGAATATAAAAAATTCTGACTATCAAAAATGTAGATAAACGGACCATGGACAAGACTAGAAAGACGAAAGGTAGAGAAAGGCTGCATCATAGTGATCATCAGTCGGGAAGAATAAAGGCTATCTGCAAGCTACTGGTTAAGATACATGACATTACAAAACTGGCGAAAAAGCCTATGTAGATGAGATGGGTATAGGACTAATGAAAAAAATAATGTCATCTCAGAAGTCACTCAACCACCGCGATTATCAACTTATAGCATTCCACTACAAGATATAGTCACCAAAACGATATTCATCTCAGTAGTACTGCTATATTTTTGAGATTGGATTTCTAAGGGTATGGAGATGGGGATATCTAATACCCTAAGATAAATACATTTGTGCGTCGTTATTCAAATTAATAACATGCTCCAATAAAGAATTAATAGTCTGTCTTGAACGTTTTTAACTGTTTCCAAACGCGCGTCTTTGATCCAAAAACTATAAAACCCATTCCCAATTTGTTCTTTATTCATCCAAAAATATCTACTCGACTGTAGTGGGCCACGATTTCCATTTTAATGAAATCGTTCTTAGTACATAACACGAATATGATTAAGTTTTCCTTTATAAGCCTAATAAATATTGATGGGCACATGAGTTTTGTTTCATAATTACGGTATATGCAGGATGATTTTCAAATGGTATATTATCCCGAAAAGGGATTGTTGGGGACATCATTTTGAACAACTTTCCCCATGGGACCTACTTGATCAGTGCAACGTTTTTTTTCACTCCACCATACAAATCAGATGAGCGCTCGGCCCGAAATGTACTGAGATGAGTAAAATAAAATTGCTTGTTTAAAGGTATAAGATGGATTAGATAGATATTTTAGCCTAAATAAGTTATAATATTATAGTAGCTTCCGCCCCGCGGTTTCACCCGCGGTCCCGAGGGTTCTTATATTTTCCCGGGATAAAATGTAGCCTATGTGCTATTCTAGACTATAATCTATCTCTGTGCCAAATTTCATCCAGATTCGTTGAGCAGTTCTGGCGTTAAAGAGTAACAAACATCCATACATATGGAAATGGTCATAGGGCACATAGTATTCTAACATCGCTGGTGAAACAACTGAGGAGAGCTATTTACTTATAATTATATAAGTCACTTTATTTTTTAAAACCATCACACCCATTACCTAAATTTTATATGACACATAAAATAATTATACTATATTACCAGCTAACATCCTACTAATAATATTATAAATGTGAAAGTTTGTATGTTGAGATGTTTGTATGCGATATACGCAAAATGATAATTCTAAATCAAGTTTTTCTCTGTATTCTGTAGTGCAAGAGATCTGTAAATAATATATCTTAAAATAGAGGATTTTTGCCAGGGAACAGTTTTTTAATACTTTAAAATTTTCTATGATAACGTCAGAAAAAAACGAGAATTGTGCCTTTTTAAAATTGAAAACTATTCTAAACAGACATTCTAAGATGTAATATAATGGGAACTATTTTGTTACTTTTCAAAGAATCAATCCGTTTGTTTTAAATAAAATTAAAACGTCTTTTTTACTTACTAGGAAAAAGCCTTTGTTCCTCCTCTCTCTCGCCTATTAGTTTAGTGCGGGCAGAGTCCTCTTTACTCGTATACTTTTTATCTCGAGAAAATATAAAATATCTCGGGAACGCGGGTGAAACCACGGGGTGAAAGCTAGTTAAATAATAACTTAATAATAAATAGTTTCAGGAATTGCACACAAAATATGGATCATAAAAGGGTCTTTAGCCTCAGGCAGGCATGGCCGCTGTTTGTATTAATTTTACCATTAGGCCTCGAAGGCTTATGTGGTTTGTAATATAATTATGCTGCTCGGTACTAAAAATAGTTTTAAAATAACATACTAATATTATCGTTAGAATGTTCAGTGCTATTTATATCTGTAGTTTCGTAAATCTGTTACGTAACAATGTTACTATATCCCTATCTCTAATCTCTTAATAGTATAAAACAAAGCTGTAGTATAAAACGCTATCTGCCCCTGTCTGTTTCTCCACTTACTTCTTCTAAGCCACTCAACGGATTTTGATATGGTTTTCACTTGTAGAAAGAGCTATAAACGAGGTTTGTGTATATATGTACCCGTGCAAAGCCAGGGCGGGTCGCTAGTACGATTATAAATGCGAAAATGAATTTCTTGGTTCGTCCTTCTTTCACGTAGCTACCTATGGAGGATCGAATAAACGTGTTTTTTGCATAGATATAGCTAAAGGAAAGTGACAGACTATACTTTTTATTCCGGTAACTCGAATTAACCGCATGTAAAAGTTTGTATGTTATAATTTTCTATGCTACAAACTCAGAATAAGCGATAAAATATTTGCTTTTTCTTACAACACCTATAAAATTCAGTTAAAAATCTAATTAAATAGAACCGGTGATATATTCCGCGATTCCGGATTGAATTGTTCCGATTTACCCCACATGCACCGCGGGGTAATTAGGAGATAATATAATATCTCCTAAGTTCAACTGTACACTATGCGAAGTACCTTTTTGATTCTAGTAAAATAACTATCATTACAATGGCGTAATTAGCCCAGCTTTTTAATTAAACTCGACAAACAATTCGGTAGTACACGAAGCGTATTACACCCAGTTTATTAAACACTCATTCCCTACAGATTCATTCATAGGTATCGCGAAATTTAATTAATCCCCCGATGTTTGGAATGATAATTGGTAGATTGCTACAGAATTTCACACTAGTTTGCGAGGGTGCCACGGTTGGTAAGGCGTTAATAATACGTTTATGGAGGGGAGGGTACGAATGTATTGTAAATTTTGTGATCGCATGTGACAGTTTAATAGATTTCGAAAGTATTTACTGAAATAATTTTCGTTCACAAATTTTCTAAAACTACGAAATTCAAATACGAATTACTAATAACAAAGTTTATAAAATTTTAATGAAATAGTTTGTGTAGCGAACATTTCATTTAAATGCATTCTTGTCTTTTATAAAATCAGAAACTTTATAGTACCCTTTCTTACATAACTTTTGTTTAACTAATTTTTTAAATCTATACACAGATAGTTCTTGAATTTCTTTGGGTACTTTGTTATAGAAACGTATACATTGCCCCTTAAATGAGTCCCTCACTTTGCTGAGCCGAGTTACAGGTACAGCGAGTTTGTGCTTATTTCTAGTGTTCAAGCTATTACTTATGAATAGTCACTAGCACTTATGAATAGTCTGACTCTAACGCTCGGTTCGGAAGGTTGCTTTTACTGAGAAGAGCCGGCAAGAAACTATATGGAAATAAGTCCAAAGAAGAAAAACTTATTTGATCAATTATGGTTTGAAGCCATTGACCTTACTAAGGTCGGTAAGATAATTTTGTCTCATAAACCGGGGTTCTAATTTCTGATCAACTATTCTAGGTTATTTTATCCAGTCTTCCATTTTATTTTTGACATATCTATACTAATCTAATATATAAAATTCTCGTGTCACAACGTTAGTTACCATACTCCTCCGAAACGGCTCGACCGATTTTTATGAAATTTTGTGTGCATATTGAGGAGGTCTGACAATCGGCCAACATCTATTTTTTAAACCGCTGCGCGAGTGAAACCGCGGGGGACAGCTAGGACTAATATAATAATTTATAAAGTTTGTGAGTTTGTAGGGGGTAATCTCAGGAACTACTGGTTCGAATTGAATAATTCTTTTAGTGTTGGATAGACCATTTATTGAGGAAGGCTATAGGCTTTACTTTTTATCCCGGGAAAATATAAGATTAATCGGGAACGCGGGTGAAACCGCGGGGCAGAAGCTAGTTATTTAATATTTTACCACCTACGCAATGCCGGCTTTTCGCAATATAGTCAACTTTCTTTCATGTCTTCAAGTGTCACTCAGTAGGCCCTTGCCACCCCTAAAATTCAATGGCAAAGGTAAGACGTTTCGTTTCGTCACTTTACAAATTGTGTACTTTAAATTCTGCCTGTGATTTTTTAATAACCTGTAGACGTATAAGTTGGCTTTTATATAGCTTGCAACATTTTTATCTGATAATACTTAAATTGTTTTCATTTTATGTGGTATAAATCAACATGTCGTTATTATTATCAATTGTATTGTTATAAGAGGTATAGTTTAATTTATTTAAACATTCCATTATTAAAGAACAAAAAAAAATATCAACACTTGCTTTATATTGGTACCTTCGTATATTAATATTTTCTCTCATTAAAACATAATAAAGATGGTTTATTATGTTTTATTGAGAGATTGTAACAGTGTAAGTATTTTTTTATTACTACTATTACTGTAGTGAGATTGTTTATTTATTTGTTTGTTTGTTACCTTTTCACGCTTAAACCGCTGAACCGATCGTGATGAAATTTGATATGCAGATAGCTTATGGTACAGAAAAGAACATAGGTTACTTTTTATCCCGGAAAAACATAAGATCCCTGGGGAACGCGAGTGAAACTGCGGGGCGAAATCTAGTGTACCAATAAAGTGTTATATCTATCTATATAATCCTAACTAAAGTACGTTCACGTCGCTATATTTCGTACTATGACACGCACGTGAATGCACGATAGTACGTACAATCGCACCAATTTGGAAAATTATTGACATAGACCACAGTTTTTATATTTCTATGACATAGATCATACTAATCGTCATAACTTCCTATTCCATATTAACATTTAATTGTATTACTACAAAACTACACATTCAACGCCACACGTCAACAGTCCACTCACATCACAACCATTAGCACTGCAATATATTATGTACGTAGATCTATCTTCATATGAAATGCCTTTGATGTATTTGAGTGGCTCTCGGCAAGTGCGTCTGGGCGAACGTCAACAGCTCTCCTTCAGACTTCAAACGCTCTGATTTGCTTTTACACCTTACAGGCCTACAGATCTGCAGGACTTGAATGAAAGGACAATGAGTCCCTTTAGGGCATAGCTGCTAATTAAAATTTTGGAGTGCGTTTAATTTTGGCATTTGAAGATTTGTGGGCTAATTGGGTTTTGAAGCTGATTTACTGTTTACTGATTTACCGGTGACTACCTAAGTGTACAACTTATCAATATTGTGTCGTGCTTAAACAACTTGAAATTAACATACATTTAAATAGCACACTTTGGTTTAATGGCTGATTTAATCAGTTGATGAACACCGGGCTTAGTAAAAGCAATGCATTTATAGATCCGAAATCCAAAATCTCAATATTTCATAAAAAAACTAATCCCAAATAATATTTAGATACAACCGGTAATATAATAAAAGTTGAATAAGGTATATACAAGTTTGATTAGCTGTGACGTCCAAAACTTTAACAATTAGCACAAAGTAGGCCTTAACCTAATAAAGCCTGCCTAATATCTGATTCAGCGAAGCTCATTAGTCATGTATATCCTTCTTGATGTTTTAGATTATGATAAATGAAATATTAAGCCGTAAGAAAATAAAATCGAACTTTGTTTACATCATACTAATATTTTTATTTTTGGTCTTCATATAATACAGTAAGCTTTATTGGGTGTATATTTCAATTCAATATACCTCAAGATTGAGCCTAATGAAACGTACACACACGACTCTTTCCACTCTCGTTCTCTTAACTCTTACCTATTCTTAACTTAAACAAAAACATAATATTCTCTTAATTAAAAGACGCAACGCTTAGAATTAAGTATTATGTTCTTATTATCTCGTTACGTTACAGGATGTATGTAATCCTTTCTTTGTGCGTTTGCCAACGAGCGCAGCTTTGTCCCGTTAATTAAATTCTTGTGATTAGTAATAAAAGCACCTATTTGAGATAATTACGCTTCCGATCATAGTATAGTAGGTATTGGGATCATAGTATATTAATGAAACATACCTGTTTAATAACTCTAGACTATAATTTATTAGTGAAACATAAGTAAAATATTACTGGCTGAAGCACAAAACATTTCCTAAAAAGAGCTCAATATATTGACATAAAAAATATTATAGTGTACCTAATAATAATATGCTTAATCCAACCATATTAAAGCTGGCTTGATGTATTTGCTCAAATTTTGAAACCAAATGCCCCAAAAGTTATATTCCGTTCCAAGTCTTTGGTCTGTTGGTAAGTTATTATTTAAATTCATATTTCCTATCGTTTATCAACACGCTTATATCTACATATATACAAAGCAGAGTTGGGTTAGTAACACCATTTAAACAAGAAGGGCTGGAATGATTTTTATTATCTTTGATTTGTTGGATTTGTCTCCGCCCCAAATAGCAGATTATTATTATGTAATTTTTATACCTGGTACGTGGATGAAACCGCGGGGAACAGCTGTTTTTTACATAAATTGAATGTCAAGCATTGTCCAATGCGCAAATTTTATTTGCAATGGTGATACAGCGAATGGCTTGAGTGTAAGCGACTACAATTTCAGCCTGAGTTTGGAGTTCAAACACCCAGACGATTCAAGGGATGGTTTGTTGACTAGAAAGGGAGCCAAGTTCCATAAAAATCGTAACTCCTCATGTGGTAAAATCCCGGATCATTATTCCACTTGGCGGGAGGCTATCTCACACGATGCTTTCAGTTACAAGAATTATATGATATAAATGTAAGTATTGATAGATTGTTCGAGTCTTTAGTTTATTCAATCCGCAGTTCGTTCGGACCAAAACTCCCGCTGCTTTATTTGAATTAGTCGTTTCGGTCCGGTGTCAGATCGATTAAAAAACGTCAGTGTTTTTTTCTGTGTTGGCACTGATGTCTAGTGGGTACGATCAATACTATTTTGTTTTTCACACTTTCATACTTTAACTACAAATGCTCACATATTCCAGTGCTTTGTAAAAATATACTATAGGTAGTAATTATTAGAGTGTAATTTGTAGTAAATTAACTAACTTGGTTTTTTTTTTAAACACTTATACTTAATCAATGTAGGTAATATTGTGGTGTTACATTTAGATCACGTTACCAATAGGTAATGCATCAAATTACTATTAAAATGTATCATGTTCTATCTACTTTTATAATATCCCATTTATCAACTACTAGTTTCCACTCCGCGTTACCTCCCGCGTTCTCGAGGGATCTCATGATTTCCCGAGATAAAAAATATGTTCTTCTTATATGGTGTAATATATCTACGTGTCGAGTTTCATCCAAACCCGTCCAGTCATTACGTAGGTGAGTGTTAAAAACATAAACAACACACCCACATACAAACTTTCTCATTTATATTATACTAGTTTCCACCCCGCGGTTTTACCCGCGTTCCCGAGGGATCTTGTGTTTTCCCGGAGTAAATAACCTATAGCTTTCCTCAATAAATGGGCTATCCAACACTGAAAGAATTTTTCAAATCGAACTCCTATTTCCTGAGAATAGCACGTTCAAACAAACTCTTCAGCTTTATAATATTATATAGTCATGGACCTAGAAAAAAGCCGGACAGATGGCCGCTAAGAAACTATTGAAGCACCAAAATGGTGGCGACGTAACTGTGTGTGTATGTGGTTCGGAGCGTAATGGCGGGCGGCCGGCTTAGTGTGGTGTGAATGTGTGCGTGCCGGACGTGTATGCATTTAAGCGACCTGGCCTACTATGGGTGCTTCAGTAATTGTTTTATGAGGTGGCATCCGCCTTTTTTTCTAGGTCTATGATTATAGTATAGATAATAGGTTAGTATAGATTATATTAGTATAAATTTGTATTAGTATAGATTAGTAAGGTAAGATTTTTTTCAATTATTTGTCAATAAGTTATTTAATATGATCTTGAAAAAGGGCGTAAAGAGCTCTTCAAGGTAGGTAATATATCGGTAATCCTCCTGGTATATTGAATGTCCATAGGCGGCTTTGACCACTTACCTATAATTCCGTCTGCCTATTTGTTAGCATTAACTATCGGTTAACCCGATTTAAAAAAATATTAGTCTTAAAAACCGGTTACCTTAGTAACTGAGCTGAAAAAAAATGCATATAAGATATTATACAAATTTAAAAAAAAACAACCCTTTTTATGTTGCATGGTATATTTTGCCTTAATTTAGAAATTAATTGAAAAACGACATATTGACTTCAAAACGAAAGAAAAATAACTCACACTTCCCACAAATGCAAATTGAATTGCGACGACAAATTCAATTTGGATTACCACCTAATCCGACAAAAAAGGAATCTCTGAAACAAATTCATGTTTCACCAATACATCACTGGTATTTTATAACCAAATTTAATTTGCAGACACAGTGGTCGCAATTAGAGATCTAAATCGTGTGGTTAGGGATTATAATCGACTGAAAGTCAAGTAATTTGATAGCAAAGTTAAATTTGTTGATTTCGAGGAGGAGTTTATTGCTCAACCTCTGATTTGCGGAGCGACGAAATGCTTTACGATGACGTTGATGTATCGTTCACGGCACAAACAACGATTTTTTTTTAATTTTAACTATATTTCACTTTATTTCTCGTCGCCGAGGTATTGTTGACGCGCTAAGTCCAAATTTAAAGTAAAGCGACTCGCTTTTGTTTTGTGATAAGCTGTATATGTAAACAAAGAAACTGGCTGACTGACATGACATAAAAGATACCAGCTTCTCCAGCTCATAATGATGGGGAAAGTAATTGGAAAGGGACGCGTTGGCAGAAGAAAAAAGTCGTGCTTGCGGAACATCCGGGAGAGGACGAAGATTGCCAGCGTTGAACAACTTTTCCGCAAGACAGGTCTAGATTCTCTGAGCTGATGGCGAACCTCCAGTAGTGGAGAGCCACATCAAGAAGTAGAAGAAGAGGCTGACTGACAGATCAACGTACAACTGAAACCACTGGATCTAGAAACTTGAACACAGGTTCCTCGTATAACGTAGAGGTATCCACTACTATAGAATAGGTTTTTCAAAAGGAAAGATGGTCATTTAAAAATAATACTAAAACTTTATGTTTAGTATTAAAATATGATAAAAGAGTAAAAACTTGAACTTATTGAAGCTCAATTTGTTTTTAAGTATGTTAATAAAATAAATTGTATTTTATGAAATAACTATGGTAAAATTAAAAAAAAATACAGGTATACAAACTAAATCGAATGGTGACAAAACTTGAAGGATTCAAATTATACATATTTGCTTGTTTTGGAAATACTTTAAAGTAGAATTAGATGCCGACAAACTCGAGTGCAAAAACTAGCGAAAGAAACTGTTTACCTAAAGATAATTATACAGATTTAACTTTTAACTTATTTATTTTGCAGTTCTACTTTTTCCTTCACAGTTTAAAATTAAATTACAAGTCAAAATGGAAAACTTCTAATGGAAAATTTACTATAGATAAATGGCGTAGAGTAAGCTTTTCAACAAATGTATTAATGGATGATACTTGATTTAGAATTTCATTAATTGCGATTGTTCTATTACTTAAACAAGAAAACAAAATTTTTATAGGAATTTTGTGCTTTACACAAACTTTCATTTCTTTTTTCAGCAATTTTTTTACAGAACCGACACATTTTCACAAAACAAAAACATAAGCATACACTTAAGCTACTATATATACCTAAAGCGCTATGATCTCGCCGAGCCAGATATGTCGCATTGTATGGAGTGCGACAGCATTCAAGTGGCTTTTTTTGACATCAAAGGCAGCTTTTACTTTGAGCCCGAGAGCATTATCTAGTCGGAGTTGGCATTTCTAATTTTGGACATCAATGGCTGTCTTGGTATTATTATGAATTGAAAAATGTAATTAGATAATGTAATAATACGACATGAGCTGATAGTATTACAGAATTGGAGTCAGCCTGCATTTCCTTGGAAATTTATGATTTTTTATAGTTGCAATGTTTTGACTCAATCTTGATAAGGGTTTTGTGAAAAGATAATGCCAAAAATGTTGTAGTATCTACCTTTAATAATATATTACTAACCAAAGAGCTGTGCAACCTAATTAATGTAATTTATTAGCTTCATTACAAAACAATCTCTACAAAACATCGCGATCAAAAACTAAGAATTCTCGGGATTCATGGTCTCTTTACAGCTGCTCGGCCCCACGGCTTAACTAGCATTCCAGTGGGATTATGTTTCCTATCCTGTGTGACCTATATTTTTGAATAGTGCCAAGTTCCATCTTAATTCATCTAAAGCCGACAAGATGCGATTTTTTTTTATTGCTAGACTTTATCCTTATTTAAAAAAACATATGTAAGCCAAAAAGCATTTTTGTAACAACATTATAGTATGGCATGTTTCATAAGTGTTGTTGCACGTTAAGCTCTATGGAATTTATTGATACATGCTACCCACATGCCCACTATATGTGTGTTCGTAAAACAAGGCACAAATTTTATGGTTTTAATAAGGCCATAAAATTTGTCTGGAAGGTCAAATCATTAGGTACCTCTTACTTACGTTTTCCAATATTAAATAAACCGATTATCAAAATTAAAATCACGAAGTATCATCACTAGGATGTAATCTTACCAATATTTGAGCGCCGCTCGAAACGTAGAATCGAATCTTTCAATTACAAATTCAAGTACCATCCGTTCCAATTAACTTCCATATTGATCTGGGGAATACAGAATCGTGCTCGATCTCTCACTTTTATTGGAACTGCCAATTTAATAAAAATGTCAAGTGGTCTTACTTACCTACAGGTTGTACGTTTCTGAATATTTAAAACCAGAGGGATACAAGGTTTTGCAAGATTTCGTAAAGATTTTTGATTTATTTTTTATGTATTGCGTAATTGGGTTATTTGATTGTGGTGTTGGCTTCAAAGAATATTTGAAATTAAAAAATATAATAAAAGCATTACAAACAGTGCATTATACTCGGATTAAAACTGGAGTAAACATATTAAATTAAATTGCAATTCCCAGTTATATAGATATGCTTCATGTCACATAAAAACTATAAATTGTATACGTTTTTGCGCTCGTCAGCTTTGTTTTGCAAAACCGCATATTTCAGAGTGACGTGAAATTGTTATTGTTCTAAAAAAAGGCTTTTTTGTGTGGCTTTATTTCATAGCTGTTTGTACCAATAAAGTGGTTAGTTTGTGAATTTTAAAATAACTTACTATTGCTAATATTTAAGGAAGTTTTTATTGATTTTCGAGTGAATTCTAGGATAACTAATACAAAATTGGTACAAGAAATGGTTGAATATAATTGGATACCGAATATCAATAGTTACTGTGCTTATTTACATTTGATTGAGTAAATTATGAAAGCATACAGAACCTTCAATAATTAATATCTAAACTAACCGTTCGCCCCGCGGTTTCACCCCCTTAGCAGCAGAATTTCCAAAAATCCATCCTTAGTGAATGCTTACACTGTATTCTTATACAGTGCACAGTAAATTTTGCACATAGATATCTTTATCTATGTGCAAAATTTCAAGTCTCTAGGACCAGTCTCTAGTCAGTCAGTTTACCATTTTGTATATACAGATTATTGAAGTTTATATACAAGACTCGCCTTAAAGCTTTATTGTCATGTAAACAAGAATGAAAAATAAAGCGTAGCAGCTTCAGGAGTCACTATTCCTGACACCGTAGCTTTTATCATAATGGATGTTTGTGGCCATTACTCCGCGTTCATGTTGTACCGTTAATACACTGTATTTTTTTACATATGTAAGTCTTACCATAGATGACATGGCCTTTATATCCAAAATATAAAGAACTAATATTAATTGTACTAGGTTAGCTCTTAGTTGGTAGATTAATGCAAATTTTTCAATTGTGGTATAAGTATGGGTAGAATGTACCTAACTACACAACGTGTTCGGTTGAAATTTGATGAGAAAAGATGAGACTAAATATTCTTGGATATTCTTCATACATGGCTATCTGATCCCAATACTAAGTAATTCTGTATTATGGAATCGAGTAAATTTATTGACTCAGAACAAATAGACATGTTCATGCATAAAAATGGGTGTCCTGGAATCAAATTCATGATCAATGGTGGGGCAGTCAGTGTATCTATCCTCCGCGCCCACCGCTTATCATTACATCACATCCAGGGTGTCAGCTCACCTCCATACCAAATTACCTGGGAGAACGACCTCTGCTCGGGTGAAATAGAGAACGAATTTTCCCAGATATGAGTCCTAGCTAGATCGATTTTTACCCCCTTGAACCCCATTTTTACCCCAAGTTATTTAAAGTATTAGGTTTCTGACTCGCGGTTTCACTCGCGGTCCCCTCGTGCTTACTAACGTCATACAAGAAATTCCTCCAAACTTAAAATTTCAAAAAAAAAACATAATATTCGAGTAAGTAAAAGACATAAGTATCAAAATAGGCAGTTCTATACATATTTGCTGTTGGATCTGCACAGGTGAATGTATTAAGAGATTACTTTTACTTCCAATGGGGATTCATCACCACGCTTTTACGAATGTCTGATCAAAAGATATGGCTTTTGTTGTGATGGTATTGCATTTATTACATACTCTTGAGAATTAATGTGTTATGCATGTTCGAACGTTTTATGAACGATATACTTATCGTGATTTGAAATCTTATATATAATTAAAATGACAAATAAAACTCATCAACAAAAAAATGTGATCAGACGCATGACTTACTTATCTATTTTTAAAATATCTACTAACACTACGGAAACTAATACTTATAAAACTCTACATAACTAAGACAAAATTTAAGTTGTCACATATTTATCGATCACTTTCCTGTCATCGTTAAAATACTTACATGACCATTTAATTTTCTGTTTATATATAAAATGGTAAACTGACTGACTGGGTGATATATCAATGCACAGCCCAAACCACTGGACCTGGAAACTTGGAGTTTCCAGGTCCAGTGTAGTCCAGTCCAGATCTTATACAGTGTAGGCATCCACTAAGGAAGGATTTTTGGAAATTCCACCCCAAGGGGGCAAAATAGGGGTCCACGGGTGAAACCGCGGCGCGGTTGGTGAGTTAGTTAAAAAGCATTTTATAAGTACGGGGCTTATTCTTTATTAAGTATTTTATGAAGTCTTTAACTAAATTCTTCTATTTTCAAAGTTAAATATCCTATCACAGATTATCAAAGCTAATTACAAGAACCGTAATCAAACAAAACGCAATAGTAGGATGGATATGCAAAATTTAAACCGGTATTTTGTCCCGAGTATACCCCAACGCTTTCTAAACACGCCGTGCTCTGAATGCAAATGAGATCGAACGTAGCCGATTTGGTGCTCACTCGCTTTGTAGCCAGCGAATTAGATGCTTAATGTACGTTGCCTTGATATTATTTTGCTTTCAAAGCGTGAAATACGCCAATGTGTGACCGTAGTCTACACGACATCACTACCGTTATTTATACATTACCATATTTTCCTTAATTAAATCATCTTAATGTTCAACAGCTCTTTTACGCCCCTGCTGCAGGGCACTAGCTTCTCACGCATTTTTACAGATATACGAGTACATATCAAGCCGAAAAACACGTGATAAATCTGTGAATATTATACAAATCTGTCATAATAATTGTTTAAGTAGAAAGGGTTTTTTTTATTGTACTCATTACACAGTCATTAATAAAACACATTTTTCTTTGTATTCATTTATTCCCTCCTCTAATTGTACGTTCATTGGCATCCGTACAAGATATTGCACTTAGATTTTATTCAAATTTATTACGAGACTATTTGTTGTCACTTAAAAGTTGAATGAGAATTTTAAGTAGGCCAAATGTATAAAAGTATAAGGATTTTGATCAGAAGATTGAAGCCTTAATATTTATTTGAAAAGTGATTTTTTAAATAATAGAAACAAAACATCTTTTATAATGTACCTAATACAAAAGAAATTTTAGGTAAGATGGAATATTATTCGCTCGTATCGAAAAACCGAGTTTTATTAAATTCACAACATCCCATTATCTTAATATAGCATCCCATATTAATTGGGTAATAAGACAGAATGACAAACCGAATGAAAGTGTGGTACGTAATTGAAGAAAAACATCGTTTCCGCAAAGAAAACATTGTAATGTTCCGTCCTATTACATTAGGGGTACGAACCCCTAGTGTATTACATACTATATATACCTAATTGTCTTTTATCGTGAATTTTGATGAAGATGCAATTTCATTGAGTGATTTGCGTCCTTATAAAATATTTCTGAAACTGATTACTAATCAGTACATAGTGACTTTCGAAAAATCCGGCCAAGTCCATGTCATAACCCATTCAAAGTAACATGTTATAGTTTATATAAAGTGTTTTTTTTTTCGACAGCAAAAATACTTTTGTAAGTATTTCACAGTGTTACTCAAAGATATTTTGAAAAATAAAGTTATTTCTGCGGTCGCTTACCGCATATCCTATGTCATAAACTACACAACATATTTCATTCAAATCATTTTTCTTTTTTACTTTTTATGTTTTTCGAAGCGCTAATCTCACCAACTATAGATTTAAATAAAATAAAAAATTAAAACCTCTCTATGATTTTTGAATATTACTCTAGGGATACCCTAAACGTTTATGTCCACTGGAGTTTTTCTTTCCTCAGTTACATTGTGTATGAAGTGGCACCACGTATTTTTTCGTAATTTTACTACACCTAAAAAAAACTGTGACATACGGATAGACGGATAAGACGAAATAAGGATTCTGTTTTTAAACTATTTTTAGCGATTTAAAAATAAAATTGACAACTTACAATTTCTGAACTCTAAATAAAATAGGTGCCCAGTGTCTTCATTTTATTTCAAGTCCCACCAAGCAATCTTACGAGCGCTTCATTCAAAGTCAGAACACGTTTCTCGTAATGTTCAGATGGGGTTATTTGTACTTTCAATCGATTGTAGGCATTTTTTGTTACTATCTCACATTAGATCGCATATGAATGAGTCCACGAATATCTTATATTTCGATACATTATTCAATGTTTATTAATAGTCTATTGGTAAGCAACAATCGAATTAAACTTGTGACATTGATTAATCTTCTTTGTTTGTAGATTCTATACTTGTTTTTCAGGTACTAAGTTAGCTACATCTATTCATTTTATAAAACTCAAACTTGGTAACAAAATCTAAAATGGTTACGTTTTTTTTAACTATTCAAGCATTCTTATAATTTTTTTTTATGAATGGCGTGAAATGTATAATAGTTATTATACAGTATAATAGCTTAAAATAGTGACTTCGCTTTGATACACATACCAGAAATAATCCAGATAACCTGAAAAGGGAAACAAAGTCATTTCAATATTTAAGCTCACATAATACAAAGCTCTATTTTTCCACGGAACAGCAGTACGGAATAAATCTCCAGCCAGGGTTCGTTGCACAGATTACGTACCGGATCCACTCAGTAGATGTAAGACGAATAACTTAGCTACATTCGTTCTTAGATCCGTCTGTAGTCTGTGCTATCTCAAAGAGATAGCAATTAGGTACATAGTAGTCTCAGAGATGCATCCCTAATTTTTTATGAAAAAAAACCTCGACTTTTTTCTTAATAATGTCCCGACATTATCATGGAGAAAGATAATACGAAAGAAAAAAGCAAGCCTTACAAGGTCGAACCTCCAGAAATGCTGTAGGAACATAATACGCATCTGTTCAATGATATTTTTCTTGTTAAAAATCCTTCGGCGGCGGCCTTCTATTGATGTTTACTTCAGTATAAATTTCATATTAAGATTTCCTAAGATGAATATTGGGTTTCCATATTCCTACCTCTCTCCCCTCTTATGAAAGATTGTTATTATCGGTATTCTACTTAGTGGGTCTATATACCTGTTTTCATTACTTTGCTTACTTATTTTTATTGACTTTTTCTGATTGTTGTGTTACAAGGTGTAAGTAGATTAAGGTATTTTATATGAACCGACTCCTTTACCCGTTATTCAATAGCTGTTTTTTTTTCAATAATCAATTCCTTAATCATATTCTCAAAGTTAATAACGATAACATTTGTGAGAGGAAACAGTAGTAGGTACGAGTATGAATAAAGGGTTTTTGTATATTTCTATGTCAAAGTACAATCTCTCGAAATACTTTATTCCTAGTAAAAAAATTGGTAGGTATATAATGTTCACCAATATTCTTATTATTTATTATGCCTTTTATGAGTAAAGTTTTATTCAACCTTTGACCTCAGTAATAAAATAGTTGAATGTCGATGACAAAAACATATATTACCCCTTTTCCGTTACGGAACCATGCAACTCAGATTCAGAATAAATCCAACATTTATTTCTTAATCTTCTAGAATAGTAGTTAATTGTTGAAAATACGATCACACAGATGGTAAATTTAGTATTTACGACGTTTTACTACTATCCTAGAAGCATTAATGATTCAAGAACTAAGTAGGTAATTAGGAAATTAAAAGGAAAACAATAATAATAATAATAAATAAATATTTGGGACATTAATAATACCTTCGAGTTCTTTCTAGGATTTGTGTACTTGCCACCTTCGGCCACAACATCACCTACTATGCCGTCAAAAAAGCTTAGACCAGCAAAAAAAACTGAGTTCTCGAGTAAAAACATCATCTTAAAGTGACCTTCCTAGGTCTCAGTATAGTTGGCAATTATCATAATTTTTTAACATCACAATAAACGACTTTATTTTACACTTTTTTGAGGTTGACAATACAAAATACTACTTTTCTTCATACTCCGGGGACAGGGTTGTCTGATACTGTTGATAGTTCGTACATTGAAGATTATGTTACAGTGTATTCAGCCACGCTTTTAAGGCGCTTTGCTGTCTTTAAATATAGTAAATAGATTTACATTGGATGAGAGAAAATTTGCCGTCTGGTTTACTTCAATATTTTGTAGAGACAGAAGATCATGTTTTTGTAAACAAGTAAGGGTTTATCTTTTATATATTAAGTTAGTCAGTTTTTGTATTGAAATTACATCAATTCTCAAGATTATGTAATAACTTGACAATTACAAATAGGTACGCTTCCTAATATAAAAGAGTTTAATATTCATTCTTAGGAAATATTTTTAAATATCAAATACTCAAAAAAATCGTATTTACTGGACACCACAAATAAATGCAGTGCTAACAAGCACATATTCATGCAATATAAACCGTTAGGACATGACATTCCTTTATACATATATTCAAATACTTACTGTACAAAGTCAATATCAACAAAAAAAAATATTATTTTTATTATCATTATACGTACCTACGTGCTTTCTACTTTTGAGCCATAAAGATGTTTTCAAAATGAATTCGATATTCACAAGAAGCTTCTAACCTTAAAATGAGTTAGATGATAAATGGATAGTTGCAGAAACCTTTTAATTCAATGTTTTTTTATTTGAGCTATTTTTAACCGACGTCATTGGCTTCTACAATCAAATGTAAAAACTTTAGTCAACTTTAATCCTATTTATTATAATACTAGGTTACCGTCCCGCGGTTTCACTCGCGATCCCCTATTTTACCCCCTTAGGGATGGAATTTTCAAATATCCTTTCTTACCGGATGCCTACATCATAATAGCTATCTGTCTGTCCAGTGGTTTGAGCTGTGCGTTGATATATCAGTCAGTCAGTCACCTTTTCCTTTTATATTATTCAGATTTATTCAAAAGTAGATAAACAGACATGCATTAAAAAAATGTTTTGTTATTATTAAGCGTATTTACTTTAATATGCATTTAGAAAAAAACACGGTAAGTATCCATTAGATGTATTTTCTAATCTTTTATTCAAAAAGTGTTCAATAGAAACTTATGTAAATATCTGAGGACACTTGAAATTGCCTTTAAATGTCCAGATTTCATAATATAGTATTTTACAACAAACATGCAATATGTTCCAATGTTTAATATTTCGTATGTTAGCAGTACATACTACATGAATCACTCAGAACAAAAGAAAATGGCCCTCCCATTACGAATGAAGTAAAATTCAATGGGGAAGATTTATCTTTTTTCATGTTGTATATTATATTTTTGCCGAGAAATGAAATTGCTGCTTTTTATCAGACAATGGGTATTTCATTTTTATTTTTTATTTATTGGTTTAGAGATTCAAACCATTACTAATGTGTAACCTGCGCGTGAATGCAAATAATATTTTGTAAATCATCTTTTAATTAGAAACCAGTTATATTAAGGATTATTCTGATTACGTCATCTACGTACTGATTTGATTTCAGTTTAAAAAAAGTGATCATAAAATGTGCGCCCTAAAACCTTACATTCACAGTGCATTTTATTAGAAACTAGCTTCCGCCCCGCGGTTTCACTCGCGTTCCCGAGGGATCTTATGTTTTCCCGAGATAAAAGTAGCCTATAGACTTCTTCAATAAATGGGCTATCCCACACTAAAATATTTTTTCAATTTGAATCAGTAGTTCCTGAGATTAGCGCGTTCAACCAAACTAACAAAACCTTCAGCTTTATAATATTATTAAAAGAATGAAAAAAATATGCAAACAAAAGAGCAAACAAGGAAATCTTTAGTAAACCCATTAATTTATTAATCAGTGTGTTTCTGGACCCTTGAGAGTATTCAAATTTCTTGCCTCATTAACTTCAAGATGGTTTCTCGAGAAACAAATATTTTTTCTATAACTGGTACCTAGATAGTATTCAAATATTGATGAATAAATCATTTTGTCTAAGTGTTAAATAAGATATCGGGTTTACTTCATGAATCTTCTGGCAGAAATGCCAAGAAAAAATACTTTAATTTTGGTGATTATGACATAAAGTTGGATTTTTTTTTAACCTTTTTGATTTCTTTTAGGATGATTATTACGAAAATCTGCTAGAAAAGTTTCCAAATGACTAAACTCTGACTAATGACCCCATTTTTAGTAATAAGATTAACTTATAACCAAAACAATATCAAAACCTTGTTATTAACTCCTATCGTTAAACCTAAACCTAATCACAGAGTAAAATTAAGGAATTCTGATAACTAATCCGGAGAAAGCCCGGTCATTTGGTACACTGTTCCAATTTGTGTCTCATGAATATTAATAAGATTCACATTCTGTGCCGCGGCTTTGTCTGTGATCTTAAGCTTCCTGACAACATTATTGTAGACTAGATGCAATAAAAAAACCGGCCAAGTACGTGTTGCAATACTTGTGCTAGTCTGTTTGAATTTGCTTTAATGTATATTTATTTATTGAGACACTTATCATTTTGTTTCTATTTTTATTCCTGTTATAACACACATAGGTATATTGTCAGTGAGACTGGATAAATAATCTGCGTTGGCTTTAAAGCAATTCCCGAGCTCTTGCCGGCTCTTCTCAGCAAAAGCAACCTTCCAAAGTGAGAGTCAGACTATTCATAAAAATGCTTATGAAGGCCTATTTGTATAAAAAATATTTTCATTTCATTTCATTACGCGCTGTGCAGGGTTCTGTAGTCACTATATTGAACTAAAGCCTAACTAACACCTCCATTTTTAATCATATGATAAATGAAAAAAAAATGCAGAAGGTGTTTGTATCACTGTCTAACTAATTACCTCCATCATTAATGTCACACGCAATATTATCAGAATTATTCTGTACACGAAAACAAGACAAGGCAACGACATCGCGTATTTGTCAAATATTGATATATTATGATCATTTATAAGAATGATTATAATTCTGGTAACTAGTAGGTATATACATCAAAACTTCAGAGCCTTGTAGATAAACAAATTTATTGGTAATCTTAAAAAAAATACGTTATAAATGAAAGCATATACTTTAGTCGTGTTTCATTGAAAATAGGTGTACATGTAGATTTTTTTTTGTAGTTAACCATCAACTTTCTTATGATAAAAAAAATACAATTTTGTCGAGAAACGCCATTAAAAGGCTTACAATAATTTTATGAATCAACATTCATAGACACATTTTTTCAAAATCACCGAAACATATTATGGCAGCGGTAAAATTCTATTTGCCATATGGTATTTCACCATTTTTTTCATGACATGTACCGAATAACGATATATGTTTCGTATGAAAATTTAAGAATGTCTCCCGCCTTTCTCCCTGCGGATATAACCGTACACGTGACGAATGTTGTGTCGCAAGTGACGATGAAATTAGAGAAAGTAGAACATCTTTAAACTCATACATTTAAAGAAGATAGGGTGGACATAAAGAATATTCGTGCTTAGGAAGGCACGTAAAGCCGTTGGTCCCGATTATCACTTAATTGTGATAGTCTTTAAGCTAGTAGATACACTAAGGTAACCGACGGTTGTTATGCTTCGGCTACATTAATGCTACAGCTACAGAGCTATAGCATAAAGGTACAAGTTCGTAGCCGAACGCAGGCAGCAGCAGCAGGTGACATGTCGCCGCGACACTACTGGTTTCTATGTATTTCTACCAAGACGACGTGTCGCTACGAAAGGTTTAGTCGTAGGTATATGCAGTATATCAGTTATCTGGCTTTCATAGCACAAGCTCTGTTTAGTTTGGGTTCAGATGGCCGTGTGTGAATGTCCCAGAATATTTATTTATATACTTCAAATAATTTATCGAACCCTTATATAAATTTTTGCTTTACATACAAACCGAATACATTCAGTAATAAATTCAATGGTTTATTCGTTCAACTCATGTACATTTACGCTTTAGATTAAGCCATTCACCATTTTGGGCCCAATCAGGTATTATACTTTATATATAATACGAAACCCTAAAAAGGGTACCTTTTTACGTTTAAAGTATGAGATTACGTCTTTAAATGTGATTGATTACTATGTAGATATTTTGTTATTTGGTAAAGTTATGATAATATATTTATTTATAATTATTTATAACTAGCTTACCACCCCGCGGTTTCACCCGCGTACCTCTATTTTACCCCCTTCGGGGTGGAATTTTCAAAAATCATTTGTTAGCGGATGCCTACATCATAACAGCTATCTGTGTGCTTTTAGCCCGATCCGTCCACTGGTTTGAGCTGTGCGTTAATAGATCAGTCAGTCAGTCACCTTTTCATTTTATATATACACAAGATAATAAATAATATCTTACTATTTACTAATCACAACATATTATATTATAAAACAAAGTCACCCCGCCGCGTCTGTCTGCCTGTACGCGAAAAACTCAAAAACTACTGAAAGAATTTTCAAACGAATTCATGAGAAAGGTTTAAGTATATAAATCATTAAGGTTTTTTGTTAATTGGCTAAAATATGACGACGATTGTTGAAGATTTCGGAAAAAATCAAGCAGTCTGGGAGCTTTCATCGAAAACGCTAACAAACAATGTATGGTGGGATTGTTTATTATTTATAGGTCTCAAAGTCCGCGATGGCATACGTACATCTTTTGAAGACAGCTTACTATACCCATTCTAACTAAAAAAAAAAAAACAAATATGTGGTATTTGCAAAAGCTATTTAGACGGATACAGTATTAATTATTATCAAATTATATACGTGTGATACCTTAAGCATTTCATACACATTATAATAACCCTTTACACTAGCCAATTTAAATGAATATCTTGAGAGTTATCGTAAATGAAATCTTCGCGCAAGAAAATAAATTCAAGCGGTCTTGCACTAACCGCGACAACGACGACGGGACTCGCTCCCTTGATGCAGCCACTCCCGCCAGCGCTCCGCCGCGCCGCCCGCTGTCGCCACGCAACAAGCTGATGCAAAAAATGTAGGCATAATATATTATGCTCTACTACCCGTGCGAAGCCGGGTCGGGTCGGTAGTAATATTATAAATGCGAAAGTTTGTGTAATGTAATGTTCGTTACCACTCAACTCCGTAATGGCTGTATGGATTTTGGATGAAATTTGGCACACAGATAGATTATATTCTGGGTTAAAACATTGGATTTTCTTTTTATCCCAGAAAAACTCTAGATACATAGGAAAGCGGATGTAACCGCGGGGTTGAAGCTAGTTAGTAACAAAGTTGTGACGCGATGCAAATACTTTAAAACTCTAATTAAATTCATTTGGTATACCTACTTATACTAAAATATTTTTCCTGCTTCTAAAATTAATAAAGTTTCCCGCTGATTATTTCCAACGTACACCGCATAAAGTTCACTGTAAATATCCAGTGGAGGTTGATAATTTATATGAGAAAGGCTTGAAGATTAGGCTCATAATGTTGGCCATATATTACCCCCCTGGAAGCCATTGCCGCGGAAGGTTCTCTCACGGGCTTTTACATCACACTGTATGTGACAAAGTAGATGCCACTTTAAAATATTTTCCCTTGATATGAAGATTATTCATAGTGAACTGTACTATGCTTGATTTAGGTTTATTTTAATAAGATTTAATGAAATCTAAGAAGTTTTCTCTAGCCTTTATTTGTATTATATGAAATTGCAAAACTAATGAAGGATATTTTTTTAATATGTTTATTTTCCATTTGCAAAAATTCACGTAGGTACAGTTTATGAGCCTCCACGGAAACCCAGTGCTTATATGTGTAGGCCCTCCCTAATATTCCCTACTATTATAAATGCGACAGTATGTTTGCACTACTTTTTATTCCGGGAACACGGGTGAAACCGCGGAACAAAAGCTAGTAATAATATGAGAATCAGTTATTATAATTATTCAACAACAATATAATATTTAGAAGCATAAGAATTATCACTATTTCACATTAAAGTGGTACCTAACTATGTTTTTATAAATATTATTTAAAATCCCTCTATAGTTATTTGTCTCAATGTACCTACCTACTTGAATCTAATGTCATCTGGTAACTCATTAACTATTTTAGGCAACAGGTATTCTCACGTCCTAGAACCATATACGTTAATACTACCGGGTAGGTACTAGGTAATTGCGATTAATGCTTGCTCCTAATCACGGTATCGTAATTATCTTTAATAATGTGGTATACATTTTTATTAAAATTATTTGGTACGATTTTATTATGAATTTATTGAATATACAGGGTGATTTTGTTATCACTGGCAATACTTGCAGGGGTGGAAGTACTCATCAATGTGAACAACTTTTATTATAGGGCTAACTCTGATATCGCGTAAAATAATATGGTTGCTTCATACATTTTGGTCGAGTAGGTATTGAACTTTTGTATGGAACAGCTGATAATTTTTTCATGATTTCACAGTTAGTCCCACAATAAAAGTTGTTCATTTTGATGAGTACTTCCACCCTTGCAAGTATTGCCAGTGATAACAAAATCACCCAGTATAGTTATTCCTTATATTTCTTCTACATTGTTATAATAAAAAAAAAACTAATTACCTACTCGAGCCCCGTGGCCTCATGAGAGATGATGGTAAGAGGCCCGACGGAATGACTCTCATGCCCTGGAAGTTGGGACGACCCTTGGTTTGGGATGCCACCTGCGTTGATACCTTGGCGCCGTCTCATCTTCAAGGCACATCAGAGAGAGCCGGCTCCGCAGCAACATCAGCGGAGTGCCTCAAGCGGCGCAAATATGCACATCTCGACAGAGGGTACATGTTTGAGCCGTTTGGGGTAGAAACTCTCGGCCCGTGGCCCTTGGCGGAGCGGTTAAAGGAACACACGCGTGACCAGAACGCTGGCTTTTATTTCGGTCAACGGATAAGCTTAGCTATCCAACGTGGAAATGCAGCCAGCATTCTGGGCACGCTCCCATTTGGTGTAGGTCTTCCTTTTTAGTTGTAATTGTTTATATTTTTATTAAAATAGAATATTATTTTACCATATAACCGTTATTTTTCTTACACAAGTAAAATCATAAGTTTTTTTTTCCAGTGGAGATGACGCAGGATATTTTGTATTTATCTACCGATACGGGATTACAACAAGATGATACTTTATTAATCGGTCAAACTGAGCTCAGGACTTTACTCACAGAATGATTTACCAGCTAATATTCATGAAATTCAAATTGGATACCTACGAAGAGAGTGTCGGAACTTTTCATTGAATCTCTTAGATAAAACTTTTGCGTTAATTTCGGTGATTTTGATTAGAATTTAATGGATATTCGAGATTTTGAGACGGAATAAACGGGAGAAAATACGGTAGATGTAAGATTTTTTATTATTATCGTGGTTTTTAAATTATTTATTTGGTATCTCCAAGGATATTGCGCATTCTTCATTTTAATTTGAAATTGATTTCAATAGCAAAAGCAGTTCTGAATATTCGTTGAATACTGAATGCTGACTATATGTATATGTCTGAAATCAATTATGTATCTAAAAAAAAAAAAAGCATTGTTGTTCGGTATTCGCCGGCAATTTATTCAATACAGCGACCGAGACCGAAATCTACAAAAATATCTGTCTTTTTTTGGTAAAAAATTTAGTAGCGTTATTGGGTGGAAGGTCCCAACGGAAATATTGGTCCTACGTGACAAATGCGATCTGAGGGCCCATGAAAATACACTACGCATTTGATGTATCGGAAACCGGGGACTTGGGACGTTGCATTGTTTCGTATTTACGTCAAAGTGATAAATTGACACGAATACAAAAATCGAATAAAGATAGTTGTTCGTTTTTTTTTACTTTACTTTGTGGCAGTTGAAACACAGGTTATTGAAAAAAATATTTATAGTTACTATATTAGGTAACCATTTTATTGTAGAAGCATAAAACGCTAACTTGGATTGTAAACTTAAAAAGCCCTTTTTCTTATGAAAGTAAATGACATGTTACACAACTGAATTTATATATTAGAATACTCCAATATATAAATATTATTATTATAATCAATACCAGCAAGGGTTGTCACCCTTGCTGGCCAAGGTTATTTAATGCATTTCAGATCTTAATACAGGTAAAAGTAGTGACCTGATTTAAATAACTCAGCAAATCTAGGAGTGTTTCCGACTTAGAGTAAATTTACTTGAAAGTCAAAGAAATTATTAGTCAAAGGATTACGAAAACTAAATCTTGGTTTATACCATGTTACTTAAAAAGGTAGTAAAATAAAAAAAATCGGCCAAGTGCGTGTCGGACCACGCATGTAGGTTTTTGTATTTGCTCATCACAATAATGTGGACTAAGAAGAAGAAGAAGTGGCTTTTTATTGTTTCATGTCTTTTTGTTGTTAAAATTTAACGTTAATGGTTTCGGCGGCTTAATAAGTCTAAAAATGGTTTTATAAGTTGGTCGACTATTACTCGTAAACTTGTAAAGCCTACTTAGCTGTGATAGTTTTCCTTTTAACTTCGTTATATATACAACTACCGTGAGTTTTTTAACATATTCAAAAACAACCACTTAGCTGGCAGGGGGGAGGACACTTGACTGTAACAAAAAATTGTAAATTAAAGCATAATATTTCACTATAAGGGTTCCTTGTTGTCTACGGAACCCTAAAAACTAGACAAGAGATGGCTAGTGCTATTTATGTTTTTGCTTAAAAAAATGTAGCTTGGAATGGAGAGGATGTGTTCCCCACACGTCATGTTTACATTCGAATATCTTCAATCAAAGTCAAAGTCAAAGCCATTTATTCAGTTTAGGCCCTAAGAGGGCACTTATGAACGTCGAAACTACTGAAGTTACCACCGATTCGGAAGTCGTCTTCAACTGAGAAGAACCGGCAAGAAACTCAGCAAGGTTACACTTTTCATATATTTAGTTTTTCGTTTTTTTTTGGACAATCTGACAATGTTGGCTTTTTTCCATTAAATGTTTTACAATTATTAAAGAAATATAATACGCATAAACACAAAAATGAAAAAAAACAATAACAAGAAAAATAAATAAAAAATAATAACCTTAACAAGTTCAAATTTTAACTAAAAATTAGTATCTCTAATACTAAGTAAGGACCTACTGGCTATTGTATAAAATTATGTACAAGATGCACTTGTGCAGAGTGCAGCTACTTCCAGACATCTTTATCCTCAATGTAATGAGCTACCTTGTAATAGGCTTTTTCTTTTAAAACTTTCTTTATGTATGATTTGAATTTAAAATCAGTCATCTTGGTAACTGAGATAGGTATTTTATTATAAAAGCGAACACTACATCCAAGAAATGACTTTTTAACTTTAGCTAATCTAAAATACGTACAGTACGTACAATGTATAAAGAAAAAGCTAAATATATTTTTTAATGAATAATTTACAGTAAAGGTTACTTAAGCTGCAAGTAATGTGGGTGTGCTAAACTTTACGGAAGAATGTTCAAATAACTTAACTAAATTATGTATGAGGTTCTTGCAAGTTGCAAGTAAGTAGGTAAGTAACTTGAACGCTAATGTTACCCTGGAGTATAGTTTGGAATTTTAAATATTTACGTAATTTATATTTTATTATTTAACTTCTATCTTCTTTCAACATAGCTTAAAGGATTGCAAAGTGGGTGAATCTTTTTGTTTTCAGTTAAAAAAAAAATTTTTTGAAACCTTAATTTGTTACAGTTGCGATACAGTTAACACTCAGCTTGAAATATTTTCAATGTAAGGATATAAAATGCAATAAGAATAACATTGCTGAGTATTATAGACTTTTTCTCTCTGTCCCCAGTCTTGCAACAGTATAATTCACTATTTGCCCACTTAACCTATTGCATCGTGCAATTAAGGTGACGCCGCGTTAAGCTTAAAAATCTGAAATTCAACGTGCTGCGTCCCGCTCCCTACTATAGCGACCTCTCATAGAAAACCCGCGTAAACGGAACGGGCGTATGCGACAAAATGGTTTTTATTGTTTAATTTAAAAACTACAAATATATTTCATAAAACCTAAGAACAATTTATAGTATCAGTTTCAATTAATATATGTAGAAATTTTGGAACCTCAAATCGATCCTCAATGCCGGTAAAATTGGAATCTCTTATTTTAAAGAGGTCTTTTTGATTAATTATTTTGTATTATAAAAGTTAACCAATCGTGTTATGCAACGTACAAAATAAAGGCAAAGACATGATGAATTCTTACAATAAATGTCAGTTCGTTCGCTTCAGTCATTGTTGAGTAAAATCGGAATCCTTGCAACCAAAATCTTCAAGGCGTCGCCTTAAGTATTATACGTAGCGTCTTTTAAGGCGACGATAACTCAGTGGTAGTAATGTCAAATGCCATGACTAACCCATCGTGAAGAAACTTTAGCATGATGATAGGGTAGGTAATTAGTACCCGCCTGGCCGGCTACATCCGCCAAGTTGAAAATGTGTCGCCATGCACCTATCTATGTGCTCCGACAGCTGTACTGAAGAACCAGTTCCATCTAGACTTTGAGTGCTTTCCACCTTTGGCCATATCTTCACTTACCATTGTGAGATTGTGGTCAAACAAAAGCCTATACGTAGTAAATAAATATCTTTCTGCTTTACTCAGTATCATAGTTTAGACCCTAGAAGGGCACTTATAAACGTCGAAGCTACTGAATTGATTGTCAAAATCAGCTTGCCAAGCTACTTAAGTTATATCTTTTCAATTGACATATCCGTGAATATTACGAACAGCTCTTAATTTAATATTAGAACAAACCATTATCACAATGACGTAGGTACTATAATTGCATCCATTCATCATGTAAGGTAGTTTCGTTAAAATTACTTCGCCGTTTATCATCAAGTTACAAGGCCAAGTCTTGACACGTCATAAACTATTTGCCAGTTCCGTGCAGGCTAGTGAAAATGTATTATAGTACTTTAGCGTATATCTTCATATCATATTATATTAGTTTTGATTGATCTAAACAAGTTATTATAAGTGCTGTACATTATATAATTAAATTTATACGTTAAAATATAATCACATACATAATTCAATGTTTAAATACAAACAAATATTAACTACTAGATTTTTACCTCATGGTTTCCCCTGGAATTCCCTATTTTACCTATGGGGTTGAATTTTCGAAAATCCTTTCTTGGTACCCCAGCGCTATAACGAGAAAGCTACCGTCCAAACTTCATGGTCCTACTGGAATAATAAACTCCTATGCGTTGATTTCTCATTACCCATCAGGTTTTGTTCTTCTATACTAATATTATAAAGATTAAATATTTGTATTTTTTATGTAACGAATAAACTTAAAAACTACTGGACCGATTTCAAAAAATCATTCACCATTAGAATGCTACACTGTCCCTGAGTAAAATGGGCTATATTTTATCCCGAGAACGCGGGTGAAACCGCAAGGAAAAAGCTAGTATAATCTCTTATGTATTCCACATTCAGATATATAATCATTTCAATAATTAAAACAATCTGCTATTTAGCAGTAAATTCATATTTTTCTTTGCCATAATTAAGTTGTTGCTTCAAAGACATCACATTCAGACCTTTCTATCACATATAGGTATATAAGTATCATATATAGGTCCACGTTTTGTAGGAAAATTAATACCACAGCCTTTTCATGTCAAAGCCTGAAGCTATATAAAGGAATTAGCGTACATATCGTGTGGCCTACTATCATAATAGTATAATGTTTCTTTCGTTTAATTAATAAGTTGCTAATATTACACAAAATGTTTAGTGAAACATGAAATTATTTGATATCATGCTTGCTAAATAATTAAATATTGTACGTAAATGTAGGATTATGAATGGTTTTGAAGTAGATATATAATTTTCAGAATTTATTCAAATGTTCCATGATGTAATTACAGCGAGATGGGATAATTATTCAGACACAAACTAGTGTGGTCGCTTCATCTCATGTTTATATACAAAATGGCCTCCGAGATTTATGCGTGTTTTGATTAATGAAACATGAAACCTTGCATTGGCATGACATTATGGAATGTATCATATTGATCGAGTATTTACTCTGTGGTTATGATACATTCCATTCCAATCATAATGTAAATATAATGTATTTAATCTGCGATCTACTGATATGTTTCTACATTTTTTTATAGCAATTATGCGAATTCGAGACTCTTAAAAACGTGGATAGAGCATAGCGTTTTTTTCGCTCAAAGAGCAGCTCAACTGGGGAAGTATCTTCACCTTACAGAATACCGCAGCCAAATAATATTGTGTTCCTGCGCATGAGTAAGGTCGCTACAGCTCATCTGTGAGGGTGGTCGGTAACGTGTGAGTGTGTGTAGGCTATGATAGCCGTTTACCACCAGGTGGGCCGTATGTTTATTTGCCGACTTTATTTATACTACATCAATAAAAAAAAAAAATCTAAGATATTATAAACATAAAATGACCATTAAAATTAAATAAAAACAATATTTTAAAAAACATTGGAATCACACACACAATCTCATCAAATATTTTCATTAGCTCAATTGATTGCAATACATACGGTTCAGTTTAAATGCCGACCTTTTAGTTAAATCGCGCTTAATGGGCCAACGAAATAAATCAACGATGCTCGAAGCGATTGCTATTGGAGCTATTAAAATTTGGGAATGATAACGAAACAACCATCACCATGATGATGTGTTTGTATATACGTATTTATTAGGTATACATAACCTTCGATCAACATTGATCGAAGTACTTAACCAAAGAAACAAATATTAAGGCAACTAATACCTACTATTGCTATTTATATAAAACCTTTTTTCCTTTTCATTTTTCGTGTTCTTATGTTGAATTTGAGATAAGAATAATAAATTTTTCAGATGCGAAAATACAAGTACAATACGCGCAGTTGGCCGGTATTATACATTTGCTAAGAAAACAGTAAAAAAATTTACGTACACTTCCTGCTTCCTGTCACCATTTAGCTTCTTATTTTTTTTATCGTACGATATGTGATTAACTTCTATCCGGCCATGTTAGATTGCGAGTATTGTAACTGAACTAGCACTAGAATTACTAGTAATAAATACCATCATTGAATATTTCAAACAACCTACATAATTTATTTGTTTTCAATACGGGTGTAGAATTTAGTATTAAAGTAGGTGCAGAGGTCGGTGGAATAATGAATAGCCCTTTTTCTTCTAACAATTAATTTTTAATTTCACACGTAATTTTGTACAGACAGTTCGAAACGGCTTGGAATAACAGTGTTGCCAACTTGTGTTGCCATATTGGGGGCCCCGAGAAAACTAACATTACAATGTTTTTAATATAATTTTGTTTAATCTTAAAAACTAAAAAAGGAGAAACACCTTTTATTACAAAGCTTAATACTACAAATACAGATTGTCCACGAAATTTACACTATGTTATTACCACCTTTATCCATTTATGGGAAATAAACAAATTTTTGTAATAGATCTTACATGTTTTCGTTTGTTAGGTGTTATTACCTCAAAGGCTCTAACAATTTTGTCATTTCCTGGAAATATTTTAGTAATTCGACCCATAGGCCACGTGAGGGGAGGCGTACTGTCATCACGAAGCAATACCAAATCACCCACCTTTACATTTGAGCATTCTTCTCTCCATTTTGGTCTAGATTGTAGATTATTTAAGTAGTATTTATGCCAGATTTTCCAAAATGACTGCACGATTTTAGTCGTGATATTCCACAGTCTAAGTCTAGAAATTGGAACATCAGTAAGATCATGTTCTGGATATGACATTAAAGCTCTACCTGTCAGAAAGTGACCCGGGGTAAGGTAAGTAAAATCTTCACAATTTGATGTTAAAGGTAATAAAGGTCGGGAATTCAATATTGCCTCAATTTGAGTGAGTACAGTATTTACCTCCTCGTAGGTAAGTACATTATTTTTAATAACACGCTTTAGGTGATATTTTGTTATTTTTACTGCTGCTTCCCAGAGTCCGCCAAAGACAGGCGAGTAGCTAGGAATGAAATGAAAGCATATGTTATTTTGCATAGCATAATTATTAACTTGTGTTTGGTGACTCTGGGAGCTAACTAAATTATATAAGTCAGTTAATTGGTTCCTTGCACCCTTGAAGTTGCTAGCGTTATCGCAATATACGTCATTAGGAAGACCCCTACGCGAAGCAAAGCGTTTAAAGCAGGAAAGAAATGTTGCGGTAGTCAAGTCCGATGCTAATTCCAAATGGACTGCTTTCGTTGTGAAACAAACAAAGAGACAAATGTAACCTTTTGAAATGATAGACCGTCTTATCCTGGATTGCTTTATATTTAATGGACCCGCGAAGTCTATACCTACTCTAACAATGGGTGTGCTTGGGTAACTCTCTGAGTAGGTAAGGAACCCATCAACTGCTTCGAGGCTTCTGCCTTCAATCTGAAACATATTATACATTTATGAATAAGTTTTTTAACATGTCTTAGGCCGTTTATCAGCCAATATTTTTCATTTAGGGCTGATAACAACAATTTAGGACCTGCATGCATCAATCGTAAGTGCTCATTATGAATGATCATATCAGTCACACGTGATTCCTTCGGAAGGATGATAGGGTGCCGTTGGGCATAAGGTAGTGAAGAGTTATGTAAACGTCCCCCCACTCTAATCATGTCATTTTTGTCCAAAAATGGATGTAATGGTTTAAGTGAATTATTTAAATTTGTATTCTTTTTAAGTGAATTTATTTCCATAGAAAAATAAATATTTTGTTCATGTTTTATTATCAAAGATAATGAGTTTTTTATCTCATTATTAGTTAAAAAATTATTAAGATTTCTTTTCCTTTTATCTTTTATTTTACAATTTTGACTAAAACGCAAAATATACGCTGTAATTTTAGTCAGTCTATGAATATCTGAATATCTATCGAATAAATCAAACGTATTTTGAGCTACTGGAAGAGCGCTGACACTGGAATGCATGGTATCAATCTCTGATGAGGTTTTCATCTCAGGTAAGTTGGTAGGTAAGTCAACATTATTATCAAAATTATACTCATGACATTGTAAAAATGTGGGACCATTCCACCACATCGTGTTGCCTGCCAGCTCCTGGGGCGAAACGCCCCTTGTGATGCAGTCTGCAGGATTATCATGAGATGGGACATAGTGCCAAGTCCATCCCGCCGTCAACTGTGCTACGACCTGCACTCTGTTTGCTACATAAGCGTTAAGCTGCGTTATTTGAGTCCCAATCCATGCGAGAACTATTTTTGAGTCAGTGAAAAAAAATACATTTTGTACTTTAACTTTCATGCTAACAACTTTGTGAACTTTCTCCATTAACCTCGCAAGCAGAAGTGTGGCATTTAGTTCAAGTCGGGGCACAGTTAACGGCTTACTAAGCGGGTTAACACGTGACTTGGAGCAAAGTAAATATAAAGCTGTCTTACCTCCATCATAAATCACTCTTAAATATATGCAGCAGCCGTAAGCTGTCGAGCTCGAAGCATCAGCAAACCCAATAAGCTGTATTGACATTGCATGCGCAGTTGGAATGTTTCTTTGCAATGTTATAGGATTCATATTATCTAAGCTTTTAGCAAACAATAACCATTCCTGTCTCATGTCACCTGTCAAGGGAGAATCCCATCCTATATTCGCAGCCCACAGTGTCTGGATGAAGCTCTTCGCAGTTACAATGATTGGAGCTACAAACCCAGGTGGATCATAGAATTTTGAAATGTAACTGAGTATCTGGCGTTTAGTTACCGGTCTGTCACCGAAATTCTCGGGACAGGTAACTGTAAAATGATCATTATTGATATTAAAAACAATACCTAACGTTTTTAGATTAAAATTTTGCTTTTCAAAATCGAAATTATCAAAATGTTGCTCATTTTCTGGTATATTATGCAGAATCTGAGGAACATTAGATGCCCATTTATGTGTTCTAAAACCACCCCTTTCTAGAATTTTGATCAATTGTTCTTTAGCTTCTATTAATTTGTTTAAATTATTGTTTGCATATAACAAATCATCAACAAATGCACAATTTTTCAAAATAAAAGAAGCAAGGGGTAGTTCATCCCTATAAATGGAAGCAAGCTCATCCAGACACCGTGTCGCGAGAAAACTGGAGCTCTTCAGACCGTAGGTGACAGTATTCAACTGAATACATTTTATCTCCGTGTTGGGATTCTCTCTCCACATGATGTTCTGTAATGAAGCATGCAATGGATTTATTTTTATACATCTGAACATTTTTTTTATGTCTGTAATGAACATATGCTCACCGAAGCGAAATAACATAAGTATTTCAAATAAATCTCTTTGGACAACATTGCCATTGAGCAGAATATCATTAAGCGATATCTTTTTATTAGTTAACATGGAACCATCAAATACTACCCTTAATTTGGTTGATTTACTTTCCTCATTAATGACCGCATGATGTGGTAGGAAGTATATAGGGTCGTTGACAAAGTCATAATTACTGATATCAGTATAATGGCCGTGTCCCATTTCAAGAATCTCATCTATGAAATTTTTATATTGTTGAAACAAAGTTTTATTTTTATGCAGTTTTTTTTCTAAGTTGACAAACCTATTGAGAGCTAGATTGAAAGAATCACCTAAATGGTTATTGACTTGCTCTAGAGGTACCTTTATTGGCAAATCTACTTGAAATTGCTGATTATTCAATTTCACAGAGTGTGAAAATATGTTTTCACATAATTCAGACTCTGTGAAGTCTTCATTAAATGTTTGAGGGACCTCTTCAGTTTGCCAAAACTGCTTTAATGTTTTGCTGATGCTTGTGTCGCAAGAAGTACATAAAAGTGATACCTGTTGTGAGGGAGTGTGATAAGGTATGGTGCCACCTAATACATGGCCGAATTGCGTACTTATAATGCACGGAGCTGGAGCGGAAGCATTTTCGACATCCACTTTAAGCAGCTGCTGTTCCGGCAGGAGGACCTGGAAAAACACATCACATCCCATTAGCATATCCATGTTGCTTGGATTATTGTAGCTGTCGTCTGCCAAACTAATACCTGGAGGCAGAATAAATTGCTGGATTCTTTGTTGTGGTAGCTTACATGTAATCGTTTCAACCACATTGCAATTTACAGTTAGCTTGAATTGCGAAGTCAGCGAGTGTACTTCGAGGGGAATGCTATATTTTATTTTATTATTTACATTAGTAATGCCTACTATGTTAATGTTGCTCTCATTTGGTTTGAGCCCCAGCTCTTGTACTACTTGAGAGGTGATAAATGATACCTGAGAGCCCGTGTCTAGAAGAGCCTTGATGTGTAGCTCAGTCCCGTCACTTCGTATTAATTTTACCTTGGCTGTAGGGAGTAAAGTATGATTATTAGAGTTGTCCCTTGCCATCATGACCACTGGTGGCTTAGCTATAGCTGTAACAGCTGCAGCTGTATCTTCCTCATCATGTATTAAAGTACTGTGGGATTTCTTGCAGGTTTGACACCTGAAAAAATACCTACACCGACCCTGATGTTGGTTCAGGCAGATTTTGCACAAATTTGTTTGTTTAACAAAGCCAATTCTTTCTTTTACAGGTAATAATTTAAATTTAGGACAGTTAAATAATTTATGAGGATTTTTTCCAGAATACTTACAATATGAACATGTAGGTGTAGAATTGTGTGTGGACACATTCACCGCCTCTCTAGTAGACTTGGCTGGGTAGGGGCTGCCATGGTTATATTGCGGACCACTGCTGCTCACACTTTCCAGCGCCAACGCTCTTTTCTCAAGGTAGTCCAAAAACTCCTTTAAGGTTGGGTTGTCTTTTACCGAACGATCCATAGTAAATGCCTTTGCTGTATAGGCATCTAATTTGCGTAAAAGAATACAAATTAAAATTTGGTCCCATTTTTCAACACAAGGGTCAAGGTTTTTTAATGCAGCAAGATGCTGTTTCACTTTAGACACAAAATCTCTAATAATAATAGCATCAGACTTTACAGGTGCTAAATCTAGTATGTGACAGATATGATCATTCATAATGAGGTTTTTGTTGTCATACCTATCTTTTAAAATTGTTAAAGCTTCATTGTAACTCTCCCTACATATAGGAAGATTCTTAATTAAATCAAAAGGCTCACCTTTTAAAAATGTTCGTAAGTAATAGAGTTGTTGTACATTATCTAAGTTCGGGTTATTGTGTATTACAGATGAAAATATACTAAAAAATTGGTGAAAGTCACTATAGTTACCTGTAAATGTATCAATTTGTATAGTGGGTAATTTAGTATTGGAAATAGTTGCTGGTTCATATCCGGCTCGAAGGACCACAAACTTGTGTATGCGTGTTATGGAGGCTTTGCAATAGCCACGACTTATCACCTTTATCTTAAAATCCTCCATAGTACTTGTTCGGCGATACACTTCTTACTTAAATCTAAATTACTGGTTGTTACTACAACTTAAATTTGTAGAAAACGCCACCTTTAACTAATACAACGTTTAACACCTATTTTTAGAATACTAATAGTAATAACAAGACAATGTACATAGCCAAAGTTGATTTAGCTTGGCTTGGCTTCCTTCGGACGGAACCATACAGAATACAAAATGGAGGCTAAAAACTAAGAGGTTATTCTAAAAACTTGTTTCAATCTTGTCTTGTCCGTTTCCGTTTTGCTAAAATAGTCCACCAAAAGCCGCCAATCACAGAGCTGCACGTATATTACCGCGACGATTCCCGCTTCTCAGCTGCCTTTTTGACTCTGTGGTGTGTGTTGAGCGGATATTGTGAAACGGATTATTTTGTTTCTGCTTGATGACTTGAATGAAGTATGGCTAATACAAAATGGCTGCCTGTGTACTTGATGACTATTATTTTTCGACCTTCAGGTATATACTCAAAAAGGTTGAATTATTTAAGCACTATTCTAATAATTCCACACTGGAGCGATGCGAATGTTTGCAAGTTATTGCAGTTCTTTACACTCACGTTTTATTTTCTTGCACTCCGTAGATCTTTGCTGTACGTATACACCTGGCGCAGCGTGGTTGAGCGTAGCTGTATTTCTGTTTTTTCGTTTCTTGAAGGTTTTTTCACTCGTTGCTCGAAGGACCATGTAGAATTTAGTATTAAAGTAGGTGCAGAGGTCGGTGGAATAATGAATAGCCCTTTTTCTTCTAACAATTAATTTTTAATTTCACACGTAATTTTGTACAGACAGTTCGAAACGGCTTGGAATAACAGTGTTGCCAACTTGTGTTTCTTAATGTTCCCAACAACGGGATAGAAATAAATTTCCAACAGTACACCCAGATTTTGCAGGTCGGTATATCTGGTCGCGACCCCGCATCGGTATCGGCTGATAGATTTTGAGGTTTACGCAAATCCCGTCCCGTCTCTTGGAGACAGTAATTTGTCTTCTGCGGCTCCTTTGTTTTGTTCCTTTGTATTATAATGTGAGTCAAAAGGAATATATTTGTAGTCAATACTATATTTCATATATTTATTATAGAAATATTAATTTATCTTACCAACATTTTTTCTTATATAGATGAATTTTATAAATCTGATGCTACTAACAAAATGAAATATAAATTTTAACGTTCACCATAAATACAAAACTTCTACCTGTTACCATGTTGGCTATTATTTTACCAGGAAACGGGCAAAAACCCGGAGATTAAAACTCTTGTCTCGCTGCACGATTCATTAAAATCCCTTCCCGTATAGAAAATTAAACCGCAACTTAAAATTTTAATGAAGCACTATTTCCTTGAGGAAAATATAATAGTGTACCGTGATTAAAGGTTATTAAGGATGGGGCTCCTATCTTGTTTATGAGGGGAGGAGTATTCGATAAAAAATAATAATCTAAATATAAAATTCTCATGTCACAGTGTTTGTCTGCAAATTCCTCCGAAACGGCTTGACCAATTCTTATGAAAAATTTTGTGCATATTTGGTAGGTCTAAGAATAGGTCGTAGGCTATTTTTAATACCGCTACGCGGATGAAACCGCGGGCGACAGCTAGTAATAATATATAATCTGAGGAAGTTAAGTTTACATGGGCCGGTAGGTGTGGTTGGTAAGATACCCTACTGTTACGCCACAGGTCGTGAGTCGGGATTCCAGAACAGATATTTGAGTGCTGAAACATTGTCACAAACGACATCAGCTGCAAAATATGCCGCATATTTAAGAAATTCAACACATAAAGACACCATATCCGCTGTTTTTCAATGGATATCGAATGCGACATAAATCGTGAGAATAAGGATCTTGAGTGTTTCATAGTATAATATACAAATATTGTGCGGTATCTGGATTCCCTTCAATAAAAAACTTATCTTCAAATGGACTGTATACTATATTTATTTCACTTTGTATCTTGATCACTTATTTAATAACTCGTAAACTCGTGAACACTGGCCGACTAGATACAAAATTACTACTTTTCAACGTGAATTCTACTTTACTGTATTTATCTGAATTAATGAGTAAAAAGTCCAAAAATACTTAAATATCGACGTGTTACCTTATCGAGAGCCATACATAATTTTCCGATTCTGACTTTACTATGGATTAGATTTGGACTATGAATTTACATCATTTCACATTATTTATCTATGATCTACTATCTGTACCAAAGTGATTTTATCCTTAAACATTGCCTGTAACTAGGTCTTTCCAATGAATCTACGTTGTCGATACCAGCTTAATCTGCCTTAGAGATATAAAATATTTTGTACACAAAATAGTCAAAATGACATAAAATTTTCATCGGAAAACCCTATTTCTCCGATATCCCTATTCTATCGGGTTAGATGTATATACACATACATAATACAAACAATTAGCTCAAATAAAAACATATTCTTACGTACTGTCCATTGTAGGAAATAACCCAAATACACAGAAAATAAACATATCATAAACCAAGTTAAAAGGAGAAAGTCGTCTTGTTTCCCTTTCACACTATCGTCTAATCTGTGATTGGTTAATGCCAAAATCGGCCATGACAGCCTCTAAGTGAGACCGATATATGATGTACTATATAAAGAATAGAACAATAGAAGGAGAAAGCGATATCATATTTCTATTTTATACATTTTGAGCTAAGTTCGACTAATTTCATCATCTATCCGCAACATTCTCCCCTCGGCGCAGATCTTCGCAGCCTTCCTTACTAATTGGGAGGATGATGAGACGCCTAACTGGCCGTCAAGAAATTTCCCCTCACGTCTACACATCTGTGCTTTGTACTACACCGTCATGTGTACACACGTTCTATTAGACCCCGTGGCCATACATTGCGAAGTAATAATCCATCCGCAATTACCACGATATCACCCACCTCCGCATTCCGCAAAGATCTTTGGGCGTCGCCACGTGGTGCCAATGTAGGCACCTGCCTAGAGTACCTACTCTTTAAAGTATTCTCCAACGTTTTTTCTTCCGTTGCCCTATGGTTACCCACATCGGGCCGAAACAATCTATCCGGCAGTGTGAGAATGGTCTGGTGTACGTTCGTAGACGGAGCTGTGGTAGATTGCCTTTAACAGGTATTGTTGGATTAGCTTTCCGTATCATACACCGAGTATACTGCTGTAGAATAGCTCTTACTGCTGGACGTAATCGAAGCACCCAGTATTTCTGTCGCAGGTTGTTGACCATCTGTTTCCTACCTACGTGGTTATGATTCTTATGTTCGTGTTGAATCATCAACCGTGTTAACGAGTGTGCTTCGTCCAGTATTGGTGGATCCTTCATGCAGTCTGAAACCATAGCCACGTTGATTGGACTGCTCACTTGCTTGGCGCGTTCATCCTTTGCGTCAGGCTTTCTGTTCAAGGAGACCCTTACTGCATCAATATTGAAATTCTCCTTGACGAGTTCATTCAGTTCGTCATTTCGGTTATTCGTTACTGAGCTTTTCTCGATCTCTTGAGCTATTTGTACTTGTAACACTGTTTCGTTTTCATTTGTTACAACGCTTCTGGGTATGGATCCGTGTATAACCCATCCCAATCGTGTGAGTGATGCAGCTGGTTGATTTGCTTTTCCAGTCAACAATTTTCGTGTCACTATTAGCTTCCAGTTATCGGCTCCGATAAGTAAATGTGGTCTGGCGTATTCATAACATACGTCCTCTGATCGGAGCTTACATAGATGTTTTTGTTCTAATATGTCTGAACTTATCACCTGACTATCAAATGGTAAATTCTTCACTGTTCGTGCTTTAATCTTATGAAAGTCAGTTTGGCCTTTTCCGCGTAACTCGATGTTTACAATCTGACTATCCAAAACTCTCTGACTCGATGTGACTGCGTGGATATGTAACGCTCTGGTCGGGCCTTTCGCTCCTTCATCGATCAGTGTTATAGTCGATGCCTCGTCGAATAACGCGTACGTATTTAGTTCCTGGCCGTTCTGTGTCTTAATTATAATAGGACACACTTTCAATAGCACTTGGTTATCAGTGATTACATGTGCCGAAGCCGTATTTACGAAATGCTCGTTCTGAGTCGGTTCGCTTAGTGGCTCGTTATCCCTCTGCACATGTAACAACGCGTGATGTGTATCACGGCACTCGTCTATTCCGCATTTCTTTGCTTTACATTCGGATCGTCTGTGTTTATTATTCATACACTGGAAACAGACGTGTGCTTCCTTGGCCCACTCCCATCGTTCTGAAATGGGCATAGCCGTAAGCTTAGCGCATTTTGTTGTGTCGTGTTCGGCTCCGCAACAGTAACATTCGTTCTTTTTTGGTAATGTTTCTATTGTAGCATATACGGGAGCTTTGCGGTTACGATCTAATGCTCGATGTCGAGGTTCCTGTTTTGGGCCAGTACGTATTGGTTCCAACGTATCCTTGGACGCGTATGCATGTTTTATGGCGTGCTTCGCTTCCCGCATAAAGAATCGTGACAATGTAACAATTTCTGGTTCTAATTGAGATCCAGATTCCTCTGCGTAGTTACACCAATTCGATTTGAGGTGTGGGCTCAGTTTATCTACTACTTGCTGCGCAAGCATAGGATTCTGTAGATATCCTTTTTTATCGACACAGCTTATCATTGTCACAATGTTCTGCAACTTGATCGCGAACCTGTTTAGTTCTTCAGATGTTCCACCTGGTCGCGGCAACTTCTTCAGCTCTTCAAACGCATGATTGATGATCATCTCTGGGCAACCAAAACATTGTTCTAATGTTTCCATGATTATCGTTGAATCGGTCGCTGTATACATTAATGCTAACACTGCTTCACGTGCATCTCCTCGTAAACATGTTCTCAATCTAGCAAGATTTTCTGCCGGTGTGAATCCGTAGAGGCTAGCAGACTCCTTCATGGCCGCTTTAAATGGTAGCCATTCTCCCTTAGCGCCGCTAAAGATAGGCAAATCTGGCGCACGCCTGGGTATCGGTCTACTTTTGGTCATTTGTCCTAAGATATCTGCTAGTCGATCAATCGCTCTGTCTCCTGATCGTGTCGGAGTTGGTGATCTAGTACGACGTGGTGTATCCATTGTGATATGATTCGACGCTGGCGGAGAAGGTGGATCTGCAGCCTTCTCTCGTAATTGTGAGTGGTACTTCGCATGGTTTTCCGTACCGATGCTCTTGAGCTCTTCGAGCTCCCCCCGTACAGCACAACGCTGAAGCCAGTCATTGACTGTACGTTCTGTATCCACGGTCTGTTCTGCGCATACGCTTCCCGATTCCTTGTGTATCGTAGCTACGTTGACGGCAAGTCTCTTTTCAACGAGCCTTATCTGAATCTCAGCTAGTCGTTCTTCAAGTTTTGCTTGGCGTTCTTCTGCGGCTTGTCTATCCTTCGCTTGGCGTTCCTCTGCGGCTCGTCTATCCTTTTCTGCGGCTTGTCTATCCTTTTCTGCGGCTTGTCTATCCTTCGCTTGGCGTTCCTCTGCGGCTCGTCTATCTTTTGCTTGGCGTTCTTCTGCGGCTTGTCTATCCTTGATAAGATTTGTATGAATCTCGGCTAATCTTTCTTCTGCTTCAAGTTCAGCTAGCCTTAAACGCGTTGTAGAGCTGGCGGAAGAGCGATGAGAATGTACGGGTGAAGCCCGTGACCTTTTATCGGTAGCGCGCAGCGTGGATAGTCGCGGTGGTATCGTGTCGATCACGGATGGTTCAGTCGCGGATAGTGCGGTCACGCCCGACTCACTAATCGAAGCGCGCCTGTGACTAAGCTGCGGATTTACAGGTGCGTTTAACGCAGACGAAGACGCGGGAGGTTTTTCAAGTAACCGTAGCCTCTCAGCCGCCTTACGAGTGCGGACGGGGCTTCTAGATGTCGACATCTTTAGGCGCAGATGCCTATATATAGACTCTACCTAACGTGCTACACCTTCACAACACCACACTATTCTACACAATACTTAAAACCCGAGACACCGATCGTTTGGCACCGTTAGGTGACCGGCGTTCAAGGGCCGCGGATGAGCCGCGTTATCGTTTGTCGCACCGTTGGGTGATGTTGCGTCGTCCTCTTCACTCGTTCTATGATATAGCGACGAACTCGTCACTCGTTCAGGATATCGAGACGAACTCGTCACCCGTTCCGAGATGTTAAGACGAATTCGACACACGTTTGACTATGTACCTGTAGTCAAGACGAGCTCGTCACACGCTTAACGACGTTGGTGACAAACTCGCCACACTTTGTTCCTGTCGAGACGAAGTCGTCGCACCGTTGGGTGATGTTGCGTCGTCCTTTTCGCACGTTCGAAATGTTGAGACGCACTCGATGCACCGTTCGGTGTTTTTCTCACGACGAACTCTTCACTGGGCGCCTCGAGACTAATTCGTCGCACCGTTGGGTGATGTTGCGTCGTCCTTTTCTCGCGTTCGGCGATCTCGAGACGAACTTGTTGCACCGTTCGGTGTTCTTCGCTCGACGATGTGCCGACGATCTCGTCGCACCGTTCGGTGCTCTTCACTCGACGGTCTCGTCGCACCTATGCGGTGTTGGTCCTTAGATGACCTCGTCGCCCCAATTTACTGGCTCTGATCCAATGTGTCATTAGAAACTGATCCTATCGCACCAAGTCATACGTTTAGATACGTTTATTGACTTGAGGATCTGATATACCTGCAGCCCCAATTCACTGATCATACCAATATGTGTCATTAGAAACTGATCCTATCACACCAAGCCATACGTTTAGATACGTTTATTGACTTGAGGATCTGATGTACCTGCAGCCCCAATTCACTGATCATACCAATATGTGTCACTAGAAACTCATCCAATGTGTCATTAGAAACTGATCCTATCACACCAAGTCATACGTTTAGATACGTTTATTGACTTGAGGATCTGATGTACCAGCAGCCCCAATTCACAATGTGTCACAGCAGCCACAATTCACTGATCTTGATCCGTCCTCGAAGTACCAAACTTGTGCGGTATCTGGATTCCCTTCAATAAAAAACTTATCTTCAAATGGACTGTATACTATATTTATTTCACTTTGTATCTTGATCACTTATTTAATAACTCGTAAACTCGTGAACACTGGCCGACTAGATACAAAATTACTACTTTTCAACGTGAATTCTACTTTACTGTATTTATCTGAATTAATGAGTAAAAAGTCCAAAAATACTTAAATATCGACGTGTTACCTTATCGAGAGCCATACATAATTTTCCGATTCTGACTTTACTATGGATTAGATTTGGACTATGAATTTACATCATTTCACATTATTTATCTATGATCTACTATCTGTACCAAAGTGATTTTATCCTTAAACATTGCCTGTAACTAGGTCTTTCCAATGAATCTACGTTGTCGATACCAGCTTAATCTGCCTTAGAGATATAAAATATTTTGTACACAAAATAGTCAAAATGACATAAAATTTTCATCGGAAAACCCTATTTCTCCGATATCCCTATTCTATCGGGTTAGATGTATATACACATACATAATACAAACAATTAGCTCAAATAAAAACATATTCTTACGTACTGTCCATTGTAGGAAATAACCCAAATACACAGAAAATAAACATATCATAAACCAAGTTAAAAGGAGAAAGTCGTCTTGTTTCCCTTTCACACTATCGTCTAATCTGTGATTGGTTAATGCCAAAATCGGCCATGACAGCCTCTAAGTGAGACCGATATATGATGTACTATATAAAGAATAGAACAATAGAAGGAGAAAGCGATATCATATTTCTATTTTATACATTTTAAGAGATAAACGCAATTTCTTAGCTAAAATAAGAATTTATGACATCATCTTTTATCAACATACTTATTTCGATAAAAAATAAACCTCAAGGAGGCTTCGGGAGACCAACTTTTTTTTGCCATCGCATTATCTTGGCCATCCGAAGAGGAAACGTTGCCCACCGGTAGCGGCGGCAACTTCGAGGAATTTTTCTATATATTATAGTTTATACCTACTTATTTCGTTCAATACGTAAAACCACATATCGTATAATAAATGGAGTGCCATAAACTGGTCACGGATTGCCGCCGACTTTTGAATAAGAATATTTCTTTCGACGCCTCTCTTGATGCATTTATCGCTTGGCGTGAGTTAAGAGAAATCGCTGGCTACCACCCTCATGTTGAAAATCTGTCGCCAAACACCTATTGGTGTGTTCCGGTAGCTGCACTTGAGAGCCAGATCCTTCTAGGCTTTGTGTGCTTACCACCTTCGGCCACATCATAACCTACCTTAGTGAGAATGTGGTCAAACACAAGCCTATACAATGTAAAAAAAAAACATTATTTATAATATTTACAATATTCATATAGCGCAAAACCGACTATAGTTAAACTATTACGAACTTAAAAGCTAGAAATTATTCATTTTGCAAACTGAAAAAACATTTTATGGAAGATCTTATAACATCTATTATGGATTAAAATCTGGAGTAGGTATATTATTATAGAGTGAAAATTCTAAAAAATTGCTTCAAATCAAATGAAAATGAAAATGAAAATATTTTTTATTCAAATAGGCCTTCACAAGCACTTATGAATAGTCTGACTCTAACGCACACGCAATGTAGTTAAGATCGAATCATAATGTAATAAAATAAAATAATTGATATTATCATTTATGTAGAAGTAAGGCTAGAGCGTTAAACGCCAGAATATTTATTTATCTTCTGATTAAGCGGATCCTCTACTTGTCAACCTACTGATATAAAAATAAACTGATTCACATTGTAAAAGCTCTGCTTAATTTGGGATCAGATGGCTGTGTGGAGAATGTCCAAGAATATTTAATTATTTATTAATTTATTCTGTTCCTAGGTAGCTAATATTAAAATACTTTAAAATAAAACTGTAACGAACCGCTGCATCTCACCACATGCACGTGTTAGCATAACGTGGCCAGGTGTGGGCGAATAACTGAGTCGTCGCAATGCGGTATGAGGGATCTTATATTCATATTATTGTAGAGGCACTGCCCAGAGTAACGTCTGAAATTCAGAAATCAAAAAATATTCACAACGATCGTACGGGTTTTAGCAACTTTTACGGTTGAAGAGATTTTCTTGCGTTGTGTGAATTTTCACTCAGTTTAAGTATTACATTTTTGAGTAATATTAGGAAATTAACAAAGTATTTATTTCCATTGCTATTACTGATTTTAAAGAGATTTTGAAGTACTATTTTCTCTAATGTCTAAAATAATGTTGGCATTTCCATTATTTTACCGGAATTTCTTTTGGATTTTGAAAAAATTGTTAATATTTGAGACTAATAACTAAAAAGGTTAAAAGAAAATTCGAACGTAAGTTTAAGATAAGAATGTCTGTAAGTAATTGTTATATTGTAGGTACTTACTCCAAATATGGCTCAAAAATATCAGTAGTTTTAATAAAAAAAATATTCAGTTTTACTCAGATCAAACAACAGAGTCGAAATTATATAGTTTTAACCTATTTGCACAAACAAAACGATATTTCGTTATTTTAGTTCCAAAATATAGGAGATATTTCGTATGAAGCTATTGAAAATACGAGTACTATAAAATTACCTGTCTCTTAGCAATGATACGTCGGTGCGACGTGTGTGGTGAATGAAAAAGCTATTTTATATATTATTCAGTCCTACAAGAAATATGAGTGCTGATTTTATTTTCTTTTTCGATAATATTTATTGAATGTCAAATAAATGTTGGTAATTTCTTAAGTTATTTAGATAATTAAACATAATAATTTTACATCTCATTACATCCTTGAACTTCTTTATCGGAACTACAAGCTTTCTGCAATCTAAAACTAACAATTTGTATTTCATATCGTCCATGAAAAATAAAGAATAAAATGTATAATTTTCTTTCCCCGTTAAAGAGTTTTAATTTTCTGTAAAATATCACAGCGATTGTTAAAAACCTATTACAATAATGCTTAAATAAAACGCAATCATTGTTGGAGACGCTGAAAGCAGCAGATAGACATTTTGACATCAATATACAGGAGTACACTTAAAATATGAATATACTGGTAAACGTCAGCTTGACTAACAGGCCCTGTGGGTGGAAATAAAATATCACCCTCTAGCTTGTAACCTCAAAACTGTTACCTCATCTCTCTGCCTAGTTGAATATTTATGGGATCTGAAATGTCGCGGTTTTGGTATTGCGACTTATATTCGATGACTTTCGGATGTCGATGACGTAAGTTACTATGATATAAAATGTATAAGCCTGGAGAAAGTGTTTTTTACTGTCATAAATTTTCATGCAATAGATTTTTTGTCTTCCTGCTTTATTTCCCTCAGTTTATCGTGCAAATTCTATGTTTTAAAACACAATAATTTATTACTTACGGAAATTACCTAATTTAAAATGTATTTACAGTCAACCCGTAAATACCAAGATGCAGGAATGTTTAGAAAATTGTTTTTAACTACAATAACTAACAAAAGTCGTAAATAACGGTTGCGATGTTTCAACCCTCACAACAATTTTACGTCTTGCCAGAATAGTTTTAATTTTCACTGAATATATCACAAGGAAATGCGGAATTTTCCGTTTCAACAATACTTTAAGTTTTACCGAACGGTATTTTTGCTCTTGCCAAAAAACTTTATCCTTTGCTGCGTACATTTTCATTGGTTCGTTAGTGGAATGGAACCCAACTACTTAGGAAATTGAGTCAGATTACGGATAAATTTTAAAGAAGTGCTCTTTTATCTTTGAGCCTTTGTTAGCATGGTGTTCAAACTTGATTTATAACGAATGAATTTTAGAAACAACACTTTATTTTAACTAGTTTCATGCAAACTTGCCAATTTTGTTATTTAGTGTACCTATTATTAAGCAGATAAAGAAACATTTTCTTCTCTATATCTCTGCTAGATTTTTGTTTGCACTACCAGTTATCGTCCGCGGCTTTGCTCGAGCGTTGACTTTATTCTATCTATATATTTCTTGCTTTCATCCGGTTTCGATTAAATAAAGCCTATTCGCGCACCATATAAGCTCCAAACCGCATTAACCTGTAGAAATTTCATGAAATTCCGTTCAGTGGTTTTAAAAATTAAACACAGACAAGAAAGAAAAAAAAACCTTTGCATTCTGTTACCCTTCCTACAGCACCCATACTCCATAGAATGGATTGAATTGGATTTGTTTATAAACATGATAATTCCGAAAATTACATTTTATTGTCATAATACTAGGCAAAATCATTATTTATGTGTTTTTATCTTTTAAAAACGATGATAGCTACCTAATGATGGTATATTGTGTCTACTTTTTGTTGTTCCCTCTCTTTCACAGAATTACATCGTTTTATTATTTTGTTTATATTGTAATTTCATGTTACTGTCTATTACTTACAAATAAAACTACGCCAAAGTATAATAAATCAAGGAATAGGAAAGAATATTTTTGCTTTTCATATTCAAATCTTATCTTATGCAAAAACAATTTGTGTCACGCAAACTAAAATAAAGAATCATTTCTTCAACTCAATTAAATTCAACATTGTCAACATGACGAGATGTTTACTATAGAACTGAACTTTAAATGTTTGAATCAGTTGAACTAACAGTTGGAGCCTCCGTTCCGTCCGAACAAACAGCGAGCATCTTGTGAATTAGTTAAAATCCAATTTGATAATTGTTTTTCTTCCCTAACGTTCCGAAAAGTTCCCAAAACTTTATTAACTCTTTTCTTTCAGTTTTGAAAGTTCTTTAGGTACCGAATGCCATTTGCAGAGAATTAATGGCGGATTTTTCTGCTTTTAACGTCAATTTCTCAAATGTTGGGTTTCCCATTATTTTGTAAGTTGGAAACGAGTTTGGAAAACTGATGGAACTGAAACTCAGCTACGTGTTTAGGGTTCCGTCAACAAATACACAGAAATTTAAAACCTCTCATAATTACTTCACTTATTTTTGTTCGATTTCAATAGTAAACTCTTTTAAGATGAAATAGAAAAATATTATTTTATACATAAACTTAACTCTTTAACGATTTTCTGTTTCTTGCTAAATTATCTGATGTAAGTATGTATGTCTACCAAGCCCATAATAACAAAATATTTTCTACAATCGATCTGTATGTTAGAGCAAGCATAATACATTTCTATCTATCGTTCTCTCCAGTCATTCATTTAGTCAATATATCAGGGTGTAATGATTTGGAAATAAAATATATCGTTTGTCGAATGCCGTTGTTCTTACAGTTATGTTGGGTTGATTTGTACAAATCGTTTCTTTGGATTTATTTTTATGAGAATCTTTATTTTATTTAGAAAGTTAACTACGTAACATTTGGTACTTAGTTTATTTTGAATTATTTTAGCATTTGGAAATGTAACGAATTACAAGTTCCTACTGCGGACCATTAGGATGTGGAATGAGCTCCCCATTACGGTTTTCACTGAGCGCTACGATATGGGGTCCTTCAAAGAGGCGTAAAAAGAGAGCTCTTCAAGGTCGGCACTCCCCCTAGTATTGCAAATGTTCATAAGCGGCGGTGACCACTTACCATCAGGTGGGCCGTCTGCCTGCTTGTCAACCTACTGACATAAAAAAAAAATATAGTAACAATAACTTTTTTCAAATATTAGTTACTCATTTTAGTAACTAATTCTATCTTCCCATTGTCAAGTAACTTTTATGTCTTCGTATCCTACCCATATAATTTATCTATCAACAATGCTATATCAAACGTAAAAACATCAATTATCTCATCATCTATTAAGTTGCCATAACATTGTTACAAAGTGTTTTCAACTCTCAAAGTTCTTATAGCATTTCAGATAAACTGTTATTAGTTATTTCATGTAATAGTTATTGCATAGGTAAACATATTGCTCGAAGTTACGTGAAAGCTAACAGATAATGTTTGAGATTGGACCGCGGGCTTCCGCGAGGTTAATGGCTATCGATTTACCATCATCCGCCCCTAGGCGTAGGGTTGCCACGTTGAGTTTGTTAGAATCAATAATTTGTAAGATTGTAACTTTTTATTTATATTTTAAAAAAACCTGATTAGTCGTTCGATTTGCCTATTTAAGATACTTAAAATTCCTTCTTATCTGATGGCAGCATGGCGGCAGTGCATACATTTTCAGCAGGCAAACCGGTTGCATTAATTTAATTTCTTCATCCTAGTTTTACATTATTATTAGTGAATATACTTAAACTATTTTAAAGTATCAATAAAGTTTAGTTCAGCAGTCTTACCACTAGAGTCGCAACCCGTAAATGCAGAATAGTTTAGTTTTATCTTTCGATTAAACCAACATGCATTTGTCTATGATATCTAAAATTATGTAATATCTTCTTTATAATGTGGCAGCCCTAAACTCAGCACCTGACCTCACAGCGAGTCTTTTCTGTATCATCGGCTCTGGCGTTTTTATTTACAGTTGTTTGCTTTACAACTGTATGAGTAATGGCTTAGAAAGATATTGATAATGAAATGAAATTCAAATTGGACCAAAAAGACAAAATTATTTTACATGTCAACTTTGCTAAAGCGAGTCGTTTATAAGAGTATATTTTATATTTATATGATTTTTTATACTGAAAACAACAGAAGAGGACCTGTAGCAAACCAGAAACTTATTATAATTTTGTTACACATTCACGACGCAACGGTTGTGAATACATTAATAAATAAAATCAGCCAAGTGCAAGAAGGACCATGTATTATTATTATATTAGGGTAAAAATAATAGAAAAATTGCTCGATAAATTGGAAAATTTGGGATAAACTTTTTGCGTTAGATAGCCAGTTTATTGAGGAAGGTTATAGGCTACTTTTTATCCCGAGAACGCAGATGAAACCGCGAGGGACAACTTGTTTATAATTTTTATAGAAAGTAAAATTTGTTGTTTTTGAAGTGTGTAAGACAAAATCCCCTGTTGGAATAATGGAACATTAACTCCAAAACGACCGTTTGGTGCCATTAATAAATTCAGAAACTATTATCGCTTGTAATAGCACCGTAATCTATTTGTACTTGTCCCCTGTGTTTAAAATTCCATGTAACAATCATGCGAAGCGTTCTTTGTCGATACAATTGAATTTGAATAATCGACTATTGAGTGAGTATTTGGGGGACAGATATAGTTAATAAGTGATGTAATAAAAGCGGAGTTAATAATGTTAAATTCGTAATTTGTATTCTAGATTGTCATTAAGTTAGCAATTTTATCCGTGTTCTCATAGGTATCTTATATTTTCCAGAGGAAAAATATATCCTATTTGTCACTTCTAAAACCTCTATCTAATAATTCCTCAAGTTTTATCTAAATTTGTTTGCGGTGTGATTACCTAACAAAAATATATAACATTTCGCATTTATAACATGCTTAGGATAAGCGAAGTTCATGCATAAATAAATGTATAATGTAATTATTTAATAAACAAAAAAAATATATACAATGGAATGGAACGTGATGAAAGAGTCGGTGGCAGTGAGTACGACAGCCAATTCCATTATTTATCGAGCAAGGCTATCGTAGCGCGCCGCTGGGCTCCTATCTCGAGAGAGAAAATCACAAAATAGTAATTTCATAAAATATAGATACACGTAGGTACTTAAAAGTTTTTTTTTTAACAAAGTACCTTTGATAAGTTATTCGTCAATATTTTCAGTTGATCGTTGAGATAGCAGATTTTATTTTCTGAATATGTAGCTAAGATTAAGTATAGGTCGTGATTTTACCACTATTTTTATCGTGCGGTACAATGTTTTTTTTTCTATGCCAGAAACCTTCACGACAACTCACCAGTTTCAAGATGTAGGCATGGTATAGAGTTAAAGTGAAATTTATTTCTGAATTAACTGTTTCTGCTCCGCAGTTTCATTTACGATCACTTATTTTACCCCTTTAGGGGTTAAATTTTGGAAAACCTTTTTCTAGTGAACCTCTAGGGAACTCTAGATCCATCAAATAACAAATCTCTTGGTCCAAGTAGGCTGTACTTTTTCTGTCAGTCAGTCACAGTATTATTTTATATAGATGTTATATCAATAGATTAATAGATACCTTATCTAAATTTTTGAATTGGGATCACAAAATTTTCATTTTACAACCGTGGTATAAATAGTTAAAATCTAACTCTTAAAAAGTGTTATATTTACAAAAAAAATAATGAAATAAAAACAGTAACACCCACGTCTCCATAATTCTCACTGAGTACATACTTAAAGTAACTTCAGAAGGCAAGTGTTTACAAATAGAGTGTCCATAATTTAATTTAGGATATCCTGGAATTTATTAGGTACTTAATTGACTAAAGGATATTATTAAAATTAATTAACTAGATTCGCTATTTATTGCTTAAAAACTTTTGTGTTTGAAGTAAGATTTTGATTTCATAGACTTGAAATTGAAGAGTTGAAACGACGGGAAGACTGTTTTTTTAACTTTAATATTATAAATGCGAAAGTGAGTTTGTTTGTTTGTTTGTTACCTTTTCACGCTTAAACCGCTGAACCGATCGCGATGAAATTTGGTATGCAGATAGCCTATGGTATGGAAAAGAACATAGGCTACTTTTTATTCCGGAAAAACATAAGATCCCCGGAGAACGCGGGTGAAACCGCGGGTGGAATCTGGTTAAAAATATTCTAGGATATTATATCATAAATCAAGAGCATATAATTTTTTTTTAATATTTACATAGTAATGATCATGTTTTTTTGTTTGTTTTAGGTCTTAGTAGAGTAGCGGACAACGAAGGTATGTACGATATATAAAATAATAGTTTTAATCCCATCGCTTCTATTTTTTTTACTTTTTCTGTATTCTAGAGGAAGCAAATACAGGTATTTGCTACAGTGACACACACAGTGCATATTTTTTTTGACATAGACAAGCACTATTACATTTATCATATTGGAAGTCGAATAATCGTCGTCAAATAATAAGGTGTGCTTAAATTTGCTATCTATTTATTAACTATGTCACTCATCATTTTGTTTCTTTTCTTTTTTGTTATAACACACATATATTGTCAGTGAGACTAGATAAATAATTTAATGTAATAAATCTGAGTTGGTTTTGAAAAGAGTAATTGCTGAGTTTCTTGCCGGCTCTTCTCAGTAAAAGCAACCTTCCGAACCGAGCGTTAGAGTCAGACTATTCATAAGTGCTTGTGGAGGCCTATTTGAATAAAAAATATTTTCATTTTCATTTCATTTCATAATGTGGCGTACATACAAATTTTTAATTATACCTAACATCTTTGATCTCATTATATATATAAAAGAGAAAGTATGTATGTATGTATGTATGTTCCTTATAGACTCCGAAACGGATTTCAATGAAATTTTCAGACAATCTTCATATTAGCCCCGCGGGTAATCCTGTAAGTTTTGGTGGCGATCGGAGTACTCGGGACCGCGGGTGAAACCGCGGGGCGGAAGCTAGTATAATATGAAATTGAACTAAAAAAAATACGTTTTATCCATTACAAATTGACTTTATAACTACATACTAAGCAAGAAAAAATATAAATTATTCCAATATCCGATCCAAATCGAAATTATGGTCACCCCATTCATTTAGTGAAACATTGGTGAATTTTCCGGCACGTGAGTCGGAGATTTAATGTAATTTATCTGCACTCATGAAGCACTCATTTGAAACGATTTACGCCCGTGTACTCACACGCTCTCAGACGGTTAACCCTCTATGACTACGCCCCAGACTAAACACTCAAGTATATGATCGGTCATTGAGATCCGTTATATAATTTCAAGATAGTGTTTTAGCAAGACAATATAGTGATACCTGGCTATTGCTAGGTTGTTATGTAAGACACAGATAGATTTTTTAAATATTTTAGGATTTGTGGAACTAACCACAAATTGAGTACTAACTCAATAGTATAGCAGAATTTAGAGTAGAATAGTGGTACCTACTTGTAATAACTTTTTGGTTTTTTTTTTACTTTGTATAAGCTTGTGTTTGACCACAATCTCACTATGGTAAGTGGCCGAAGGTGGTAAGCACACAAAGCCTAGAAGGAACTGGCTCTCAAGTGCAGCTGCCCGAACACACCAATAGGTGTTTGGCGACAGATTTTCAAATTGAGGGTGGCAGCCTGGCAGGCGGGTACTACAAAGTACCCTACAACCGTGCTATGGTTTCTTCACGATGTTTTGTAGGATTCGAACCCACGACCTTCGCTGCGTCATCCGACGTCACTACCACTGAGCTATCTTCGCCTTAAAATCATCGACTCGGTTTTTACACGAGTGTTGTTATGTATGTTTTATCTTTTATTTGTCCAACCTCTTTGTTTATTAACGTAACTTTATAACCTTACCTTTCTATAACTATGTATGATGTGGCCGCAGGTAGTAGAAAATAGTCTAGAAGGAACTGTCTCTCAAGATCAGCTGCCGGAACACGCCATGAGATGCATGGCGACAGATTTTTCAACATGAAAATGGTAGCCAGCTAGGCGGGTACTACAAAAAACTTTTACCGTGCTATTGTTTCCTTTCACCTAAAGTTCAAGCTTATTAGGATTTGAACCCACGCCTTTCGACACAGAAATATCATTGAGGTATCATGGCCAAAAATATTGAATTAATTTCATAGATGTAATGGAATTAAATTATTAAAACCTTTCCAACTAACTCAATGAAAAATTTACTTTGTTATTTATATGCACTTATAAACCAAGTATGCTTGTTTGCCACCTTAGTGGTGTAACAATATTAACTGATGTTTTATATTTAAGACTAACGGGTGGGTAAAATCTTACATATTTACACTCAAAAAAAATAATTGTAAATTATAATAGATATATGTAACATTATGTATGTGACATAGAAAATATCATAATGACCATACTCGAGTAGTCCAGGGTTAAAAGTTTATATACCCTGCATTAGAATGGAATTATATATTTTATTACACTCGGATTTATTTTTAAATGGCCTGAAATTTCAGGAGAAACGTTTAAATAAATGCTAAATTTTGAAGAAGAAAAAAAAAGAGAGATATGAGATGTTAGGCTATTTACACAAACGAGTCGAGGCGTATGACCTACATAGTGCTTAAGATATGGCGACGTTTAAAATTATATTTCTGTACATTCAGGCTTGTAGAAATAAGTTATGTTATGAATTAGAGCTTATGAAGTTATGAATGATCATGCACGTTTATTTATTGAAGTGAAACTTCTTTATCGGGGTTGGAGAAAAATTTAGTGTAACATTTTTTCGTTACGAGTCACATTCTTCCGTTACGCGCCATCGTATGAAGTTAGCCATGGCAACCAATGTTTTTTGCTAGCTAACTTCTTTATCGACGTATGGGAGAAATTTTTATGTTTTCCCGTATTTTGGAAGGCAAAGGGTTCTAGCTCATACATCCTAGCCATTTATCTTATTTATCTTCTTAGTTTTGAATTAATGTCTGACACCTTAAAATATAAAGGTATGAAGTTAGCTAGCGAAAAACATTGGTTGCCATGGCAACCAATGTTTTTTAGTAAGCGTTGCTTCCGTCAGAATTTTAATCAGGGACTTTTCAGAAGTTTCACTTCTACCATGTGTGACTTGCACACACACACACTTTTTTTTTACATTCTTTATCCCAAGATTTTGTTTAATTGTTCCATTTTTAGGGTTACATCGTTAAATAAGGAACCCATATATTTACGCCATGTCCATCTGTCTGTCATGATCATTTTACTCAAAGACTACTAGTGATAATAAGTTGGAATTTTGCATAGTTACATATATTTATGACGCAAACAAAGTCAGTAAATGTTTTATTAGGGTTTCTCCCCTACAGGTCGTAAGGTCGGGTGTTTTTTTTTGTAGTTCACGTATAATTTCGAATTGGATCTTGTATAACTATAGAGAGTTGTTTCAAACACTTTTTTTGTTCACTAATAAAGAAAATACTAATAACAATAATTAAATTATTCGTTTAAAGCTTGAGGTTTAAATTAATATTTTTTGTTAGAGTTAAGTGTCGGTACGGAACACTACACTGCGCATGTTCCAACATACACGTGGCCGGTTTTTAATCAATACTTTATTATTTTTTTATTTAGGATAACAACAGCTATTAAACATTGTAAAGAATTTAGTCTGAACATAATAAATGGCCAATTACACAACTTGATTGTACAGACAAGGGGGTCAATTTTGCCACAACCACAGCCTCATACATGCATCATTTAAAAAAAATTGAGTATAGTAAAATATTGATATGGCAAAACCAATCCCAAAGACTATAGGTATATTACAACTCAGAATTAATTAATTTTAATTTAATTCCGCAAAAATGTATTGGGTTGTAATCAAAATTGGGACATCATTACCGAAGGCCTATAATGTCCGACATGGGTCTCGAAAAACAGTGTAACTCGACGCCATGAAACTCTTGGATTTACTCATAGAATTTTCATTAGCCTACAACGTAACTGTACACAATACAACAAAATTTTCATCAACCTAGACACAACAAACCTTTACAACATGACAGACCTTTCCCCCGCCTCAGTCAACAACAGCGCACAAAATTATTCACTCGGCACACTTCATTCGTTTCCCCTGACGTACAAATTGTATTCGTAAGCTTAAATTATTGCGTCACCAGCGTCCCGAATACGAAATTATAATTGTGTATTTACTGTATCTTGCGGCTTATTTGTGAGACGCGGGAAATTGTCATGTCTTTAGTGGGAATTTGTGGTTATTTGTTGTGCATGTTTTTTTGTTGTTTACGCGATTATTCTATAAAATGTTAATTTAATTGCATACTAGTGCATATTACTGCTCTCGTAAAGTTGGTTTTGCCTTCAATCATTTTGAGTTTTGATTTAAGTCAACTTAAAAATAAAAGCTAATACGGTTGAACTAAATGTTCCAGTTTAAAGTACTTAATTCCAGTTATATCATTTGAGCACTTAAAAAACTACATCAATAAATCATTGATTGAAGATTGAAGTTATAATTGATCTACTAATAATTTATACGGATTACATAACGTAAATGTCAGGCTTGTATTATGAAAGGTACCCAAGCAGGCAAACTACTCTTCTCTTTTGAAGATCAAAGAACCTTTACACATATGACTGCTCACAGCCATAAAGCTTTGATGTCCCAGAAAATATTGATAACTGTTTCACGCACTGTATTTTTCATGGAAGATGGATATGATTTACGTTGCTGAAGCATTCAAGAAAAAAAAGGCACAGATCTATTCAAAAGCGTGAAAAATCTATCGCTTTTAATTTTTCGCTCCAATATACTCTAAACATTTGATTTAGCTAAATACAACATTTTATTTTTACAATATATTTGTGTTTGGACAACGTTTTACCCCGTATGAAGAAAATGCCTTTTATAAAATGAACTTTCGTATGACTTCAGACTCGCTATGAAGTCAAATAGTCTATATTGTATGAATCTCTCAAATACCTAGACAGACTTCAGAGTTTATTATATGTTAGAAATTACTTATATTTATACTAAACAGTTACAGTGTAGATAGTCGATCCTTTACTAATATTATAAGCGGGAAAGATGGATGTATGGATGTTTGTTACTCTTTCACGCCAGAACAGCTCAACGGATCTGGATGAAATTTGACACAGCGATAGATTATAGTCTGGAATAGTACATAGGCTAGAATAGTATGAAATAATTTTATTATGAATGGTTGTACTTTTGTCACAATTAAACTTTTGATAACTCATTATTATTTGAATGCTTCCGTATTGTCATTATACACATGTGTTGTGCAACCTTGCTTCTCTGTTCAATATAACACATCCTTTGTTAAAGTAATTTTCAAGTTGTAATTGGGAATACGATTTCCATTCACAATTTTGTCTTTGTTGAATTGTGTGTAAGGGATTCAACTCATTTGTCATTTTATTAACAAGGAACCTCCTAAGGTTCCATGTTAGTTGTTACATTGATGTAATAAAGGAGATCATTAACTAAGTAAAACTTTTCACCACTTCTTCGTCATCATCATTAACTTTGTATTAGTCTATTCAAAGAATTTATTTGGCATGAACGGGTGTTTTTTTATTAAATTTAGCCAATTAATCCATACTTGATATAAAGCCTCTTGTACCTCAAAGAAGATGAGACTTATAATTAAACCTTGTCATTGATATGACTGAAGGATAATTTGATTTTATCTATCCTAATCCTAACTAGTATTATAAATGTGAAAGTGAGTTTGTTTGTTACCTTTTCATGCCTAAACCGATGAACCGAGCGCGATGCAATTTGGTATGCAGATCCTAACTATTATTATAAATGCGAAAGTGAGTTTGTTTGTTTGTTTCTTTGTTACCTTTTCACGCCTAAACTGATGAACCGAGCGCGATTCAATTTGGTACGCAGATAGCCTATGGTATGAAGAAGGACATAGGCTACATTTTTTTTCGGGAACGCGGGTGAAACCGCGGGAATCAGCTAGTTAGATATAAAAATAAAATTTCCATTCTATTGATTAATAAATAATATTGAAGTCAAGAGATTGATTACCTAATATTACTGCTGTTTAGCTATGTAGGTGTCTGCCTAACTTACCAGTATCTGTTGGAAGTCAAAGCTCGTAAATCACTCATACTTTGATGTAGTACTAATTTAATAATCCTTCTCTTCCTATTCGAAGATATGAACTCACCACATGCTTGGTAATATTTAGTATCACCAATCACATCACATTTAATAGTATAAATGCAAAACTTTACTTGAATTGTAACTTCTTCATTATCAAACGGCTGGACCAATTTTGATGAAATTCGGTATGAAGGTAGCTGACACCGTGGATTAACACATAAGAACCCTCGGGACCGCGGGTGAAACCACGGATCGGATAGTATTACATAAAATAAAATCGGGTTAGTAACACCATTTATTACTCAAGAACGGCTGGACCGATTTTATGATCTTTGATTTGTTAGATTTGTCTCCGCCCCGAATAGCAGAATAACTATTAAAACATTTTTTTCTATACCGGGTACGCGGGTTAAACCGCGGGGAACAGCTAGCTTATAATACATACATAAGAAACATATAATTTTAACATATTTTATTTTAAATAGTAAATATTATTAAGTATCGATTAGTAGTCTAACTAAGCTAACAAAGATTTTACATTAATATTTTATTATCTACTAGCTTCCGCCCCGCGGTTTCACTCGCGTTCCCGAGGGATCTTATGTTTCCCAGGATAAAAGTAGCCTATGTGCTATTCCAGACTATAATCTAGCTCTGTGGCAAATTTCATCCGGATCCATTCAGCCGTTCTGGCGTGATTGAGTAACAAACATCCATCCATCCAAACTTTAATTTATAATATTAAGTAGGATACATGGATAGGAAGTAGGATAATTTATTTAAAACATTGCTAAAGCACATCAAGCCTTTATGTATTCTGTGGCATGCCTGTATGTATTCTGTGGCATCAGCATAACTTTATTTTCAAACAAGTTAAACCTTCAATATAACAACAATACCATTACCTGCTTAAATTTAATCAACCCTGTGTACCTGTAATCAACGCTACTCCATTCAAACACGGTCTCAAGACACGTAGATGAGCCTACCGTTTTGTATACTCACTTACTCAATTTGTTCTCCAATGAATTCCGCTCACAACTTAAGCTTTCTCATCACGTTGCCCTGTCAAAATTCTCATACGTTTTGATCGCGTTATTACGTGCGTCGTGCAAAACAAATGAGACGGCCAGACAAAGACTGTTTGTTGGCTAGAAACACTAAAATGTAGGTCGTCTGTTAAGAATTCACTAGGTCCTCTCAGTGGGATTGTATCTGTATGTCCTTGTCGTTTTTTTAGTTGTCCCTAAATATAATAGTATTTTCTGTAAATGTATCTCGACCAATATTATTGTCATAAAATTACAGTCACAATTCATAAATTAATTGCCGTTTTAATCTTCATTTTATTTAATGACAAATTCACATGAATAAACTAGTCTTGTTTTTTACAACACTATAAACATATAAACTTACATGATACTTAACTTATATCTGTCTCTCTTTTTCTCTAATATTATCATATTTTTTTATTTTCAATGGGCTTACGTTTGGCCATCGACTGACCCCAGGAGGAGTCAAGACGGGGCCGAGGATGTAGCACGCTTGCCCAGAAAAAGCCTATTCACTCTGGCCTTGAAAACATCTAGGTTGTAGGTGTCAGGAAACACAGACCTCGGAAGTGAGTTCCACTCCTTCGCTGTTCGCTTGAGGAACGATGAAGCAAAGCATTTTCTGAGCCATTTGAAATACTTTGAGATGATCAATACAATATTTAGTGTAAATACTTTCCTTTTTAGAGCATACTACAAAGTCTACAATTTCCATAGTATCTGGAACCTGTTCCACATTCTATATCTCGGTGTACAGGTGAGTGCGTAAGCTTCTCTCACGTAGTCTGCTCTGCGTCGAATCTAAAGTAGTGGATTACATCACGCTCTGCGCGTGAAATATTATGAAATATTTTCCATTTATAAACTACTCTTTGCGATATCGGAATGCGATGTTAAATATGTGCGAGACACATTTTGAGCTTGTATTGTAAAAGTTAAAGGGATATCTTTGTTACATACAGAATGGGTATTTTCAGATGGGAAATAGCCAGCCAGGCGGTTACTACAATGTACCCTACTATAGTGGCCTGGTTTCCACTCAATGTTTTCCTTTACCGAAACCAGAAGCTCATTGAAGGATTCCAACCCACGAGCTTCGTTACTATCATGAATGAGAGCTCAGTAGCTATTATATTTTTTTTACTAGGTATATATTATAATAAAATAAAGTCACAGAAATGACTGAGCAAAATGCAAAATGTCGCTCATGAATCGATTTACAATCAGAATGATCCAACAGATTATGTTCCCCAGTAGTTGAATGTAACATAAGTGGTCAGGCTTCACAAAATCCATGAATACATTATATAGACCTAAATTAGTGCAGTGTTTTTTTACATTGAACAGTTTATGTTCTAAATTATTTGCTTGAAGCTATGCTTTCTTTGATTAGGAATGTAATGTTATAGAATTATATTATTTATTAACCTTTATATTATTTTTTATAACATTATAAATCTTTTTGTACTTCTTTCTCGGAGCATTGGATTTAAGTGTTTGCAAAGAATTAGTTTATGGGCTGGAGAATGATTTTTATCCCAAGAATGTAGGTGAAATCGCTGGACCTATTATATACTTGTATAATATTCTAGTACATATGTATTTATGTACACAACTTTTATACGCTTAATCCAAATACCATTGATCGTTGTAAAAAATATAGGCATGATAGGCAGATAGAAATTTGGATATCTTTTAAAGATTATTTCAATGTAGAGTTAAGTTTTGTTTGGATTATTTAAGGCTGTGAAGGCTGTTTTTTAAATCGTTCGCAGTTTCAATGTTTATAAAAACGTTAGCTTTTCCGCGCGGTTCCACCCGCGTTCTCGAGGGATCTTGTATTTTCCCGGAATAAAAAGGAGCCTATAGCCTTCCTCAATAAATGGGCTATCCAACACTGAAATATTTTTTTTAATCGAAGCAGTAGTTCCTGAGATTAATGCGTTCAAACAAACTTTTCAGCTTTATAATATTAGTATAGATTTTAAATTTAAAATCAAAATTATATAAATACTAGGTATTTCCCGTGGTTTCACCCGCGTTCTCGGAATCAAAAGAAACTTACCTTCCTCAAGAATTGGGCTATCAAATGCAAAAAATATTTTTTTTATCCGACTTGTAGTTCCAGAGAAACAAACAAACTTTTCAGCATTATTGCATTAATACGTATAGATATTTTTTTAATGAGATCCGGTATCTTTTGTTCAAATTAACAAGTTTTGATAATATTTTACATTTCGAAATTCTTTTATTTAAAAGATTACACTTTTATACCATTTTTTTATAGAACTCTTTCACCATCCATAGTAACAAAACGATCAATCATTCACGTCAAACGATGAAAGTTTAATTTGACTTACATTTTGAATTCACTGCTCATAGAGGTCAAATAGGTAGGTAAGTAGATAACAAAGTCAATTTATTCTCTACACCAACGGTCAGATGTGGCGTGCTCCATAATTTAGTCGGGTAATTCGTTCGGGAGTGAAGCCAACGTATCTATTATTCAGGAAACTCCAAAGCACATGGGAATTATCTAATTCTACGCATCCGAAATGTTTTCTAATTCCAGTTGATGATATTTGATTGATTGGTATCGTTAAAAATTTTATATGAATAAATTACAAATTATAACAAAAAAAAGTACCTACCTAAGTAGTAGATAAATGTAAAAGAAAATAATAAGTAAAAAAAAAATGATCAACACTTCAGTAGTGAAGGAAACTTTAAATGTTTAGATTTCTTATGAATTTTAAGTTTTATCGAATACAATTAAGATCATCATCATCATCATGGTGGCCTTTTGGTTATCCAATCTTGGATGTAGGCCTCTTCCCTCTTCTTCCACTCCTGTAGATCTTGTGCCCCACTCATCCAGTCTCGGCCTACGTGTCGTCGGATGTCGTCCACCCAACGCTGTGGCGGTCTTCCGCGCCTTTTAAATAAAAAAATATATATACAAGTTTGAATTTGCTCATCTCATATATGATCAATGGGCTTTCCACAAACAACTTTGAATACCTACTAGTGTTGATAGCCTTTAGTTTTCTTGGATATCATATTTTATTTATCACGCCACATTAAAAAATACAAAAACTGTTGGAGCAAGATAGTGAGCAAATTAATCCTCTTTCGAGTTCACATTCTCAAAAGACAGGTAATAAAGATAATGAGGTTGGAAAATAGACGTGGTACAATATTATAGGAGACAGCAACTTTATAATATAATAATAACTTCGGTATTTAATCATGTTTTTATAAAGACAAATACTTATTCACTTATTTTTCATTAAATCTATACTAATATCATAAAGCTGAAGAGTTTGTTTGTATGTTGTTTGAATGTGCTTATCTCAGGATAACCAGTAGTGGTTTGATTTGAAAAATTATTTCTGTGTTGGATAGCCCATTTGAGGAAGACTATAGGCTACTTTTTATCCCGGGAAAATACAAGATCCCTCGGGAACGCGGGTGAAACCGCGCGGAAAAGCTAGTAAATTATACAATTTACAATAACAATAGTGCCCAACAATAGGAGGGCATACACAATAGACCGCCAGACCGTGAATTGAAAATATTTTAATCACTTTTATACCTGTAATTTTTTGTATAAATAACCAGTATTCCGGGATAAAATATAGTCCATGTTACTCAGGGATAATGTAGCATTCTAATGGTGAAAGAATTTTTGAAATCGGTCCAGTAGTTATAAAATCTTTTCTTTTTATAATATTAGTAAGTATAGATTTAAACTCACGCTTGGACCACGGTAAACTCAAAGGGATTAGAGAGAACACTCATTGTTCGCGACGCTAACAAATATACGCGTAGGCGTGTTAATAAGCAGTATCATTGACAGTCTGCTCTAAAATTGTGAGACAGTTATACCTAATTCTATTACTTACTGCGTTGTTATAAGTAATGAGATATAGATAATGTTAAGGCTGTTTTGTAAATCAATTAAATATATGAATGGATAGATTTTTAATTCAATTATGAATCATTTATGATTTGTAAAAAAATGTGCCAAAATAACTAAGTCAAACACTTATCAAAATATTATTTTTAGGGTTCCGTACCTGAGGGGTCCAAACGAAGCTGTCACTCACATGTCAGACTTTTTTAACTTCCCATTGATTGAATAGACCTATGAACGTAAAATTTGGTGATGATGTTTATTGTAACGTATAATTTACTTAGGAATACTAAAATATTGATAAATCAGATTTTACATACCTTCAAATTTGTACGGAATCCTCGGAGCGCAAGTCCGACTCGCGCTGGACCAGTTTTTTTTTAAATTTATCATTATGTGGTATTTAAGCTGTTTTTTTTTTATTTGAAGTAATTATACCCTAAAAAGTACTACAGTAGGTATATTTACATGGGTTTGTGGCAAAATAAAATTACTGTATACACAACGATCTTCTTTAATTTAGTTTTAAGCAATCTGACAATAAAAGTTTTGACTGGATCTTATCCATTAACCGCAATATGCACAGCAAATGTATTTATTACTTACGTAAAATCATACAAATTCCATACAAATATTTACAATAGCCCTTATTCATAAACCTAATGTTTGTTTTTAATTTTCATTTAGCCATCGAATTTGGTCTAATTCTTATTTTAAAACAGTATTTGTTATAAGTTTACGAATAAGGGCGAAAAATATTTTACAATATTGTCCAAAATTCATTACGAACCATGACTAAATAAGATAATCAAATAAATTCGATACCCTGTTTATAAAGGGTTCTTCCCTCCCCGAAATACAATAAAATCGGTAGATTAAAATAATATTTCACGTGCGATATTCAATTCTATTTTTTATTATTATTTATTTATTTCAGTTGGAGTCAAAAATATTGATATTCAATTTATCCTATTGCAGTTTATTTTCGCAAAGTGTGTCGAATCTGTACTTTTTTAATCTACCCATACAAATTAAATATTTTCGTAGGCTTTGTACAAGGAATACGTATATCGTGTTTCTAAATTTTGGTGTAGTAAATGTACAACTAGAGTGACTTCGTACTTTTATAGTTTACATTATTTTCAGATAATCGTCCCCAATCTGTATTTTTATAGTTCTTAGTTACAATATAAGTGGATTACTTCGTAAATCAATGGTGCAATTGATATTAAATTACATACACACACCATACACATTTACCAATTAAATTGAAAAAGTACTAAATTCAACCCAAAACACGGGTCTTTTTATTTCTGACAACATTTTTTTCAAATCCTTTTAATGATTTATGCTAGATTGCAAAAACAAAATAATAATACACAATTAATTGCATAATAATTACATCTTTTTCATTTAGGCCATAATATTGAAATGTGTAGGTAAATTCTGAATAAATTTATCAATAAAAACGTCTATACACATTTATTTGAAACAAAATACATTGATATTGTTATTATATTTTGAAATAATAATAATTGTTTTTATATTAAAAAAAAAATGTATTCTTGACACTTTAAAATTCTCGTTCACAATTCGATAGCTATAAAATATTTAATTTAATTTCATCTAATGTAAGAACACAAAGCTATTTTTTATTTGCATGACAATTTTAAAACTGTGTAGGTCGATTTCTCAGTAACTAGGCTACACCAACCACTTACCATCAGGCGCACCGTATTTTTATTTACCACTATAGTGTTATAAAAAAAACTTTTATCATGTTTAAGATTTTTGGATTTTATGACTAGGAAATACATTTAATATTTGGAACAGATTTGATAGACTAAAATATCTATATGATACAGTCATCTGCGTAGTGTCGGTTTCATAAATATAAATTACTTATCAACATCGACGTCAGAAGGTACTTAATCTAAATATTTTTTTACCAAGATACACATCAAATGCTCCTTCTCATAAGTTCCAATAATGCCAACTCACTTCAATCATAAATAATAATCATTAATTTTCAGGGAATTTCAACCACGTAAAGGAAAATCACTTTTCATAACACAACAAGGTCGTATCGTGTATCAAATTAACATTGTCATTTGATACGGGAATGTCTGCCGTGATGACACGTTCGAGCGAAACGATAGATTATTTATTAGCATTTTTATTTAATTTCGGTATTTCATCATTCGCCATTATTTATGAAACGAGTATTTGAGCTAAAGCCGGGAGCAGGACCATGCTTATTGCCGTGAAGATATTTGTTCCTGTGAATAAATAAAAAAAACTATTATTTGTTTAAGTTTTCATTGATAAAAAACGTGTTCATTTAATTTTATTTATCTTTTCATAATCCATTAATGATTTTTAATAACTTGTTTTTATTTTAATTCTACTTTCATGCGCTCAAATTTATTCAAGTAAACGTAAACTTTAAATAAATTAGAATAAATGTAGTTTTTAAGAAATTACGAAAACAACAGTTCCAAAATCTAATATAGTATCATCATGTACAACAAAATACAATAAAGAATCCTATTCGATTAGATATAGCATTTAGCAAAAAAAATACAGTACAGAAAACCATTTACAGTATATTCCAAATATGAAGTTCTATTTGACAATTCAGAAAATCATAGTTTTTATTATAGATGTTTAAAATAATTCCAGGGATATGTCAGTTACGGGATTATATAATAATTGCAATGGACGGACATGACAACTTGACAGTTTTCATAGATAAATAACATTAGATATACACGTATTTCTAATCTGTAGGGTAGACCAGTATTTTAAAGTTTACTTGAAAAAAATCGCATACATTTTTGAAACTTAATAGCTTTAGCTAGTTTTTTACCTTTAGATCCAACTGCAGCAGCAAGTTGCATATCCGCTGCTGTGGGCATCTCAGGAGTTGTACTTATTGGACCTGTTAAATAAATATTACAATTACAAAAAACATATTATAAAGATTACTACATTCATTTAATACTTCTAAAACTTGAGGCTTATTCTATCATAATTTATTTTACGTTGTTGATAATGTTATAATTGATCTATTTACTTGTGTGGTGACTTGAGGACTGCTTCTTCTATCTGTCTGTTGAGGATTTTAATGTCTTAACATGCTTTTAATTCAGGCTTCCTCGATACAGGCTTTGCCTAGTGAGGAAACCGACAGATATGTACGTAGTAGCCATGTCACAATAACATATGTCTGCAAAATTATGTGTTGGATGCATATTTTATGTGTTTCTTTTTTCAATGTATTAAATGAGTTTAAAATTCCTTGTGTGTTGAATATTTTCATTTTCATTCATTTTATTTTCTTCGGGCAAAGAATTAGTTGATCTATCGTGGTGAGATGCTAAGCCTTCTGGGTTTATTTATTACCCACTGATGGTAACCTTAACTAATTCTTTATTATTTTATTAATTCTAAATCAACGGGCCAGTTGGCGTGTTTGGTGAGATACCCTATCTATCACGCCGCAGGTCGTGGCTTCGATTCCCACTTAGGACAGACATTGGTGTGCATGAACATGTCTGTTTGTCCTGAGTCTGGGTGTAATTGTCTATATAAGTATATATTTATAAAAGAAAAGAAGTATATGTAGTATATCAGTTATCTGGCTTCCATAGCACAAGCTTTGCTTAGTTTGGGATCAGATGACCGTGTGTGAGGAATTATGTCCCAGAATATTTCAGAATAACAGTTTAATTTTTGTGAACCTTAAAACAGCGCGCGTTCCAAAATACTTTTCAGAATTTAATTTGTATCCAGAATCTTTTGTTTAAAGAAATAATGTGAATATATTTTTAAATGTCACATCTTCGGATTTTGCCTAAGTAAATTGTTATTTTTGATTCAACAACACCTTTTTTGTAAAGGCTTGTTAAATGGTTATACACTCTGAAGCTATGTTTGTTGACTTTTCATTAGGGATCATCAGAAGCGAATGTCTAAAAATATTACTACGCGGCGATATTCTATTAAACTATATTTTTCTCCACAATAGAGTTAACGAAGCATAAAATTATTCACCGAGACCGCTGCAGGAAATGTTTCATCTCACTCCTACACTTCAGATAGCTGTGTACACAAACTTTGCGCTGATAAAAAGCTTAAATGGCCCTCTCGCAAATTATACCGTGAATTGTTATTTTCATGCCTCCGTTTGAAAATATTACCATTCCTTATTCTTTCCGCTCCCACTGGCCGGCTTTAATGACGTTCGTCGACTTATAAAGCGGTTAAATTGCTTGTTTTAAATAAACAAACAGCTTTTGGTATTTATGTGTCGACGCGTTTTATCCTCGTGACATCCGTCTATAATTGAATAGGAAATTGTATGTGCAGCGAGCTTAATGTTCTGTTTCAGCTAATGGAAGAGAATAATTTAAAATGTTTGCTCAATTTAACTGTTCCTGACTTTAATAAAAGGCTTTGTTGAAATAAAAAGTATGTGCTCGTAGTTTTGTACTGCTCCTAGTTCTTTGTTAAATCCATAAAAAACCAAGAAGTCTATTCAAGGGAAAAAAAAGAAATTTTAAATTACATTACTTTCGTTACTTTCTGAAGAGGTTATCTTTTACAGTCCTGATTGACAAAGTCATCACGTTATTATATATCCGTTTTTTGAAGTCGATTAAAATTTTATTTACCTGGATAATAAATAGCCTCTTTTCTAACTGCGTACTTCGCTTGTGATATCCTTAATGTGCAGATGAACTCGGCTGGTGATGGAAGGTCAGCATCGTTGAGTGTTACTGATGCCACTGCAGAGTATCTGCCGTTGACCAGCTTTAGGTTATGGGCTACACCATCTAGCCGCCTGGAAGAAAAATATTTGACTTAGCTATTACAGATTCTGTACATCATATTCTTCTGTATTATAGAAGAACTAGCTTACCGCCCCGCAGTTTCACCCGTGAACCCTTATTTTACCCCCTTAGGGGTGGAATTTTTAAAAATCCTTTTTTAGCGGATGCCTACATCATAATAGCTATCTGTATGTCAAATTTTAGCCCTATCCGTCCAGTGGTTTGAGCTGTGCGTTGATATATCAGTCAGTCAGTCACCTTTTCCAGATATGATTTTAGGTTTTCTATACAACAAAAAAAGTGACTAAGTACTTTGAATGTTTGTTTTTGGAAGGAATAAACTAATTTACACCTTAATATTGTCTACAGTTTTTTGCGATTGAATATAACGTGCCATCCTATGAGAAGTTTTGCAATGGAAACCACTAGTCCTGCACTGTGAGAGGCAAACTTAAACGAGATATTGTACTTTGTAATTTAATTTTGTTTAACCAATACCGTTATGGCGACCACATATGCACTAAGCCAAGAAGTTGTTGCTATCTTATGGGAAATATGGCTTAGAAACAACTATATAAAAGATAACATGAAACAAATCTCATAGACATTTTTATAATTTTAAATCAAGTTAAATAAAGTGGGTTAAAAAGAAAATGAAATTTTCCAAAGAAGCATATTTTAAGGAGAACATGAAACTTGGCACAGGAGTGGAGCAGGTGGTGCGATGAATGCAACCAAGTTTAATTTTGCTCTTAGTAATGTTGCCAAGTTCTTTGTTCCCGTTGAAATTAATAGTCAATTGTTAGAAAGTATTTGGAATGCCAATCAATTTTCATTCGCTCTTGTTTTTTTTGTTACAATATGTTATTTCTATTATAGGATTGAAAATACTTTTGTATGAAATCAAATGACCGATGACCGGGATATTTATTTAAAAGTATGACAGTAAAGCCAGACTTAATATTGTAAATAGAGAAATTCATATACCTCACATGCTATACATTTATTCCAAAAATAAAGGCTGACACAAAACTAGGTCATGAAAAGTCATAAGGTCGTTGTGTCGTTAAAGCTGTGCATTTACGGCGCTTACGACGTTTTGTTCTCTCCCATTTCACTAGAAATCCAGTTTCTAAATTCACAAAGGAAGGAACTCGCCGTGAATGTTCCATCTAAGATTCTAAAATTTTGTGTAGATTCTCACTCTGTCACAGTTGTGTTAAAGCAGTTGCTTTAAAAGCTTTATCCTAAGTGGCTTACATTCAGGAATATTGTGTAAAATAAAATGTCTCTTTGTTTTTCATTTACAGTTTTTTATACAGGGTTATTGGCAGAACATCAACAATCTTGCAGGACTGTATTACTAACATCATAAACAACAACTTTTCTTCTATGACTTTTTTACAAACACAATACATTTACCAAAAACAAACATTCAAGATTTCATTATTCTATCTAACACATTTAAATTCTATATTTTGTTGTACCTACGCTTCCCGTACTACTACTGGGTTCTTATGTTTTCCCGGGATAAAAAGTAGCCTATGTGTTAATCCAAGGTGTCAGCTACCTCCATACCAAATTTTATCAAAATTGCTCCAGCCGTTTGAGCATAAAGAAGTAACAAACACACTCACAAAGTTTCGCATTTATAATATTAGTTAGGATTGCTATGCGCTGAACGTAAATAAACTGTTCTAAATGAATCACTGATTATAATGTTAATATACACAACTACGTTTTAGAGTCATCAAAATTCAACAAGTTTAACAGTAAACTGCTATCTATCTCACATGAAGCATCAAAGTAAAGTGCATCATAAACTATATTATCCTCAAATCCTAAACAATCGTTCCGGGGCCAAGTAGCATGTTAAATTTCGCTCAACATTAGTGCATAACATAATACATCCCGTATTGCGGTTTATACTATAATACAAAGGAAACTTCATACATCATAGCTTAACCAGTCTAACTTGACACTTGAAATTCTATCCAGCTCCCTATTGAATAAAGGATAAAGAGAACTGGGTAATCAAATATTACGATGTATTTACCACATTGCCTCTTTTATTCGATTATTATGTATGATATTTTTATATTTGAGGTTAGAAACTGATTATAATATTATTATTATTTTCATTTTATTTTATTTTCGTTTATTTCATTTCATTTTCATTAATTCATTTCATTTCATTTTTCATTTTCATTCATCAGGTATTTATGAAAAAGTTAAGTTTTAATGATTTTTTATAGGTACGAGTATGTGTGTAGCTGAATAGACCAAATTTAAATATTACATAATAATTCTAGTGACGATCATAATTTATTTTCGATAAATATTATATTTATATTTATTTATATTATATTATCTCAATGATAACCTCAAATATATAATTTCAGAGACAAAAAAAAAATTCTACCCTTAATTAATTCTGTGACGCATTCTCACACATTTATTGTGTGGCTAAGCACCAGATTAAGATCTAAGTGAAGTACAGTAAGGTTACATACATACATGTGAACAAAGGATGGCACCATTTGATGTTCACGAAACAAAGACAATGGAAGATCTAGAGTTGATAGTACCGTGAGTAGTCGTGACTAAGAGCCGGGTGTGAGCTTTATGAAGTAACAAAGGAAAAATAGGAACAGTTTCTGTCTCATTCACACTCTGACCAATCAATTTCATGGACTAAAGTGAGTGGCTTTTAGAGATGGTTAACATTTATTCGGAAGTTAAAGTAAGTTGATACAATCCATCCTAAATTGCTGAATTGATAGATGTTTTCCAAAATTATGCAAAATTTAATAACTAATGATGAAATAGAAAGGCAATTTAATGACGCCTCTACGCAACATGACAATAGCAATGAAAATAAACAGCTAAACACCAATAACAGTCTACCAAAGAAGCCTTATACATCCTTAAATGTAAAACACCAACTTACCTCTCAGGCGTGGCCAGCGTGAGGTTCGGCGCAGGGAAGGCACCTTCCGCCCCACAGATGACGTTCACCGTGTCGTCGTCCGTTTTGTTCTGGATAAGACGGAAGTGCGTCTCCGGTACTGTAATGGGATAGTTGGTTTAAAAAAAGTTTTAAGTATTATGGTGCTATTGTTTTCGCGTGCAAATTTTTGGCCAGTTTGTAAGTATTCAATTTAGTAGGTAATCCTAGTAAATTCCATGATGAAGATCTTAGATTTGAATCCTACTATGAGCTTGAGCTTTCGGTGAAGATATTTTGTAGTACCCACCTGCCCGCCTGCCTAGCTAACAACTTCAAGTAGAAGATCTGTCGCCAAACACATATCGGTGTGATCCAGCAGATGTACATAAAAGTCGAGTCTTATTTTCTTTGTATGTTTTATTTGAAACAGAAGTTACTGATGGTACTGTGTCCCTAACACTGCCAACATCTTCTTTCTTGGCATCTTCTCACTTAGGTTTAATATTTTATGACAACGTTCCTATCTCAAATCATCTTTAAGTTATAAAATACTAGTCATATAAAATTATATAGGTATATATATATCATAAAATATTGAAATTGATATTTGTAGTTGTAAATTCTAATTACATACTCGTAAATTTAGACAAAGGCAATTCTCAGTAGCTGTAGGTATTATTAGTTACTATTATTACACAAATAATATCCAGGAGTATACGGTTGAACTAAATTGATGAATAATTAATACAGGCTAATTACACATTCAAACATTAACCGTGTCATGAATGAAATTGAATGTGCCATAACAATATGTTACCAAATGACGATTGATGATAAATTACGATCATTTTCAGTCATCTTTTATTTATGTGTTGTCAATTTATTACTGTGTACAAACTTTCATCGTGATATTTAACATCGTATTGAAAACAATTGAATACTCCCTTTGAAGGAAACTAGCACCTTATAAAATGCTGTGCTGCAAATGCGGTTAAATTGCTAGTGCACTTAATCGAGGAAACTCATATAATGTATCTTTTGGTACAAATAAATACATTCAATTTATTCTACGAGATTTAACTATAAGATCACATAGTAATTCCGGTTTGTTTTCATGTGCCCTGAAGCCTTACAAGTGCTATCGACATAAAAAGATATGTGATGCGGATACCAGATGTCGGAATGTATAAAACTTGCTTAGCCCTACAAAAAAGGTATTTGACCCGGAGATAAGCGGACAGCGGATGACACGGGCATTGGATATTATAAAGAAAGTATGGGTAGATATAAACGTTGAGCAAAGGTACAATTAGACTAGTTATTGCAGATAAGTTTCATATATACAACAAGAAATACTATTTTTTAGAAGGTGAAACTGAACTACTGCTCTGAAAAATTAAATTGTCAATTTCATGATACGAAACTATTACATTCTAAAATCGCCAATAACGTGTAGTTTACGCCAGAGTCGGCACACTGCGATAGGGGGCGGTGGTAGTACGTGTCATACGTAGAAGTAAACGTTTTATGAGAAGCTGGCATCGCAAAATATGAAATTCTATGTTGTCTTCGGATAAATTTGGGTCGTCGTGTAGGAGCATACGCGGATATAATATTTCGTTGGTTTTATGTGCAATCCCATTTTACTGTGTCAAAATTTCTTAGAAACATATTTCTGTACTGAGAAACATATTATAATAGTAGGTATAGAAAATATTACTGAAATCAGATGGCTGCGGCGGTATTGACTATTTTGGTTAAAAATTATCATTTTATATGAAGTGTCAGGCTTATTTGCAAAAAAAAATACTCAATTTTTATACTCACCAAAGACAATCATCTGTTTTGTTCTAGAATCTTCCTCCATAAAAGTAGACACTACACACGTGTATTCACCAGAAATGTCTGTATTTGGCTTAACTATACGCAATGCTCTATGCATTTTCAGCGGATCACTAGATGCCCGATAAGTTAAATCAACTCGGCCTCTTAATATCCCCATGTCTTGAGGTTTTTGTGAGACTATCCATTGATAGACTGGCCTGGCTTTGTTCCTGAAGAACCATTTCACCATCAGACCAGCTGTGTCATTGGTGTAAGTGTAATCACAGTCTAAAATAACAGCGTCCTGAACACCATATTGTATTATTTCTGGCACTACCACTTTCACTATCTTCACGGTATCTATACCTGAAACAAAAAAAAACAAATTTAAAAACATTATTTTTTTGGAAAACAACCAATAATAAGTGATTTCGTTAGCAAATACTATGGCGTTCAATTTGGCTACTTTGAAGTAAATATTAATGTTGAAGAAAATGTATCTTATCTATTTGAATTTTTATAAATTGTCCTTCAACATCACAGACATTTGCTAATGTAACTGCAGATAAAATCATAACGAAACACGAATAATAATATTGACGATACAAAATTCATAATTTTTTTGTTTTCATAAAATGAAAAGAGTCAACACAACAAAATTCCGCAAGAAAACAACTTGAAATAATAAACCTTCGTTCATTTTACGCCTAAACAGTTACGCGCTCTGACTGACGGCGTAGCATTAGCGAAGCCGTCAGAAATAATAAATCAGTAAATTACAATATCGAAGTAAACAGAACAACAGAAGATGTATACGATAATGTAATGTAAACAATTAATATTAATTGGACAACAAGAAACAATTTGCTGGCGACACACAACGTCCTGGAGCTGTTTGAAGAAAACTCCCTCTAGCTAATCCATATCCATCAGTCCTTTACTCCACGAACCATTAATATTTATGCAATACCCAAGTCAACGCTATAAAGAGCTTATTTAAATTCATCCTTGGTCCTACTTAAAAGCGAGAGAAGGCGCAACCTAAAAATTTGATTCGGTCGCACTTAAAATTTCATCAGGTTGATGCTTTTGTGTAAATAAAGTGGGCGCATTAGTAATTCATAAAATGCTCTTTACACTTTTTGTTGATGGAGGAGGTAATATGAGGCAAGTTTTGATACAGCCAGTGACATAGGCGCAAAAATAACTATAAAATTACTACTGCTCATTCTTGCATTAAAAAATTGTGTCGTTAGGTTGGCGAAATCTGTTCTCCGTGAAAACCAAGAGAGCGCTTCCAGTGGTTTTAGTGGAACTTGAAAACTCACACTAACGACGCGGGTACCTCAAGTTGTCACATTTGAATGAAGTTAACAGGTCAGCTGAACTGAATTTAGTTGTGGTCTCGCTTTCAAATGACCATTGTTAAAATTTGACGCAATAAGCAATTTTATGAGTTAATCGGGTAAGTTAATGTTAGAAAGTAAATTTGCAGGATTTGCAATGATTATGTCAATGTCTCCAACTTAGTAAAAATAAAAACAATAATTTAAAAAAAACTTATTACATCATGTGACTCGGCAAATTTACGCATTTTTTACGTGGAAGACGGATATTTTAACAAATTTACAAAGATTGGTATAAAACCAAACTTTTTCTGAACGCGGGTGAAATCGCCGAGCGAAAGGTAGGTATAGCTATTAATCCTACTATCCTACTTTTATTAAATGCGGAAGTTTGTGTGAACAGATTTGGATGAAATTTGGCACACAGATAAAATATGTACTGCGCTACTTGGGTGGGGTAGGGGACACTTGATTCTAACAAAAATTTGTGATCCTTTTATCACAAGAAACGTAGCCACACTTACCAACCGTCAGGTTATAACTACCAGGGACCATCAGACAGACAAACAGACATGGCAAAACTATAAAGGTTCCTTGTTGACTACGGAACCCTAAAAAGAGCAGGAGGAGTTACGGTCCGCGCCGCGGTCCGAACGTGGGGCGGACCGAATAAACTAAAGACCAAATATTTATTTAATTACATCATCTTAATATATAATATATAAAATTCTTCTGTACGTGTGTTTGTCACCTAACTCCTCCAAAACGGCTGGACCGATTTGGATGAAATTTTGTGTGCATATAAGAGTGGGTCCTTGGATGGTTTGAAAATACAATTGGACCCGGTAGATGGCGTCGTAATCAAGTTTGGACAAGACAACGTCTGTCGGACCCGCTAGTCTAATTATAAATTTCTCGTGTCACAGTGTTTGTCTGCAAACTCCTCCGTAACGGTTTGACCGATTCTTATGAAATTTTATATGTATTTTCGGTAGATCTGAGAATCGGTCGTAATTTATTTTTCATACCTCTACGCGGATGAAACCGCGGGACACAGCTAGTAATCTATAGAAATTAGATAAAAGTTTCCCCTTACGACCTCATTTAAGTTTTCAGACAATTCAAGATATAAGTATTTCCAACACAGCACAATCCGATTGAGAACATCGCATTTTCTGCAAATAATATAAGTCTTACACAAGTTCCAAAATAATTATAGCATTATGGATGCTTTGTAGCTCCCTGTACAATGTCAACAAGGTTATTGTAATAATACGACGATAACTTTGCCTTATATTACTTTCCGGTAAGTCGTTACTGAGTATTTATGTATTGATAGTACAAAAATAGAATTTGTTTGTGTCGTATTTGTACCTGACTTTTGGCAATTCGTATGTATGAAATATAACATGAAGTTATTAATCAAAATGGTGGATAAATTATTTTACAGAGTAATTCATGTTTGTTATTAAATGCACTTTGAATTATTTATCTATACAAATAAATAATATTGAAGTGTCTGTTTGTAATGTGAAAATAACAGCTTTTTACTAAATGCATGTTAAAGCATATACGGTATTTATATACCTAATATATTTTTTAAATTTTTGTTTATCTGTCTGTCTTTTTTTCCGGTCTTCGAAAGAACACAGGAACATAATAATATTCAACGTCAATATTTATTTTAATTTTTCTTTAACATAGGTAGGTACCTACTAAAACTTTTTCAGCCTTCTCTCACTAACTACATAGTATGAAAGTTAGTAAATTTCCAAAAAAAATATCCCGAAGTTCACAAAAAGCATTTGTTGACCTCATCGCTCCTCATTATAAGTATCACAACTTAATATCGAGGGCCTTAGGGTATTAATAATTTTTTATTCAATTTGGCCCCGCAGGCCCTCGCTTGGTATTTTTATTTAATTTTGTCCGAACATCTAAGGGCACTTATATTGAATATCGAGTAATGTACGCGGAAGATTTCTGGAATTTGTGAAAGATTTTTATTAAGTTATTAGTTTAAATAATCTATACTAATATTATAAAGCTGAAGAGTTTGTTTGTTCGTTTGTTTGAACGCGCTAATCTCAGGAACTACTGGTTCGGATTGAAAAATTCTTTTAGTGTTGGATTGTCCATTTATCGAGGAAGGCTATAGGCTGCTTTTTATCCCGGATAACATAAGATCCCTCGGGAACATGGCGAAACCGCGAGGCGGAAGCTAGTGTAGTAAGTATAAGTGAAATAATAAAAGCATATTCTTGGAGGGAAACCTTCATTCAATATTTTCGAAATTGTTATTTCTTAATCATAAATACAATAGCTATAATGATATGCTATGTGGTATATTGCCAGAAAATACTGCATACACGTTAACCAAAAAAAAAAAAAAAATTACATACATTGAAAACTTTTTTTCATCTGTTTGGATGGAACACTCGATCCTAACAGTCATTATAAGCGACGTTTTCAAGCGCTCCGCCCGCTCCAAAAGGTCACAATATATTATTTTCCCAACGGAACCTCTGGGCTGGTCCGCAGCTATTAATAATGGGTTTTCTTTGCCAACTGTACCTGCATCTGACAGTAACGATAGCACTTTTACTCAGTCATTTATCGTTTTTACCGTCCAATTCTTTATTTTTTAAATGCTTTGTTTTGTTTTTATTTATACAATTAACAATTCTATATATGTATGTATTTACAAAAGGTTGGCGTGGTTGGTAAGATACCCTATCTATCACGCCGCAGGTCGTGGGTTCAATTCCCACTCAGGAAAAACATTTGTGTGCATTAACATGTCTGTTTGTCCTGAGTCTGGGTGTAATTATCTATATATGTATGTATTTACATAAGAAAAGTAGTATATGTAGTAGGTATATCAGTTATCTGGCTTCCATAGTACAAGCTCTGCTTAGTTTGGGGTCAGATGGCCGTGTGTGAGGAATAATGTCCCAGAATGTAATACAATGATTATATTTTAAATAAATGTTTTAATGAGTAAAAATACTGAGTTTTAATTACTTGATTTTTGATAGCTTATACAGAATAATAGTAATTGATAAAAAATCATAATTTTAATAGAATTTCAAGCTTTAAAACGATATTTATTCAAATACTTTTTTTTTCATTTATATATTATATCTATTATACGATCTATATCATACTAATATAATAAAGGAGACAACTTAACTATTATTTACAGTAAAAGAAAACTATATTTGGACCACACAGTTTTCACAACGCATACAAAGTTAAGTACATTACATTAGTCAATTAATCGGATATTCCATTGCAGTACATCCCGATTATTCCCGATTCTCTACGATCAATCGGGGGAATTTAATACCAGTACTGTGGAACTGGAGGGCACTCAATCGGTTTCGATTTAGTTAAATTTCATGTAACCTAGTTTCAGTATTGAGTATCTAGTTCACAGATATACCTAGCTGTACCTAATAATATATCGATGTTCAAGTCACTAATAGTTCTAGTTGGGTATTTTTTTAGCAATCGAGCTTTTTTCGTTATATTAATTGAGTTATAAGGTGTGATATATTTTGTTGTTGTAGAATCGATTGACTTGTTGTTATCATTTTAAAAGTGTTAGTTGTAAATCGAATTGGTTGCGTCGTCAAATATTACAAACTCCGAATCTCGAGGGTTTTGATAAAATATATTTATTACTCATGTAAAACCGGCTATGAAATTAGACGTTCCCCACGGTTTCACACGCATTCCTGGGATAAAAATAATCTTATAACCTTCCTCACGAATTGGGCTATCAAATATAAAAAATATTTTTTCAAACCCGACTAGTAGTTCCATAGATTAGCGCCTTTAAACAAACAAAAAACTCTTTTCGTTTACTATATTACTATAGATTTCATGTTTCCTTTAGCCAGATCATCAAATAAGTACTTTGGTGAGGAAAAAAGTATCACTAACTGAGACATATACTCAAATTTCTCCCAAGCTCAGGTAGAATGGAAAGAAGCCACAAGGCAATATGTAAATTATAGATACTACTTTGCACAACACTCCATCGGACCCGAGGTTGTCCTACTTTCATCCATTTGTATTGTACCTTCCATTTAAGAACTCGTTTATATTTCCCTGGACGCTTTAATAAATTCTTTACCTGTATTATAATTGCTTACTAGGTCTTAAAGATTTGTAAATAAGTAGGTAATAAGTAATTCTTAGACTTATCATGTGTGATTATGTTACATACTATTATAACGTACTTATCATGGAAAACTTTTGAAACTCAAAGAATGTGAAAAGATGATACCTATCTTTTTCTTTCAAAATTATGTTCCCCTTAAGCCTGTCTCATATCTAACTTGCTTCCGTCCCGCGGATTCACCCGCGTTCCCGTGAGATCTTATGTTTTTCCGGGATTAAAAGTAGCCTATGTGCTATTTTAGACTATACCTAACCTATCTCTGTGCCAAATTTCATCCAAATCCGTTTAGTAGTTTTTGCGTGAAAGAGTAACAAACATCCATCCATCCAAACTTTCACATTTATAATATTAGATTCCGCCCCGCGGTTTCACCCGCGTTCCCCAGGGATCTTATGTTTTCCCGGAATAAAAAGTAGCCTATGTTCTTCTCCGTACCATAGGCTATCTGCATATCAAATTTCATCGCGATCTGTTCAGCAATTTTAGGCGTGAACAACAAACTTACTTTCGCATTTATAATATTAAGTTTGGATTAGGATTAGAGTGTATTTTATTAAATTAATACTGAATCAATCACCCTACTTTCTACAGTTTAAAAAACATGAACGTTATAATTTTGACTTGATTTAAACTACGGATGTTTTTGGCAGACAACAATGTCTTTGTTTCAGCAAAATAAAATTAAGAACAGATCTAGGTCAGACGATCGTAAAGTAACTTACAACAACGTAAAATCACGACGCAAGGTATGACGGAAGGCAGACCTAAGAGAATTTTGATATGACGTCATCATTCTATTATAATACAATCAGATAACAAAAGTAATTTATTCAATTTAGAACCTCTTATGAAGTTCAAAGCTATCATTAGTCTAGAAATCAGATTACATCTAAGAACATCAACATCAAAAATTCTACTTCAATCAAATTGATTCATCATTATCAGTCTTATACAATCTACATTATGACATTAGCCTTCTTTTTGTTTCCGTCACCCGGATCCAGGTTTGTCTTGTTTTTTTAAGGTAATTAATCCAACGTATCACAGTAAAACAAGTAGTGTCAACCCTGATTTTGACCATCTCGTAATTGCACTGCAATGTTACATTCTTCTTTGTTTAATATCTTGACGTGCTGTTTATATTATTATTAAGTCATCATATTTTACTACTGTCCCCCGCGGTTTCACTCGCGTAGCGGTTTCAAAAATAAATAGTAGAAGATTCTCAGACCTACCCGATATGCACACAAGATTTCATAAAAATCGCTCGAGCCGCTTCGGAGGAGTATGGTAACTAACATTGTGACACGAGAATTTTATATATAAGATTATGATTTGTTTTAAATTTTACAGCAATATTTGCATGTCTGGAGGTAGAATATGGAGGAAAATTTGCTACTAGACTAGAAAGCGCACACTTATATACTCTAACACTACATTTTCGTCCCACAGAGCACGTAAAAGTTAGCTTTTAATCTAAGTGTCACTCACAAAGAAGTGTCTGTCGAACGTTCAAGTAATTGAACAGCTAAAATAGATTCTCACTTATGTACCCTGCAGTGCAGCTCTGCAGAGAGAATTTTTTCTACATTCTTTAACGCTTTCAACTCCAAATCTGTTCTAGGTATTCGTTTCTAGCTTCGGCTGTTATACTATTTATATTTCGTTTGGTTTTTAGGTTACGTTGTGTCTTTGAAAAAAAAAATACGTGTGGCACTCGGGGACTGCCGCGGTAAAGCTATTGCATAGCGTTTTTTTTATCAACTTATGCAATTATAATTATTTTTTATTTAGGCAGTTTTTTAAGCTATCGTATGGCTTTTATCGCGGGCTTCGGGGTTTGAGACCGAATCAAGAAATTTTGATAAAAAAAAAAGTTTTTTTTTTTCTTTGATTTTAATAGATACCTATACACCTATATATCTTCTCACAAACAGCATACACACACATACATACACGTTAAGCAAACGCTGTGGGAGGTGTTAGGTTTTTTCGTTACGGTTTTTTTTTTAAATCAAAATTTCTTGATTCGGTCGCCGCGTTCAATCCCCGAAGCCCGCGATAAAATCTATACAATAGCTTAAAAAATAAGTTTGTTCAATTTTCCTAGCTTCGCTTGCTTCGCTCAGATGAACAGTTGGACTTATGATCGACATGGTTTAAGTTTGTTGATTATACATTAGTATTAGGTACTTATTATTCATTTTAATTGCTTGAACTTATCTCTTCAAGATATATGACGTCATTATAATGGCGGCTACTGTTTCGCTTGTATAGAAACAGATAAAAAAAACTGAAAACTTTGAAATTAATTTTAAAATTAATTAAGTTATTTTATGAACTAAAACTAACATTTTCCGACTGCTTATTGCCTAGGCTATGTAAATTGTACATTTTTAGATTTTTTCTCATATACAGTAAAATACCCTATTACCATGAAGTAAATCGGGTAGCTCTGGTATGCAATCATATTATCCTGGACCAAAATGACAATACCATCCGAATTATATTCTCTCAATCATCCCTCAATTTATATCGTGTCTCATTTTGACAGCCTTTGTCGAACAATAGCAAAATATGTAGGAACAAAATAGTAGGGTACCGCTCACAAAATGTCATTGTCGGGCACCAATTTTCTTGAAAGCTCATCGTATCTGACATTTGATACTAGCATCGAGGTCAAACCTTTACTGAGCTTCAATATGGATCATTGATGTAATAGGTACATACATACCTATAAACGTGGACCGGGTTAGATAGAACATTTTTTTTATAATAAAATTTGTTGCTAATTAATCGTCTTTTACCCACATTCCCGAGGTATGTTATGTTTTCCCGGGATAAAAAGTACCCTATATTATTCCGAGTATGGTCTATGTATGTACCAAGTTTAATCCAAATCAATTCAGACGTTTATGCGTGATTGAGTCACAAACAACCAAACATACAAACATTCACATTTTTAATATTAATAGGATAATATCTATTTAAATGTTATTATTACCACCCTTATCAAAAGAAAGGTTATCAGGTTGTAAGAGGACAAAAAGTTAATAAAAAATAATGAACATGAAAAAATCTAGTATACGTCTTTTATAATTTCAATATCTCATGGCAATAGGCCTAAATGATAACAGAAATTACTGAGAACAGTTGAATGGCACTCATATCAATGTTTTAATAGTTTATTCTGATAACGATGCATGGGTATGAGAAAGGTCATGCCTACTGAGATAAGAACATGCCCTTCTTTTATCGAACACAAGTTTATCTAACTGCATTGATTTAATACAAGACAAAAACTAAAGAACTTTCCAAATGCTAGTAACAAATATGAATAGCTTACATAAAGAGCATATACCTTCCCTTAACTTTAAGGGGAATCACTTAATAATAAATAATTTAAAGCATAGTACACGTATTTATTAATTGAGTAACCAGTAACAATTATATTCCTTCAAATCCCAGAAAACTAATAGATCAAAAAATATATATAGATAGATAAAATAATAGAAACTCAAGACGCGTAGTTTCCACGTTTAATTAATACGAAAGTAATTACTTAAATCATAAATTTAGACATTTTCTTGACAACTTTGCTCAAGTTTGAACAACTCATCATGTATTATTATAGATAAGTGATGAACCCAGAAAATAATACTTTCATTTTCATATCCCTATTGGGAACTTTTAATAGCTTTGTGACGTAAGCGGCTCGTGCCTAGATATTTTTCGATAACAACAAAATTACTTGTGTTCAAAATATGAGCATTATTTTTAGTTAGGTACGTAATAGAATATATATCTACACGTGTATTATTTATTTCATATTTTAATTTTAATATTAAGCCATATAAATCTACAACGCAGTCGAGATTGTTAATTCTAAATTGTTTGAAAAATACCGGCCATGAGTGAGTTGGGGTCGCACAATTAGGGGTTAGTTCAATTATATAAATAATTGAATCCTAAGAAGTCTTATATGAAAAAAATGGTATGCTCGATGTTTTTCCTGTAGCAAAAGCAGGATTTCAGGTAGAAATATCAACATTTATAAAAGAGATTTCAAGAGAGCTCGGCTTGCCGCTGACGATTTAGCCTAAAGCATTCCTCATTCAAAAGCTAAGCGGAAGCTTTTTGAAATATTTAGGTTATCGAGCAACTCGTAGAGGTCTTTAGATAGTTCATTAAAAACAAGACAATATTAGAAGAATTTCAAACGCAGTTATTGACGCTAATGAACTCTCTTTGTCTAATATAAATGCCCTATGGTGAAATGTTGCCATAGTTTCTTTTTTATATGCTTGTGTGAAGCCGAAGGTGGTTAGCTCACAAAGCCTTAAACGAAGTGTCTCTTAGGTGCAACTGCCGGAACACAAGGGTCGGTGTTTGGCAGTGGATCTTCAACTTGAGGGTGGTAAAGTATTACAACAGAGTACCCTACCAACGTCGTATGGATTCCTCGATATGTTTATACCTTTGTTAGAATAATGTGAAAAATGATGACAAACAAGAAATTCAATTTATAACACGGCAAATCATAACTAGAGCAAAGGCTCTAATGGAATGACATCCTCAAAACGACCGTTATTAATTTAATAACTGATTGTGAGATAAAGCACAAAGGTGTAAAACAGTGACCTTCAAAAATCTCAACACCCATTATAAATTGCACAACCCTTACTCAGGTTCGAGAAGCCCGCGTTGGCAATGACAAGGCATGACTGTGCTCTAACTCCCTAAGTAATTACAGACACGTCATATTTTAACGTGGAGCATGTAGGAAGGGATAGGGTGGCTATGTTGGTTAGTAAATTGGGATTCTATAGATTTTGTTCATAGAGATTGAGTTATAATAAGTTAATCATAATAGTAATTAAAAAGTTTAAATCTTTGTAAATGAAGAGAGTTCTATATAGTTTTAACATGCAAATCCTATTTTTCTTTGTCAGAGAGCTGAAAAGCATCCAGGCGATCCATCTGATTGACAATGTGTTGTCGATCTTTATCCTAGAAGGCAAGTGCTGGAACATACCGGTGACATAGTGACTGATTTTCTACTCATTTAAAATAAATAGTTACCTACAACCACAAACTTTGTAAATTATAATACCCACAATTTGGCACTGCGAAGACTTTCCCATCATATGCCAAAATATTGAAACATAGTATTTCACACATTCCAAGGTTTTAAAAGCAAGAGTTGTCTAGTGAATAAGTAATTTAATAAAAAGCGTTCACAAAGTTACTGTCAGATTAAAACTTGTAAGTAATTTCATTTCATAGAATTGTCGGAAGCGTGGGCGAGTCCAAACGAATTAAATGTAATCTCACATTTACCTTACAGTTACTGCTAGGTACATTATTCGAGTGATAAGTTTATTTTCAAAAACATTATTATAATATAATGAACGTACTAATTCGGAGATTGACATTTTGAAGTCATAAAAGAAGTTATTTACGTGATTTAATTAATGCGTTTCATAAGTAAGGCTGATTATGCTTGGTTTAAGTACTAAACTTCTTCCCAGATTATCTGATGCAAGTTCATAAAACATAGGTACTTATGTTTTTAAAATATGTGGAACGTCGCCCATTTTTTTTCCGCAAAGGTATATTTTTCGATGGGTTACTGCAAAAATCTGACGTTTGACAAATGGAACGTCAGTTCTTATGTCAGATAAAGATAATTCTGCATCCCAGTTTGACGTTAGCTGACAGTTGTTTATGATTACTGCCCAATTTTACTGTATGGAATACTTCGTCCAGGATTTGGACGAAGTATTTATCAAGGACTTGATAAAATTGTATTTTTTAAGTTATTTATAAATTTTATGAGAGACGCCTATTGTAAGAACAGAGTTCGTGAACTTACTTGATACTATCTACTATTGGCAAACATTCTTTTGTATACGATTTTTGTTAAATTCTATCTGCAAGTCAAAGTAAGTATTTTAATAGAAGGTACAATTTATTATACCAATCGCACTAAATGTGATTGTTATAATTGCTTTAAAAAGAATACTCCCTTTTATAAAGTATCTTCTAGAAGAGTTTCCTCACGAAATTTTAAGTTCTCTCAATTTCTTGTAGATTCCATCGTCAAAACTATTTTTTAATAGAAATGGGACCAATCTGGAAGTATACCCCTTTCAAATAAAGAAAAATATTTCAAAATCGTAATTATAAATTACAGACAACCGAGGTAACATTAAAAAAAAGTGAATTGAGAACCTCCTCTTTTTTTAAAAGTCGGTTAAAAATATAGCTAGCTAATAATACCTATTAAATTATACAGCATTATTTTTTATTTTAATATAAGCCTTGAAACATGCAAAATTCATAAAACCATGCAAACAATGAACAATATTGACACTTTATAATCGACAATCAATAATTGTAGGTTATATTTTGTAGGGTAATTCATCATTGGGTGACGTGAGGGTTTATGTTCGGTGATTAGACTACCCTTTGGCTCTCCATTAGCGATGGTATTATATGCATGTATAACAATATTTTGTTTCAACTCGTTTTTACGTTTTACTAAAAATAATGTTTATGTTACATTTTACTTTTATTGTTTCTTGAGAAGACGGTACTTATCAAAAGTTTTATTTATTATTATCTTAATATATTATTACCATGTCACGATGTTGGTCCGCAATGAACTCAAAAACTACTTATCCGATCTTAACGTATTTTTTTCAAAATGTGTGATTTGTTCCAACTTAAAAGATAGGATAGTTTTTATCCCGATTATTTGCTTTTTTATACTGGGAACGCGGGCGAAACCGCGGGGAACAGCTAGTATTTCAATATATGTATCAAGATACAATTTAATAATAGTAAATGGAAATCTATCTGTCATTCTAGCTTTAGTTACGACATCACGGCTAAACTACTGTATCAGTTTTAATGAAAATTGTCATACTAACTTAGGCAACTAGATATAACTATCTCAGATTGGATTTTGAAAATGGGCAGTAATAATAATATGATAATATAATAATATACTTTTTTACCTATGACGTGTGGGAAAATCTACGGGAGACAATAGTATCAAATAAAACAGAATAAAAATATTATTTAACTAGCTTCCGATATACAAATAAACAAACAAACTCACATTCGCATTTACAATATTATTAGGATTAGGATAAGGAAGCAAAATTTTGATTTATTATTATTAACTTACATTTTAATATAAATCATCGTAAGTCCATTTCATGTACTTTAACTTTTAGTATTCTTGTTTTAAAAAAGAACGAAAAAATTTAATTGATTTGATCAAAACCTTGGATACCACAAAGTAGGTACTAATAAATAAGTTATGGTATAAAAGCTTTTCTTCTACATCTATAGTATATATAAAAATGAATCACCGAAATGTTTGTACGCGCATAACTTCCGAATGACTGCACCTATTTGGCTAATTCTCTATTTTTGTTGTGTTTGTAATTGTCAGAACACGGTTTGTATGAAAGAAAAAAAAATACCGGGAACGTGGGTGAAACCGCTAGTCTTTGATAAAAAAGAAACAATAGTGACAGCAGTACAAGACAAAAAGGTCCATCTAGATTATAGAGTCTATATTATATCACAAAAACATGTATGTCAGTATATACAGTGCAAAGCAAAAAAGGCTAGTAAAAAAGTAAAAGTCCAAAAAAACTAGGGGTGCAAATGCTGATAAACAGCTAAAAAGTCCGGAACAGCACCATGCCGGGTCCATCGAGGCGTAACACCGGACCGTGCCGGATGTGTCCGGTTTAGAGAGACATTAAAACGAGACCGTGGTATATTTGCGCTTTGTTTGGGATTCCGTAGACAAAGCTACCCAGTTTTGATGTGATTTTTCCGGATTATAATCTCTTTTTACGATTATCTCGACGAGAAAAACCATGCAATCATCAAAATAGCATATGCAGGTTTAAATGAAAATAATGTTGCAAGGGTACGGGCAAAAATATTTAAATATCTTTTTAAATGCTAGATAGTAGCTTTATTAAATAAATATTATTAGTAAAGAATATTAAGGAAAACTAACAAAATAAATAGTCAACGTTTCATCTTTCAAAATACTCGTGTAACTTATTTCAAATGAAACGCTGCGTTAATAATGCAAAAAGTATACATGCTCTATTATTCCATACGGAGCTGTTTGTCGCAGATGCGGCTGACAAGATAAAAATTCTAGTGTCTGAGAAATAGTACGCATTTAGAATTTATTTCTACGACATAAGAATGAAATAGTTTATTTTATTTTCATATTGTAAATTTTGTAATAACGTACAATTACTTTTTTTCGTCTAAAAAACTTATTTTTTAAAAGCAATAACTACTGTCCCTCGTGGTTCCATCCGCTATTCCAGGATAAACGTTTTGTGTATTTATTTCCGTAATCCACGTTACCCCTCTTTAAACAGGTTGGTTCGGACATACATACTGACAAATGGACTGACTTACAGGTAGACAGACGTACGGATTCCTATTTTTGGCTCGGCCATTCTACTCAAATATGGGTAAATTAAAAAATAATAATATAAATACTAAGTTTTCTATTCCAATTACTTACCATATCAAAGCTATATTAAAATTATATTTTCTTCATTTACCCCTATTACGGAAAATCCTTTCTTAGTAGGTACACCCTTATACCTAGGTATAAGGGTATATTTTACTAGTAATACTTACCCAAATTTTGAGACATTCGACCAGTTGAAAATTTTTTTACATGCAAAAATTAACTTTCTATTCCACCTTATTCCTTAATAAGGTGGAATAGAAAGGTGGTCAATTTTGAAATTAATTGCATGAAGGACCGAGGTTTAGACAAAAAGTTATCAAAGCTATTGTAATAACTAAGACAGTTGTAAAAACTATTATTTTAATGGACTTATCTACAGTCCCTTTGTGAGGAAAAGTTTAAACAAATATATGACCGACGATATTTTAGGGGCTTTTGAATCTCATCCCTATCGTTTCTTACTTACGTAGACGGAATATTAAAGTAAGTGGTTAAGTCTCTTATACCTTATATACAGGCCTTGTCGAGTACTTCATAAAAAGTCGATAGAATGTACCTAGTCATTCTGAAAAAATCCTTGTAAATTATGGATATTTAGTAATTTTAAGTTTCTTTTAAATGTAATTATATACTACTACTGTTACTATAATAATCTTAGATAAGTACGTAATTCTTATTTATTTAAAAAATGTGAAAATTAACATTCTTGATTAGTTTTTATAAATAAAAATCAATTGCTGAATGTATGTGAGCGCTTCAGAACGGCTGCACCTATTTCGCTAATTACTTTTTGTTGTGTTTGTAATTGTCAGGGCAAGGTTCGTATGGAAAAAAATATTTAAAAAATCGTAGATCCCTTGGAAATGCGGGTGAAACCACAGGGTGGGAGCTAGTATTAGTAACTAATATAGATTAGTACCTATATGTTAGATTTTGATACACAACTGATTTTTAGATTTGAGCTGATAAAGACCTCAAGATGCCAATGGAAACAAATGTTTTAATAAAATAAGAAAACAATATTTTTTATATACAAACGTACTATAATTTTAACTAAAACCCTTAGTTTTGCTTAAAAATAAATTGTCCTGAAAGAGTTGAGTACAATACGACCAGATGTATAGTAGTGGCGCTTTTACTCCGCCCATCGCCTTTAGTGTTTTCAAATACCTAATACAAATGCTTTAAACCTATGCTTATTTATATTGAAATAAAATATGTATTTATATCTATACTAATATTATAAAGCTGAAGAGTTTGTTTGTTTAAACGCACTAATCTCAGGAACTGCTGTTTCGATTTGAAAAAATATTTCAGTGTTAGATAGCCCATTTATCGAGTAAGGCTAAAATTTTTATTCCGGTAAAACACAAGATCCCTCGGGAAGGCGGGTGAAACCGCGGGGTGGATGCTAGTATTATATATATTTTATGTGTATGGCTGATGCTGTACAAATAACTATTGAAACATTGGATTTTTTTATACCGGGAACGCGGGGAACAGTTAGTATGTTATAAAACATACTCAATCAAAATATTTCAACCTACTCTGCATAGATAACCAAAAAAACTGCCTCAGCTTTCACTCAATTTCCAGGCGTTTAGCATTTGACCTAAAATTTGGCTCAAAACAATCTGACTAAGATTCCCTTTTTTGAATAGCCCCATATTTCACCGCAGCGGTCATTAACGTCACGAGCAAGATCGCCGGCTCGTAAAATATGTTATTATAATGCCGTACTGCCACTTTTATCAAGTACGGTTATTTTACATATTCTAGATTCGTTACTAAAGTTCACAAATGGTCACAATGTAGTGACTTACGTTGGGACCTCATTTGAGGTGAACATGATTGAGTTTGTGCGTCATCGAAACTATCCATTATGCCTACTACCGTTAAATAAGAGAGGTAGAGCATAGCGATATGTCGCTAAAAGAACAGCTCGAGAAGCTCCACCTTATAAAATACCGCAGCCAAATAACTTATAGTTGTGTTCCTGCGCGTTAGTAAGATCGCCAGAGCTCATCGGGGAGGGGGGAAGGGTCGGCAACGGTGTAAATACTTTATAAAAAAATACTAGAGAAATAATCACTAGCCCAGTAAAATTATGAAGGACTTAAATTGAATGGTGAGTATTATATATTTACATCTGACAGGTTACCGTAACATTCCGTGTACGAGAAAAAAACTACATATAATTTCTTGATACTTTTAATCAAAGAAAACTGCAAAATGTATTTCTGAATTGATTATATTGTATAGAGAATTAAAAGCAAAATAATATCAATCACTCAGGTGTTGAATCTACCTACTTAATATTACATAATATTTAAATATTATATTACATTACGTAAAGTAAATAGGGCGGTTAAGTTTTCTCATTTTAGCGCGTCTGTGTGCTCAATACTTAAACTGCTACTTAGCAGTACATTATAGATGAGATGTGATTTCTTTGATCGATGGGCCCCGATTTGGACGTCGGTCGTTTAGACCCAAACCTCCTCATATTTTATTCACAAAATAGCTGATGGAAAGATACTTACGACTTTCTTTACTGAGATGAAAAAAGTAGACAAATACTTGTCTTTTGTTCTTCGAGTTATTTAATTTAATAACAATATATTAAACATCATAGCCATGGTTTAGTGAAATCAAAAGTCAAACTCGTTTTTCTAAAATATATTTTTTTTTAACAAACCCTCTAAACTGTCCATAGAAGTGATACTTTAGTCCTTTAAAATTAGTTTAAGTCTCTATATACATTTTATTAGTATAAAGCCCCGCTTGGCTACCCTAAGCACGGTTGACAGAACACTTAATACCTTACCAAACATTCAGCCCACAGCGTAACCTTTTAAATATTCATATGCTAAGAATGACAACATACGACATGCCTACACACGTACTTACTACAAAATGTTCTTTGAAAATATTTGTCATGTTTGTTTTAATTTTTTTTTATTTGTGCATTATGGAGAAAAAAAGTTAAACTAAATATGAAGGTTTTATTCATTTGAATACAAAATACATAAGTAATCAACTATGTTTAATTCATTGAGTTTAAATACAAATAGTAATAGGACAGAATAAAACTAAAAATAAAATAAATAAATATTCTTGGACACTATTCCTCACACACGGCCATCTGACCCCTAACTAAGCAGAGCTTGTACTATGGAAGCCAGATAACTGATATACTACATATACTACTTTGCTTTGGTAAATACATACATATATAGATAATTACAACCAGACACAGGACAAACATACATGTTCATGCACACAAATGTTTTTCCTGAGTGGGAATCGAACCCACGACCTGTGGCGTGATAGATAGGGTATCTTACTAACCACGCCAACATTAAAATATTGGCCTAAAACTGTCATGTTCAAGTTATAAATTGAATTTGGTTAACGGTTGAAAAATTTTGGGGATCATGTTACAGAATTACTCTTCTTATATTCAAGATAATTATATACAAAATTTAATACCAACTTATAAATAAAATGGTTATAATCATATATTTAATATATCACGATATATTTTTTTACTATATGCTGACTAAGTTAAAACAAGTCACCCGAAAAACTATTTAGCAGGTTAACAAAAACAAAATAAAAGCTAAACGAAAAGAAAACAAAACAGAGCAATATATAAACCCCCCTGTTTTACGGAGTGATTTATACTTGTTACATATATGTAGAGTCGTCCACACGGCACCGGACTGTGACCGGATGCTACATCATCCGGTCGGTCCCTGATATAACCCGAAAACAAACATATCGGACCCGGTTAATCGTCCGGACATTATGCTAAGAATTCTAGGCTTATCAAGCTTTATTAAGGATTCGGGTGATGCTGATAATCGGTTGTAAGCTTCACTGACCTCAGGGTGCTGCTTAAATTTCAGTTTGTTCTATGATTACCTATATAGATAATATCATATTATTATGAAGGGTGTCCAGAGATACTTGGGTGTGGATCCGATTTGGGTGACAAACCAATTGGGCAGTCTACTGATTTCACTGCCTATGTATGCGAGATAGTCTGTTACCTCGGAGAAAACTACTGAACCGTATTTAACAAATGACGTGTCTTTGGTTTTATCTTGACCCGGAAAGTATCCCAGGGTATATGACGTCACAGGAAATCTAAAATAGCGAACTCAGGATGATTGAATAAAATAAGGTAAGTGAACTTAATTATACCCTTATATTACATAGGTACTTCCATAAGGAATGAAACAGTCGATTGGTAAACGCACTAAAGTTAAGTTAGACTTACAATTAGCACTTAAAGTTAGAATAGAAAGAAAATATTATCTGTTAATTCTTATATTGATGTATTTTAATTATTAATTTAATTCATCAGATAGTTAGTTACCTAATTATTGTATATACGTAAATATGGTACATGTATTTAAATTTAATTAGGAAATTTCGTAGGCTTACTAATTATTTACCATTCTGTATTTATGAACGCTGTATAATTAGCTGTGGGTAATATTAGCCTTTCCGAGTATAAATGATTGACAGTTACTTGTGTAAAGGAATATTTAATTTAACGCTTGTATATAGAATTAGAGGTTAGTTAGTGAAATTAAACAATAATAAAATTTAAAAAAAATATGATTAAATTTATATTCTGACTTTAACTCTTTTCTAAATACCTTATGTATTGATGATCATAGTCAAAGTATAACCAGAATACGCGAAAGTTGTAGTTTCAATTTCTACAAAAGAAAGACTATTATAATTATAGCATATACGTATACTTTGTAGTAGGTAACCGCCTGACTAGCTACCACCGTCAAGTCGAGAACCAGACATCGAGAACCCACTGGTGTGTTCCTTTTAGCCCATCTAAGCTTAATGTGTTTATCACCTGAGCACAATTAGTGGTATCTCTTGACTAAGATAATTTAATCAATATAAAAAAAATGCCCACATATATTTTTAATCGATCAGTGTAAGTAAATATGCACCTTGACTCAACTAGAAGATGACTTGAGAGTCTCAAGATGAGACTGAAGCTGACCAAAGAGCAAGCAGATTTTTCAAAGTTATGCAAAGAAAATCGTGCACATTCGTCACATTCAACTAATTTTCACCGTCATTAGATATCAAAAATACTGATTTCATTTTTTTTTGTTATCATTCCTGCAATTAGGGGTACGCGAGTTTGAGGTTTATCTTGAAGTGGTATGCAGGAAAAACTAATTGAAAACCACTGACCTAGACTTACATCATTTTAAGTATTATATTATTTGTCACGGCTAACATAGAAAATCCCAATAGTATTTGAAATGAAATAAAGAAAGAATGAAGGAAGAAAAAAAAACATTTTTTTTTTGTGGCAATAAGTTAAATTAACAAAAATAAAAATGTTATATATATAATATATTACAGTAAAAAAAGACTTTAACCTCAAAATGGTCAAAACTTGGCATAAAACAGGTTATAACATATTATATCTTTTAATTTCACATCATTGCCCTACATTCATAGTGACGTCACGTGTTAAAAATATGTTCTCGTTTTATTTATGCAGTACCTACTTCTAACAAATCTTTCGTTAATGCCACGTTGACAGATCTGGCTTTCTCTGGATCAAGGGAACATGTACCTCCTCTTTTTCTTTTCTTTTCTTGAGACGGTTTATCGTTTATTGTCTCTCGATAAAAGAATAAAGTAGAATGACATCTGATTTCTTATCAATTAATTTGAAATTTTACAAAAGAAAGATAAATAGATCAAATATTTGTTTGTTATTATTTTCATAGTTAATAAAATCCGCTTATTATCTAAACAAACATGTTAATAAATTGACTTGAGATTCCTGTTTTTTTAAATCAAATTTATTATCTAAAGAGTTACAATGTAAACTATTTTTTTCTTTCTTGGTTCCTAAAGACATTTAAAATAATTTCAGGACCACCAAATAAAAATATCATATCTTAAATAAATATTATTCGACGCGACATTCGAAACGAGACTAATATATGTTTTTTCTTTGTGAAATATTTAAATTAAGTATATGGGATTTATAAAATATTTCATAATGTATACCTACTTAAATATATTAACATGTACTGGTACTATAATCTCAAAAATGTAAGACATTCAAAACCCTCTAATACTTTATTTTAATCTTGAATGTTCCATACCTTGCCATGAATCTTTCTACCGATACCGAGAAACCGATAGTTTCTTAATTATACTTTAAAATTTATTGCACATGATAAAATGATCTCATGTGTACCTAACAATTAAAAATATGATAACTCTTATCAATGAATTTATGTATGAAGCAATAAAAAGTCGTCCCGAACCTAAGTAACAATACACAATACGGATCACAATATAACTAACAAAATAAAAACGTAACGGTACTTGATTAAAATTTTAAGCTATGTTTAAATTTTCAGAATTGAAAAAAAAAGGGTATTTCGCCTATTGAGGTTTGAAAAGGCTTGCGTATGTTTTACTAGATTTACTAAGCCAAGTTACAGTTGAAAAATTTGTACCAGATCAACTCAACGTTAAAAAACAAGTTGCGGTTAATTTTCACTACCTCGAAAAAGAACTTCAATTATTATTTATTCTTTATTATCTAGTATATATTTAGGAACGTACGTTTCATTCCAAGCATACATATAAACAATACTAAGTACATACAAATAATACAACTTACGAACTGAAAAAGGTCAAAAAAAATTGTAACGGTTGTGACCACCGAACCGCAACGAATCACCAGGCAACCCTATCCTCACCCAATTAGGGTCAATTTATAATACTAAAACTTACCGTTGAAACAGGTGAGCAACCACAATAATGTGGTGCATACATGCGTGAAAGCCACACGCTTGACTCCACGCCTACGCACCATCGCACCAGTATCATCGAACTACAATCCCACTAAACCAATTCATAGATTCACCCCGAAATGTCACTTAATTATTAACGATCAGAATTTCACCCGCGGATTATATCGTGTGACGTAACAAAAAGTTCCTACTTTAAATTTTGGAACAAGGCGTCTACTCACGACGGAGCCTCCTAAACGACTGAGCGTTGCACGCGGCAAAGGCTTCGAGGGTGGCGGGGGTTGGGACAGTATTAAATGTTTTGTATCCTCGCAGAGCTATTTCCCGCCGAGAGGGGCACCACGTGCCATGTTTAGTCAGTTTTCGTCTGAATGGCCGCTAGGGCTATTTGTATTTTTATTGTTGTCGTTAAACGAAAGATCATTAGTGGTGATCGTTTTTTTTTTCCTGTTGATTGTTCGCTACTGTTCAAGTATAGTATAGTTAATTGTACAGTTCTTTTTCCATTTAATTAAAAAATAATGAATGGTTTGATGTTTTGCCAATTAAAAAATGATCCTCTTCGAATGCTCGGTTGAAATAATTGACATCGTCAGTTACGTAACTTCCGGGAATAATATCCCTTATTATGATAATATTCAGTGTAACGTTGGAATGAGGAAAGAAGAAAGAAAAACATGGCGTCGATTTTATAACGATAACGTCCCGGAGTATCACGAAACTCGTATTAAAGTCGTCGGCAATGGCCGAAGTTTTGGCGGTTTCATGCTAGGCCGTATTGATACCGGGAGTTTTAGCTGGAAGCCAAGTGGTGAAGGCCTCGCGCTAAACTTTGAGGTTTACTACTCGATTTGGGAACTTTTATGAACATCCAGAAAGTGTGAAGCGATTTGTTTGAGTGAGGGTGATGGATTCACTTTTTTTTGTTTATTGGTGTAAATAAGGTCTATTAGATGTTCTACTTTGCTTCTTTTCTCGTCAATTTCATATTCATCTGTTATTTTGTGAGTTTTTTGAATAAAGGATTTACTTTCATTTTAAGATATTGGTTTAAGAATTTAGATTAAATTTCTGTTGTTTTATGAACACAAATGATTTTTTAACAGTTATACCTACATTTAAAAAGTAATCGTCTAATTAGTTACTATGAGAGAATCATCGAGAAGAACATCATCAAAAATAAACTAATGTAGGCTTCACAAAACAGTTGCTTCTGGCGTCTTTATTTCCCGACTCCTACAATTAAGGGACTTTCAAGGCCAGAGTGAATAAATAGGCTTTTGGGCAAACGTACTTCATCATTGCTTTCTCCATCGCCCTTCGGGTCAATGTGGGTCAGTGGCTAAATGCTTAATATAAAAAAATGAACTCAAAAACCCTTTTGGCTATGAAGTACCTAAATACAAAAAATAAACAGAAATTACACAAATAACGCGGTAAATAATAAAATGGTGCTATTTTGAAAATATAGATACAAAAATTACAATTACAAATTATTAATTTGTCTAAAACAAGTCCCACGCGACACGCTATTTTAGATTACAGTAAAATGCTAAAGCTTTGAGAGAATTTTATGTGCATTTATTTAACACAATTGGAAGCTTTTTTTACAACCAAATAGTTAAAGGTTATAAATCACTCGTAATTTGCATACAATTAGAAAAAGTGGACGCTAATTACTTGAACAAGCTAATAGTACCTATGATTTTTACAATGAAAAGCAACATTGTACACAAACCACACAGCCGGAGCAATATCTACATGTTGGCAATATTGAAACTTCTGGCGGTAGTGTTGCTTGTCGTTTTATTGTATTCAACGAAGCGTAGTATCGTACATGTCCACTGTGTGACAATTGCAATTATATTTTCCTCGCTGTATTGTGTCCTCCTCTTGACCATCTTTATACTCTTATTATTTGAATACGGTCTCCTTCTCGCTTTGATACTCAGGATTGTTACTATTATGTGAATCGGAATAGAATTTTGTTGCTTGATATTATATTTTGATTTTGTACTGTTTAGGAATGATGGATCAAAAATATCATTGGTAGGTGTACTTACATGTTATTTTTTAAATATTTATACTCATATTTTTTTTCTTGTACAATGCTAATTTATAAGTCAGATAAGAAAAAAAACATTGGCAATATTATTTGAATCTAATTTAAGCAAAGCTTGGACTCGAACTATGGAAGCTAAACAACTGATATTCCACTTATAAATGATATCGTCTTATATTAGCTGAGGACCTTTAAATACTTTAATATAAATCAAATTATATCTAGTAACAAACACATAAGCCTCCTTTTTAAAAATAAAAATTCACAGATTTTTTTTTACTTTACTAGGCTACTTTCTTTTATATCATTAGGAAGTTTGTTATAAATTTGAGCACCTTAAAATTTGATATTTCTAGTTCCATAGTTTGTTCGTGGAGTGTACAAGCAGATATTGTTAGCGTTAAAAGTTATTTGGAGTGGGTATCTTTAGTCAGATTTTTTCTAATCAGCAAACAAGTATGGAATTTATATAATTGTGTGATTGTCATCAATTTAGTTCTATTAAAATACAGTAGCCGTTGGTGTTAAATTGTTAAAATGAAAAAGTAATTTTATAGTTTTATTTTGAATAATCTGTAACTGTTTTAAATTAGTTTTGGCAGCCAAACCCCACACTTCAATTAGATATATTAAATGAGACTTAACGAGGGAGTTGTATATAACATATCTAACAGATTCAGGGAAGCAACGGACAGTGCCCCGTAGTATGCCTATCAGAGATGATAATTTTGAGCTCAATTTTGCTAAATGTGATTTCCAGCTAAGCTGGCCATCAAGAATGAGACCAAGATATTTTTCCGATTCTACCTTAAATTAGTGGTTCATTGTTGATGTGTAATACTGGGATGTTTGGATGTTTTTTTTATTTTTAGGACAAAAATCATGTAATTAGTCTTAGCTACATTGATAGTCAGCAGATTATACTGGAACCAAGAATATAAGATATTAAGGTCAGCTTGAGTCTGTTTAATAACAGTTTGAATTTCCTTTCCATAATAAAACAGGAAATCTTAGTAACATCGCATAAACAAACCAAAGCTACGGGGTACCTGGCGACTTCAATATTAACAAGTAGAAGCCAAGGGTCGTTGATGTCCGTGTAAGTACTAAACTAACGAGACCTGTGCCATTACGTGACAGTGTCTGTGTCCATAGTAGGAAAACACCCTCAAGAGATAGTAATGAGGCTATATTTTTTTATGGAATGCCGTAGTTTAATGTTATTAGTTTGGACGATTCCTTACAAGGTTAATGTCTTGACCTTAATTTACTGTATCGAATCTTGGACAATATTGTTGTGGCTATAGATCAGATGGGCTTACGGGCTATTTTTACGACTTTTTTGGATTTGGATTTGATTTTATTTATTTTATGTTATACAGACCAGGGAATCAATGGGGTCAAACACCGCAGTCACTACATGCGGCTTATATCAGCATTTAATCAAATTGTCAAATTAATATATGACCCCACGAATACAGCAAAACGAACCCCTAAGACTAACATTATAATAGTCCTATATTATTCTCGGCAAACAACCAAATCCGAGACTGGTTTTTATAGAATCTTAATGAAGTGTTATTGCAATATTTTTTTTAACAGAAAATCTATTGAGCGTATTTCAGTGCCAAAAATAACATAACACTTAGATTGTTTTCTTTTAATTAAAATTATATTAGGTTTAAAAAAATAAAAGTATAACAAATAAATTAATAAAATATTTTTTTGTATTATTTTGCATACTGCATCAAAGGCAATTAATTCTCGTGGAATTTGTTCGTGTTGCAGGAATATAGAAAATAAAAAACCCCAGCGGGCGTCTTTTCTTTTGTGAAACAGATTACTTTCATGAAGAAACACAAATAAAAGTGTGTGTTATTCTGGTTTTGTTTTTAGAATAGAAAAAAAAACAATTTATAATTCATTAAAATGCACATATCTTAATTATATTGTGTCATCAAAATTGACAGTAGACAATTCCTAAAATTATCATAATGTTTTGGTACTAAAGTAATTCACTAAAAATATTTTATTCATTGGATTTTCTACGCCTTTGATATTGAAATTCTTAATTGAAATCACCCACATACTGCATCAATATTAAAAAAGAGCGTTAGAAATAATACAAACACTATAAAACCCAATGTTCACATAAACATAAAAGGAATGCTTCTAAACCTAGCTAAAGACTATCAATTACCTAATAATACTATTTCCAAATAGTAAGTAATTTTTATTTTAATTTATTTATTTATATCAGATAATTATCCATATGGGTTAGTAATAAGATTTACAGTCTATGTTAGTAACATTAAAAATTATAAATTAAATTAATGTAATGTCCAAGTAATGTCCAACTAAATAATGCTTATATTACTAACTGCGTTTGTAATAAAGACGCACTAAATCAACCCCGTTCGTGATGCATAACAGTGGTCCCATATTTCCATGCATTTTCTCAGTTAATATATCTTTTAAACGACTCTCTGTGCTACCCGCTGAGGCGTTGTATAAATCGGATGCTACATTTAACAGCGTTCTAGCGTCTTAGTGCTAAATTTACAGGCTCTATTACTGTAAAGTATTTGAAAAAATCTATTGTGATCAATAACTTGATCACTGTGTCATTTATTTACGTCTATTATAAATCAGGTAACGGAAATATTTTGTAATCAATCTCCTTTGTAATGTTTATTAACAGTTTTTAGCAACTTAATTAGAGTTTTTTTATTTCTGACTAGCTTCCGCCCCGCGGTTTCACCCGCGTTTTCAAGGGATCTTATGTTTTCCCGATATAAAAAATTGCCTATGTTCTTCTCCGTCCCATAAGCTATGTGAATACTAAATTTCATCACGATCGGTTTTGCGGTTTAAGCGTGAAAAGGTAACAAACAAACAAACTCACTTTCGCATTTATAATTTAGTTATAGTTATAATTAAGTTAGGATTAGGATAGTTAGGATTATATTTACAACTAGCTTCCGCCCCGCGGTTTCACCCGCATTTCCAAGGGATCTTATGTTTTCCCGGGATAAAAAGTCGAGTAACAAACATAGAAACACACTCACAAATTTTCGCCTTTTTATTATTAGTGTGATTTGTTGCTTCAATCAAATTGATGTAAAATATCGTTTTCCATACAAAAGTGAGTTCGTTTGTTTGTTAACTTAATTTCCACAGCAAATTTATTATAAAGGTGAAACCGTAGGACATAGCTAGTGAACATTTAAATTTCAGTTTATTGCGTAACTAAATGGATTCTTAAATATAAACAATATACTTTGATTTGCTTTGCTATGTAACTTACTTAGAATAAAAAAGCTATCCTTATTATTATTAAATACGGTATACCTAATTAGACTAAGCTATAAAAATCATTTTTTCATTTGAGAAACATGATTATAAAATTTCTTATAGTTTAGGAAATACCTAGTGTTTTCTTTTTATTCGAAGTTATTCATAGACCACGCGCAGGGCTGAAATTATTATCTAACTATAGCAGTGCGCAAGTCACCTAAACTACTGAACGGATGTTCACAAGTAAGCTGAGCTTGGGAAAAATATATAGAAATGTTATGAATTCTGTGCGAGTGAAACCGCGGTTTAAAATTAGTTATCTAAACCAATTAAAAACCTTAACAATCCAAACAGTTCTCATTTAGGTTTAACCTTGGCTCGAAATGAAAACCTATTTCATGCTTGATTGATTATTTTCGAATAATTGATAATCTTCTGATTAGAAAAGTTTTTGTTACTAATGAATAGGTACACTAAGATTTTTTCTGCCTATGAATTCCATTGAACTGACTAAGGTAATTTATTAAAATATTTTACCGGCCAAGTGCGAGTTGGACTCGCGCACCGAGGGTTCCGTACAAACTTCGTCCATCGTTCATCCATCACGGGAAATGCACAATTTTATTTATTTACCTTATTTGAGGTTGGTGCCAATTACCTCTAAATTGTATGAGCGCCCATACAACTCAGAGGTCTTTATTAATTGGCGTAACTATGTCTGTATGGGGACACCCTTTAATTTTCAACTTTTTTATTGTTTAGAATTTTTCCTTTAGTTGTGCTGTTTTTGCCAATTTTTTTTTTTATATTTGAGTTGATTAAATGAAAGATAAATTGTGGTTTACGATTTATGACGTATAAAAAAAAACTACGCACTAGATCTCGTTCAAACCAATTTTCGGTGGAAGTTTGCATGGTAATGTACATCATATATTTTTTCATTCTCTTAATTTAGAAGTTTCAGGGGGGGGACACATTTTACCACTTTGGAAGTGTCTCTCGCGCAAACTGTTCAGTTTAGAATTTTTTTTTACTAGAAATCTCAATATGATTTTTGAAAACCTATCCATAGATACCAAACACGTATGGGTTTGATGAAAAATTTTTTTTTTAGTTTCAGTTCTAAGTATGGGGAACCCCCAAAATTCATTGTTTTTTTTTCTTTTTTGTGTAAAAATCTTGATGCGGTTCACAAAATACATCTACTTACCAAGTTTCAACAGTATAGCTTTTATAGTTTAGGAAAAAAGTGGCTGTGACATACGGACGGACAGAATGACGAATCTATAAGGGTTCCGTTTTTTGCCATTTGGCTACGGAACCCTAAAAATAGTACATTTTTTGACCTTAATTAAGTAATTTATATTAACATCTACAAACCACTTCATTGGTTTAATGACTTCTAAAAAATTTTACCCGTTTCTTACAATATGTATCCAATTTCACCGTCAACTTCCCACTAAAGCTGTTCATTTACAAACTCAGTGAGATCTCGTATAATATAGGTGCGGGGTATAATTACTCGGCTATCACGTTCTAAACTTTGGATACTTAGAATCCTTTGAAAACTAGATAGGACATAGTAGAAGGCTTGTCAAACACATTGTAAATGTATACTAAACTATAATAGTGCGCTTTATTCGCGTTTGTTTAGTGTTCATTAGTGTTCAATGTACAAGTTTTCAATTCCTATAAATAAAGGTGACCGAGGAAGGTAAACATGTGACAATTTCAACAGTGTTATAATTAAAAAGCGTTTTGAAAGAGTGTTATACATTAAAAATAAGGGTTGTAATAGTGTTAATATAAGTTATCTATCTATGTGTAAAAACAATATAATATGTACATATATTAAATTTATTGCTTTACATATTCCCAAGTCATTGAATAAGCTATTTACAGTCTAAAGGTTTGCATGCCATAGCATATATATAACTTCTATAGGTACCTACTGACTAGCTAAGATAGTTTCACATAACAAAGTTTAAGCCCCAACTAGAATAAGTGTTAAGCTGCATTGAAATGCCACTGTACTTCCAGGGTATTTCATGGCCTGTACAATGAACTGTTTTATGCATAGAACTTACAAAATTTCGTTTTGTGTAACATACATTACTGCTATAACGTTTCTAATCATACTATAGAAGTTAAGCTATGAAGCAATGGATGTGGAAATTATGACGTTTTTATAGAGGTTAATTATTATGGTGTTTCTCAACTGTCAGTGTCGATGTAGAGAGACTAGAATCCGTTCTTCCAGCACTTAGTAAAATATTTGAAAAACTGTTACTCAATCAAATGTTAAAACACTTTAATGAACATGAGATACTGCATGGTCATCAGTTTGGTTTCACGAAGGGAAAATCTACTTCCGATGCAGCTGCAAAATTATTGAAATCCATTTATGAGGCTTGGGAGGGTTCACAGGATGCAATTGGTATATTCTGTGATCTATCCAAGGCCTTCGACTGTGTCGACCACCGTACACTGCTACTAAAGCTAGACTATTACGGAATTCGTGGAACTGCTTATGATCTTGTTCTATCTTATTTATCTAATCGTCAACAAAAGGTAGGGATTAGTAGTACAACATCTGAGGGCTCTTTAATCGAAATGGGGGTACCCCAGGGCTCAATACTAGGACCATTTTTGTTTTTAGTTTATTTAAATGATTTACCATATATTGTAAATGGCCTCTCAGATATAGTCTTGTTTGCTGACGATACTTCGTTGATTTTTAAAGTTGATAGAAAAGACAAAGATCTTATAAGAGTAAATGATACCTTGTCAATAGTCTCCAAATGGTTTACTGCAAACAATTTGTTACTCAACTCTAAGAAGACTAAATGTTTAAGATTCTCTCTACCCAATGTAGCACAAGTAGATAGTCAAATAATAATAGATAGCAGTAATTTGGACATGGTTAATAAAACTGTATTCTTAGGTTTAACATTAGATAATAAATTACAATGGGGTCCTCATATAGATTCTTTGGCAGGTAAATTAAGTTCTGCTGCATTTGCTGTAAGAAAAATTAAACAATTGACGAATGTCGAGACGGCTAAACTAGTATATTTTGCTTACTTTCACAGTCTGTTATCATACGGTATTTTATTATGGGGAGCAGCAGCCGATATTGAAACTATTTTTATACTACAAAAAAGGGCAATTCGTGCAATTTATAGTATGGGTCCTCGGGACTCATTAAAGCATTTATTTAAAGAAATAAATATAATGACTTTGCCTTCACTCTACATTTATGAAAATATAATGTTCATACGTAGAAATATAGGAATGTTTAAAACAAAAGTAGATGTCCATAATATAAATACAAGGCAAAGAGAGAAATTAGTTGTTCCATATTTTAGGTTAGCCAAAGTTAGCAAGTCATTCCTTGGTAATTGCGTTCGTTTTTATAATAAAATACCTAACTCGGTAACCAAGATGACCGATTTTAAATTCAAATTTTACGTGAAGAAAGTTTTGAAGGAAAAGGCTTATTACAAGGTAGCTCAATATATTGAAGATAGGGATGTTTGGAAATAGTTTCACTCTGCACAGGTGCACTTCGCATATTGTTTTTTTTATTTTATTTTTTTAGTTTTAGCCATTATGTAGCGTATTTGCTATTATTTAATAAGAACTTGTTTGCGTTACATTTTATTATTTACTTGGTATTGGTATTTTTCTTTTTGATTTAATTGTATATTGTATTGTACATTTTGCTGTTATTGAAAAAATATAGCCAATAGTCAGATTATAAAAAAAAAAGAAAAATATATATAAAAAATGTAACCTTGCTGAGTTTCTTGCCGGTTCTTCTCAGTTGAAGGCTGATTTCCGAATCGGTGGTAGCTTCAGTAGATTCGACCTTCATAAGTGCCCTCCTAGGGCCTAAACTGAATAAATGGCTTTGACTTTGACTTTGACTTTGAGAATGGAAGACTCTTTAGCGTAGTAATAAGGTAATGGTGCCTTAATGGTATTTAAACTGCGTTTCATAGTCAGCTTCATAAAAATGTTTATGTTTGATTTTCCATTGTGACATGTTATAAAGTGTCGGCAGAGTGTCGTGTGTTTTAAAAGCCTTTCATCGTTTTTATACTTTCAACGATGAAATTTATGTAAAAATATGCTGAAGTGATTATATTCTCTAGGGTTCTTTAGGCCTTTGAAATTAAAATACCTAGCAAAGTCTACATTCAGCGATAAATATCTCGACTCTTGCATGCCAAGTCACGAACGAAAAGAAATTTTGTTGACTTTATTTAAAACATCAGACGATAGATTGCTAAGACCTTTGTCGATTATGATCGTTCATAAAATGTTGAAAGTAAATTTTTGATACAGAAAATATTTGAGAAAAACTGTTAGAATATTTATGATTAAATATTCGTTTATGAGTAGGTATGTTTGGAATAAGTACAAAACTTATAGACAAAATTCTGAGTTTTTCAATTCAAAATCAGTAGTTCCAAATTTTTTTGCTAATATCCACGCGATCGCAAAGTCGGATGTCGTATGTCGGGTCACGACCCACCAAATCCAGAGAATGTATGCGGGGGGTGCGACCGAATCGCGATATCTGATTGAATCAAATATGTGGTTTCAAAGTTTAAGCCGGCTTGAGGGCATTTCGTGGACGGCAAATTTCAAGGGCTTTGTTATTTTTGGTTGAGTGATTTTTGATAAAATAACTAGCTTTGTCATTTCAAATGTGATACTGTGGCAGTTATATAGCCATTTTTTAATAAATTATTAATGTGTCGATCAAGCTTTGGATAATAGTATCTTGTACATAATTTATTAAATTTTGAAATTAATTTTAAAATAGAAAAGGGGAATTATTAACCGCATACCGTAGCAGCACACCTAATAATCTACGTGTACACCAAATAAATGATTGCACTACTAATTAACTGAGTATCAAAGCTTGTACCTAGAAATAATAATAATTATTTATACATCTATATATTTTTTCCAAAGTAACTATAAAAATATTAATTACAAAAATACTAAACTGTTTACATCAAAAATAACAAATGCTAATCTAATAAACGAAACACGATAGTCTATAATAAAATTTCTTCCTATTCAGAAACGACACGGATACTTTAGCATACACTTCGTGGTTATTCTTTTTCTTTAAATATTATAGACGTTAAGTTTAATTTATTTAGATGTGCAAATTTTAGTATATTCTGTTGGGATTTTTTTTCAATTTTTGATGAGCATTTAAATACTACCCAAAAAAATACTTATTTTTATATCATTCCAAATTCAACCCGTATAATGCATCATTTGGTTTTCACGTTTTTCTTGTGCTTGAACATAATCTCACCATTATAGGTGATTATGTGGCCGAAGGTGGTAAGCACAAAAATCCTAGAAGGGTGTTCTTTAATATACGTAATTACAACAGATTTTATTCGTTATAATTTTAATTTTAAAATTAACATATTAATAATTACATAGAAATATAGCCCTATGCAACAAATTTAACAATCTCTACATCTCAATCTGCGGTCAGTATTGAACTTTCAAGGAGCACAATCACAACGGACGTTGTCTGGTAGGCGGGTGTCGCGAACTCTCAAACTTTTCTACCAGTTTGTCACTTTGAGTCAAAAGTTTGAGAGTACAACCCACCACTTGAAGCGGTTCGACTGCCAACTTCTCATGATTGTGTACCAAACTTCTACGATAGTTCGCCCCCTTTTTATTTTATGACGGGTGTCAATTACGGTATATTATCTTTTGTTCTTTTCGGTAAAAGTTCGAATTGAGGTTATAATAAAGTTGCCTTTCTGCGACTGTTTGTGCTAGTGTTTTGATATCTGGAAATCTGTCTTTATTTTATAAAATTTTACATAAATATTTTGTTCTTTTTATTAAAATAAGTTTGGAACCAATATAACATAACTTTTAAGCTTTTCTTCTAGAATAACCGTAGTCGATTCTATAGCAATTTTAACTAAGAAGTACAATGAAGCAATTTTTTACTCATGGCTTTGTAAAAATCAATGATAAATAAATAAAATAACTCAAAATTTATTGACTCAGGATATAGACTTTTTCATTATCGCCAACATATATAAATACTTACTCGTGGCTTTCTGTTAAAAACACGCAGCGCTGTATTGAAGCCGCCTCCGTATAATCCTGGCTAATCCTGGTGGCACCTCTATTATATTGTACATTCCCTGCAAAGTGCCTAGAAAGCCTGAAAGCCGAGCGAACTTTCATTTGAATAAAATGTTACAATATAATGCTGCTTTTAACTTCCCCTCATTTTGTTTGAGACCAACAATGGATGTTGTTGTTTTTTTCTACTGATTGATGGTGATGAAATAGGGTGTCGGTCTCAGTAACAATGCCGCGTTGGTAAAGGGTTAAAGTAGATTAATAATTCAAGGGAATTTGTCTTATCACACAATCATGTTCAAAGAATTGCTGAAGATCAACGTACGTTTGATTTGAAATCAAATTTATTTCCATTAGTACCTAGTTTTATGATCAACCAATAATGAGGTTAAAGATTCTCTTAAATATATGTTTTATAAACATTACGAGAAAAATAAGACTATCAAATATCTCTATAAGAGAGATGTAGATAAAAAATACCTACATCACCTGAGTAAATCCAGTATATATATTGAGCTACGTGTTGTAAAGTAAATTACAAACACAAATAACCACCGCCACTGTTGTGTAAACTGTGTTACTTTGAATTAGGGACTGGACAAACAAACAGACGGCCGAGGCAATTTGCCCCTGGTCTTATTTATTATATTGACTCTGAAACACTGACCATGGAAAAATGTGCTTACCGTCTTTTATTTCTTAGATTATTCCAATCCTTCGAATTTATCCTATGTATTGAGCCTCTTAGAACAGTTAACCAAACAAACATGTATGTAAAGAAAGAAAATGTCCGTATTTTACTATTTCGTACTCTTTATATTCCCTCTCGCAATCGTCCACATTCTTTATGCTTCATAAAAATTGAGTATACACTTATATTTCAGCTTTGTCGTAACATCAGCATTGTATAAGTCTTATTATTATTTTTATTTTATGCGTAATATTAAAGTGTATCACCAGAAAAAATACTGTGCATCGTCAATAATACGTAGTCGGTTTAGAAAAGTCGCCCGCCTCCGCGTAGTGTCGCCAGGATTGTAGCTGGGAAAGTAAGATAGTTTTATGCCTACATTTTTTGCATCAGCTTGTTGCGTAGCAACAGGCGGGCAGTGGAGCGCGGGCGGCTCGAAAGTACTCCTTGAAGCAGTAATTTTATTGTTTAATCGAATGTCTCAATTAAATTACTAACATGGTCTTTATATTTTTTATTACTAAGTATTACTTACAAAACACTAGACATTTAACTGGTATATATGTGACTTGAAATTATAAGTTACCAATTTAATACTTGAATATATTTCGACTGCCCGGTTATGTTTGTTAATGATTGTCCGCTCTGATATCTTAATTCGCATTTCTAATATTGTGTAAAATATAGTAGTAAAATAACGTAGCTTCAAAGATTTCTTTATCTTTACTAATATTATCTATACTAATATTATAAAACTGAAGAGTTTGTTTGTTTGAACGCGCTAATCTCAGAAACTACTGGTTCGAATTGATAAATTCTTTTAGTGTTGGATAGCCCATTTATCGAGGAAGGCTATAGGCTACTTTTTATCCCGGGAAAACATAAGATCACTCGGGAACGCGGGTGAAACCGCGGGGCGAAAGCTAGTTAGTCATATAGGTACTTAAATATCATTAGTGAAAAGTCTACATTCAGGGACAAATTACTGTCGTGAAGATATTTTGTTACCTACGTATTTATTACATTACTAGCTGACCCGGCGAACTTTGTTCCGCCTTAAGGCTCCAGTCTCCCTAAAATCAGTGTTCTTGCGGAATTTATCAGAAAAGAAATATTGTTTTTTAGTCATCAGAAAAGCAATAAATGAAATATATTTTACGTTATTTTAAAGTGTGAGATTTGAAGTTTCCAATACATATTTTATTTTTTAATTTGACGCCACTTTTATTAGCTTTGTGAGGCTTTAAACATACCTCTATTTACGTTCCACGCGTAGAGGGTCTCATTCATGCACACGCTACGAAAAAAATATAACAAAAACAAGAAATGTATTCAGATTACATTTGTCGGCAAATCCTCTACAATAATCTTATCTAGTTACTTTTTTTCAAAATCGTCTCAATTTCTTATTTAAATTGCTTTAAAAAGTTATAAATTTCTGAATTTGACCCTTGCAACATATATTTTTTTCTATTACAAAGTAATGGTTTAGAGAAATCACACTTTAACCACTCAGAAAGCAACTACTTATCTGTCGAATAAAAAATATAAGCATTCAAAAAATCATTTGATATAAATTTACCGAGACTAAACATATAACACAACGAACGCTGTCAATTCCCAGCGAAATTGAATGGAATTTTGATGCATTTTATGTTTTATTTGTTTAGTTTCGGTAAATTTAGTGCAAATGATTTTTTGAATGCATATATTTTTTATTCGACAGATAAGTAGTTGCTTTCGGAGTGGTTAAAGTGTGATTTCTCTAAACCATTATTTTGTAATAGAAAAAAATATATGTTGCAAGGGTCAAATTCAGAAATTTATAACTTTTTAAAGCAATTTAAATAAGAAATTGAGACGATTTTGAAAAAAAGTAACTAGATAAGATTATTGTAGAGGATTTGCCGACAAATGTAATCTGAATACATTTCTTGTTTTTGTTATATTTTTTTCGTAGCGTGTGCATGAATGAGACCCTCTACGCGTGGAACGTAAATAGAGGTATGTTTAAAGCCTCACAAAGCTAATAAAAGTGGCGTCAAATTAAAAAATAAAATATGTATTGGAAACTTCAAATCTCACACTTTAAAATAACGTAAAATATATTTCATTTATTGCTTTTCTGATGACTAAAAAACAATATTTCTTTTCTGATAAATTCCGCAAGAAAACTGATTTTAGGGAGACTGGAGCCTTAAGGCTCCAGTCTCCCTAAAATCAGTGAGTCTCGGTAAATTTATTTCAAATGATTTTTTGAATGCATATATTTTTTATTCGACAGATAAGTAGTTGCTTTCGGAGTGGTTAAAGTGTGATTTCTCTAAACCATTACTTTGTACTAGAAAAAAATATATGTTGCAAGGGTCAAATTCAGAAATTTATAACTTTTTAAAGCAATTTAAATAAGAAATTGAGACGATTTGGAAAAAAAGTAACTAGATAAAATTATTGTAGAGGATTTGCCGACAAATGTAATCTGAATACATTTCTTGTTTTTGTTATATATTTTTCGTAGCGTGTGCATGAATGAGACCCTCTACGCGTGGAACGTAAATAGAGGTATGTTTAAAGCCTCACAAAGCTAATAAAAGTGGCGTCAAATTAAAAAATAAAATATGTATTGGAAACTTCAAATCTCACACTTTAAAATAACGTAAAATATATTTCATTCATTGCTTTTCTGATGACTAAAAAACAATATTTCTTTTCTGATAAATTCCGCAAGAACTTTGATTTTAGGGAGACTGGAGCCTTAATGGCAATAAATAAGCAGCATTTTTTTTTTATTGGAAAAAATACAAAAAAATTAAATACCTACATTAATTAGTATAATAATGGCTTCAGGATTCTATTGGGACTACCAAGATATTGTAGTGCCTCGACTATGTTCGCGCAGGCCAGAACCGATGACTTTTATGCGATCATTCGTAAAAAGCACGCTTCCCTACTCAAAAGGATGCGCTGTAGTCCCAATGGTATCCTGAAGACACTGGCGAGTAAATTTGATACGCCTATGTTAAAGCACGCCATAGACGTGTTAGTGCGTGATAACGGATAAATGCTACATTACCCTACATTTCTAATTTTAAGTTGTCACTAACATAGTTTTTCTTTTGTAATACTAACAAGTGGTCCTCAGTTGTCACAATAAATAAATATTATTATTATATTATATATTATTAATCATTCATTATTATTTCTGTATTTTAGTACATAGGTTGCTCTTCACTTAAGTACCTTGTGATACACGACATTTTTTGTTTTATTATCAGGCGCAAAAACAAACAACGCAGATGGTCTTCCGACCCGTGAACATGCCACGTATAATTGACTATGGGAAAAACATGAATGTTCTAGATTTAAACCACAAACTTTTAAGGATTGGCCTTGTGAATTGTTGATGGTCATGGCAAATGCAAGACGTATCGGAAATTGAAGTCTTTTAAATTCAAACGGCATATCGGTTGGGATCATCGGGATCCTCGGAATAAGAACTTCCTCACCTTTGAATTTTCCTATCATTATCGTAGCGTAAATTACATTGTTCATCAATTTTCTAACCACCAAACGCGTACCGTTGCACAGTTTTGGTTGGTTTATGTTTCGAAGCATGATTACTACGGAGCCAACCTTTAGGCGTAAATTGTGCGGTGGTAAGCCAGGCACGTCCAAAGAGTTTAAAAATTCAATTGGATAGTTGGTGGCTTCATCTTCATTTGTGACGCAGTCAATAGATTTGAATGAATGCATTGTTCCAATGATCTTATTTTGAATTATGTAGTTCAGGTCATCTACATCTTTATTCTTAGCCGCTAAAATTGCTCGCTCACTCAACCATTCATTATTTTTGTAGTTAGAAATAATGTTTGGAAATACATTGTTGATAAGTTCGTCTTTTGATGAGACAAAATTACAGAAATTATTTGGAAATGATATTAATCCGCTCGATTCATCGACAGGTACTTGACCATTACCGATAGTCAGCAATTGCTCCGAGAAATCTTCAGCAGATGTATCATTAAGCAATGTAACTCTCATGTTTGTTGTCAGCTGCAGTTTCTTCACACAGCGCCATAGATTTGACGATTTGAGGCAAGCGTTTATTTCGTCGGCAGCCGTAGATCTTGGAATTACTGGCAGTATTTGGCGGAAATCACCAGACAGTAAAATCATTGCTCCTCCAAAACATCTCGAGTCATTGCGTAAATCTTTTAGTGTTCGGTTAAGTGCTTCTAATGCACGTTTATGCGCCATTGTGCATTCGTCCCAGATGATGATTTTCGATGCCGCTAAAACTTTGGCCATTTTTTTGGCTGAATGTTTTGCAATATTACACGTTGGTTCTTCAATAGTTTGAAGATTTAATGGTAATTTTAATGCTGAATGAGCCGTACGGCATCCTTCTAACAATGTGGCTGCTATTCCAGAAGAAGCAACCGCTATGTTGGATCTCGCCCGAACAGTTGCTAAAACTAATGACATGAGGAATGTCTTGCCAGTTCCACCAGGGGCATCTAGGAAATATAAACCACCATTTTTATCATCGATTGCCTTCATTAAAGTATCATAAACTTCCTTTTGTTGGTAATTCAACAGGGGTACATTCGTTTGAACTACTAAATCTAATTCCTGGTGATCATATTCACGTTCCCGTTCCAATTCTCGATTAAATGCGTCATTCATTTCACGATATGGCGCTGGCATTCCTAACCTGATTAATAAATTACCACACATGAGGTAACACATATCTTCGATCAAGAGTAAAGCACGATTATGTATCTCCTCATTCATCTCAATATCGTGATTTCTGGAACTGACACGAATTTGATGTAAAATATCTTCTAACATATTATCCTTGTATTTGTGCCACAGGTTACATGGGTTTGATGGAAAACATGTCGAAATTATGATAGCGAATAATGTGCGTATCTGACTTGGAGATGCAGAGGTAATGGCTTCAGCGATTGTCGTATCCCAATGGGTATCGTTTTTTAATAAGTTCTATTCTTCACATGCAGCACGATATGTTGGGAATATTACACCATTAACAGTTCGTAGTGTCTCAAATGACGTTGGTCCACGCACATTTACCAGCAACAACCGCAAATAGAAACATTCATCATTCTTTGGTGATTTCTTACAAATATCAAATTGTCATCTATACGTCATTACATAGCTGTCGTTATACGTCAATTACATAGCTATCATTTGCTTTTGTTATTCCAAGTCTGATTCTTTTTTGTTATACCACGTTTTATAGTGACTGACGTTTCATGTCAAGTCACACGGGAACGCTGTCGAACGGGATAAAAAGTATCTTATGTCCGTCTCCTGGCTCTAAGCTACCTCCCTACCAATTTTCACCCAAATCTGTTCTGCCGTTCTTGAGTTATAAGTGGTGTAACTAACACGACTTTCTTTTATATATATAGATATATTTTGAATGACCTACTGCACTACTTAAACTATATAATGAACTTCTTTCCTCTTATTCCCTATATAGTGTTTTTTTATAACAAGCAGACGAAAATCATGATCATTGTCAAGAAAAGTTGAACTAAACGGATCACGCAAATAATAATAGATAAGTATATTGAAGGGCCATAGACCTATTAGACAAAATTTTAATTGCAAAATCACAGAGTATGTTAATGGAATGCCATATTTGGTACCCCGTATCTATATTTTAGAGCCATTCCCGGCTAAAGGTTATACATTCGACTCCCGGGTGGGGCAAAACTTAATTAAAGTTTTAATGAGCCGAGCGACATATGTAGGTATATTGCTTTGCTGTTGTAGATAAAATAAATACGTGTAGCCTTGTTTTTGAATTGCCGTGGTAGCTACACTAGTTTCATTTATGCTTTTTGCAGTGGGCCCACCTGATGATTCTATAATAGCTACTTAATATGATAAGAAATTATTGTTATTTTAACCATTTGTTTGTTATTACACCATAACAAAAAGATGAAGTGGTTAATTAACTAATGCTAAGCACTTTTCATTAATGTAAAACTTTTCATGTTTTCCGCATTGCACCTAAAACGGTTGCGTTTTGTATAACTTTTTTACACAGGACAGGACATTTTGGCTGTTTGCCTCTAAAAAGAGTTTCAATGACAATAATTTCACTGTGATGGCCAATTAATTTGTAGTTGGAATACGCTAACATTACCTGGAACATCCCTAAACGTGGAATTACGACCAGCACCATTTGAAATATTCAGTGTGTTGTTAACAATGCTGCCTTTGGGAAGACAAAATGTGAAGTAAAACTAAAAAATAATTGAGCATTATATTTAAAACTAGCCGCTCTTGTTGAACCAAAAATTGTAGAACTAAAAAAAGATCCATCAGATTATTTAACATACTTCTATAGGTACTTACATCATGTGTTATATTAGGATAAAAATAATTTAAAGAATATATTAACCAAAAACTGATTGGGTGCGATGAAGATAGAGTGAGAATACAAAAAAAAGCGGTTTGTATTTTTATTGTCTGTCGTTTTATCTGTTTGAACACGTTATTCTCCAAAACGACTGAACAGATTTTCATGAGATTTCTTCAGGTTAATTAAACTTAGCACTTAGCTTTTCAAATAGGCTTAGTTTTTATCGTAATCAGGATGAAAGTATATATAAATTTTACTAAGGCTGCACGAGCAAGGTGCAGGTGAAAATCTTATCAGAAATAATAAAATCAACCTTTCTTCTCTCCTTTTCGCGCAGCTAATAATGTGTCATGAACTCAATAGGCTAAATGCATATAATATTTCATCATAGGGATACTTTTCTCTAGTGTAAAACAGTCCAGTGTCATCACTAAAGAGCTGACGTGATCGTAGATGAGAAGTGCGAACATATGTACTAAACGTACCATTTAAAACGCAATAACCTCAGGGAATGCTGGGGAATCAGTGCAACTTGGCACCTTGCCAAGGTTCCATACACTACAGCAAGCAACGCTTACGGGGACACGGACGTTTTATATCGGTATCCGGCATTTTATTCTATTATGATACCTTTTAATGTAATTCTAAAAACTAATCCGGTTGGCGTGGTTAGTATAACCCTATAGATCACACCACAGGTGGTGGGTTCGATTCCCACTCAGGACAGACATGTGTGTGCATGAACATGTCTGTTTAACTTGAGTCTGGGTTTAATTATCTACATAAGTAGGTACATATTTACAAAAGAAATGTAGTAGATATAATGTAGTATACCAGTTATCTGGCTTCCCTAGCATAAGCTCTGCTTTGTTTGGGGTCAGATGGCCGTGTGTGAGGAATAATGTCCCAGACTATTTATTTGTATATTTTATTATTTAAAACTAGCTTCCGCCCCGCGGTTTCACTCGCGTTTCCGAGGGATCTTATGTTTTCCCGGGAAAAGTAACCTATAGCCTTCCTCAATAAATGGGCTATCCAACACTAAAATAATTTGTCAATTCGAACCAGTCGTTCCTTAGATTAGCCCCTACAACCTCACAAACTCATAAACTTTACCTCTTTATAATATTAGTATAGATCTGTTTTTTTTTTATTCTCTAGCTGATTTTTCTCTAAATTGCATAGAAATAATATTGAGAAGCTTCAATACGTTAAATTAAGACAATGCTCTATCGGTGAACATAGAACCTCTTCCTTTTCTTAAAGTCGGTTAAATACGTCTTCAATGTACATACATTGAAGACATGTAGACATGTAGCTAAAACGATCCAAATTTACAAATCACCTGTACACAAAAACTATCCACGATGTAGAAATGTATAGTATGTTGGATTTGTAGCCACACATTTACTATATCTTTTATATTATGGATAGTTAAGGTACAATTCCGACACCGATACTTCATAGACAGACACTGCTATCGCCGACTGCAAGCGACGCTGTGGCTCCTATACATTTAAGAAAGAAAGAAAGTACATTTATTAGACGCCACATCAGTACACTTACACAATAAAGAATAAATAAAAATAAACTAACAATAATTTAACACAGAACAATAATATAACATAGAATATAATGAAATACAATAGAATAAGATATATTATACAGTTATAAATGTGTACTAATTGGGTCTAAAAGGCCCCAGCTCAGCATGTGCTGCAAGTGATTGCAACGCTGATTTTCAGCTGAAGCCTGATGGGTGATTCACGGACGAATGGGTGGTATACATTAAATACCAATAATATATTTATACGTTATAATTCAGTAATAAGAGCATAATCACATAATAACATTTCAAAGAACAAAATAAAATAATTAATACATAATAATAAATATTGATTATTAATTGGATTGCTATAAAATGATATAATTATATTTAGGTTCGATTCCGACTCAGGACAAACATTTGTGTGCATGAACATGTCTGCTTTTCCTGTGTCTGGGTGTAATTATCTATATATGTATGTATTTACAAAAGAAAAGTAGTATATGTAGTATATCAGTTATCTGGCTTCCATAGTACAAGCTCTGCTTAGTTTGGGGTCAGATGGCCGTGTGTGAGGAATAATGTCCCAGATATATATTTTTTTTTTCTGCCGTCTGCAGCTGCGGTCGGTCGCTGCAGTCGGTGTCGGACTTGTACCTTTACAGTGTACAGGTGTTTTGAAAACTTGGATCTGTTCAGCTAATTATGCTGTTGACTGTACCTACCAGAGCACTGACTACAGTTTTATTAGTAACTCAAAATTATGGTTCTACTTTACTTTTGACAAAACCTTAATATTGAGAGTAATTTTATTGAAATTACAAATTGTCAATGTTTTGCGACAAAATTAATTGATTATTACTAATTTTACGTCTATTACTGAAATGTTATAGGACAAATAATGTCAAAATTGTTTCAACTCCCTTCGGTCTCCCCTATACAGATTGTCGTCTATTTTGATTAAGTTAGTATAGGTACTTAATATTATAAAACGCTCTCTATTTATCATTATTACTGGCTGTTACTAATAAATAAGTACAACTTACTAACCATACAAAATGTGTTAGGTAGTATTATGTTATTTCAATTATTGTACTTAACGGATCGCCGAGAGGTTGCGACACCACGTGTCGCAGCTGGTCCGTTATCTCTTGGTATTTTATGGGCGTGTGTGTGCAGGAATTTCAGAAATAACAATCGCAAGATATGGCAATGACTATATTACAAATTACTAAATCAAAACACTATTAAAATAACGAAGGATTACAAAAGTAAACTTGGATTAAGAGCTAATGGATTTGTGCGTGTGCACCGCGTGGCGACCATCTTAAAAGTGATCGTCGTCACCGCTATGACACTCACAACCCCATTCGGTGTTACCCGCTCTGATAAATCATAAATTCCCAAATTAAATAATTATTCGCATCGACTAAAAAGTCATTTAAATATCACAATAAATCGAGTACATTAATCACGCGCCGTTACGGCCGTCCTGCATCATCACACGTCCTCGTGTGCGTGATTTTCTTCATTCAGATCTATGGACAAATAAACAAACACTTGAATGCTCACTTATCAACTCGGTCATTCTGACCAAATCACCTTAGACTTTAAAAGGAGGCTTATCAAATTAACCTAAGACCAATAGCCACTTAAATGCTAAGACACATTTTACTGACGATATTAGTAAAGTACTACACACGGGCCACACAGGCCACACAGGCTATGGAGGCCACACAGGCTATGGATGACACACAGGCTATGGATGCCACACAGGCTATGGATGCCACACAGGCTATGGATGCCACACAGGCTATAGATACCACCCAGGCATTGGTTGCCACACAGGCTATGGTTGCCACACAGGCTATGGTTCCCACACAGGCTATGGTTCCCAATCAGGCTATGGTTGCCACACAGGCCATGGATGCCACACAGGCTTTGGTTGCCACACAGGCTTTGGTTGCCACACAGGCTATAGTTACTACACAAGCTATACACTTACACACCACACAGATTATTTTATTACCACACAGACAATCCAACAAATTATTCACCAGCACCCGCGCCGTTAACGGAATATTCTGACATTATTTGTTGGTGTTTGTAGCTTAGATTTTGGTTCTAGCCTTGTTTTGTTGCACTCCTGATTTTCTACTAACACATAATCGCCTACTCTGAAATTCTTTACTTAAGCTTTGTTTCTGTCAAACCGAGCCTTCTCTATAGAAACACTTTCCTCTATCGCCCGAGCCGCATGCTCTGATTACATCTAGCTAAATATTTGTCTCGTCTGTATTAACGCCAATCAACGATCATCAGTTGAAGTGATCTAGCAACTTTCCCTATTAAAAGTTCGTGAGGACTTGTCTTAATTGTACTATTTACAGTGCAATCAATTGCAAGTTGAACTTCAGGCAACGCTGCCTGCCATGATTTATGATTGCCTGTTTCGACTACCCTTAACATGTTCTTTAAAGTTGACATAACCCGCCTCGACTGGTACCCGCAGCAATCAGATGTAAATTTATATTGTGCGCTGTAAACAAAACTTGCCTATACCTAACAATGGCACCGTACTTTGGTAGTACTAACCTGGGTATCTACCAGCTAAGCTTTTCCTAATCACCACATTAAAAACAAAATGAAAACTTCTCACCCGGTTTGGTAGGAAATGAGCCCATAGGTGGCTTGATGGTACAGGCATCCACTCGTCGCTCAATTTGGCCGCCATTATAGTCTGCTTCTTTCTTCTTGGACTGCGTTGCAATGTGTCCCTGCTCGCCACAGTAGAAACAGGTAACCGGCGTAGAAGATTTCTTTGAGACATTGCCTGTAGTCTGATCCTGCACCGTTCCCGATCCCACTTCTGATAACGGATCGCCGAGAGGTTGCGACACCACGTGTCGCAGCTGGTCCGTTATCTCTTGGTATTTTATGGGCGTGTGTGTGCAGGAATTTCAGAAATAACAATCGCAAGATATGGCAATGACTATATTACAAATTACTAAATCAAAACACTATTAAAATAACGAAGGATTACAAAAGTAAACTTGGATTAAGAGCTAATGGATTTGTGCGTGTGCACCGCGTGGCGACCATCTTAAAAGTGATCGTCGTCACCGCTATGACACTCACAACCCCATTCGGTGTTACCCGCTCTGATAAATCATAAATTCCCAAATTAAATAATTATTCGCATCGACTAAAAAGTCATTTAAATATCACAATAAATCGAGTACATTAATCACGCGCCGTTATACTTATATATTGCAATTCAACAATCAGGGCAAAATGTGCGATGCAATTTTGTGCTCAGGTGTTGGCAGGGCCGGATCGGCGGTGGGTTGGCACTGAGCCAAGCTTCGTATCGGACACACAATACGGTTTTTCAAAATTACTGCCAAAACCGCCATGACATTGATAAATGATAGATTTTGGCTCGTATCATGATTTTCATGTCAATTTAATCTTTACAAAAAGCCGCATGTGTACTCTTTTCTTTTTAATTTATTTTGCATCCATAGTAAGTAAGTAAGTTAAATTGATGACAATAGTTCTTTAGAACCTTATTTGACATAACATAAATCTGGCAAAAACAATGTCATTAGTACGGATGGGAAAAAAAAACAATAGAAATATCAAACAAACAATTTACAATAACACACAAAGCACAAAAATAATAAAGGAAAAAAACAAGTATCCACAATAAAACAACATAAATAAATCTAATAATAATTTGTGATGTGATGCCAAAAAGATATATGCTGTGGCAAGCACTATTGGCACTAATTATTTCATAAAACATATCACCTAACTTTTGGTGATATGTTTTATGAAATAACCTACATCTCAAAACAACATGCAATCTATTACCATAGATACTCCAAACAGATTTAGTAATAGGTACCTATATAGATCCGCTGACATTACATTCGACAACGTATAGACCAATTACACACTTTCGACGTATACACAAATAATATAATAGATGCCTCGATGAATAATTAAAACTGTTCCCACGTATATCAGTTTCAATTCTACCAGATGAATAAATTAGTTGATTCTTTAAAGCCTATTATTTTGTTAATTGATAAGAAGTACAACTACAACATTTCCCGAAATTTAATATAGATTTATTGACGTTATGGAGGAGCAAGGTGGTAGAACACTCCATTAAAAATGAAGATCTTCCATCAGACTAGGTCATCGTGCATGGAAACCGCGGTCCAACTGTAGATGTTGGAATCTTGTATACATATATGCAGAGTGCTTAGGAAATTTCGATAGTGCGATGTAGAATCTAGTGGTGCCATCTATTAGTGTGGTAGTGTAGATTTCTGGTGTAGATGTTGCTACAACGTATATTATGGAGAGTTAAGACCGCCAGTTATATTTGATAGTATATGAAACGATCATATAAATAATATTCTCAGATACAACATGGAATTATTGCAACATTTTACATCATCTTAAATTTACTTTAAAGCTATATCATATGTCTACTGTTGTATTAGATCTCCTCTGAGATTCCAATCTCTACATTGTATTGTTTTTTTACTGTGCTTCATCACAATCTCATCATGGCAAGTGATGATGAAACGAATGCAGATAAGAAATAACTTAAATAACTCTAAGCCACAAGACAATGCAGAATAATGGTGTACCTTTGCACTCGTATGTATAGTTATCGAGTTTATTATATCTGTTCTTGATAGAACAAATTAAAGATGAATGATTGGTTGGATAAAAGCGGAATTTATTGATGCTAGCGCACTGCCTTGACGTGTGTTCTTAATATGGCGGAACGATGCCTTGTTGTGCGGAGCGCAGGTCCGGTCGGTGACGTAGTAGCCACCCATTGGCCGTCTTAAATGTCCCGCGCGCCTCAGTGTTGCCAAGACAGGCAGTGGCGGCGCGAACATCGTCCGGGGCGTTGAAGGCTCTCAAAGCAGCCTTCAACTGTTGTCTCCCTCCGTTGATGGTAGCAAGCAGAGGCGATTGATGGCTCGCCTGACAGATCCCTTGGCTGTGTCCACATCAGCTACACGTGGAACTCCGTCTGGCCCTGGGAACAGTTTGTTAACCCGTCCCAGACGCCAGCAGAGCGGCGGTGTATTGGGTTCTTTGATGAGGACTAGGTCGTCAAGCTTCAGCTCTCGACATTTGACTCGCCACTTCGTCCTTTGTTGCAGCTCAGCGATGTATTCAGACGCCCATCGACTCCAGAAGTGTTGCTTCATTTGTTCTAGTCGCTGGAACCGTTCCAAGCGGGTCGTGCTGCTGCCCACATAGCTCGTTGAGGGTAGTGATGTCAACGGCCTACCAATCAGAAAGTGAGCTGGGGTAAGAGGCTGGAGATCGTCGGGTGAAGGACTTAGAGGACAAAGGGGTCGGCTATTTAGGATAGCTTCTATTTGTGTTAGCACAGAGGTTAGTTCCTCAAATGTTAGGTGAGATTGGCCTAAAATTCTGTGCATATGGAACTTTGCTGATTTGACACCGGCCTCGGCTAGACCGTTAAAATGAGGAGCGTACGCGGGAGAGAAGCGAAATTCAATGCCCCGGCGAGCCGCAAAGTCACAGATAGAGTCACTACTTGACTGTAGGAAGGTACTTATGTCTTTAGCGGCAGCTACAAAATTGCGGCCATTGTCACAATAAATGGTTTTAGGCATACCTCTTCGTGAAATAAATCTTTTTAGGGTTAATAAAAATGCATCTTTGCTTAATTCACTTACCAATTCTAGATGTAGGCACTTGTATCTAAAGCATACAAATATGCATAGATAACACTTAGTTATCTTGCATCCTCGACCTTTGCGGTCAGTAATTAAAAAGGGACCGGCAAAGTCAGTGCCAACAGTACTAAACGGAAAATCAGGCTCTACTCGATCAGTAGGTAGATTACCCATTATATTTGACATAGTTTCGCCTTTGAATCGACGGCAGATAAAGCAATTACGTGCTACGTCTCTAGCTAATTTTCTACCACCTATTGGCCAATAACGGTTTCGAATAGAGGCAAGCAAGTGTTGAGGACCTGAATGTAGTAAGATTAAGTGTTCATTTTTAAAAATTAATTTGGTAAGGTAATGATCAGCCTTCAATACTAGTGGATGCCTTTTTTCATAGGGATAGGTGGAGGAATGAATGCGTCCTCCAACTCGAAGTAGACCTGCTTCATCGAGAAATGGATTCAATGAGCAAAGTGAAGCTTTAGCTTTAAGAGGTTTTTTTGAATGCAGACAATTAATTTCTTTAGGAAAGGATTCGTATTGGGCTATTTTAGTTAGGATTGTTAGAGCCTTTTCAAGTTCATGAGCCTCCAGGGTTCCAGATAGCTTATTGTTAGGGTGTTTACAGTTGTATATAAATCTAAGCGCTCTTGCATATACTCTTTGTAGAGTACACAGCTTAGAATATTTTTGAAAACTGAAATTGAGTGCCCCAGGCAGATCGTCCGCCACCAAAGCGGGCATGGCTTTCATTTCAGGTAACTCTACAGTTTTATTAGGAACGTTTGGCCATAGGGACTCTGGCTGACCAAGAAAGGAGGGTCCGTGCCACCACAGTTTGGATTTGATAGCGTCCTGAGGATCTACTCCCCTTGAAGCGAGATCTGCAGGGTTTTCACTAGTTGGCACGTGACGCCAAGTCATGGGGTCGGTAAGCTCGCAGATCGTAGCAACCCTATTTGCAACAAAGGTCTTGGTTTTTTGGGGTGATTTTAGCCAACCTAGGACTACATTGGAGTCAGTCCAGAAGACTTGACGATGTATTTCAAGCCTCAAGGCTTTAGTAACAGCAGAGGCTAGCTGAGCGCCTAAGAGTGCGCCGCAAAGCTCTAAACGGGGAATCGTGTAAGCTTTAATAGGAGCTACACGAGCCTTTGCACATAATAAATTAATTTGTATAGTATTATCTTTACCCACGGACTTAAGATATATGCAGCTTCCATAAGCTTTCTGCGAAGCATCACAGAAGCAATGAAGTTCGATATGAATAGCGTTATTTATAAGCACATGTCTGGGGATCTTTAAAGAAGATAGAGATTTTATTTGTTGACTAAAACTTAACCAGGTAGTTTGAATAGGCTTAGGAACGGGTTCATCCCAGTCTATTTTTTGGGACCACAGCATTTGTAATAGGATTTTTGCTTTTATAGTACACAAAGATAAGAGCCCAAGAGGGTCAAAGATTTTAAAAGTAGAGGATAAAATGGACCTTTTTGTATGAGTAGTGCTAGACGAATAATCAAGAGGGAAATGAATTTCATCAGATATGGGGGACCAACCAATACCCAGTGTGCTGGTAGCATTGCTTATGATTAAATTGGACTCATCATGATTAATGGTATTGGATAAAAGATTAGGTAAATTAGATCTATATTTTCGTAGAGGGAAGCATCCTTTAGCAAGTTCATGCGAGACTGCGCGCTGAATGTGACGTAACTCTTGCTCAGTATTAGCTCCGCAGAGAAGATCATCACAGTAAAAGTCCCCTTGGATAATGTTTTTTATCGTAGGGTCGACACATTCTTCGCCAATCTGCCAAATGCACCTAGTGCTTAGGAAGCTTGCACTAGAGAAACCATACGTAATGGTGTTCAATTTAAGAGTGCGAAGGGGCTCATCTTCACTGTCACGCCACAATATGAGTTGTAGGTTGCGGTCAGACTCTCTTACTAGGATTTGCCGGTACATTTTCTCAATGTCCCCTGACAGAACATATTTGTACTGACGAAAACGTAATAGAATATTAAATAAAGAATCTTGTACGGTAGGGCCTACCATTTGAAGGTCGTTGACCGATATGCCTGAGGTAGTAGGCTCAGAGGCATTGAAGACTACTCTTAGCTTAGTAGATTCACTCTTATCTCTTATTACAGGATGATGAGGAAGGAAATAAAAATCAGACGACCTTTCACCATTTGACTCTGAAAGATGACCGAGATTGGAATATTCATGAATAAATTGAGAGTATAGCCCTTTAAGCTCGGGGTTTTTTCTAAAACGAGCTTCTAGACTAAGAAAACGTTTTTTAGCTATGTGGTAGGAATCTCCTAGGCAGTCTAATTCATCCTTTAGTGGGATGCCTACGCAAAAACGACCATCATCTTCTCGGCGAGTAGTGGAAATGTAGTGCCTTTCGCAAAGCTTTTCTTCTTCTGAATAAGCTTGGGTTTGAGGGACATTTTCAAGTTCCCAAAATTTGGCCAACTCTTGGTCGAGATTAGAAGTTTCTTGTTTGAGAAGAAAATTACATATGGTGGGTTTAATAGGTGTAGATTGAACTGAGATAGAGGGAATAGGCCCAGCAATGAGCCAACCGAGTTTAGAGCTGTGAAGATTGGGATTGTTTGTCCCTAATGAGCGATGCTCAGTACCTATTAAATCCCAAAACAGGTCAGCACCTATGAGCATATCAATGGGGGATGGTTCGTTGAAGCTGGGGTCCGCTAGTTCAATATTTGTTAGGTTTAGTTGATTAATGTTAAAAGCGACTTTAGGTATCTTTTCTGTAATTGTTTTTAAAACTAGGCAATACATAGATACTTGGTATGGAGAAGTGTTAGATTGCAGTTGGAGAGCACAGCGGTCTGGGCTCAAATTTAAGGGGTTGTTACCAATAGCCACTATACTGACCTTTGAAGGCTGAGGAGTCAAATTGAGTCTTTGCTTTATATTGTCGGTGATGAAGGACGATTGACTCCCGCTGTCAAGTAAAGCTCGAACGGTAATAGTTTCCTTTGTTTTAGGGTTAGATAGGCGCACCATAGCGGTGGATAATAGAATTTCACATGTAGATAAGGCAGACATAGAGAGAGAAGAAGTATTAGCAGTAGGGTTAGAAGGAGAAGGGGACAGGTGTAACAGGGAGTTATGTCTCTGTTTGCATAAGCGACACGAACCCGGAAGCTTACAAGCTTGAGCGTTGTGACCTGGCCTGAAACAGTTGTGACATAAGTTCAGTGATGCAACTATGGAGTTCCTATCTTCGGGGTTTTTAGATTTGAATGAGGTGCACTCATAGAGGCGGTGATTGCCGTGGCACATGGCACATTCTGGATTAGGCTTGGAAGAAGGAGTAGTCCCCTTAGTAGTTACAGCAAAGGACTTAGATTGAATTTTAGGCTGAGATATATAGGGACCTTGTTTGGGCTTGTCTGAACGGTCCATCTTATGGCGATTGACAGTTTCTAGGACGTCGGCACGATTTTTCAGAAAAGAAAAGAAATCATTGAGAGATGGAACGTCAGATAGTGTATTCCTATGCTCTTCCCATTTAAAATTAGTACTGTTGTCCAACTTTGCCGATAGAATATAAATAATTAATATATCCCACTGGTCTGTAGGTAACCCTAGGGTGCTGAGGGCACGTAGGTTTTTAGTTACATGATCGATAATAAACCTTAGAGACTTGTCAGTTTCACGAACTGATTCGATATTAAATAAAGATTTTAAGTGGTTATTAATTAATTGCCTTTTATTGTTGTAACGGTTGCAGAGAAGAGACCAAGCTTCATCATAATTCTTGTCTGTGACTTCTAAGTTACTCAAAACTCGCGCAGCTTCGCCCTCCAAATAGGAAGTAAGATAATGAAATTTGTGAATGCTTTTAATTTTTTGATTATCGTGAATTAAAGAAGAGTAGATTTCTTTAAATTCTAACCACTTGAAATAGGTACCATCAAATTTAGGAATGTGAATAGTGGGTAACTTGAACCCTATGCTATCACAACCATTATAATTAGGATGATGACAACCATGAGAGTGTGAACAACTAGAAAGGTTTCTCTCTTGCTCTTTGAGGGGCGGGCCGCGCGATTGAATAATATCTTGAGCAATAGAAATACAGTTATCAAAATCTTGTTCAATTAAATCGCGAGTGATTATTTCGTTAGGTAGGCTAGACTCATTTAGTACCTCTATTTGTCCCTGCAACTCGTCGAACTCAATGAATAAAGCTTCTATTCGTGATAACTTTATCGCAAGCTTACTGATTTCTATTGGGGTAATAGATTCGAAAGGCGCTAATGTATCTAAATAGGCCTTAAATTTGGTTATACGTCCTTTAATAGAACCGCGTTTAATATTTAATTCTTTAAGCTTTAATTCAGATGCCATTGCGATAAAGTATGAAAACTAACTTGATTGAATGAATAAGTAATTAACAAAAGAATACGATACGCTCCTCGTTTCACAGTCCGGCGCAATGCAGAACCGGTTTCTTATCAGCGGAGGGACGTGCGACGTCGTAGCAACAGCGATGCAGGTGTTCACGCAGCGCGTAGACAATGGGTGACGTCACACGGTGAGCCGAAGCGCTCGATGTGTTTAGCTGGAATCACCGTTATACACAACTAAACAGCTGATTGCAATAAGCGTGCAGAACGGGCGGTTGCTAAGGCTATATAAGTGCTTATGTACGTAGTTTGAGAGTGAATTGACAAGGCAATAGCTTAAAATGTAATTAGGCAATAGAAAGGATAAAAAGTAAGCACTTCTTTTGCACTTCTTGTGCATGAATTTGTTGGCAAAGAAATGTCAAATAATAAATGATTTAGAAACGATTAGTCAGATTGGAATATTGTGGAGGTAGCGTGGAAATAGTTTGATGAAAGTAATATTGGCACTAAATTATTGCTGAATGGGCGGAAAGGTTAGGATTTGCGATTGCAATTAGTCCTAAATATAGGCTTTCCTTGGATGAAGTCACCCAAACATTTAAAGAGTCAAACCAGCGTGAACACAAATAGAAGGGGAACAAGTAAGGAATATAAAGGAACGGGCTCACAATTAGAATGATAGGCCAAGCGAAGAATAGGTTGCTTCCTGGGCTAATGAGGCTCTGGAATGAAGATCTCGTTCCGCTTTGGTCCCAATTAGTGATGCACGCTGGCACGTTGTGGGGGCACGGTGATGTCCGACGAAATATTCCTTCACGGCGCTCTGTCTGTTCACAAACTCGCTCCAGCGAGCTGCTTAGGGTGAAGAGATGCCGCTTATCGTCTTGATCCACGTTGCTGATTTCGATGACTGCTGAGACCAGCACGAAACGACTTGTTTTCCGTATTCGTGTGCAGGTCCTGTCACGGTCGCCACTTTTGCTCTTGATAGAACAAATTAAAGATGAATGATTGGTTGGATAAAAGCGGAATTTATTGATGCTAGCGCACTGCCTTGACGTGTGTTCTTAATATGGCGGAACGATGCCTTGTTGTGCGGAGCGCAGGTCCGGTCGGTGACGTAGTAGCCACCCATTGGCCGTCTTAAATGTCCCGCGCGCCTCAGTGTTGCCAAGACAGGCAGTGGCGGCGCGAACAATATCTTTCTATCGATGCTTACGTTTCAATATAATTCTCTTATTGGTACATTAACTGTTATCAAATTTATTTGTTGATGTTAATCCCGTATTACTTGAATTTGCGTTCCATTTAGATTTCAGCATTAGCATTAATTGTAGTAATATAAATGTATTCGTGCCTGTTGTGTGCGCAAAACTGCTTTCACACAAAAATATGAAGTCAAACATTTTTTATAAAATTACTTAAAAACATTAGCCTTTGAAGCTCAAAAATCGATTTTTACAAACAGAATGAGTGTCATGTATCTGCGTGCGCATTTATTATGAGGCCTGATTCGAGCGTGATGTCGCATAATGTTTGGACATAGTAGACAATCATTTATTACTTTGTGATAAGCCCATTGTCAAGCTGTTTGTAACTATGGAAAAATATTTTAAGTCAATACAGAGAAAATAGATATGCAATTGCTATACTTGGAATCAATAAAGATAGAAGAAATTTAATAAATTAGATTGAATAAATATTGAATTTTCAAGAGTATGATGTTGCTTGATGGCCCAATGTTTTTCCTTAGACGTTCAAGTTATTTGAATAAAGGTGATGTTAATTCTCTTTTTCTTTTTAAGTTGTACAGTCTATTTGTAGATAATTTATTTTGTCAATTTTTGTATTAATTGGTGTTTGTATGTTAAGGATCTAGACTTTGATTCAAGCCTTAGACTCAACTCGACTTGTGAATGTGCTAATTTTCTAGTTAGCACATTCACAAGATAAACATTATTCTTTATGTATTTTTTTCTTTTATACTGGCTTCTTTTTGTCATTTCTTAGAAAGAAAGAAAGAAAGAAAGAAAGAAAGAAAGAAAGAAAGAAAGAAAGAAAGAAAGAAAGAAAGAAAGAAAGAAAGAAAGAAAGAAAGAAAGAAAAATATTTTATTTTATGCACGCATCCAACACACACAACTTCAACAACATTTCAACACGAAATATGCATCAACACAAAAAAAAAATATTATGAACTAATACAAAAAACAGAATAAAGACACTATGATAGATTTATTTTTACATAAATAAATAACAATAAAAAATACGACTAGGCTGAATGGCTCTGAGCCATTGTCTGCCTTTTGACAAAAGAAGTACATAGGCTAGACCTCTAGTTATTATGTATCATCTATGCACAAAAAACCAAGTGTCAAGAACACAAAGTTTAAGTAGGTATTTGACTTTCCTTCTTTTATATAAATTTTTAGGGTATTTTTATTTTTTAAGAAAACACTGTATTGTTGCTCATATAAAATCTACACATGTCAATTTCTCTATTGACTCATTAATAGAAACATAACTAACTAATGAATCTAATTAATACTATTACTATCCGGCAGTAATAGATAGGTATCGATATCCAATATTGAAGCCGTAAAATAGAGGGTCGCGTTAATCGATAGGATTATCCTCCGCTGATGACACCTTACCGACCGACGTTCACACGGGTGAAGTGGATTAGAACCACATTAGAACACATGGGCCAGTTGGTGGTTGTATGATTGTAGAATATGTTAAGTAAATTAATCATTCCTATACACTGTAGAGCTCCAGGTCGTCAGTTCATATAGTCGGATCCACGCCGTAAACTTTCTAGTACGTGGTAACTTCTTAATTTTTCAAATAATTTATGTAGCCTACTATCTTAATTTTGTAAAAAAATCGTCGTTTTCTTTAAAGCGTTGGCTTTGTCATCGATTCTTAGGGAGATCTTAGTGATATTGCAAATTTTAATATAATGAAATAAGTTTTTTATGTATAATCTCTACCATACAAATATCATAAAGAATAAAAACTGGAAACAGAACTTTTACCTTTATTTAGTGCGATGTTTTTAAGAATTGTCCCAACTATTGTCGTCAAGACGTAGAACAAATTTCGTTTCAAGATCGATTGTTAAGCTCTGGCCTATATCTCGACGTGTGGGATCGACATGTCCAACTGTCCACTACACTTGTTGAGACCAATCTCACTTAAATCCGACAGGCTCCTGAAGCAAACAGATATAAGCGTATATTGATTCTCCATACAATATAGGTATGTGTAGTTGAGGCTTTAGTTTGGTTTGAGTCAAGCATTCTGAAGCGTCTCGGAATGGATTTGTTGGTAGATTTCAGTCGTATCTAGAAATTTCTATAGGATTATTGGAGTTGTCTACATTATATAAAAACATACAGTTTTTATATATTTCTGGACTTAATGTGCTTAGCATACATTAATTAATGTTAATATTATAATACTAAAAAGTACTCTCCGATTATAATTATTATTCAGATCGTAGTATTGTCCCGTAACTTTATAGTAATTCCACAGTCTATGTAACTCTTTCTTACAGTCGGCCAACTGACACGTTTAGACAGAGGAATCGTGCGGGGCTTGCGGGGTAAGAGAGAGGCGGTAGCGAGCCCAAGCTGCCATACACTCGCTTGGGACACTAGATAGACCACTGTATGTAATTACGCTATGGTAATTCTAACAAAACATAATTCTAACATAACACATGATGAGTGAGTAATGAGTAATAAGTGAGACATTTCTAATGAATCTTAACATTATATTATAACTAGCTATCCCCCGCGGATTCACCCGCGTTCCCGAGGAAAAAAGTAACCCATGTTCTTTTCCACACCATAGGCTATCTGTGTACCAAATTTCATTGCGATCGGTTCAGCGGTTTAGGCGTGAAAAGGTAACAAACAAACAAACAAACGAAGTAACTCACATTCGCATTTATAATATTAGTTAAGGATTAGTTATGATTAGGATTAGGATAGTAACTTTCTACCTAGCGGTCTCACCCGCTATCCCCTATTTTACCCCCTTTGTGGCTGAATTTCAGAAATCCTTTCTTAGTTCGTGTCATCGTGTTTCTAGTTGACCTGTCAGTCAGTCAGGATTACTTCTATTTAAAAAAAAAACTTATTTCAAGCCTATTCATTTTTATAATTTGTCATCGTGTAAATAGCTGAATACTGCATGGCATAAAGTCATCAGTCAAAATAAGTGTCTGGTAAAAAGAAACACTCAGGCATTTTCGCATAATATGTTATTTAATTGGTACTTAAAATGGAAGGAACCCTTTATGGGATGGCTCATAATTTATTCCTTGGATACATTACCCAGATTTGTCGTGCACCCACGAAAATGTGTATAATTATATAATTCTGTTAATTAGCGGTTGTAGAACAAACTTTATAGTAACTACATAATATTATTAATCATGACTAGTACATTTTATGTAGACCCCTTATGTAGTCGAGGGAAAACAGAATTAAAAGAATACTAATGAAAATTAATAAAGTGAAACTAAAAATATTTAATCAATCTAGAATGAAACTTGTGGCTAAGCCTATTTGAAATTAAATATAGAAATAAAAAAGGATGCCATAGTTTGTGTTAGTTTGTCTTCGACTACGACAACCATACCTATGTAGAGTTTAAATTTTATTCTGTCATCTTCATTGAAAAAGTAGTCAACGTATTATACGATTCTGTTTCAGTAGCCACAACAAATACCAATTTCATAACACATAGCAAAAAAAAACACCGACCAATTTTCAATATCATCACCTGCCGCAGATTAAAATCCATAAACTCAACATCCACCTGCAAAAAATCACCAAAACCCAAATAAAGTTAACTCTGTTCACAAAAAAAAAAATAACGGAAATACTCGCACGACAGTTAAAACATCCCGACAGGAGCGGAGAAAATTAAATGGCACCCTAGTAATAATAAAAATGAGTGTTTGGAACACAATGGGTGCGCCTGCTCTCCTTCAATTTGGCCCGACCCTCTCTCGGAATGACCACTGTCCACTCTCGCATTATTAACGGACGTGTATACTGCTCACGACGATATTACAAGCTATTTTTGGATTACTATGGAATGAAATGCGATGTTATTTAATATTTACACATAGTTACAAATACCTACCGCTCTTTAGTAAAGGAGTCTCGTGCCCCAGCAATAGGAACATTACATAGGAACAGAAGTAACTCTTACTTCTGGTAGAAAAGTATTTACAAGTGCCATAATTATCACATTGGAGAAAGCAGTGTACCACCACCATCATGGGGCCCAGTAATGATGGGAATGATTAAGCAAATTTTTGTCGGTAACTTTTGTAATGAAAATGTGTCGATAATATCACCGTGTACGTGTTCAGAATACATCCCCGTTACGACATTGCTTTCATTTTACCTGTATATTGACATTTTGGTCAGGTGTTTTTTTTTTATTTGACCTTTTCCCGTAATTTGTTTAAGTAGGTACCTTTATCTATGTAAAACCGTTTATGAATCATTTATATAAATCGTCGGTGAAGTTTTACCATTCAAATACATTACTGGTAAAGTAAAAAAACTAAGTAATTACATTTTATCGGTATCACACATAACAAAATATATGTTGCTCTGAATTACTTTAATTACAATTTCACACTAAGAATAACTACTGCTCATAAATTCAAGAGATTTGTAGGACATATTCCTCTTGTAACATTCCTTTAAGGGTACCCCCTTACCAAATAGGGATCGCGCGTGAAACCGCGGGGCGAAGATCTAGTAGAAATATACTTTAGCCTTGTTTTATTTTAATCAAGAAATAATACTAAATATCATTACTTATCTTGTTCATTTAATTTACAACTTTGTAATAAATAAAATAAACATTAGCAAAACCTTTGATGGAAGTTATTCTTGTTAGTCAGCTTTAATCCGATTTATACCTGCGATATGAGCTTTTTGAACCTTACTGGAGGGTGCTTTACGCGGTTTAATGACTACGTTTACATTTGATACAGTCTAAATATATTTATGTGTATTTCAATGCTCTACATTAGCATCGATAACATAATAAAAAAATACTTTAGCTAGTATAAAAAAATGGAGGTTAGCAGTTGTTTACATACTAAACACGCTTAATAAAAGTCCATGGCCCGTTTAGACTGCTTGAAATTATTCTTACACAACTACTAGTAATACTTTTAATTTCTCAGGTCATCTGAGGTTGTAAAAGCCTCTGAGAGAGCTAAATGCGAGCATTTCTTTCTTTGTAAAAATCTATTGCGCGGTCTATGTTCAACTTTCGACATGGCTGAAGATAAAACTGAATGACTATTTAAAAAAGAATAAAACAACAATGATGAAACTATTTAATCTTAAAACTTTTTATAATACAATTTACATTTTCTTAGGTTCATTGCCTCACAACCGTATAGTTAGCTGCAAATAGAATTATTGTTATCTTTAAAAGCAATTAGCTGTTAATTACGGCACTTTATCGACCATTTTTAAGGCTGTTGTGGCGGCCAAGCTGGCGTAAGTCACGAGCAAGACCGCTACGGAAGTAGGCGGGCAAACTAGAAACGTGTAGCGTTCTTTGAAGGGTTTTATCAATGGTATAGGAGGTAGCGATTAGCGAAAACAATCTTGTCGAACGTCTATGATCAAAATCATCATTTATCAGGCGTATGTAATTTACAGTTGAAACACGATTGACGTCTTGAAAATCATGATACACTGTTTTATGATTTGTATGTAAAGGCTTCGTATAGCAACATAATGCGTTATAAATTAGTTTGTCATAATCAGTGGAAGGAGAGCAATGCGTTCGTGTTAATATGAAAAGGTAAATAGCAGCAAAACGGTAGTTTTATTTAAATGTTGATATGATACAGTAAATATGATATTTGAATTATAATTGTGTGACCTTTACAATATAATATTATGGGGCTAGAATCACAGGTTGATAGGACCCGGATAGCTTATCTGATAGATAACTATAAATGTAGTCAAAATGAACAGACGAGTGAATGAGACGACCTGTAAAGATATCTACCAGCAACCTGAGAAACTGGCGCTAAGATTTATATTTGTTTATACGGTCGCTACCGCTTACCACTAAAGCTTCACCACAAAACGCAATGGTCACGCAACAATCCCCTTTTTTAGACTAAAACGATTATTTTTTAATAAATATGTTTTACTTGCCATAAATAATAATTTACTTTCTTTGAATCGGTTGCCGTTGAGTAGTAAATAAATTGTGTTTCATGACCTTCTCACTTCGTTATAATTAAGTAGTAAGAATTGTTGTAGATTAGTCAACTTCTTATGAGCATTCGAACTTTTGACGGTGACTTTCACATTGTGGCTTTAATAGTAACAAAGTTACATTAGGTGAATTACTTTAGCAATGATTGATTACTTTAAACGTACTTATAAATTGTTCTGAATAAATTTTCTTGCATGCAATGTTGTTTTGTAAAATGACTAATATTACTATCCTGGTCTACTATTATTTCTACTGTTCCCCGCGGTTTCACTCGCATTTCCGAGGTAAAAAGTGTATAAACTTCCTCAAGAATTGGGCTATCAAATGCAAAAATATTTTTTCAAATCCGACTGTAATTCCAGATAAAACAAAAAAACTCTTCCTTTATGATATTTAGTATAGATTAATCTTCAGGGTTATTTTTAATTGTTTAGCTTAACTTTCAGGTTTATTAGTAGTACTCTGAAAGCGTGAAAAAAACAGAAACAAAAAACAAAAAATAAATAAAAAGACTTACTTTCAATTTGGTTGAGTAGGTATTGAGCTAGCCGGAATTATTACCACATATGAGTAATTATTATATTATTTGTACATACAAATAAATAAAATTGAGGTGTCTGTTTGTAATCTCAAAATAACAGCTATATACTAAATTCATATGAAAGTATATACGGTAGGTACTTATAACAAAATATTTTTATTTTATTTTTTTGTTTTTCTGTCTGTTTGTTGCGGCTAATCTCCAAAATGGCTGGACTGATTTTAGCAGTACTTTCACTGGCACATAGCTGCTGCTATAAAGAGTAACTTAGGTTACTTTTATTGGTTATAGGCTTTTTTATATATCGGGAACGCGGGTGAAACTGTGGGGAACAGCTAGTCTAAAATAATACGATTTATCAATGTACCGAATTGTAAACAAAATAATTCATAGCATTTTCAACTTTTTATGACGTGATCAGCAGTAAGATTACTTGCAATATAATGTTCCTTTTTTCTAAAGCCATAGAGGTAGAGCATAGCGATATGTTGCTCAAAGAAGCTCGACTGGGGAAGTACCTACACCTTACAGAATACCGCAGCCAAATAACTTATAGCTGTGTTCCTGCGCTTGAGTAAGGTCGCCAGAGCTCATCGGGGTGGGGGGAAGGGTCGGCAACGCGCGAGTGATACCCCTGGTGTTGCAAGCGTTCATAGTCTACGGTAACCACTTTGACACACCTTTAGGCGGGCCTTATGCTTCGTTTGCCGACTATGTTGTATAAAAATAAAATACTTTTACAGCTTAACGTTCAAGAAACTTCATATAAAGGTCAGATGGATTTTAAAACCTCAACATAGGTTAAATAGCATTTTATCATGCAATATTGTAGATAAATTGCTTCACCGCACCTTTGAATAATTAAATATAATTTATAATGCTTTTGTAATGCAAACTATATTGTGTTTAAAACCAAGTTAAACGTTATTCTGTAAGGGAATACTATATTTATAGGTTCTATAAGTTCGAGCTTCCTTTTTAATACCTCTGCTAACTTCTTCAGGCACAAAATGCGTGATGAAATCTTATTATAGTTTATTGATGTAGCTTATAATATAAACAAGAATATTTTAATGAAAATTTCAAAGATGTAAACACTGAAAACCTATAAGTAACTGTATTAAAACTAATAACATCTATGCTATACTGGGTGGATACTTTGAGGTGTTTTTCTTTTCTTAACCTGTGTTTGGTTCATTATGTTAAATAACTTCTACTATGGTTACAACTCGTGAAAAACCAAACAATTGTCATAAAAAATCAACTTAGCTAATACGAAAATATTTCTTCACGATTTCCAATTAGTTCTCACAGTAAAAGATGTTTAGCATCAATCTAACTAAGATCTAGAAAGACGCACTGTCAAATTTATAAGTCCTGTATAATTAAAACTAGGAAACTTATACGCAAGTAAATTACAATAAACACCTTACAAAAAACATTCGAAGTTTCATTCCAAATATTGTTTGTTTGTTTGTTTACGGTGAAAGAACCCCCACACCGCTCATGTGATCGCGTGACTAGAGTGAGATCTAATTCAGGCCCCCACTTAGCCAATTATCGGGGGTTGACGTGTAGAGTTGGCCTCTGATGGTTTAATTTTACCAATAATTGGCCCAGCGACATTTTTACCGATTGTACTTTCAACTGTTTCTTGCGAATGTTTTAATTTATTTTATAAGCTTAGTTTTTTTCTGACTACATGAAAAGGCAATGAAAATGTTAGTTCAATATATTCTTTTATCTATACTAATATTATAAAGCTGATGAGTTTGTTTGTTTGTTTGAACGCACTTATCTCAGGAACTACTGGTTCGATGTCGATCGATCAGTGTTGGATAGCCCATCTATCGAAGAAGACTTAGCCTAAGATAAAATTTCCTTATAGGGAAAACACAAGATCCCTCGGGAACGCGGGTGAAACCGCAGGGTGGAAGCTAGTTCTAACAATATTTTGAAAGAAGGGCCCGTCTCAAAATCAAGTTCCTGATAGCTTATCTGGTAGATATGTTTGCAGGCCGTCTCATTTCGTTAATTTCTAAAGAAAGACTGCATTGCTAGATATCTGTTTGATAAGCTATCCAGAACGCATTACTAAGCTACTAGCATTCTGTAATACCTTTTGAAGCACGTATCTATCGGAATAAGATAGGTGTACGAAAGACAATACGAAATATTATATTTAAAAAAATTACCTTTATAAACATTTTGTCGGTTCTTCTCAATTGAAGCCTGGTTTCCGAGCCGGTGGTAACATCAGTAGTAAATTTGAACTTCATAAGTGCTCTTCTAGGGTCTAAATTGAATAATTGGCTTTGACTTTAATAAGAAATCCTAATCCCAACTTTAATATTATAAATGCGAAAGTGTGTTTGTTTGTTTGTTACCTTTCACGCTTAAGCCGCTGATCCGATCGCGAATTTAGTATGCAGATAGCATATGGTATGGAGAAGGACATAGGCTACTTTTTATCCCAGGAAAACATTAGATCCCTAGGGAACGCGGGCGAAACCGCGGGGCGGAAGCAAGTATGAAATAAAAGCTTTTATTTTATGATTATTAAAGTTTAGTCGGTACTGGCGTGCTAAATTATTACTTAATAATGTCTAAACTTTCAAGGAATACATAAGAACAAACATGTGTAACGACAATTATAATTTTCTATTACTTTGATAAGAAATCTTTTTTGTTCTATCTCAAGGTAATTTGTAACCGGCACAAAATTACGGTGAAACAAAAATATAACAAAAATAACTTGAATTACATTATACAAAAGTTTGAATAATTTCCTCAAAGTAAAAGCTAAAATTATAGTAATAAGTAAAAGTGGGTAAGTACAGTAAGAAGTTAAACTGGGTAAATAATAAAAAATATTCAGGATTATCAATCTAGCATAGATTTAAAAAATATGCCGGATAATGCCACTAGCCCAGGAGTACGATATCTATACTAATATTATAAAGCTGAAGAGTTTGTTTGTTTGAACGCACTAATCTCAGGAACTACTGGTTCGATTTGAAAAACTATTTCAGTGTTGGATAGCCCATTTATCGAGGAAGGCTATAGGCTACTTTTTATCCCGGGAAAACACAAGATCCCTCGGGAACGCGGGTGAAACCGCGTGGAAAAGCTAGTACTTGTATAACACACAGGTATTTATTCACTGTAATGCAACGTCTATGATATAATCTCGAAAAAAAAAAATCATGACCATTTTATTATATTTCTTACTAGCTTCCCCCCTGCGGTTCCACCCGCGTTCCCGAGAGATTTTATATTTTTCCAGTATAAATAGTGTCCTATTTTTTAATTCCATCCAAATCGGTTCAGTAGTTTTTGCGTGAAAAAGTAACAAACATCCTCACAAACTTTCACATTTATAATATTTAGGATAGTAGGAGGGATAGGACATCATATATTTTTTTCACAACTCACTCCATTCCAAACCAAAGTTAGTTTCTATTATCACCGAAACGCCAACAGTTATAAACGTTGGAATCCTACAATCGAAAACCCGATCAAAGGGGTGGTTTTCCGAATAGTTTGAGGCTGGTTTAAGCCGGCTTAATGTAGAGGAATCTGGTTTAACTCGGAAAGTACTGGGTTACTTTGAAAGTACAATTTTTTTAACGATAAGGATTGTTGCACCATTTAAGAGGTCGAGCATAGCATTTTATTGTTCAATGGGCAGTTCAACTGGGGAATACCTCCATCTTACAGTATTCCGCAGCCAAATAGTAACTCAAAATGTTGTGTTCCTGCGCGTGAGTAAGGTAGCCAGAGCTCATCTGGCTCTCAAGTGCAGCTGCCGGAGTACACCGGTAGGTGCGACCAATTTTCAGCATGAGGCTGGCTACCAGCCAGGATGTACCATCTTGGTATGTTTTCCTAGCGAAGTTTTCTATCTAAGACCTTCATCACGTCATCCAAAGATAAATTTTACTGCATCAAAACATACCTAAGGGGAAAAAAGGAAATTCTCTTAAACAAAAATGTATTATTTAAAAAGTGTAAAAATATTAAAAAACAGAAATGACCTAGCTTTTAATTAAAGGAAACCGATAAAACGCATAGTTTCACTCAAACTATTTCAATATAATTTAGCAGTAATAAAAGTTCGGCTACATGCCTTGGGATATTCTATACAATCGCTCAAAACTCACAACTTGGTACATTATTGTAACCGCCTAAAGTTTATCCAGGAATTCTGTGCAGCAGTTTAGTAGGTTTTGATTTATAATACAGTTTCTGTTTTACGTGTTATTGTTAAAACTGGGACTGTCAAAATATTATTGAAGTATCGTTTAACTATTTTTATGAGGACAGAGTAATCTGAGTTATACAAAAGCCACATAGCCTAGATTGTGACGATTGACAATTGATTCAGAGAATCTGAGTTATGTCTGGAAAAACCCCATCAAACTGTCGCAATTTTGGTTTGAGCTTTATTTAATATATCTTTCACAACTAAATCAAATCAATTATAGTCCTAGAGAGGCGGCACACGCAAACTATAACAAAGCGCTTATTTCAAAGAAATATCGTTTGGTTCATATTTGCAACGAAAATTAAAAGTACTTACTTATATAAAATTATAATTTTTAGGTAGTTATTTATTACGTGCTGGTATTTCCCCTGATGTTGCATGCGTCAAATAGCCGGCAACCGCTTATTATTAGGCTGGCCGTATGTTTGTTTGTCACCTTAATGGTATATAAAAAAATATAGTAGGACTTCTTGAGTTCGTAACAATTAGATTATTAATATAATAAGCAAGTCTTGTACATGAAGACTACTAACACAAACACCCTAATTAAGTTATATCGCGCTATAGTATTTATAAACAAGTAACAACTCAGTTCTACCAGAATATTCTACTGTGAACGTCGACGCAAAGGCTTGGATTCGTTTTCATTTTAATTAGTTTTATTTCATGAATCTTACTGACGAATCTTATTAAACGGTGCGGTTGAACAATTTTAATGAATGGATACCCCGTCCATTTTTGGGAAAGTTGTTTAATTTAAATCAAATTGTGTTTTAACGAAGTGGTAACAAGTCAATATTCAAAATTTGTAGTTACTTCAATTAAATTTATTTGAACATTACTAATATTTTCTACTTAAACCTTTATTTTTTACAATGGACTAGACTTTCTATAAAAATCGCAAGCTATAAAAATCATGGACTTATTTTCGATTTAGTATTTCAGTTTTTTAGTAGATATATTTTTATTTAAGAAAGAAGAAAGAAAGAAAGAAAATTTATAAATGAATAAATCATCAAATGGATCGCATGGTCTGGTAAGTCATGTTATCGAGTACAAAATAATGGGCAAGTTAATGTTTTTTAAAAGAAAACAATTCTTCAAAAGCTGTCACGTTAAAAACGTTTTTCTATTCTATACACCGTTTCTGCAAACAAAGGCGCAATCAAATACAAGTTTTATTTAAAGCTCGTACTACAATACATCCCCATTAAATAAAACTGTAGAGTAAAAACTCTATGAAGCTGACACGATGGACCAACTTTTCAACCACAAATTTGTCATAAACGAGATAAACAAAGCCTGGAACGATACAACCAGGAGTTGCCATCATGAATATAAACAGTTAAATTAGGAGCGGGCCGGACGAGCCACGTAATATGATATACAGCATACGCGACTAATTTAATTTCACTGGCAAAATTTAGTGCGGTCCCGAGGTTCTAGTTTTTTTGATGTATCACTTTAAATAATATGTGAACCTATAATAGATGCATGGTATAAAATTTAAATAATTATAATGTTCAGAAACGGTCATAAAAAAGCGTCTCGAAAATCGAATAGAAAGGTTTTTATTCTTTTAGATTGCCTGTTACCCAAATAACGGCTGAAAGGATTAGGATGAAATTTTGTACACAAATAGAATATGTTTTGGATTAAGACATAAGATACTTTTTATAACGGGAAAATATCAGATCCCTTGGGAACGCGGGAGAAGCCACGAGGCGGAGAATAGTTTTAAATATATTTTAAAACCAGAACTATTGTAATAGCGTAGCGCCCTCTTAAGTTGATACTAATATCAATACCACATGTAATCATGGTAAACCAACTGAAACTACTGAAAGAAAACACTTTAATGTGTGTATTACTGATTCTTAGTAGGACTTATCGTAGTGGGCTGGATTTATGCAGTAAGTGTCGCCGCACACGGGCCACACGCGACAGCCACAAATGCCGCCACGAGAAGCTAGAAGCGGCCACAAAGGTAGCTGAAGCGCGCGACAGCCACTTGTGGCCAGTGGTCGACACTTGCGGTCGGTGACTGCTTCTTTTTTAACCCATGCGCGCAGCAACATAATGGACTCTGACGAAGAAGGTTTTGTTTAGTTTTTGTGTCGGCGTTTAGTGGCCGGTGCGGGCCACAAGAAGTTAACAGTGACGATTTGTAGCGTGTGGCGGTCACCGGCGTCAACCGTGTGTGGCGAGTCTATATAAAATGTATGAAAACTAGAGGAAATATACCGATGGCGGCGTTTTATAGTTGTAGCCGGTGGCCCGTGGCCGGTGGCCCGTGTGCACCCTAATGGAAGTACAATTTGTATTTTTTTGCCTGGAATAGTGTTGAGAGAGTATATCATTTTGTAATATGTAATGGACACAAATTAATTCAATTATAGTCACAGAATAAGTAATAGTACTGTTATAGTCGAACCAAATGGACCAGATGAATAGTTTATTATATTGAATGACTGAAGCTGAATTTCATCTTTAGTTTATATTTTCAATTTTTTTCAACGCATTTTTTTTTTAATTCTTCCATATTTGAGAATATGCAAGTATTTAAAACTTACAACAAAAGATCCCAGTGTTTTGATTGCATCCGAAAATAAAATCCAACTGAGAGACAAAGTTGAATTATTTAAGTGCTATTTTTTTCACAATAAACCCATGGCTTTATAAACTTTAACATTCAATGCACAGAATATATTTTCTATAATTCTGGTTTGCGCAAGAAATTAAACAGTTAAGCTTCAATTATGTATTTGTACTGGAAATTTTGGATAAATCCTTAACATTTCGTTTGCGCGTTTGTTACTAAATCCAGCCAAATTATATCCCGCAGGAATAAATTATGAGGGCGGGCCATTCCCTCTCAACAGCACGGCTAAACTTTAATTAAGCTGCATTTCGACTGAAATGGGTTCCCCTTTCAAATTTAGTGGCTAACTCCGTACAGTCAAATGATGCCCAACTTTATATTAGACCTTCAGTTCTGAAATTCTAGACGTTTTGCGGATCGCTCGTGCAAAAATGCGGCGGTAAGTGGTTTGAGGGGATTAAGTACATTTATGAAAATGGCTTAATTTTTCCACGTAACTCGGTGAAAGAATTCACAAAAAGCTATTAAAAGCTTTTTACAGTTGCATGTTGGAACACGTACTAAATAGCTTAGCAATAACAACGTAATTAATAATGTGTGAAATAGAGTTACTAGTATTTTTATGGGCTCGGGTTGGCTCGAAAAAGTATTATTCTGATTTTAGGAAAACAAAAAGATAATAACGAAAAATAAAAAGGTCGTAGACTGACGTCTGTTGATAGCAACACAATGATCAATAATGATCAGATACTTTGCTTCCGTACTTTTGTTCCATTGCATAATAGTAGATAGATATTAAACGATGAATGAAATTTACATAGAATACCATCAATAGATTTCGGACCATATCAATTAAATGGAAGTTAGTAGGTATTCAAATAAAATGTAACCTTATTAAGATAAAATTAATTAAATCCTCTTTGGTGTACCCTATTTTTCTAAGATCTTGTTTGGATTGATCGTGAGCTCTACTAATCCACGGCCGTCTGACTAACCTAAGCCTTAATTTGTTTTCGATCAGTGTCCATTATCAAGTCTAGATTAAGGCACTTTTCCGTTAAATCCTGTTTGCTTTAATAAGATTTATGATCACCAAAAAGATAATTTTGACAAAAGAAACAGTAGAATAGTCTATCTATAGCTTCATAAAACAAAAAGAAAGTATGACAATGGTTTAAAAGTAAGGTTATATTAATGAGTATAAAAATATTCTGATCGTTTGTACGATCTAGTAGATAGCAGAAAAAAGCATAATGCTGAAGTTTTGCTTATTTAAATAGCCGTACGACCGTTTATATGACTACTATTCAAACTTTACATCGTTCAGTTGATATTCTACTCTAACTTTTGTATGCTAGCTTTGTTTACACGCTGGCAGAATTGCTGCACAATAGAAGATTTCTATTTCCCCACTCAAAAACAAGTAAACATCCACGGCACCATCAAAACGGATATTATGACAATAATAAAATATTATTTCCATGGAAGGATCACTAGAGACACTCCACTCCGCCGTCTGGCACTAGCCCGGTAGCCCAACAGAATTTAAGCAACATACTTACAAAATTACAAATACCTGTTAAATCTCCGATTTTAGATCTTATTGCAACGATATAAGGTTTTAATGATGATGAAGCTAAGACGGTACAAGTTGCACATTTGGCTGGCGCCCAGCTGATATTCGTTACGTTCTGGGGACAAATCATTGAGAGAAAACAGATTTGCGCAGCCATTGCACACGACTACGAAGGAAATATCGTTTGTTATTTTTGTTTTCTTTCTTTTTGTAGGTAAAGCTATTGAAATCTGTTCTTGAAGTGGGTTAACTCCTACAAGTCATGACATATCTATCTGCTAACGGATGATGGTATTGTTGGTGTTAAAAATATTATTTCTAACTTTTTCTAACGTAAATATGATTTGATGACAATCATATTTTTATAGTAAACCCTATATTCTGTACATTAATCTTTTTTTACTGTTTTAGAGTAAATTTATAAAATAAAATCTGACCATATTGAAATTATATATTATATAGATTAAATAACATTTGACTATACTCGACAACGGATATTCCTCTATCTCCATTTTTTTTATACCACTGCGAGTGCTAAACAAGAATATGGCCCACCTGTTACTGTGAGCGGTTACCGTGACAGTATGTCAAAGGGCTAACAAGCAGTCAAGCCGTCCACCTAATGGGCTACCGTCGCCTATGGACATTAGCAATATCAGTGGGATTGCCAATCTGTTGCCGACCTTTATAAAGCCGAGAAGGCAACTGTCTATCAAGTGCAACTTCTGGAACAAACCAGTGAGTACAAAATTGTATGCCTCAAGCAAATTATAAGTTTCATAATGAATAACTTACTAGTACCTACCCACCAATTATAAAGTAATGGATCAAAAATACAAAACGTTATAATTACCTTAATAATGTAAAGTTTCGATTAATAATCAAGAGGGTATTGACTCAATTAAATTGTTATGATCTAAAAAAAAAAAAACAGTCATAATTTTAATGAAAAGAATACCTGAAATTGTACTTCATCACTACTAAGCATTAATTAAAACCATTAACAGCATAATCAGTGGTAAAATTATTTATTAAATAATAAAAAAAATACAATACAATACAAAAATTACGACCGAATATTTCTATTATCATTTTCAGAATACTTATGACCTATACTATCATCCCTCAAAAGGACCGTACTTCATTTATTAGGACCTTATATAAAAATTAACTCAGTTTTATACAAAAACCAATTGTGTCCCGATCATTTGTAAAGATAGTAAATATTGTGGAACAGAATTTAAAAGTTAACAGTATAAATAGGCGTCGTGATTAATATTCTTTCTATATTTGATTCAAACTAAACTAACAGTGAAAGCCCTTGAACCAATTAAGGTGCTCGTGTCAATGATACGCCACTCACGGTAAAGTTGTAACATTAGAACCTTACCTTTTTTCATGAATGTTTTTATTAATATTCCGTCACTGCTAAACCGATAACCGTTGGGTTAATAGTGATTGTGTTGGTTCTCATTGCTAAAGAATATGACCTTTATGGAAGATCTTTTTGCGGGTCTTAGCTTAGTTCTGCTGTTTGTTTAACATCATCATGTTAGTGTTCTGATTGGAATATATATGTAATAGTAATATGATCGCAATGTTTTGGGACAGTCCTCTTAGTTATAAGTACATTCCAGCCGTTATTGTTTCGCGTTTTGAAATAAGTTTCTATTTTAATAATTATTCTTATTCATAATATGTGTTATTGTATGTGAATTTAAAAATAAATCTATGTTCATTTTTCTAGGTAGGTAATTCATGTTGTATTTTTGACTGCGTACCTGTATTAAGTTCGGGCTTGTTTCAAATATTTATTGTATTACTTATAAATGATTTTCTATTTTTATTTGTATGTCGCATTTTAAGCGTATACTCCAAATATCCATAATACGCACACACAAACCAGCACGCAAGCATGACGCGGTACTCTAAAGCTATCAGAGCTAATTGTGTGCCAACGAAAAGAAAATTTCGATGGAAAGCAAGATTACACTCGATAAGGGCCCATTACCGTGAACTGTAGAGTGCTAGAGTTATAAAAAAGTTGGTTGCATATGGAGCCCTTATATTTAACAACTTCTCAACGATTACTTTATATTAAGGATCCTTTGAATGAGGGAAACGGAATTCTGAAGTAAGATAATTAATTAGTATGGTTGAAATTTGTATTGTATATATAATTTGAATTCTGAAATAATATGGAACCAATATTTTTCAAAGGTTTTTTCTTTAGAAATTTCTTCCCTTTTTTGTAAAATATCAAAATAATATATTTTTACATGCGGAACCATTATTTCATTGCGTTCTAAATAAATATATACTTTTTTTGCGTGATTGTATACTGTAGGTATGTGATTTTACCAACTTACACGGATTTCGATCGAGTAATAACCGTAATTTGTAAAGAACAACAGTTGGCGGGTGTATTAAATTAGTTTTATTAGCTTTGTATTCGACTATTGGTTGCGAATCGAGTTACTGTGTACCTACAACAATAGTTTTGAAGGGTTTGTGTTACATAAAGCTCGTGGCTATGGTTTTGTTGTTCTAATATTAAATGTAATAAAATTTTATATCTTATTTAATTGTTGTTCATACTCCTACACTGTTCATCTTACCATATTATTACACACGTGGAATATTATCTGTACATATAAAATAGTAAACTTACTGACGGGGTGATATATCAACGCACAGCCCAAACCGCTGGACCTAGAGACTTGAAATTTTGCATATAGATACCTTATACAGTGTGAGTATCCACTAAGGAAGGTTTTTGGAAAATCAACGCCTAAGGGGGTAAATATCGCGGGGCCCAAGTACCTATAATTTGTTCTCCAGCAGGTACGTCGGATATAGCGATCCTGAAAATATTTTACTAGAACTGTGACAGATTTGATTTGACGTGTAGTATTTTTATTACATTCTAGCTAATACCCGGGGTCCGTAACAACTTTTTATTCTTCATTTTGTCAGAAAACAAAGCGGGCGTACGCACAACAACTCATCAAAGTTTCAACGTAATCGGATGAGTGGTATAGGAACGCATTCGTCACATGCCGAAAAACATTGTTTTTTTTACGTCCTTCATACATTTTGGTCGAGTAGGTATTGCACTTATGTATGGACAGCTGATATTTTTTTATGATCTCGAGAGTTAGTCCCATAATAAAAGTTTAAAGTCTTCCAAATTTAAAAGGGCCATAACTGATATTATGGCGTCTCAAAATATAATATATTTTTTGTATAATTTTAATATTTTCTAGCATCACTCCCAATATTGTTTCTTCAAATCATTGTTCTTTTATTTCTTTTTAAATTATTATTTATATAGGTTTATTTAACTTGTTAAATCACTTACTGTTTGTTAAACTATGGTTAATACTTTTAATATTGCTTGTCTATGATCTTCACTTCTGGGTATCGTAGTTGGTGTGACAATGACCACATCTTATTTATCTATAGTCTGTATAAATATATTATTGTCACGCTGTTTGTTATCCTAAATAAAATAAAATAAAAATAATAAAAGTTGTTCATATTGATGAGTACTTCCATCCCTGCAAGTATGTCCAGTGACAAAAAAATCACCCTGTATAAAAAATACTCCTGGAACAGCAAAGCAATAAAGCTAAGACATATTTTATTTAATTTCTTCGCCGAGTGCAATTTCAAACAGTGTAAGTTTTCCCAACAACGCCGCTGGTCTGCCATCGCCATCAGTCTTCAAGTCTGACGTCACGACTCACGTTTTATTGTGCCTCGTTGGAAAACTTCTCGTGAACAATGTTGGTAGATCTATACCTACTATAAGTATAAGGTAACACCGGTATAGCGGTTACGCTACGACTTTTTATATGAAAAATATTTTGGACGCAACTTTGAAGAGTATAATTTTTTCATGAATCAGAAAGTCTTGCTTAAAAGAAAAACTTGAAAAAGACTACTCTTTGTGACTTATGAGAATTCTTTCACATAGTGTATCAATACTATCTGTTTTTAATATATGCATACGTTTAAAATCAATTTATAGTTAATTTGATAACGAAAACGGTCACTGTAAAAATCTTTATGAACCTTTAAGTTATTTTATGAAAGAGTTTATTCTAACCATGTAATTGTTTCAAGGGCTGAAAATTATAATTTGACAAGCTTCTATTCGAACAACAATTTGGTACAAGCTCAGCGGGAAAGCTAGCGTTTCTAGAAAACAATTTTTATTCTGGAAAAATAAAATTGTTTACAATTTTTCACAGCAAAAGTTTCCAAGAGTGCATTATGTAAGAGATTAAATTTTAAATAGAACAGAAAAAGTAGACAATTAACCTTTCAAGAAAAGACTTTGAAATTCATAACAGAATTGCGTGGGTAGCCGGTGGGAATATAATCTGAAAATAAAAAAATATCACTTCAAAGTAATACTGATATTTAGAATTATATTTAATCCTCTTGTTTATGTTACATCACCATCATCTTCCTGCCCTGTTCCCAATCATTTGAGGTTGATGTAATACGTACTCTTTTTCCACTCGACCTTTCTAACCGTCATAATTATTTGCCATAATATGTCCATACCACGACAAACGGCTCCCTCTCTACGGCAGACACTGCATTCAAGCATCCTCTTATGTACTCTTTCCTAATCTTATATACTCTTGTCACGCCACACTTCCATCTCAACATTTTCGTCTCATCTGTGTTTCATTATCTTGCAGCTTTACATCTTGTTTATCATTAAGATCACTTTTATTTTTATGATGACATTTGCAACATGGTCCTTTATTGCATGAATATCATCTCAACAAAGATTTTAAAGTTATCCAGAAGGCAAACTCCATATAAAAATAGCCGCTTTTATAGACTCATATATTTATCCATAGTACCTTAGGAATAAATAGAATTCAATAGGAAAATTGCAAGTCGCAGCATATGGCCGGGAGCACGTTTGTTAGACGTTAAAATGCAATCGCTTGAAAGCTCCTTTATATTATATGTATTTGTGTTTGTAAAATAGGGATATTATGTAGTACTAAAAATGTTGTCTCTATATTTGGTAATTCATGTCTAAACATCATTCCACCTGATCTGACAAGTTGTATGCATATATTTATTAGCTATTTTTCTCACCATTGTGACACATGAGTGATAATGTGACCGAGAGTGGTAAGCACACAAAAGCTAGTATGGGATGAGCTCTCAAGTACAACTGCACGTATACACTTGTAGGTACTTTATACAGATTTTCTACTTAAGGATGGTAGCCAGTTAGGCTGGTACTACAAATGACGCTACCAAATTTTAGTAAGTAGTTGAAAATTTAACATAGCCTGTGGTAAAGATGGTAGGCGATAGATTTTCAACTTGATGGTAAACAGCCACCGTGTTATGGTTTACTCACGATGTTTTCCTTCACTGAAAGATCAAGGTCATTGTAGGATTCGAAATACGACCTTGGCCGCGGCGTCCAACGTTACAACCACTGAGTTAACATCGCCTTAAAGCAGAAAATCATGATTCATTATTGCGACGATATCGTCGCAATAATAATACCTCAACATAAATAAACAACTAAAACTACTAATTAAAAAATAACAAGCTTTTAACTAGAACTAAGCTATGATCATAATCTTAGTAATTTACAACTATTTTTACAAGTTAACGACATCGTAAATAAAACTATTTAGGGGTTGCTTAGGGTAGGGATAAAAATATAGGGGTATAAACATGGTTTTCTTTTTTGACTTCATTCTGATTTCAAAAAAGGAAGGTTCTCTATTCAACCCGTAGGTATGTTTGTATGTCCGCGATTTTCCCAAAAACCGATGATCCTATTTGGACGGGATTTTCGTTATTAAATGCATTTTTATGGGTTTTTATAATTGTGGTTTAAATTGGATAAAACCTTGGTAACTACTAGAAAAAAACTTGATTGGCTTCATTCTATACAGTCGGTTATTTAAGTGGTAAATCTGCACCCCGAGAAGTAAAATAAATAAAAAAAAAGTATAATTTCATGTTATTTTATACACGCGTTGTGGAATTTTAACAAACATGAGATAACTGAGACATAAATATTTAAGTACGTGCTTGTGTACGCTAAATGAAAACGAAATACACAATAACTTATGTGACTATTCATTACCCAGTGTAACAATAAACTCTCCACTAAAGCTCACATGATTCATTCTCCCTTATCTATAAATACAATTGTAACTATATTTAAAAATGTAGTAGCACTAACATGATATTAAAAAAGTTCAAATTTCACCCGACCCGGTTACCCCTCGCGTGTATACCCGGCGTTAAAGCTAGCCCCCTGTTTTAATTTTCACATATCGTCCATATGCTGCCGCACTTGTTACTTGGTTCACACGAGTATTTAGTTTATTTAATAATATGTTGTAGTACCTACTAACATTTATTTATGCGGGTAATTTGTAGTTTTTTCAAATAGGGTTTCCTAAATAAATCGCAGTAGGTACTTTTTCCTCTTTAATTTTCATCGACATTCATGTATGTATCCACAATTGGAGAAAAAGTCTCCCCTTGCATTGAAAGTGGATAAAAAATTGTCATATCGTGCGAATTACTCTTCTTAGGCAAGAAAGTTTCATCACGATATTTTGTTTTGCTAAAATCCTATGATGAAAGGCCTGGAAATTGAAACTGCATCCACATGATTTTTTTTTATACTACTAGGTGGCAAACAAGCTTACGGCCCACCTGATGGTAAGCGGTTACCGTAGCCTATAGACGCTCATAACACCACCGGCAAAGAAAATACAATATTATATTTTCCCTGTCAGGGGTATCACTCACGCGTTGCCAACCTTGAGACATGAAGTTGTTAAGTCTCCTGTGCCTGTAATTTCACCGATACACAGTAATACATGTGCACTACTATTTCACGGCGGAATTAGATATGGTGGTAGTACTTCCTCGAGCGAACTCTGCACTAAGAGTTCTACTACCTAGAAGATTGTAGGTTATCTTAGCACTTAACTACAGTCCTGGAAGAACTGTAAAAGTTACTGATTTTTTATTTAGATTATGTATTAGTACTTAATAAGAGTAAAATTTTGAGCACATAATTTTACTTTAAATTACACTTACCTTGTATCATTATTATGAGCACAAATCTTTTAATTAAGCACAGACAAAATTACTAGATGTAATGTATCCTTTATTATCTCAATCAACTAAAGGAGCTCGCATTTAGAATAACAAATTCACCATTCATACTAATGCGTACTACAACTGAACAGATGCATGCAAAACTAAACTAAGGATTGAATTAAAATTAATGTCAGCTTATATTGTTCAACTGCATGCAAGTTTCTAACAAGTATTCTAGTTTAATTTAAATTTAAATTTGATATACTCTACTATTATATTTTTAATATTTATTATTTGTATTAATATAGTATAAAAGTTGGAAATCAAAACCACCTGGATTTGATTCTCAAAAGTTAAAATAAATTACTTAGCAATGAAGCCTCTGTTATAGTAACAATCAATAGTAGATACTTAATTTTTAATCGCCTCAGTACGCAACAACTCACTTACATGTCTTATTCCATCTTCAATTGTTTTACAATCTCAAGTATAATAATCTATATTAATAATTCCGTCAAGGGGTACGGTAGACTCGATTGAAACCTTACCTGAATAATAAAACATAAAAAAGTAATAATTTCGAGTCGACAACATATATCCGCAAAATTCGGATTGTCGAGTATTTTGTTAAATTCTAATGGTGCAAATGGCAGTCGCCATATTGGCCGAGCACAGTACCGCCATATTTTCAATGAACGCATCCCTGTTAGTCAGTGTTAGTTTTTTCTTTTGTTTTCCCTTATTTCGGGAAGGCAAAGGGTTCTAGCCCATATAGCCTAATCATGAGATGACACAGTGTTCTCAGTGTGTAAATGAGCCTTAATTGACAGCCTATTATTTTTGTTTCCCGTTGTTTTTTCTAGCTATGACACTGGCAGTCCTCGTTGACACATTAAGGTTACATTTCTTACATTTTTAGTAACTTTTGAGAACAACGAGATTTGTAATACTAGATTTTTATTCCAAACAGTTTATGAACGTATCCAAATTGAACGCACCTAAAACTGGCGCCTTGAAGACCGGAAATACACGTCAGTTTTTTTCATCCGATAGTCGGATCCGATAGTCTGATACGGCGAAGTAATATAAACCACTACCTATAACTACAAAAATATCTACCTAAATTTTGTAAAAGATTGTGTATTATGAGTCACATTTCACCCGAGCGAAGCCGGGTTTTCATCTAGTGTATTATTAATTTAGATTTATTAAATGCTCCATAGGTAGGATACATCATAAATGTATTCTTGGAATAAATCGCTTCAGTGTGGCTTCCCGTATTGTTTTTACTATAATTATTTTTTTTATAATATGTTACTTTTATTTTGTAGTGTCGTAGTATTAGTAGGTACTAACAGTAATAGGGGTAGTCGTAAAATATTATTATGAAAATAGCCTTCCGCCCCGCGTACCTCTATTTTACCCCCTTTGGGGTAGAATTTCTATAAATCCTTTTTTAGTGGATGCCTACACTGTAAAACAATTTGAGTTTCAGTTCTAAGTATGGGGAACCCCCAAAATTTATTGATTTTTTTATTTTTGTGTGACAATCTTAATGCGGTTCACAGAATACATCTACTTACCAAGTTTCAACAGTATAGTTCTTATAGTTTCGGAAAAGTGGCTGTGAAATACGGACGGACAGACAGACAGACATGACGAATCCATAAGGGTTCCGTTTTTTGCTATTTGGCTACGGAACCCTAAAAATAGACCGTAATTAATGAGTAAAATTTGTACTAAAATATCATACAGCGTTCCAGAAATTTTATACCGATTAATCTAGAAAGCGATGGTTTTGTAAATTACCGCTCTTTGGGACAAAAGGTTCTCGATTGGTGACCACGTACTGGAAACCACCGAGTGGGAGCTAGGAGCCGCTGGATGCAAGCGACCCAAAACCGTTCGTTGTGGAAATCAATAGGACATAGGCCGTTCAGCAGTGGACATACTTGGGCTTAATATGATGATAGCGTTTTTTTACACAAAACTACAACCGGTTCACCATAAGTTAAGTCATTACTCATCAAGTAGGTGCTTGGCGACAAATTGAAATAAGAAATAAGACCTTTAGTAGCCTGAGCCGTGTCTGAGCTTGTCCATAGCTAACATTCAACTACATATTTGGTTCTTATAGAAAGCATGAGATTCATAATATTCCATTATTTTAACACTGCCACACTCAATAACGATTGTCTAGGCGATTAGCGTTTATAATCATGCATAAATCAATATTGAATACTCAAAAATATTTTACTCGAGTAACACCGGAGTCAGGACGATATTGTAAATGAACCCCAAATCCCAGCCTTTTGTTATTGAAGCAATTTGCCATTGTTCCCTGTTGGAGCGATTCATCTCAGCTGGAACGTTTAAATAACAAAGGTATTATAAGCTGGTAATATAATACAGGTCCTAGTTCTAATTAGTTTATCGCATCGTTCAACCCCGCGGCGTTACTTACTTTCTCATTTACTTTCAGCAGAGTTGATGTTTTAATAAATATGTTGCAAGCTTGAAACTAAGTTATTTACATGTAATTTTGGATCTAAGGATAAAGGTAATGTTAGTTAGAAAATATAGACTTTATTACTAGGTTTATTACTAAGTGTATATCAGTTTATGGTATTGATTTTATAAATATACTAGCTTCCGCCCCGCGGTTTCACCTACGGTCCTGAGTCCCGAGTACTCCGATCGCCACCAAACCTTACAGGATTACCCGCGGGGCTAATATGAAGATTGTCTGAAAATTTCATCGCGATCGATTAAGCGGTTTCAGAGTCTATAAGGAACATACATACATACATAGTTTCTCTTTTGTATATATAGATTTATTAATATTTTATGTCCGTTTTGTACGTGTGAGTATTTAAAAAAATACGTGTGGCACGCGGGGACTGCCGCGGTAAAGCTATTGCATAGCATTTTTTTTATCAACTTATGCAATTAAAATAATTTATTTATTTTTTATTTAGGCATTTTTTTTATATTAATAGATACCTATACACCTATTTACCTTCTCACAAACAGCATACATACGTGGGAGCCGTTAGGTTTTTTCGTTACAGTTTTTTTTTTATCAAAATTTCTTGATTCGGTCCCAAACCCCGAAGCCCGCGATAAAAGCTATACAACAGCTTAAAAATATTGCAATGAAAATAATTTGTTAGAATGATAAGAAAATTTAATTATAAAAATACATTTTACAGTTCTGTGTTTGTTAGTTAAGGCTTCCGGCGACTGGGACCGCGATAAACTGGAACCGCGGTCCCAGCTACCGGAATTTAGCTTTATGTAGCGTTGATACTAAATAGATATCACAAAGAAAGTAATAATTATCCTATCTATAATAATAATCTATCGAAATGTAAAGGTCCTACCTATCCTACAATATTAGCGTGGCTAAAGCCACAGGCAGACTAGTTCGACTGGCTAGCATAATTGAGAATTAACATATATTTGGTAACAGGGGATGCCACAGTGTCTCTCACCAAATAGAATAATACAATTTATTTCATAAAAGCTATTTTTGACGGCAAGGAAAATGTACTGCTTGTTTGTTGCTTCTTTGTATTTTCTTTACTTATGATGAGACTTCTAAACTAGCGATTTTTTATCTTATCAGAGGAATAAAAAAAAACCTTATCGTAGGCCCAAATTCTACTGGTATTATAAACGTGAATATTTGTATGTTTGGATATGTGAGACTCAATCACGCATAAACGACTGAATGGATTTGGATGAATCTTAGCACATAGATAGATCATACCCTGGAATAACATATAGGGTATTTATTATCTCGGGGAAAAATAAGATCCCTCGATAACACGGGTGAAACAGCGGGCTAGTAAATTGTATGATACTTAATTTTCTTCTTATTTACTTCGCTTGTTTCATGCCCCATAATATATAGATATAATGTACTTACTGGCGACGACTACACATAATGTATTATATTATTCATTTCTATTTGTTACACTGTTATGTGGTACCAACTGTCCTCGGGGACATTAAGCACTGCGTTATTTGGCTTCTTTTATTTATTTTTCATTTCATTTGTGATTTCGACGAATAACCATGATATACGGTAAATATTTGTATTAAATTGTGGTGTTTACATTTCTATGTAACATACTTTATTTTTGTCAATAGTTCTGTTTGATGTTAATACGCTTTGGGAGGCTCCATAATAAATAACTTAATAAATAATAACTTGTTTGGCATTAGAATTTTAATATTTACCAGCTTACCGCCCCTTCTCGGCTTTGTGTGCTTACCGCCTTCGGCAACATCATCACTTACCATAGTGAGATCGTGGTCAAACACAAGCCTATACAAAGTAAAAAAAAAAGCTTACCGCCCCGCGGTTTCACCCGTGAGTCCCTATTTTACTCCTTTAGGGATGGAATTTCCAATAATCCTTTTATAACGGATGCCTACATAATAATAGCTATCTGTATGCTAAATTTTAGCCCGATTCCAGTGGTTTGAACTGTGTGTTAAAAGATCAGTCAGTCAGTCACCCTTTTCACCAACGTTGATATTTTTAAACATAAATTATTAAAATTATTCAAGTGATGACAACCCTTACTCTCAAAGAAGCAATAAGTCTGAAAGTCTTGTCTATAGAGAGGAAAGTATAAAATATATTTTTCAAATATTAAAGTTTATACAATAAATAATACTGACGATACTAGAGCCTGGAGATTACAGAATAAGAATACTGCCCTGAGCAATAACGGAGTGGCACTAAATTTCTCCCTAGATGACACTAACAAAACTTCAGGCCCATTGCGCCTGGTTTGTCACACACGGAGAAATATTGTGACAAAACCGATGTGTTTGTCACATTTTTTTTTGCATTAGTAGCAATGAACGCAAGTATTTACATCTAACTAATCTAAAAATTAAAAAATGGCTAGACTGTCAGTTATTCAAGTACCTATAATTCATCAATTTCAATTTATTCAGTTTCTATTGAATGGTACTGTAACAAATAACAGATTACACTTATACAAAACATACAGAACAAAAAACTAAATAGAATGGAAATTACAAAAGTAGATAAAGGCTTCATTGGTATCACTTCAAAATCATCAGTAACTCTACTTACTCATAATTATTTACATAAGTAAGCTGTTTTAGATTAATTCCTACCTATCAACGGAATAGCAGGTAAATCAATTCTTTTTGCTTTTATCACCTTTCAATTTTTTTTTATAAACGTCACAGTTCCAACTAATTCCCTGTATATTTAACACAACACAATGGTATAGGTTTCGTTGTGTGTCGTCTAGATACTACCACAGACAGATGCAAGTTTAATGTCTCACAGTCCACATTAATAATCCTTGCTGTATATTCTGTTATGTGAACTATACTTAATCAATTTTGATTAAATTCCTTTTTTAAACACATGAAAATATTATTCTAGCTCCAGAAAACAATATCTTTGGATGGACTTGACACCTGGACTTTCAAGGCCAGAGTGAATAGGTTTCTTCTGGGTAAGCGTGCTCCACCTTAGGCTTCGTTTTCGTCTTTCGACGGATCGTAGGCGTAAATCTCTATTTTTTTTAGCAATGAAAACTATGGCAGATTTTATTTACTCTATGTTATGGTTAATCTTAATAATATATCGCTTTAATTGTTAATTGGAAAGTTATTCTTCTCGAGACCGAACACTTTCAATTCAAGCTCTTTGATCAATCCGTGCTACACTGTAAGCGAAATCACCGACAGCGACCATTCAATGGACACAGATGGAATACCAATCAGTTGCTTCGGTACAGCAAAGTGTTGTGTAAAATCCGGTCGTTAGTATAAAAGCCGAGTTTGATGAGACATATCAGCAATGCCGAATTCTGTTGATAGGTTGAAATAATACCTAGTGCAAATAATTTTTCAAGTTTTAAAATAACGTAATAAAATACTCATAAATATATATATATATATATACATGATAATAATATATCTATCCTATAGTGCTAATATCTGTGTAAGAACTAATAATAGTTTTAAATTAAAAACAGACTGTACAGATTATGGATAATGAATTTACTGGAAAAGAAAGATTAAAAAATAAATTATCAATAAAAGATGGGTGGATTGTGTGATATTAGTAAAAAGGGCGTGAATATTAGATAAAAGAAATGGAAGAAGTGTACATGTTGCACCGACCAAAAATTATTGGAAATAGGGCAGGCAATATTTGATAGCGACAAAAGTATAGTAAGTTATTAATAGGATGCTAAATAATCATCCAGCAGTGGACGTCTTGCGGCTGAGATGATGATGATGATGATGAAATAATCACAAAGAGAACGACATTAATTTCACTTAAAACAATAAATAGAAAATGCAAAGCAGAGTTGCAGAGTAAGCTCCCGTAAGTAGCCCAACAAGTTTATATTCTGATAAGATTGATGTCCGGTTCTCGATCGGCCACGAATCGGGCTCTAATAAATGATTCACTCTCCACCGTATTCAGGTAGGTTAATTACAATTGCCGTAACGTGGGGCTTAACGGTTGATTTAACTGGTGAGTAGGGCTGTGTGAAGGGTGATTTTTTATCGAAAGCGAATGATTTGACTACTGAATATGCATTTGTGTAGTGTTCTATATAGACCTGCGCAAATATCTGAGATTGCCTAAGTTTTGACATTTTGATGTCACATACAGCACATTTCGCATTACTTCACTTCATTGGCAATTGGTAGGTATTTGCCTGACTTGTATAGAGTTGTATTGCTTGTGCTAGCATTTGCTTGTGCATAATCTATTTGGTATTTATGGTAAATTATGTAACTATCATTTTTTCTAAGTGTTTATTCTGTTATCAAAATGTAGTCTGCACTTGTTCCCATAAGCAGTATTGATGAATATAAATAATAAGAGTTTGCTTTTAGATTTTCAAATTATCAGTCAGATAAGGGGCCCATAGCACTGACAAAGCACCTATTACTGGCGAGAAAATTAAATAGCACATATACGAGTATATATAGCTGAGATTGATCTCAAACTTATTGTTTACAATGTAGTTATTTTAAATAGATCAGAAGCTCACTATCTCTACTTACCTAGTAGCTATGTATATTAATTTCCAAAAAAAGATAACGAATAAATTATTAATTAAATATATCTGTATCAAGTCAATTCTTATGCTGCTTCTTTCTTGAATTGATAAACACATTATATGTAATAATTACTAAAACAGTTATTAGTTAGTAATTTTTTTCTAAAATTATCATAGTCACAAAGTACCTACATTAATTGCCAAAATATTTTTTGTCAGAAAAAAAGTATTTCGGGAAATGACTGCCCATTAAAAAGATAATTATCGAATACACCAGTAGTTGTTTCAATTACTTTCAATCATAACACCTTGAAATATTACAGATCTTGTTTGAGTAGCGAAATATTGAATACAAAATAATGGTATATTAGTGTATGATAGTGAAATATATAATATGTATAGGTAATTAACAATTATATTGAATATCATTGAGATGATTGAATATGTATAAATAATAAAGTTTTCAAATAAATAACGAACACACATTTACCTAATGAATATAAAAAACAGCATACTTAGTAAATTAAAAATATTACGTTTTAGTTATAACCTACCTATTCAAACGTAATCTGATTACAAGATCAAATATCAGCAAAACTAAAACAAATTTGTTTTAAACGAAGTCTAAAAAAACTGAATCCATATCATATCAATCAAGTCGAGAGCTGTAGACTGATCAAATTTACTCACTCCACTTAATATTAAAAGCAAACAATACACAGTTTTTAATAACGCTACGACGTTTGCCGAAGAATTGTAATGAAGAAAAAAATTATTAAATTTTGTCTCAGTTACGTGACCGCCGCCGGGAGGCCGTGCGGTTTCAACCCCATTAACCTTGTCTCGCCATGATTTAGGGGTGAAATACGAATTTCCCCTTATATCTGCCTTTTTATTTCGAGCAGATTTTTTGTTGGATTTATTAAACTGACACTTGGTAATGATGGGAATTACGCACGGTTTACCATTTTGAATTTTGAGAAATTTACTGTTCCCGTTTTGTAATGCCATTTTATTGTATACTTTGTAATTTTTTGTGGGTATTTTTTTTACTTTGTTATGGCTTGTGCTTAGCCAAAATTTCTCCATGGTGATGATTTGGTCAAAAATGGTAAGCGCACAAAAACTAGAAGGAACTGTCTCTCAAGTGTAGCTGCCGGAATACACGAGTAGGTGTTCCGCGACAGGTTTTCGACTTGAGGGTGGTAGCCAGGCAGGCGGTTTCTTCAGAGTACCTTACCACCTATGTGCTATGGTTTCCTCACGATATCTTCCTTCACCAAAAGCTTCAACTCATTGTAGCACTCGAATCCACGATCATTGTCAAAGCATTCGGCGTCACGACCACTGAGCTATCATTACCTAAATCACATTTGTTTTTGGTAGCCAAACGTACTTTAAAACAAATACAAAGTTTTGGACTCCTACGTTGGATATTATCAAGTTCCATCGCATAGGTAATAATGCCTCGGTAAAGCTTTTAGTAAACAACATCGGTAAGTATAACAATCATTTTGAAATTACCATTTTCAATTTCGAACTCATTATTTTTTTATTACTTTATTCACGTACATTTTATGGACAAAACAATTCGAGCACAAAATCGTTTCTCATTTAACGTTACGACCTCCAACCGTCATCAAGTAAATGCTTCCCTAATCCAGAGCCTATAGACAGCGGTATTAAAAGTGAGATAAGGAAAACAACTGATTGTTAGGGAAACGTCACGGGCGTGTATCAGGCCCTTTTACGACTAACGGAAATGTCGCGTTTGGTTGATACGCGATGAGGTCAGCGAGGTTCATCGGCAACCATTTATAAACAATCGCGGATCATATGGTTATATAAGCACGTTGTTCTAAGTTCCTATGTTAAATTTGACTTCTTCACTTGTCACTTGTATATCTGAGAATATTAGTCATGCCAGAGGATTTTATTTTGATAAAGTTCATTTTGTACTGTTGTTCTTGACACGTTATTAATGCGTTCAAGGAATCCGCATTAAAAACTGAATCATATCACAGACCAAAACAATCCTACATGAATATATTATTTATTCAAAAATAGTTGTTCACCGATCCTAGTCACTTTTATGAATTTATTGCATTGCATTAAACTAGTACCTCACCATTTTTTCCCCACATTACTAGTCATCCGGGTAGGTAGGTACATTTAGTTCATTTTCCTGCGTACGTCGCTCCCCTGCCGGATAAAAGTAAATGGGCCAACTTACTGCGAATTATTCCCTGACGAATAATATTTTTTTTTGGTATTTCACGATGTCAATGTTCCAATAATTTAAATCCTTTTTCAATCATTGAAAATCATTTTCTGTTTACATGCATCTACTGAAAATCGGAAGCCTATAAGTATTTACTTTTGCACGGTGGTACTTTGTAGTACCCGTCTGGCTGGCTACCACCCTCAAGTTGAAAATCTGTCGCCAAACACCTATTAGTGTGTTCCGGCAGCTGCACTTGGGAGCCAGTTCCTTCTAAGCTTTGTGTGCTTATAACATTCGGCCACATCATCACTTACCATAGTAAGATTGTGGTCAAACACAAGACTATACAAAGTAAAAAAAAAAAAACTTAATTAATTGTATTCTTTATTTTTACATTTTTAATATGTTGTTAGTCTGCCAAATTTCTGCTATAATGTAGAATAATTATTTTGACAGAAAGATGCGAATTTATTGATTTAAAAAAGTACAACATATAACTCTTACATGACAGTATGATAATTATGTGGTTTAAGTACTTAATTAGGCAGCATAATGCCTATCTAGCTACCACACTCATGTAGATAATTTACATAAGAGCTTAAATATACTGCTTTTTATGCAATTAATATTATATATTCATTAGTCAGAAAAATGTAAGCCATGTAATGTAAACAACCTACAAATTTATTAAGGAAATAAAATAATATTTCATATTATTATATAGGTAGCAAACATGTAATAACGAAACGTGACGTCCTCACGTGCAATGTGACCGTCGTCCAGCAAAAATCAATTTTGTCAACACGTGACTCAAAGCTTCTTATTATATAATGGTTTTTATATCAGGACTGTTGAAAGTCAATGTTTTCATACTAACATCTATTTTAATACTTGATGGTATAGAATAGACGTATGGTTTGAACTCAAATAAATTATAGTAACAGAAAAAGTTGGTGGTAAAATAGTTAAGATATAATGATATGTTTTTAATGTAATCTGCACTCAGCATTGGATAGATTAGTTTATAATAGTAATAAATCACACAGTAGACGGTCATTTGATTTTAAAGGTATCCTAGGTAGAACTAGAATTGATAACACGGTTAACACTAGTAGTTCACGTAGTAACTTAAAGGAACGCGTTAATAATGCCTTTAAAATCCGTCAAACTGTCAGTGGAATGCATTGTTTGCAAACCGAGTAGTTTCACACAACACGCGATGCACTAATTGTTTTATAATTACCTCATACTAAGGAACGATTAGTAGAGATATCATTTACTAACTGTGTAGATTGTAAAGGTTTGTTACAAGATGATAAAAGCGCTTTTCGTATCATCAACCTATAGATATGCACAGGATTTAACCCTATAAGGGCTATTGCTTTTCCTAACTGTCCGTCACTTTTCAATTTATCAAGGTTTGTAGGTCAACAGATCACCTAGTGATTCTTTTTGGAAATTTTAGTATGATGTTAAAAAATAGACAAATTGCAGGTAGTCGTTACAGTCTATTCATGGCCACGCTCTATGTAACTCGATCAAAACGTCGAGGTTAATTAAAATATTTTTTGCTGTGCACTATAGACCCGATATACATTTTAAGGCCTGTCACTGCACTGAAACGCCTTTTTGGGATACGTTAATAGATTCTTCTCTACTCAAATAAGACATAATAATATGTATCATCGTTGTGAATTTTGTAATTTTTTCTATAACACGCATTGCAATTAGTAGTTGGAGTAAATACGCATTTCTGGGGCATGTTCCATGTTCAGGCTTCTCAAAACTCTTAGAGTACTTTGCGCAAAAAAAGACAAAATATCTTATTTTAAAATGTTACATTATAGATTTGTTTTTGATGTATGTATTTACACGTGAAAGGTTCTCTCAATCCCATATAGATCAGAATACTGGTATAATTTTACAGCCAGGCAATTATCTATTAAGCCGACGCCTTGAAGATTTTGGTTGCAAGGATTCCGATTTTTCTCAAGAATGACTGTAGCGAACGAACTGAAATTTATTGTAAGAATTTATCATGTCTTTGACTTTATTTTGTACGTTGCATAACACGATTGGTCAACTTTTATAACACAAAATAATTAATCAAAAAGACCTCTTTAAAATAAGAGATTCCAATTTTACCGGCATTAAGGATCGATTTGAGATTCCAAAATTTCTACATATATTAATTGAAACTGATACTATAAATTGTACTTGGGTTTTATGAAATATATTTGTAGTTTTTAAATTAAACAATAAAAACCATTTTGTCGCATACGCCCGTTCCGTTTACGCGGGTTTTCTATGAGAGGTCGCTATAGTAGGGAGCGGGACGCAGCACGTTGAATTTCAGATTTTTAAGCTTAACGCGGCGTCACCTTAACTAGGCAATTTAGCAATTTTGTAAAGTAAATCCTTGACAGACATTTCAAAAGGGATGTAATAGAAAATTTACGAGGCCAAATTAACTTAGGGCTACGGGGAAGGCAGTCATAATAAATTAACACATTTGTTGGAGGCACAGGTCTAATTTACTGAGCTTTTAAACGCTTCTACACCTTCAGGATTTAAGTTTAGGGCAGTTTGTTAATGCCACTATCTATATGAATATTTAAAATGGATAGTAATTGGGTTCTGTTATTGTTGGGATGCTACCTAATCTTTAGAAGGGTACTAAAAATAAAGGTTTATTAAAATATATTTAATAATTATGACACGTGTAAATAAGTAATCCAATTATTTCATTTGTCTAACACAAAAGGATTTTTATCAGGTTTCGACAAATATTTGTGAAAAAGAAAAAAATGTCTTTATCTATAATTACAAACAAAATTTATTCAACAATAATGTAAAAATGGTAAGCTATATCACTAATAGAGTTATGAAACTGTTTCAGGCATGAAAGTGAGAGTTCTAAATTATATTTTCAGTTGAACACAAGTAAAATGAGAATTTCTCTGTATTTAAAATTGTGTTTCACGGGTGTTTTACTTCTGAAGACGGGGAAAGAGCTTTAATTACTTTTCCACAAACGCTATTTTGTGAGACTGTGTTGAATGGACTCTCACGTTTAATAGAATTTCTGATGTAGCTCTACATTGAGTTTTTTTTTAAATACATCATGTGAGATGGGATTAGGAAAATCTTAAGAAATTACTTGTACTTTTGTGATTTTTCTTCTGACTGTACATGTTCGTGTGTGTAGAATTTCAAAGACAAGATAAAGTCTATCGATCCACACTAGATAGCACTATGTATAAAGCTTGACTTTTAGCAGGTGAGATTATATGGAGAAACGACAAATACGTTTCATTTTTACTAACCTGGATATTCCAATTAATATGAGTTTTTATTGCTAAAATATTTCTACTAACACTCGCAAAACCAATCATTTATGTAAGCATTTAGGTAGATACTATTTTGAACTGTTAATTGTTGTTTTAAATATTATTTATAACAGTACAATGTGATTTTATTTATGTTACATTGTTACAATTGAATACTTAAGGGTAGCATATATAATCATTTATTATTATTATAGACATTTTTTCAAAACCTCAAGTAAAGAAGACAATTAATGTCGATCCTATCAAACACTTCTAAAAATAAAAATATGAGATTAAAATTCTTGATTTCCTTGAAAAAAATCAAAACAATTTTGGTATATTATTCATCCTAAATAAAAGTTGCAAAAAATCCACGCGATAAGCGCACATCGTTTGAAACGGGAATTTTGTTTGATACACGAGTATTTTATAAAATAAATATAAAAGGAAAGCAAAGATTTTCCGATGTGTTCGTCGCCAATGGAACGGAAGCGGGCGTTTGACGTCACAGTATAGGTAGCTAATGCTTTGAAGGTATTTCACCAGACCATTAAAATTAAAAATATTATGCCATGTATAATTTGAGGCGTTTATAATGGACAGTTATTTTTTCTTCCATTGTCTCATTCCTGTTCCCCTGTACCCAATTAAAATCGGTGAACTTGTATTTTGGATTGGAACAAACTAAACAAATGCTGCCACACGGCTGGGAACAAGGAAGTTTTCTATATCTACTATAAATCAAAAGATTTAAATGAACGACACTTTACTGTTTATTAACTATTATCTATTTTATTGATAATATAGTTTCTTGCGTAGTATTATAAATTGCAAAAACACTCAAAGTAGCAGCAAAATAAGTGTCCATTTTCCTTATTCGTTAAATTTTCACACGTGGTGAAAGAATGGTGCGGTTCTAAAAGAGAAAAATAGTATTTCTGATGAGAGTTACGAGTTTGAATAAAACTACGTACGACGAGAAAATACGAGGATAAAATAGTTCGGATAATGTGTAGATAGGATCTTGAACATTTCACGTGTAAGGATATGTTTATGATTTCATGACTTTGGGTGCACGGATGTAAGTTATGAGATATTTTCTTCCTTACTATTTTTAATGATTGTTAATTAGTTATTATTAATTTATCATTCTCTCCACAGTATTTTTTTATATACCTACCTACTATATCAAAAATTAAACTGGCTCCTAGGAATTTTAGCATGTTCACATCTACCTACCCACATTTTGTATTCCTACCACCGTAATACGTATAACAAAAATCCAGGATCTCCACGTAACATTCCTCACACAAACTTTATAGCAAAGTCGCTTTTACAGCGAGCATTGGGTCAAAGGCGTTTAATCGTTCGGAACACTTTACGAGCCTTCACCCCATTCACGGCTCCTTTCAGCCTTCCCAAATATTTTACCTTACATGCCCTTAGGAGAGGTGCATGTACTGACAAAATTAGATACCACAGAAGGGCTCTAAAATCAACTCAAGCCATGTTTTATTATTGTATCCTCATTGGTTTATTTTACGGGCCGTAAAATTTCGGATGGTTATCATCTTTGTTTTGAATTTGCATGCCTAAATGCCGTTTCGATTGACAACCTTCGCTCAATACTGTTATGTCTTCGTGCGGTATCGCTTGTTTAACTGCTTTTTGATTGTTTGTATTTACGTTGTTATTGGACATTTACTGATTGATTGGCATTTTTACTATTCCTTTTAAAAGGTTATAGGAAAAAATATCAAAAGCATCATGATATTTACATCCATTATATTATTAATGGACCTCCACCTTTGAGTAGTCTTATTATTAAATCGAATAGTTTACTTTGAATATAGTCTTCAGCATAGTTAAAAAATATTGCAATGAACATAGCAATGGTTACCAAAAATTCGATAAAGTACTAGAAAAAGTGTCAAGCTTCAAAATGATTTGAAAAATCTAGAACCAAATTTTGTCTGCAACCTGTTTTATAGAACGAACATCTTACTTGAGTTTTCATCGTCTCTATGGAGCATAAAGTCGAGTGAGTGTATGTAAAGTTTTGGAATCGCCTTATATACCAGACACGGAGTGAAATCGCGTGACGGCGAAGGCTCTGCAATCAACGTGAATCAGTGCACGTGGAGGTTTGGTGCAAGTTATTTGGGATATTATAAAATAGATATTTGCAAGTTTGCAACGTTATGGAGTCGATAATAATCAACCATTAATTTTTATATTCTAACTGCATCTGTAGTAGGTACCTATATGACGGCCCAGTTATCATCTAATGAAAAATTGCTTTCTTAGTCATATCAAGTCATTGATTTATGTTATTTTGACAACTACAGACGTAACAGCAAACATAATAATTATTTGAACTATCGTCTTGCAGCGTCGTGCGAGCAATCTTCGTCATTCAGTCGTCGTTCACGCTGTCTTGGATGACTGTCCAGATTGTAATTTGTTTGCAGATAAATGGAAGAACATTTTGTCACTATGTCTGGTGTATCTGCTGTGAGGAGAATATTATATTATAAGTTATGTCATTGATTACTTCTAAGTGACCTGCGGTAATTTCTACCAATATATACCTACATCCTTTGATGAAAAATAAAGTGTATATATATGCGTTGGTTTACATTAACTTCTACGTGTTGAAAATACTAATAGTTGTTAAAAAGCTTTTCGGCTTCTATATTCATCCTGCAAATGACATCAAAACTTTTTAATAGTGGTCCAAGATAAAGTATTCTTAGTTATATATTTGATGTCTTTTTATGTAGTGATAACCGCTTCATCCTCTCTCTAACCCGTATCCCAGCACTCCGGTGTATTTAATGCAAAGTAACCGGCTAATTGTGCCAGCTCTCTAGAATTGTGGCGATGTTATGGTGTAAGCACGCCTTTTCTACTCGTCTCAACTGGCTCTACTGCCTGGTAAAATATGTAAACTTTAAGCATTTGTGGAGTTCTGCAACTAAAAACCACTCGCACTAGGATTTAAATTTTTTATTCTTTAAGAAGCTTTATTAATGGATAGAAAATTATGAATTAGCTGAACTTTTATCTGTCCTTATATTAGTTGACCTGTTATTTTTGATTCTGATTACGCTGAATTATGCGATATTTTTGGCATTTTGTAAAAGTATAAGGCACAAAGCAAAGTTAATATTTTAATGATACTTCTTGTAATTATCTATATATGTATGTATTTACAAAAGAAATGTACTATATGTAGTAGGTATATCAGTTATCTGGCTTCCATTACAAGCTCTGCTTAGTTTGGGGTCAGATGGCCGTGTGTGAGGAATAATGTCCCCAATAAATGAGGTACAAAAACCAAGGTTTGATAAACATCATCAATCCAAATTTTAAATAATGTCTAATCCAATTTAGTTTTAATTTCTAAAAGACACTAAATTCCCCAAATTACATGGTGCAAATTGATCAAAAATCAATTCTAAATTAAAGTACCTAGCTCCGATTGTAACAAGGAAAATGGCCAAGTAAATTCAATTTAACGGCTGAACCAACCTTCAGTTATAAAGGTCCATTAAGGGAGTAAGTAAAGAAAAACGTCGATAACAGATGTTAATTAATCGTATAAATCAATAGGAACGTTATCGCGTGGTAGAATGGCTATAATATTGCCAGGAAGCAATTAAGCGCGTTTTGTTGCCCACGTAGTTTTTATGGACGAGGAGTAAAGAGGTTTTTAAATGAAGACAGTCGTGATAGGGAAATGACAAATAGAGTATTGAATGGCTGTTTAAATGAAGAGATAAAAGAGGTGAGTGTGATTTTATGGCGAATGACGTGGGTTCGAATGTTATATGGTGCACTTCGCATATTATTTTTTTATTTTATTTTTGTAGTTTTAGCCATTATGTAGCGTATTCGCTATTATTTAATAAGAACTTGTTTGCGTTACATTTTATTATTTACTTTGTATTGGTATTTTTCTTTTTGATTTAATTGTATATTGTATTGTACATTTTGCTGTTATTGAAAAAATATAGCCAATAGTCAGATTATAAAAAAAAAAGAAAAATATATATAAAAAATGTAACCTTGCTGAGTTTCTTGCCGGTTCTTCTCAGTTGAAGGCTGATTTCCGAATCGGTGGTAGCTTCAGTAAATTCGACCTTCATAAGTGCCCTCCTAGGGCCTAAACTGAATAAATGGCTTTGACTTTGACTTTGATAATGAGTTTGATCTTTGGCTGAAAGAAAAAATATTTTATAGTACCCACCTGGCTGGCTACCACCCTTAAGTTGACTATAAATTTGTCGCCAAGTACCTACTGGTATGTTCCGGCAGTTGCACTTGAGAGTCAGTTCCTTCTAACCTTCGCCCACATCATCACTTGCCATAGTGAGATTATTATAAGCACCTATACAAAGTAAAAAAAAAAGTTCAATAAATGAGTTTGGTTCTAAATTAATTGTAAATATGAACCATGTCCGATTGAAGCTATATGGGCTGAAAAGGCGTAATTATTTTTAAAGTATTTTACAGCTATCCGTTTTTTTGTTAAATTGATATAAAAATAATTACATGTACCTACCAATATGTTTTAGCAGTTGCCTTCTAGTCTTTGTAAAGTTTAGCTTAGCAATACATAACATTGCAAATGCGTCTATAAGCGTTGTGAACAGGTGCTGCTTGTGGGGGCTGGTCTGCTTAAATTTGCTATCTATTTATTAACTATGTCACTCATCATTTTGTTTCTTTTCTTTTTTGTTATAACACACATATATTGTCAGTGAGACTAGATAAATAATTTAATGTAATAAATCTGAGTTGGTTTTGAAAAGAGTAATTGCTGAGTTTCTTGCCGGCTCTTCTCAGTAAAAGCAACCTTCCGAACCGAGCGTTAGAGTCAGACTATTCATAAGTGCTTGTGAAGGCCTATTTGAATAAAAAATATTTTCATTTCATTTTCATTTTCATTTCATTTCATAATGACATACCATCAAGTAGACAACTAGCTTGATTATAAGCCTTCTCATATAAAAAAAAAATGACACACGTGACGTGACATCGCATTTATTGAATTAATTTAATAGCTTACATGATCCAATTTAACCGACTATTCGATCCCCCGACATGGTGTCCCGTATTTCCACGCATATTAATTACAAGCATTTAACATATGACGAGGAGACGCATTAGCTTAATTTGATCCTGGATACCTTTTCGATTTTATTAATTTTTCCGCTCGAATGGAGTCGGATAAAAAAAGGATATAACTAGAAGAGTCGGGTACATGATTATAATAAAACTGTAAACACAAAGCTATACAATATTTAGATTTCAGTTGACAGATACTGACTTTTTACAAAAAATAGGTTCTTTGCATCCAATTAATAGTTTTAAATTAAGATGTGTACTTTTTGTTCTTGTTTTTATTTCCCTTTTTAATTTTAAATATCTAGACACGTGTGTAAATATTATTTAGTAAGATTTGTTTTCATATATATTTAATTTAATTACCACATTGCAGTTTAAAGAATTGATACTAATAATTTAATTAAAACTTTAAAGCGCGATAAAATTTCTTGATTAATTAAAAGTGAAATAAAAAGGAGGTGGTCGCCGAACGCCCAATACGGCGTGGTACTTGCAGAAGAAGAATCAGAGGAGCACACTTCAAACTTATTTATTCAGTTTAGGCCTTAATAAGGCACTTATGAGCGTTACAATAAAATTGATTCTACCACCGGTTCGGAATACACTTGGACTGAGAAGACTCCGGCAAGAAGCTCAGCAAGGCATATTCTTATTGTTTTTTTTAAAGTAATATAATTAAATAACTAATTACAATGTTTATCAAGTTATAATAAAATAGCTTGCTGAGCGAACATTTTCATTCAAATGCATTCTTGTCTTCCACAAAATCAGAAACTTTATAGTAGCCTTTCTTACATAACTTTTGTTTAATTAGGTTTTTAAATCTATACACAGATAGTTCTTCAAAGCTGTCACTCAAAGCTGTAGCAGAATTCTAAAATAGATACTTATTAGTCGTTGTCGGTTCTAGTATAATTTTATAAAGATGTACGTACACATACCCCTAAGGTCACACGGGAGTCGCACATTACGGATTCTTTGCGGTGAAATACTTCGCAGTACGGTATCAGCGTATCACAAATATTGGACGGCGTGTGCTTTTTATAGGACCCCGGGTATATCCCGGTGCCCAAGGTCCCAGAGTTCCAGAGGTTGCTGAGTATGAGGACCTACCTAAGGGACGGCCGTGTTTATGTTTATGTGTGGTAAATATTTTTCCTTATTTTCTCTGCTTTAGGATTCTTACAAAAATCTGGAGCTACTTATTTCGTGTCCATTTTTAGGGTTCCATACCCAAAGGGTAAAAACGGGACCCTATTACTAAGACTTCGCTGTCTGTCCGTCCATCTGTCCGTCCATCTGTCTGTCACCAGGCTGTATCTCAAGAACCGCGATAGCTAGACAGTTGAAATTTTCACAAATTATGTATTTCTGTTGCCGCTATAACAACAAATACTAAAACAAAATAAAATAAATATTTATACAACAAACGCGATTTTTTGCCGTTTTTATAGATAATGGTACGGAACCCTTCGTGCGCGAGTTCGACTCGCACTTGGCCGGTTTTTTATAACTTATATTTAAAAATGTAATTTATAGGGTATGTATTTTAATAAATGGAATAATAATAATAAATATTCTGGGACATTATTAATATTATTGGGACTATATTCATACAAAAGTTCAACCTGCCTTGATCAAAATGTATAAAAACATAGTTTTTTTTTTTTTTTAATTATATATGCCATTACGAAATGATTGAGTAACACATATACGCATTTAAAATATTTATTGGATAGAAAACAAAATTGACTTATAAATAACTAGCTTCCACCCCGTGGTTTCACCCGCAGTCCCGAGTGCTCCGATCGCCACCAAACTTACAGGATTACCCGCGGGGCTAATATGAAGATTGTTTGAAAATTTCATCGCGATCGGTTCAGCGGTTTCGGAGTCTATAAAGAACATACATACATACATACTTTCTCTTTTTATATATAGATAACCGAATAGAACTGTCAAAAATATTAGCAAAGCTACATTGTTTAAAAATATCTCAATTTTACTTTACTTTATTCAAGCCACACACTGAAGTCAACATTCTTACGAAGCCACATATAAAATAAAAAAACGGCTATATCTCCTAAAGAAGAGACAAAAGACGAAAGTGTATCCATGCAGTATACACAAGCCGTTTGTCTTGAGCACGGCCCATGTATTTTTATGTGCTTTTTGTCAAATACCCCGGGAACTTTGTCGTTATATTTGTGTTGCATTTTACGGTTTTAGGTACTTATTATCGGAAGATATTACGAGCTTTTAAATTTTTTATGCCGAAATATTTGAGCTGAATATTTTCTAAACTATAATATTGTTATTTTGGTTTGAACTAAAACTCACGTAAGTTTTGTTGACAAAGTCGGTGTTATGTAGTTACATTAATCTTTTTCAGTTTTTGAAAGTTAAGTTCCACTTTATCCATCTTCCATTCTTCTATCCAACCAAATGTCTGCCTATTAGCACTTCAACCTTGTGATCCTCTTATCCACGTCTTTTACATTCATTCAGCGTGTAATTTCTACATTTTGTATTCGGTACAACACCCAACATTGCGTTTAAAAGGCAAAACCTTTTAACCATACTGAAGCTCGCTAAAATATATAAGTACGCAATTTATTCCAACACTTTCATTATCCGACCCCTTTGAATCAAAAGCGCAAAGGAAAAAATATGGCCTCACAAAATAGATCTCTAAAAATCCATGGGATTCACTCTGTACATGAGCAAATATACTACATCTAATTTGGCTTGAAATACGCGCTCAGTTCGTCAGTCGAGTTAAATAGCACAAATTACAAGGTAGATACAGCGCAGCAAGATTAACAGTAATTAAGAAACTATTAAATAAGCTTCGTTCCTAGTAGAGTGACCATTAGTTGAGTGGGACTTTTCTGAAAATATATTTGATCAATTTGATTGGCATCAAAACTAAACTTTTTACGAACCCGTATAAAGTAACCGTAGGCAAATAGACGACAAACCTGGGTCAAAATTGTAAATTTTCAGTTGGATAAAAAATTGTACTTTCTCAAGTAATTTTGTTTACGAACTTTTAGCATAATATGAATATTAAGTATGCGTATATAATATAATAGTATAAACAATAGCATGAATGATGAATGAAAATCTGTCGCCAAACACCTATTGGTGTGTTCCGACAGCTGCACTTGAGAGCCAGATCCTTCTAGGCTTTGTGTGCTTACCACCTTCGGCCACATCATCAGCTACCAAAGTAAAAAAAAAAAATGGTGAATTTTATACAACTGTAAAATGTGCTTAAAACTGTTTTATACTATCTCTCACATCAAACAAACTAAAAAAAAAAAAACACACACTGACATTTTTTTGAACCAAAGCAATAAATTAAAGTTCTAAAAGTACTTTCAGGACATAAGTCCTGAAAGTAAATTTCTTGGTATGGCCACTCCACTTTCCAGATGCATAAAGGCGGGCAACTGCAAACGGAATTGGAGCTGCTTTGTGCTTTGCGCTATCTTCTTGAGATAGTTTCCTATATTATTTGTAGCGATATTAACTGATGCACTTTGTGTAGATGACCGGAGGCACAGCTGCCTTTGTCTTGTATTAGATGAAGTAGTTGGTAATATGATTTAAAGCGTTGGCTACTAGTCCATATTCTCATAATGGTGCTGTTAGTTCGCTTCGTTCTACCTAATTTTCAACGTTTTTCCCAAGATTTTTATCGTGAAATAGAAAAAATCTCTATTTGCATCTTTTTAGTTTCCCTTCACATCCAGTAACCTCAAAGAAATCGCTGTTTTGAATTTCATGCAATATCTATCTACACGCCGTGGCGATTTCTTCGCGCCGATTGCCGAATATCTTAATGTTTGTGAGTATGGATGTATGTTTGTTACTCTTTCACGCAAAAACTACTAAACGGATTTGGATGAAATTTGGCACAAAGATAGATTATATATTATAGTCTGGAATAACACATAGGTTACTTTTTATCCGGGAAAACATAATATACTTCGGGGACGCGGGAGAAAGCGCGGGGCGGAAGCTAGTACTTCCTAAATGTAAGTTTTTTAATGAATAAATGAACCTTGGCGTTGCACATTATGACAATGCAACTGAACATGTTTATATCTCAGTGAAGGTGTGTACAACCTGTAATAAATTAAGTCTTTCACCTACATATAAAAATATCAATAAAGACAGTATATATTTTAAAAAAAATAATAATAATAAAGTGATTGTATTGAAAAGCATTCAATTAATGTTAATTGAATGATGTATATTTAACACCATATTATTATAATGTTCTGTTAATGTATCATTAATTTAATACCTTCAAACAATACTGTACAATATTTTTCTCAGCTCAAATTAATATATTTCAATTCTTCTAATATTTTATAAGTAGTCATACCGAAACAAGTTATGTATAATAAATTATCTACATATTAAGAGTTTCACTCAATATTGAAATCAAAATCAACATAAGGCCAGGAAACGTTATAATCCTGTGCCACGATTTGGAATTTTAAATTAGGAACCCGAGTCCCGACCCCAATTTTAATATTTCACGTCCATTGTGTGTGCTGGCGAATTAATTATGTAAATTAGTTTGTGGGCACATTGAAAATTAGCGAACATTACACGGTTAATGATGGCTGATTTTATTTTCTTTCAGTTAAGTTAGTTTAATGTTTGTTGTAGGTACCTATTTATTTAATTATTGCTATAGTAGTTTCATCTTTTAGAAAATAATTTAGGAAAATACTGCAGGTTAGAAACATTGGGACAGTATTTAAAGCAATATTTTTGCTTTTATATATCTAATAATAGCATAATATTTCTTTGTTAGAAGTTAAAAAAGTTAAAAAGTCATTTCTTGGAAGTAGTGCTTTTATAATAAATTACCTCTCTCAGTTACCAAGATGACTGATTTCAAATTCAAATCTCACATTAAGAAAGTTTTGAAAGAAAAAGCCTATTACAAGGTAGCTCATTACATTGAAGATAAAGATGTCTGGAAATAGCTGCACTCTGCACAAGTGCACCTTGTTCATACTTATAAAGAAGCCAGTACTTAGTATTTTAGAGATACTATATTTTTTTTTTATAAATTTGAACTTGTTCAGGTTATTATTTTTTATTTATTTTTCTTGTTGTTTTTTTTTCATCTTTTGTGTTTATGTGTATTATATTTCTTTAAAAATTGTTAAAAATTTAATGGAAAAAAAGCCAACATTGTCACATTGTCCAAAAAAAAAAACAAAATATATAAAAAATGTAACCTTGCTGAGTTTCTTGCCGGTTCTTCTCAGTTGAAGGCGACTTCCGAATCGGTGGTAACTTCAGTAGTTTCGACGTTCATAAGTGCCCTCTTAGGGCCTAAACTGAATAAATGGCTTTGACTTGACTTTGACTTTGATCATAACTTGTCCCCTAGGCTTTATAGTGCCATTGATTGACAATATTATGTGACAACAATATAATGGAATAACAAGGCTACCAACTTTTAAACGAGGGGACAAGTTATGATGAACGGTTTGTACTCACATATTTACTTCTTACGTATGTTAAATTGACAGTTATAGTCAGTCATTTGTAGTATCTTGGTTATGCATTGGTTAGAACAAATATACAAGGTTATTTTTATTAATTATTACTTATATCGTGATGATATAAAAAAAACGAAAGGCGATGATAGATAGTGGTAGTGACGTTGGACGCCGCGGCGATGGTCGTGGGTTCGAATCCTACAATGAGCTTGAGCTTTCGGTGAAGGAAAACATCGTGAGGAAACCATAGCACGGTGGTAGGGTACTTTGTAGTACCTGCCTGGCTGGCTACCACCCTCTAGTTGAAAATCTGTCGCCAAACACCTATTGGTGTGTTCCGGCAGCTGCACTTGAGAGCCAATTCCTTCTAGGCTTTGTGTGCTTACCACCTTCGGCTACATCATCACTTACCATAGTCAGATTGTGGTCAAACACAAGCCTATATAAAGTAAAAAAAAAAAAAAAAAAACTTATTTATCTTACGAATATACAACACTTAGTTACAATTATTAGACTCATACATATACCAGCTAATATACATAACTTATATGTCTTTTTGTTTGAGATATAAATAAAATTAGAGGAAACCAAACTTTTTCTTATTATGTTAGCGTCGTCGTCGGTGCGTTAACACTCTTAAGAGTATACTCAAAGCACTTTTTGTCCCAAACAACTCTCATAAAAGATCTTTTCACAGCAATTAATCTGGCTTCATTAAGATGAGTGTTGTAAGTGTCTTGCAAGATGCGACATTGCGATAAGTTTTCATATTACGGATTAAAAAAAAACGAATGTTTTCTTTTCTAACTTTTGTTTGGAATATTTATTTGGCTTATAAGGTACTAGCTTGTCCGCGCGGTTTCACCCGAGTTCCCGAGATATCTTGTGTTTTTCCGGTAACAGTAAAAAGTAACCTATAGCCTTCTATAAATGGGCTATCCAACACTGAAAGAATTTTTCAAATCGAACCAGTAGTTCCTGAGATTAGCGCGTTCAAACAAACTCTACAACATTATAATATTAATATAGATTTTCAACGTTTTATATATTTCTTTTTATCCGTTTTCGGACTTTATTTGAAAAAAACACATAGATATTATGGCCTACTACCTATACTCGTACTATGGTAAAGTAGCCTATAAATTGAAAAACACCTCAAAACTTTGTGACACAAATCATTAAGCACAAGCACCAAATGCGATATTAAATATTACTATATCTCTATAATCTATAAGCAAACTAAATGCAAAACGTTCTTTAAGCTTCTAAAAGTCTTCCACGCTACTATAAATTGAAATTAATGCCATTCGAAATACTTAGTCATGAATGGAGTGCAAACTCAAATTCACTCCGACTTGAAACTCAGTTGAACCTAGCCCTCGGCTGTAACGGTGCAGACAGTTCCTCCCGCTTTCAACTGAACTTAGATAAGCTTATCTACCCTATACGTTAAGTCTTTTGATTGATATTGTATTATATGACTGATTTAACTGTATTTTTTCATTATTCTACTTAAAACTTAAGCGAAATACAAGACTAATTAATAAAGTTAGTAACTCAGTAGTGGTGACGTCGGATGCCGCGGCGAAAGTCGTGGATTTGAATCCAATGAGCTTTCGGTGATGGAAAACATCTTGGGGAAACCATAGCCCGGTGGTCGGGTACTTTATAGTACCTGCCTGCCTGGCCCACAAATTGAAAATCTCTCGCCAAAAACTGATAGGTCCTACCGGTGTTGCGGCAGTAAAAATTGAGAACCAGGTCCTTCTTGACTTTGTGTGCGTACCACCTTCGGTCACCTCATGACTAACCATAGTGAGATTGTTGTTAGACAAAACATATACCTACATGGTGTGTAATTTTTTCGTAGAACTAACTAGATCTAGATATAGTATTTGGTATCCGTAGGTATACCGTCCGGCAGCTCTAGTATTGCACCACACTTAATGGCGTCGTTCTATCTTCAGCTACACAACGCTACTGCACTTTGTCAACGCATTTTTTACTGGGCGCTGTTACCACTTACATTGCAGCACAGTGTGCACTTTAACTAGAATTTTGTTTGATATAACACAAGGGACAGTAAGATTTATTTAGTAGTGGGCAGTGGAAGATCATATGTAGTGGAAGAGGCATTTGAAATATGGTGTTAAAGGAGGATAGAGAGGATCAGCTGGACTAAGAGGGAGACGAAAGAGAAAGTGCTGAGAAGAGTCAAGGAGAAGAGAAAATTGACACAGACGATAGAAAATAGAAGGGGACTATGTTTGGACACCTTATACGTTACGACAAACTTATCAAAAATATCATAGAAGGAAGGCAAGGAAGAGTATAGGATAAACTACATAGATAGCGTGCTCCATCTTAGGCTTCGTCTTCGTCTTTGGACGGGTCAGAGGCCGAACGCGAGCACATTCAATTAAAAACAAGTTAAATCAAAAATAGACATCGTAAGTAGCGAGGAACAGATTAGAGTCAAGGAAGCTACACCGACAAGAGCCCAGCTCTTAAATATATAGAAAAATGAGAAAGGAAGATTATTCTTAATACTATTAAAGCTACAATAGTAGATAATTTTGCCCTTGGATAAAATAGGGACATTCCTAGAGCTGTAAATATTTATAGACGATAGTGATTATATTCCATAGGGTGCAAAATAAAATAATTGTATTTACGCAAACTTTTGTATAGATCCAAAAACAAAAGATACCAAGTTAATTTTGGATAAAGTTGTAGTAGTTAAAATGAAACTACTAACCATAACAAACTTTATCATCTAGGGAAATAAGGTGAAATTAATTGTTTTTTGGAGACCTCAAGTAATGTTTGATTGAGTGTCTATTACTTAGCTAGCTTTACACCCCGCGGTTTACCCGCAATACCCTATTTTACTCTATTAGGAGATGAATTTCTAAAAATCCGGCCTTATAATTCAAGGTTTTGAGCTGGGCGTTGTTGAGTCCGTCAGAGAGTTAGTTAGTACTTTTCTTTTTAAATGTATTAAGTTTTTTTTTCTTTTGTTTTATTTTCTGAAAATAAATGTATCTTTCCTATTTTAGATTACATTAGTAAAAGTATCGAAATTATTTAGGAAATAAAAGTCAGTTAGCGTCTGGAGTGTTTACCAAAGCACTTTGGCGCTCACGAGCTTACAAAAGTGTATCGTCAACATATCGCGAATCAAACTGCCAAAGTAAAGTCAACAATGAAGATTGAAACACAAAACTGCGTAGAACAAACGCCATATTGCTTTCAATTTGTAGAGCTAATGAGATATCCGTAACAATTAAAGTCAAGCTCGTCAAAAAGTTTTAATGACTGAAACAAAAAAGAAAAAGCGAAAAAAATACCGATTGGAAACAACTCGTGAAAGTGCAAAAGTACTCTTACCTGGCGTTGTTTTTGTTGAAATTACCCATCTTTTAGACGGCTTTTGTCGGTGAAGTTTTTTTACGTTTTATAATTCTACAAATTTACGGGTACATTTTGTGTTAATTGGATCGCAGGCCAAGGATATTGAGTTCAGAAGTAGTTTCAAAGCCTTAACTTAGAAAGAAATACATTAAAAATCTATCTTCAAAATCACACATTCACATACAAATAACAATCCGAAACACACATTCTACACGTTATTTGTAATTAATCCAAATACACATACCAATGTGTCTCTATTTGTCGGCATATTTCTGTAGATTTTGTTACAAAACTGGTAATTTTCGTAATAGCCAATAAAAAGCTTGTACCCAACGCTCTTCTGCTAATAGGGTCTATTTTATGAACGCAATAAATACCCAAAAAGCCTATAACTCACTTGACCGCTTTACATGATTCTAAAAATGCTAACTCTAGCTGGGATTGATCAATCAGCTTAAGTCGATTTAATTTGCTTAAATAATCATTGCTAATTATTGTTATTAACAATGTATTTAATTTTTTCTTCATCATCATCAACAAAAGCCACGGAAGTTTAATGGGGGCTATCGTTTTTGTGTTCACCAGTTGGCGCCACTGTCGAGTAAGGTCCTATAAAAGTTTGTTATTACGGTCATGAAAACCATGTTTACATTTAAATCATATTTAATACCTTAAACCGTACCGTAAAAATATCGAGCATGCCTTTGTTTTACGTAGTTAGTACGTTTTGTTCGAAAAAAGTAGGTAAAAGTTTCCGAAAGAAAAAACTGTCTGACAGTAAATTGAGTAATTTGAGTGATTTGAGTCAATTAATGGTAGTCCATTAATTGACCCGTAACTCATATTTGCCATAATTAATCCCAGGTATTGCAAAATATTCACAACATTATTCTAATTAGAAATAAACCTGCGTAGCCCACCCAGAAACAGTGAAGTTTGACATTCCGAAGACCTCACGCTACAGTAGCGCCTCTAGCGAAAAATTCCCACGCGATTGCCCCCATTGACCCATTTTGAAAGTCCATATGCATCCATGTAAGAAAAAGAGACAAATGAAGACAAGAAAAGACCAAAAGAAATATTCTCTTGTAAAAACGGACCTTGGTGATATTAGTAAATATTATATCGTTCACATTCTTATAATGCAAACGTATCACTGCTTTAAGGTTACCTAACCTTTATATATTGTTACCAGTCTACCGATAGTGACCAACTTTAAATAGCGTTTACAAAATTTTTCATTGATGATTGACAGAACAAATAGAACCAATAGTTTACTCTATGAGTGTGGGTACAGATATATGCAAACGGTGTGAAAGGAATGCCAATGGATTGTGAAGCAAGCCAAAAAATGGTATCAAGAGTGTAACGTTAAAATTTAGCCTAAATAAAATAATAAGTGCAGTATCGCAAATAACAGCTAGTTGAAACTTAAATACAGCGCCAAATGTTACCTTTCGACAAACTTTTATATTTATCCCTTGTTTCCTTTCCGCCGAGCAACCGAACTGAAACCATACCAAGTTAAAGTTCTGTGTAAATTGACCAGCTTTTTTCAGCGCTAATTCAGCTGAAACCCATTTTGAAGCAGTTTATTACGTCATGAAGTTACAAACAACTGTGTGCCAACTTTCTGTAGTTTTAGACTCGCTAGTCTTATTTTCGGTTTTAGCCGGTTATATATTTAGGTGTATTTTTAGCGAATCTTTTTTTGGTTTCAAAGTTTTTACACAGTTTTATACAAAGTTTTTATACATGTGTGGTTTGTATTTGTAGTGTAAGACGTTTTGATAAAATTAGATTTTAGAACCGCACTTTGTTTTTTTATAGAATAGAAGTAGAAATGTTTATTGCATGAAATGTGGTACATTTTATAAAGATATAAAAATATATGGGTAGGTTTCCAAACATTTCGCCATACTATGTGGCATGCAAAGAGTAACATGTAAGGTAATAATATCTACACAAACAATATCAAACGCAATCCAATCACAACAATAATTCAATAATAATCTTAATTAATGTCAATGTCTATGTAAAAATACCTACTTAGAATTACAAAAATACATCCAATAATCCAAAATCAAATACATGCAATAATTAATCGGAATGATCTTGATAATAATAAAATTATAATTTATTTATATTATTATTAAAAATGGATAAGGATGTTTACTTTATGTTTCAAAAAAACTCTTTCAATGAGTAAAAACATCTTTCCAGAAGCCATTTAGATAATTGGGGTCTAAATTTTCGTAATGGCAACTCTCTAATGGCTTTGGGAATCTTGTTAAAAAAAATCATACACATGATATAGCAGTTCTGTTGATAGAAAGCTGACCTACATACTGGCATGAGTATCCTGGTAGGGTCTCGGATTCCCAGCTTTGAGTTATCTAGAGCCTTTACAAATAATTTTGGGTGTTTTTGATGAAGGTTCCTACATCCAGTATACAGGATGATTTTGTTATCACTGGCAATACTTGCAAGGGTGGAAGTACTCATCAAAATGAACAACTTTTATTATGGGACTAACTGTGAAATCATGAAAAAATTATCAGCTGTTCCATACAAAAGTTCAATACCTACTTGACCAAAATGTATGAAGCAACCATATTATTTTACGCGATATCAGAGTTAGCCCTATAATAAAAAACTTAGACTTAGGAACTTAGGACATCTTCATAGTTTTTCAATTTATCGGTATAAGGAATAACAACAGATATGTCGTCCGCAAAGAGAACACATTTATATTCAGTTATGCTGGGTAGGTCGTTAATATATAGCAAGAACATCAACGGTCCTAACACGCTGCCCTGAGGTACACCGAAATTGTTATCTAAGAAAGGGTTTGTATGCTACTAAATCGCGATTTTCGTCTAAACTACTTACTTCCACGCACTGTTTTTGATTTTGTAAATAGTCTTTGATCCACTCTAGAGCAGGACTTCTGATGCCATATTTCTCACATTTCAATAATAAAGTTTGGTGGTCGACAAAATCAAATGCTTTTGACATATCGAAGAATATTGTTACCACCGGTGTTTTTTATTAATGCATTCACTAATGCTTTGTATCAATGAAAAAGTTGCAAGAGTCGTAGATTTATCCTTTTGGAAACTATTTTGTTCCTCTCTTAAAATATTATGTTTTAATAAAAATCTAGACAAGCGGTCATGCATTATCTTTATAGTTGTTTACATCTTGACGATTACCTTTTTTGTAAAGTGGTTTTATTATAAATACTTTTAACTTCTCCGGAAAAGATCCTTGTTCAAAGGACAAGTTCACTAAGTGCGCTATAATAGTTGCTAGAGACTTAGCACTTGCTTTCAGCGCTAACGTAGATATAGAGTCATATCCTACCGATTTTGTATTTTTGAGTAAGATAAATAGTCGCAAAAACCTCATTTGCCGTGCACGGGCGTAAGAAAATGCTACGTTAGGCTGCCAATTTTAATGTCAGAACGGTGGCAGTTATTTTCATTATTATTCTGGTTTATTAATTTAGTAAAAAAAAGTATTGAACTCCACTGCAATTCTGGAAGAGTCGTTAATTATTTCATTGTTAACAGTTATGGAGTAAATAGATAATATTTTAGATTGATTGTCAGATTTCTCCTTGAAGATATCCCATGCAGCTTTACATTTATTTTTTGCTTGAGAGATGTAATTATTGTTTACGAGCAAAGACCAATTGATGCATAGCTTAAGTATTTTAGAATATTTACGATATTTTCGAATTATTTTTAGGAGAATTATCTTTATAACATTGAATGCCACATTGAGATCTGTCTCATCAGTTACTTCCGACCAAGAAAGACTTTTTTTTGTTTCATTTGTTTATTACTTTCTTTTTTTTTTCTAGGTTCTCACAAACATATTAATTATACAAGTACATCTTCTATACAAATAAAAACAATTGAAATCTCTTTGTTATTTTGAAATAAATTTCGGGCATGGTTATTTGCATGTTACCAAGAACCAAAATTCCTTTTTTTTAATGTTTGTCTAGTCTTCTATCCGATATCTAGCTGAACCAGTTATAGCGGGACTTTTCAGAGGATCTCTGAAAAAAACCAAAAAGTATAAAGTAAGTATTTTTAGGATTCTTATTTTGTAGTTATTGCGTAATCAAGTCAAGGATGACCCCGAATTGAAGTAGCGAAGTAAAAATATGGTGATTTAAAGCTACTAAACATAAGAATATGGAGAATAAAGTGGAAAAACAATTGATCTCAATAAATCTCGCTATCCACCTCAATTCCCCATACATTCATGCATCAAAAATACATCAGAGTATCACTCTTCGGGTTCTGAATTTTTAAGCAGACAAGTTCGCGGATGCTTTCAACAACTCCTGCCTTTGGAACTCTACATTACCAACTTGTCTTGATTTGCATAACACGGGTTAATGCAGTACTAACTTTCCCTTGGATTCCTTTCGCCCCAGTTTGCAAATACCCTAATATAGAATTCGAAGATATTCCGTCATTCTTTTAATCTTTAATTTTAATGGTTTTGGTCGAGACGCGGTTGGCATTTGATATTAGATATACAAGGTTGTATGCAAAATTAGTTTTTATTTTAATTATTTGGTACAAAAATAAATCGCCCCGTCTTTTATTTGAACCAAATAATAATAAAAAATGATGGTCGCCTAGTGGTATTTCATCTTGAGCGTTTTTGTACTCCGTTGGTCCCGGTTATCACTTAATTGTGATAGTCGTTAAGCTAGTTGGAGACCTCCTAGGTGGCTTGACAACTCCAACACTAGGTTGACCACTAGCCTACCTCCACCAATCCGCAGTGAGCACGCGTGGTGGAGTATTTTCCCATTCCCTTTCACCCTTGTTCGTGAAAGGAAGCCTGTGCTCAGCAGTGGGACATGTAAAGGCTGTAAAAGAAAGAAAGGATTCACATTTTTTTTCGCTAGTATTGTTCTTCAATATCGTTTTCTGAATTAAATTAACCATTTCATCACAATACTTTAAATCTGTTTTATGTATAATAAAATAAAATAATGATAATAGGAGTGCAGTCAATTAAAAAAACAATTCAAGGTACATTACCTCATCATCCAGCCGTACCCAATGAAGTGTCACAAATGCGAGCGGTCAAGCGACCACTGCATTCACCCTAAGTCCGCCGATAGGCACTGTCGACGCGAAAACAATGAAGTGCCGTAACTGAAACTATTTTGAGATAAAATAAGCTCAATAATTATAAATGAGTACCTAGTTTGAGAATCATGCCCTGCAAGTAACGTTTTTCTTTGGTGATATATAATTATGCGATTATAAAATACTAGTTTCCGCCCCGCGGTTCCGAAAATTCTTATGTCTCGGGAAAACCTCGGGATAATTAACGCCCACTGTACATAGTACGTCGCGGTGGCGTCGAACGGTTCGCGTATTGCATTTTTATACTTGTGATAACTTCTAAATTAAATGTCCGATTCGAATGAATTAAAAAGTATTTTACTGCTACAAAATACCCTTGATGATAAAATTATTTATTTGAATAAGAATTAATAACGAAAATAAAAAAGAATTTATTCTCTCTTTATTGTCTTCAAACTATTTAAACGACCACGCCTTAGCACAAATGTAAATTAAAAAAAAAAACCCTAAAAGTATTCGCTTCGACAGTTCAAAAGGTTTTGTTCAATCAATTCAAATTAGTCTTCTGACTGTTCAAAACTGTTTCTTTGTTTTAAATTGAAAACTCCTACTGGTATAGCTGATAGGTATAACAGCAATTATTATTCTTGAATTCAATCGATAATAGCTTTTATTGCTAGCTAGGTATGAGTCAGTGTTTTTCATGTGATGGGGAATAAAAATGGTTGGTCGTTATAATTGGTAGCACTCGATGCCTTGTCAATTGTGAGCTTTATTTCGTTGCTAATTAAAGATACTGTTGCGGAAAATGTTTGTATTCGATAAATGTTTTTTTTTTTATTGTTTTCACACTGACATGTTTGTTTTTTCTGAGTCTGGATGTAAATTTCTATTTCAATATCTAAGTGTATAAGAACTGGTAGTAAAATCGTTTGTACCTTAAGTTTATAATTACCTTATTTGGACCTTAAATGAATAAATGAGTTTTGAGTTTGTTTGTTTGTGTGAAGAATAATGCTCCAGAATGTTTATTTATTTTATTTTGTTTGACTATAAAAACCATACAACCTGATAAACTTATCAACGGCCTGGTTTCCATGGAACAAGCCCTGCTTAGTTTAAGTTCAAAAACACAGCTAAATAATGACGATATGACTATGAAAATGAATGAAAATTAAAATATTTTTTATTCAAATAGGCCTTCACAAGCACTTATGAATAGTCTGACTCTAACGCACGGTTCGGAAAGTTGCTTTTACTAAGAAGAGCCGGCAAGAAACTATTTTGTATTATTCATTAATTTTGTTTACATTATTCTAATGAAAAACTAACACCCGAAATATACCGGAACAAATTGACTTAGAAAAGTTATTTTCATATACTGGGTGACCTTTAAGTCACTGGCAATACTTGCAGGGGTGGAAGTACTCATAATTATGAACAACTTTTATTATTAGAGTAAGTGTGAAATCACGAAAAAAATATCAGCTGTTCCATACAAAAGTTCAATACCTACTCGACCAAAATGCATGAAGCAACCATTTTATTTTACGCGATCTCAGAGTTGTACATATTGATTAGTACTTCCACCCCTGCAAGTATTGCCAGTGACTAAAAAGTCACCTGTATAAGTGACACTCACCCACCATTGATAAAACGCATTTGTCGGCTATCTACATTTTCTTCTATATTCACATTGCCCGTAACAATCACATAAAGTAATTGGTAAAAAAGAAGAACTATTAAATGATTTTCAAATAGCCAGACCGATAAAAAACGGGAAAAACCAGCGCAAACACATTACTTCCGAGGTTCTATTTCAATTCGTACTCTTTAATTTCAAAGTGGGTCGGCGGAAGTCTCTGACGAGAAATGTAAGTGGAAGCGCATTGCGAGTTACTTTACACTATTCGTGTCTCCGAAATAATATCATTAAATTTGTTGGGAGCCGGTGAAATTAGGAAGGTATGGGAGCCGGTGAAATTACAGGCACAGGAGACTTAACAACTTTATGTCTCAAGGTTGGCAACGCGTGAGTGATACCCCTGACAGGGAAAATATAAGTATATATAAGTATTTTCTTTGTCGGTGGTGTTATGAGCGTCTATAGGCTACGGTAACCGATTACCATCACGTGGACCGTAAGCTTGTTTGCCACCTAGTGGTATAAAATATATATATATATGTGACAGTCAAAACTCATAACCGGTCAAAACTACTTTTGACTGAAACTATATCAGTCAAAACTCTTATAGGTTTTCTTTTTTTTATGTACCAGGAATATATATGTATATATTACTAGCTTCTTATGTTTTTCCGGACTAAAAACTAGCCTATAGCCTTCCTCAATAAATGGGCTATCCAGCACTAAAATAATTTTGCAATTCGAACCAGTAGTTCCTGAGATTAGCGCGTACAACCAAACAAACAATAAAACTCTTCAGCTTTATAATATCAGTATACCTAGATGTAAAAATGTTAAAAAAAACCTAAAATATTTTTTCAAAAATTTGAGAAATACATATCTATTATTTAGTTCTAAATTTAACGTAGGTATATAAATCTTTAATGACACAATGTTTTTTTTGTTATTTATTTAAATAAAAAATATTAAAGGTAACGTCTTATTAAGTAAAAAATTAAGCAAAAAAATTATAAGTTGGCAAATAAATTGCTATGAGATTTTATTTTAAAACCGGTAAGATATTTTTTGGCCTAAAGTTTCATGGTAAATTTTCTTCTTGATGAAATATACCGCGGTGACACTTACCGAGAAATTCACTGCTAACTATATGCAAGTGGAATAGCTCACTAATTAGAAGGTAGAGCGAGTGAGTCCTGCGACTCAAGATTCGATTTAGTTAAATGTACTCTATGACGCAACTCTTGATGATTTGAGTGCATAATAATATTACAAGAGTGGAATTACTTTGTTTACGTCGTATGTGAGACTGGTTTGCATTATCACTGTCCAAGATTTTTTTCTATATATAAAAAACGTAACCTTCTGTGTTTCTTGCCGGTTCTTCTCAGTTGAAGGCGACTTCCGAACTGGTGGTAACTTCAGTAGCTTCGACGTTCATAAGTGCCCTTCTAAGGCCTAAACTGAATAAATGGCTTTGACTCTGACTTTGGTTATGATTCTTATTTTTAAGTTCAAAGTTTTACTTATAATATGTAATTAAATAAATCCTTTATTTCTGTTGAAGTTACAGTATTATTTTAGTAGTATAATTTAATAACATTTAGATTAAGTTAATTTTTAAATAATTGGAAAAAATATGAAAAATTGAAATACTGGCTTCCGCCCGCGGTTTCACCCACTTTCCCGAGGGATCTTATGTTTTCCCGGGATAAAAAAATAGAAGAGGTGAAGAAAGGAAAAAGATTATAGGTATTTTAAATGATGTGTTCTTTTTGATGGACCGGTTGGCGTTGTGGTCTAACCACCTATCATGACTGCTACGCCATCGGTCGTGGGTTCGATTCCCATTCAGAGCATGCCTGTTTTTCCGAGTCTGGGTGTATCCCATCGACCATTCGTTCTGCGCGCTAGTCAGTACTACGATGTAAATCCTATCATTTTCGTATTAGAGACATTTTTTTTTTTTTATTATTTAATATACGTATAAAAGTCACATAGTTTAATTAATAAGTCTGCCAAACTGTAAAACTGTTTGTCGGCAGTTGCTTCGCTTTACATTTTTCTTATTCTATGTACCTATGTGCTGTGCAGGCACAGTTTTAACATTCAAACATTTTGATTCCACATATTTTGAAATCATTTTAAATCTTTTAATATTTAAAATCTACTATAATACATTTACTTAAATATCTGCATCTGATTTTAAAAGGCTATGAACATAAAGATAGGTAATGCTTTTTGAGGGTTTTTTTAAGGTGGTTTCTTGATTTCGCGTCCTTAATCAAGTCTGGTGTTAGTTCGTTTATGAGTGTCGATACTATATACTTTCTTGTTCGTTTGCCAAAATAGTTCTTTATTTTTGGGACATTCAGTGTTTTCTTTCTAGACAATCGAGTTGGGTATTTATGTTCACGTTCTATTATGTATTCTAGATTATTATATTGTTCTACTATTATATTCAGTTCTAATTTCTTATCAATTGGTAATATTTCGCAAATTTTAAACAGCTTTTCATATTTTTTGTTCAGTCCTATTTTAGTGTTATAATCTACTAGTAATTTAAGTAATCTGATCTGCAAATTCTTAATTTTATTTAAATGTGAATTGAACGTAAGACCATAACCACCCAATCCGTATTCTATAGTCGCATCAGCTAGCGCATAATACAGAGTATACATTATTTTCCTACTGACTACCTGCTTAATGGTCTTTAACTTACCTAATATAGAACGTAGTTTATTACAAACATTATCTATATGCATATTCCATGTAAATGTGTTATCTATCATTAATCCTAAATATTTGTAGGACATTAAGAAATGATGTCACAAAACCCAATCCCATGCTTCATACCACTGCTTTCCGTCACCTTTGCAGTATATAAGATATCCCATACTACCGTTGCCACTACGTGGTCTGTACTCATAGACGCTCCATTTTTTCTCGTGTGGATACTCTTTGTTGTTTCATCCCTCAGTGCACCCCTGGAGTAGTCGAGGAATATTTCCTCCAAAATATCAAATCTCTAGGCCCTCTGGTAGGTTTAAGCTACGCGTTATCTGTCAGTTAGACAGTGACGGTACATACTCTTTATAAATAGATAAAAGAAGATGGCGCTATTTTCCATCCCAACACACTAAAGGTGGATGAGATGTACTAATGAGCTCGGAGCTTCGTGCTAGAGTGGTGACAAAGACATAGTAATTACTTCTGATGTGCATGTATATAGTGTCAAAGATGTTATGAACACTGTATAATGCATCTTTGATAATATTTGATGTTATTTTAATATTTTTAACGAGCTACTGTTATTAAATTCGTCCTTCTAATTTGCGACACAATAAATACTAAAAGTCTTTTACAATACATCTTAATATATATAAATCTCCTGTCACGATGTTTGTCCGCGATGGATTCCTAAACTACTTAACCGATTTTAAATTAAATTGGCACACCGTGAGCAGTCTGGTCCAACTTGAGAGATAGGATAAACGGCTGGACCGATTTGGATGAAATTTTGTATATGAGTTGGACAGGACAACGTCTGTCGGGACAGCTAGTTTTATATAAAATATGTTCTGTATTACGCGGTTCCACCAATCATCATTCTTTCAGTTCATGTTCAGTATAAAATAAAACATTTTCTTTCTTTCTTTATACATGCTCACCACCAAACAAATTATGGTTTACCATCTTTACATGAAGCACGTGTTTAGTGCTCAAAGTAACGTCGTCTGTTGGTATTTAGCAATGAATTTGTTATAATTTTCATTGATTTACCTACTTTAGATACATTCAAATCTTACTCAAACCAATAACGTATATAATACCTGTAACCAGATTATGAGATTATAGTTTAATTTAGTGTGTAACTTGTATAAGTTCTACCCGACACATTCCTAAATATCTACATCGTTGTTGTATGTCACTAAAACAAATAACACCAATAAAATGCCTATACGACGCAATGGCGAATAAAAAAAATGAATTACCATGAACAATATAACACGGGAGCAATCCCATGGTATTTGCTCTCACGTAAATCCCGACAACCTACGCTGTGTGGTAATATAAAACAGCCTGTAATGGCCACTAAAACTTTTCTAATGACCGCAATGTCCCGAAACTGTCTCCTGAGAGGGTAGTTCAAGTAAAATATTTATGATTTTCGCTGTTCAAGACATGTTTTTGTTGGTTTATTTTATTTATATTGCCGACTATGGGAAGCAAAAGTATTTTCACTTATTCAATTTCTTGTTTTCTTAGATGTCATTCAAATTTGTGATGGTATATATTGTATAGTAATAGGATACAAGCTCGACGATGTGTTTTATTTTGTAGACAATATCATTCATTTGTATTTGTTTCATATGAATAAATTTTGTGACTAGTATATTTTCAGTATAGGTACAATATTTTTTTATTACTTTCATCTAAAACTTTTCTAATTATAAGTACCAAAACAACAATAAAACACTATCGTTTTTTGTTCGATTTGACATTGAGACGAATTGCCTGGGACAAATTTGGGACTAATTGTATTTATTTAGATTTTTTTTCACCTAGCATAAGTTTTTTTTTATGTCAGTAGGTTTACAACCCGGCAGACGTCCCACCTGATGGTAAGTGGTCACCGCCGCCTATAATAATAAATTACAGCCTATATCTGCCCACTGCGGTGCAGACCTTTCTTTCACGAATAATGGAGAAAGGGGAACCGCCGCCTATGAACATTTGCAATACCAGGGGGATAGGGTATTTGCCTGTATTCAAAATAAATTATCCAACACTAACCATTGTATAAAACATCTAAAAAAAGGGGAAACCACGATTATTTTATTAAATTTAACCTTATTATGATTTTTAATGACCAATCTAGCCATAAAGAGTATGCTATATAATTATGACGTCACATGCTTGTATTTCATACAAAACTCCATATAAACCTATCGTTTTGACATTTCATAAAAAGTTGCTTATTTGAATGTCACTCAAATACCCTATAGCAGATGTGTTGCCAACCTTGAAGAGCTCTTTTTACGCCCCTTTTGAAAAACCCCATATCGAAACATATTCCCGGTATAATGGACTTGTATTAGCAAGAATTTGACAAAGAATAAGAACGTTGCAACGAACCATCCTAAAAGCGCTATAAACAGTATTGTATTGCTCTGTCACTACCGTACCGTCGTATCGGTCTACTTTCGGTCGTCCAACTGTGAAAAATGTAGGTACCCAGTTTTTTTTTTCTTCAATCTGTTTTATAAAACTAACCATAGTTTTGATGTCAAATCTGACTATATCTGCATACAGATTAATAAAAATTGATTTTCAAATGCATTTGTTGACTGAATGACATTCGATAATGGCAAAAATCTTCTTTAACTTCAACACAACATCAGTCGATAAACTTATGATCTCAATATTCCAAGCATCTGAACCTATTGTTAATGGAAAATCGAATACCGACAGTCTGCGTTATGTACAAAGCACAAGCAATAAACGAATTAAATAGTCAAATATGGCTCTTGTATAATTTTTAATGATATTTCAATTATAATGCAAAGCTGATGACTGAAGAACAAATATTTACCAATTATATTTTATTGCATTTTAAACCAACCAACACATACTCGTACGTAGATAGACAAATTTTATGAATAGTGCACAGACCTTACCGGTTTTATGTCGTGTTATTTTGTTGTAGGATATATTAATAAGTTATCCTTTAATATACCAACATATACAGAATGATTTTTTAATTACTGGCATTACTTGCAGGGGTTGAAGTACTCATCAATATGAACAACTTTTATAATGGGACCAATTCTGATATCGCATAAAATAAAATGGTTACTTCATACATTTTGATCGAGTAGGTATTTAACTTTTTTATGAAACAGCTGATATTTTTTTTGTGATCTCAGTGTTAGTCCCATGATAAAAGTTGTTCATATTGATGAGTACTTCCACCCCTGAAAATATTGCCAGTGACTAAAAAATCACCCAGTATAAATCAAGTTATAAAGGCTTCAGCTCTCATCTTGTCCCAAAAACTAATATTCAACCCAAAGGTGCAATGCTAGCATTTCTCGAAGTAGTGTCGTGTAAATCTGGATAATGCCAGCGGAGTCGAACTGAAGTAGCTCTCTAAAGGCCGATAAAACATTTTCTATTATGACCCTTAATTTCAGTTATAAGATACTTTTATATTAGTGATCAACCCTGAGCTTGGCTTGTTATTTGCTCGCAGTTTGGCTTTTTCTTCGTAAATCTATCACTACACAGGGTTATTTTGATTCATCTGCAGTGCTTAATATTCACAAATTTTACAAATTTTATTTTAGTGCTGGTCAATACAAATAGTGGCCGTAAATAAGACGCACATTGTTTCTTAGAATCGCGCATAGGATAAGATTGAGAGATGGGAAACATAGTTGGTTTTGTTTTTATTGGTGCTAGAGCAACATTATATCTGGTCGTTGCTAGATCTGAAGAATTATGAGCTTTCTAAAACTCACTATAAATACAGATTAACTAAAATTAATAGTTACGTACGTACTGCATACCAGAATACTTATATTTTACAAATCTGACCTATTCTGTAAATTATAGGTATTTCCCACCACAACAAAAGCTACAAATAATTGTACCTTAATTCCGATAAATCTACCACTTTATTCTGTAACATTTATTGTAATTTACACATTTACGGGACATTTTGTTTTAAAAGAATATATTTCGGACTATACTCTGAGCCATATAATTGGTAATTATCGCAAAATAGGATTATCGATTGCGCCAAGCCAAGCTTGCGTTGTAATATTATCAAGCTTTTATTTAAATGCCAGTTTATTTTTGGGCTTCATGTGCTTAGCGCCTTTGGCCACCTCGTCACTAACACATGAGGTGAATGGATTAGGATTATATTTATGAAAGAAAACTTGCACGGTTATTAGTATAATTGTCACTTCACTTAATAAGTCAATGTTACTCATTAGGACTTTCTTCTATGAGTTACCTTTTGTCTTTTTTGTTGGCCTATTTCCATTCGAGAGATGCATGCGATCTTAAAAAAGAACTTAGAAAAAAATCCCGAATATATAACGTCCTAATAAATGAAATACGGTCCTTTTGAGGGATGATAGTAATGTTTTTTTTATCATTTTCGGAATACTTATGACCTATACTATCATCCCTCAAAAGGACCGTACTTCATTTATTAGGACCTTATGTAGTTACAAGACTTTTAGAGCTCTCTTCTTTCATCACTTCTTTCTTTTTTTCCATCGGTTTTTTGTTGGACCAGCGAATGCCCATCGCAGCTTATTGCTCTTTACTAGTTACGACTTTTACCAAAATTCTCATAACAAATTTATCATTGAGCTAATTTCAGATACATAGGCGTCTAATTTAATCCATCGTCATAAAAGCTTTATAATCTATCATCTAAGTGACTTTGATCTGCTAGAATTTGGCTGTTAATTAGAACTACTATGTTACTGTCTTTGTTCGCTAAGCACTCACTCTGTTATTCTATATACTATGTATCAAGATAATTACTGTTTAAGAGAAACTCAGACTATTCATAACAATTAGTTTATCTCGCAAGGAACACAGCTTAAAGATTGTGTATACAAATATAGTATACAGTATCTCAGTGTATATGTGTAAAATACTCCCGCTACTCGACGCTTTGTTACCCGGGTGAGTTGTGAATTATTTCTAAGACATGAGCGAGGATGTGAGAAGCCAGATTAGAATAGAGTAAGCTTAATAATTGAACGCATGAGGGTAAACTGAGGAATACCAAGCGAACATAACAGGTGTTTGAACTGAAAGCAGTTCTGACAGAAGCTTTAGTAAGTAGTGAATTGAAAATTAATGTTTTTGTCAAAAGACTTTCGTTTGAATATAATTTCAGTGTTGCCTTTTACGGTAGAAACCATGGGTCCGAAGGGGCCCGAAGCTCGCCGATTTGCTCGGATTTTACCATCTAAGCTCGCCGAGGCTTCGGGAGACCGACGGAACGGGGAGCATGTACCGCCAACGCGTTAGCTTCGCCATACAAAGAGAGAACGCCTCCATCCTGTTGGGAACCTTCCCCATCGGCTCTAAGGATTTTTTCTGTATATTATAGTTAGTATTTTATATTTTCATTGTAAAAACTTGTTGGAAATTATAATTAAAACTTATTTTTAACCGACTTCAAAAATGGAGGAGGTTCTCAATTCGACTGTGTGTGTGTGTTTTTTTTTGTATGTTTGTTACGCGATTAGTCCGCCAATTATGATTCGATTTTGATGATTCTTTTTTCGTTTAGTAAATCATACTTCAGAGGTGGTCCCATATAAATTTTATTATGATTTGATCATAGACTTTGAAGATATGACGGAATTCCTCAACGAAAAGAGGCACGAATATCGTGATTGAAATATTTTAATCAATATTATCGACAATTATTACTGATAGGTATATCCTCGATCAGAGACAAATTTTGATAGGTATTCAATAAACATAAGAAACTAAAAATGGAAAAATAAAATTAACATTTAACAAAAAAGTAAAACCAACTTCAAAACGGTTTGCACTAAAAAGTATAAAATAACGATATTAGAACTCGTTTTGAAGTCAGGGAAAGAGAAGCACGTGTTCCAGAATCTCAAATTCTTTCGCTTTACTTTGTATAGTCTTGTGTTTGACCACAATCTCACTATGGTATGTGATGATGTGGCCAAAGGTGGTAAGCACACAAAGCCTAGAAGAAACTGGCTCTCAAGTGCAGCTACTGGAACACACCAATAGGCTTTTTTTTATACCACTATGGGGGCAAACAAGCATACGGCACGACGGGTAGCCAGCCAGGCGGATACTACAAGGTACCTTACCACCGTGCTATGGTTTCCTTACGATGTTTTCCTTCACCGAAAGCTTCGATTATCTTTGGACTGATTATTTTCTCAGCTCCGTGTGTCATCATGTATTACAGGGCAGTCCTTTAAACTCAACGACGGTATCTATTTATTAATGCATTAACCATGATAAGCTTTGTTAGCCGTTATATTAACGGCACTATGATACTTATACAGGGTGATTTTTTAGTCACTGACAATACTTGCAAGGGTGGAAGTACTCATCAAAATGAACAACTTTTATTATGGGACTAACTGTGAAATCATGAAAAAATTATCAGCTGTTACATACAAAAGTTCAATACCTACTCGACCAAAATGTATGAAGCAACCTTCTTATTTTACGCGATATCACAGTTAGTCCTATAATAAAAGTTGTTCACATTAATGAGTACTTCCACCCCTGCAAGTATTGCCAGTGATAACAAAATCATCCTGTATGTGAGAAAATCATCTGTAATTTTAGCCACCATTCTAATATTTAACTTAGCTTAGCTCTTGTTGGGTGCAAAATACTATGTATGAGGAGTATTATGATTCTAATAGAACTGTAAATAACTCAATTTTTTTTTTGTTATTTTTCACGAGTAGGTATTGCGCCGACCACGAATGATTAGGGAATAGGGCAGGAGGTTGGTGATTTAACATTTCAAAAAAAATTGTTGGTTATTTTTTGTATGTATAAATGATTAAGGATATAATATTTTTTAGGATTATACAAAACAGTATTACGACATATGACGGGCCGGTTGGCGTGGTTGGTATTATACCCTATCTATCACGCCGCAGGTCGTGGGTTCAATTCCCACTCAGGAAAATCATTTGTGTGCATGAACATGTCTGTTTGTCCTGAGTCTGGGTGTAATTATATATATATGTATGTATTTACAAAAGAAAAGTAGTATATGTAGTATATCAGTTATCTGGCTTCCATAGTACAAGCTCTGCTTAGTTTGGGGTCAGATGGCCGTGTGTGAGGAATGTGTCCCAGACTTTTTATTTTTTTTATTTATATTTTTTTCTATTCATACGTAAATGAGATAAACTCAAACTAGAAACATTTTTATACGATTTGTGACATTCAGTTGTCACTTACCACGGTGAAATTTTGGTCAAACACAGACCTATAAATAGAAAACAAAAATTACAAAGAGGGTTTTTTTTGTCAATTTATGCCCATTATAAAATGGAACCTAAAAATACCTTGTTTCAATTATTTCTGGTTTACACTTTTTTCAATTTACAGACACAATTTAGGTTATAACGTATATACAAGGTATTCTAAGGAAATGAAGTTGTCTGTCCTGCGCCACTTCGATTTTGCAATAAGATTGGTATCAACGATTTTTCCTATTTCATTTTCCTCTTGAGGAATAAATCAATTTCTGTTGATAGGCATATGATATCGCGATCAAAGCCAGATCGACGAATTGGTTCGTTGGGTACATAAATACCTATCGAATCACAGATACAAGATGGTGAAATGTACCTACCTTTAAGGAGAATATTTCTGTATAGGTAAGCGGCCAATTTATCAATAAAATTATTGTTGGTTGGATAGCTATATTACATTATCATTTGATTTGGATTTTCTCTATACATATTTTCTTGTATCATTTTTTATATCAGAAACGCAAAATTTTGAGTAAATCACGCCGCAGCGTCTGAATGAATTTTGATGTGATTTGGTAAATAAACAAACTACTTGGGTTTTATTATAGGATATAATGGTTACCAAACTGTAACACAGTAAATATACCATTGGTAACCCCAAAAGCATTTAGCATTTTCAATTTGAACTATTTCAAAACATTAGTTGCTCATTAAAATGAAATGAAAATAGAAGGCCGGAAATTATGAAGAGCATCACTCCTAAAAAAATATAGGTGCGTACTCCACTCATACAATATGGTCTATTTTCTAAATAGTTTCTACACCAGTAATATAAGTTTGGACCCAGTCCCCGAGGGCAGCTGTAAACAACTTTGCTAATGGGCACTTAAACTTTACGAAATCGCCACACTTCAGGAAAAAGTCAATTTGCCGCAAAAAAATATTCGCACAACACGCTTTGAGGTGAGCGCGTTTTGTTTGGTGTACATTTTTTTTGTTGTCGGTTTTTAAAAGTTAAATTTAGAGCAGTGAAGCTTAGACTAGTATTTTCGTTAAATTGAATTGCTCGCATATTATGAAACAAGTGTGAGAGGTCAATTTATTTTCTACAAACCATATAATTAAATTTGTAAAGGTAAATCACATTTTTGTTTTAATTATTTCTGATGGAGTACCTACTTCGACATAATGATATAATTATTTCAAAATTCTTGATCTTCTGTAAAACTTGTACGAGTTCAAACTATTAAAATAATATTTTAAGTTACAACCAATATTTTAACTAAGCTATACCATAATTACATCCTTCAGTGGTTAATATCCATTATAGATTATTTCCAATGGATGAAACACAAGTCACTTGAATCCAGAGACTTCCAGTAACTCAGTGACTCCAACCGAGTCATCAACCCTGATTGGCGCTTTCCTGTAAATACCATAATCAAAAGAAATAAAAACAATTAGGTACAATAAAGCTTGTTCCTTTCTTATATAGTATTTCAATGTGTTACCTAGAATTTTCTATTTACAAAATTTCAAATGCTATGTACATTTCAGGTAAAGTAACAGTCAATACCCTGAGTTTATCAACATCCCAAACGCTTCTATTGCACTAAATTGCATCAGACCAAGCACGCTATTCATGCTGTCGTGTCAAATTGATGGAGCCGGACTTAGGTCAGGGCTTGCTGGCTATATAAATGAAATTACTTTGTTTTTGCTCTTCATTTTGGAGTCACGGTTTTGTCTGTAAGTTTGTTTGTAACGTATGCACATTGATTCATTGCATGTCCGCGATGATTTCTGACAAAAAAAGAAATAGAAAAGAAGATGTTACAGCGAACAGGGATTAGCTAGTCTTAAATAAAATATACTTTCATATGACTTCGTATTTGACTTAACTCCTTTTACTATGAACTCATCTATTAATAAATACAAACATGCTGGACATCGCCACAAATTGCAGACTTTTATAGCTTTTTTTATCTCTCTGGTTAATAAGGTAATAAATAGTTTCTGGGAAGCTTAAGATTAGCGTTACTTATAGAAGTCCATGCAAATGAATGGACATTTTCCAAATTAAATGGTACATTAATTATGTAATAAATTAATTATTTATTGATCGCCTAAGGGCGTCCCTGCAACATCCATACAATTTAACGAGGTGGCAGACTTGCAACATTACAGTGTCAGCCGTTTTGACGTTTACCTTGCTCAGAGTATTATTCTGATTAGCACTCTGTATATAATTATTTCCTGTTTGTGACACATATTTAATGGTGTGTGCTGAAAAATTTTGGCATGACAGATAATCTATATATTTAAAATTCTGTTTGTTTGCTTGTTTGTTTGTAAATTATGCGCTACTTTACCATTTATTCGATTGCGATGAAACTAAGGTGAACCATTAAGCGCATGACAGCGATGGTTTCTGAAAAAAAAGGCACGACAACTTGCAACCCACGCCCGGGGATTAGCTAGTGAGTTATAAAAATAGGTTTATTTGGTTAGGTCATTTAAAAAGATATTAATTATATATTGGATTGACATAATTTAGGCATGTGTTGTCAGTAAGATAAGAAATAATATACTCTACTTTTATCTATGGTAATATCAAATAGTTTTTGAGCACATCATAATTAGCTACCTTAATTTCTCCAGAATACAGCTTCGGGTATTAAACCAACACACAGTATACTCAACAGCAGTTATTGGCAGCTCTTAGTGCTTAGGGAGTCAATTAGAGTTTGTTGACCGTGGACATTTTGTTAATATGTAATTTCAAGTAAATTAATTTGGTCTAGGTTTGCTTAGATTTAGATTATTATCCCTTTGAGTGGATTAAAGTTTGTCAATTTACAAATCATTTTAATGTTTTTAGGTTATCTTTTATGTCGTCCCCGTTTGGCACTGAAGAATTAAACTGTTCTAGTTGTTGTGTAAAATCAATTAAACACAAGAAGCGAGTTACTGCACTACGCAATCCAGACACGAATATATACGAGTACATCCACTCGAAACTCATTGCTAAACGTAAAAAAAAGATTAAAACAAATCTGCTCCATAAACAACGCAACATTCAATATTCATATCAATAATGCCCGTGTATTTCATTTCGTATCGCGTACGTTTTCGGTCATACTCGTAGTATTGTCCATAAACAAAATAGAACCGAGCTGTGCTTTTAATTTTTATATCCGCGAAAAATGGCCGATATTTTTTTTATTATTTTATTTTGTGTTATATCAGCGGTCGTTTTGGTTTCGTCCGTTACCTGAAAACCACAGGATAAAAATTCTACATAATATTATTTCAGAGCACTTTTATTCGGATTGTTGTATGTACACGAATGAAATGTTTTTGTTTTTATCGTTGGATTGAAAACTACTTTCTTGAAAAAATTCTATTGTGTGGTTAGTACATAGGTATTAGAATACTGTAAGTACAATTAAGAACAAAAGTAAAATTTCACTTTCACAGCATCTGCGTCTCTATAAAATCCAACTATACACTTTTCATGACACTTTTCCTCATAAACACTATTTCTGATTATTATTATATATCCCATATGCCATATTGAATATCTGGTAGCGACAAGGGGGTATTACGTTCTCCGCAGTACGTGGGGCTTCAGAAAGTAATCGCCGTCGATTATTTGAACCTGATATCGGAAATCTGTCATATACCTCGACGTTTCCGCGACATGTGCTCAAAAATCGCAAAATTATTACTAGGGAGGTGTTTACATGAGCGAAAGAAACATAGTGGTGTAGTTTTTCAATTAAAAATGAAATACAAATTCACAAAACATGAAATTAAAATTAAAATTTAGGAAGAAAGGAGTAAATGTTCTTAAAATGGACCTCATGAAAGGAATGTTACTCATTAATGACGTAGAACATATTATGTACCTACTAATATAATAAATGATAAATGATGATAATTGATGGGCCGGTTGGCGTGGTTGGTAAGATACCCTATCTATCACGCCGCAGGTCGTGGGTTCGATTCCCACTCAGGACAAACATTTGTGTGTGACAAACAAATGTTCGCTCAACAAGCTATTTCAAAATAACTTTATAAACATTGTAATTAGTAATTAAATTATATTACTTAAAAAAAAAACTATAAAAATATCCCTTGCTGAGTTTCTTGCCGGAGTCTTCTCAGTCCAAGTGTATTCCGAACCGGTGGTAGAATCATTTTCATTGTATTATAACGTTCATAAGTGCCTTATTAGAGCCTAAACTGAATAAATGAGTTTTGATTTGATTTGATATAGAAAATCTTTACTAACTGGTTCACTCAATTCTTCATCTGCCACTTATGTACAAATAAAGTGGTTTCTTCAACAAAACAACCCATAATCAGTGTACAAACTCCCTAACAATGCACGCGCTCTTTTTGCATGACATAAAATTTTACCCTGATTAAAAAAGCCATAAAAAATCAAAGCCTAGAGTCAGCTACCTAAGTTTTGCTTGCGTCGCGTGTGCAAGTACTGTTAAACATCTTACCATTACTTTGTTACAAGTACCCAAGGGTGAACATTTAGTTTATGGTTTGCATGTCTTCCCGTCATATTTGCCATTGTTTAGCTTGGGTTTCATTATTACTGATTGATCGATTATGAAATTCGAAACGGATTTGTTTTTTTTCCTCTGAAATGTTTATTTACAACAAGTATTAAATACAAACTATGATATAAGTATAGAAAACATCCTCAAAGCCCTCGCTGCTGTCGATAGGCAAGGTTCCCAACAGGCTGGCAGCGTTCCCTTTTTGGATGGCCAAGCTTATGCGTTGGCGGAAAAAGCTCCCAGCCCGACGGTCTCCTGTTGTTTATTACAATATGGATAATTCAGTTAAAAATATTGTTTATTTTTATCTATAGCCTTTTTTTTTTTTTTTAAATAATACTATCATACCATTATTTAGCTTTCGTAATAAACAATAGTTTGGACACTACGAGTATGTACCATTGGCCTGAGAAATTGTGAAAACTGGCATACAAAATGCCGGCACAAGTTTATGACATCAACTTGCCAACTGAAAATAATTTATCGTTCGGACTCAACACCGACTTTGCATTTACTGTTGGCTTTGTCGGATGCGCCTGAATAAGCGCTGCTGAATTTCTGATATACACCCGTATTCTGATGACAGACTGGATTTTTAATGTAATATGCTCGGTATATATGTTGCCGATTTTGTAAATTCAGTGTTTCAAAGTTTTTTTTATTATGTCAACAGATTGATAAATAGGCGAACGGTCCACCTGATAGTAAGAGGCATTTTCAATACCAACCTACTATGAATCTATAAAGTGCTATCAAATTGGAATAAATTTATGATCGCAATGACAATGGAAAGTAGCCTTTAAATTACAAGAATAAAATAAATATTAATCATGTCAGTGTTTTCAATCAATAAACAAACCAATAATATTTTTTTTGGGTCACAATGAAAATATTAATTTAACATGATAATAAAAAAGCCTATTTCCATACTATAGGCTATCTGTGTACCAAGTTTCATCGCAATCGATTCAGCGGCTTAGGCGTAAAAAGGTAACAAACAAACAAACTCACATTCGCATTTATAATATTATTTTGGATTATTTTCACAAAATTCAAATAGATTCATTCAAGGAAATCTCTTAAACACACAAAATAGAGTTATCGACTAGGAACTCGCCGAAATCAAGTAAAAGATTCTGTTATCGACATTTATGTTTCATGACACCAGAATAATCCCACCAACATTAGGAATGCAACAGACACAATCTGTAAATAGAACTTGAGAACTGCAGTAAAGATGCACTGTATCCTAGAGCCGGTATAATTCGAGAACGTGATGCTCTAGCCTATTGTACATGCTGAATTTGTGACCACTGCGCTAACCGAGCATAGAAGTGCCAAGGCAATAGCCACAAATCTTAAACACCATACAAATTGGAGTTCGGGTTTCTAGTTAGAATTGCATTGTTATTCATAACTGCCACTAGAGTTTGGGATTGTAAATTGTTGGGCTTATCGGTTGTATTGGCGAATATTATGATCCTCATAGCATTTACTTGGATTTCAATAAAATTTTGTTGGTATATTTGATGTTCTGTGAGAAAAATGCATCACTAGTTCCTTAATTAGTGTAGTTGATTTAAAACTAAAATTAAAACCATATTTATTACACAAAATCACGAATATAACTGGCTGGCACCACCCTCATGTTGAACATCTGCCGGCAAACACCTACCATTGTGGTACGGCAGATGCACTTCAGAGCCAGTTCCTACTACGTTTTGTGTGCATACCAAATTGCCTATATATAGTAAAAAAAAAACTAAATATCCAGTATACAAAGTAAAGTAGCCAGTAATGTTTTATTTTGAAAATTTATCAGTTGCTCAAGAAATAGCTTAAAAAATCTGCTTCTATTTAAGGAACATGTCTTACTCGACTGCACATACAAAGTATCAATGCTATAAAATCCAGCAAGAATTCTAAAAAATAGGTACTAAAACCCAGAACCGGGTCAATTCACTCCATTAAACGAGAAATCAATAATATAGGTACCGGTAAGGTAAAGCTTTCAGGCGGCAACGTAATTGAACTGAATACGGCATTACAGCTAAAAGGTATTACCTCCTGTATAAATGTTGGCAATTATAGTTGGATGTGGGAGTATTTTACCATTATTTTAATTGAAAATTTACTCACACATAAGTATGTAGTTTTAATCGACGACGTAGATCCAAATTTAAGGAACATACCAAGAACTGTACAATATCATTCCTCCGTCCCCATTTCTCCATCGAACTACTAGACGTCGAGAAGATTTCCATCCACACGTTGTCGACATACCGTTTATACGGACATAACGCTTTGCTTCATCGTTCCTTATATGAACAGCGAAGGATTGGAACTCACATCTGGGGTCTGTGTTTATTGACACGTATAAACTAGCTAGATAGTCAAAAAGCTAGAGGTCTGTTAAACCGCCATGGAAAGGAGCATGCTAAGAAAAATAATGACAGATAAAAAAAACAATACTTTACGAAAATGCACGAAGATAGAGGATGTAACAGTTAAATTGAAAAAAACTGAAATGGAAATGGACAGATTACACAGTTAGAGGGAAAGAGAAATGGCGTAAGATTATAATGGAATGGTACCTACCCGAAATATATGAAACGAAAAAGAGGAAGGCAATTCAGAAGATGGGAGGACGATATAAAAGCGATAGCGGGAAAAACTTGGACCAGAATAGCAAGAAACAGAGAAGAGTGGAAAAATTTGGAGGAGGCCTTTGCTAAAAAAAGGCCAAACAGATAAAGTTGTCGATGTTGAATCATCGCAAAGCGAATTAATTTAGTAAATAAGTGTTAAATACTAACTGTATATTTAATCTGAAATAAAGGCTTATAATAATATAACCGAGAATTCTTCCGGGCCAGAGTGAATAGGCTTTACATTTGACGTGACATTTGGCAAATTTTGTTGGTCATTCCTATATTGATATTCATTTATCACGTCATATCTTCTTTATGCAACTATATATAGTAATTTATTATGGGTATGACAAATATGTAAAAACAGGAACGAAAGTACTGGTTCTTAAAGACATAGTGGGACTTTATTGTCATTTAAATTTTGTGTTTTAACCTAAAATATACTAATATAAGATATGATGTTCAAAGTTATAAACGTAATCGCATAATAAATTGCCAAATGCATTTCATAATTAGTGTACAATATACTTAACAAAACGCAAGACTCGAATTAATCAAATAAAATGAAGGAACATGAGTTTACGCAACAAAGAAGAAAATGCCGAGTGCACATGAGTTTAAGCGTTTTATTGTATTTACTCACTCTTGGGTCTTAGTACTTGAGCAGATGACGATGAGCCTTTGCACATAGATGCGCGAGAGATTTTGAATGAATCTGCTCGGATACTAAATAAATAATAAATAAATAAATATTTTGGGATATTATTCCTCACACACGGCAATCTGACCCCAAACTAAGCAGAGCTTGTACTATGGAAGCCAGATAACTGATATACTACATATACTACTTTTCTTTTGTAAATACATACATATATAGATAATTACACCCAGACTCAGGACAAACAGAAATGTTCATGCACACAAATGTTTGTCCTGAATGGGAATCGAACTCACGACCTGCGGCGTGATAGATAGGGTATCTTACCAACCACGCCAACCGGCCCGTCAACTGTTACTGTTTTTAATTTTTTTAAACAGACTTTTACAAAATATTACGTGAGCCATAAATGGTATTATACAGTCTAATGTCACCATCAATCCACCTGGACCTTTTCCAAATACTTACTTCAAATGTACCAAAACATATGTACATTATTATTAAACTAGCTTTTCCACGCTGTTTCACCCACGTTCCCGGGATAAAATAAAGCCCATGTTACTCAGAGATAATGTAGCATTCTAATGGTGTAAGAGTTTTTGAAATCGGTGTAGTAGTTTTTGAGTTTATTCGTTATAAACATACAAAAAGACAAATCTTCCCTCTTTATAATATTAGTATAGATTAAAACTATATTTTGTTGATAATCCGTTTGGAGAGGTTCACTGCTGAACTAAAGCCTTCCTGTCTTGCATAGCTCACTCATATCTTACTAGGTTAGATTACTGTAGAATATTGTTGGAAACAACCGTCCCGGTCGAAGATTTTTGATAAAAAGTATGACAGCCACCATGCGTTTCCGTCACTATTTAACCGCACGTTGTGCTAACAACATAAAAGCAAAATAAGACAACAGCAAACAAAATTAATTTCACGCTTGGCATAAACTTTCAGCAAATTTAAGTACCGTGTCTTCTGTAATAACACTCGGAAGCCAGTAAGTAAAGCGAATGACAATGAATAAATAAGTGGCATCTTTGTTGAGGCCATTAATAATGTAATGCAATTTGTTTAAGATCTAGCTATATTATTAAGCAATCTTAACGCATTGAGAAATGTGAACCAAATAGATAAGTCGCTACTGAACTAAGACGCTACTAAACTAAGACGCTACTTAACTAAGACGCTACTAAGCTAAAACGCAACAAAACTAAGACGCTACTAAGCTAAGACGCTACTAAGCTAAAATGCTACTTAACTAAGACGCTACTAAGCTACGTCGCTACTAAGCTAAGACGCTACTAAGCTAAAACGCTACTAAGCAAAGACGCTACTAAGCTTAAACGCTACTGAACAAAGACGCTACTAAGCTAAGACGCTACTTAACTAAGACGCTACTTAACTAAGACGCTATTTAACTAAGACGCTACTGAATAAAGACGCTACTGAAAAAAGATGCTACTAAGCTAAAACGCTACAAGACGCTACTAAGCTAAAACGCTACAAAACTAAGACGCTACTAAGCTAAAACGCTACAAAACTACGATGCATATGCATACGAAACATATGTACATTATTATTAAACTAGCTTTTCCACGCAGTTTCACCCAAAATCGGTGTAGTAGTTTTTGAGTTTATTCGTTATAAACATACAAAAAGACAAATCTTCCCTCTTTATAATATTAGTATAGATTAATACTATATTTTGTTGATAATCCGTTTGGAGAGGTTCACTGCTGAACTAAAGCCTTCCTGTCTTGCATAGCTCACTCATATCTTACTAGGTTAGATTACTGTAGAATATTGTTGGAAACAACCGTCTCGGCGAAGATTTTTGATAAAAAGTATAACAGCCACCATGCGTTTCCGTCACTATTTAACCGCACGTTGTGCTAACAACATAAAAGCAAAATGCTACTGAACAAAGACGCTACTGAACAAAGACGCTACTAAGCTAAGACGCTACTTAACTAAGACGCTACTTAACTAAGACGCTACTGAACAAAGACGCTACTGAACAAAGACGCCACTTAGCTAAAACGCTACTAAGCAAAGACGCTACTAAGCTTAAACGCTACTGAACAAAGACGCTACTAAGCTTAAACGCTACTGAACAAAGACGCTACATAGCTAAGACACTACAAAGCAAAGACGTTACTGAACTAAAACGCTACAAAACTAAGACGCCACTAAGCTAAAACGCTACAAAACTACGACGCTACTGAACTAAGACGCTACTAAGCTAAAAAGCTACAAAACTACGACGCTACTGAACTAAGACGCTACTGAGCAAAGACGCTACTAAGCTAAGACGCTATTGAACAAACACGCTACTAAGCTAAAACGCTACTAAGCAAAGAAACGCTACTAAGCTAAAACGCTACTGAACAAAGACGCTACAGAACAAAGACGCTACTAAGCTTAAACGCTACTGAACAAAGACGCTACTGAACAATGACGCTACTAAGCTAAAACGCTACTAAGCAAAGAAACGCTACTAAGCTAAAACGCTACTGAACAAAGACGCTACTGAACAAAGACGCTACTAAGCTAAGACGCTACTGAACAAAGACGCTACTAAGCTAAGACGCTACTGAACAAAGACGCTACTAAGCTATAACGCTACTGAACAAAGACGCTACTAAGCTACTGAACTAAGACGCTACTGAACAAAGACGCTTCTTAACAAAGACGCTACTAAACTAAGACGCTACTTAACTAAGACGCTACTGAACAAAGACGCTACTGAACAAAGACGCTACTTAACTAAGACGCTACTAAGCTAAAACGCTACAAAGCAAAGACGCTACTGCACTAAAACGCTACAAAACTAAGACGCTACTAAAGTAAAACGCTACAAAACTACGACGCTACTAAACTAAGACGCTACTAAGCTAAAACGCTACTAAGCTAAAACGCTACTGAACAAAGACGCTACTGAACAAAGACGCTACTAAGCTAAGATGCTACTGAACAAAGACGCTACTAAGCTAAGACGCTACTAAGCTTAAACGCTGCGCTACTGAACAAAGACGCTACTAAGCTTAAACGCTGCGCTACTGAACAAAGACGCTACAAAACTAAGACGCCACTAAGCTAAAACGCTACAAAACTACGACGCTACTGAACTAAGACGCTACTAAGCTAAAAAGCTACAAAACTACGACGCTACTGAACTAAGACGCTACTGAGCAAAGACGCTACTAAGCTAAGACGCTATTGAACAAACACGCTACTAAGCTTAAACGCTACTGAACAAAGACGCTACTGAACAAAGACGCTACTAAGCTAAAACGCTACTAAGCAAAGAAACGCTACTAAGCTAAAACGCTACTGAACAAAGACGCTACTAAGCTAAGACGCTACTGAACAAAGACGCTACTAAGCTTAAACGCTACTGAACAAAGACGCTACTAAGCTTAAACGCTGCGCTACTGAACAAAGACGCTACTAAGCTAAAACGCTACTGAACAAAGACGCTACTAAGCTAAGACGCTACTGAACAAAGACGCTACTAAGCTATAACGCTACTGAACAAAGACGCTACTAAGCTACTGAACTAAGACGCTACTGAACAAAGATGCTACTAAGCTACTGAACTAAGACGCTACTGAACAAAGACACTACTAAGCTTAAACGCTACTGAACAAAGACGCTCCTAAGCTTAAACGCTACTGAACAAAGACGCTTCTAAGCTAAAACGCTACTGAACAAAGACGCTACTGAACAAAGATGCTACTCAGCTAAAACGCTACTTAACTAAAACGCTACTGAACAAAGACGCTTCTTAACAAAGACGCTACTAAACTAAGACGCTATTTAACTAAGACGCTATTTAACTAAGATGCTACTAAACTAAGACGCTACTAAGCTAAAACGCTACTAAGCAAAGACGCTACTGAACAAAGACGCTACTGAACAAAGACGCTACTGAACAAAGACGCTACTAAGCAAAGACGCTACAAAGCTAAAACGCTACTAAGCAAAGACGCTACTGAACAAAGACGCTACTGAACAAAGACGCTACTGAACAAAGACGCTTCTAAGCTAAAACGCTACTGAACAAAGACGCTACTAAGCTAAAACGCTACAAAGCAAAGACGCTACTGCACTAAAACGCTACAAAACTAAGACGCTACTAAAGTAAAACGCTACTGAACAAAGACGCTCCTAAGCTTAAACGCTACTGAACAAAGACGCTTCTAAGCTAAAACGCTACTGAACAAAGACGCTACTAAGCTTAAACGCTACTGAACAAAGACGCTACTGAACTAAGACGCTACTGAACAAAAACGCTACTAAGCTTAAACGCTACTGAACAAAGACGCTACTAAGCTAAAACGCTACTGAACAAAGACGCTACTAAGCTAAGACGCTACTGAACAAACACGCTACTAAGCTTAAACGCTACTGAACAAAGACGCTACTAAGCTTAAACGCTACTGAACAAAGACGCTATTAAGCTTATACGCTACTGAACAAAGACGCTACTAAGCTTAAACGCTACTGAACAAAGACGCTATTAAGCTTATACGCTACTGAACAAAGACGCTACTAAGCTTAAACGCTACTGAACAAAGACGCTACTGAAGAAAGACGCTACTAAGCTAAAACGCTACTAAGCAAAGACGCTACTAAGCTTAAACGCTACTGAACAAAGACGCTCCTAAGCTTAAACGCTACTGAACAAAGACGCTTCTAAGCGAAAACGCTACTGAACAAAGACGCTACTGAACAAAGACGCTACTTAACTAAGACGCTACTTAACTAAGACGCTATTTAACTAAGACGCTACTGAATAAAGACGCTACTGAACAAAGATGCTACTAAGTTAAAACGCTACAAGACGCTACTAAGCTAAAACGCTACAAAACTAAGACGCTACTAAGCTAAAACGCTACAAAACTACGATGCATATGCATACGAAACATATGTACATTATTATTAAACTAGCTTTTCCACGCAGTTTCACCCAAAATCGGTGTAGTAGTTTTTGAGTTTATTCGTTATAAACATACAAAAAGACAAATCTTCCCTCTTTATAATATTAGTATAGATTAATACTATATTTTGTTGATAATCCGTTTGGAGAGGTTCACTGCTGAACTTAAAGCCTTCCTGTCTTGCATAGCTCACTCATATCTTACTAGGTTAGATTACTGTAGAATATTGTTGGAAACAACCGTCTCGGCGAAGATTTTTGATAAAAAGTATAACAGCCACCATGCGTTTCCGTCACTATTTAACCGCACGTTGTGCTAACAACATAAAAGCAAAATGCTACTGAACAAAGACGCTACTGAACAAAGACGCTACTAAACTAAGACGCTACTTAACTAAGACGCTACTGAACAAAGACGCTACTGAACTAAGACGCTACGAAGCTAAAAAGCTACAAAACTACGACGCTACTGAACTAAGACGCTACTGAGCAAAGACGCTACTAAGCTAAGACGCTACTGAACAATACGCTACTAAGCTTAAACGCTACTGAACAAAGACGCTACTGAAGAAAGACGCTACTAAGCTAAAACGCTACTAAGCAAAGACGCTTCTAAGCTAAAACGCTACTGAACAAAGACGCTACTGAACAAAGATGCTACTAAGCTAAAACGCTACTTAACTAAAACGCTACTGAAAAAAGACGCTTCTTAACAAAGACGCTACTAAACTAAGACGCTATTTAACTAAGACGCTACTAAACTAAGACGCTACTTAACTAAAACGCTACTGAACAAAGACGCTTCTTAACAAAGACGCTACTAAACTAAGACGCTATTTAACTAAGATGCTACTAAACTAAGACGCTACTAAGCTAAAACGCTACTAAGCAAAGACGCTACTAAGAAACGCTACTGAACAAAGACGCTTCTAAGCTAAAACGCTATTGAACAAAGACGCTACTAAGCTAAGACGCTACTGAACAAAGACGCTACTGAACTAAGACGCTTCTTAGCAAAGATGCTACTAAGCTAAAACGCTACAAGACGCTACTTATCTAAAACGCTACTTAACTAAGACGCTACTTAACTAAGACGCTACTGAACAAAGACGCTACTTAGCTAAAACGCTACTAAGCAAAGACGCTACAAAGCTAAAATGCTACTGAACAAAGACGCTACTGAACAAAGACGCTACTAAGCTAAGACGCTACTGAACAAAGACGCTACTAAGCTAAGACGCTACTAAGCTTAAACGCTGCGCTACTGAACAAAGACGCTACTAAGCTTAAACGCTGCGCTACTGAACAAAGACGCTACTGAACAAAGACGCTACTAAGCTAAAACGCTACTGAACAAAGACGCTACTAAGCTAAGACGCTACTGAACAAAGACGCTATTAAGCTATAACGCTACTGAACAAAGACGCTACTAAGCTACTGAACTAAGACGCTACTGAACAAAGACGCTTCTTAACAAAGACGCTACTAAACTAAGACGCTACTTAACTAAGACGCTACTGAACAAAGACGCTACTGAACAAAGACGCTACTTAACTAAGATGCTACTAAGCTGACGCTACTAAAGTAAAACGCTACAAAACTACGACGCTACTAAACTAAGACGCTACTAAGCTAAAACGCTACTAAGCAAAGATGCTACTAAGCTTAAACGCTACTGAACAAAGACGCTTCTAAGCTAAAACGCTACTGAACAAAGACGCTACTAAGCTAAGACGCTACTGAACAAAGATGCTACTAAGCTACTGAACTAAGACGCTACTGAACAAAGACACTACTAAGCTTAAACGCTACTGAACAAAGACGCTCCTAAGCTTAAACGCTACTGAACAAAGACGCTTCTAAGCTAAAACGCTACTGAACAAAGACGCTACTGAACAAAGATGCTACTCAGCTAAAACGCTACTTAACTAAAACGCTACTGAACAAAGACGCTTCTTAACAAAGACGCTACTAAACTAAGACGCTATTTAACTAAGACGCTATTTAACTAAGATGCTACTAAACTAAGACGCTACTAAGCTAAAACGCTACTAAGCAAAGACGCTACTGAACAAAGACGCTACTGAACAAAGACGCTACTGAACAAAGACGCTACTTAGCTAAAACGCTACTAAGCAAAGACGCTACAAAGCTAAAACGCTACTAAGCAAAGACGCTACTGAACAAAGACGCTACTGAACAAAGACGCTACTGAACAAAGACGCTTCTAAGCTAAAACGCTACTGAACAAAGACGCTACTAAGCTAAAACGCTACAAAGCAAAGACGCTACTGCACTAAAACGCTACAAAACTAAGACGCTACTAAAGTAAAACGCTACTGAACAAAGACGCTCCTAAGCTTAAACGCTACTGAACAAAGACGCTTCTAAGCTAAAACGCTACTGAACAAAGACGCTACTAAGCTTAAACGCTACTGAACAAAGACGCTACTGAACTAAGACGCTACTGAACAAAAACGCTACTAAGCTTAAACGCTACTGAACAAAGACGCTACTAAGCTAAAACGCTACTGAACAAAGACGCTACTAAGCTAAGACGCTACTGAACAAACACGCTACTAAGCTTAAACGCTACTGAACAAAGACGCTACTAAGCTTAAACGCTACTGAACAAAGACGCTATTAAGCTTATACGCTACTGAACAAAGACGCTACTAAGCTTAAACGCTACTGAACAAAGACGCTATTAAGCTTATACGCTACTGAACAAAGACGCTACTAAGCTTAAACGCTACTGAACAAAGACGCTACTGAAGAAAGACGCTACTAAGCTAAAACGCTACTAAGCAAAGACGCTACTAAGCTTAAACGCTACTGAACAAAGACGCTCCTAAGCTTAAACGCTACTGAACAAAGACGCTTCTAAGCGAAAACGCTACTGAACAAAGACGCTACTGAACAAAGACGCTACTTAACTAAGACGCTACTTAACTAAGACGCTATTTAACTAAGACGCTACTGAATAAAGACGCTACTGAACAAAGATGCTACTAAGTTAAAACGCTACAAGACGCTACTAAGCTAAAACGCTACAAAACTAAGACGCTACTAAGCTAAAACGCTACAAAACTACGATGCATATGCATACGAAACATATGTACATTATTATTAAACTAGCTTTTCCACGCAGTTTCACCCAAAATCGGTGTAGTAGTTTTTGAGTTTATTCGTTATAAACATACAAAAAGACAAATCTTCCCTCTTTATAATATTAGTATAGATTAATACTATATTTTGTTGATAATCCGTTTGGAGAGGTTCACTGCTGAACTTAAAGCCTTCCTGTCTTGCATAGCTCACTCATATCTTACTAGGTTAGATTACTGTAGAATATTGTTGGAAACAACCGTCTCGGCGAAGATTTTTGATAAAAAGTATAACAGCCACCATGCGTTTCCGTCACTATTTAACCGCACGTTGTGCTAACAACATAAAAGCAAAATGCTACTGAACAAAGACGCTACTGAACAAAGACGCTACTAAGCTAAGACGCTACTTAACTAAGACGCTACTGAACAAAGACGCTACTGAACTAAGACGCTACGAAGCTAAAAAGCTACAAAACTACGACGCTACTGAACTAAGACGCTACTGAGCAAAGACGCTACTAAGCTAAGACGCTACTGAACAAAGACGCTACTAAGCTTAAACGCTACTGAACAAAGACGCTACTGAAGAAAGACGCTACTAAGCTAAAACGCTACTAAGCAAAGACGCTTCTAAGCTAAAACGCTACTGAACAAAGACGCTACTGAACAAAGATGCTACTAAGCTAAAACGCTACTTAACTAAAACGCTACTGAACAAAGACGCTTCTTAACAAAGACGCTACTAAACTAAGACGCTATTTAACTAAGACGCTACTAAACTAAGACGCTACTTAACTAAAACGCTACTGAACAAAGACGCTTCTTAACAAAGACGCTACTAAACTAAGACGCTATTTAACTAAGATGCTACTAAACTAAGACGCTACTAAGCTAAAACGCTACTAAGCAAAGACGCTACTAAGAAACGCTACTGAACAAAGACGCTTCTAAGCTAAAACGCTATTGAACAAAGACGCTACTAAGCTAAGACGCTACTGAACAAAGACGCTACTGAACTAAGACGCTACTGAACTAAGACGCTTCTTAGCAAAGATGCTACTAAGCTAAAACGCTACAAGACGCTACTTAACTAAAACGCTACTTAACTAAGACGCTACTTAACTAAGACGCTACTGAACAAAGACGCTACTTAGCTAAAACGCTACTAAGCAAAGACGCTACAAAGCTAAAACGCTACTGAACAAAGACGCTACTGAAGAAAGACGCTACTAAGCTAAAACGCTACTAAGCAAAGACGCTACAAAACTATAACGCTACTGAACAAAGACGCTACTAAGCTACTGAACTAAGACGCTACTGAACAAAGACGCTTCTTAACAAAGACGCTACTAAACTAAGACGCTACTGAACAAAGACGCTTCTTAACAAAGACGCTACTGCACTAAAACGCTACAAAACTAAGACGCTACTAAGCTAAAACGCTACTTAGCAAAGACGCTACTAAGCTTAAACGCTACTGAACAAAGACGCTACTAAGCTAAGACGCTACTGAACAAAGACGCTACTAAGCTTAAACGCTACTGAACAAAGACGCTCCTAAGCTTAAACGCTACTGAACAAAGACGCTTCTAAGCTAAAACGCTACTGAACAAAGATGCTACTTAGCTAAAACGCTACTAAGCAAAGACGCTACTAAGCTTAAACGCTACTGAACAAAGACGCTACTGAACTAAGACGCTACTGAACAAAAACGCTACTAAGCTTAAACGCTACTGAACAAAGACGCTACTAAGCTAAAACGCTACTGAACAAAGACGCTACTAAGCTAAGACGCTACTGAACAAAGACGCTACTAAGCTAAGACGCTACTGAACAAAGACGCTACTGAACTAAGACGCTACTTAGCAAAGATGCTACTAAGCTAAAACGCTACAAGACGCTACTTAACTAAGACGCTACTGAACAAAGACGCTACTAAGCTAAAACGCTACTGAACAAAGACGCTACTGAACAAAGACGCTACTGAACAAAGACGCTACTGAACAAAGACGCTACTGAACAAAGACGCTACTGAACAAAGACGCTACTTAGCTAAAACGCTACTAAGCAAAGACGCTACAAAGCTAAAACGCTACTGAACAAAGACGCTACTGAAGAAAGACGCTACTAAGCTAAAACGCTACTAAGCTAAAACGCTACTAAGCAAAGACGCTACTAAACTATAACGCTACTGAACAAAGACGCTACTAAGCTACTGAACTAAGACGCTTCTTAACAAAGACGCTACTAAACTAAGACGCTACTTAACTAAGACGCTACTGAACAAAGACGCTACTGAACAAAGACGCTTCTTAACAAAGACGCTACTGCACTAAAACGCTACAAAACTAAGACGCTACTAAGCTAAAACGCTACTTAGCAAAGACGCTACTAAGCTTAAACGCTACTGAACAAAGACGCTACTAAGCTAAGACGCTACTGAACAAAGACGCTACTGAACAAAGACGCTCCTAAGCTTAAACGCTACTGAACAAAGACGCTTCTAAGCTAAAACGCTACTGAACAAAGACGCTACTGAACAAAGATGCTACTTAGCTAAAACGCTACTAAGCAAAGACGCTTCTAAGCTTAAACGCTACTGAACAAAGACGCTACTGAACTAAGACGCTACTGAACAAAAACGCTACTAAGCTTAAACGCTACTGAACAAAGACGCTACTTAGCTAAAACGCTACTGAACAAAGACGCTTCTAAGCTAAGACGCTACTGAACAAAGACGCTACTAAGCTAAGACGCTACTGAACAAAGACGCTACTGAACTAAGACGCTACTTAGCAAAGATGCTACTAAGCTAAAACGCTACAAGACGCTACTTAACTAAGACGCTACTTAACTAAGACGCTACTTAACTAAGACGCTACTGAACAAAGACGCTACTGAACAAAGACGCTACTGAACAAAGACGCTACTCAGCTAAAACGCTACTAAGCAAAGACGCTACAAAGCTAAAACGCTGCGCTACTGAACAAAGACGCTACAAAACTAAGACGCCACTAAGCTAAAATGCTACAAAACTACGACGCTACTGAACAAAGACGTTACTGAACAAAGACGCTACTAAGCTTAAACGCTACTGAACAAAGACGCTACTAAGCATAAACGCTACTGAACAAAGACGCTATTAAGCTAAAGCGCTACTAAGACGCTTCTGAACTAAAACTAACTAACTAACTAACTACTGAACAAAGACGCTACTTAGCTAAAATGCTACTGAACAAAGACGCTACTGAGCAAAGTCGCTACTAAGCTTAAACGCTACTGAACAAAGACGCTACTAAGCTAAAACGCTACTGAACAAAGACGCTACTGAACAAAGACGCTCCTAAGCTTAAACGCTACTGAACAAAGACGCTTCTAAGCTAAAACGCTACTGAACAAAGACGCTACTGAACAAAGACGCTACTTAGCTAAAACGCTACTAAGCAAAGACGCTACAAAGCTAAAACGCTACTGAACAAAGACGCTACTGAAGAAAGACGCTACTAAGCTAAAACGCTACTAAGCAAAGACGCTACTAAACTATAACGCTACTGAACAAAGACGCTACTAAGCTACTGAACTAAGACGCTTCTTAACAAAGACGCTACTAAACTAAGACGCTACTTAACTAAGACGCTACTGAACAAAGACGCTACTGAACAAAGACGCTTCTTAACAAAGACGCTACTGCACTAAAACGCTACAAAACTAAGACGCTACTAAGCTAAAACGCTACTTAGCAAAGACGCTACTAAGCTTAAACGCTACTGAACAAAGACGCTACTAAGCTAAGACGCTACTGAACAAAGACGCTACTGAACAAAGACGCTCCTAAGCTTAAACGCTACTGAACAAAGACGCTTCTAAGCTAAAAAGCTACTGAACAAAGACGCTACTGAACAAAGATGCTACTTAGCTAAAACGCTACTAAGCAAAGACGCTTCTAAGCTTAAACGCTACTGAACAAAGACGCTACTGAACTAAGACGCTACTGAACAAAAACGCTACTAAGCTTAAACGCTACTGAACAAAGACGCTACTTAGCTAAAACGCTACTGAACAAAGACGCTTCTAAGCTAAGACGCTACTGAACAAAGACGCTACTAAGCTAAAATGCTACTGAACAAAGACGCTACTGAACAAAGACGCTACTGAGCAAAGTCGCTACTAAGCTTAAACGCTACTGAACAAAGACGCTACTGAACAAAGACGCTACTAAGCTAAGACGCTACTGAACAAAGACGCTACTAAGCTAAAACGCTACTGAACAAAGACGCTACTAAGCTAAAACGCTACTGAACAAAGACGCTACTGAACAAAGATGCTACTAAGCTAAGACGCTACTGAACAAAGACGCTACTAAGCTAAAACGCTACTGAACAAAGACGCTACTAAGCTTAAACGCTACTGAACAAAGACGCTACTAAGCTAAAACGCTACTTCAGTAGCGTCTTTGCTTTGTAGCGTTTTAGAAACTAAGACGCTACTGAACAAAGACGCTACTAAGCTAAAACGCTACTGAACAAAGACGCTACTGAACAAAGACGCTACTGAGCAAAGACGCTACTAAGCTTAAACGCTACTGAACAAATACGCTACTGAACAAAGACGCTACTGAACAAAGACGCTACTAAGCTAAAACGCTACAAAACTACGACGCTACTGAACTAAAACGCTGAACTAAGACGCTTCTAAACTAAAACGCTACAAAACTAAGACGCTACTAAGCTAAAACGCTACTATACTTAGACGCTACTAAGCTAAAACGCTACTGAACAAAGACGCTACTAAGCTAAAGCGCTACTAAGACGCTTCTGAACTAAAACTAACTAACTAACTACTGAACAAAGACGCTACTTAGCTAAAATGCTACTGAACAAAGACGCTACTGAGCAAAGTCGCTACTAAGCTTAAACGCTACTGAACAAAGACGCTACTAAGCTAAAACGCTACTGAACAAAGACACTACTGAACAAAGACGCTACTTACCTAAAATGCTACTAAGCAAAGACGCTACTAAGCTTAAACGCTACAAAACTAAAACGCTACTTAACTAAGACGCTACTTAACTAAAACGCTACAAAACTAAAACGCTGAACTAAGACGCTTCTGAACTAAAACGCTACAAAACTAAGACGCTACTGAACAAAGACGCTACTGAACAAAGACGCTACTGAACAAAGACGCTACTGAACAAAGACGCTACTAAGCTAAAATGCTACTAAGCTAAAACGCTACTGAACAAAGACGCTACTAAGCTAAAATGCTACTGAACAAAGACGCTACTGAACAAAGACGCTACTAAGCTAAAATGCAACTAAGCTAAAACGCTACTGAACAAAGACGCTACTAAGTTAAAATGCTACTGAACAAAGACGCTACTGAACTAAAACGCTACAAAACTAAGACGCTACTGAACAAAGACGCTACTGAACAAAGACGCTACTGAACAAAGACGCTACTGAACTAAGACGCTACTGAACAAAGACGCTACTAAGCTAAAATGCTACTGAACAAAGACGCTACTGAACAAAGACGCTACTGAGCAAAGTCGCTACTAAGCTTAAACGCTACTGAACAAAGACGCTACTGAACAAAGACGCTACTAAGCTAAAACGCTACTGAACAAAGACGCTACTGAACAAAGACGCTACTTAGCTAAAACGCTACTAAGCAAAGACGCTACTAAGCTTAAACGCTACAAAACTAAAACGCTACTTAACTAAGACGCTACTAAACGAAAACGCTACAAAACTACGACGCTACTGAACTAAAACGCTGAATTAAGACGCTACTGAACAAAGACGCTACTGAACAAAGACGCTACTGAACAATGACGCTACTGAACAAAGACGCTACTAAGCTAAAATGCTACTAAGCTAAAACGCTACTGAACAAAGACGCTACTAAGCTAAAATGCTACTGAACAAAGACGCTACTGAACAAAGACGCTACTGAGCAAAGTCGCTACTAAGCTTAAACGCTACTGAACAAAGACGCTACTGAACAAAGACGCTACTAAGCTAAAACGCTACTGAACAAAGACGCTACTGAACAAAGACGCTACTTAGCTAAAACGCTACTAAGCTAAGATGCTCCTCAACTTACGCTCCTCAACTAAAATGCTTCTTAATTTAGACGCTACAGACGCTACTAAGCTATTTCGCTACTTAACTAAGTCGCAACTTTACTAAGACGCAACTTTACTAAGACGCTTTTAAACTAAGACGCTACTTAACTATGACGCTACCTACTGAGCTATACATAGGTATACTAGTAGTATAGTTTCTTGTCTACAATATCTCTGTAAGAAGCACCTAACCTAGTGTTATGTATAAGATAATTATGTGTGCGTGCACGCACACTCCTATGTATACGATTCTTTGGAATACAGTCAGTGAGCTACTAGCTACGCGTTGTTTCACTCGTCCCTGCTCTCATACGTAACACCTAGGTTGTCAGTTTATGTCGGAACACAATCTTTTCACAAAGCCATCATACTTCCAAACAAAAATAAGCTCCGCACAATAGAGCTACGGTTAAAAAGCATCAGCTTCATTGAAATTCCGTATTGGAGATGCCCGGATTGATCCGCTTACTTTTTCCCCGGATTTCATCCCGTATTACACGAGATGAGCCTATGTTACTTTTTTCATCGTACGCGCTACGAAATTGTTGGTGCTCAAAAGCTTGTGTATAATTTGGTGCGAGAGGGTTTTTGGTGCATGTAGGTACTTTAATTAAATAACTCGAGTTTGTTTCATAACGTTTCCCATATTGTTGAATGTTGCGTATAGTGAATGTTGAAAAAAGATATAAAACTCGGGTACTAGTTTTCTCCTCTTTCTATGTAGGTACTTTTTTAAGTATTCCGTCTTACTTACAAAATATACTTATATTTTAAAATTTTAAAGACTAACAATAAAAAAAAACAAATTTTTTGTTTTTGTTATACTGTTTTTAAATAAATAATATCGAATATTATCGAATTTGGATTTCATAAAAATATTTTTCTTTCACAACAAAGCAAGCGATTAAAATTCCATGCAGTCAAGTGCCATCAATTTTTACTAAATTGCATGTAAAGTGGAGCACTTCAGTTATCTAATCAACTTGAATATGCGAATAAAAACCCTACGTGCAATACTTAAAAGGTCAGTGAAAGCAATCTATAGGTGAATGTACAAACTGCGTCGTAGTGTGTGGTACAGACACAAATATAAAAATATATACATTTAATAAAATTCGAATGAGATTTATTGTTTTTTATTTATTATTATTTTGATAGTAGAACTCTTAGTGCAGCGTTCGCCCGGGGAAGTACTGCCACCATAATTAATTCCGCCGTGAAATAGTAGTGCACTTGTATTACTGTGTTTCGGTTAGGAGGGTATGGGAGCCGGTGAACTTACAGGCACAGGAGACTTAACAACTTCATGTCTCAAGGTTGGCAACGCGTGAGTGATACCCCTGACAGCGAAAATATAATGTTGTATTTTCTTTGCCGGTGGTATTATGAGCGTCTATAGGCTACGGTAACCGCTTACCATCAGGTGGGCCGTAAGCTTGTTTGCCACCTAGTAGTATAAAAAAAAACAAAAAAGTCGTGAAATAATGACTTAAAGATTGAGATAAAACCTATATCATAACACCATAAAATCTTTAACAATACTTCAAGAGAAATCCCTTTTGAATTTTCTTTAGTGTATATATTTATGTTCGTGACTGTACAGCTTCGTTTATCGGCGAAATGAGTATTACTACAATATGGGTACATTATATCGAACTGGTACCTATATATATTATCCGAATATAGTATTTTTACAATGTTTATCCAATATTTATCCAGCGATTGAAAAATATAGATTGATTATTTAATAAATGATTGTGCAAAAAGTAGATTCAGAGTGTTGAAACTGAAGTAAATATAAAGTATATTTGATAGACATTTATGAAACTCTAATTCATAAAATAATAAAAGAAAATAATAGTAGGTAATCAAGTTCATAAATAAACACAAACATCAGAATGTGTACACTCCTTACTTTTGACCCGACGTGAAAGGTTCTTGAAACGTCAATGTATTACAATTAAAATAATTAAAACTCAAAGAAAACGAATTAAGGGCGTCACACACGGCGAAGATACTATAGTATTTTATCTTAAGATCATGAGACAGCATTATACTATGAAAAGAGAAGTAACGACCTACCTAACCTACCTTCACTTTCCTTCTCTTTCACTGGTATAGCACTGTCTCATATATCTTAAGATAAAATATTATAGTATCTTCACCGTGTGTGACGTCCTTTACTATGTAAAACAAAACCTACTTGTAGTTTTCTGTTGAAATGAATAAAGCTCTATGTCTCAGTGATATGGCGAAGGTCGTGGGCTCGAATTCTACAATGAGATTGAACTTTTGGTGAAGGAAAGCATTGTGAGGAAACCATAGCACAGTGTTAGGGTACGTTGCAGTACCCGCCTGGCTGGCTACTATCACATCTTCAAGAAAATCTGCTGTGTTTCGGCAGTTGCACTTTAGAGCTAGTTGCCTTCTAGGCTTTATAAAGGTCGGCAACACATTATCAATGCCACTGGTATTGCTAATATAGGCGACGGTAGCTACTTACCATCAGGTGGACCGCCTGTGTATTTGTCAGCCTGATATTAAATGAATACTAAAGAATGGAGCCCTAACCTCAGAACCTTTGTTCTTCTGTGGTCAAATGAAATATAATCATTTACAGTGTTACAGGAAATAATGTGTGGAGAAACAAATATTATGAATCAGAGCATAACAGTAACAGTACCGGTACCTGATATGAAGTCTGCTACCTCTGTGCCTAGTACACTTGGGGACATATAAAATAAATGCGCTTGCGTCGATTTACCTATGCATCACAACCTACATATATAAATTAGTATAAGTGTTAAGGAAACGCTAAAACAAACTAATTAGAAAGTAGGTAAGGTTTTTTTAACATAAATCTTGATTACAACAGGAATTATTAATTTAAAAAAAAAATACAAAATGAAAAATTCGATGATGAAGAATAAAATAAAAAGCTAAACTGAAAGGGCACATCAAACAACAATAAACTCTATTGTTGTTTTCTCGAAACTACATTTTCAAATGGAAAGAAAAGAAAACCCAAAGCTTTACAATAACTCTATTTTCATTTTCAATACTTTCAAAAGTGTTGATACAACTGCATTAGTGAACAGTGAGCACGGGAACACTTGAGAACTAATAAAACTTTTAACCAATATTTTCTGCAAGTGTAAGCCAATACAGGTACAGTGTATTCCCAATGGAATGAATACCCGTGCAAGGATGTGCAATATAGAGAAAGCGTTACGAAACTTGTTGGGACGGCTTAAAACTACAGTTATCTTTTTAATGGGGGCTTTATTTTTGTTATGTCATTGTATGTAGGTAGTTTTTACGGTATTATAAAAATCACTAATGCCAAAAAATACTTGGAGTGCCTTCGAAAGCTTATTTCCTTTCTTTAATTGCAGATGAATTAATTTAACAATCCTTTTTAAAATAGACATTTCTTGCCATAGATACTGTGGTATCCTCACGGTTATTGCTTTCAGCGAAAAAAATCCTTTCATAAAACATTGTCAAAGTAAATAACTATTACGGAAAACCAATCAGCACAAATGTGAAGTCAGCTACTCGAATCATTTATATACTATCAATAAAATAGAAGCGAGAGAAAAGAATCTCAGTAACCGACATCAATGTCTGACAGTAAATAACATTAGGGCTATTTAATTAATATTTATGGACGGCGCGAAGCGTCCGGCGATGTTTCTTTGCTTTATTGAATCAAGTCGTTGTCCGCTCGTAATACGATAATAAAGTGTCAATGGTGGGCGATTACATTTGATAAATTGTTCATTCGAGATAAAAAAATATGCATGGTAAATTTCTTATTTGCCAAAGAATGAATTTAAACTGGCAGCTAGCTGTTCCCCGCGGTATCACCCGCATTCCCGGTATATTTTTCCGATTTTTTAATAGTTATACTGCTATTCGGGTTGGAGACAAATCCAACAAATCAAAGATCATAAATATCGGTCCAGCCGTTCTTGAGTTATAAATAGTGTAACTAACCCGACTTTGTTTTATATTATGTAGTGTAATAATAAAGTATTATCTATTTATCAACATTCGACCAGATCATCACCATACTCATGGTGAGTCAGTGATTGTGGTTAAACACAGGTCTAAATATTGTATACTAGGTTTTCCGCGCAGTTTCACCCGCGTTTCCTGGATAATATATAGCCCATGTTACTCAGGGATAATGTAGCTTTCTAATGATGAAAGAGTTTTTGAGTTTATTCGTTACAAACATACAATAATACAAATCTTCCCTCTTTATAATATTATAGTATAGATGAATACTATATTTTATTGATCATCAGTTTGGAGAGGTCCATTCTGAACATAAGCCTTCCTGTCTTGCGTAGCTCACTCATATCGACTCTTACTAGGTTATATTATTGTTCATATTGTTGCTCAGTAGTTTTTGAGTTTATTCGTTACATACAAAAATACAAACCTTTCCTCTTTATAATATTAGTAGGTACTTATAGATAGATAATATCATTATTTTACATGATTTAAGTTTATTTTTTTTGCAGTATAAGAGTTGTTTTTTCTCAATTACAAAGATTAAAATATTCTCATCAAATTGAGACAAGCAGATAGTTCACAATATCACCCTTACAAAAGCTACTACCGGTCCGCTGATTTTTTTTTTTTTTTTTTTTTTTTTTTTTTTTTTTTTTTTTTTTTTTTTTTTTTTTTTTTTTTTTTTTTTTTTTTTGACTGGAACAGGAAGGTGGTGGGTCCAGGGGACCTTCTTCCACCGTTACGCGGACTTTTGCGGTGAGCGCTGAGGGCTCTCAACCGCTACTTAAAACTAAAAACTAAAACTAAATAAATTTTGGGCAACAGTAGCCTGAGGGTGCCCCCTGTGGGGCTCGACCTCGGCTCAGGACGTTGCCTGGGGACTGAGGGAGGGCTTAGCATGCAAATATAATTATTTGGGGATCGGTCGGATTGCTAATATGCAGCTCGGGCCGCTTAATCGGGACGAGACTGGGAAGGACGTCGCGACGGTCCTCGCCGGCGAGGACGAAATCTAGGTTGACGGTCCGCTGACCGCGGTGCGTGGTGAGGTAGCGGAAGCGGCCCGTGCGCCGGACTTCCGCACCTCACCGGCCCGTGACGTGCGTAGCACATTCCAATGGGGTTCTATTGAAAGTTATTGAGCTTTTTATACAGTCTAATCTGTTGTTTTGAGTTTTTTTTTTGTGCTTTTTATATCAAAAACTGCAAAAATAGTGATATATTTGAAAGAAGGTGATACAAATAGATATATGTATATAGGTAGATGTATATATCTATTTATTTGCTTTTTATCATCACTATCGCATTACGCGGGCATGTCGGTGATTATTAAACGTTTTTACGTGCCTAATTAGTTATAATTTTTTTTTCTAACAGGATTTACGTAAATAGGATATTGACCAACATTTTTCATTTTTATATAATTTTAAATTTTGCCTAAATGCTAGTTCAATAAATTCACACATCTATAAGAACCTATTATCAAGCAAACCCATTGATCTATGTAATTATTAAGTGTTACCTCATTGAACTTGCACAAGAACAGTAGGTATAGTTAAACTATGAGAACTTCTAATCTTTTTATTAATTCCCAAGTTCACTTATTTCAATTAAATTTATATATTTAGACGAAAGTCGTCGGTTCATTGAGTTTTACTGCTCTTGTTTACTTAGATTTACCAGTCTAGTATATCAAATCAAATAATCATGGGTATTCATACATTATAGTTATATTTTAAAAATTTAGAAAGATACATTACTGTGAGTTACCGACCGATGTGAATAAACCACTACAGTTGGATATTTCACATGCAATTGTGTTGCAAGAATTCATTTCTAGAGCTAGCATGTAATGTAGAAATGGTTTTTTTCACTTGGTTTTCTGATTGCTCTATTAAAGCTAGTTTTTACTCGACTTTATGACCTTGCTAGGTAGCTGGGACTCATGCATTGACGTACGAGTAATTTCACGTTGTTTAACTGTCAGCTCTTTCGTTCTTCTTCAATGAAACAAAAAATAGTAATTTAATAGACGTTAAATACCGTAATTTATTGTCAAAATTTTACAAACATATTTTATGTTTTCAGAAGTTTACAAGCAGGCAGGCGGTCCACCTGATGGTAAGTGGTTACCGTCGCCTATGGACATTAGCAATACCAATGGGATTGTCAATTTATAAAGCCTAGAAGGCTTTTTCGTCTAATATTATGATGAACTATCAAAGTGGTAGCCTATTGCCTTTCTTTGCTCCCAATAGATTCAAATTTTAAAATACTACGTCATCAGTAAACTTATAGACATTTATTTCATCGTTACATAGTTTTCCGCATATATGTCCTTTCCAATCAAAAACAATATTGATCGATAGCATTCTACTGCCGCCGCTCACGTACGATATTCGCATATTAAAGTGTCACAATGCAAACTAGTTAAAATCCGAGTATGGTTAATCGTTTGATATTACAGGAAGACGTCGCCAGGTGTAATAGCTCGGTGAATATTATTGGGAGATACGGGTTTCTCGAAAGCATATTATCCATTAAATGTTCCACCACTGGTAAATAGACAGACTCAATTTTTTCTTTTATAATATTAAAAGAGAGACTCGGAATCTAGGTGATGAACTCTTAAAACCATGAAACCGTTGTTTATACTAAACAATTTAACATAAGAAGACAGCAAATTGTGGTATCCACATTTTTTTAATATTCATAGATCAATCGAATTCCTCAACTCTATGTCAAGTATTAGAATAAATTACCCAATAACTACACAATACTCGAGTGCTTCCGATATGGTCTGCTAGCTACCGGACGCCAGTTGACTCAGGCGGTTAGTTTCCAAGCCGGGTTCGAACCCCACACACGTTGGTTTTAACTTCCCAACTACATACGATACAAACTTCGCGGAAGTTTTTCGATTGAAGTGGTAAAATATAAACGCTCTTGTGTAGCATAAAGATAAATTTTAGTTAGTTTATTTTGTATGTTAGGTTTTGAAACGTGAATTTTAACTTGCATTTTAGTTGCATCCATGTTTTAACAAGTGTTTTTGTTTGGCGGTTAAAAGTGAGTTTACGCGCATGCGTCAAGTGAAATTTCGACTAATACAGGATTGCACTACGATACTTATCGTAATGAGGATGTGGTGGCTGTTCAAATTGTCCATAGTGTTGCAATGTAAGATTTGGTATTGTTTTATTTACCTTTAGACAGGACTATAGACTTTATGACAGATGAGTAAGTCTTAGTTTTATAAACCTTCATGCCACAACTTGATGTACTACTCGTATCGAAGTGGGTCAGTCTTATTCGTGTAAATTAATACCTAATTAATTAAAAATAATCTAATACTAACTTTATTTAGTACTACCAGTTTGTAGTTATTAGGATTCAGATTGCAAAGATTATTTTTAGGTGAATTGCTGTTTGTGTATAGTTTTTATTTAAGTTATGAATGCAATCTGCCAATCTGAATTCCAGTTTATCGACAGTTAGATCTTATGTTCTAGTACCTTACTAGTAATCTACATCAATGTTTTCTTACTACTTCTAAATACTACTTCTTACTGATATTATAAATGCGAAAGTTTGTGTGTGTGTTTGTTACGACTGAAATTTTGGTAATGGAATTTGGCACACATATATTTTTAGGATACTTTTTAATCCGGGAGAACGTCAGATCCTTCGCGAACGAGAGAATAGCCCGCATGTTCTAGTTTTGCTAAAATATTACGCTGATTTAAATGGTTCGTTCAAATACGATTTACATTTGTATGTGTCTATTATCAAAAAATGTACATAGATAATTTTCAACCAATTTTTTAATAATTAGTAAAATGATTTTCAAACGAGTATAAAGGATATCTTCTTTCAGGTTTAACTTATGTTGATTATTACATAGAATACTAGATGCTGTAATAAGTAGAAAATCCATTGAATTTAATGGGAAGTATGATCGAAAAGAATTACCTTAACATAATCTGTAATACATTGACACAAACACATATCCCTTCACAATAAACCATATCAAAAGGTTTGTTAAAAGTTCATATTATGTGGTGGTCAGCGACAGCCAAGCTATACAAACACCATGATTAGAGTTCAGTGGTATCAGGATAGTATCTGGACACAGGGGTGCAGGCAATGATGTTATACCATCTCTTCGAAAAAGTCCCGTAAGAGGAGACGAAGCGACGCAAGAAACTGCTCATGAGCCCGTTAGGTATTATCACTTTACTTTTACATATACATTATACAGTCTTAAATAATGGTAGGTTTTAGAACTGGGTGAAACAACAACTTCAAAATACGTACAGCTTGAGAGCTTGTGATAAAATTAACTAGTTCCAAAAGCTAGGATAGCTCTGCCGTGAATGCCGTGACAAAGGTTATGGATTCGAATTCTGTAATGAGCTTGAGCTTTCAGTGAATGAAAACATTGTGAGGAAACCCTAACTGGGTACTTTACAGTGGTATTGGCTGACTACCTTATCTACTACACCTTCATGTTGAAAAACTGTCGCCGTCACCTATACCAGTGTGTTCCGGCAGCTGGATTTGAGATACCATTCCATTCTAGGCTTTGTGTGTTTACCACCTTCGGCCACACCATCACTTACCATGGCGAAATCGTGGTCAAACACAAATACAATGTAAACCCTCATTCCCCAATACTTCTACTATGATAACAATATGATCCAACCAAGTTGGACCAACCATGCAACAATCTGACATATTAATAAAGAAAATTATTAAACGATTCTACATTATCCTAGGGTAATAATCAAACTCATCGTTTCCCCGCAAGTATAATGAAGGAAATTGCAGTACCCATTGTACAACAATAATTGTTCGTAAACTGTTATAAAATTCAAAGTAGAATTCAATTGGTATTGTATGGCCATTAAAGGGTTAAGTATTCATCGTAATTGTGTGTTATATCGTAGTTGAAGTCTTCAAGTGTGGCGCGCGAAGAAAGGGTTAATAATTAACCCTTTCAATTAATGGGTATTAACATTTAATGACATTGTTAGCTGTTGATTTATTTATAAGTTATTAGAATAGGTGTTTTATCTATTATACTAATATAATAAAGCTGAAAAGTTTTTGTTTGTTTGAAAGCGCAAATCTCTGGAACTACCAGTCGGATTTGAAAAAATATTTTTGAGTTAGATAGACAGTTTATTAGGAGAGGTTTCTTTACATGTTTTTTTATCCCGAGAATGCAGGAGAAACCGCGGGGGGCAGCTAGTAATAAATTGCAAAGGCTGAAATTTTCAGTAGGATTTTAGGACAGGTAGGTATATGGTAGGTTTTTAACTAGCTAGAGACATCTAGGTATAAACGTATTATTATGTACTAGATTTCGCCCCGCGGTTTCACCCGCGTTCCCGTGGGATCTTATATTTTCCAGGAATAAAAAGTAGCCTATGTGCTATTCCAGACTATAATTTATCTCTCTGCCAAATTTCACCCAAATCCGTTCAGAGTTTTTGCGTGAAAGAGTATCAAACATCCATCCATCCATCCATACTCACAAACTTTCGCATTTATAATATTAAAATTTATGATATTAAAATATAAGTAAGGATGTTTCCGATGTTTTAAGGCGATAGCTCACTACCACTGAAGATGAAAAAAAATGTGAATAAAGCATAGCACGGTGGTAGGGTACTTTGTAGTACCCGCCTGGTTGGCTATCAAGTTAAAAATCTATCATCCTACTGGTGTTTTCCAACAGTTGCCTTCTAGGCTTCATAAAAGATTGGCAATCCCCCTGGTATTCTTAATGTCATAGGCGACGGTAGCCAATTACCATCAGGTGTACATGTTGAATGCTTGTCAGCTTTCTAACGAAAATACGTGTGGCACTCGGGGACTGCCGCGGTAAAGCTATTGCATAGCATTTTTTATCAACTTGTGCAATTGTAATTATTTATTTATTTTTTATTCATGCAGTATTTTTTTTTTCTTCGATATTAATAGTTACCTATACACCTATATACTTTCTCACAAACAGCTGCTTATGTATTCGTCCGATTTCGGAGCAGCTCGTCTTAGGTTTTATTTTCGTTACGGAATTTCTTGATTCGGTCACCGCGCTCAAAGCCCGCGATAAAAACTATACAATAGCTTAAAAAAATATCTCAAAGGTGTTCCAGTGTTTTTGCCACTCAACCATAGCGTATTTATTATTCATAAAAATAATGGAAATTTAATATGAAAATTACCTTCTCACGTTAAACATGACAGTGAAATAAACGTTTGAAAAATGCTTACTGTTGTTTATGAAACTGACAAGACTCAAGACTCAACTAGACACAAGTGAAAAGAAAATTGAGGGTAATATTGTCTGTAAGTGGAATTTCAATAAACAAAACATTTCTTCTATACTTTTCCGAATGTATTTAGGTATGTACGTATCTATATACCTACCTACTAGTTGTCCCCCGCAGTTTCACCTGCGTTCTCAAAATAAAAAGTACAACGCAAAAATATCGGTGTCTCAAATTCATACAAAAATATCCCATACCTTATATTTTCCACGCTCTGTAGCCTAACGTTCTACTTAATCGTTCTACTGATAGATTTTTTGAACTTGTATAGGTTATTATTATTTTTTATTTATTTTTCTTGATGTTATTTTTTTTTCATTTTGCATTACTTTTAAATTGCTAAACATTTAATGGAAAAAAAGCCAACATTGTCAGATTGTCCAAAAAAAATAATTAAAATAGGTACTGAGTTTCTTGCCAGTTCTTCTCAGTTGAAGTCGACTTCCGAACTGGTAGTAACTTCAGTAGCTTCGACGTTCATAAGTGGCCTTCTAGAGTTTAAACTGAATAAATGACTTTGACTTGGGAATGACATAATGTAATGGTATAATATTTGAATATGGCTTCTGCGAAACAAAAAAGAGAGGGAAATATATAAAATATTGTTATTATTACAATATGGGTATCAAATAAAAGCTAGTAATTAGCCAATTACATGTACATAATACAATATATGTCACTGAGATGATCTCGCGAGATTGTAAACTGTCGAAAAATTGTGAACCGTAACATACCTACTGCTTACAATTTAACGCATTATTTTTCGGAAGATAATCTATCTTATACTGGGTGATTTTTTAGTCACTGGCAATATTTGTAGGGGTGGAAGTACTCATCAAAATGATCAACTTTTATTATGGGACTAACTGAGAAATCATGAAAAAATTATCAGCTGTGCCATACAAAAGTTCAATACCTACTCGACCAAAATGTATGAAGCAACCGTTTTATTTTACGCGATATCAGAGTTAGCCCCATAATAAAAGTTGTTTACATTGATGAGTAATTCCACCCCTGCAAGTATTGCCAGTGATAAAAAAAATCAGCCTGTATATCTACCTAGTCTTGCCATAAATATTGTCACAAAGAAAAAAAATTTTTTTTTATTGCAAATAATATTTATTACTTTTACAGTATGTTAGTTTAATACATAAATAAAAAACAATTTAAAATATAAAAAGCTTATTCGAAGTGGTCTCCATTGGCTGCAATACAGTCCTTTAAACGTTGAGACCAGTTATCAATAGAAGCACGCACTCTTTCCATGGAAAAATTCTTCACTGCCAATCGTATGGATTGTTTTAGGGACTCCAAATTATCATGGCGTTTAGAGCAAGCCGTACTCTCTAAAACTGACCATAAATCATAATCCAGCGGATTAAGATCGGGACTAGACGACGGCCAGTCTTCAGCTCTGATGAAGTCCGAAACGTTTACTTCCAACCAAGACTGCGTGGACCGAGCTTTATGACCCAGCGCCGAGTCTTGTTGGAAGGACCATACTTGGTTATTGAACATGGTGTTGTTAAGGGGCTTAACTACCTTCTCAAGAATGGTATCTTGATACACTTGTGCCGATGTTTTGATACCTTTTTCACAAAAATATGGCTCAGTCACTCCTTCATAGCTAACACCCCACCAAACCATCACTGAAGTCGGATAATGCCCACGTTGCACTCTGTCGACTAATTGGGAAGCTTCCTTAGAGCTTTGAGCATAAATACGATCATTTTGTTTGTTAAAATGTTGCTCAACTGTAAAAATTTTCTCATCCGTAAACAAAAATTTTCTGTGACCTCCCTTTGCGTACCGCTTCAGTAGTTGTTTCGATTTTACCACCCTATTCTTTTTTAAATTATCAGTTAAAAAATGACCAGTGCGTCTCTTATAGGCTGCAAGTCCTAAGTCATCTTTTAAAATACGCGACATGGTTCTGGGTGCTATCTTCATCTCCCGAGATAAAATCTTTTGCTTTCGGACAGGATTTCTTCGAATTCTTTCCCTTACTGCTTTAAACACCTTTTTCGTACGAACACTACGTGGACGGCCAGATCTTTTTCCGTCACAAGCAGAGGAGGTCTCATTGTACCTATTAATAGTCCGGTACACAAACATTTGACTAATACCAAGCGTATGGAGAGTTTTAAAAATTGCATTTGGCTCCATACCAACTTTGTGTAATGCAATCACAGCGATTCGGTTCTCTTTATCAACCCACTCCATTTTAATATCGCAAAATATTGTCCAATGTATTGGCGCCAAAATTAGAAAACCCAATGAACAATCGTATAAAAATGACAGATTCCAAATTCAAATGTAATATCTTTCTTATTTTTAATTGTAACAGTATTTATGGCCAGACTATGTATATTATAAGTTCGGCCCCGCCCGTGTCTCTGAGAGTTCTTATCTTTTCCTGGAATAAAGCGATATCTATGCCTCCGACTGATGAATGTTACAGAATCCAAGATATCTTCTTGTTTTCAACTTTTTACTTTACTTGTATGCGGTCGGGTATTTTTTTATATACCTAGGGTATTGGAGAATGAATACATCCCCATATCATAGTAATATTACACTCGTAACTCGGGTAACGAACTCAGAACCACATGATCTTAGTAGGCAATTAAACTGTTCGACCAACAAGGCGAGATACATAGTGGAGTTATTATTCAGAGCGTGACTACAACAAAGGATGGTTTCTGAATAAGATGCGTACGCAAGTCCTCTATTTAAGACTGAACACTACTAAAACATATTTTATCATTTAATTGGATGTCTATATTTATAGATTTTTAAAACTTTTATTAAAGAAACGATTGCTACGGGTGTATAAATTAAACTAAACTATAGATTTTTAATATTTATTGGAGTTAGTTAGAGTTTTAATTAAATTGGAATATAATAATCGTGACAAAAAAGCTGGTGTCAAATAAAAACAACCAAACTTAAATTTTGTTAATAAAAACAATTTAATATCAGGTTGGATATACTATTAATAAACATAATATATCGTTTTCTCAGTTTCACTTCCACAAATTTACTCCAATGCAACTGTACGAGAGTGTTGGTGTGGTAGTAACGAATGGCGTGGTGAAGGTTGTGTATTGAAATCCTAGTAGATTAGGTACTTTTGCCCGAAAAGCTAAAGGAATAGGTGGCCAGTTGGCGACATAATTTACAAAAGTTCCCACCGTTAATGAAACAGTACAGTTTCTAGATAATGTAGTACCTACCTAAATCCATTTCCCACTCCTCGAGATCGTATTAATCAAAGACACGGCAGGTAAGTAAATTAAGTTAACTCCTGTTTCGTACACTGAAAAATTTACTCAGAAATTCAAGGCAAAGCTGGATAAGCAAAATAATTGAATTTCAAATACCACACGCGCCTCAACGCGCTCCGTTGAACCGTATGAGCGTGCTAGTACGTCCTATTAACGATAAATCATTGTCATCTCAGTGGAATTTCGTTTAAGAAATCAATCCCATTATTATTATCATTTCACTATAATTTCTTAGGTAAATTCATCAAATGTATTTCCACGTTTCAACATTGGTTTGATTAAGATTTGAGTAAGATGATATTTTTTTTTTAGCGCAAACCCGTCTACAAAACTACTGAGATTTATTTTTGTGGCCACACTTACCCAACCGAAGATATTTTTTTTGTACAAAAGATTTAAAACATTGTTGCATGCGGTGATCTCCTCTAATTGACTAGATTGTTGATAATCCATATTTATAAACAAATAGCTTGGCCATTCAAAGAGGAAATGCTGCCAGCATACTAAGGTACAGCGTTGGCAGCCTCGAGGAACTTTTTTACATATTAAAGATAGTATTTTATATTCTTGTTCTAAATTACTAAATTAAAATTGAAAAAAATCTTTAGATGTATTTTTTATGGGGGCGTATTGATTATTTTTATTTATAAGCATCAATCATTTCTAGATCAGACTATCATGCAGTATACATACAATATCTTAAACCAAGTAAAATTAATTATATAATAAACAATCGTGCTTAAAACCAAAATATACTAGAGTTTAACTTTGGAATGAAGTTTTACATTAACTCGATGTCGCGTGCGGCAGATGCCTTGAGCTCGGCTGGAGCAATCGCTTCAGTGCACACAGCTCGAATTGCTTCAACAATATTGTACGCCTTCAACACTTTAAAGAGCGCTTCTAATTAATGTACCGGTTGGTTAAGGTAATGAATTAAGTCATCTTAATTATGATCCAGTTTCATGCAGTGGAAGTAGGTTAATAGATAGAGCGGGTTGTTTGTGTTCCATTTCAAATTCAACTCTTTCACTTTTGTATATTCGGTACGAAATTGAATGGACATTTTAATAATATCGAAAACAATTCAATTAAATTATTCATCGAAGACCTCATAAATCGTTTAAAATCCTTTATCGCATTAATAAAAATGGTTTTTATTTTTTGACATTTATTCGAAAATTGTAGCTGACAGCGAAGTTTTTTGATATATTGATTAACATCGATACGAATACAATCAAAGAGAAAATTATTAAACGCTACGCTGAATGAACATCTGATGAACTATTCGTTTTTAATTAAAATATATTCCTCGGCTGACGGAAACGGGAATTCGGATATAGTTGGAAAGGTAGTTTCGAGCTCGATATAATTAACAGAAAAATATTTTTCTTCGATCGCTTTTTTAATCATTTGTAATAAAGTAATATACCTTTTAACCTGAAACCTACTATATAAATAATACCTTTTAAGCATATTTCTTAAAATTAATCTCAGAAGTAAAGGAAAAAGCATTGATCTGTGCTAAAAAAAAATAAAGACTTTTCTTTTGAACTTAATTTTTAAGCTAAGTTTTGCACTATAAACCTATGGCAAAGTTTTGACTCACTTGAAGCAGTCTTCAAAAATTTAATGGCAAAAGTGACATTGCAGAGTGCCGACATCTTATTAAACATTAAACAAGTCACTCTCAAGATCTTTCACTTTGTGAAACTTTGGATTGCTCTTTGGTATCATGACATTCGTGAAAATTCATGTATATTTCATATATTGAACAGAATTTGTTACTTATAGAAGTTTAGAGCTTTTAATTCAGTGTCTTATAGAAAATATATCTTCTCAGGTTTTGAAAGTAGTCCATTTTTTTTTAATACCACTAAGGTGGCAGACAAGCATACGGCCCGCCTGATGGTAAGCGGTTACCGTAGCCTATTGACGCTTGCAAAACCAGGGGCATCACACGCGCGTTGCCGACCCTGAAATTCTAATTACTGTTTCTTTTTCTGTACAAATTCTTATCCACCTAAAATTGAACACCTGCATGCCGAAACAAGTTGCTTTACCATTAAAATTAAAGGACAAATCATGAGTCAAAATGAGAAGAAGAAAAAGAGAAAGGAAACGTCTAATACTAATTATATAACAACGTGGTTTTCTACCAAAAAATATTCTGAAATCCTTGAATGAAGATCCAACATACTTTAAATAGATAACAGTCCATCTGTTGGTAAGCTGTTCTATTCTATAATACACGCACAAGTAGGGTGGTTGCCATTTGTGAGGTCGAGATATTGTAGATCACTCGGTCGGTCACATAATAAAGAATGTCGCGCGCAGCGTCTTATGAAACTTTAGACTGCATCATACAACAATATTTTTTTGGTAAAAAAAACCTCTCAATTCTAAAAAACTCGGTTTTTAGTTTTTTCTACACGATGAATACCTAATATAAATTGCAAAATACTATATTTCCATTACTTTTTCTACTTTAACGTATCCTTCGGAACCTCACCACATGTTATGTAGTAAAAAACGGCGCGTGCTCATGAGAGCGAGATTCCTGTTATATTTATAAACTAAAGACCTTCTGTGAACTTGTCTCGGTGTCAGCGGACCGTGAACATAATATGTCTTAGTCGCGTGCCTAGTCAGACTTACCTGGATTTAATTAACGCGTAGGTTGGGTAAGATCTTCACTAAAGCTATGTTAGTTACACGTTGAATCTTGTTTCTTAAAAAAACAAATCAAGTCAAATTAGTTGTCTTTATTAGAAGCGGCTAACAAATACTACATTTATTTTATTATAAATAAATATTCGAGATGTGTTTTTTTTATGACGTGGACGTCAATAAGGTATGTACACAAGAACAAGAAAAAATAAATGTTCATCATGAGTCTCTGTCTGTCAGATTTTCTCAAATTTTGCTTTAAAATTAAATTATTTTCAATCAAATAGGCCTTCAGAAACACTTAAGTCTAACGCAGAGTTTGTAGAGTATGCCTTTGCGCCTCTGAGCCTTTGCTGAGAGAGCCAGCAATAAAGCAATTACTCGTTTCAAAACCAGCTCAGGTTTATTATTTCAAATATTATTTATCTATGTCTCACTTTATTCTCGACAATATTTCCTTGTTATGGTGGAAAAAAATTTAATAATGAGTGATTTAGTAAATACCTAATTTTGAAATCTCATGTACCTTATATGATTTACAAATCACCACTAAAGTCTCCATTAAAGACGCAAGCATCTTACTGCAAAACCATAGTATAGAAAGAACAATATTACTCCAAACGACCCCACTATCACGACTTATTATCTAGTTACGTACCGTGGAACGAGCGCACGCGCCGCTCTTCGTCACACCCGATAGTTCTGATACACATGTCTTACATTTTTCCTCTCGCTTTCTCTTATGAGATTTTTTGCTTATTCTTGTCTCTCATTCTTCCTTTAATATTTAAATTCTAACACGTGCCGGATGTCGTATGGTTTACGAAGCCATTGGTTTGAGATAGGCAGGTGATAAAATATTATAAAAGTTAATTCATTTGAAATAATACTTTAAAATTACTTTAGTTGTAAGTAAAAACGTGTGTATATTCAAATACTTGTCAAACATGAATGGTGTTTATTGATGATGTTTATAGTAAGAACTAATTTAAATCCCTAACTATGTTTAGTAACACAATATGGAAGATTATTTCGAACATAGTTGCTATATTTTAAGACTCGTCTTGATACAATTCATAACTAAAACTTGAGTTTAAACGCTAGATCATTATCTTGCTCAGCCACTAGTGAGGTAAAGACCTCTCCTTATAAAGTACCAACAGTCAACACTATAAAAAACGTAGCCCTAACAAGTATAAGGGAAGGCATAAGATGATGAGTCGTCCTAAAACAGTTGATCACTAATTCTCAAATCACCGAATATCTCTGGTGATTACCAAGAATTACCGAGCTCTTGGTAATTTAGCATTCAATCTTAATGACTAGAGGCAGGAGCTAAATGCACTACCTGATGTAAATAATACAAAAATGCAAGCACCATGCGCGAAGCGATGCAAGCCAGGTGTCTAAACACATGCGCGAGAGTCGGTTGTTACGAATCGCGAGGGTGTGCACTCAAGCAATACCGGAGCATTCGCCTGCGCAACGGCCCGTGCGATACTTGTTTCTATTAAGGATGTAACTGCTTGCAAAAATTATACTTAATAATGTTTTTTACTACTTAAAAAAAATGATTTTACGTAAACTATGAGTCAAGTCTATCGTGTATTAGCTCTTTACTAAAGTTTTTAGTTTTAGTTTTTATCCGCAAAAAGTGAAGGATTGGAAACAGTTGCAACAACAAAGCCTCTAACTGACACTTGATTTCTAAACGCTGAGAATGACGGTGATTGTTTATAATTTTCTAGCTTCAGTAACACACATACCCTCACATAAACTTTAGACCTACCTATATCGCCATTAGTTGTCATATATTTTTTACAGACTGATAATGAAAAAATATGTATTAAAAATTATAATATCATTGGATAGAAGCAAACACCCATTACAAAGCTTATAAAAACAAAATGTCTACTAGAAACAGTAAGTGTGTAACTCATTCACAATGTATTTTACTGTCACGGTACACGACTCAGATAATACACCCTCTGCAGCTCTGTACGCAATATGTGTATGAGAAAGTTTGTGTAATGTGCATACAGTAGACTAAACTGTCCAGGATTATTGCAAAAGTGCCACTCGGCAAATAACTACACGAGCACTGGGATAATATTAGATAGATACATAGATAACTTTATTGGTACACCATATGAGAAATGAAAAAAGCAAAGTCAAATATAGTACCTAATAACATTTACAGTGTCACAATTTACCTTATCACTAAAAGCCTTATCTCTAGTGGTAGAATTAATTGTAACGTTCATTAGTGCCTTATTAGGGCCTAAACTGAATAAATGATTTTGAATTTGAATCTTATAGGCAACCTTTGGATGAAGCGGACTTGTTACAAAACGGTAAAAGACGGGGGTGTAAGCTTTACCTATACAAAATAAATAAATTAAAAAAATAACATTATTGCTATACTGTTTTGCTACGTATTAGTAGATATCGAAATTATATTTTTAAATAAATTATTTACATATGTACCTACATGTTTTGTGAGATAAAGAATTGACGCAACTATAACCAATGTTGCGTAGATCAAGTCTTACCTGTATTGAAACCAGCCTACGTTGAGTTAGGTACAAATGTTCTCGTAAACAGATGATAAACAGAATTCCTAAACACGTAAGCGTCCTTTGAAATTTCATAACAAACAACAAACTTCTTTTGAATTCGAAAGAAATCATTCCAACGCGCTTATTGAAAATTACACGACAATATTGCCTGATTTTCAGTAGGTACCCATTCAAAAATAGTATATTTTTTTCCACAAACAAAGCCCTTCAAATAGCAAATCATAAAAATCATCTAATACAAAATGAAAATTCTCTTGTCGAATATTAACAGCGATGAAAATATTCGACACGAAAAACATTAAGAGGGGGAGCTCAAAGGAATCCCCGGAATTGATAGGAAACCACGAAACAATATTCCGGAGGATTCTGCAGCCGATAATATGATGTTTCCGGTAGAACGATCGCCTAATGCCCCCGCTAGGAATCCTCGCAATTTCGTGCCAGATTATTTTGGGTAAAATAAAAATACTTCGGTTGAACGTCGGAAACTGATTTCGTAAGCGTATGGTTCGGATCTTTTCATACAATAAAATTATAGTTAAAGTAATTTGATATATTGAAAATATTATGTGAAAATTTTAAATTTACTAATGGATTTTTTTAATTCTATAAGACATGGCATGGTCTCATAAACATCTTTTTTACGTGTTGTATTGTGGGTTTGGAAAATATTACTATCATACAACTTACAGCTACCATACTCTTTCGTCTACTTGAATAACTGAATTTATGTCAGTTATTAAATTATTTTCTTAAATTTTTTGGTAAAAATTTGAATATTCTAAAACAGAGGGTTTGTAAAACACTCCGGGTGACGTCACTGATGCATGAAGGTCCCGAGGGTAATGCGGTGTTGTACCCGGCCGCTATTATTGATTCCTGTGTCCCGGAATGTTTTAATTTTTTGCTCCGTCCGCAACGGAATGTCACCCATTGGGGTACTGATGAGATATTATGTTTTGGTCATTTCGCGATATATTAAAGTTCCTCATAACCATTGAAATGAAATGAGGGTAATTTAATAGAAATTTAAATATATTAATTTATGTTATCCATAAAACAAAAACATATTCTTTAATTCTTTCTTATATTGTGTATTCAATTTGAATAAACATCCTCACACAAAACTGATTTGATAAACTTAATATGTACATCAACATGACAATACTAGTTTCCTACCTGCGTTTGAGGTAGAAACGCGGTTTAAGGTATAAACCTTCGCAACTATAATATTAGTAGTATAGGGGGTTATTTTAATCCTCATCGTCACCTCTCATGTATCCCAGTTCACATTTAGACACTGTGTATTTACCATTTACTGCCCTATCACTTCCCATGATAAGATTGTGAAAAATAAATCTTAACAAAGCTAAAACAAAATCAGCCAAAAGACAAATTTACCAATTAACGAAACCTTTTATTTGCAGGTGTCCAATCAGTGCGAATAATCAATATGCGGGTACCCGAAGTGATACAATACGGCACAAAAGAAGCCGTTACTCTAGACTGCGACTACATGATGAAAAACGTGACGGGCTTGGTGGTGAAGTGGTTTTATATGGACAAGTCACAGCCGGTCTACCAGTGGATACCGCCGCAAAAGCCACAAGCTTTGGGCTTGTTGAGGAATAAGGTATGTTTGGAATGTAAAAAGTTTGCTTACATTCAAATACCAAAATTCTAATCAAAAAATAAATTATCACATCTCGGCTTTATCATGATTGTTTTATTATTTGGTTTTACTTTTTAAAAGTGGAGACCATTATTAAATTGATTTCTAGGTTTGGAATCTCACATTAGTGCGTGATTTCACATTTCACAACTGAAGTTATATAAAGTAGCATAACGTGGGTCTAAAAAAAAACACCCACTGGACTTTGTATTTTGATTATTATGCAGTTAGCAATACAGTATAATATTAAAGAAGGAACTTGTGCGTCCGTGAAACCGCACACTGTAGGTAGGTAGTCACTTTGATAAAACACTACCGAGTGTCACGTTTTTACAAATACGTTCAAGTTCTCCTTATTATGTAGTTAAAAAAACGTTTCTATGTTGGCTGATTTAAGGTGACGCCGCGTTAAGCTTAAAAATCTGAAATTCAACGTGCTGCGTCCCGCTCCCTACTATAGCGACCTCTCATAGAAAACCCGCGTAAACGAAACGAACGTATGCGACAAAATGGTTTTTATTGTTTAATTTAAATACTACAAATATATTTCATAAAACCTAAGTACAATTTATAGTATCAGTTTCAATTAATATATGTAGAAATTTTGGAACTTCAAATCGATCCTCAATGCCGGTAAAATTGGAGTCTCTTATTTAAAGAGGTCTTTTTGATTAATTATTTTGTGTTATAAAAGTTAACCAATCGTGTTATGCAACGCACAAAATAAAGTCAAAGACATGATGAATTCTTACAATAAATTTCAGTTCGTTCGCTTCAGTCATGGTTGAGAAAAATCGGAATCCTTGCAACCAAAATCTTCAAGGCGTCGCCTTAACTGCTATCACACCATTATATATTGAATAAGTTCAATTAGTAAACAGATCATTTAAATTTACACATTGCAGCTGGACTTAAACTACAAAGTGTCACACAACCCGTACACTCAACACCGCGCACTGCGCATCATGCAGCCAGGCACCGAGCTCACCGGCAACTACACCTGCGTCATATCCACCTTCCTGGCTGAGGACGAGAGGACGCGCCCTATGACTATATTTGGTTAGTATACTACAAGTACAAAGTGTCGAATATTCTTATACATAATTTGAGCCACAAATCATTTAAAAAGTCATGAGTTTCGCTCAGTATTAGGAGACCTATGGTAACCAATAAGTTTTATAAAAGTGAGGGAATAGTGACTCAGCGATCGATACACGCACCTATCTACGATGATAAGAATGCAAATGCGTCTGTGTTAAAAAGGCAAGGTTTTCACTTGTGTTTGGGTGAAGGAATACATCGTACATAATTCATAAGAACATAATGTATAAATATGAAAAGCACATTGTGGAATCCGCTTATCTGCATCAGGCCCACCACCAGGTGCATTAGGATCTTAATCCCTTTTGTTGTTAGTAGAGCATCGTAGAGATGGAGACAAAGCATATTATTGTCGATAAAATCTAAAGAAAATATTATACATTATATTTACATTATAATAACTGCTTAGAAAGATAATATAATAAAAATAATAACAACTCTTTAATCTATACTAATATTATAAAGCTGAAGTATTAGTTTGTTTTAGCGCGCTAATCTCAGGAACTACTGATTCGATTTGAAAAATTATTTCAGTGTTGGATAGCCCATTTATCGAGAAAGGCTATAGGCTACTTTTAATCCCGGGAAAACACAAGATCCCTCAGGAACGCGGGTGAAACCGCTGGGCGGAAGCTAGTTAAAGCATAAAGATAAATTTCTAAAAGTAGGTAGGTAATTAGGTATGTATACATAGTTAATATAAATATTGCATTATAAAATATCTAATGTCTAAAGCCAGAATTGCTAAGTGCACCACACTTATCCGCAACAATATGGTTTGTGAGCCAAGAAAAAACAGAAATTACCGTGTAACTTTACCTACAACGATGCATCCAGACGAGCTTCGCCTGCTAGCATTCTCATTATTAGCGATAGTAGTTATAAAAAAAACCTCCTATAAATCGATTTAGTGTTGTAGTAACTTGAGTTATGAAGTATTTTGTTCGAAACTAACAGGTTTGTCTTCAAATTTAACAGTTTGTTTATCATAATATTTGCATCGCTGGTGAGAATTTTTCTACAAAGAACACTGGCAAAAAATACCAAAAACCAATCGAGTTCGGAGTAAAATGAGACTACAATATTTATTTTTTATTTAATGGTCTCTTGACTTTCAATTGAGACTTAGTATCAATCTAAAATTCTAGGTATACCTTCATAAAATTACGCAAAAGCTCTACTCCAAATTTTAGTAAGCTTTATAGAACCACAGTCTGAAGTCTCAAATAGGTAGTTTGGTAAAAACATTATGGACAAAGCCAACTGAAACAGAACTAATGGAATACAAATGACCATTTTGCTTATACGGTAAAATTCATCAATATTTGATGCGAACATACTTTAATATAGGGTAGTACTGGAAATGACAAAAATCGTATAAAAAAATAATTATATTATCGATCAGATCAATTGATGCATTCATACATGATGGTCCAGCCCTTTGGTCATATATATTTTTGGTACTCGTACTTTTAGCTGTATGTCAAATGAGCGTGAGGATATTTATATTTTACTAACTATTCCCTGCGGTTTTACCCGCGTTCCCGAGATATTCCCGAGATAAGGTCGTGGGTTCGAATCCTACAATGAGCTTGAGCTTTCGGTGAAGGAAAACATCGTGAGGAAACCATAGCACGGTGGTAGGGTACTTTGTAGTACCCGCCTGGCTGGCTACCACCCTCATGTTGAAAATCTGTCGCCAAACACCTATATAGCGTATTTCCTCAATAAACAGACTTTCTGACGCAAAGACTTTTTGAATCAGATCACTTGTTTCGAAGATGACCTACTACATCCAAACTTATTTACCTCTTTGTCGTATTAGTGTAGAATAATAAATAGTGTCTCAGGATCTGTGACTCATACCTACTCACGCAACTATTTTTTAACTTACGAATGGATTCAACACTGATTTTCTATGATGCAATCCGCACTGGGCCGGGGCGTGGTGTTCATTGGCTTTATGCTTTATTGCTGGAGGAGACGATGCGACTACAGTCAAGACATGAGATTTCATTAAGATCACTTCCAGTATTTTACTATAGTTTGGAAATATGTTAGGGTATCCATTACTGTTCGCGTGCTCACAGACTGTTGGTTGTTCCTAAAACATGGCCAATCAATGCGGAATACTGCAATTTGTTGACATCCCCATTTGGGACTTGGCTATATCGGTTGATTATATTACTGAATTAAAAAGATAGCATGAGTTTAATTCAAATATCTACCTATAAAGTATAAATATATATATATATCTCTCTAAATATACCTATATTATTCTTAATTCTCTTTCTGACACGTAAAGTTTCGTTTATAAAAGAAAGATATGGATACCCCTCAACTATTTAGTCAAAATACGATAGATATAATTGAACCCTATTTCTGAGACGGTATATATTTCGCAGCCGAATTTGCTTTACAAAACAGCTCAGTTCTGTGAAACGGCTAATAAAGGTCATAAGTTTCTGTACCGTACTAATGAACACCTCATAAATGGAAAACGATACTTGTTCACAGAATTTGTTTTCAATTTTGTTTCAGTACCTGAAAGAAGATTCGACATGATACAAGACAGACTAAACGATGGGTATCTGAATATAATTTGCTCCGTTGAGGGAGTTTTCCCAAGACCTGAAGTCACCATACTAGCTGGCAATAGGTATTAAACCGTCAGTAGTAAAAAAACCGTAGTAAAAAAATCATATAAGTATTAAATAATACTTATATGATTTTTTTACTTACTCCGGCAGTAGTACTTGAGAGCCAGTTGTCTTCTAGGCTTTATAAAGGTTGACAGCACGTTAGCAATTCCACTGGTATTGCTATTGGTACCAAAATATCAATTCAGCTAAATTGATATTTTGGAACTATATTTTTTTAAAGTCACAAAGAAACTAATTCAATAATCATTTTCTTTCAATAATATATATTTTAACTAATCAACTAAATCCTCAAGATTGTTCGTCTTTGAGAATAATCTAACGACCATAGAATAGTTTCTAATCGTAACTTGACTGTGTTCAAGCAATCAGCTCACTTCAACATCAAAGCTTTGTGTCGTGTATCGCTGGAAATTGTACCAGGAGAGTAGCGCTGTGAGGAGCATCCCTTAACGGCAAGTGTCACACACGACTTGAGTTACGACATCATGCTAAATTGCACGTATGGGCTTGTACATAGATAATCGATACTCGTGTATGCTACTTCTAACTGTGGGAAATTTAGATGAGTTAAAGCTAGGAGTGCTCTTATGTCGTGATAGTTTGTCCAAATTGATTCGGATTGACAATTCTTTCTAAGAAAAGCAGTTATATATTTTTGTAGAACGCTACACGAATAGGAATTTTGTGCTCGGACTGGGTGGTCTCAGTTTGTATTTAGAGTCACATAAGATTAACTAATAAAAAAGGGTTTCTCCTGAGGGAAGAAAGGGGATAGTAATGTTGTATGAGAAATAATATTTGATTGGTCACTTAGTATAAATGCTCATTACGACAATGAATGTACCATATATAATTAATGAATATTATGAAATGTACTGCTCGAATAAAAAATCGATGAGACGAATTTGAGCAAAGAAAATTCCTTATTCGCGTTTTTAAAATTCTATCTCTAAGAGTTGCAAAATTTTGTATGGGAAAACATATTTTTTTCATGGAAAGGAATAAGGAGGTAGACTTATCCCGGATTCGAATTTCTTTGCATGTAAAAATACAGTGCACTACAGCTGGTTGAGAAGATTCGTGAGTTTTTACATAGCTTAGCTTGGTGCTTCGAATAGGTTTTGTAAAATCGAAATCGGCTGACGGGAAGAAAAGGTATAGAAATTTTATAAGCAAAACCGCGGATGAAAATCTAGTGTTCAATCAATTCTAACGTCACACTTACCCGAATCTTAAATAAAACATGGGGCCAAATGAAAACACGTAGCAATATAAAATACAAATATTTCGATCAATAGATTCTAATGGCCCGATAGGACATAACAACAGGGAAACTTCGCTGAACCCAAATTGGTTCGTGAATAATACTCGAATGCTCACTTGAACGTTCCTTAATATAGAAACACACGATGCTTTATTACTACCAGCTACGCTTGCTTTACATCCTCGAAAGTCATAGTATAGTCTTATATAACTAAAGCCTTAAATAAATCAATTTAACATGCATAAAAGTTCAACCTTATAGCTAACATAAAAGAAAATAATTTTGCGTTCGGCTTCTGACCCGTCCAAATAAGAAAACGAAGCCTAAGATAGAGTCGCTTACAGAGAAGAAACCTATTCACTCTGGCCTTGAAAGTCCCTACTGTTGTACGACAGCTATACAAAATACATCTATTACTATTGAATATTTAAATACATTTTTATACCACCACAACTGTTAATTAGAAAATTAATATAAAAAAGAGCGTTTTTGAAAATCAAGAATTTTTGCTAGCACCATTAAGTGTGTAAAAGGAGAATGCCCATGGCAGTATGGACAAATGTACTTCATTCAGGATTTTTGTGTCTTAATCAAATCACCTTAATTCTACTCTATGACATGTCTAAATATTTTCTCAAAAAATTCGACACAAAATGTAATTGCATTTCCAAGATATTTAACAAAAGTTAAATTAATATTTTGAGGTTAGTTTCGACCAAACCTTAATCCGACTGGTCCTCACAGTCCTACGATTAATTAAAACGCATAGAAGACGCATAGAAGAAGTCGTCATTATGATAGCCAGTAGCTCAGTGTTAAAACTTACGCTATGGAAGCCAGGTAACTGATATAACGCTACTTTTCTTTTGTAAATATATACTTATATAGATAACTAGCTTCCACCCCGCGGTTTTCAGAGGGATCTTACGTTTTCCCGGAATAAAAAGGAGCCTATAACCTTCCTCGATAAATGGGCTATCCATCATTACAAGAAGTTGAGACATCGTCTCACAGTCGCCATTTCCAATATATCACAAAAAGTCCTGTCTTTACTAATAAACAACACAACACAGACATGCACGGTGCAGCGGCGTCAAAAGTATGTTATTTTCAATGGTTTAGTAACAGTAAATGAGGAACTAAAAAGCTCAAACTCTGTACACAAACAAACCGAAACCGAACAGAAAATACATACTGACTGATTGTCAAAAATATGACAGACGAAAATGTCAAATAGGGTTGTACCCGTGTCGAAAAATGATTTAAATAATCCGATATATCTTCTAATAAAATACAGATTAAAAATCTCTGTTGTTTATCAACCTATCTTATTTGTTTATTGTTTTTTTACTTAAGCGAGTCGGAAAGAATTCTGATTTCAGTATCAATAATAAATAAAAAAATGGCTAACAACGGTCTGCCACATTTTTTATGGTTCATTTTTGTGTTTGACCATAATCTCACCATGGTAAGTGATGATAAGGCCGAAGGCTTTGTGTGCTTATACAAAGCCTAAAAGGAACTGGCTTTCAAGTGTAGCTGCCGGAACTCACCAATAGGTGTTTAGCGACAGTCTAGGTCTAGTCTAGGCTTTATAAAGGTCGGTAACACACTGGCAATCCATGTCCATAGGCGACGGTAGCCACTTACCATCAGGTGGACCGCCTGCCTGCTTGCCAGTATTGTAATAAATAAAATCGAACAATCAACACGGAATCGATATCGTGAATTACATTACATGCAATAGAAGAAATGGACATCCCTAACATTGACAGGCGATAGTAAAAATGCCGGAAACAAAAAAATACTCTTTATTCCTCAAAAAAGTATCCCATTATAAATAATAACTAGATCATATTAAAAAAATACTATTTTATTTTAGCTTTTTGATACTCATTAACTTTATGAGACACAATGCATTTCTCAAGAGTACTATCCGCGGGCATCCTCCTTTCAGCTCTATCGGTTGGACGGAAGTGGTTCAAAATTCAGTTGCAAGATTCGACCCTCACATACTAACAGATGCAGATGTATAAAAGCTTGTAAAAGCGGCGCAGTCCTCACCACGTGACCGTACAACCAGTCTTAGAATTTTTGACTGAATAATTCGGATACCTCGTGAAAGTTGGCTAACAACCCGACATCGGAGGGTACGATCGCGTACCATATGGACGAGATTTAGTTTGTCGCACTGGTATTTGATCTATTTTGATCCTTAATATCACTACTTAGAATAGCTATGTGATGCAACTACATATTCAATGCCTCAGTTCAATGTCTGATATTTGGACATTTAGACATAGACCAATTAGTCGTGCATAGGAGCATATTGGCGTAGTGTCAAATACGAGTAGATAATAAATAAATAGTAGATTAAAAAATACAACCGAGTTGAGAACGTCCTCCTTTTTTTAAGGCAGTTAAAAATAGATCGACAGTAGTGATGTAGAATGACAAATGGAAGGAATTGAATGGAATAACTATTTTTATATGCCTTAAATATTTATTTTATTTTGTTTTTAATATTTGTTGTTTTAGCGGCAACGGAAATACATAATTTGTGAAAATTTCAACTGTCTAGCGATCGCGGTTCTTGAGATACTGCCTGGTGACAGACAGACGGACGGACAGACGGGCGGACAGACAGCGAAGTCTTAGTAATAGGGTCCCGTTTTTACCCTTTGGGTAAAAACCCTAAAAAGACTTCTATTTTTATAAATTTCATCTTAGGCTTATGCGTACTTTGAGCGACACAGACTTATTTATTAGGTACTTACAGTGAAGAAAAATTACGTTACCACGTACACACAGTCAAACTATTTTTAAATATGTATTTCATTGCAATTATATCTGAAATTGAAAATTATGAAATCAATTCACGGACTTTTCAGAGTCAAAATCATCATGGAAAATAATTTGCATACATACAGTAAATTATTTAAATCCAAAAACTGCTCATTACCCGCTCATGAATGGATAACAGCTGACAGTGCGATGCTTCACTAATCTCGGATTAAAACAACCACTCCAAATAACAATGTTTTAGATAATAATGAATTGATAAATAATTAATTTTAACCGGACTTTTGGATTATATTTAAAACAAGGTTTCATCTATTTCAATACATAATATCTTTCCTAAATTATAAATTTAAAATTGCTTTTAGTAGTGAATTTAAGTGTTTATCTTTATATTATAAATTATTCCACAAAACACATTTCCATAAACCCCCTCCCCCCTCCCATATAAATCGATACACTCCTCCCCACACACACTTAACTCATACCATACACTCACACAAAACTCATAATACACACATACACACGAACTCACCGAAGAGGCATTCAAATAATAGTTTGTAATTTTTACCATGTTAGATATAACTATATAATCTTATCCTATTTATTTTTTGTTTTTCCACTTTAATTAATTTAATTTCTTGTGTCACTGGCATTCTGTGCTCTATACCTGATGCACTATTCTTGGAACAATATGATTTTGTGAGGATCCTAACTCCCACAACACAAGTTGATTCTTAGCTTGGGAGTTAGTGGTTCATAGACTTACGTAATCAATATTAGTGCACTAAATTATGTTTGTTTATAACGTAAGCTGCATTGTAAATCTTTACTATGTAAAATAAATAAATTATTATTATTATTATATATAATTATAATAATTTATAAAATAAGGATAAACACAACTATTATTATTATAACTATTATAAAGATCAGCTAAAAAATAACTATCAGATAAAATTCAGCTTTAAATTTTTATACCTATTCCCATGGGAACAGACAATTCTAAGTGATTCGCGAGGTTTAAATTTTGTCACAGCAAAGCGTGGCCATGACTAGCTAGTAGGTAATAAGAACATTAATTTTATTCCATGAAATCTTTACTAATTATAAAGCTGAAGAGTTTGTTTGTTCACTAATCTCAGGAACTACTGGTTCGAAATGAAAAAATATTTTAGTGTTAGATAGACCAATTCTTGACGAAGGTTATTTTTATACCGGGAATGCGGGTGAAACCACGGGAAACAGCTAGTTCCTAACATAAATAAATCTCTTTCAACAGGCCTTTAAAAGCGAAATCAGCAATCAACATGATCGACGGCCGCTACACGGCGCTCACGAGTGCAGTGGTGAGGGTGGACGCTCTGCCGCCGACGGTGGAGATCCTGTGCGACGTGCAGGTGCCACTGGCTAACTACTTCAGTAGAAAGAGAGATATATTTTATAGAGGTATGGTTCTAACGTAATATTATGTTGGTCCAGGTAGCAGATTAGAGTGGGCGTCACCTCCAGAGAACATATTATGTGGGTGAAGTGTGGGTCACGAGCAACAAACAAAATATTTCGAATACACGAATTATTTATTAGGACGTAGGTAGTTTAAAACAACGAGAGAGAGAGACAGTTCCTAAGACTAGTTGTCCGCACGGCTGCCAGCAGAGAAGTGCGCTCCGGGGGCGGTCGACTTCAATCTAGACTCTGTCGAAGCGTTGACGGTTAGATTCCGCCCCGCGGTTTCACCCGCGTTCCCGAGGAATCTTATGTTTTCCCGGGATAAAAAGTAGCCTATGTTCTTCTCTGTACCATAGGCTATCTGCATACCAAATTTTATCGCGATCGGTTCAGCGGTTTACGCGTGAAAAGGTAACAAAGAAACAAACAAACAAACTCACATTCGCATTTATAATATTAGTTAAGATTTATTTTTCATATTTTCTGAATTATTTATTTGCGTTTATTAATATTACTGATGTTTTTTCATAGATCCACCACCTACAACACCAGAAACACCAAATTCTGCACAAACCGAAAGAGATTCAGGTAAATATATATTTTTTTAATAATAATCTAACAATTTTAGAACCCCTGTAACCTAATCACTTCTTTTGACAGGTCACCAGTCCATCTCAACTGTAACGCTGACCCTCATATCAATAGTACTTCATCTACTTAGATTACAAGATACGTGATAATTATAGAAAATATCTTAGAATATAATATTTTATTGTAAAAAGTATTTTTTAACATTTGCATACTTAAGTAACATAAACTTATGTGTAAAAATACTATTGTACTTCAAAAAAGATACCCGACATAATAATCAAAATTATAGTACCTATAGGTTGGTTATAAAATGGAAGCTACGACGTAGACAGCTACGATGTTCTCGTAGAGGCCTACGAACGTGTCGAGATAATGAAGTAATTCGTATAATACTGAAAATATAGTTTGTATGATGAAAATTATAAATTAATTAGTTACACAGTATACATGTTAAAGTATTTTTTTGATCTTCCTTATTTTAATTATAAGGCAAACATCAAAGCGGAATATAATAAAAGGAACATAAGCAGTGGATATCATATCCTGCATGAATATAAGTACCCTTCCCGGGGCCTAACCTAAGCTATATAAAAATAGGCAACAATCAAATAGTTTGGTATTATTTTTTCATCTGTTTTTGAAGCATTTTTTATTATTTAGACGACCTCAATAAAAGCAATTTGGAAATAGCACAGTGAAGCATGGTCGGGTTTACTCTAGTATTGTATAAATGAGTTTTGAGTTTGATTTTGGAATTATTTTCACGATGCCGCGATGTAGTAAGTAAGTAAAATTAGGATAAAACCTATGCCTGTGGAGTTTTTTTTTATAAATAAGTATGAAGTAAACCAGCAGATTCGCACAGTTAGCGTTTTAAAGTTGATGTTTCAAAGGAAATGTTCCAAAGTTCCTTAGCGAGCGACAGTTCGTCCAATCAACACTGCATGTTAAAAATATCTCAATATGCGGTACTGAAATTGATTCCCGACCATCAGGAGCAGGTGCGGGCTCGTTTTCAATTCACACGAGAGTGTATTGCGTCCGAGAGGATTGGATTGGATGTTTGTGGAAAAAATTGTAGTCATTGCGGCTGTGTGGCGTGGGAAATAACTTTGACGAGCCACCCCATACTTTTGTTGGTCGTTGGACAATCGCCATTATAGCTGGGTATTATGTGATGTGTTTCTTTTTTTTTATACCTCATTGTCGGCAAACAAGCATACGGCCCGCCTGATGGTAAGCGGTTACCGTAGCCTATGAACGCTTGCAACCCCAGGTGTATCACTCACGTGTTGACCACCCTTCCCCCCACCCCGATGAGCTCTAGCGACCTTACTCACGCGCAGGAACACAACTATAAGTTATTTGGCTGCGGTATTCTGTAAGGTGGAGACTTCCCCAGTCGAGCTTCTCTTTGAGCGTTTCATTCAATTATTTGTATTTTTACCATATATAGGCCTATGTTTGATCACAATCTTGCCGTGATATGTGGTCGAAGGTGGTAAGCACACAAAGCCTAGAAAGAACTGACTCTCAAGTCGAGCTGCCGGAATACCTAGTACTTAAGCAGGTGTTTGGCAAAAGATTTTTATCTTGAGGCTAATTAACTAGTGCGTATAACAAAGTAGGTACCTACTACCATGTTATGGTTTCCTTATAAAGTTTTCCTTCACCTTAAGCCCAAGCTCATTGTAGGATTCGAACCCACAACCTTCGCCATAAACGCTACTAGCTATCATCGCCTTAAGCACACGCTTTTTTTGTCATGTCTTACAGTTTTATAACAAATAGCTTTTCCACGCGGTTTCACCCGCGTTCTCGGGATGAAATATAGCCTATGTTATTCGGTGAACATGTAGCTTTCTAACGGTGAAATAATTTTTAAAATCGGTCGAGTAGTTTTTGAGTTAAATCGTAACAAACCAACAAACAAACAAATCTTTCCTATTTATAATATTATAGTAAGTTTAGTTAGACTACATTACCAAAAAGAAAAATCACAACTACCAACAAACGAAATCTAAAAAGACGCTATTACTTCCAACCGGCTCTCATAAAAATATCTAATATCACTGTCCCAACTAATTCTACGGGCGGTAAGGGACATCAGAGGCATATTATGGTGGCTCAGCGTCTTCCCGCAAATAAATTTCCCACGAGGCACGTATTTTACATCGGCCTTGACATCCGGGACGCGGATGATCCGAAATATTTTAAAGGAGACATCGCTAAGGGATGAAAGTAGTTATTAGTTTTTTTTTTGCTACGGAATTGTGGCATGGAAATTCATAGCTTGACGTACGATTTTACGGATGGTATTGGGACGAGGTTCAGGATAATAATATTGAGTCTTGTAAAGTAACGGTATGACGGTTACTTTTCTTGAATTAATCTTAAATTGGAAACTAATATTGAGATTAAAAATTACAATATAACTTGGAGTCTCATAATAACAAAATTTGAGTTATTTTTTTTTAAAAGAACAGAGGGAAATTCAAACAAGCAACTGCCTTGCACAATACTAAAACAGCAAAAATAATAACATTTTATCAAGAATACTATTCATAATATTAGTAGGATGTAGAGGAATTCAGAATACATTTTACAGCTGAAATCTATGTTTTTACAAATAGAATTGAATACCAAAACAGGGAGCAACGCTCTAAAAAAAAAACGCTCTGAAAAATACACATCACAAATCAAAGCAAATCCGATATCCTTTCCAATCATAAAATACAATCTTAATATATATAAATCTCCTGTCACGATGTTTGTCCGCGATGGATTCCTAAACTACTTAACCGATTTTAAATTAAATTGGCACACCGTGAGCAGTCTGGTCCAACTTGAGAGATAGGATAAACGGCTGGACCGATTTGGATGAAATTTTGTGTATGAGTTGGACAGGACAACGTCTATCGGGACAGCTAGTAATAATATATTTTTCTAGTATTCTTTAAATCCAATCAATGTTATACATACGTTTGTTGAGTGCTTGTTTATTAATCAAATTTGAATGCCAATTGGCATCCACGAACATTCATTTATTAACACACTAGCTTTTCCCCGTGGTTTCATCCGTGTTCCCAGGATAAAATATAGCCGACGCTACTTGCTAATAATATACCTTTCTATAGGTGAAAGAATTTTGAATGTAGTTTTTGTGTTTATCCATTACAAACAAACATACAAAAAATAAGGTTTGGCGTATGTATGTAAAACTGAGGGACATAAGCCATTTAATTCCAAAACTCGGAAGGCAGTTAATTAGATCTAGCAGTGGCAGCTAATATTAGATTTAGTCGAAGTATCGGATATCCCACCCCGGGGCTATATTCGTTTCGGATGTAACAAGAAAATTTATTATTTACTAACATAACACCCAGAGTTTACGTGCTTCCAATTTTCTTTTTATCGGGCAATCCGTTTAAGGAATCACTTCATTCTGGATAAATATATATAAAATTGGATGTATATACCGTAAGTATATAGTAGTAAAATATGTGTCATAGCAAAGTGCACCACGAAAAGCAATTAGTAAGGTATTTTTATTCTTCATAATGATGACTATAAAGTACCTCAACACTATTACTTACCTATTCCCACGTTAGAAAGTCAACAGTATGGATTTAAGTACCTAAATATTTAGAGTAGATACAATTAAATAGATGAGTCATTGGATATTTTGAATACTCTCGTAAAACCGTTTATTTGCTTGCAGATGAATTTGATTTACGATGTCTGGCGTTCTGCAATAAACACGATTACCTACTATTTATACCGAATAAAATTTTATGTTAACTAAATTATATTTGCTGCTATCGAGTTGCTATGTACAGAAATTGTTTGATTCCTTTATTTATTACTAGCTTCCGCCCCGCGTTTTCACCCGCGTTCCCGAGAAAAGTAGTATATATAGTATATTAGTTATCTGGCTTCCATAGCACAAGCTCTGCTTAGTTTGGGGTCAGATAGCGGTGTGTGAGGAATAATGTCCCAGAATATTTATTTACTTACTTTGTGTGCTTACCACTTTTGGCCTCATCGTCACTTACTTATGGTGAGATTGAGGCCTATCACATAAACTTGGGCTACTAGTAGGTAGATCAAACAACTCATAGACAGCAAAATCTATGTTAGCCAGCATTTAAATAAAACATAGGTACCCACAAGTCAATCATAGAACCTTCTCCTTTTTATGAAGTCGGTTGAAAATTAGCTCAGTATATCCAACTTTGTTTGAACGAAGCCACTAAGTTATTAACGACAATAGAAATATTTCACAAAGGAGCACTCCTAGGAATTCATCAGATTTTTGTGAAGAACCGGGATATTAACTCTCAAAGTATTTCGGTATAACATCATTTAAGAGAATTGAAAATTCACTGTGGCTAACTAACAAAGCCTTCTAATTTCAAAAAACAATTCTTGTTCAATGAAAACAGATGTTTTCCAATCGGGACGTCCAATTAATAAATTTTAATTAATCTACTGAACCCTTCTTGCTGTACTGAATGCATTGTCTTCCGAATTTCTAAAAAGTTTAATAAAATAAGCTTGTCTTGTAAGGATCAATTAATAAGCAATGAGAATTTATTGGGGTTTTTATAACGGTATATTAACGTTGTACCTACTTCTTAAAAAATATTTATCTTTATTTAGATATAGTCAAATCTGCTCGATGGTCGCTTGCTACCAGGGAGCATGCTGTTTTCCTTCTCATTCATGATCGGTTTATCGTATCTATGTCGTTTTTTGTCTTTGGTTGCTCGGAATCGATTAGTCTATCGAGAATGAATAAAAACTTTTGGTGGGTAGTTAAAAAAAAAAGTTTTCTGTGGATCTTTTTTACGCTGTACCAAACAATTTACATGAATCTGTGCTAGTTTACTTTTTATTATATTGTTATGGAATAATTTGTGTTTATTTTATATTATTTTTTACCGTGTAAACAATGTAATTAAGTAAGTAAAATAACGGTTATATATTGTTTGTGTGTTAACCCATTATTTTGTGAAAAATGAAATGTGTTAAAGTGAAATATTCAAAAATCATTTTTTCACCGGGCGGCGCGCGGCGGTGAGTGTATTTTTATTATTTTGTTTATTACTGTGATAGAAAAACAAATAGGAAATATTATCTAAATTGTGGATCACATAGGTTTCATGTTAAAATAACCAAAAATAGTAGATTTAGAGAAAGTAGGTAGAACGTTGCTCGCGACCGGTAACTACATTTCGCGTTCAAAGCGACTTGCAGAAGCTACCTGCAAACTAGCAAAATGAAATTTTTGTACCTTCAAACATGGATAAAATGGCAAGTCTAAACAGTAAATAGAATATAGCTTCCTCCTTCCTTCACCTTTACAGCCTTTATATGTCCCACTGCTGAGCACAGGCCTCCTTTCACGAATAAGGGTGAAAAGATATGGGCAAATACTCCACCACGCGTGCCCACTGCGGATTGGTGGAGGTAGTCTAGTGGTCAATCTACTGTTGGAGTTTTGATGCCACCTAGGAGGTCTCAAACTAGCTTAACGACTATCACAATTAAGTGATCACCGGGACCAACGGCGTTACGTGCCTTCCGAAGTACGGAAATGCTCAAGATGAAATACCACTAGGCGGTCACCCATCCAGGTACCGGCCTGACTGGATTGCTTAACTTTGCCGAATACAGCGACAAAATACAACTTACTACCTGTGTATTACGTTTATAACTCGTTATATTTATCTCAAATCCAGTTAAACAATAACCGTGTACTAGTTCAGTCGGCAAGCTCCTCAGTTAGTGAGTTAGTTACGTGTGACAGGGTCGTATATCTCAATTCATTTTGATTTAGAGCACTGTCGTCGCGTAGATACGATGGAATGGAATGATGACTGTGTGGGTTTATACGTGATATCTTGAATATTACTTGCATATAATGAACCTTTTTTTCATGGTTTATAAACAAGGAGGTTTTTTGTGTGAGTTTACACCGGTTACTCCAAAAAAATATATTTACCGGTAAAAAATATTGTAACAAATTATATGAAGCTAATAAACTTATCAAAAACGTGTGCATTCTTTATGCTGCTTACTAATAAATAGCAGTAACCGTTTCATTTATTGCATATGTTATTATAGTACAGGTAGTTTATGTATATTTCTATCAAGCAGTTAACTAGATCTAATCCAGCGAACTGTGTCTGGACGCTATTGTAGCCTAATGTAAAATGCCTCTGTAAATAATTACAAAGGAATTTCCCTTTGAATTAAACATTACAATATAACATCAAAACCATATTAACAGAAATCAACGCAAGTAGATCATTGACTCATCATGTGGGCGCAGCGGTACTATCATTTGGGGCTACGGTTTGGGCCCATTCACTGTTTGATCCAATTTGCTCATCCAAATAAATTTCACGTCAGGGGACCGATATTATCATAAATTATGTGTTACTCGACTTTGATTTAGGTAAGATTGATGTCAATTATTTGATTACATTATCTACTAATTACGTATCGTAACGTACGTATTATCACAATAATATTATAAGTAAAAAGGTGTAGATAGGTTACCTACATACATTCAATCTTCACAAGCGGCACACTGTCGCACACACAAGTAACTAAATAATTCGGTACGAGAAGTGCATTCGTTGGCAACGTGACACTGAGGTCAAGTCTGGCTTATTAGCCACATTTTGCTTGCTGAGCACATATAACCTATGTACACCTTTTTACTTATAATAATTATTGGTTCTACACGCGTTCCCAGGATAAATATAATATACCGTTTACCTTTTCTATGAATTTTCATATTTTTTCATTATTGCAAGTAGGTAGGTACCTATTCTATAAAATATATACGATTAGTATGAATATAATATTCAAGGGTAAATGCTACCACTGAATCTGTGATATTAAATAATTTTGTTTTTATATAATCCAAGCAATGAAGGGAAGTAATAGTGGTATAGATATAGGATATTTTGGCTAAACATATTTTACCATTCAAACTCTAATTTAAGCTATTTTCAATTATATTAAAGGTAACAACTATTAGTAGATAAATAAATAACATTCTAATAAACATATAATTAAGCTCCATAATTAGAGTACACATACACATTACGAATAAACTGACCGTTATAATTTAAGCTATTATGAAATTACGCGAACCTCATTTAGTTTTAAAGTTACGAAATTAAATGGAACATAAATATGAAAACAAATTCTGAGTTACGAACTTGAAATGGTGAGAGAATTAATATGTCATTTGTGAGATTTAAATTAATAATTTTTGACTTCCTCTAAATATTTTTTCTTCACCAAATTATGTCATGGAAAAATATCATGAAAGTATTGTTTTGACCACAATCTTAAGGCGTGGCGTATACTACGTTTTACTAATTTCATTCCAAAGTTAACTTTGCTTATGGTTTTCGTCTCGGTTATCAGAATAATAACACAATAAAGCCATTAAATATTAAAACAAATGTAGTTTGCAACTAGTTACGTTATATTTGGCGAACTTAAATTAATTATGGTAGTGCAAGGTCGGTTAATGGCTGCCCAAACTGTTGATAGAGTAATAATTGGCCGTTTTATAGTGGCAGTTTTAATGTTACTACGGAGTGCTTTTATTACAACAAAATTAATCACCTGTTCAAAAGTTTTGTAATTATGCTTAAAACAATAAACATTTTCGAATGAGGAAAACATTAGGGGATGTTTGCTTTTTAGAATGTGTAGTATTTTAACGTTCATTAAGTGATTTAATTTTTTTTTTTATATGTTTGAAATATGAGAAATATATTCAAGTCAAATGAAGACTTCGAATTGACCTTTTTGTTGAAAGAAAACATCGTCCCATAGAAATGAAATTCAAATCCATGTGGACTGTGGCCATAATTTTCCTCGTTTTTAAGCATGCTACCACAGTCAAGACGTAGGAGCTGCTTATATGATATAAAATGATTGACGAACTTTATTACCTCCATATATTTATGACCCTTAGCGTAATAGAAAAATGATTCATAAATAGAAAATCCTAGTTTCCGCCCCGCGGTATCACCCGCGTTCCCGAGGGATCTTATGTTTTCCCGGTATAAAAAGTAATTCACAATGCTATTTCTTCCTCTCCAATAGGAATAGGGAAGGTGCCAGTATTCAAAATACTGGGTGACTTTTTAGTCACTGGCAATACTTACAGGGGTGGAAGTACTCATCAATATGAACAACTTTTATTATGAGACTAACTGTGAAATAACGAAAAAAATATCAGCTGTTCCATACAAAAGTTCAATACCTACTCGACTAAAATGTATGAAGCCACCGTTTTATTTTATGCGATATCAGAGTTGGTCCCATAATAAAAGTTGATCATATTGATGAGTACTTCCACCCCTACAAGTATTGCCAGTGACAAAAAAATCAACCTGTATATTATCAAACACTAACCAATGTATAAAACATGTAAAAAAAAAGGGGGAAACCTCGATTATTTTATTAAATGTAGATATCATTTTTTTAAGATTTTTAATTACAATCTAACCGAGTAAAAATTTTAATACAGCACAATGATGACGTCATAATTTAGTATTTAATACAAAACTCCATATAAACCTATCGTTTTGACATTTCATAAAAAGAAGCTGATTTGATATGTCAGCCATCATCCCAATTCAAAGACAAAATAGTGATAGTATTTTTAATGTATCATACATATAAAGCGATGCATTTACAAACAAACAGAGCTGCATAAGCACTCTCGGCGCGCAAGCATCCCAGCCATTTGTATATAGGATGATTCCAAGAGAGTTAGCAAATCTCTCCAACTCTTGTATGTGAAACACAGATTGTCTTGGTCGTATATCTGTAACACTAGTTTTTTTTTCAGTTAGTTTACAGCAATCATAAATTGGTATATGAGAAGTTAAGAGTGTTTTGGAGTCCAAGGATGATAATATCTAAAAGTATTTCTATTATGGCAAATTGAAAACCTTATTTTATTTGATGTGGAATCGAATGATTATTGGCCGATTATTCATTTACTGGATAAACCACATCCCTTTACACCCGAAAAATAAAAGTTGCAAATATTAAAAAAAAAGTTAATGGAGAACATTTTTTGGAGTCTAGAGAAGCTAGGAAAAATGCAAAAAAAAATCCTGAATTTTCAGTTGTCCTGAAAAGGTCTCACGATCGTGACACTTAGGTATAATCTACAAGTCTCACAATAGTGAGTGTTATCTTTTTTCATAATGAAAACAACAAATTATGTACTAATCATTATTTATTTATTTGAATACCCTCTTCATTAATCAGTCTTTATCATTTAACAAAAAATAAACCTTCTTTTACCTAATTCTCTAACAAAAATCAATAAATTTCTCAAAATAAACTAAGTCAACCTGTGACTAACTTAAAATAACAGAATAACAATTATTTTTTACTTTTAGGAACAAAAATGAGATCATAAATAAATTAAAAAGAATTGAAGAGAGAAAGAATAGCAAAATCTAACATAATTTGAAAAAAAAAGTTACTAGATATTAAGGTTTGAGGTGATAAGATTGGAAACAGTTTTTGTTTCGAGAATGACACAGGTAAACACTACACTTGGAGCATTTAATATTATCATGCAAGACCTTGGTGCCTTTATGTCATCAAACACAGCCAGGTGATCATAGCCATCATATCTTTTGCCCTGTGATGGGCGTATTGGCCTGTATTGCCTATTGATAGGAGGTGGCTCGTTTTCAGAATCGACGTCTACGTCGTCGCGGCGGTCTAGTTCTGGAAAATTAGTTAAAGCGTCAGCAACACTAAAACGAAAGTCCAGTAGTGTCAGTGTCCTTTCTTGAGTATTTTTGTATAATTGCCAAGAATTAACCAACGCCAAATCCAAAAAGTGGATAATGACTTTCAAAGAGCATTTTTTTGTCATGATGAAAGTACGATAATACTCCATTTTTTGGATTGTTAGTCTCAGGTTCAGTTGGCTGGTCGTGATCAACTACATGAAGCGCATTGCGTAAAGTAATAAATCGGTCGCGAACTATCTTGTCGGCAATAAGTCCAATCCTCATATTAGCTCGCCAGTACATCGGCATTCGTGGGTATGGAAGGCATCCCATGAGAATATGCACACCAAACACTTTAGCTATTTTCGCTTTTGTAGTTTTTAGTTGTTGGCCAGTCTTACGCGTGTAATATAAGTTTCTACACCGAGCAGTCTCTTCGTAGAAACCTTCATCAAAATAATAATGAAAATATTCGGATTGTGTACGAACTGGGTTATTTGATAAAGTCGCAGTATAGTCATGTGGCTTATCGGTGAAAGGAATATTCTTCCAGGTGTCTCCATGACCACGTTGCTGCAGATTTCGCTGAGTCGCCGTAGTACGAGAACGTCCTCTGCGTGATTGCATTCGCTGCGAACTAGTACCACGAGATCGCCATAAATTCTTCAATCTCTGACTCGTTTCCATCACTAAGGAGTTCCAAGATACGGTCATCAGATACAGAAAGCACAAAAATAAAAAAAACAAACAACTACTTAGCCAAAATACCAACTTTTAAGCAATAAACAAAAATAATCATTAAAATCAATTTATAGGGAAACAACCGAGGAGCCACGATCGTGCTACTTGAAATTTAGTCGCAATTTTTTTCTAACTTACAAAACAAAATAGTAAAAATAGTTAGCACTTCATTTGATTCATTTTTAAATAGTAAAATAAAACAAAAACAATACTCAAAATATAACAATTAACAATAAAACACAATACTTACACGTGCCGCCGGTGTGATCAAAAACGCAACCATCTTATACCTACGATTGAGACAAACTAACAATCCATTACACGACTCGGACGCTACTACGCGCGAGTACACATCTCTCACGATTGATCGACGTCGGTTGCGTTCGCAAAAATGAATCCGCGCGGCCTTGAGATTTTTTTAAAGTTACCCGCACTATCGTATACCGTCGGGTGTAAAGGGAAGTTATTTTTCTCATATGTCCATAGAAAAACTATTCTAAATTCAAATTAACAGCCGTATACCGTTTATCTGGCCATTGAAAAATCAGCCATATGTTATAAACAATATTTGTTCTTTTTTTGAAAAATTAAAGTATTTAATTAAGACATTAGAATTAAGATATGTAGCTTTTATTTTTTTTAACATACCTAGGTATAGTGTAAAAAGGTCATATATAAATATATACTGTTACTTTAGAAGTGCGTGGGGTAGGTAAAGGTTGAGTTAGGTATAGGTAAGGGTTTACGTGCAATAAATTATTACCAAAAAACTACAGACAGTGCTAAGATTAAGAAAACATATTATTACTTACATGAGACAAAGTCTAGACATTTGCTTTTTAAATGACATCTGACGATATTCATTTTCCTGAATTGAGTATATTTTTATAAATCTCTGGTCCCATAATGTTCTAGCTAATATTATCTTTTATCTATTCGTTCAATAATTGTAGATAAGCACGCACAAAGCCGCGAAACATCGTGTGTTTCCAATAAAAATATTAAGCCACCGTTCGTTTCAATCTGTATTCGGTATCGCGGCCTCAGGCCGATTTACATGCATATAGAGTGGAGCTTTGGCTTTATTTGCTTTATTCAAATATCCATCGTATGCAGTTGGTGCTTTGCCCTTCGGACCCGCAGTTTGAGTTACAAACAACATAGTGGAGCAGGATCCGAACTAGAGGACGGTTTTAAGCGTTTGATACAAACTGTGCATTTATTCGACTAAAATCTGAGCATTCGATATTGAGTTTGTAGATTCTATTCTCAAATAAAGGTTTTTTGTAATGTAATTCGACTATGAGAGCAATTTTAAAATCTACCTATACTATAATATAATAAAGCTGAAGAGTTTTTTTGTTTGTTTATTTGAACGCGCTAATCTCTGGAACTACCAGTCAGATTTGAAATATTCTTTTTGCATTGTTAGTCCAATTCTTGAGGAAGGTTATAGGCTACTTTTTACTATCCTGGTAATGCGGGTGAAACCGCGGGGAACATCTAGTTTCTATATATATCTATAAAGAAAAGTCCTGATCCAAGATCCACAAACAGTAGGCACTTAATTTCCAATTGAAATAACATAGAAGCACTTGTTCACAACTTCAAAATAAGCTTTAAAACAAATCCCTTTGGTTCTTCAACACGTATAATAAATTAAACTTTTCCCAACGAAATAAACATCGAGATAGGACGATATGTAAACAACCCGCATATTTTCTCATTATAATCGTTGATTTGCGAACTTCGCTAAGGTTTCCTTTGAACTTAAATTCTCATGCAAACAAAATTGCCTTGAATTAGGAGATTGTGTAAATTTTAACACCTACATTCACACAACAAACTTATGGTTGGAGAATAGAATAGAGGTACTTTTTATAACTTTTTTTATTTTTTATTACAAAAAAGTAAGTCTTAATTCTAAGTATAGGTATACTACTCGCCAAACTAACATGTTTATTGTCGAGACACGCTTAAATATTCCCTTGTAACTTACCCACCACCATAATTATTAAAAAGTATGCCTTATAATTTATTACACTTATATATGTATATCTTCATATAATATTTTTTACAGTTTTATTTTATTTGATATAGATAGGCTATTTATTGACCAATATCTCACCGTGGTAAGTGATCTAAGTAATACGAATTCACAAAACTATCGCTCTGATATTATAGCTCAGATAAAGATGAATGCCACGGCGAAGGTTGTGGATTCTAATCCTACAACGAACTTGCGTTTTCGTTAAAGGAAAACATTATAAGTAAATCATAACATACGTTTTACTTAGGGTGCTTTGTAGTCCCGACTGACTGGTTACCACTCTCAAGTTGGCGATGTTTTGGAATACACCTATACCAGTGAGATCTGGCAGCTGTATTTTGAGAGCAGGTATCCTTCAAGGCTTTACGTGCTTAACACCTTCGGCCATATGATCACCAGCTCTATTAAGCAAAATTAATCGTTAATATTGGTAGCAAATGTGAAAAGGGATAAAATATACTGTCAAAGTATTTTACACTTCAAAAAGCCTAATGAAATGCCAAATACTGAAATAATAACAAAATTCATTGCTAACAATGAATTTTCATTGGAGACATCACCTTTGCAGCTTCTATACCTACCTCTTCATAATATTTGTCGGCGCAAATAAGTTTTAACAGTTCATAAAAACTTTTCTAATCAGCTCGTCTCTTTAAAGCTTTGTGAAACAAACGTAAAAAAACCTTTTACATTTTATTGCATAAAGCGATACTTAGTATTTTACGACTATGGTAATTTTTATAAGCTTTAGATACAAAATCAATTACAAAGACAATTTTATAACCTTAACCAGGGCTGGTTGCTAAATAAACTTTTAAAAATTTTTTCCTCGACTAGCTTCCGCCCCGCGGTTTCACCCACGTTCCCGAGGGATTTTGTGTTTTTCCGAGATAAAAGTAACCTATAGCCTTCCTCGATAAATGGGCTATCCAATACTGAAATATTTTTTCAAATCGAACCAGTACTTCCTGAGATTAGCGCGTTCAAACAAACTCTTTAGCTGTATGAAATAAGTTATATATTAGTATAAATTAGTGTATACACAAACTTTTCTAATTTCAAGTCTAATCCTTATTCTAAAAGCATATTTTTCACTGATTAGAAGCAACGATTCAACTTAACCAGTAAATTTTATTCAATTAACTGGACTTAAACCAATGTTTGTTTAATTGAAGGGCCTTAATTGACGTGGTTGGTAAGATACCCAATCTATCACGCTATAGGTCGTGGGTTCCATTCCCACTGAGGACAGGCATTTGTGTGTATGAACATGTCTATTTGCCCTGAGTCTGGGTGTAATTATCTATATCTATATAAGTATAATGTATTAACAAAAGAAAAGTAGTATATCAGTTATCTGGCTTTCATAGTACAAGCTCTTCTTAGTTTGATCTCAGATGGCCGTGTGAGGAATAATGTTCCAGAATTTTCCAGAATTGTAACTGTCTCTTATTGATTCAAAACAGTCAAATATAATTTTCAATGATAATTACATGATTTATTTTTCCAGTTATCTTTCTAAATATCCTTAACCTGATGTAAATGAATCGGCTAAGCTATAGTGGCTATTCTCAGCACGTCGTGCTACAAGCCTTTGTTAGTCGACAACGAGTTAATTATTCAAATAACCGCTCTTGACTTGAGCAGCTTTCGCCATTAGGTTGTGGTTACACAATCTCCGTCAATGATAGAGTTCAATGAACTTAAATATAAATATAAGAATAAGAATATAAAACTAAGTATTCTGTTCATTATTTACAATAAAACGACTAATTTACCCAATTTATTTTATACAAAATATCGTAACAAAGTGCCCGATTAGTTATACTATTTTCAATTGTAAAAGTATTGCTGACATTTACAACAAAATTTAGCGAACTGTACCCAAAAAGTCAAGTAAATAGACAGGCCAAAAAACTCGTCTAATCTTTACTCTGACGGAAACACGATTTAGTCCTTCGCAAAGCTTACGATGTTTGCCAAACTTTAGAGGTCAATCGAATTAGATTTCGTATTTACCGTGCAAATTATTTACAGTCAATATTCTGCAAATTAAAATGGATGTATACACTTTAAATAAAGTAAAATTAATACACTTTCATTAATACTTTTCGGGACCTCTTCTTTTATCTATATAGATAGTACAATAATTATTTATATAAGATTTTTTTTTCAAATGCGAGTAAGACAAAGTTTCATTAATTATAAAATTTTCTAGCATGAAGTTTCGTCAAAGAAAATCCAAATTATTCAAGTTCCTATTATTTCTCTAGAATAAATAAATACACCAACAAATAAATGAATGTTACATCTTCTACAACCCCCCGCCATAAAATAAGAAGCGGATTGCAACATCACGGCAATCCGAACTTATATAAGGACACCACTAGATGCATCGGACGCCTTAGTCCGATAACCTAACAATCGGGTCGTACTTTGCGTCACGTATATTAAGTACCTTTATAATTATTGTTGAATTGAATTAAAATCTTTTATAAGTTAAATTTGGTTTTTTTTGGGATCCTCCGTTGTGCCTCTCGTAATTGGCGCAGTCGGTAGGATCGTCGAGTCAGTGCGTGAACTATCAGTGAACTATCAGTGAACTATCTATCATAGATTCGCTTGTGACAGTGTGCTGAACTATACGTGCTGATTTGTGTTTTAACACAATATCGACGAATCCAGAAACCGGGAGACCAGCGGACCACACACGCCCATCCAGCCATCGATGACTCATAGTGCCGCCGTCGTAGAAATGTATATGTGAGTTGCACAATAATTCCGACACGGTTGGTTGCTACTCCTTTGTGTGTCCCATCATTATACCAAAATTTTCCATCCACGGAAAAACCGGGGAATAGATACCCCTAGGTCGTCCTCCCGCATCGCGCAGAGAGACGCTAATCGTAATTTAGACTTAATTAATATGGAGGGTCAAAACATGTCGAACCCCTCAATGTCTGGAGTTAGCCAGGACGCTACTCTAGATAAAATATATAAAGCTTTGCGTTTTGTACCAGAGTTTGATGGTACATCCAGTACTCTTACTAGATTTTTAGGATTATGTGATAGATTAATTTTAACTTATGTCAATCCATTAGCCGGGAACGAATTGACAAATTTATCTTTGTTAAACGGTATTGTTAATAAAATTACTGGTGCCGCCGCCAGAACTTTAGCAACGAATGGCATACCCCAGACATGGAATGACATAAGAAATACATTAGTTAATAGTTTTTCGGACCATAGGGATGAATCGGCGTTATATACAGATTTATCTCAACTGACTCAAGGATCAGACACCCCGTACCTATTTTATGAACGTGTTCGTAATTTACTTTGTACTATCATGACATACATAGAATTACATGAGACTGTAGACACGACTATTGAAGCTAAACGGACTCTTTACAGTAAACTTGCATTACAGACTTACCTTAAAGGACTAGAAGAACCCCTTGGTTCTCGTATACGATGTATGAGACCACCCACTCTGGAAAAGGCATTACAATATGCGCAGGAGGAAATGAACATAATTTACCTTCAAAATAAAAGTAATGTCCAAAATGTAAAAAAACCTAATTTACCTTCCGTACCTGTATCTTTGCCCTTACCTGTAAAACCTTTTAGGTTCAATAATTCATACTTACCGCAAATGCCTAAACCATACCCCAACTTTCCACGTTTCTATAACCCACAGCATACCAGGCCTACTTTACCTATTTATCCATCTAGAACACAGCAAATTTTTAGAGCGTTTCCATCAAATATGTCTACTGGCTTTAGAATTCCACCTCGTCAGCCAATGCCTCCACAGGCTCCACATAATAATTACTCTCAGCCTATGAGTGGAATTAGTCACCCCGTAGCTCGTGTTTTACCTCATAGTGGGCATGACTGGAAAATACATGGAAATCCACCTCCATCAAATTACTTTAAAACTAAACAGATTAACACTAATGAATTATATGATCCCACGTATTGTAGTGACTATGATTTTACCACAGAACAATATTATAATTCTTACGACAATTATCAGACTTACAACTATGACTATGATTTACCTTATTATGACTATACGGAAACTGAGGTGACTGAAAATCCTGAATTACCAGCCCCTGACAATAATACTGACTCTGGAATGACAATGACTACTGAATCCCAACAACAAAATTTTCCCAAAGATCGGAAAACCAATTTCTTAACATAGAACTAAATATACATAATAAAAGACAATTACCCTATATACAAATTATAATCAGTCCTGAACTCCCACCATTAAAGTTTTTAATTGACACGGGAGCCAACCAGTCTTTCATAAGACCTGATGTTACTGAAATTTATTTTCCGAATTTCCCGCTTAATTATGATCCATTTATGGTGACAAATGTACATGCAACCACTAAAAATAAATACTCTATAACTATACCATGTTTCAACGAATTTCAAGATAACGATTTTATTAAATTATATGTATATAAATTCCACGATTACTTTGACGGACTTATAGGTTGTGATCTTCTTGAGAGATGGTTAGCAAAAATAGACCTAGGATCTAGAAAATTATACACTAAATCGGCATGTAATCCTATACATATGTATATGTCTCAGAATGTAAATTTATACGAAAACATTATCCCAGCAAAATCGACAAAGTTAATTCGAGTACCTACTACTATAACCAAAGGTGATGTATGTATTAACGAGCAAAATATAGGCGGATGCTATATTGGTCAATGCATTACCATGGCAAAAAATAACCGTGCTATTTTAGAAATTACTAATCCTACAGAAAGTGATATTATATTTTCATTATCCGAACCAATTAACGCACATATATTTAACGAGCATACTATTCCCGCAGTGTCATATGATACTTATAATAACAATGCTCGACGGTCTCGCGACGTCTTATCGCGTTTGCGCATAGATCATTTAAATGTAGAAGAGACAGCCAATATAAAAGCGATTTGTACAGATTATTCGGATGTGTTTTATCTTGAAGACGAGTCTTTAACATTCACCAATCGAATAAAACATAGTATAAATACTCTCGACGAAATTCCTGTCCATAGTAAAACATATAGATACCCATACGTTCATAGAGAGGAAGTTCAAACTCAAATAAAAAAAATGTTAAATCAAGGTATTATAAGGCCTTCAACTTCCGCTTGGAGTGCACCGATTTGGGTCGTACCTAAAAAAAGTGACGCTTCTGGTAAAGTAAATTAAACGAGAAGACAGTCGATGACAAGTATCCGATCCCGAACGTTACCGACATTTTAGATAAATTAGGTAAATGCCAATATTTCTGTACACTAGATTTGGCTAGCGGATTCTATCAGGTGGAGATGGACCCTAAAGATATACATAAGACAGCATTTAGCGTAGAACATGGTCATTACGAATTTTTGAGGATGCCCATGGGATTAAAAAACTCACCATCAACCTTCCAACGTGTTATGGATAACGTTCTTCAAGGCCTACTGAATAAGATTTGTGTTGTATATTTAGACGATATATTAGTCTTTGGCACCTCCTTACAAGAAGTAATGATTAACCTTAAACAGATATTCCAGCGCTTGCGAGATTCAAACTTTAAAATCCAAATGGATAAGTCTGAATTCCTCAAACGTGAGACCCCGTACTTAGGACATGTTATTACTACCCATGGTGTGAAACCAAATCCGGACAAAATTAAGGCCATATCAAATTACCCCATACCACAAACCACTAAGCAAATTAAGGGATTCTTAGGACTTTTAGGTTATTACAGGAAATTTATACCTGACTTTGCTCGAATAACAAAACCCCTTACATCTTGTCTTAAGAAAGGAGCTAAAATAACTCTGTCCCCTGATTATGTAAAATGCTTCGAACACTGTAAGACCCTTTTAATGAATGATCCCATACTTCAATATCCCGACTTCACAAAAGATTTCATACTTACTACAGATGCATCGAATGTTGCATTAGGTGCAAATTTATCTCAAGGTTCTATAGGAACGGACAGACCGATAGCATATGCATCGAGAACCCTCAATGACAGCGAACAAAATTATTCCACCATCGAGAAAGAGTTGTTAGCCATCGTGTGGGCTACAAAATATTTTAGGCCCTACCTTTTTGGACGTAAATTCCAAGTGGTAACCGACCATAAGCCGTTGCAGTGGCTTATGAATTTAAAAGAGCCTAATTCACGTTTAACAAGATGGAGATTAAAATTATCTGAGTTCGATTTCACAGTAGTATATAAAAAGGGAAAGTGTAATACAAATGCTGACGCTTTGTCACGTATCGAAATACATAATGATGAAACCATCTCGTTAATAGTTAATACGTCACAAGCCCCGCGACATCACAGTACGTCATCTACCATCAGTGCTCCGTCAGAAAGATCATTAGATGACCCCTCTGCCGTTCAAATGCGTCGCTCCTCTTCATCTACGTTGTCAGCATCTGAAACAGAAATACGTATTAGATCATCTACAGAAACTGCTCATACCAGCGCAGAAAATCCTATTCTCGAGATACCTATAAGTGAAGATCCGTTAAATAAATACTGAAGACAGATAATAATTAATATAACAAATAACTTACCCAGATCCAGATCCACTGTTACGAAGCCATTTGAAAGTTACTTACGTGTTTCAACTAACGTATCTGAAGACGATCTCGAACGAGGAATTATAAATATAGTTAAAGAGCACGTTGATCCTAAATTCCGTACAGCGATATTGGTCCAGCCCGTTGATAAAATGCTTCATATCATTCCAATTATTCAAAGAACGTTTAAAAGTTCTTCGATGAACCTTATACTTGTTAAACGACAAATCGAAAATGTATCTGATTATTTGAAACAACAAGATATTATACGATTATATCACGAAGGTAAAACTAACCATCGGGGTATTACTGAAACATACCATTCTTTATCACAGCGATACTTTTGGCCGAAAATAAAATCAGATATAACAGGTTATATTAATCAATGTTCTATATGTGGTTGTGCTAAATACGACCGTAATCCCATCCGCCAACAGTTCAAAATCGTTCCTCCACCGTCAAAACCATTTGAAGTTATTCACGCAGATGTTTTAACCATAGAACATGAAAAATACCTCACAATAATAGATTCGTTCTCTAAATTCGCTCAAGCCTATCGTATGTCGGATTGTACAGCACCTAATATTGTAAAGTCATTATTAACTTTCAGTTCACATCATGGATTCCCTATTTCCTTAACCACCGACCAAGGAACTGAATTTACAAATCAAGTAGTAACTGAATTCTTACGTTTACATAAAATAGAACATCATTTGATTGCTGCCCATACCCCCAATGAAAACGGTGTGATAGAACGTTTCCACAGTACACTTTTAGAACATCTCCGAATTTTAAAATTAAAACATAAGAATGAACCTGCTACTAATTTAGTACCTTACGCCCTTCTTGCATATAATAGTTCCGTACATAGTCTTACCAAATGTAGCCCTTTAATTTAATCTCTGGCCATTTCGACCCACGTAACCCTACGGACTTAAATTTGACGGAACGATTATTGCAACAATACATGCAAGACCACCGTAGTAGAATGGAAACGGTATACGACATTATACATGAATCATCACTCTCCGAGCGCGAAGCGATAATGACTCAACGTAATACTCATAGGGAACCTGAGATCGAATATACACCTGACCAGGAAATATACGTACGAAATCCAACAGCTGCCCGACAGAAACTCGCCTCGCGATTTACGCGTGACAAAGTCATTGCAAACTTACCTATTCATATCTACACCTCTCGAAGACGCGGACCCGTAGCGAAATCTAGACTGAAACGACCTAAGAAACATAACAACCCTACATTGTTACAGGTACCTAATAATGCTGATGGCTCTGGCCCGAGCTCAAGACATCCGACTTGACAGCCTGGACAATGGACCTGGTATATTACCTTATAAACTGGGAGACACAAAAATGATTTCTCACCATCATGTCTTTTTACGTGACATTGACCTCGACAAAATAGAACGACAAGTACTTACCATGCAGTTACAACTGACTGACGTTACTTATAGACTATCTGAAAATAACTTATTGCATTTTAAAAGCCAAATTGGTTACCTTAGCGATAAATTGAGTAAAATTATTTTACAGCTTAGAACTCTCGAACCTGATACAAGAGTCAGAAGAGGTCTTTTAAACCCACTGGGTACGATAATTAAGTCAATTTCCGGTAATCTTGATCATGACGATGCCTTACGGTTCGAACATGCTATAAAAATTTTGAAATCTAATAACAATAATTTGTCCAAAAAATTTAACCAGCATATTACCTTATTTAAAGAGTACACGTTTCAACAGACTCAGGTATTACATAATTTGACCAAAAATCAGTTAAAACTTAACGATGCGCTTAATTACGTCATTAATATGACTAATTCAAATAATGAAAGCGCCACGCGATATGCTTACCTTTCGCAATTGTTCATTATCTTAAGCGATAACGTACAAGAGCTTTCTGGTGAAGTTATTAGGATAGAAAATATCTTAGCTTTTAATCGCACTATGTCTTTGCACCATTCTATATTATCTACTAATGATATTAATGTAATGTTAAGAAAACTGAGAAATCTGTATAGCACAGATCAAGTTATCGATTTAGAGATAAGAAACTACTATGATATAATTAGTTTAGGCTCATATTATATCAATAAAAAAATCGTGGTTGTCCTTAACTTCCCAATTACCTTATCTTTGACCTTTCAACTTTATAGACTTTGTCCTGTACCTAATAAAAATCTTGAAGTTATTATTCCACCTTATCCTTACGTAGCAACTAATCTTAAGGAATTCGTGTACATAGAGACTGAATGTCCGAAGGTTAGCACATGGCACATTTGTGAGCAGAAGATACAACATCAAATTAGATCTGAAAAGGATTGCATACATCAAATTATTCATTCACAGGAGATAGATGAAACGTGCCAAATCACGCCTATCTCTCTGTACAAGGAAGCTCTTACGGAGCTAGATAGTCAGCACTACATAGTTTCTTTTCCAAAATCCACCAAATTTCAGATTTCCTGCGGTCATGAAAAGTACCAAATTGTTCAAGGCAGCTACTTAGTAACAATACCGAAGTTATGCAAGCTTAAATCATCAGAATTCACACTGACTAACATTGAAGACAGAGTAAAAGGTATCAGTGTCGAAATCGTTAGCTTCCCACGGATGAACAACATTACTCGGAAGAGCGGACAAAGCTACCAACTCAATTCAATTGATCTGAATAAATTGCACAATATTCAGAATCAAATTGCAATGGAAACACCTGTCGATTTGGAAGCGGATGATTCATCAACTATCTACCACACAACGATTCCTTTGTACATCTTAGTAACCGGACTATTGGGTGCAGCTGTAATCTCATATATCCTGTACCGACATCGAACAAGTACAATGAATTTCATGAAAACCAAAGACGATGGGAACAATTCAGCTGAGGAGATTCGAGCCGCAACTTTCGCTGTAGATATCAGCAGATAGTTGCTCATCTTGCAAGGGAGGTGTTACATCTTCTACAACCCCCCGCCATAAAATAAGAAGCGGATTGCAACATCACGGCAATCCGAACTTATATAAGGACACCACTAGATGCATCGGACGCCTTAGTCCGATAACCTAACAATCGGGTCGTACTTTGCGTCACGTATATTAAGTACCTTTATAATTATTGTTGAATTGAATTAAAATCTTTTATAAGTTAAATTTGGTTTTTTTTGGGATCCTCCGTTGTGCCTCTCGTAATTTGAACATAAATATGTATCATTTTGTATAACGTAAATAAAGAACCAGACCTATTTGATATCAAATATTAAACTGCTTAATTAATGTAATGTAATCTCTGAGCGAGTCCCGTCCAACTAAAAGTCAACTGTTACCCTTATAAAATTATAATTTGAATATAGGCCGTTTCTATACACATCCGATTTGTATAAAATTTTATATACAGGATTCTAAAAGCCTATACAATTATTCGTTTTATCGGTCGAAAGACCGAGGTCTATGATCACCAGTAAAGATATGTATACCTAGATACAGGATGTTCCATGGCTATGCTATATAGAAGTAAAGTACATTCAATATTGTTACAATGTTTGTAGTACAACTCTACTATTTCGATTGTATGTGGTGTCAAGTGTTTGACAGGTGAGCTGTCAATGACAATAAAAGTATAATTGCGAAATACACGTTAGTACTGAGTTCTTTGTTTTAATTTTTCTAAATATAAGTACAACTCCATTCTCAGATTTTTTTCTTTTTTCAGATATGTAAAAAACATTCCCTGTATTTTTATAAAAGCAATCAAATGTGTCAATTGTAAGGATAATTCCAACAAAAAAAAATATAGCAACTTAAATTAAAGAAGACTATGAAATAGACATAACTTTCAATAAAACCGTAGCAGGTAAGCGATTTTCCAATAATCTCTAAATGTGTTCAATAAAACTACTTTCCCTCCGTGTGTCATAGCCATGAAACGCGAAAATATATAAGTAGAATATAAATAATGAATAAAGATAATCTTATTATTATTTTACAATGATTTCAAGGAAAGAAGGCGTTTTTTTCTATTAGGTAATCTTATAGGCATATGACCAACTTCACCAAGTTATTTTCTTATCTATTAGGTATATATAATATACTATACCATGAAGTTGACCTACGTTTGATCACAATCTCATCATGAACTGAATTGGTAGAGCACGCAAAGCCAAGCAGGCTCTTTAGTGCATCAGCTGGAACACTCTATCACAAAATACCAGTAAGAAGTCATGTAAAACTTTAGAGTGATGAAAATATAATTTTAAATTAAATCATTGTAACACTACCCTAACCTACAACGTTAGAATGAGACAGACATAGCATATCAAATAACAATTAGCGATAAATTCACCGAGGACAGAGGACCAAACTACTCTATGCGCTGTTCAGCTAATTGGATCTCTCTTGGGTTAAATAGGTAAGTGGGATAACTACCGAGTGCTTCGGATCAGTTTAAAGTCTTCTACACACTGCGCAACGGTTACTAACAAGAGCAGATTGTGGAATCACGTGTTTATTTTTGATTCAACAATATATAAAAGGAAATAAATTTTGAATTTCTCACTAAAAATATTTTTAAGTATAAACGTATGTGAGACGGTTAATCAGCCAAAATAAAAAGGCCCAGGGGATGTCATTGAAATGATGGTTATCCGGCAATAAAGTGATGCACTGTGAGATATTTCTGACTTTTAGAGTTGAAAACCAAACTATTATAAAGCATTTAATAAAATAAACTATAGTTACAATAGACCCTACATTTTTATTTACCACATAAAAAACCCACCCATTACCAACTTAAACATAACACGATAATTTATAACACTTCATTTCGTTCATAAATCGTTTCACCCCTAAATCATTGCAACCATAAATCGTAATAAAAAACGAGCCCTTAATAACAGTCACTTCATTATAGCGCAATCCAATGGCCATTGGCATAACAATGTAGGGTAGGCGAACAAACAAGCCAGCAGCGGGGCAATAAGGGCCCATTCACACGAACGCCGCCGGCAACGCGCGTAAACTATTCTATGCATTTGTGATTGATTCAATAACCGATGTGAGGTATCCCTAGTGGAAGATAGATGCATAAATTTTCTATATAACATGTGATAAACAGATATTTAAAAAAGTATTCAACGTAAAATAAGTAATTTGGAAGAGTCATTGAGTTGAAGGTTGTACGCTACATGCAAAAAGCATATTGCTAATCATTCTGATTTATTCATAGAATATCCCCCAAGAATATGATTACAATGACGTTCCATTTTATTTCTATTTATGTTAATCATGAACCAATATCGATTAACTTTTGAATAAATTTACAAAATATACATTTTCCTTTCTCAATGCGAATACAAAAACAATATTATCAATGCTCAGTACGTAGTAAGACTTTCTAATAATGCTACTGTAACGTAAGTAATTACTGAAGCCCGTAAATGAAATTTTGGATGCTAATTGACTAAATACAATTAAGGGAACGAGCCTAAGATTGTGTGAGTGGTGCCTCCGCGAAGTTTGGAGGACGCAGATGTAAGGTTGGATGGAAGTGATTCTATAATGAGTGTAGATTATCACAATAAATAAAATATGACAGTAATAAATTACGTAACAAAAGTGACAGCACAACAGAAAAAATGCTCAAATTTGTTAGTTATAACATTATATTGAGGACAATTTGTTTGAGGAGTTTCCTATTACGGTTTTCCCTCAGTGGTTAAAACGAGCCCTTTAAACTCGGCAGCGCATCGGCAAACCTCTGGTTTTGCAAATGTCTGTAGACAGTGGTTAGTGCCATTGGGTAGATTGTCTGCCTGTTTGTCAACCTATTAACATACAAAAAAGTGCCAACACCTCATGAAGATGACAATACTAATGATGAAGCAAGCTTGTTTACAAAATACAAACCACATCCAGCCGCTCCAGGTCTAATGTTCAATGTTAATTAAATAACAAGTTAAAGCATGGAGCAGGTGGTGGGGGCATGCCTGTGATAACGTGTTGCCTACTCTATTTCGGCTCTGGTTTTTGAGGTAAACCTTATTTATGCGCCCAACTTCAGTTTTTAGTAGCTGTTTGTGTAAGGCTTTCGATGAATTTATTGCTCGTGTTAAAAGCTTAGTGAAAGCATGCATGTATTGTGGATAAGCGGATTTGATAACGTTTTATTTGAAGATATTTCGAGATACTAAGAATTTAAAGTGTAAATGGTTCTTTAATAATGTGGTTAAAAATAAACCTAGTATTAATACATGGTAAAGCTAATATTACACCTGGGAACTTTATAACACAACTAGCTTCCGCCCCGCGGTTTCACCCGCGTTCCCCAGGGATGTTATCTTTTCCCGGGATAAAAAGTAACCTTTGGCCTTCTCCATACTATACGCTATCTGCATACCAAATTTCATCGCGATCGGTTCAGCAGTTTAAGAGTGAAAAGGTAACAAACAAATTCACATTCGCATTTACAATATTCAGTTAGAATAAAATAATATGGATAAATCAAATGTATTATGATTCACTGATAACATAAATAGAGGATATATAATGAAAGTTTCCAAGTTACAAAATATAAAAATTTCTACAAACATATAAAAATACTACAAAATATATTCTATTGAAACCGTCACGCACTCAGGAAAAAGAAAACCAGATACAGCTTTTTTATTTTGAACACAGTTTCTTGCCTGTCACAAAGCTATAACACCCATTACCCGACCAAATACAGAAGGCTTTGTTTCTACGTCTCCGAACAATAAACAGGGTACTGTAGGCATTACACGGTTAATATAAAACACGGACTCACTCCACTCTTTTATTACTTTCATAATGTTGCTTTTGAAAATGCTCCTATAAAACTTGTTCTATTATACTTTTAAAAACATACAGAGTCGTATTACGTCAAGTACCGTGGCGAGAACTTATATTTTATCTACGAAATACGGTGTTTGATAAATTTTCAACTTGGGGGTGGTAGCGAGCCAGGCGGTACAACGTACCCTACCGCCGTGCTATGGTTTCCTCACGTTTCGTTCACCGAAAACTCAAGTTTCGTCCCGGCATTCGATGTCACTATCACTATATACCTGAATTTCAATTTAAGTCGATATATAAATGTTAATGTTTTTTATTTTATTTTAATTTTCTTATAGTTATTGTAGTAATAATAATGGTAATCATGACCGGCAAACGCAGTGTAGGACCTCCACTCTCAAGGTGGACGAAAGACCTTGTAAAGGTCGTCGTAAAACACTGGATGCAGGCCGCCCAAGACCGGTCCTGTTGGAGATGCTTAAGGGAGGCTTAAGCCCAGCAGTGGATGTCTTGCGGATGAACATGATGATGATTTATTTATCCATCTATCCGCTGAAGTATCTATTTTAATATAGAACCTGAAAGGTCAATATTATTTGCAGCTCAATATAAGTCACCGAAGCGGCAACGAAACGAGAATAACACCGTATATTTTCAACCACAGTTACAAGGACGTGGCTTAAGATCCTCGTAGGTACCTCAGTCGAGAGCTTTCTTTGTGTTGTTCTTGAAGAAATTTTTCACTTCAAGTTTTAAAACGTATCAAAGTTTAATTTAAGTCTAAAGCCTATTTGCCTACAGTGTAAGTGATCGCTTTTATACCATTGTATGAAGCATAATAGCTTCGTAGCTATTGCTACAGCTTCGTAGCGTTCGTAGAGTTCGTAGAGTTCGTAGTGCGAATGATCTATTAATTCGTAGTAATTTCGTAGCTAGTTTTATAAATAAGATAATTTAGTTTCACTTGAATAATGAAAATCATTTGCTTTAACCCTTCATAACATAGAATTACAGCGCTTTTAACTGATTGAATCCAAAAACACCTTAATTTATTACGGACCCTTAACCCAGCCTTCATACAAATCTTGAATTTCACATTTCTCTCACATATAAAGTTTCACTGACTTATAAATTAAGAAGGCCAACAAAAGGCTGGGAGCTCGACGATTGCTATTCGACGGCTCACTCGTACTATGTACTAATCGTAAATAAATCTTGAGAAAGTGGCGAGGCAGTAAATTGGACGCGTGACTTCGACTTATTTGAGACATCGCACACGAGGCGACTGAATCACTATTACATTAAATTGTATTTCTATCAAACCATAACATTTATATTTCATAATGTTAATTTTGAGCACTTAGTTCTATGTATGGTGATGATGATGATGATAATGATGATACTAATACAGTCAGTAACATAAGTAGATGAACAGATCTGCTTGTACGCTTTAACTATTTATAATATGGAAAGATAAAGTAAACAAGTGTTTTTAAATGTATGTCTACAAAAACCTACATACTTTCTACATTATGTATATTTTTAGTGTGCAGGTGTTTTTAAACGACTTCAAAAAAGGAGGAGGTTCTGTGTTCCACTGTATATATTTTTTAATTCGGATCCGTTCAGTAACAAATATTGTTACACCGTTATATATTAATTGCCAAATATGCGCGATGCTTGAATCGCAGATATCTTATGCGCAAGATTTTAAATACAATAATTGACATTAAATATCGCAAAAATGTTTTTTTTTTTATGAGACACGAAGGTGGTGGGTCTAGGCCTCCAGGGGACCATCGACGCAGACAATCGGCGAGCACTTAGGGCACTCAACCGTACTTAAAAACTAAATAATTTTTTGGGCAACGGTAGTCTGAGGGTGATGACGATTCAAGGTAATTTTCATTACAATTCTGACGCTCAAATTTGATCACAATTACAAGTGACAAAGACTTAGACATGAGTGAGAGAGACGCTTTATTACAGAAGAGAAATTATAAATAATTATGCTTCCATTTTTAACATAGAACATTAGAACTCGGTTAAGTAAGTATCTACATTGCAGCATTGGCTTAATGAAACCACTAGTTTTCTAGGAACTGCATCTGGTTGAGTTATTGGAAAATCTAAAGACTCTAGTTGAACCTCACTCTGTAGGAAAAAAGATAAAGTGTGCGAGCGTGCTACATTTGTACGTAAATAATCCAGCGAACAGTTACGGGTTTTATGTATTGTAGAAGGCCTAAACCTTATCAGTTTATTGACCTTAACAAAGCAGTATTTTTGTATTGAATTAAACGTTACGTTAGAACTTAAGTACGAAAATGTACTGACCTGTTTTATTAGGATAAACTGTATTTCATCTACCTTTTAAATTTAACAATAGCAATTTAAGAATACTAGTATTTGACAGGCCAGTCAGCGTGGTTGGTAAGATACGCAGGTCGTGGGTTCGATACCCACCAAGGACAGACATTTATGAGCATGAACATGTCTGTTTATCCTGAAACTTGGTATAATAATTTACATAAGTATATATTTAGAAAAAGAAGTAGTATATGCATGTAGTATATCAGTTATCTGGTTTCCCTTGTACAAGCTCTGCTTAGTTTGGGATCATCACACGTGTGAAAAATGTCCCAGAATATTTATATTTATATATTTAATCTATTCATATAATTAACATAAAATAAAGAATACAGAAAAAATATAACTCTATTAATTGGTAAGATCTTTTATTCTAAAAATACTATAAAAACATATAGATAAAATAAATAAATATAAATCTTCTGGGACATTATTCCTCACACACGGCCATCTGAGCCCAAACTAAGCAGAGCTTGTACTATGGAAGCCAGATAACTGATATACTACATATACTTCTTTTCTTTTGTAAATACATTCATATATAGATAATTACAACCAGACATAGCACAAACAGACATGTTCATGTACACAAATGTTTGTCCTTACCGACCACGCCAAGTAAGTTGATTAATGGATGAAGTTTTTTTATGTGATTGATGTTCCTTATTATTGGCAAATTATTAATTGTTCATACAAAGAAGTCGCGAACTATTACAACTACCTAATGCTTAACAATACACTGTAAGCAAACAACACGTATCCCAATAAAATTTCAACAAACAGTCTACTAAAAGCTGTTACACATTTTTATTATATTGTTCGAGCCATAATTTTCCCTGGCGTATGGAATATGAGAACGAGGGAATCTTGTATGATGGTCACGCAACGGATATTTTGCCGTTTTTGATGTCTTCATGCCTCTAATCGGTAGATAATACAATCTAAGAGATGAAAGAATAGATTACTCGTAGATTGTTTATGATCTATTTTTTGCTGTGTACGTGATATATTCTACTGATAAAAGATAAAAATAATGTGTAATATATTCCTACTGCAGCGAAAGGCGTTGGTGGCATTTGAGTTGTTGGCAGTTTTAAGGTGATGATAGCTCAGTGATAGTGCCTAGTGACGTCGATGGAAGGTCGTGAGTTCCAAGCCTACAATGAGCTTGAGCTTTCAGTAAAGGAAAACATCGTGAACAAACTATATTACGGTGGTAGGTTGTTTTGTAGTACCCACCTGGCTGGCTTCAGGCCTTCAGGTGTGTTCCTGCCGTTTGTTTACATTATGTCAAAGAAGTTAAGTAGTAGAAAAAAAATATTGTAATTTATTAATAACGCTCTTCTCACAGCTTTAGTACGCAAGCTAAGTGAGTACTAAGTACATACTTACCACTGAGCTATGGTTTCCATATGCCATTATTCATCACCAAAACTTAATCCTATTATAGAATTGATGTCAACTCAGCTCTTAGAACTGATAGATTAGATACAAAACAAGATTTATCAAACAAAGAAAATATTTAACTAAACCTACTTAATTTCCTTTAACGTAAAGAATTTTTCAAATGGCAAAACCTTTGTTTGACTGTATATATTGAAACAACAGGTTTTACGACCTACGAAGCGGGTCGAGAGCTCTCCCGTTACTTAAGTAGCTGGATTATGAATGTAATAAAATGCTGACGATGAGAAATACTCTGTTGCAAGGAGAGAACGAACGTTGTTTGCTGATACAATTTTAGTTGCGAATTTGAAATTAGATCTCCGTTTTTATGACTGTCTTTAATGTTGTACACTGTAGGTACAGCTGCGAGAAAGTACTCAGATCCAACTAATTCCCAAATATCAGCGTTGTTTTAACGATATTTTTACGAGAATTACCTACGGATTTACCATTGAATTTGTAAAAATTGTTTACTCTTTATCGTCCTTTTTTAATACTTGTTCGTTAAGGATATAGCCTGAAATAAACACTGTATACCTACTGTATATCATATAAGCAAATATGGAGACTTTTAATTGAAATATTTTTTTAATGTTTTTTCATACTTTTAATCTACTTTTGCGACTAGTATCTACTTATTTCGTTAAGGAGTCAGATGGCGCCATAATACCCTGCATCGCGCTATCGAAGTATGTTGAGCACATCGAATTCAGTTGTACCACGGTACTCAGCTATGATGACCTAGCCTGACGAAAGATCTTCCTTTTTCAATAGAATAGTCTCTACTACCTATGTCTATAATCGTTTAGCTAATATGTAAATAGGTACATGTTGTAAAATGGGTAACTGCAGCCTACAACATAGATCAACTCTATAAGACAAATAATATATAAATAAATATAGTCTCCTAGAATGCTTAGGTATAGCGCTCGCTCTTGCAGGATACATTTTATGTAATAAATTTAAGTTTGTTTTGAAAAGAGTAATTGCTGAGTTTCTTGCCGGCTCTTCTCAGTAAAAGCAACCTTCCGAACCGTGCGTTAGAGTTTGACTATTCAGAAGTGCCTATTTGAATGAATAAATTATTTCATTTCATTTCATAAAATTAACTTTTAACAAAAAGCAAAACCGACTTCAAAGTGGGTTTGCACTAAAAAGTATAAAATAACGATGTTAGAACTTGTTTTGAATTCAGCGAAAGAATTTGAGATTCCGGAACATGTGCTTCCCTTTCGCTTTCGCTCACTTCGAAGTCGGTTTTGCTTTTTGTTAAAAGTTAATTTTATTTTTCCATTTTTAGTTTCTTGTGTATTGAATACCTATCAAGATTTGTCACTGACCGAGGATATGCATATGCACAATAATTGTCGACAATATTGAATAAGATATTTCAATCGCGATATTCGTGCTCCTTTTCGTTGAGGATTTCGAAGGATTTCGATTAGCTAATCTTAATCTTTGAAGTTTATGTAGTAAGCTTAAGTTAGTCATGCTCACTTTAGGGTCTTTGCTTGCGGCGGCGTCGTGTGGCGGGTCGCTCACTTCCCTATAATATGTGCGAGGAGGGCGATGGCTGCCACATGCGTCATACTTGTGAACAGGTGCTGCTTGTGGAGGCTGGTCTGCTTAAGCTTGCAATCCATTTATTTACTGAGTTACTCATAATTTTGATACTTACATATATTTTTTCCTTATATATATACACACAAATATTGTCAGTAAGATTAGATTACAAAAATGTAAATTCTGAGTTGGTTTTGAAAAGAGTAATTGCAGAGTTTCTTGCCGGCTCTTCTCAGTAAAAGCAACCTTCCGAACCGTGCGTTAGAGTCAGACTATTCATAAGTGTTAAGGCCTATTTGAATAAAAAATATTTTCATTTTCATTTTATGATCAGATCATAATAAAATTTATATGGGACCATTACGAGAGTATACCCTTTCGAACAAAAAAAGATTTTTCAAAATCCGTATATATATGATGGAGTTATGCCCGAACATACATAAAAAATATAAACATCCGAATTGAGAACCCCCTCCTTTTTTAAGTCGGTTAAAAAACAAACTGACATAATCTGTAAGGATTGGGTATTTAGCTATTAACTTCAACATAACACGATCGTGTTTTCACATATCATAAAAAAGGGGCGGGCGAGGACCCTTTACCTAATCCACTTATTGATTCCAACCACTTTTTCTCCAGAGAACTGAACATATTTTTATCGCTCCACCGTTGGAGATGGCCTTCGTACACGGCAATAACCTAGATACCTTTATACTGTTGCTATTTGCAAGCTCAAACTCAATACTCATTTATTTAGTTTAGGCACTGTTAAGGCACTAATGAACGTTAGATACAATTGATTCTACCACCGGTCTATCTATAATACATTTGGACTGAGAAGACTCCGCCAAGCGACTCAATAATATTTTTTTTTGTGGACCTATTTTATATAATGACAATTTAGAAATATGTAATTAATTTTATTAAATAGCCCGTAGACCGAACAATTAATTTAAATGCGTTCTTGTCTTCTAAAAAAATTGAAACTTTATAGTACCCTCTCTTAAATAACTTCAGATAACAAAAATTTTGAATCAATACACAGATACACACACAGATAGTTCTTGAATTTTTAATACCTACTTTGTTATAAAAACGTATACATACATTGTCCCTTGAAAGAGTCTCTCACTTTGCTGAGCCAAGTTTCAGCATTCATTTGCGTGTCCTTCTATAAGATTATATTTTATTGATTTTATGTGATAAATGACATAATATGTTCACCTTTAGTCTCTTCATTACTTATCATAGTAAGATTGCTAGTCTATTTATTAAAATAATTAATAAAAACTTATATAATATTTTTTAACTCGACAATAAATAAATAGTTTAGAGTAGGATTTATAAGTTACATTGAATTATCTACCGACAGTTTCAACTAATACCGGCCACATTTATTTTTATATTTATAAAGGTATCTAAATAAATCTAGTAGGTATGCTCTCCAATTTTCCGCCGCGCTGGCGTGAATGGTGACTGATTGTAAACTAACGTTTTTTTTGCGAGTGCATGTCTTTTAGCGACATTGCATCATCTGCAATTCAGACATGTGGATGTGAGGCTGCTAAAGTTACATTCATACTTGAAACCTTTCAGAACGAATTTCTATAAAAAAAAATCTTTTAAAATTTACCTCAACGATAAAATTGAAGATTTCTGACAAAGTAATAACCATGTTTTTTAAGTTAACTGTGTCAATATGATAACAAAATTATTAATACTTAATACATAATAACGTGCCTGTATCATTAAAATTAACTCAATTAAATTGGCATTACATAAATTGAATTATTTTCTTTTACTTCGATATATCTATTCTTTAAATATCTATAACAATCGATCGCATAAGTTCCAAGTAGTTTTGTAAATATTTAACTAAACTCTTACATCAAAGGTACCCTAACTAATGAAAGTTACCTTCAACCATGTAAAGACTTGGTCATAAAATCACTCACTGACCCAAGACACGGAGCTGTAAAGTTAAAAATTCACTTCAACCACTCGCACAAATGGTAAAAGGGTAATAAACATATTTCTCAATATGATCTGTAAAACTGATCTTTGAATATTTGAGAAGCTTGTTGAACTACTTAATACCTGATAGACGAAGGCAACAAAGTTTTATCTTGGAACTTCAGAATCCAGTTACATGTGTATTTTTCAAACCCAAAGAGCTACTCTGAAACATGTTAAACTAGCTGTTCCCCGCGGTAGCCCCCGCGTTCCCGGTATAAAAAAACCGATGTTTTATTCGGAGCGGAGACAAATCAAACAAATCAAAGATCATAAAAATCAGTCCGTTCTTGAGTTATTAATTGTGTAACTAACTCGACTTTGTTTTAAAGATGTAGATTAATATTTGCAACATTATATAATGCCTAAAAAGTAACAAACCAAAACTGAATAAAAATAAACCATATTATTTTAGTCTTAGTTTCATAAAAAAAATATTCCTATAGGCTCTCAAGTACAACTACCGGAACACATCAGTAGGTACTTAGCAACAGATTTTCAACTTTATAGTGGTTGCCAGCCAAACGGGTACCACCACACTATGGTTTCCTCACTATTTTTTCCTTTACCCAAAGCTCGCGTTCATTATACGATCGAACCCAGGATCTACAAATTATTACCTAGGATTATTTTTACAATAATAGTAGAAAATAAAACTTGTGTAACAGCGAAATAGTCAAAACTGCATCAAAGTACTTTTAATTAATTTTCGGAAATTCATTAGGATTTCAGTCACTTTAATCACGGAAATAGGACACCTTTTAATACTTGCTAAACTGAAAACCACCCAGTTTGGTTGTACTTAAGTCATTTGCCTTCTAAGCCTTTTAAAGCAACAAACTGGTATTGCTAATGTCCATAACCAACCGTCTGCCTGCTTGTCAATTACTATAAGACATAAAAGAAAACTTATAAGAATAAAACCAGATTAATTAAAGTAACCATAAAGAAATAACCCATATGGTAACAAGCTCAGCAATATTGTTTTAAAGGAAATCCTAATACGCAATATGTATTCAAGACAGCGCGAGATATAAAAGCAAATCGTATCTCCGGGGTGAATTTAAAGTGAACAAGTGAACCTTGTTGAACCGTTCGATGACCGGCTCGTAAACGACTCACTCGTTCTTTACAATCCACAGAGGATACCTTTTGTTCATTGTTTTGAATGAAATGTGTACTTGTGAATTTAACCTAACATTGCATTCGATTGCTATTTCTACTTTTCTTTTTACCTGCACGTTATAAAATCAATGACGGGCCGGTTGGCGTGGTTGGTAAGATAAATTCACTTATCTATCACGCCGCAGGTCGTGGGTTCGATTCCCACTCAGGACAAACATTTGTGTGCATAAACATGTCTGTTTGTCCTGAGTCTGGGTGTAATTATCTGTATATGTATGTATATACAAAAGAAAAGTAGTATATGTAGTATATCAGCCATCTGGCTTCCATAGTACAAGCTCTGCTTAGTTTGGGGTCAGATGGCCGTGTGTGAGGAATTATGTCCCAGAATAGATATTTATTTATTTATAAATCAATTTTGGAGTTTATTTATACATAGCCATAATGGCCAAAATATTAAATTTGATTATTAATTTACCTGTAATAAAATAAAGAATTGTCTCAGATGAGTACTCTTTTGTTTAATTATGGTTAAATTTTGACCACGGGCGACCACTAGTCATACTAATTTCGCCTATGGGCAATTGTTTATTTTCATGCTCCAATATAAGATTTACAACAAAAGTAATATGGGGTGCGCAGGTATAATCTTTCAAACGTCATTAAAGCAGCTTGCGACATCAATCTGAACAAAAACAGGCCGCATTTTCCGCGACCTCTTTGTAAGTCAAGCCTCGGATCTTGACCCTCGTTAAGCCACAAAGAGAACCCTTTCTTTTGCTCTCGACTAAAGACACCACTAATTCTAACTTTTGTGCGCATCTCTGGGAATCACAAATCAGAAACGGAATGTCTTACTATAAGGAAGTGAAAATTCCAAGTGAGTGCAATCTTTATAATTGTATTAATTACTAGCTTCTGCCCCGCGGTTTCACCCGCGTTCCCCAGGGATCTTATGTTTTCCCGGGATAAAAAGTAGCGTATGTTCTTCTCCGTATCTATCTGCATACCAAATTTCATCGCGATCGGTTCACTAGATGTCCCCTGGGGTTTCACCCCCGTTCCCGAGAAAAAATAGTAGCCTATGTTCTTTTCCATATCATAGGCTATCTGCGTACCAAATTTAATCGCGATCGGTTCAGCGGTTTAGGCATGAAATGTTACCTTTTCTAACAAACAAATAAAAAAACAAACTCACTTTTGCCTCTGAAAATATATTTTCATGTATTGTTCCTATTCTGATAACAATATCTATACATATATATATATATATATACACATTAAAAAAAGTCGTGTTATGTAGTTACACCATTATAACTCAATAATGAACCGATTTTTATGATCTTTGATTTGTTGCTGTCGAATAGCAGAATAACTATTAAAGCATATATATATATTTTTATACCGAAAACACGGGTGAAAACGTGGAGAACAGCTAGTCTGTATATACATATAAAAGGAAAAGGTGACTGACTGACTGATCTATCAACGCACAGCTCAAACCACTGAACGGATCGGGCTAAAATTTAGCATACTGATAGCTATTATGATGTAGAAAATTCCACCCCTAAGGGGGTAAAATAGGGGTTCGCGGGTGAAACCGCGGGGCGGTAAACTAGTTTTATATAAAACACAAAGTACAAAAACATACTTGCAAGTACGTAATTAAAAACAATGTCCACACTTAGCAGCACCGAACAAGTACTACGAAGATAATATAATTAAGAAAAGGATTCCAGAGTTCGCAAATTGCAAGGGAGATCTCTTATTTATACGCAACTTGAGAGGAGATTCGCTCAGCGAATATTAATTTCGTAATGTAGAGAGACCATTATATTTTTTTTAGTGTGGTGACTATTCAATTTTATTTGAAAATTATCATAATAATTACAATTCTGATTGGAAATTCTGCAAGAACTCTTACTAGGGTTATTACTATAAGAGTGGTCGATTTCCAGACTTTGAAACATAAATAATATGGGTTCATTCAAATTTGAACGTCAAAATGATTTGGCTAAATGAATATTCATGTTAAATTATATTTTTTGTACAAATTATGTACCATTTTTTATTGTCTATAGACCTTTATTTGACCACAATCTCACCAGCCTAGAAGAAACTGTCTCTTAAGTGCAGCTACCGCCAAACACCTACGCATATTTTCAACTTGAAAGTCGTTGCCAGCCAGGCGGATACTACAAAGTACCCTACCACTGCTATGGTATCCACACGATATGTTTTCCTTCACCGAAAGTACAAGCTCATTGTAGAATTCGAACCCACGATCTTAGTCACGGCATTCGACGTCACTACCACTGAGCTATCATCGCATTAAATAGCTATCAACTCGTTTGTAACTATTTGGTCAAACAATAAGATTGAATATTTTTAACCGACTTCAAAAAAGGAGGAGGTTCTCAATTCGGATATATTTTTTATGTATGTTCGATAACTCCATCATATATACAAGGAAAAAAAAAACACAGCACAGAGTCCGCCACTCAAAAATCAGATCAAAATCAAGAGCAATCGACGCCGTTTTACACGCACTTAGACTAAAGTGGAAATGGGCAGGCCATGTAGCAAGACTACAAGACAATAGATAGGCAAAAAAGTTAGCTACCTGGATGGGTCCGATAGGTAAAAGGAAACGAGGAAGACCACACACACGCTGGGAGGACGAGATCGTACGTCTAGCTGGATCACGCTGGTTAGAGATAGCGACAGACCGAGAAAAATGGCACTCTCTGGAGGGGGCCTTCACCTCAGGGGTTCCTTCAAATAATTAAACGATATTAACTAAGTACTTATTGTAAAACTTGGGAAATATAAGGCTTTTTTATTCTTATTTATTTTTTGTTCGAAAGGATATACTTCCGAAATTGTCCCATATAAATTTTATAATGATCTGATCATGGAATTCGAAGATATGACGCAAATCCTCAACGAAAAGGAGCACGAATATCGCGATTGAAATATCTTATTCAATATTGTCGACAATTCATGTGCAATGTGCATATCCTCGATCGGTGACAAATCTTGATAGGTAAGGGAAGCGCATGTTCCAGAATCTCTAATTCTTTCACTGAATTCAAAACGTGTTCTAACATCGTTATTTGATACTTTTTAGTGCAACTTAGTGTACTTTGAAGTCGCTTTTGCTTTTTGTGTTAAAACTTAATTTTATGAAAATCATTACTTGATTGGATTAATCGCCCAAAAATCAGATCTTTAGGCAATACAATTAGGCTCAAATTTATCTAGTCAAATCGAACAATAAAAGATAGTGTTTTTTTATAGTTTTGGTACTTATAATTAGAAAAGTCTGAGATAAAAGTAATAAAAATAATTATCAAAAAAAAAAGGTTTAGTTGGTACTGTCTTCCAAAATCGGTCTTCCAAAATCGATCTTTGTCGTAAAAATGCGTAACTGAAAGTACTAGGATAGTAGAAGCTTGAAAAGATATTATTATCAAAACGAAACATTTTTTTTTTATAATTTATATTATAAAAAAAAAATGTTGCGACAATCACAGGAACTGAAGCATAACTCAAAAGTGGTATGCTTTTGTGAGATAACCATGATCTTTTCATTTCATAACTTAATGGAACTTTTCTCATTTTAACTTATTCTTTTTTATCTCGGTCCGAGGGTACCGCGCTTTCGTGAAATTTACTACTTGATGATCCGACCTTTTAGTGCCGTCGCTACCTCCCTTCACTAAGAATAAATCTGAAAGGAACTACGTTTATAATTTTCATGGTTTGTTTGTTTAAAAACGGAGATTCTCTTCGATTTATTATGATAGATGATGACTTCATAATATGCACTTTATCTCTATAATATTATAGTTATTTTATACCAAACAGCCCGTACATTTTACGTAGTATTTACAAGTTAAACTTATTGTTGAAAATTGGAAATATGGATCTATTATTTAACTATATAACCCTACTATAATAAATGCGAGAACAAAATCCAAACCTGAAAATCGTCCTTATTTACAACGATTAAGCACAAATGTTTGCTATTCATCACAATAAATCAATCTGGTGACGACAGCTTGTCGTATTCGAATCAATAATGATGTATTTCTTTACTCCCGACATAGCAACTATCTTTATCAAAATATACATACAAAAGTGACTCTTAATATATTAGGCACAAGAGCTATATTAACGGTACATAAAGTTGTAGTTTATATTATGGTGTAATTGAATCATCCATCACATAATGTCCTGGGATTCCATCTGGCATCAGAGTATATTTACATACTTTCCAATCGTTTTCACAGATAAAATATTGATATTCTATTATTTTATTTGGTACATTTTCTATGAATAACATATTTGCTATTTTAACAGACAGGTGGACCTTACGTTTGATATAATTAAAATCATTTGATTTGATATAATAGTTAAATAACTTGTAAATTAAATAAAGCGTCTCAAAAAATTCAAAACCAATGCAAATATTAAAAACAAAAAACAACCTACTAATATTATAAATGTGAAGGTTTTTTGTATATCTGGATGTTGGTGACTGAATTACGCTAACCGGCTGAATGGATTTGGAACAAACTTGGCATATAGATAGATCATACCCTGTAATCATATAGTACTTTAATCCCGGGAAAACGTAATCCCTTGAGAACGCGGGTGAAACCGCGGGGCAGAAGCTAGTAAAACATAAGTTAAAGGTTTCATAAGTAGCACCGTGTTTTTAAACTTGATCGACTTCTGACTTCTTAGGCCTTTTGCACAGTATATAGACACGAACACTAGATGAGAAAAATACTAGTATGCGCGTGTCTGATCCGACATATTGTATAAATGTGTAGTCTCATATAACAACCAATGCGACTGAATTTCTTATAAGATATTTCTCATAAGACACAAAATAAATATTCTGGGACACTATTCCTCACACACGGCCATCGGACCCCAAACTAAGCAGAGCTTGTACTATGGAAGCCAGTTAACTGTTATAATACATATACTACTTTTCTTTTGTAAATACATACATATTATAGTTAAAATCTAATAATGTGTAATAGGCCCTAGTGTCACTAGAAGTAATGATTTTTTTTATACGTGGAAGGAAATGTACTCACTCCTTATGAAACCTTTACCCCCTTTTTTACCTACTCTAGCTAAGAGTTTGTAAGTAATCCATGATCTATTATAAGGAATCTCATCAATTTAAAAGCCATTGATAATGCTGTACCCTTTGACTATTTTAGTTTTTTTTCACAGGATTTACTTCTAAAGAGCTTTTAGAGTTAGTGGTTTATTTATTACTGTATTAATAATGAATTTGTGTTCCATATTTTTTTTATGTTAATATAAACTTACGTGTTTTTGTTATATGACTACGGTACGATGTAGGTTTACTTTGTTACAAACAATAATGTTTTATTAAACTAGCTTACCGCCCCGCGGTTTCACCCGCGATCCCCTATTTTACCCCATTGGGGATGGAATTTTCAAAAATCCTTTCTTAGCGGATATCTACATCATAATAGCTATCTGTATGCCAAATTTTAGGCCGATCCGTCCAGTGGTTTGAGCTGTGCGTTGATAGATCAGTCAGTCAGTCACCTTTTCTTTTTATCTATACAGAAGAAGAAGAAGATTTAAAATTACTGTATGTTGCTATTTCTTATATTACGTAAATTTTAACGTCCGGTCAGGCCGGCACATGGATGGATGACCGCCTAGTGGTATTTAAACTTGAGCGTTTTCGTACATCGGAAGGCACGTACCTGTAGCCGTTGGTCGCGGTTATCTCTTAATTGTGATAGTCGTTACGCTAGTTGGAGGCCTCCTTAAAACTCCAACAGTAGGTTGACCACTAGCCTTCCTCCACCAATCCGCAGTGGGCAAGCCTGCTGGAGTATTGGCCCATTCCCATTCACCCTCATTCGTGAAAGGAAAAGGCTGTAAAGGAAATAAATATTAAAAATGTGATACATAAAAGCCAAATAATATATCCCACCAAATCCTAAAATGCCGTTTACTTAAGTACAAACTATCTAATAACATCAGGACGGGATCAAAACGGCAAAAAGACTATTTGCCGTGTTCAATGAAATGATTCGCCTGAATCCCGCCCTAACATCGCTTGGTGGGTATTAGCTATCCGATATCGTGTTACAAGGGTCAATCTTTTGAGGGCGGGCCCTACATTAGCCTCCTGACCGAGCTCAAAGGAAATGGTACGAGATCTCAGCTAATGGACCCATTGATTCTCGAGAATCAAACCTATACGCCCTTCATTTCATCTGACAGGCCAACTGATGCAATACGACAATTGAATGGATTTCTCTAGGTACGTAGGTATAAAAGGAAGGTCGTAGTATCAAACACTAGCTTCCGCCCCGCGGTTTTACCCGCGTTCCTGAGCGATTTTGTGTTTTCCCGGGATAAATAGCCTATAGCCTTCCTCGATAAATGGGCAATCCAACACTGAAAGAATTTTCAAATCGAACCAGTAGTTCCTGAGATTAGCGCGTTCAAACAAACTCTTCAGCTTTATAATATTAGTATAGATTATAATGTTTTTTTTTTCATTCCTCAGTGACATGTATGAAGTTTCACCCGAAATTTTCTTTTATATTACTACACCATTGTATAGCGGGTCTTTAAACGCAACTACCTTACAAATTGCATATCATTGTGCCAGTAATCTCCGAGTAAAATGGCTATGACATATGTATGTATATGGACCTGGCTTGAGTCAATGTCCTCATAACGATGATTCATAATTTCAAAAAATTTGGAAGAATTCTAGATAGGATTTTTTTATGCTTCTCAGTTCCTATTTGTAGCTAGGTTCTTTGTTTTTATAGTTTTTAAACTCTCTCATTTTTTATCCATTGAGCTTTTATAAGCTTTTTAATTTATATACCTACTTAAATAGCTTTTGAATTTAATCAAATTTGTTTTATGGACTAATGTCACTACAGGGTTAAAATAGCGTTTCAACAACAGTGAATCAGTGCTAAAGAATACACCGCTATCCCAGTCCCTACAAAGTAATATAAAGGTCATGTCTGAGGTCATGCTTACCAACAACGTATTGACTACACACTGACATTACAGCGTCATTCCCCTGTCAAAGGGCAAGGAGCACACGAACTAAAGTAAACTCCAACCGGTGTCTATTTGACCATTTTGATGACTCGATTGTCAGGGGAGGGACACCAATTAACCTGAAGTTGACTCAGCGAGTGTCGTGATTAATTCGCCACGGGGCCACCTGATCAGGCAAGCAATTTGCTAAGCCAGGGTAATTATTTAAGCGACAGCACTGATTGCATTGCCAGGCCAGTGGTATTATTGATTTACGGTATTCATTTGCTTACTGTTCGGATTTGGATGCACAATATTTGATGTAGATTGTCAATGTAATTTAAATAGGCCTTTTGCACAGTATATAGACACGAACACTAGATGAGAAAAATACTAGTATGCGCGTGTCTGATCCGACATATTGTATAAATGTGTAGTCTCATATAACAACCAATGCGACTGAATTTCTTATAAGATATTTCTCATAAGACACAAAATAAATATTCTGGGACACTATTCCTCACACACGGCCATCGGACCCCAAACTAAGCAGAGCTTGTACTATGGAAGCCAGTTAACTGTTATAATACATATACTACTTTTCTTTTGTAAATACATACATATTATAGTTAAAATCTAATAATGTGTAATAGGCCCTAGTGTCACTAGAAGTAATGATTTTTTTTATACGTGGAAGGAAATGTACTCACTCCTTATGAAACCTTTACCCCCTTTTTTACCTACTCTAGCTAAGAGTTTGTAAGTAATCCATGATCTATTATAAGGAATCTCATCAATTTAAAAGCCATTGATAATGCTGTACCCTTTGACTATTTTAGTTTTTTTTCACAGGATTTACTTCTAAAGAGCTTTTAGAGTTAGTGGTTTATTTATTACTGTATTAATAATGAATTTGTGTTCCATATTTTTTTTATGTTAATATAAACTTACGTGTTTTTGTTATATGACTACGGTACGATGTAGGTTTACTTTGTTACAAACAATAATGTTTTATTAAACTAGCTTACCGCCCCGCGGTTTCACCCGCGATCCCCTATTTTACCCCATTGGGGATGGAATTTTCAAAAATCCTTTCTTAGCGGATATCTACATCATAATAGCTATCTGTATGCCAAATTTTAGGCCGATCCGTCCAGTGGTTTGAGCTGTGCGTTGATAGATCAGTCAGTCAGTCACCTTTTCTTTTTATCTATACAGAAGAAGAAGAAGATTTAAAATTACTGTATGTTGCTATTTCTTATATTACGTAAATTTTAACGTCCGGTCAGGCCGGCACATGGATGGATGACCGCCTAGTGGTATTTAAACTTGAGCGTTTTCGTACATCGGAAGGCACGTACCTGTAGCCGTTGGTCGCGGTTATCTCTTAATTGTGATAGTCGTTACGCTAGTTGGAGGCCTCCTTAAAACTCCAACAGTAGGTTGACCACTAGCCTTCCTCCACCAATCCGCAGTGGGCAAGCCTGCTGGAGTATTGGCCCATTCCCATTCACCCTCATTCGTGAAAGGAAAAGGCTGTAAAGGAAATAAATATTAAAAATGTGATACATAAAAGCCAAATAATATATCCCACCAAATCCTAAAATGCCGTTTACTTAAGTACAAACTATCTAATAACATCAGGACGGGATCAAAACGGCAAAAAGACTATTTGCCGTGTTCAATGAAATGATTCGCCTGAATCCCGCCCTAACATCGCTTGGTGGGTATTAGCTATCCGATATCGTGTTACAAGGGTCAATCTTTTGAGGGCGGGCCCTACATTAGCCTCCTGACCGAGCTCAAAGGAAATGGTACGAGATCTCAGCTAATGGACCCATTGATTCTCGAGAATCAAACCTATACGCCCTTCATTTCATCTGACAGGCCAACTGATGCAATACGACAATTGAATGGATTTCTCTAGGTACGTAGGTATAAAAGGAAGGTCGTAGTATCAAACACTAGCTTCCGCCCCGCGGTTTTACCCGCGTTCCTGAGCGATTTTGTGTTTTCCCGGGATAAATAGCCTATAGCCTTCCTCGATAAATGGGCAATCCAACACTGAAAGAATTTTCAAATCGAACCAGTAGTTCCTGAGATTAGCGCGTTCAAACAAACTCTTCAGCTTTATAATATTAGTATAGATTATAATGTTTTTTTTTTCATTCCTCAGTGACATGTATGAAGTTTCACCCGAAATTTTCTTTTATATTACTACACCATTGTATAGCGGGTCTTTAAACGCAACTACCTTACAAATTGCATATCATTGTGCCAGTAATCTCCGAGTAAAATGGCTATGACATATGTATGTATATGGACCTGGCTTGAGTCAATGTCCTCATAACGATGATTCATAATTTCAAAAAATTTGGAAGAATTCTAGATAGGATTTTTTTATGCTTCTCAGTTCCTATTTGTAGCTAGGTTCTTTGTTTTTATAGTTTTTAAACTCTCTCATTTTTTATCCATTGAGCTTTTATAAGCTTTTTAATTTATATACCTACTTAAATAGCTTTTGAATTTAATCAAATTTGTTTTATGGACTAATGTCACTACAGGGTTAAAATAGCGTTTCAACAACAGTGAATCAGTGCTAAAGAATACACCGCTATCCCAGTCCCTACAAAGTAATATAAAGGTCATGTCTGAGGTCATGCTTACCAACAACGTATTGACTACACACTGACATTACAGCGTCATTCCCCTGTCAAAGGGCAAGGAGCACACGAACTAAAGTAAACTCCAACCGGTGTCTATTTGACCATTTTGATGACTCGATTGTCAGGGGAGGGACACCAATTAACCTGAAGTTGACTCAGCGAGTGTCGTGATTAATTCGCCACGGGGCCACCTGATCAGGCAAGCAATTTGCTAAGCCAGGGTAATTATTTAAGCGACAGCACTGATTGCATTGCCAGGCCAGTGGTATTATTGATTTACGGTATTCATTTGCTTACTGTTCGGATTTGGATGCACAATATTTGATGTAGATTGTCAATGTAATTTAAATAGTAGAGTGGTATGGTACGTCTAATATTATCATTATAAATCTTATTCTACGCCAGTAATCTTCCGATCTTCTAATACCTATCTACTATTAGATAGGTAGATAGATAACTCTTTATTGGTACACCACATGACAAAAGAAAAAGTAAACACAAATACAGTAATAACATGTACTGTGTCACAATGAGCGGCCTTATCACTAAAAGCGATCTTTACTTGGCAACCTTTGGATGGAGCAGACTTGTGCCAAGACGGGGGTGCATGTTTTATACAAAAAAGAATACGTTATGTCTGTATCATTTTTGATAAATATTACTGTAAATGCTTAAGTCTATTATCTTCCAGTGCATCGTGACATTCTGTCCTCAGAAAATAAGTAAAGAAATATGTCTCATTGTAAGTTTATTAATAAAAAACCTTTTTTTACAAAACGGTAAAAAAAATGTGTTATGCCATTTTTGATAGATATTACTATAAAATAAATACCTTCTTATGCAGTGTCTCATTATTGCCTTATGAATAATGTAAAGAGGTATGTAGGTAGGTAGATCTCATTCTAAGTTCATTGATTAAAACAATATATTTTTCTCACTTCAGTATTAATGAAAGACACAAGACTAGACAAAATCCCTCGACACCATCTATAATTATGTGAGTCATTCTTATTCCGGCTCCTTTGTATCAATCCTCGCCGTTAATGATGGGATCCTTTCATAACTCGGTAAAGGAACTTTTCTCATTAAACTTGCACGTTTTTTTTTATCTTTGGCAGCACAGAGTTAAAAATAAAATTATTTAATGGTAACGGTTGTAACGGGTCTGCTCGACCGGCGGCGTAATGGACTTTCCTTGTTACGGTTACGATTTTAATTCCCCGCACTGGGTATTTTTTCCCAAAATTCATGGTTATTGTGGGATATGGTTAATTGGGAAATTTTGTTCGGTCCATTGGCAATTGATTCGGTTCGACGAACAACAGGAATAATGATTCGCTTTATCATAATGGTTTCATAAATAGATCTCGATCAGATTCGAATATGAAGTATTTTAAGCTGAAATGTGTGAATTTTATATAACACTAGCTGTTCCCCGCGGTTTCACCCACGTTCTCGGTGTATTTTTTTTCAAACAAACCTTCTCTTGACAATAACGAACACATAAAAGAAAGATTTATCCAATTTGGTTCGGGAATTATGCGCGTACAAACATTTCGGCGATCCATTTTTATTTATACAGATTAAAGCTATTGAAAGTTTGACATTACCTCAAAATGGTTAGATGCCAATGATGAATAAAAAGCGTCCCTTGAAAAAGATTTAGACGATGATAGTTCAGTTATAGAGTCGTCAAAGCCGTCTATAAGAAACATTTTTTTTACAAAATTGTTTTCGAGCAGATGCACTTGAGAGCCAGTTTGCTCTAGATTTTGGGCCACATTATCACTTACTATGGTGTGATCGTAGTAAAACAGATCTAAGCATTGTAATAAAGTTAATAAAATAAATCCGTTGTTTTTCAGTCACCAAAATAAGGACAATGATGAGATTAAGGTTATTATTTTTCTAATTTCTAGCTTTTCGCCCTGCGGTTTCACCTGCGAACCCCTATTTTACCTCCTTACGGGTGGAATTCTCAAAAATCATTCCTTAGTGGATATCTACACTGCATAATGTGCAAAATTTCAAGTCTCTAGGTCCAGCGGTTTGGGCTGGGCGTGATATATCAGTCAGTCAGTCAGTTTAACATTTTATATAAACTTAAGATATAAGATAACTTTAATTTCGACACCAAATGAATAAATCTTCATATTATTTGTTCCTGTTAATCATTTACATTTCATTTACAGTCTAAACCAATTTCCAATGTTTTAAGAAACCAACAGAATTTTTTTTTTAAAACATTGAAAATCCTATGTGAATGTTAAACTTCGTTCAGTCCTCATATAATCCCGATCAATAAGATAAGTAAAACCTACCTTGTAATATATAAAAAATATCACCAAAGGATATTGAAAGGGAAACTGGTAAACTTAGAAGTATTACCTTCAATCCCTCTTATCGTAGTGAGGCTCCTCGGGAAATGTAGTTGTGCGGAGAAAGTTGCTTAGTGATTTGAGAATGTACGGGTGTGATATGTGTGCCTTATACATCTTTTTTTACACAGTTATTATATATATATGTTACAGACAAAACTCATTACCAGTCAAAACCACTTTTGACTAGTCAAAACCCTTTCCTGGTACATAAAAAAAACTTATAGCCTGTGGTGTGGTTTTGACCGGTTATGAGTTTTGACTGTAACATATACATACCTACATACATAAAACTATATATAAAAATTTGCTTCCTCGCGGTTTCACCCGCGTTTCTGTGGGATCTTATGTTTTCTTGGGATAAAAAGTATCTTATATGTTAAACTAGAAGATATTCTATCTGTTTCATCCACAAATACACACACTTCTGATTCACATCTGAATGAAATTTGGCACAGAGATATATTATAGTTTAGAATAGTACATAGGCTACTTTTTATCACGGGGAAACATAAGATCCCTCGAGGACGCGGGTGAAACCGCGGGGTGGAAACAAGTATAACATATTTAAAAGCATTAGAAACTAGAGTTGATTTGCACCATATCCGTATTGACTGAACTATTCGACTTTCACATGTAAAATCGATGTGCGAGTCGACTCGCCTGAAGCCAAAGCCTCTCTTCATTATTTGTTTCCCCGCACAACGTATTCTGTTCGCAAATATCAATAGAATATTCATCTACCGTCCCGTACGCTCTGCGTAACGAGGCGAGCCTAAATAAATGCTAATAACCATCCCAATCATGTTAATACAATATGGTTATTAGGTTGTGGTGCAAGTTATAAGAGAATTATTAGTGGTAGTTACTTATGTATTTTTTGTAATGTAGTTTATTATGCTCATAATAATAATAGTTTATTTCTCACCCTGTACAATTATATAAAGTACAGGATGGGCCATGAATTTGTTAACATTTAAAAAAATTACGTGCTTCTTTAGAAGAGTGCCGCATCCGCGATGGTAGTCATTTAGATGATATTATTTTTAAAAAGTAAATTCCTGTCTTTTTGCTATCTTAAGAATAATTATTTTGTATTTTTTGTAATGTAGTTTTTTTCTATATTTTTTTAAAATGTTTACTAATTCATGGCCCACCATGTATTTAAAAATATACTAGAGAGATATAAAAAGACAAGTATTGTAAAATTACATATTAGGTACCTACTAATACATTATGCCAATAATTGTGGTGGTTGCGTGTGATAACAAGATACAGACTCTATCCCCTGAACTAGGCACTCTTTACAAAGTCACGAAATTATGGTCACGTCAAAGCCTGAAGAAAACTGATACCGTTTAGTTCCAGGTTTATGGTTTATGCAAAAAAAACTCGTTTATAAATTGAGCCCTAGCATAAATAAAGCCAAAGCTGCGATGCATTTATGTGAGGTTTAGAAATTAGTATTCACCGGCGGGCATGTTTATGACGCCGCGCCGTACCGTCTCAGAGTACATGACTGTGTGGTGTACCTACGCAAACACGCTAAGTACCTATTTGAATAAATGTAAAACTTGATATAATGCCAGTGTGAGTTTCAACGATTATCACTGGCAGGTATTTCTATTGTAAACTAGTTTTGATTAGAAACGTAGTTCTGGGACATTCTGGGACATCATTCCTCACACACGGCCATCTGACCCCAAACTAAGCAGAGCTTGTACTATGGAAGCCAGATAACTGATATACTACATATACTACTTTTCTTTTGTAAATACATACATATATAGATAATTACACCCAGACACAAATCAAATTAATGTGTTAATCAAATTAATGTTTACATGAAATGTGTCTTCTAAATTAGTAAGAGGTATATCCCCATAGCTATACTAGCAACTCTGATCGAAAATCTGTCGTCAAACACCTGCCTGTATGTTCCGGCAGCTGCACTTAAGAATCAGTTACTTCTAGGCGTTGGTAGCTTACCACCTTCGATCACTTCCTATAGTAATATTTTGGTGAAACATAGGCATAGGTATACATAGTAAAAAAAAAAAACAAAGTAAGTCGTATAGCAGGCTATCGACAAGAACGTCAATAACATATCTTTAATGGTGAAAATAAAAATAGTAGCTTCCGAAGTTTCACCCGCGTTTCTGTGAAAAAAAGTAGCCCATGTTCTTTTCCATACCATAATTAATGGCTGTAATTTTATCGCGATCGGTTCAGTGGTTTAGGCGTGAAAAGATAACTAACAAACAAACAAACAAACTCACATTCGCATTTATAATATTAAAAGTTAGAATTAGGATGATGTTAGTAAGTGACATCGATATGATACAGCCTGCTGGCGAATTTCTGTCTCCCCTATAAACCTAGGCAAGATTTGATTTGTTTTTGTAAAAATTCACGTCCTAATATAGTCCCCAAATTGAAGGAAATAAGTTGCACATTAGGTACACAGTTCAATCTTAGTCAGTCAAAGAAATACGGAACAAAATTACTTCCCATTTTATTCCATCTTATATCAGCGAACGTGAACTCGCATTACTACGCTAGAATGTAATTTCGTACGAGACTTTCATTTCCTTCTTAAACTACACTATTTTTCCCCCATTCCAAGAAATGAAATTCTAGAACTACTATATTAATTCCTACATTTATCAACAAAGGAAATAAAAACATGTGACATTTACTTTTAAAAGCAAAAAATATGGGGAAATTTTCAGTAAACATTGTGGATATTATAATAAAAAACCTCTCATAACGCTACATTAATATCGTTTCATGTAATTTTATACCACTACGAAAGAGAAAAAGACTGACATGTTGATACCAAGTGAATATTTCAAGATGCCATATTTTTGAATCGTTTCAAAATCCTGTCTATTAAGATTGCTAATTCATCTGAATCAGAGATAATCGAAGAAATTTGTATTAAGGAAAAAGGTTTAACTACAAACTAAAAATCATAAACTTATTATTATGTACATTAATTTTTTGTTCATGCCATTCGCAGTGAAAACCTTGGGTCCGTGGGGGTTCGAGCCTCGCCTATTTGCTCGGATTTTATCATCCAAGCTCATCGAGGCTTCGGGAGACCGACGGGCTGGGAGCTTTTTCCGCCAACGCATAAGCTTGGCCATCCAAAAAGGGAACGCTGCCAGCCTGTTGGGAACCTTGCCTATCGGCAGCAGCGAGGGCTTTGAGGATGTTTTCTATATCATAGTTTGTATTTTATACATTGATTGTTATTTACTTGTTGTAAATATATAAATATGTAGCTAAACATAAAATTTAAGCAAACCATCCCTCAGAGCATTCAGGAGTGATAAAGTGAACAGTGATCAAACCGAACTACTATCAGTGTCAGTGAAGCAAAGGCGGGCAAACATGCCCCCAAAGCGTCTTTATACTAAATACACTAAGCCCGTATGGAGCAAATTTCATGCATAAAATTATTGAAGGCGCCTATACGAGACACATGACTACCTGTCACAACTGCATGGGTAAAAAGCATAAGCGGAAGCGATTTGATTTATAACATTCTTAGAATAACCTCTCATCATACAAAAGTTCACTTAATATTATTTCATCAGTTTCAGCACAAAAAAATGACGATGAAGAAACAATATATTGGTCTGATGGATTTCAGATACTTTCTGGTCTAATACGTAATCAAAATTAGTATCTATAGAAGCTAAAATTAGTATCAGAGACGTTTGGTTCATTTAAATAAATCCTAAACACCTACTAATGTTTTCCGGCAGCTGCACTTGAGAGCCCGTTCCTTCTAGGCTTTGTGTACATTTGGCCACACCATCACTTACCATAATGCAGATAGCAGTCAAACACAGACCTATAAATAGTTTAAAAAAAATCTTTATTTCTATCTCATTAAATAGTGATAGCATAACCGCACAAAATCTTCTGACTTGTACCAAACCAGGTGAGGTGTCACAGCCGCGGCACACTGTACAAGCAAACCCATTCAAGTGTTCGGCACCGCTTGTTGATATTGAAATGAAGCCTGAAATTAATATGTATACCCCAACACGGCGTGATACCAACAACCAATGTTTGTACAAACTTCCAATAACTCCAAATTAATTAACTTTAATACCCACTGTATTTGTTAGTAATCGAATCACTGACGGGTCCCGGCGTCATGCTTATAATATTGATTTCATAGCGAAAATATAATATTGTATTTTCTTTGCCGGTGGTGTTATGAGCGTCTATAGGCTACGGTAACCGCTTACCATCAGGTGGGCCGTAAGCTTGATTGAATTCAAATTCAAATTCAAAAATCATTTATTCAGTTTAGGCCCTAATAAGGCACTTATGAACGTTACAAATGATTCTACCACCGGTTCGGAATACACTTGGACTGAGAAGACTCCGGCAAGAAACTCAGCAAGGGACATTTTTTATAGATCTTTGTTCTTTTTTATTTATGAATAATTACTAATACAAAGTTTATAAAATTTTAATGAAATAGTTTGTGTAGCGAACATTTCATTTAAATGCATTCTTGTCTTCTATAAAATCAGAAACTTTATAGTACCCTTTCTTACATAACTTTTGTTTAACTAATTTTTTAAATCTATACACAGATAGTTCTTGAATTTCTTTGGGTACTTTGTTATAGAAACGTATACATTGCCCCTTGAATGAGTCCCTCACTTTGCTGAGCCGAGTTACAGGTACAGCGAGTTTGTGCTTATTTCTAGTGTTCAAGCTATGAGTATCGCTGTTCTTAGGAAAATTTTGTATATTTTTCCGAACATAAATTAAATTTTCATAAATGTACTGTGACGACACAGTCATAATATTTATGGATTTGAATTTATCTTTAAGAGAATCTCTAGGACATAATTTATAAATTGCGCGAATAGCCCTCTTCTGCAGAATAAAAATTCTATTGATGTTGGCACCACTGCCCCAAAGGAGGATGCCGTAAGACATCAAGCTGTGAAAATAACTAAAATAAACTAATCTTGCCGTAGATTCGTCAGTGAGAGAACGAATTTTTCTCACTGCATAAGCTGCAGAACTAAGTCTATTCACTAAATTACAAATATGTGGGCTCCATTGTAGCTTATCATCTAAAGTGATACCTAAAAATACGGTTGTTTCAACAAGATCCAGTTTTTCGCCTTTAATAACAATGTCTGTGTTCAAATGTCTTACATTGGGTTGACTGAATCTGATACATTTGGTTTTTTTCTCATTGAGCAATAAATTATTAATAGTAAACCAATCAACGACTACTGAAAGAGCATTGTTTACGTCGTCAGAAGAATTAAAATCATGTCTATTCACTTTGTAAAGAAGTGAAGTGTCATCAGCAAACAATACTATCTCATGTTTTTTTTCTACAAGGTAAGGCAAGTCGTTGATGTAAATCAGAAAAAGAAAAGGTCCCAGGATAGAACCTTGTGGGACGCCCATCGTTACCGAAGACCCAGAGGAAACTTTACCATTTACATCAACCCTTTGAATTCTATCACTCAAGTATGAATTCAAAAGACTGAGTGCAATGTCTCTAATACCATAGTGGTGTAATTTCTTGATCAGTAATTCATGGTGTACACAATCAAATGCCTTGGATAAGTCACAAAAGACACCGATGGTATCACGTGACTCCTCCCAGGCGCCAAAAATATTCTGAACAAGCTCAACACCAGCATCGGTTGTTGAGCGACCCCTGGTAAAACCAAATTGTTTACTGTGAAGCAGTCTATTACTATTGAAATGTAACAATAGTTGATTAAGTATAATTTTTTCGAAAATTTTACTAAATGTCGGTAGTACAGAAATCGGTCTAAAATTAGTGGGGTCAGATGTACTACCGGTTTTAAATAAAGGCACTACTTTACTATGTTTCATCAGATCAGGAAATACGCCACAATCTATGCATTTATTAAAAGTGACAGCCAAATGTGGCGCAATACAATCGATTATAGAATTAACAAGTTTAACGGAAAGTCCCCATAGATCAACAGTATTTTTCAAATCTATGGATTTGAAAGTTTTAATTATGTCACTAGAGTTAACAGGGGAAAATTGAAAATCGACTGCACATTCTGTTACATTTTCTCTTAGTAATGATAGAGCGAGGGTAGGAGAAGAATCAAGAGATTTGGTAGTCGAAACTGGAATATCGGTGAAAAATAACTCAAACGCGTCAGCAACATCTCGGTCAGATTCAATTAATTTATCATTAATCATTAGTCGAAACTCATGATTATGTACTTTGACCTTTCCAGTTTCACTGTTTATAATTTTCCAAGTCATCTTGATCTTATCTTGGCTACTTTCTATTTTATTTCTTATATGTATTGATTTAGCCGCGGCACAAACGCGTTTAAATATTTTAGAGTAATTACGCACATAATTCAGAAAAACAGCATTATGATTATACGGTTTTTCACTATATAGTTCGTACAGTCTTTTCCTGCTTCTATGAATACCGACCGTCGCCCAATCATTGAAAACCATACCAGTTTTTCGTTTAACATTTTTAGAGGTAAATATGGAACTATACTCATTTTTGGTAAGATTGAAAATGGAGTTATAAAGTTGATTTGCATTATCATTATAAGGTAGGTATGGTAATTTACTGACAATATTGTTTCTAAACTTTTCAAGGCGACTGTCACTCATAGGAACACACTTAATATCTTTTTTTATTACCTTTTTTCTAGGTATATTAAAGGAGACCATCTGACCACAATGATCCGAGCTTAATTGACTAAAGACTGACTTAGTAACTGGTTGCAGATTAGTATATATATTATCTATGCAAGTTGCTGAACTAGAAGTTATCCTAGTTGGTTCTAAAAAAAGATTTACAAGATTATAGCACAAGAAAAGGGATTTTATTCTATTAGATAATACATTATCCTCTAATAAATTTATATTAAAATCTCCACAAATTATTATATTTTTATTAACATTATTAAGTTTACACAATGCTTCATCCATATGTTTTTCAAACAAGTTAAATACTGCCAAAGGGGGTCTATATACGCTCATAACAATGAATTGTTCAAGCTCAACACAAGCTATTTCAATAGTTCGCTCAATAGACAGGCTCTGAATATCCTTTCGTTCCTTAAATTTCAAACAATTATGTATTATTATTAGTGAGCCACCATGTATTGAATTTTCTCTACTGAACGAACCAGCAACTTGGTGATTACTGAAGTTGAACATGAACTGATGGGCCTTTAGCCAGTGTTCAGTAATGCATAAAATATCAATTTTACTACAGTTCATGAATAACTCCAGCTCTAATTCCTTGCCCTTTATTCCTTGTATGTTTTGATGCACCAAGTTAATTTTATTATTTTTACATTTATGATTATTATTTTTATTCTTAATTTCAGATATTGGGCAGGAAAAACTTTTAAATACATTATTACAAATTATGCTAGAGGTTGCCTCTATTGTCACATGTTCTAATTTAAATTATTTGGAATATTTTCCAATGTATTCAAACTATTTGGAATAACTTCCAATGAGTGTAAAATATTATGCTGCTCAATAGAAGCAGCCGTCTGTGTGGCCAAGCATTTGGTCAAGTTAAGTATATAAAATGATAGCGATTCTGCTATCTGTCTCTTATGATATTTTAAAAGATGAAAGCTATCTTTAGTCAAATAAAAGCTTTTACTCAAATAATTATTAATATCAATAAAATGAAATTTGTCATTATGACGACATGTCAAAGTATGCATGGTAATATTTAAATTGTGTCTTAAAGTATTTTCCGTCTGTGGCAAACTATTTATATAGGGAAATGCATACATTACAATTTGATTAACATTTATTAATGATAATGAGGTAAAGTACCTTATCAGAGAATTTTTGTTTACATTTCCCCTTCTTCCAATTAATATGATCAACATAGTATTTTCTGCAAAATTGCTAGTAATAATTTTCTCTAAAATCTGAGAATATGATGCACCGGGCATACAAGTATTTGTTATAGCCTGACCTAAACATTGGCTAAGTTGTAAACCCATGCCTCTTCCCAATTCATCACTAAACATAACAATATTAGGTTTATATTTATTTTTATTGAAGGAAGTGTTTATTAATTCTTTGGAAGTTGATTTTTCAGAAAAGTCAAGCTGAGAAGAATAATTTAGGGAACTCTTATAACATTCACATTGATGGTTTAAATTTAAAGACTCTAATTTCTCAGCATTTGACTTTGAAACCTCTACAAGTTCATTCATTGCCAGAATATATGAATTCATTTGTTTTTGAGAGTTTTCATATTTACATGAAATGGAGTTTAACTTAGTATTTAAATGTTCAATTTCACACTGAAGTTGATATGTGTCAGATTCATACTTTAAAATACATTTTTCTAAATCTACATGACTCATATGAACTTCACTTAATAAGTTTAATCGTTCCTTTCTTAACTTAATATTATTACAAATTATTTTATTTTTTTTAATTAGGTTTTGGGTTTTTTTTATGTAATTTTTAATTTTTATATATTTCTTTAATTTATTTTTACTACAATTAACAAGCCGTACTGCACTGTTAGATATAATTGAATCACTACAAGTTAAGTCTATAGTGACAGTAGGAACTATATTTGTGTCTGAGGAACCAGAAATCATGCCCGGAGCTGACCCAATCAATTCATCAAACAGTGACTGGTTATTTGATTCTATGGCGTTTTGGTTTGAATTTTCTAGGTGTGTAATGTATTTCCTAGCGTCACATAGTTCCAATTCCAATGCAGCAATGCGCCTGAGAGCATCATCAAACTCATGGCTGCACTGGTCGAACCCATCAACTACTCGCTGAAGCCGGTCTCGCTGTTCAATTACTTCTAAGTTCCGTGCATGAATTTCTGCCATCTCAGACTTTAGATGTTTATTTCTATTGATAATTTCTAACACTTCCTTCTCACTATCCTCATTTTCTGATAATAGTCGTTCACACATAGCCTTAGAGGTCTTTAATTCCAACAACGTAATCTGGAGCTTGTCTTCTGTCTGACGGGCAGAAGCCTTACGTGTTACAATCATATTTAGGAGTTAATAAGAAAACTTAGCAATCAAATGTGTAGGCAAATGGAATGGAATGTGTGTACAACTACTAACAAGGCAAAGTTAACTATTTAGGCCGTTATAAATGCGTGTTATTTTATATAGGATTATTATTAACGGAAAGTTGAATAGAATTAATTATGAATTAATGTAAATACTCGCCTGAATTGGAGATGAAAAATTCAAAATCACCGAAACAGTTGGTGTGACTCACTCACTTTTGTGTGTCCATAAATAACAATATTTACATGGAAATTAATAGTACACTTTATATTAATGACTCTTATTTAGTGATGAATCGGTAATAGGCATTTAAATATGGGTTAATTAAAGTTTTAAATTAAATTAAAATACGAAAACTTATTTTGACAACTTATCCGAGTGTTGCCACAGAGCGAAAAAAAAAAATTGTCACCGAGTAGTATAAAAAAAAAGTATCATATTTTGCTAAGCATTGATATCATATAATAGAAGTTTACATCTATGACTGCCACGCCTGTTATCATCAGTAGATTATCTGTAGGTATAATATAAAATGGTAAAATTATTGACTGTTGATATATCAACGCACAGCCCAAACCGCTGGACCTAGAGACTTGAAATTTGCACCTTATCTTATACAGTGCAAGCGTCCACTAACGAGAGATTTTTGGAAATTCAACCCCTAAGGAGGTAAAATAGGGGTACGCGAGTGAAACCGTGGGGCTGAAGGCTAGTTATCATCGAGGAAACCATAGCACAGTGGTAGAGTACTTTGTAGTAGCTGTCTGTGTGTTCCGGTAATGGCATTTAAGACCCAGTTCCTTCTAAGCTTTATGTGATTACCTCCTTCAGCCACATCATTACCTATAATGGTGAGATTGTGGTGAAACATAGAATTATATTTGAAAAAAAAAACACCAATACATTTTTTGATAATAATTCAGTTATCTACACTATATATTACATAGATGGTACCTAACACAGAGTATTAAAGTATTCATAAAATTAAACAAAATAATTCGGGGAAGGTTTTTTCTGGATTCAGATATGGCCTAAAATTAACCATCTTCATTTGGATATCACTAAAACCGATATTACCAATTCCATCGAATTATATAAAATATTGATTTTCCATGCAATCTCGATCGCAATAAGGAAGTGGGAACCTCAAAAAACAGGTAAATACCGCAGGGAACACATTTCCCGACTCATTTCCCTTACGTCTGGCAATGTTATTACATGTATCAACAGACTTAAAAGCTAACATTTGATTTCCACTTCCTCAAAACCCTGTCACTCCTCAATATCCGGGTATGAATCGAATCCCCCCTTGAATCCTGTACATTCCTTGTGGTTGGACATAGATGCGCTACATTTTAGTCGCATAGTATTGTTATTGCAATTCAACATTTTAATATGATTTAATGTTAATGTTTACATACATACCATAGTCTACACAAATATTATAAAGAGGTAAAGTTTGTATGTTTGTAAGTAAGAGGTAATATCCGAATGTTTTTGCGGTAGAAAGCCGGTTTATATGCAATTTTTTATCTCGATAACGCGGACGATACCGCGTGGAACAGCTAGTATGTAAGAAACTTATACCATAAAAATACTTTCTTAGTTATTTATTCAAATGAACACAAATAGAATTTAAGTAGAGAGAATGGTTTTATAAACTGATTTTTGTTATCATTTCAAATTTCTTTATTATACTTTCTCATTCAAACCTAACTAATCCACTTTAATATTTCATCAGCATTATAAGAAGAAACCCATTCATTCATTTAGTGTTTCTATTAACTCGTTTAACATTCCAATCGCGCGTCAGTCCGACCCCTAACATACCGTCACTCATCCGTCACGGATTGGAAACATAATCGATTCAGCGTTAGAGCGATTTTCTTCATGACAGCCCAATCAGGGGAAAAACTGACGCGAGAAACACGAGGGGCTATGAAATGCCTATATCCATAAGTGAAAATTGACCAAAAGCTAGCTAATAAATAATACAAATATTTTTCTTGCAAACTGAACCGAAACTTATTTTTATTCAAGTGATATTTTTGCAATCTATAAAAAGACTAAGTAAAAAGACATGATAAAAAATAATTTAAATAACACCTGAATAAATAAATTATGTAATAACTTTCGATAAATGAGATATAGATAATTAAAGTTGATGATAATGATAGATTGAGGAGATGAAAGCGACTCGCATCGAAGTTTGAAGTGAGAGGAATTCATTATAAAATAATAATTGGCGAGTTATTAAGATATCTCGATATTTAGTCGAGTGCACAGCGGGATTTCTATCTTATTTTATGCAGTGAAGTTATTTGAGAAAAATATGGGTTTCGAAAATATGCCATCTCATATCCACCCAGTATAGTGACAATGTTGATCTACCCTGAAAAAAAAGGAAAATAATGCTTCAGTTATTTTTAAATGATTTTAAATAAAACAAACTTAATATACGAAAGTAAATAAGTTATTCAATTCAATAAATCGGTTGGTTACTAAAAAATCTTTCAAAGAAAATTAAATTTACAAAACGATTAACCGACTTAAAATTAATATCTTGGAGGATAATTAGATTGGGAGGTAACTCATTTTTTGTTGGTTGCAAAATCGTTTTTCATTAAACTCGGCCTTCAAATTGTAAAGGCAACAGGTAAACTTCATTAGGGCCCCGCTGTTAAATATTCGATTCCGTCCTTGAAAGTGAAATCGGCTTTCACTTTCAAGGACGAATTGAATTTAATAGCCTTTAGACTCATAAATATTATAAGACAAATTCAGAAGAAGCATGTATAAAATAAAATTTATCAACTTCTACCTTTGTCTTTCAAATTTTATTTGCTATTTCGGAATAAAAGAATGCTATCGCTGCAGAAATTACAATCAAGCGCGAAAGGTGAACAAAGTGAGTTGTTTGTGTGGAAAATTCAGAGCCAGTTATTTTACTCTATAGGTAATAAATAGCTAGCCCAGAAGTTATCTACGCACAAGGGACTCCAGAATATCACGAGTTATATTAATTTCCATGGCAAAATTTTGGTGTTACGCTGTTGTAGTGGACATGTTCGGTAAATGCTAAGTTACTCAGATGTACAGATGTGCATATATTTAAATACTAATTACCACTGACCCCAATGGGGGCTATCGCGTGGGAATTTTCCGCTAGAGGCGCTAGTGTAGCGTAAGGTCTTCGGAATGTCAAACTTCACTGTTTCTGGGTGGGCTACGCAGGTTTATTTCTAATTAGAATAATGTTGTAAATATTTTGCAATACTTGAGATTAATTATGGCAAATATGAGTTACGGGTCAATCAATGGCAGTGCTTTGAGACAGTTTTTTCTTTCGGAAACTTTTCCCTACTTTTTTTTTCGAACAAAACGTACGAACTACTTACGTTAAACTGAGGCATGCTCGATATTTTTACGGTACGGTTTAAGGTATTAAATATGATTTAAATGTAAACATGGTTTTCATGTCCGTAATAACAAACTTTTATAGGACCTTACTCGACAGTGGCGCCAACTGGTGAGCACAAAAACTGAATAAATGTAAATCATATAATTTAAGGCGATGATAGCTCAGTGGTGGTGACGTCGGACGCCGCGGCGAAGGTCGTGGGTTCGAATCCTACAATGAGCTTGAGCTTTCGGTGAAGGAAAACATCGTGAGGAAACCATAGCACGGTGGTAGGGTACTTTGTAGTACCCGCCTGGCTGGCTACCACCCTCAAGTTGAAAATCTGTCGCCAAACACCTATTGGTGTGTTCCGGCAGCTGCACTTGAGAGCCAGATCCTTCTAGGCTTTGTGTGCTTACCACCTTCGGCCACATCATCACCTACCATAGTAAGATTGTGGTCAAACACAAGCCTATACAAAGTAAAAAAAATATAATAGCATACCGTAATACCATATGAATACAAACGTGAGGAAAGGTATTTTACTTGTGTATCATCATCATCATATATCCACATTATTATGTACCTATAGTAAATTTTGCAATTTGGTAATAATTACCCACATATCCATTTCTAATAGTTTATGGAACAACATTTTTCACATTATACTGGGTGACTTTTTAGTCATTGGCAGGGGTGCAAGTACCTACTCATCAATATGAACAACTTTTATTATGGGACTAACTGTGAGATCACGAAAAAAATATCAGTTGTTCCATACAAAACTTCACTCGACCAAAATGTATGATGCAACTGTTTTATTTTACGCGATATCTGAGTTGGTCCCATGGTAAAAGTTGTTCATATTGATGAGTACTTCCACCCCTGCAAGTATTGCCAACGACTAAAAATCATCCTGTATAGGTATCTACTTGTACCACACAAGTGGATATATTTTGATCCCAAACTAAGCAAAGCTACTCGTTTTATATACATGTAAAGAAAAATATATTTTTCTTAAATAATCTATGGTCGGATTATAATCTGTCAATTGTCAGTCAGGGCAAATGTCAGGCGTATAAAATAAATAATAATTTGGTTGCACTATCAAGAAGAAGAAGAATTTGGTTGCATAATATAAATCTAATTACTTACTTCGACGTTCATAAGTGCCCTCTTAGGGCCTAAACTGAATAAATGGCTTTGACTTTGACTTTGACTTAACGTGATTGTGATATAGGAATCGACATAAGTATAATTAATAAGATTAATTGTCGTTTCTTTCTTTGCAGGTAGTATTGTTTGTTACTAGACACTTTTATTACCTATGTAATTCAAACGTGTATGTACCTACATAAATAAATCTTTCTTTGCAGAGAAACTCAAGTGTTTCTCTGCAAAGAAAGTATTATTATTAGACGCCCAGAATCAGGTCAAACATACATTTTCATGCACTCAAATACTCACTGTCCTGGGAGTAATGTTGTTGGTCTGGCATTTATTAAATCCTACTATTAGTTTCTTACTGTAATTTGCAATGTAAGACTGTTTGTCCAAATAAATAAATAAAGGCTTCCTCACCATTTCTTCCTTCACACAACCCTCAAGTTCGTTGTTGAATTCGAACCCAAAACCATCGTCAACCCACAATCAATAACATTATTGAGCTATCATTGCCCTAAAAACCAATTAATTTAGCAATTATCACGATTTTAAGTAAAACCGCTCGTCTTAAATTTTGTTTTTGTAGATAGCCTTTTGTTATCAGCGCCAAATTTAAAACAAATGGAAAATCATTGATAAACCGTAACTGGTTCCAATTAAAATTCACCCAACAGAACGATCCATATCTATCGAAACATTTAAAAACTGCAAAAGTATGAAAATTACAGACCTGCCTGTCACACCCTTACCCAGGATTGCTGCAGTTATTTACTATACATCAAATGCTTTAAAATATACCTTATTGGTAAGGAAATACAGGTCATTAAGATTGCTGGGGTAAGATGGTTGGCTTTGTTAAAGCGCTTTGTTTTGGACTAGTAAATTGATTGAAACGCCCGGCAACTGATAATTGCTAATAGTTTTCTTGTTAACGTTGAAGTAGGAAGTTCTGGGGCTGGCTTGATTTCTTTCTGAAGTTCCATTTCCTTTGTTGGTATTAAGTGGCTGATTGCCAAGAGTTCCTAAGTGAAACAATGCGAGGAAGGCAATTTTGTTTGTTTTAGCTCCTAAATTGAGTATTGCTGACCTAAATAACTACAATAGCTTTCAAGAATTGATTGTTTACTTTTAAAATTGTGTAATCACTGCAACTTTGTTAGCGTCATATGCTCAGTTAAGCAAATTTTCTCCGAATAAAATTACCATGTCTGGCAGAATAAACATGATGATACTATAAGGGTTCTTTAATTATGGAACCCTAAAAAGTAATAGTCACGTACCTATCTATGATTACGATCATCAAGAATGAGTTTCAAACTAAGTTCGCTAACGAGTCAACTAAAAAAGTTGGCGAAGATTTTTTTGTGTACGAGAATTGAGTTTTTCAAACTTTCACAAACAGACATTCATAGTTATCTAACCATAAAAAGTGTAAAAAGTAAATATTTAAAAGTTATTAATTTGAAGGAGATCAAGTGTGAGATGGGAATTTAATGGACGACGTTATTATATTTGATTTCAACATAATATACCTACATAGTTAGTTGTAGGTACAAAAATTAACTATTTGTTAAAAAAAAAAAAAAATTATGTCAGAAGGCAATGTACCCAGAATGCTGGCAGTATTGCCACACTGTATGGCAATGCTGGTTCATTGAACAAGGTATACCTACCCCAGCATAATAATGGATGGATATTAACCATTAGAATCCCACGCAATACACGTGTTGTCAGTTCTCCTGCAATTCTATTGGTTCATATATAGTGTAACGTTTTTCGGAGTTGACCCTCTGTACTTTTCTGTTTGTTAATAATTGATCCCAATAAAGTGTCAATTACGCAAAGGTAATCATAGATGGCGCCACCAAAATACGACAGATATGTCCAATGGCGTGCCACAATTTATGTGACATTAGTTTCGTCTCGTCAACCAATCGCGTCATTTATAATTTACGTTATAACACAGTGGCGCCTCTAGTAGAAGAAATTGTCAGTAAGGTTACCTATTTAGAAATTAATAATGGTAACAAAATAAAATACTATTGCTTTATTCCTCTTTCGAGTAGCTCTAGACGCACTCGAAATAAAAATAGTACAAAATAAGCTCTCGAGTCCATGAGACATTTTAAGAGGGTTTGAAATTAACTTTCCAGTCTGCCCACCCACTGTTGCGACTTTATTATTACTACTTTAATTTTTGTCCTTCATTTAGGCAATCCAGTTTCGCATAACTACCAGACAGTTTGACAGAAGTTGGAGGGAAAGATATTTGTTTTAACTTTTTGCGTTCTGCCGGAAGAAATTTAATTAAAACACAAAAGTTTTTGGTTTGGGTATTTTGAACAAAACGATATTGGATTATAGTTTGTAGTTTTACTGTTGTAGATATTTTGGACGTATTTTGCTTTTATATGGAGAGGATTAATCAAGTTTATGACTTTACTTTACTCACTCTATTTTTCTTTCCAATTTTTCGTTGTATATTTTGAATGAGATAATATTTCCTAAATGTAGCAAACTTTTGTCCTAAATGTGTAAAAGTAAGTAACTAATTATTATAAAAACAAGTTGAATAAAAGATTGTAAAAACAAAACATATATAAACTAATCGAAAAATTTTAAGCGGTGATAGTTTGTAGTATCCGCGTTTTAGTAGTTGTGAGACCACGTGAGAGCCAGATCCTTTCAGGCTTTGTGTGATTATCACCACTGGCCTCATCGTCACTTACCACGGTGAGATTGTGGTCAATCAAAGGTTTATAAATAGTAAAAAATATGAAAATAAAAATACCATCCAGAATACTAAAGATAATTTGCTGAGTGAAGTAACAAAGATTTCGCTTTTCGAGTCCATGTAATTAAAATACAATTAAATTAGCTTTTCAACCTTAATTATGTTAATTATATTTGAGGTAAACGGATAAAATAAAGCATCAAATTACTGAAATTCTATTCGTTATAGCGACGTAACCGCAAAGGGAACGACAATTTCTCAGAAACTGTCGTCTGTAATTTCTTCAGATCTTTCTTATGAATCAACGAAAATGGTCGCTGCTCTAAAGTGATAGGGTTTTATTACAAAAGTCCCCCAGCAACTAGACAGAAAAATATAATTTGAAGAAACTAGCTTATACAATCATAGATATTTATTAATTATTATATTTAAGCCTCACAAAAGAGCAATACTTGTAGACAATTTAAATCGGACCTTTCTAATTCATTGTATTCTATAATTAAAGTTGTAAGTTGTATGGTCGAAAGTCCTTTATCCATATAGTAGCAATAGAAATGTGTAGATTAAATTGTTTCTTGAATTTTACAAAATAGTTCAAATATCAATACTGCAGCAGTCTACGATCAAATGGTTAATTTATCATCGCTCTAACTATGAGTGGAAATGCTTGTCGAAGGTAAAACTAGTCGACGTTCAATATATAGTACTACCAAGACAGTCAAATACAGTTCATTAAACTCTACAATTTAAGCCACATTTTTTTAAATAATTCGTTTGTTCTCAAGCTTAGTGACACAAACTCGAGGTAAGTTTCCAGACAACATTGTCTTAATATAAATTTAATTAAATTCGGGTACCTCACCGTCTTATAAGAATAACCTTGTTAGTATTACTTTGAAAAAATATTTCCAAGAAACTAATCCTTGCTCTCGAAGCGCTTGAAAAAAAAAGTGTCAATTATTTAAATAAAATAGTTTTTAAGATATTATTAAACGACGATTTTGAGGTTCTTTTTAAAACTAGCAATATCGGTTCTTTACTTTTAATTTATGGCGTAATGATATGACTATAACCTGAAATTCATGCTTCAAACAAACCAAAATCTGCCAATTTACATTTGATCTGGCTCCCACAATTACCGGATACCAGTTATCGTTGAAGCTTAGAACCGAAGTGTTACTGGACCGGTCATTCCCGGTAATGGCCAACCGAGATTTGAAACCAACTAACCGTGAAATGGGCCTTTAAATACTTAGGACATATAGACTAAAGTGTGACGTAAAATAATCTAGAACGCATTTGAAAAAAGGTTTCTTTGATATTTGAAAATAAAATAAAATATAAATATTCTAGGACATAACAATGTCCTTTGTTGATTCATTTCAATTTTTGGTTGAGAATTCTTTGATTTTCGAAAATTTTGGAAACGAGACGGAGAGAATTATTATGTCTGAGCGATCAACCAGAATATTAGCGACTTGTGATGCTATAAGCGAGATTACCACTTTTCAGTAAATGACGGTGGTTACCGCATCTGTGCGAGCGCGACAGCAATATATTTGGTCCGCGAGCGACGGAGACAAGTATTGACAGGTCATTGTACGAAATTATAGAAATTATAGGTATTTCTTCGTGTAATTCGACAGCCAATAATCCTATGCCACTTGCATCCAGCTACTCCATGATACTCTTGCAAGATTATCTATCTATGCTTGGAAACCATTGGAGAACATCATGATTTAAATCTGGCACAATCGCCGAGATAACAAATTTAACCCCGTGACATTCAAATGTAACAAAGGACAGAAACGTTGGGTACAACTTGGTGTAACAACCCAACACCGAGTCTGTTCTTAATGTGCAGCTCTAATTACCACAGATCATCCACTAAGCTGCATGCTACGAAATTAATACGCTCTGCTCCTAGTATACTGTGGTGCATTCTATATACCTATTAATACGATTCTTGTATACTGGGTGATTTTTTAGTCACTGGCAATACTTGCAGGGGTGGAAGTACTCATCAAAATGAATAACTTTTATTATGGGGTCTAACTGTGAAAACATAAAAAAATTATCCGCTGTTCCATACAAAAACTCAATACCTACTCGACCATAATATATGAAGTAACTGTTTTATTTTACGCGATATCAGAGTTAGCCCCATAGTAAAAGTTGTTCACATTGATGAGTAAATCCACCCCTGCAAGTATTGCCAGTGATAAAAAAAAATCATCACGTATACTACGTGCGTGTGTGTATATGCTGTGGTACTAAATATTGCAGTTAGCTAACATTTTCTATGAATGTAGCTAATTTCTTAGTAATAGCACAGTATATGTAACTCTTACAGTCGGCTAACGGACACGTCTAGACAGAGCAATCGTGCGGGGCTTGCGGGGTGAGAGAGGGGCGGTATACACTCTATAAACTGCCATACACTCGCTTGGGACACAATGGAGCAATTACGAATGCCTATACAAAGCGGCATTTTGAGTGACTTCAAACGCGATAGACCACTGTATGTAATTACGCTGTGGTAATAGACTACCTACCTATTGGAAAACGAACATGTTTTTGACAAGGCGCTAAATTCTTAATAAATTCCGCAACCATAAAATTCATCATTCTTGGAATCGGTTCGTGCCTCAAGCTATACCCATATTTCTAATGTTTAAAAAAATATTCCCACGCAATCGCTCATGACATGTAACTGAACGTAATGCGACGGGATTAGGCGCTTCTATTACTTCTATACTGAGCTTCATTTGAAATGATCTCATGTCCAATGAGACCCATAAATAAATAGCTATATAAAAGCTCATCGGACAGAGATAATCATAATTACATTATATGAATTATATCTATAAATAATCAAACATATATAAAAATTAATCCCTGTTTCCCTTGGTCCAAAGAAAAATTAAGAAAATTGCGCAGAAAATTGGAAAATCGGGGACAAAATTAAAGTATGGGATTTTTGTATGAAATTAGGTATGACTGATATTTAAGCGTTAGATATGCAGTTTATTGAGGAATATAGGCTATTTTTTATGTTGAAATCCCAGGTGACACCGCGGGGGACAGCTAATTTTGAATCAAACACAGATTTAGTGCAAATAGTGTAATATTTCGTGGGTTAAGTAGTAAACGTGCATAATTTGATCACCTTTTATATCCTTTGATTGCCGATATTTATATTCATAAAATATTATCACGAATCAGCTATTATATATTTTTTTCATACACCTACTAACGCTGTAATCTACCCATGAGCATTCCATAAAAAAAATCTGCAATCCGATGATCTGAAACGATGCTAAAATGTCCAATTAGCTGAGGACGTCTTACGCTTACGTTTTTTAGAATAAGATACAATTTTTAAGTCAATGAAGAAGTAGTTCTGGTATAAAAATGTTAGGACCGCTAAATTATTATTATAAATTTCATAGCCTATATGGATTTCTATTCAAGTTTATTGAACCCTATATCAAAAGCTAAGATTAAAAACCTATTAATATCAGTATTATTTGTTAATATGGTCACAGTATTCCAACGTGAAACTATCCATAATGGATTCTCCCTTTCGCAATAAACCAATAATGGCATTATATCCCTTACAACAATTCAATATCCCCCACGCTTAGCTCAGGGGAAAACAAACCACCAATATAGCAAAACTTGTTCGGACTTCTATACTTTATCTAACGGGAACACATAAAAATAGTAGGGTATTCCAAATAAGTCCATAACATCTTGCCGAATGAATAGTCAGTAGAGAGCCATAAATAAGGCCGGCGGTACACTGGCGGCAGATAAAGGACGATCTATTAGGTTTATATAGCACTCGGTGTGTGGAGCCAGCCCTTACATGGTAGATTTATCGTACACCTGTGGGAACAATGCTTGCTTGCGAGTGAACCCTATGTGTAAGGGCTAGAGTAAGATATGGTTTAAGTGATGGTAATCACGTACGAATGAAAGAATAGGAGACTAGTATGGAGCTTGGAATAAAAACATTTCATAATTCATTATAGTATATATAACAATCACAAGAGTAGTAAAATAATAATGATTTATTCAATGTCTTTTGTGTACGTATATTTTCTGTGGTGCGAGAGTGAGATAGAATTATTACTTTCTTTAAATTGCAATAGATATCTTCTCATACAATTTGTCCGTTTATACATCTAGTAATAAAAAAACCCTAACTAAAATGAACCTGCCTACACAAATAATTTAATCATAGTGAGCAAACTCCACAATCAAATCAAAATCCCGGACATCTAGTATCATATTATTCTTCCACACGTAATACGTACCACCTTTCATATTTAATTTACACGAGCATTATACCAGGCCAGCCATTACGGCCACTTTACGGCTATTTTACAACACCCGGTGGGCCAGTTGGGGCAGGTTAATAAATTGAAATTAAGGCATGTTCAAATATGACCGGTATCCACTACCGATGCCGTAGCTTTAGTACTCGGCCGATATCCCACCGGGTACTACAGCTATTACCGCATAGTATTACTACAGCTATTACCGCAGTTGTCGCAAAACTGAGTACCGCCTGGGTAAACGATAGCGCGTAGATACACGGTAGTTTACCGCGTGAATCTCTCTACTTCTACGATTTAACTACGAAGTAGCGAACACCGCGTCTAAGGTATAGCTAGCGGCTGACTTAGCGAATACCCCGCTGAGGTTTGAATTGCGCGTAATTCGATTGCTACCGGCATCGGTTGTGGATACCGCTCATATCTGAACAAGCCTTTATTGTGGAATTGAATTGCTTATGTTAATTAATTACTAAGATTTATTTAATATTTAATTCTAGTCTGACTAACAACACTTTTTAATTTTTTTTGTAAGAGATAAGTCGATATTTATTTGTGTTTAAAACATAACGTATTTCTATCCTAATATTACATTATTATTGTTAGGAATACGATGATTCTAGTTTGAACTAACATTAAATATTTTTTAAGCGACGAAGGGAACGTCATTTATTAAACAGAAAAAACAATCAATCATACATTTTAATACGTGCAATTAAATCAGAGAGAACATTTTAATTAGCTCAGTAATTAAATACCTGCGGCTTTATTCAATTAAATTAAATATGAAATGGGCCTGAGTTCATCGCAATTTTATTATAAAGTGAGTATCATTTGTAGTTATAACTATTTCATATCATTGTGATAATCTTTTTAAAAAAATATATCAAGCACAACGCTTCCAAGAGCACTTCGCTGTTCAAAAGGGTAGTATAGATTTTTTTCATATTAATTTATTTATGTTTTACTTTTTTATTCACTCTTTGTTACAAAGCGTAGTATGACTGGTTATGTCTGTGTAAAAATTATAGTTTGAACACTTAGTAGGTACTTCTAACATATCATCACTTACGGTGATTTATCAGTGAAGTTAGAACACCAGGTTTGCTTTGAACATAGAACAGTTTTTTAAATGTAATAATAGATACAAGATCCTCAAATGATGTTAAGCTAGAAATACATAATTCCACATAACACATCCCTATCATGGATTTGACACATGGAGTCACCATTTTCTGAAAGCCCCTCAAAACTCTCACATGTCTTAGAGTAAGTTGAATATAGACGAGCATCCAGGGGTCTTTGTGAATGGTTGTATTGACACTGCCGAGTTAGGTTTGCACGTTTAATATCTTCATATTGAGCGATGGTGAAATGATAAGACATTGATGGTACATGTAACTTTGAGTATAATGCTCAGGGCGTTTGTGAGAAAAAGGATTAAACATAATACCATAGGGTATTTTAACGTAAGATATCATATTTAGGTACCTGATGATTAATCTAAATTATTATTTCTATATAACAACTAGCTGTCCCCCGCGGTTAAAAAAAACAATAGCCTACGACCAATTCTCAGACCTACCGAATATACACAAAAAAAATCATAAGAATCGGTCGAGCCGTTTCGGAGGAGTTTGCAGACAAACACTATGACACGAGAATTTTATAAAGTCTGTTCGCTGAATATTCATGTCTACACTACTGCACCGATATGTATGAAAATTGGCAGAAATGACTTCTTCTATTTTAAGAGCTGACCAAGACGTCAGACGTCACTGACAAGAGTCAGTGCACCTTCCTCCACTCTAATCTGTTCCCCGCCATTTCTTGTACCTCCTTACGATACGACGTCTACTTTTGCTTTCACTCGGTCTATATAGTTTATTCTTAGTTTATCTCTTCCTCGCCTTCCTTCTATCTTTCCTTCTATGACATTTTTGATAAATTCGTCGTGACTTAAAACATGTCCAAACATCTTTCAGCTATTTTCTATCGTCTCTATTAAGTTTCTCTCCTCCATAACTCTTCTCAGAAGAGTTGTATCATTTGGTAACTGAAAATTGACTAATATAATACTTTTTAATCCGGTAAACAAGTTTACCCGGCATATCTAGTCATATATGTTTTTAAGCTATTGTATAGCTTTTATCGCGGGCTTCGGGGTTTGAGACCGAATCAAGAAATTTTGATAAAAGAAAACCGTAACGAAAAAACCTAACACCTCCCACACACACATACATACACGTTAAGCGAACGCATGTATGTGTGTGTATGCTGTTTGTGAGAAGGTATATAGGTGTATAGGTATCTATTAATATCAGAGAAAAAAATAAAAATATAAAAAAAATAGAAAGGGAAAAAAAACTGCCTAATTAAAAAATTAATTAATTATTATAATTGCATAGGTTCATAAAAAAATGCTATGCAATAGCTTTACCGCGGCAGTCCCCGAGTGCCACACGTATTTTTTATATAAGTCTTAGGTATAGCTTATCTGGTAGATATCTTTACAGGTCGTCTGATTATGTTTAGTTTGATAGAAAAATATAGCTTTATCAACATCTGTCACATAATCTATACGAAACTTATCAACAATCTGTAAGGCTAGTTTGTTCTAAAAATCAGAAATTTGTTATTTGCTTTTTTTAAAATAAATAAATAATAATAATAAATATTCTGGGACATTATTCCTCACACACGGCCATCTGACCCCACACTAAGCAGAGCTTGTACTATGGAAGCCAGATAACTGATATACTACATATACTACTTTTCTTTTGTAAATACATACATATATAGATAATTACACCCAGACATAGGACAAACAGACATGTTCATGCACACAAATGTTTGTCCTGAGTGGGAATCGAACCCACGACCTGCGGCGTGACAGATAGGGTATCTTGCCAACCACGCCAACCGGCCCGTCAACATATCCCTATGCTCTACTTTTCTATACATTATTATAATAATAAAATTTATTACATAACAAAGGCTAAATTAATATTAGGTGCTGTGAAGCGGCCCTAGTATTATTTAATAATTACCAATTATATTATGAGCTGACTACTCTATAATTTTCAATTTACGAAGACCGTTTGAAGTGTAAATTATTCATAATTTGAAAGCTGTTCTAGGTACCTTTCCTTGTAGGCGAAGCAATTTTAAAGCTTTTTGTTATTTTGTTGCTATAAATTCACATTTCGAAGGCGAAAATTATGTTATGTTTCTATATTTATAAAACCGAAAATGTACAGACAAATGAATGTTAAATATTTAATTTATGATAATAGGCCTAAAATGTGTCTCATTTTATTCTTAGATCAAGTCACTCTTTGGTTTCCTCTGCCTAAACTTTATAAAAAAAACCGGCCAAGTGCGAGTCGGACTCGCGCACCGAGGGTTCCGTACAAATTTCGTCCATTGTTCGTCCATCAAGGGAAATGCACAATTATATTTATTTACCTTATTTGAGGTTGGAGCCAATTAAGCTAGACCTCTAAATTGTATGAGCGCCCATACAACTCAGAGGTCTTTATTAATTGGCGTAACTATGTATGTATGGGGACTCCCTTTAATTTTCTACTTTTTAAATTTTTTAGAATTTTCCCTTTATTTGTGCTGTAAGACCTTGCTTTTTGCCAATTTATTTATTTTATATTTGAGTTGATTGAATGAAAGGTAAATTGCGGTTTACGATTTATGACGTATTAAAAAAAACTACTAATTAGATCTCGTTCAAACCAATTTTCGGTGGAAGTTTGCATGGTAATGTACTACATATATTTTTTTTAGTTTTATCATTCTCTTATTTTAGAAGTTACAGGGGGGACACACACATTTTACCACTTTGGATGTGTCTCTCGCGCAAACTATTCAGATTAGAAAAAAATGATCTTAGAAACCTCAATATCATTTTTAAAGACTTATCCATAGACACGGCACACGGTTGGATGAAAAAAAAAATTGAGTTAGAGAATAAATTTACTGTTTTTTTTTCTATTTTTGTGTAAAAATCTTAATGCAGTTCACAGAATACATCTACTTACCAAGTTTCAACAGTATAGCTCTTATAGTTTTGGAAAAAAGTGGCTGTGACATACGGACGGACAGACAGACGGACAGACAGACAGACATGACGAATCTATAAGGGTTCCGTTTTTTGCCATTTGGCTACGGAACCCTAAAAATACGTGTGGCACTCGGGGACTGCCGCGGTAAAGCTATTGCATAGCATTTTTTATCAACTTATGCAATTATAATTATTTATTTATTTTTTATTTAGGCAGTTTTTTTTTTTTCTTTGATATTAATAGATACCTATAACACCTATATACTTTCTCACAAACAGCATACAAACACATACATAGACGTTAAGCGTTCGCTTGGAGGTGTTAGGTTTTTTCGTTACGGATTTTTTTCGTTATGAAATTTCTTGATTCGGTCGCCGCGCTCAAAGCCCGAAGCCAAGGAACATATTTACTCCTAACGCCCGAAGCCCGCGATAAAACCTATACAATAGCTTAAAAATTGTAGGATATATTTTTAATCTGGCTTCTAATTTTGATTTTATTATGAGAGTAAAACTGCGAGTAACAGCAAGTATATAAAAAGCTATACACCATCAGCAAAACAAAGCTCGTCAACTCGCGTCAGCAACAGCACGTGTTATTCGCTATAGCAATCGGGTTGCTTTATTTTATTTTATTTGCACCGTTATCAGGCGGCCATTGTTTCTGTGTCAATTATCGCGCCTGCCCTACGTCGATGTGACAACTAAATAGACAATATACAGGGTGATTTTGTATTTATATATTTACATTGAACCTGTAGTTGCTAACTTGTCACTTAGGTCTAGGTAAATGTTTTTTTTATTCGCGTCACAATGTCTTTTCTAACAAGTTTAACGAAGTTTTCTTTGTCTAGTATTTTAAAAAATTCTACTCATACCAACGTTTTATATTTGGTGGAGCTTGAAAGGAAAATAAAATTAGTTTTCTATTGTTTTCTTTATTTCTAAATATTTTACAAAATAACTTAATATCTAATAATGGAAAAAATAAAGATGAAAATGAGATTTGTAGTGATGTTTCTATAGAGACTTAATAATGAATATATGCTATGATCAAAATTTAATTTGAATGAAAATAATGTAAATTAATTGAATACATATTTTCAGAGTTTAATGGGTAATTTGTGTATTATTTAATTTAAATGTGTAATTAACTGTACAATAATTTAATAGAAGTCATAATTTATTAATTAATTATTGTATATTGGTTGCTTTAGTTTTTTATATCTGCTTAGCGGTCGGACCGCGGACCGAAAAGCCTACATATTTATGTCCTTTGAAGGGGTTGATTCGGTCCGCATAAAACAAATGCTCCAATAGGACGTTCAAAGATAAAAGTTTTGAATTTTATCCGTGACTGCCATAGTCCTAAAAGTGTATATTATTTATGTATTTCAAAGCATGGCAAAACATGACACTATTTACTATTATATGTCATTAAACAAATAATTGAAAGCAGTATAGTAAGTAGTGCCACCACGTCTGTGTCTTGTTAAACAATATTGTAAATAATAAAAAAAAAACAGTCCCGATGCTTCCAAAAATTACCCATGTCGTTTAGTATCAGAAATATCAACTTATATATTAATAAATGTTTTATGAACAAAATTCAGAAGCGTCGCCATGAAAAATAGTTGTAGGAATCAGACAGAACAGAGTATCTACTGCGAAATCGATATTCGATAATTCTCTATTTCATATTCAAAATCATAGAAAAAATAAATAGAATTTAATGAAATTCACCCGTCGTCAGTTTGTCTGTTATTCTATTAGTTAACTACTACGGATTATCGTATATCATTTTTCAGATTAGACCTTACAGACACACGTATTGTGTTATGCGACTAAATAATGAGACGATAACTCGATATTATTTAATTATATATACTTCTAATGTATGGTAAGACCTTTTTCACAAACATAGAAAATAATTAAATTATTCACTTGATAAAAAGAGATTTTTAAAAGAGGCTCTTTTAAAAAATACTTTAAAAATACCTTTAATACATTGCAAAGCTTCTGAACTTTGTCATTAGACTTTAGTTTTTGTAATTACGACATTAAAATGAACTCATATCTTGTAGAATACTCCAAGAGGCTCCTGTTGTACGGGTGGCTTTTTAGGCACGAATGGGTTCTTGTCGGGATCAGCGTTTAGCCTGAAAAAAAACCATTGATAATGAAGTTTTTTTTTTTAATTGCAGCTACCTCAACCTACTACAAGACTACTTTCTAAAATAATAAAAATTGCTGCTCAATAGTTAATTGGAATTTGAATCTTAAATACAACTTTATTGTAAAAGTGATTCCCATACACCGCAAAGTTTCCTTAATCATCTATGACTAGCTGCACCCTGCGGTATCTCCAACGTTTCCAGGATAAAAAGCAGCATATACTCAGGGATAGTGTAACTCCTTATACTTTGAGTTTTCAAAGTCAGTATAAACCATAGGAATGCCATCGCGAAATATACCCTTTTTTAACGATTAACCTTAAAAAATTATAGCATATTAAATAAGTTGTTACCGGTAATGTTCAATTGCATTTTTACAGTCGACTTTGTACCACCACTCGCAGGCGAACTTGGTCTGGTCGAAGAGTGTGCCGTTGGTGCAAAGGAACGACGCGCCCTGGTGACCCTCGCGGCCGTCGTGGCACACGTGGTAGGCCTGCCGAAAAACATTAAAAGTTATGACACAATAACCAGCTCCAATTGGCAATAAATGATCACAATATTAAATTATATAAAGTAAATTTATTTGGTCTTTTGAACAACTTTTACATCTTACGAATAACTTAACATAATTTCTAAACTGAAATAGTTTCCAAAACTCATATTAATTTATGTAAAATTGAGAAGTGATTTAAATAAGTTTGTACCACTAGGTCAGGGAGGGCCTTTATGGACGTCCCACGACGATAGACAATGTCTTCAAACTTATTCAATTTAACCAAATTGGCGTGCTCTTACAAACTACACCACGTGGAAAGCCTTAAGAACATAATAATTTTCATATAATAACTTTAGGACCGAACTATTAGAGTAACACAGGTTTACGAAATGATTCCAAACTTAATTGAGGACAGATGGACAAACGAATAAATTATATCAAAAAGGTTTCTATAGAAATAGGTTACTCATGTTCAAAACGCATTTATTCAGTTTAGGCCCTAATTAAGGCACCTATGACCGGTTTGAAATACTAAACTAACAAGACTACGGCAAGAAATAATGTCTGGCAAAAAAGTTAACATTATGTTATTATATACCAGAAAAATCAAAACATAGATCTGTGGACCTGAGATCATTTTGTATTTCATAAATAATTTTTAGTAGCGGACTTATAGCATTTGAAAATGAATGGAACTTTAGCAGAAATAACAAAATGCAATATACATATTATATCCGTTTCCAAGTGGCGAGCACAGATCGGAGAAGTGATTGCATTCGTATGTTGCATCATAAATCGGTCGGCAACACCAGCAGCGCACGATGAGAAAACTTCCAATAAAATAAAGTAAAAACATGGTACATTCGAATTTATTGGACGAAAGACTTGAATTTTACTTAAATTAAATTAAAAATCACACGGTATCATTATAATTTTGAAGTCTTCTAATAACAAAAATGTTACCTAGAATAAAAATTATGCTCCTAAATAATTTTATTAATTTTCCTCATTTCATAATCACATTTCAAACAAACAAACTTTTCAAGGAAACTTCATACATTATACGCAATATTGACATAAGAAAACACAAACATAATTACATGAAACAACGTTACACAACAAGATTGCTCCGTTTCCTCACAACGGCCCTTTTGTGGCAGGCGAAATCTTTTGTTTCAAAGGCCACTGTATCCTTGAGGAATTATTAATTAAATTTCGTACTGGGTGCATCGTTGGTGATTTGTATCCTTACGTTCTTACTAACATTATAACTGCGAAATCTGAGAAAGATAGTTAGTTATCCAAGATTGAAATCTGAGTTCTATAAAAATTCGTGAAAGTAGGTACCTTTGATCAGAGATTAGTAAAAGTATATAAGTTAATAAATAAAAGTCCTTACCGTCATTAATACTGTGATTTTAGTTAACTTCATCAGAGTACATCAAATAAATTAACTCCAATTGCTGAAACTCAAAGTTTATATCAAGTACCTTATCTTGGATTATGTAGTGAATTTGTCTTTAGTGGAAATTGTTTGTACTCAGTTACATTTTCTATTTAGGTAATTATTTCGAATGTACCTATTTGTAGTATTTTTTGTATGTGTTTTCACCGATTAATTAATTTAAAATTAAAGACTATCTATAATATGTACCTATTCCAATTTTCTATTTCAAATGTGTACACAACTAAACATATTCTCGACGGTGAAGCAAATATATTATTTAGTACTCTTTGTGACCGCTTCACACGATGCAGTGGCAGTAGTGCCCAACGAAGTGCCCAGTAAAAGCTGTAATGAATTCACTGCTAGAAATATGGTCTCGCAAATGCGTGGTGAATTTAAATTCAACGCTTTGTAAGCGTTTTACAATAAATTTCATCTCGAAATTCTTTACCGTGATTAATGCGTGCCTTTTTGTTTTTCGTTTACGTTTGTAATTGAGTGTTATAAATTCGTACACTCGTATTTTCCAATGTTATCTTTCGATAAAGAATTTAGTAATGTAGTGTTCAATATATCTGATACGTGGTAGCTTATCTTGCTGCGCATATCCACAATTTACTAACTCTGCAAGCTATCCTATAGAGAATTTATATATTAATTTTCTCACCTGGCATCCCGTCTCCACATTAGCATACATCCCAGGGTGTATTGGCACGTGATGACACGAGAATGACGTCTCTGGCACCTCGTGGTATATGGGGAAGTCCACGCCCGGAATTCCCGGGATATTGCGGAAGTCTTGAGGTTTCTCGTGGTTGCGTAGAGGCTTGCGAGTGACAGCCTGCTCGTAGTATGTAGGGTGGTAGGGGTCGTAGCGCTAGGAAATAATAGAAGATTAAGTATTAAATAGTTGTTTTAATTATTGAACTAAGTAGCTAAGTTACGGACGTGAAAAGTTTGTTATCCTTTCCGCATTGGACTACAAGTGGACACTTGGCTCGCCAATGGGGCGCGTCCCAAAACAACGTATTAAATAAATAGAATTAGTTATCATAAAATTGCGCCCATAAATGACTTATAGCAGTGCTGCAGCAACGATGTAGTTCAAAAAAGGCTGTGAGAAGATTTGCAACACCACTACCATTCTCATCCATTCCTGTCCCCTGATGCCAACAGCACAACTCGAAACTTGCTGCTGTAGATCGATATCTATCGATGGATATTACTACTATCGATAAGACTGTCTTAAGGTTGGCTCGCGAATGGGACGCGCGTCCCAAAACTACCTACAAAAAAAATAGAATTCCAGGAATCGCGAGTCAAGTTATCTTGTATATCTCTTACTATTATCAATATAATGTACATAAATATAATGTAATACACACTTACATAAGTCGATACAGTAATTATGAAGTACTTACAATGACCGACCATGACTTAGTTCCAGTTTTTTCTCAAACATTACGACATGCAGGTGTAATCATATGGTCAGTGGTTTACATAAGGTAGTTGTAGTGTTCTGTTAGTGACTGTTCTTTGACCATGGATCTAAGAATATAATTTTGTACAGTCACAAGCATAAATATATTCACGCTTAGTAAAATTCCAATTTCCAGAACATCGAGAAAACACCTATATGATGATAGCATTGATTCAAAAATATTTTGTTCGTGATTGTGCTTGTTACACTTTCTTTTTAGCATGCATAACATGAGTATTGTATTGTCTTTTGACTACTTTTCTTTATTAATATCATATATAAAAATATATGAAATTTTTATGTTTTAGAATTATGTTTTTGTATTAGTTATTCAAGTAATTTCTGAGTTCTTTGTTTTGAAAGAAATAAAATTATTACGCTTTTAATTCTCTGATATCTAAGCTAGGAATCAAGTATAATACAAACAACGTCTAACAGAAAGGTGAAACTATATTGAAAGATATACTACCTGTCTGTATATCATGTAGAAAATCAGTTGGAAAAAGTATTGAATTGAGACTCCTAATTGTTTTGGGATATTATCAAATTGAAATATTTATTTATAAATGAATTTTGAACAACCTTATTAATAAGGAATGGGACCGACTGGACTATTGACATTCTCAATATGTGTGTCTGAGACGGAAGACAGACGTAGAATCGAACATGTTTTTTTTGTTTTACCCCAAAACGGGTGAGGTTCCGGCACTTATTCCTTCGCTGTCATATATCACATAAGTTAGGTACCCTATATGCACTGAAATTATTATTTGACCTTTTTGTACCACGCTATCTGTATGTACCTACGTGTCAAGAGTGTCTTTTTTATTGAATGGTTTGGCTTCTGACCCGTCCAAGGACGAAGACGAAGCCTAAGATCGAGCACGCTTACCCAGAAGAAACCTATTCACTCTGGGCTTGAAAGTCCTTAGATTGTATAGAAGTCAGGAAACAATGACGCTGGGAGCACGTTTCACTCCTTCGCTGTTCACATTATAAATGAGGAAGCAAAACATTGTGTCCGTATGTTCGGGATGTCAACAACGTACGGGTGGAAATTCCTGGCGTCTAGTGGTTCGGTGTAGGAATATATCAGACATAATACAAATGATATAATTATTAGTTGCCTGTAATAATTTCCACCCAATTGATTCAGAGTTTAAAAAATAAATGTTGTACCAACCAAACAATATTATATTTATGCCTTTTGCGGTTGAGACCACGGGTCCGCGGTTGTCCAAAGCTCGTTGATTCGCTCGCAATTTATCATCAAAACTCATGGCTTGGTCAAAGAGGAAACGCTGCCAGCCTGCTGAAAACCTAGTCCATCAGCAGTAGTGGCATAGATATATTATAGACTAGCTAGAAACTGCAGGGCAAAACCCTACAGTCTCAACCGTGTTACTGGGATAAAAAACCGGCCAAGTGCGAGTCGGACTCGCGCACCGAGGGTTCCGTACAAACTTCGTCCATCGTTCGTCCATCACGGGAAATGCACAATTTTATTTATTTACCTTATTTGAGGTTGGGCCAATTAAGCTAGACTTCTAAATTGTATGAGCGCCGATACACTCACTCTTTCAACTTTTTAAATTCTCTCTTTTTTTTAAAAACCTCTAAAGTGTATCAGCTCCCATACAACTCAGAGGTCTTTATTAATTGGCGTAACAATGTATGTATGGGGACACCCTTTAATTTTCAACTTTTTTTATATTTTAGAATTTTCCCTTTATTTGTGTTGTAAAACCTTGCTTTTTGCCAAATTCCGTGATTCTAGGTCAACGGGAACTACCACAAAACAAATAAAAGGGCGCGTTTGTTGTATGGGAGCCCCCTTAAATATTTATTTTATTTTGTTTTTAGTATTTGCTGTTATAGCGGCAACAGAAATACATAAGTTGTGAAAATTTCAACTGTCTAGCTATAGCGGTTCTTGAGATACAGCCTGGAGACAGACAGACGGACGGACGGACGGTCGGACGGACAGACGGACGGACAGACGTACAGACGGACGGACAGACAGCGAAGTCTTAGTAATAAGTATGTAAAAATGTAACTAATGTATTTTTGCTGCAAATATATTAAATTAAGTTCGTCGTATCCGAATGTATAATATAATTAAGTATATCTGTATTACTAGAAACTCGATAAAAATCTTTAGCCGTAAACTTAAGGACGAGAAATAATAGATATATCTTGGGTATATGCTATACTATAAGTAAGTTTGTACTTCCGAATGTAGTAGCGCACATTTCAACACATGATAGTTGACCCGACTGGTGAGAGGGGATCTACGCTGCGCTGCGCCTGCGCCTTGTCATGGCCGCCGGGTGCGTTGCGCAGTGGCACGAATGTATAGCTTGATCAATGATCCATATGAGTATCGATATGAGATATAATAATATGATAATAATAATGCAACAGTGTTTGGCACGGCGATATTTTTGTTTAAATTGCGTTATTTTTCAGGTAAGACGCCTATACAGGGTGACTTTTTAGTCACTGACTATACTTGCAGGGATGGAAATACTCATCAATATGAACAACTTTTACTATGGGACCAACTCTGAGATCGCTTAAAAAAATATGGTTGCTTCATACATTTTGGTTGAGTAGGTATTGAACTTTTGTATGGAACAGCTGATAATTTTTTCGTGATTTCACACTTAGTCTAATAATAAAAGTTGTTCATATTGATGAGTACTTCCACCTCTGCAAGTATGGCCAGTGACTAAAAAGTCATCCTGTATAAATCAACTCAAAATCACCTTATCTAAATACAAAAATTGATCTAGATCGTTAGAGCTGTTTCCGAGATACACGAAATTAAATATGTCGCTGATGGATTGTCGAATCTGCTGTTTTACAAAACTGCTAGTTGGTTTACAATGCACCGTTATAAAAACGACTGAACGACGTATGTGTTTTTACAAAAGAAAACCGGTCAAGTGCGAGTCAAACTCGTGCGCCGAGGGTTCCGTATATACCCGTTATACCGCCATAATAAAATTGGTATCATTTTCTTTCACACAATAGCACAATTTTATTTATTTACCTCATTTGAGGTTGGTGCCAATTAAGCTAGACCTCTAAATTGTATGAGCGCCCATACAACTCAGAGGACTATCTTAATTGGCGTCTACTATGTATGTATGGGGACAGCCTTTAAATATCAACTTTTTGAATTTTTCTGTAATTTTTCCATTATTTGTGCTGTAAGACTTTGCTTTTTGCCAAATTTCGTGATTCTAGGTCAACGGGAACTACCATTTATGTTTTCGACCCAAAACCTATAGGGTAGGACTTCCGGTTGCCTAAAATTGTCAATTTTGCTTATATCTTAACTATAAAAGTTTAATTTTGTGCTTGTTACAGGTAAACTGAGTGTATGACTGGAGACTCGCAGCTATAAGTCGACAAGAAAACACGGTGAGTCTCATAATTATGTGAACCCATATTTTCTATATACATAATTATTTTTAGTATATACCAACAATTTTTTATGGAGAAATTGCTGTAATATATTATAATTACAATGTTATTAAATGTATGTTTAAAATAACACTTAATAATGTTTTTGACCAGTATTTTCACGAAATAAAATTACAAAACTCTTCTACTGGTGATACCCGGTTATTTTGCTCCGTAGTGAGTCTAGAAATCAATTTCGATTGGTTGGGCATCTGCCTACGTTGAATAAAAAAAATTTAAACTAATAAATACTTAGAGTGTGATCTACCTGTATATAATGTTTTTATTTAAAAAATAAATCACCACTGTTTGAAGTTTAATTTTAACTTTGAAACTACAAGAAACGTTAAAAGTACTCAAAACTTTTTTTTATTATGTAGTCGCTATATGGACTGACTTATTAGCTTATTCTTTTAACTTTAAAATTAAAATATCAAATTATAACTTTCTTACTTTGTTACAACTTATAAGGCACATGAAATATTTCATTTATTATTTTGAAATGAATTAGTTGTGTAGCTAAATTATTATCATACATAAGATATGCCTAAATTACTCGTATACCTACTAGTAATGAGTTTATGTAAAAGAAATATAACAAAGCGTTTAATTCGAAGAATAAATCATAACATCAAATCCAAGATAACCAACAACTCAAAATAGAACGGAAAACATTAGACGAAAAAAAGAAACATCCAGCTCAGGCGAGGTGTGAATTTGTAAAATTACAGCTGAATACCAATTTGTCGGCGGAACCAAGTTTCAAACAATTTCCACTTTGAGGAGGCCTGATCAAAGAAATAAAACTAAAAAACAGGGCTGCCTTCACCCGACGAAAATGAGAGTAAATTTAGCCAACAGTAATTCTCCTTTGAGAGTCCCATGGGAACTCCGGAGAAAGGAAAATTGCAAAAGTTAGTGTACCCTTATGAGGCCCAGAGTTATTGCTAGTAGATATTTTAAGGTCGCCAGTGGCCCTCTCTTTATTGCAATAACTCTAGTTTAAACACCAATTGTAACAAACTTCACCCTTTTTGTGAATTATGAATCGTTATTTGGAAGGTTAAAAAATTATAGTGCCCCTTACTTGCTTAAATAGGCTTATTGAGAAAAATTGTCATGTCATGCCATAGGTGTAAAACTATTATTTTATAATTAGGGAACCCTCTCGTGTCTGTCTGTCTATCCGACATTAATGAAAAACTAAATGGAAATCTTAAATCTTTAAGTAAGTTCCGTGAGGGAAGAGCGAAAATGTTCTTGAAGACATAATGCGTATAAAATGAGTTGTTGAATTTCACCGAAAACTCACAAGTTTCATTGGTCTAGTCTAGTGGTTACTATGACGACCAATTGAAACGAAAGACTCTCCTCCAAATCCTAGCCTTCGATAACAATTTTTTTTCGTTGAACTTTTTTAGCCTCTTAAACCATTTAGTACAGTACAAGGAAAGTGCGGAACCGAGGGTTCCGCTCTGCTCGTGTTCTCGGACACGCTCTCTCACAAGGTCGTTTTTGAAGTATTTGAACGTATTGATTGATATCAAGTGTTAGTAATATGTCGTTATTTAATTCAAGAAGTGTTTTAGACATTTTTAATCCGATATAATTTGAATTAATTTAATCATCGTGAGTCACTCTTGCGATATTTTCCTCGCATTCATTGCAGACTAAAGAAAAGTTTTGCATCATAATTAAGGTCCTCTACTAGTCATCATCATAATCATCATCATCATCAAACCCACTTCTGTTTGAGTGGGTGTGGTTTCCGCACTTAGTCCTTGATTGGACCATTGTACGTGTCTCCATGGGGGTTTTTTATTCCACCCAGCCCAACTCTCTCCAGAAGCAGATTAGTCTTCCCCTACTTCTCAGTGTGTCCGCTAGAGATCTTGGTGATCCCACGGTTTACTACTAGTCATATAATTTTTTACATTCACTAGTTCTGCATCCAGTTATCTTCTTTATGTATATATAATTTAAAATGGTAAACTGACTGACTGATATATCAACGCACAGTCCAAACCGTGGGATAATTTATACCGTGTAGGCAACCATAGGATTTTTGGAAATTCAACTCCTATGGGGGTAAAATAGGAGTACGCGGGTGAAACCGCGGGGCAGAAGGCTAGTGATAAACATAAATTATTGAGTTTTATATAGCTGGTAATTTCAATTACAAACCTACAAACAATAATTTAATAATTCATTCGCATTTTTTCTTTCCACGTAATTAAACCCGGTAATTAAAAATCTGTAGTTGACAATAATTATCGGTGGTTACCTAAAGCGTGAATAATTGATAATTACCGAATTAATGTGTAAAGTGTTTTTATATAATCTCCAACCTACACTGAGTTAACAATTTCAAAAGGTGGCGTAGATTTTATCATAATGCAGCCCAATTCATATTTGTAAAAGGTCTATTAATGACAATAATTCAACTACAAACTACGACTGGAACTACTTGTTTACCTTCTTAGTGGTATAAAAAAAAAATGTTATATCAGTGCGTAATAAAATGTAGTAGGTACCTATTCAAGCCTCTTGCGTCCTAAATAATTAGAATTTCATATCTTAAAGTATCCCTGCCTAAAAACACAACTCTGGCATTTTAATTTCCACTCCACAAAATACAACAACAAAACAACCAGAACCGACAAATGTCTGGCCTAACAGCCTAAACAGGCGAATCTCCCGGGTAGCCCGGGTACAAACAATGTTGCCATTATTGACTCTGCCCACTGTTTGCCCAACAATATTTGTTTGCATTGCCCACCCACTGCTGTTAAAGCGCGTCTATTAACTTACTTTATGCTGCTGTTATAGTTCCGTGTGTATGAGATTAGGGGTCGTATAAAATAATTAACGATTGCCCTGTGTGAATTTAGAGCTGAGTTTAGTGTGACATTCAACGTAGCTTTACGGGCTGGTTGGCGTGGTTGGTGAGAACCCTATCTATCACTTCGCAGGTCGTGGGTTCGATTCCCACTCAGGACAAATTGTGTGCATGAACATGTCTGTTTGTCCTGAGTCTGTACAAAAGAAAAGTAATATATGTAATATGTATATCAGTTATCTGGCTTCCATAGTACAAGCTCTGCTTAGTTTAAAGTCAGATAGCCGTGTGTGAGGAATAATGTCCCAGAATATTTATTTATTTATATGTTCCGTGTGTTTCGTTACACGAAAAATAAATCAATCTAAGTATATAAATTAATATTAATTCATTGATAAGTACATTTCATGAGAACGGCTGGAACGATTTGGCTAATTTTTATTTAAATTGTTCGTAATAGTCCGAATAAGGTTTTGAGGGAAAGATAAATTGGAAATATTATCCTGAAATTCGGAAAATTCGTAATGAAAGTGTTTTTAATGAATTTTAGCAGAGGTCAGATTATTCATAAGTGTTTGTGAAGCCCTATTTATATAAAAAAATTATTCATATCATTTGAAGTGACGAAAAATTTTCGAGGTAGATTTTAATATAAATATATATAAAATCAAAATAATGTTCAAAATCTCGTTAACAGTACAAATTATCTCCAAATACGATAACATGATACTTTTCTGGATCCCTCTCAAAAGGGACAACCTCTCTTGACCCTCTCGTGTCCATTGCCGCCATATGAGAGATAATATTATTTTACTTCCGGACGTAGCCTTACATTTAAATAATATTTACGATAATTAATTTACGCATGAATATTTTATTATTTCAATGCTTCTAAACATTTGCTTTATTTACTCAAAAATAAACAAAACCTACGTAGGAACATTATTTATTTACATAAAATTTTAATTTATTCATATTTACACAAAATTATTGTGTTAATTTATTCTGCAAAAGATTTTGTAAACATAATTGGATTATCTATACTAATATTATAAAGAGGAAAGATTTATATGTAAGTCAGTATGTTTGTAACGAATTGGCTCAAAAAGTACTGGACCGATTTAAAAAATTCTTTCACCATTTGAATGCTACATTATCACTGATTAACATGGGCTATATTTTATCCCGGGTACGCGGGTGAAACCGCGCGGAAAAGCTAGTCATTTAATTTACAGTTATATTAGCTAGTTAGTTAATTTACCTCAACACAAAACGATCTTTGTAATATCAAACGTATGCTTTAATTCAGTAAGTGTCAAACTGTTTTTTTTCAATTTATGAAACTTCAAACTTAAAAAAACTAAGTACTTACAGTTAAATAAGCAGCATCAGATACCAAGCCACAGAGCAGCGCTCCAGTGAGCGCCCTTAGAACAGCCTTTCCCATATCCCCACACATTTTGCCCCAACTATTAATTACTTCTAGTCTCAAATGTATTGTATGTATACCAAAACTTGCGTTGTGTCGACTGAATGGCGACTAAGCAACGAAAGTGTTAAGACTCTAAAGAAATCCCCACTAGAGGGATATGAACGTTTGTGGTAGGGTTTGGAAGAAAGGAAGTTTGAATTTGGTGGTGTCTTGACATGAATCGGTTTGTAGTAATTGTAGTTATTTCATAATTTTGCGGAGATAAGAAACTTAATAATTGCAATAACTACACAAACAATTTTTTTCAAAATTCACCGAAATAATGTGAACTACAGTTTCAAGATATTTATTTATTTAAGGTAACCAAAAGCGTACAAAAAAGGAAATTTAACAATATCAAAAAGTATTGTTCACAGAAAAAAGATAAATATTCTATTTTCCATTGCATACGTGCTAAGTGCGTCTGAAAAATGTGCATGGTGTGATGTGTGTGCGTAGCATATACCTAAATAGCCACAAATTCACTATAGATTCCCACCACATAAATATGCTCTGCGCATTTAATCCCAAACGTGATTTCTTTCTCTTATATCTTTGAGCATAATGTTTGTATTGCTATAATAATAAAATTAAACAAACTCGAAAGTTGTTTGAAGATATTTGCACAACAATGAATTCAAAAGCACGATGTCAATGACCTTTTGACAGCGTCATAATATCGAAACTGCGGCACTGAGTAGCGTAGCGCATGCGTGTAGGAAAGAAGCATTTATAAAAGGTTTTCGCTGGTCGGTCGCTTGCGCAACCGTCCGACGGCCATAATTGTTGCCGATTGACGAAATATCCTGCCGCATACTTACTATAGATACTTATGACCAGAGACAAAATAACCATAGAACATGACCAACTCCAATGAGATGCAGTGACATCCTTGTCAGTTGCTGGGACTAGCTGAATAGAATCGACCCGAAACCGTTTATAGTAGAAATCTATGGGTCGGTCTATGATCAGTACTGGACCTGGACATCCCTTAGCTATGAGAGTCATTTATTTGAATAATTCTTTATAACTATTAATCTTATAAGAATTAAAAGTGTAAAATGGTGTATGATTGTATGAATGTATTATATATCTCTTGGACAAAAGAGAGAGACTAGTTTACTGTAAAACATAATGCATACTGAATCATTCCATCTCTCACCCGCAAATGGTTAATCTATTTCACCTGATAAACGGTCTAAAATTTTCATGTCTTTACTGCGAAACATTGTAACTCTACTGAAGTATATCTATCAAATTTGAACATCCTATTGTCAGTCTTCCTCTTTCTGCACAAGCACTATAATCAACTGATTGATGTGATGTGCTTACCATTTTATTACATGTAAAAGTAGTTTTATCGTAAATTAAACATTTATTCAACAACCTATCCTCAATTGAAAATGAAACCGATGGAATGGGTGACTTACTACAGCTATCCACAAAGTATGTATATAACTTCATCAGACTGGAACCTAATGATTCATAGAAACTGCTTTGCTTACGATAATTGTAGAAAATACAAGGTAACTAAACTGACTGTAAAAATGTATACTGGGTGATTTTGTTATCACTGGCAATACTTGCAAGGGTGGAAGTACTCATCAAAATGAACAACTTTTATTATGGGACTAACTGTGAAATCATGAAAAAATTATCAGCTGTTCCATACAAAAGTTCAATACCTACTCGACCAAAATGTATGAAGCAACCATATTATTTTACGCGATATCAAAGTTAGCCCTATAATAAAAGTTGTTCACATTGATGAGTACTTCCACCCCTGCAAGTATTGCCAGTGATAACAAAATCACCCTGTATATATGAATTATCATATGATTTCTAAAAAAAACCCTGGGAATTGATCCTGGGTTTCACGTCACACACGGCCATCCCATCCCAAATTAATCACATGAAATTTACGATATACTAGCTGCTCCTAGCGGTTTCACCCGCGTTCCCGTTATAAAAAAAGTGTGTGTGAAGTTATACTTCTTTATTATTATTTTTTTATACTATCTTCATGTTTTACTGTGTATGGGACAACCTGACAATGTTGACTAGCTAACTTCTTGGTGTCGTTGCAAGTTCTGTAAAATGTTTACTAGCTATCTTCATGGTGTATGTTTTTCAAGTCGGTGTGCGCGCCCATCTTAAAAATTTACTCTCATAATTTTTCCCTAACGCGCCAAAAGATAACTTCAAAAAAATCCTATGTTTTAAATGAGTCCAGCCGTTCTTGAGTTATAAATTGTGTAACGAACCCGACTTTGTTTTGTTTGTGTTTTGTTATATATAGTTTATGATGGTGGCTTTCCACACCGCGTTTTTAACTACAATCCCCTATTTTAACCCCCCTAGGGGTGGAATATTGAAAAATCTTCGGATGCTTTATAAAAAAAACCAGTGTGCAGAATTTCTAGTTTCTAGACCCTGCGGCTTTAACCGTTCATTGATATGTCAACCTGGTACTTTCTCCGTTTATATATTCAAATGAATAAGAGCATAACTTGTACCATTATTTTTAGTTCAATAAACATTTATTATACATTTACAACAATCTATTGAATTATGTACAGAATACGTAAATTTATTTGTTGATTGAGTAAGACCATAAAGTCCAATGGATACATCATTAAGAATACTAATATTAGACTATTAGAAAGCTAAATAAGAATCTGCTTTTGCATCTCTATCTAATTGTACATTGAACACATAAACTTTTCATATAACCTGAGTGAACGTACGCTTTGTATGCATAATACCAAGGCATTATGGCCATTAATTGCTTGATAACATAATATAACAATTAGCAGTTAAGTAATATAACAATCATAATCGTATGTAGATAATAGTTTGATGATAATGCGCTTTCGGTTTTCACGGCTCGCTGGCTTCAGTGTGAATGTGTGGGTGTTGTAGGAAACAAATGCGAATATTCAATACTAGCTTTACCGCGCGGTTTCACCCGCGTTCCCGAGGGATCTTGTGTTTTCCCGGGATAAAAAGTAGCCTATAGCGTTCCTCGATAAATGGGCTATCCAACACTGAAATTTAATATTTAATAAACTGTAATTTTTCAAATCGAGCCAGTAGTTCCTGAGATTAGCGCGTTCAAAAAAACAAACAAACTCTTCAGCTTTATAATATTAGTATAGATTTAAAACACAATTTACTAATGATAGTTTCAGAAAGATTGCTTTCATCTATGACATACAAAATGAATTTTATTTTTTGAACATAGATCTATTTTGATCTGTAATCCACAGATTATATAAGGTTAAAATTGCCGATGGTTATGATTTTGACAAGTATGGAATAAAAGCCATGTTCCTTACAGGTGCAAATTTAACATAGTAGATATACGTATTTAGCTTCTTAAATAATAAAAAATACATGTATAAAGGGGATATAGTGTGTTAATCTATCGGTTGTTGACGAGTGAATGTAAGGTGCGTGTGCGCAAGGCACACGGCTGAAACCATGTCTAAATAAAGTAGTTAATATTTCATTTATAAAATTATTTTCATGGTTTCTGTCATCCAAGTAGATACTTTACGCAGGCATGTTACAAAAGGCCTAGTTTCATAATATCAATTTGGCGGACCTAAACCTGATCTAGGGTTGCGCAATAACTGATTCGGTAAACCAACAACAATCTAATTTCACAAGAGAATTTATCAGAAATACATTCAATTCCTTGTGTAAACGTACTTTATATTAGAACTTTTTGTAGCCTTGTAATTTTTTTGTATTTTTGTATGAATACTTTACTAAATTACTAGATCTGCATAGATAGTGGAATATATCAGATTTCTTGATTACAAATCATGTATACTATAAAAATAATTATAATTTATAATACTTATTACGTCACCATTTCAGTAATTTTATATTTTGTGATTTAGCGTATTAGGAAGTGAGAATTACTATCTATACCTACTAATATTATAAAGCTGAAGAGTTTGTTTGTTTGTTTGAACGCGCTAATCTCAGGAACTACTGGTTCGATTTGAAAAATTCTTTCAGTGTTGGATAGCCCATTTATCGAGGAAGGCTATAGGCTACTTTTTATCTCGGGAAAACACAAGATCCCTCGGGAACGCGGTTGAAACTGCGCGGCAAAGCTAGTATATATTCTGTCGCCAAACACCTATTGGTGTGTTCCGACAGCTGCACTTGAGAGCCAGTTCCTTCTAGGCTTTGTGTGCTTACCACCTTCGGCCACATCATCACTTACAATAATGAGATTGTAGTCAAACACAAGCTTATACAAAGTAAAAAAAAATAAAAAAAATATTTAGTTTATAAATAATCTTGTTAGATTGTTTCTGTAGATTATCCAAATAAATATAAAACAAAGTCGGTATAGTTACACCATTTATAACTCAAAAATAAGTGGACTGATTTTTATGATCTTTCATTTGTTGGATTTGTCTCAGCTTCGAATAGAAGAAAAGGCAAATTTTTAAACAGGGAACCCGGGTGAAACCGAAGCGAACAGCTAGTAAATAATAAATGCGAGTGATTACCCCTCACAAATAGTACACTGCAAAGTAATCCCCCACCGCTTTTCACGATATTTACCTTCACCGAGGAATCCTCGAGCCCATTCACGACGATTTTAGCAAAGGAAGATTCCAAGAAGCGTCTTCAACTGATATAATAATATAGCATACCTACTATTGAAAAGGTATCGTTACCTTGTTTACTTAATTAGTCGACCTGTGTCAATTTTGTCCTAGTTTGCTTTCCTAATTTGAGTTAGGTCACTGCTTACCCATTTGCATATATATTGAGTTGACGCTAAAGGTGCAACACAAATAGCTTTGCTAAAAATTTGCTAGCATCTATAAATATAATCAACTTAGGATGTAAGTAATACGTAGCACACAAACTTGGTTGATCCTTGTCGTAGCATATATAAAAAGTAGACTATCCCCCTTATTCAGACCAATTCGGTTGCTATTTCTTTTGATTATTATTTCGTAAAATTTAGGTTGATGCTGTGTTAGTTGCAGAATTAATTTGCCGCTATCGTGTACCGATCGACTGCCTCATTCCAAATGGAAGTCTGAAATGAGGAAATAGGAGTCATCCTTTTAATTCAGTAGACTACTCAATCGGTTTGTCTACCCGATCGGGACCGCAACCGAGCAGGTCTGAATAAGGGGGCTTGTCTCTCTTCGGATCATAATCTTTATGCAAAAAATCACGTCGATCCATTGCTTCGAGAAAGAACGACCAACCTAAAAGCACCCTTTCGTATTTATAATAGTAAAAAATACAAGGATATAAGGACTAGTTTAATACCCGCGGTTTCACCTGCGTTCTCGGGATAAAAAGTAGCCTATGTCACTTTCCGGACTATAAACTATCTCTATGCAAAAAAATCACGTTGATTCGTTGATCTGTTGTTGCGTGAAAGAAGGACAAACCAACAAACTGCAACAAACACACTTTCGCATTAATAAGTAGGGATTTAACGTATGACTGTATTAGCGTTGGATAAGGCTTTGACAATAACAATGCTGGTAATAAATATGAAATGGCAATTTCCTTGTAAGATTTCTTTACTTACCACTTTGTCCACAACATCACTTACAATTGTGATAATTGTGGTCAAACAGGCCTATCCATAATTTAAAAAAAATGTTAAAAAAAACATTTTTTTTTTAGTAGGTCCAAGCTTTTTCTGGTGACTGTTCTTTCTTTTGACTGTACTTGCATTGTCTTCCAATATACCTATGTATACCAAATATCAAGTCAATCCGACCACTGGAAGTGGGTGAAATTCGACTTGCAAGATTTCACCTTAACAAACATTGTTACATACAACATACATTGCAAGTTAAATAAAAACTTGTAACAAAATATCGTTATCATCGGCCCACAGATGTCCAGTACCCATCCTCAATAAACTAGTATGTTACAAGATATTATTATACAATAAAAAAAAAATATTTGACATTATGTTTCGCGTACCAATAATTATCAAAATTGGTTACCAAATTCACGTCTAAGAATACAAGTTTCTTAGTTTAGAGGATTAAGAAATAAGTGCCCTTTATTAGTCAAGTGTCAAAGACCTCATAGCCAGGACCGGTGTGTTGCGAAAGTGCTCGCAACTCGCCATGTCTAGCGCGGACCTTCGACAGACTTGTTCCTTATATACAAGTCATGGCAAAATAAGTGGACATTTAAGCACAACCTAATACTTGATATCGAGCAAAGAAAAGTATAATGGGTGATACTTTGAGATGGTATCATGCTGAACAACGTTTTCTTTAGAATTAACTGACGAATCACAAATAATTACTAATTTTCATACTTATCATAAACCTTGAACAATCTCGTATTTTTATCAAACGAAGTATTATATGACTAATATAATTTTCGAAAAGATAACTTTATAAATTAACCACCCAATATATTCCAAATCATTTAATCAGTATGCGCATAAAATGGTTTGTAAATAAATCTCTCAATCAATTTTAAGGGTCTCTTTCAATTTAATTTTAGTATGTACTTACCAATTTTCCTATTTTTTTAAATGACCAAAACAATGTTTAACTATTTAATATTTAAAAGGTTTTTGTGTTACCCTGTTAATTTGTCCTAGAGTGTATAACGCATGAGAACTCATTACATAAATCATCTTACTTTTGGAACAATTTCCAAGGTCCGTCTTAGAGCGTCAATCAAAACATAAAAGAGTTGAATTGAATTTAAATCCTGAATGTATGACATACTTACAGACTTAAGGTTTATTTTTGATAAACACAAGCTACTCTACTCGTATTCTTGAGTATTTACTTTTAATTCTATAATATACAGGCCTAAATAAAGTGTTTTAATCACAATTCACGCACGGCCATCTGAACTCAAACTAAGCAGAGCTTGTACTATGGGAATTAGATATCCGATATACTACATATTAAGTTGACTCGCGATACCTCGAATTCTATTTTTTTGTAGGTAGTTTTGAGACGTGCGTCCCATTCGCTAGCCAACCGAATATATATATTTGAATAATTACTCCTATAAATAGATAATGACCTGTCATGAACACAATTAAATTAGAATAAACAAATTATAACAAATGTTAATACGATGATTGCTGTGGTATTGACGTCGGCTGGCGCGGCGAAGTTCGTCGGTTCGAAACCTACAAAGAGCTTGGGCTTTCGGTGGAGGAAAACATCGTGAGGAAACCATAGTACGATGGTGGGGTACTTTGTTAGTTCTAGTTGAAAATCTGTCGCCAAACACCTGTTGGTGTGTTCCGGCGGTTGCACTTGAGAGCCAGTGGTCTTCTAGGCAACTTTTTTATAAAGGTTGGCAATGCAATTGGCAATCCCCTGGTATTGGCTAATGTCCATAGGCGACGTTCGCCACTTACCATCAGGTGGACCGCCTGCTATATATCAGATATCTGACATAAAATAAAAAATAACATGTAAGATATAAAAACTAATATTATAATCTACAGTCACATACGTACATAAAATTAAGTCAACTATAAAGTCGTATAACATTACATATGTCTGGACACATATAATTAATCTAGATTCTCGAAACATTTAAGGTGCTTGGGTTTTATTGACCACAAGGGCTTTGCGTTTAGTTTTTATTGCGAATAGTCTTAAATGAGATTGTTTTTAAACTAGCATTATTGGATATACGAGTGAATATGCAATATGGAAAAGGCATATAAAGGTGGAATATCTTCTATAAACTCAAAATTGAAAAATAAATTATCTTTTAACAAAAAATAAAACAAACGAGAAGTAAACCACATGGTCCAATATCTCAAGTTATTTCGCTGACTTCAAAGTAGTACAATCAAATTAGATTTCCTCTACATCGTTATTTTATACTTTTAAATGCAAACCGACTTTTTTCACATTTCCCATCAGAAAGTCATTATAATCCTGGCTCATGGGACTCGAAATAATACTACGACTTTCCATTCCCAGTAAAACTTTACAATTGTCTGAATAACCGTAAATAAATAAAATTTACAGTATATAAAATATCGGGTGGGAAATACCCAGGAAGTTTTAGCCGTATTTGGCGAATGCTTAAAATGCGTGAGCCTTACTTATACACCGTTTAATAAAACACGTCTTACACAGGGCCATATGTTCTCGGCCTAATATTGAACAAGCTGTGTTTACCTAGGGGAATACGTAATGAATATACGTATTTGCGCGTATGTCACACTTCCGTGCGCATTATTGCACTAATACGTAGGTTTTATTTTTTTTACTTTGTATAGCCTTGTGTTTGACCACAATCTCACTATGGTAGGTGATGATATGGCCGAAGGTGATAATCACACAAAGCCTAGAAGGATCTGGCTCTCAAATGCAGCTGCCGGAACACACTAATAGGTGTTTGACGACAGATTTTCAACTTGAGGGTGGTAGCCAGCCAGGCGGGTACTACAAAGTACCCTACCACCGTGCTATGGTTTCCTCACGATGTTTTCCTTCACCGAAAGCTCAAGCTCATTGTAGGATTCGAACCCACGACCTTCGCCGCGGCGTCCGACGTCACTACCACTGAGCTATCATCGCCTTGAAAAAATATTAATTGTTGTTGAAGATTTTGAAAATGAAACTCAAAACCTGTAAATTATATCGAATTATCATGTGTGCTCAACCTAAATCAAGTAAGATAGAGTGTTGAATACATAACTAGCATCCGCCCCGCGGTTTCACCCGCGTTCCCGAGGGATCTTTTCTTTTCCCGGGAAAAAGCGGCCTATAGCCCTACTCGATAAATGGGCTATCCAACACTAAAAGATTTTTTCAATTCGAAGCAGTAGGTTCAACCAAACAAATAAACAAACTCTTTAGCTTTATAATATTAGTATGTGACTAGCTCACGCCCCGCGGTTTTGCCAAAGTTGCCACGGGATGTTATATTTTCCGGGATAAAAAGTATTCCAGGGTTCTATTATGATCAATCTTTGTTCACATTTATAATATTAGTGAGATTTACTCGGCCCCAAGACGAATAAATACTACTTTATTTTTTTCCCACATGTTGACATGTGGGATATTGACTCGGCAACCATTGTACTGATAGTCCTTTCAGCCCATGGCCTTATGGCCAAGAGCCTCGATAAACACCTCACGAGGCTCGCGCTAGGCGGCTGGTTCAAGGGCCAAATTCAGAAGGCAGTGCTCCTGGAGACGGCACGCATAGTGAGGAAGTTCCTCTCTCTAGAGCGATACCGGTGGGGAACTGTTTTTTATATTTTTAAATGTATTTTTTTATAACTTATATTTAAAAATGTAATTTATAGGAATATATTTTAATAAATGGTATAATAATAATAATCATTTATTTCAGACAAAATATATTTTATGGAGGCGCCCTAATGTTTTTGGATTGTTCAATATACCTAATTATAAAAAGTGTATATTTCATTTTATTTTATTGGTCTCAAATTATTATCGATATGGAAGGCATCAAAATCGCTGTTTTAGTTATTTTCGTCCATATAAACTAAATAACATCACTAAACATTATAAAACAAAGTCCTCCGCCGCGTCTGTCTGTCTGTTCGCGATAAACTCAAAAACTACTGCACCGATTTTCATGCTGCTCAAAAATAAGCCGTCAACGAAAACGCTGCCTAAACTCTTTGAGATATAACAAAATGATGTATGGTGGAATTGTGTACCTTATACTACGTCTACAGAAAAGTCCGCAATAGCATATTTAACTATAACATACTATATATCTATTATAATACTAGCATGTACAATACTAGATGTAGGCATCTGCTAAGGGGGTAAAATAGGGGTTCGCGAGTTAAACCGCAGGGCGGTAAGCTAGTTTCTAATATTTGCATATAATAATTATAATATTTACATCCTTCCCTATCCCTTATCTCTTTATTTACTACTATAAATTCGAAAGTGTGTTTGTTGGTTTGTCCTTTTTTCACGCAGCAACTGAGAAATAGATCAGCGTTTGCATAGAGTTTATGGACCGGAGAGTGACATAAGCTACCTTTTATTCCGGGAACGCGAATAAAACCGGAAGAAAACTAGTGTTATAATTAGGTAGATTATAAATAACTAACTTTTCCGCGCGGTTTCACCCACGTTACCGGGATAAAATAAAGCCCAGGTTACTCAAGGATAATGTAGCATTCTAATGAAAGAAATTTTGAAATCGATCCAATAGTTTTTGAGTTTATTCGTTACAAACATATAAATATACAAATCTTTCTTCTTTGTAATATTAGTATAATTGGAGAGAATCTCTCATCTAAACTAACAGAGTTTAGATGAGTAAGTATTATGAATATTTTCTTATTTCTTTTTTATATGGGTTGGCTTCCTACGTGTACTCTAACTACTCTACTCTGGATGCATGTTGCTCAAAAGTGCTTTTTTTATGAACGTAAAATCTCTTTGTAATCAAGAGTAGCCCAAAATTTTCAAATCAAAAACAAAAACTAACTAAACTAACCTCGACATGTACAGCGTTGACTAAACGTATTCAGTCCCGAAATATTTGTTGCCAAAAACTTTATTTTCAAAAGAATCAAGTAACGCCACAAAATTCACATATAGCAGAGAGTGTTTGTCATTACTGCAGTGGTGTTATGAGATAAGAGTTTGGCAAATTTGTATTCTGTATTCTGTGAGGGTGCGCGATGTTGGGCGCTCACTTTGTAAAGGGTTCCCAACCTGCCTCACTCGGATTATGCTAATAACTCGGCCATTTTATACGCCTACTTACTTACTTATTACATATCAGGTAAAGAGCAGCTTTTCCGGTATGAATATATATCCTTTAACGTATTGATAAAAAAGAGAAGATGCTTCGGTTGGGTCTGGGAAATAGAAAAATATAGATAATAAAATATCCTTTTATTTGATTAAATTATATTACACGGGTTCGATATGTCCATAATAGTATGTTCTAGCTTCCACCCCGCGGTCTTACCTGTGGTGCCTGTGCTCCTGGGATAAAAGTATATCTATATTATTATGTATGTCAAATTTCACCCAAATTCGTTCAGCTGTTAACAAGCTGAGTGTAACAAATACATACATTCGGTACTTTATGCGTGAAAGAGTAACAAACATCCATACATCCATACATACAAACTTTCGGGCTTATAATATTAGTAAGGATTAAAATAAACGCGTGGAAAACAAAGTATGTGAGATAGTAATTACTAGTTTTAACTATAATGGAAGTTACAAGATCACGCCAGAAGCAAGGAAACTTTACTGGCCGCCTGCAACAAGCAACAGAATTATAAGTAGGCCAGGAGTTGGGATGTGCAAAATTTCTTTATGGTCCTGTATGAGACATGTGTTGAGCTATACATGGTTATATCTATCTACCACAATACAAGTACAAGTCACGTGACAGCAAAAGTTAATAGGTGTTATGCTGTAATGTATAATCCACGTCATAATAAAAGGTCACCGCGGTTACATAAAAAATAGGTAATGTGTTGCAAACCTTGAGCATATCTGATGCTTATTGTGACGGCATACAGAGTGCGTCACCATTTTTAAAAAAAATATTTAATAAGTAAAATAATTAAGTACCTATATAATAATATTACAACATTATTTATGGCAAGTACACCAAAGAATAGACACACCTCTACAAGATTCTAAGGAGAAATTTATAAAATACACTCAAGTATTATAATAAATTTAGTTACAAAATAATTCATATAATACGTCCCGATAATATGATAATATTAATTTTAATGTTCTATTACTTTTCATAGAAAAAACGCATTTAGTATTACTATGGTAAATTTTAGGTATTGATCGATTTTACTGTTGATACTTACTGAAGAAACTACTACTGCAAAATTTAAGAATAAAATATTTCAATATATAAAAATTTTGACCCAACTCCCGTTTCAGCACATAACAGTGTGCCAGCTAATGTGAACATAACAGTAAAGTCGTGCGATAGTGCTGCCGCTGCGTCTTAATGGGCTATTATATTTTATGTTTAATTCAAACACTAGTCGTCGGGAATGGGACCAAGCTCCCGGCCTAACGTTTGTATTACTGAGGATACACTCGCTGTAAATGTGTGAATTTTCCTTAATTATGTCAACGAAAACATTCCTCATTTGCTTTAAAGGGCTCCTGCTATAATCAGTAAATCAGTTTTTCCTTCGATTCCACCTGACTAGATATTTTTTTCTTGTAGATAACCCGATAAACGCGTTATACGGTTTAAAACTTTAGTACCGATAATGGTGATCTCCCTAAATTGACTCTTCCTGAGCTTTGCCGTCAACACATCCGGAGAGTAAAGGCAAGGCATTGGCATTTAGCCTATATATCGCAAAAGCCTTCGACATAGAGCACCTGTCGAAACTACCGTCATATGGGGTTTTCGAGGGCATACCTAATCCTTCGAGAACTCCTTGGAGCAATGGAGATGTCCAATATACTAACCTTGCTAACACCCCTCGGTCTATGGTGGAAGAAAGCCGAACACGACTTGTGACACTTGTGACCTCGGAATGTGGGAGACTTAATTTGGTCACAAGTCACAAGTCTGCGCGTTTCCTTCAAAAAGAGCCCTATTTGTAGCGGAGCCAAATTTCCAAAATACTCAACGCAACGCATAGTGCGTTACCAAAAAGTATCGGGGTCCTAAAAATCGATATTGTGAGTGATGATCAGTTTCATGGTTATTTGGAGAGCAAAGCTAATTGCCAACAAGCTGGGAGGTTTTACTCAATCACAAAACTTATTTACTCAGATTAGATACTGGAAAGGCACTTACGATCGTTACAATTAATTCTACCACTCTGGTACCACTTACATTTCATCACAGGGAATTCATTAGGGAAATATTCAGAAAAAATCCAATATCACATATTATTATACTTTTACACTTTTTACGGCTATGGAAATGGCTTAACATTCCCCTTTTATTTTTGGAACATCTGATCGGTTTCGGTGTATTAGAGGTGACACCCTTCTGTTCACACCCCTTGTAAGGGTGTTTTAGTACTGACGATTCGACCACGATCTTAGTCCACATTTTTATATAATGTTAACTTAGGATTTCATCCGCCTGGAATTGATAAAAGTTATAAGAAATCATTAAATGTCTACGATCATAATATGTATGTGTATTGTAAATAATAAGCGTATGCGATTTATTGTTTTAAGCTCCACGTATCGTTCTGGCCACACATCACCTCATGTAGTTGTTAGCCAGATAATAGGCTTAATGCCTATTATGGCATTACACAGGATTTACCATCCTTGACCTTGGCGGATTTCTTTAAGTTGGTTTCACATGGTAGTAAAAACCTGAGGAAAATGTTTTACTATGGGAGTCTGTGCTATTGTTATCGGAAGTTTTGTTTACAATAGCTTAATCTTAAAAATCTGAATATATACGTAACTCATTTATACTTACCGATACGATAAAATAACACTCTTAGTTTAACCCTAAAATATAAATAGGCACATAGCCGCCGCTGTACGTGTAATTTCTCCCGTTTCTATGTTTTACATTCCCCCCGTGTCTCCCGGGAGCGTTCCGACAGAAAGCCGGTTATTTCTTACATTCCCTACTAAATTCACAGTTAGGAAATTGAATTTTTCGAATTCCACGTCTTATACACTCGCGGCCAGCACAAAATGAGCCGCCGTTTTATATGATACTTGAAGTTAATGTCTGTATTGGAGCTCTTATTGAATTGGTGGTTGGTATCGTTTTGTTCTCAATACGTGAGGCAGGTAAGTGGGTAAGTGAGAATGGGAGTATTGTGCTTATTCCTTTACTGTATCTCCGATATTTCTCGTTTTCTCGTACGATGTCTAAATGTCTAAATGTAAAATTCTCTTCGCAATTCCAAGCTGATTAATAAATACTTCAGTATGATCAAAAGTACATTATGTTTCAATAAAACATATGTACATACCTACCATTATTTCGGTGATTATTATATTTTTCTAGCTTTCGGCCCGCGGTTTCACCCGCGTTCTCGAGTAATCTTGTGTTTTCTCATGGTAAAAAGTATGTTATATGTTAATCCAGAATATATTATATCTGTGTGTCTCATCCAAATCCGTTTAACCATTACGGAGTTGAGTTGTAACAAATATACAAACATTCGCATTTATAATAAATACTGGATTATTTGTTGTTTTTTTATACAGATATTTTAGCTTGATGTTTACTTCTCCTGTCATAAAAATACAATTGAATTTAAATTAGGAACAAAGCATAAACTCAAATCATAATAATTGCATAAGTACATTACGAACGCTATGCAAAATGAGTTGAGAGCAGAGATATAAAGTCATATATAACTTTAAATTCTCTTATAAAATGTAATTAAAACACTTTAAATCCGGGACGACGCAGCCAGAATCATAACAAAAATAACTTTGCAATCTCGCTGTTACAATTTTAACTCGCATTGTGTAAGTTACTATTATTTCCATTCCCATAAATTTCAACTCAATTCGCCGCTATTAAAACTTATTTTAGCTTGGCGTGGTAGTGTGGTTAACTAAAAAGCTATTAACGCTGCAAATGCGTGTAATGGTAAGCTCTAATTATAATCAAAACAAAATTGTTGTCATGACGTTATAGTGCAAGAATTAATCAACCAAAAAGGATGAATTAAATCCTAACTTCCTAACTATCCTAACTTAATATTATAAATGCGAATGTGAGTTAGTTTGTTAACTTTTCACGCTAAAACCGCTGAACCGATCGTGATGTTTGGTACGCAGATAGCCTATGGTATGGAGAAGGACATGGGCTACTTTTTTTCTCGGGAACGCGGGGGACAGCTGTTATAATTATCGTCCTCCATGTTTCAGTTGAAATTCAATGGTTATTACTACAAAACTCTATTCATGGTTTTTAAAGGGATTCAATATGATTATAATGCAAATAAAATATACCAGATCCAGTAACTGTCAGGCTCAATAAGATTTGATAGAGCATTTAAAAAAAACAAACGTAATCAGCCTATAGATGTACTGCTGGATGTTAATCTCTCCCAATATTTGTCACATCTTCCAGTCCTCCACTTTTTCACCGCCACGCATGATGAACTGCCTCCCAGATCATCAGTTCATCATTATTTTGCTTAGTAAATTACATCTAAATAAATTTTGGGTTTATTTAGACATTTAATGTATATTTTATGTTTATTACAAAACATGGTTTAAAATGGTATCACTTTATATTGTGTATCTTTTTGATAGTGACGTTAGAAAGTGATAGATATATTTAAAAGTTGGGTTTTACTAGATTTTTAAACCATCTTTTATAATCAGTGTTATTGCGTCTCAAATGATTCGGATAAATTAACTATACTTGTATGTTTCATGTTGCCATTATCTAATGAAACTCATGAACAAGATCAACCAGTTTATAACAAGATGAAGTTCAAGAACTCATTACAGCTATGTTATTCTGTACTCAAACTCGACAGTGAAAACACGAAGTGACTATTCTCTGTCTCACTCGTGAACTCCTGATTACCGAGTTTCGCGAGGGAGACAGACATTAGTCACTTCAAGAATTCACTGTCGAGTTTTAGTACAGAATAGCATAGCAGGTGACGTAAATGATTACTCTACCGACGTCGCTCGCTATCGACTGTTTGTGCAACCGGCGTATGTTTCCAAACGTTGCACTTCTTTGACTGGGTTGTTATCATAGATTAAGTAGGCGTTGGCTTTGCGAAAGGGTAATGTAGGTAAATGGTGACATAGCCCAGTGACTTAATAACCTAGATGCAATAAGTGAAACAGTACTCTTTATTTGATTACCAGTTAGAAATTATTGCTGCCTGCATATTTGTTACCTAATTACGCCGCAACGCTGGACGGATTTTCATGAAATTTTGCAGAAAAATATAAGACGTTGGATCCCTCGGGAATACGGGAATTGTGGGTTGGAAAATAAAAAGTAATAAATCTGAGTGTAGAATATGTTCTACAATATATAGATTTATTTTTCATCTACCAGCTGTATCAAAATATAAGTCTTCGTTCTAAAAAAAAATAGGGCGTACAACTCAGTACATGTGACAGAAACTATAGTATGCTAGGTGACGAGGTCGCCATGTATGAAGGATGTAATGACAATGAAAATCTCTTCTTTGCCGTCAAAGTCGAATAAGTCTTTATAATAAAGAAATAAAGTCAAACCTTTTATGTATCAATAATAATACAAGCTATTAACAAAGTTGAGGTTTTAAACTCAGAATAGTTTTAAATAAATTACTGTCATTTTTAAAGTTTTTTTTCTATTTGACCTTAAAAAGAATGCCTCATGACATCATGGGTGTAATTAGGATTAGAGTAAAATCTCTAATCGCACTCAGAAAAGATTCTCTTCAAAATTCAATCATTTTTTTAAATTTATTCATATTGATAAGTAGATGAGTTTTTAATCCGTATAAATCCCTAAATATCTAAAGGTGATCGTCAAAGTAGGCATATTTGAATTTTTCTTATATTGTACCCACTCTACATGTTACTCTTCGTCTCTGAACCATTACACCCTGCAAGAGCCGTAACGCCTCACGATATTCGCTCACAAACTTGTCTACAAGTCTACACTTTCACTTCACTTAAACCTTGACTTTCTTAAAATAAGAGCTATTTTCCTCTGCTAATAGTATACAAAACTTTGCCACAGTCATAGTACGAAGTGCTTTGACATTTTGCAAATTGATAACATCTTAAGACATGCGATATGTTGAATTCACAGTGATGGCTCTAGATAATGTGTTTAAATCTGTTTGAAATTACTTTTTGAGTCTGTTAGTACTAATGTACTAGGACTTTAATTCAGAAGCTACGGTAGCTCAACGAATAATGCACTCAATGATTGTGGGCCTTATCTTTTTGTAGTTGATTTTTTGTCGCCAAACACCTACTGATATTTTGTAGGTACCCTAAAGAATCGACGCCACATAAATTTAAATAAACGCTCACGTAAGCGTTTACGACATTTCTCTATAGGAATTTGCACAGCGCCTCTTGCTGAATACTCATGGAACTAATTTCTTCCACACAAAATTTTAGTAAACGCAAACGCGATATTTATCCGTTTATTCACATTTACGTCAATTCTTTACACTCAGGGTTCTGACATAATGTACTGAAGAGTGTTAGTTGTTGTTAAACCATGCTTGAAAATTTTCTTACACAATGAGGTTTTATAATTTCATGTTCACCTTTGACTTAAAATTACCTATGGTCATGTGATAGGAGGGACCTGAAAGTTAAGAAAATACCAATGAAAAAGATCAATGGAACCTTTTTAGTCAAAGATTTTTTTACAAGCAGACATGAGCGACCTAATTGATGGTTAGTAGCCACCGTCTATAGATATTAGCATTGCCAAGGGGATATCAAATGTATTATCGACTTTTTAACGCGGCTTTGCACTTATAAAGTAGGGTAATAGTCCCCCATGGAAGTATCACCTTGGGGTATATTACTTAAACGATGAGTAAGTTCTTCTTGCATAGTTGGATAAAAGACATAAAAGTAAAGTAACTTAGTTATACATGAAAATGAAAATATTTTTATTCAAATGGGCTGTAAAGAGAATTTATGAATAGTCTGACTCTAATGCATGGTCCCCATGTTTGCTTTTGCTGAGAAGACCTGGCAATAAAGTAGGCATATAAAAGTAAATATACAGGGTTATTTTTAAAACACCGGCAGTGCTTTACCCCCTAAAGCACTGCCGGTGTTTTGATATATAAATATAACTATTCATACAAAAGATCAACCTTGCTCAATCAAAATGTATGAAATGTTTTAATTTTTTTCACGATTTCAGGGTAGGACCCATTATAAAAATTGTTCATATTGATGAGTACTTCCACCCCCTAAAACACTGCCAATGTTTTGAAAATGACCCTGTATATAATAATATGTCTTTCTTTCATATAATTAGGCTAATATAGGCACGATGCAATTCCAATAAAAATTCATTTGAATCCCAGAGTTGACCCGAATTTCTGTAAGTCGGTTATAGTGAACCAAATTTGAAGAAAAACATAGAAACTCTGGAACGTAAGTGAAACTGCGTGGCGAAAGCAACGATCATTATTCTATTGTATATATATTGTGTATAATTGTTAATTTTTCCTTTAAATTCAATTCTTATTACATTCACTACCGCATGAACACTACATTTCTTCCGTAATAATCACTATCGATAATTATAATTTAATGAACACGTACATTAATTAATTAATATTCGCGACAACTTGCTATAATGACCCGGCTGCAATTAAATGTTAAATTCTGTACATTATTCCATAACAAACAATTTCAAAATGTTTATAATTTATATCAACGTGTTGTGGGAAATCTCTTACCAATTTCAGTACTGCTGAAAATTTAATTTTGTGTATATCGTATTATATATCACGGACATCACAGGCACAGACATACTGAACAAATTGTTTTACCGACTCCTTAAAACGTCAACCACAAAATTGAAACAGTTATCGTCTCTGACTTTTACTGTCTTTAAGCTAGGCTTTCACAAGTTGAGTCTAATTACGGTTTCGGCCATTACTGTGTACAAAACAAGCCGTCTAAAGTCAAATTTCAAATCTGGCCTCAAAGTAACGTCTCCGCGGGCCAGATGTTTTGAAATCGTCGTCTAAAGATTTAATTAAAGTAACTTCCCGCGCCTACCAAACTTGTTACTTAAATAAAACGTTTCGTTACAATGCCTGTTTTGTGGACGTGATTTGTATGACAGTTTGCTATTCAATGGAATTTCTATGGTGACTGAAAATGTAGCGTAAATGGTAATTTTATTAACAGTTTACAGTGGGTATCAGAAAAAATGTCAAACGTTTTAGCTGTAGGCATCTGAAAAGATAGGTAGGATGAGCAAGATTTCTTTTGTAAATTTCGAATTAAAAGTGTAATTGAATTATTTTTAAGATACCAATGCGAAAGACTCGGGCAGGCGAATATTATGCATCTGTGAATACTTACTCAAACAACATTATCCTTAATTACACAACTAGGATGGTGTTCAGCATTTACTATGTTATTATTATTACAGCTCCCAGTAAATTTACAGATCACAACATTGTCATCATCATCACCAAAAGCTAACACCGAAGCTTCATGATAAATTCAGAGCCACTCACACCTGTAACGTAGTAACCAGCGCTTCAGTCAAAATCGATTGATTCATGGAGATTATAGGTAGGTACAGATAAAAAACGAGTATAATGCTATTTTTTTTTTTTCGAATTTTATCACACGTCTTTTATATGAGATATATCTTCTCTAATCCAATACATCCTTTTAGGTTTTATAATTGGTAACACATTGGCAATCCCCCTGGTATAGCGAATATCCATAGGTGACTGTAGCCACTTACCATCAGGTAGATTGCCTGATGGCTTGTCAGCCTTTTGACATTAAAAAAATCAGACCAATCAGCAGATTACACCATATCAAGATGATAATTGTGTTAACAACAAATACTGCAATGTAAGCATCGCAGAGAAAGGTGTGTACTACAATGTGATGTCGGTCACTTGCAATCAATTCCATCTGGACAACCCTGCCTTACCAGTGGCACAATAACCCGTAATCAGTGCCACAAAGGATTTTAATGTATGGGCCAATATAAAAGCGATTTGCGTGTATCTAGCTAAGGTACCGGTTTAATTCGCTAGATGTCGCTTCGTTCTTATTCTTTTCAGTATTATTTGTTTTAATTTCACCAAATTTTGCAATCTTGATAGCAATGCTGCGTTCGTTATTTAACAAGAAACATAGTAATCGTTAAAAGAAATATATTTGCTTATGTTACATGCGATTTTGATGTTCAAAACATAATAATGGGTTTAGTTATGAAGAAAGTTATCTAAGCTAAAATTATACAACACGTTGCAGGTTTTTTTTAAATTCTACCTATTTATGATTAGTTTATATGTTATGTTTCGCTCAGGCCTTGAAATTGACTACAATGTTACTAAAAGTCTATCACTTGCACCATCCTCAAACAAAGGGCCTGAAGTGGTGAAAAAGACGCCTCAGGGTTCGGAAGCGATCCTTCATTAAAGGACAAAGGTCAATAGGGCCCACGGGCCACGAGCGGGAAGTCTGATTAAACCCAAATCATGTCTCTTCGAGTCCTTTTTTGTTGTTTGTAATTACTCTGTATTGTATGGTAATCAGTGGTTGAGGATTAGGATGAGGCGTGAAGGGGCTTTGAAAAATCCAAATATTTTCGTTGTGTTGTAAATTGGCGCGTACTTTGGGGCATGAGGCGGTGAGAAATTAATAGGTATTGTTACCCACGACAGGACAGAGACATTGTATGTGTTCGAGCCTAAACAAGTATTTTTAGGTTTTATTTTATAGCCGAGAACCCTCGCTACGATTGAAGCAAAACAGCGTCTTCGAGTCGCGACCGCATCACATTTGGCCTCTTTAATTGAATTATTAAAAAAAAATTAATGTCAGTCTGTTGTCAATACATTTGTTGGAGTTGATTTTAAATAATTTTATCACCGCGCCGCTTTATTTTAATTTGATTCAAAGCACCCTTCCTGTGCGACTTGGAGATTGCCAAGGAGCTGAAATCAGGTGAGTGGCTATTGGTTATATTATAACTCATAAAGTTACTTGTTTGGGTATAACATCTCACCGCCGCATTTTTACATGGGAGGAAACGGAGACGTGAGGAGGCACACCTAAGAATACAGTCCACTAAAAAAGGCATTTAACATCTTGCCCCATGATTTTGGTCCTTCGAGCCGGATGTTTTGCAGTTTTTTTTCCCTTTTATAATTTCGTATATATCCGCTTGAATTTCTCAATTTCGCAATTTGTGTTACTTTGTATTGTTGGGTTCTGGAGTTTTCCATTTTAGAAAAATGACGTCTGAAATAACACTTTTATTAAGCAAACTCGATTCTTATTTTGCACGTATTCAAAACATTTACCAATCAATACCGAAAAATAAAGGCGAGAATAATCCTTTGTTTGAATTGCAAGCAGAAAATATAAATAATTTACGCACAGAATTTGTTCATCTAATTGACCAAGTTAATTCTAAGAGCTTGAAACATGACGAGACCTATGTTCCTACTTATGAAACCTTATGGGCTTTTGATGATATGTACTACGCTATAAAAACTGCTCATAGTATTGAAGATTCTCGTAGCACCGATAACGTTGCTAATACTTCGACTACACTAAAGCTACCTCGTATAGAAATTCCTGAATTTCATGGGGATATTCAAAAGTTTCCATTATTCATCGAATCATTTCGAGCAATCGTGCATTATAACACCGCCATAACAGACGCAGAACGCATTCAGTATCTTATTTCAAAGTTGAAAGGCAAAGCTCAAAGTATTTGTATAGGCATTGCGCCTACCCCTGATAATTATAAAGTATTATATGACACTTTGATAACTAAATATGAAGACACGCGTGCTATCGCTATTTCGTACTTAGAAACTATACTGAACTTGAAATCTTTACCAAGCAAGGCATCGCCTTCTAGCTTAGAACAATTCATCGATCAGTTTTCAACTTCGATTTCCGCACTACGCCAACTAAAAATAGAAGATTTAGCCGATTTTATATTTGTACATATCGGATTACGCAAATTAGATTCAGAGACTTCCCGTGCATTTGAAATGTCTTTAAGTAAGAAAAATTCTTTTCCGCAATATAATGATTTTGTATTGTTTATTCGTGATCAAACGAAGATTTTACAACGAACGATGCCCGCGTCACCTGTTTCTTTTGCTCGCTTGGGCATGTACACCGGAGTGAAGCGGTCATCTCGAATCGCCCGCTGCAGACATTCTTAGTAAACAATACTAATCCTGTTTGTAGTTATTGCAATAACCGCATTATTGTCTATTAGTCTAACCCTAAACTGCCGTCGGTAAAAAACTTCCTTGTTACCACTGAAAATGTTGACAATCTTCTTTCAAAGTTTTGGGATATCGAAGAAGTTCCCATGCGCAAGCATCTATCCGCTGATGATAAGAAGTGGGAGGAAACGGAGACGTGAGGAGGCACACCTAAGAATACAGTCCACTAAAAAAGGCATTTAACATCTTGCCCCATCAGTATGTGTTTGAGGTAAAAAGTCGTGTGTGCGATTGTTTACACGTTTTAGAAAAAAATCATTCATTAGAGATTACTGAAAATCAAAGCCTTTGGTTCCCTTGGACCAAGGAGAGCAATTAATATGAAGGTACTGAAGTTATCACGGGATAGGAAGTCCGCCTTCCAATATGAAGTTACATTTCTTAAATATTTTTTAATCAATATGATTATAGGTTCGCCACCTATTTTCACATATTTCCCTTTTTAAAAACACCTTGCTATTGTAAAACTATTATCTATTATATCTTGGCGTATTAATAGATGAAAAATTGGACATCTAACAGCACAATTTACGTACTCAAGAAGTTACTAACATCCACTGAAAATAAAAACTCACTGAAAACTATTTGCTATTTGCCAGTCCATACTTTCATACCACTTAGTAGTATGGGGAGGTGCGAATACAGCTCATATGAAAACATTGTGACTATTGTGGTTTTCTATACAATCTATTAGGTATCCCATATTTACAAAGAAGTGGAAGCACTTACCGTTTATGGTATTTTTATGTACATCTCAGTGTCTTAAAATCTTCAAACTATGCTTAAAATCAACTACAAACGTTATAATTTTTTTGTTAAATAATCTTCTTCTGTATTCTGTATAAATATAAAAGGAAAAGGTAACTGACTGACTGATCTATCAATGCACAGCTCAAACCACTGGATGGATCGGGCTAAAATTTGGCATACAGATAGCTATTATGATGTAGGCATCCGCTAAGAAAGGATTTTTGAAAATTCTACCGCGGGTGAAATCGCGGGGCGGTAAGCTAGTAATACATATATTTTATTTTTATTATTCTGTAACCTAATCATGACGGCACGTCCAATTGTTTGTTTGCACACTAAGTTACTCTAATTAAATAATCATCCCTACCCTTTACTCAATAAACAACGTCTAAAAATACATTGCTAAATTCACAATCCACCAGCTAACTCATCCTTTATAATTCCATGCATAGTATATGATATATATCTGGTAGATATACAGTCTCTGGCAACGTCACTATGCAAATGCATAGCAATGCGCTAGTTTGCTTGCCGCAAGCTCAAGATTTGTGGTACGGCCTCTTGATATCCATGTTTTGGAATTATGATAGTCGAGCGCTCTGGGAATATTAATCCCGCGAAACTGCCGGGATCCCGGGCGTGCGGTGAATCCCGGCATTAATCTAGCAATATATCCCGTGGCGCTAAAAGAACACTTCGCGTGTACAGTGATTCGACTACGTGCTAGGGGAGCAAATAGGGATGTGGCCAAAGTGAAATTTGCTAATATAAATATTTATATTTGGAGATTGTCTTTTTTTAGGTACTTAATTTCTAGAATGGTATACGTTTTAGTTTTTGTTAATGCAATAAAAATGTGCAAAATTCTTTAACAAAATTAAACACACATTTCAAAAAACTTTTACGGGAACCTAATTGAACGTCATTTAAGAAAATAATAACAAAAGTGTTATATGATATCACCTAGGTTTTCATCACGGTGTGAATAAAGGCATAACTGCTAACGACAATGTTATGGTTAACTCAGTTCGTGGAATTCTATAAAAACAATATCATAACGCGTTACGTTACACGAAACCGATTTGGGGCTCGGTCAATTACCGCAGAACACGTATCAATTAACCTAATATCGGTTATGTAACACGTTAACCGCACTAGTTGCGATGTTTAAACATTTCTCTCATTTTATTATATGTTACAGTCACAAGTATTAATCGGTCAAAAGTACTTTTGACTGAAACTATCTCAGTCAAAACTCTTTCCCTGTTCAAAACAACCTGTAACCTATATTGTGTGAAAATATGTAGATATTTGATCACATAGGCTAGTGGTTCTTTTGGTTTTTTTAGAGTACCAGGATCTTTCCTGATATATGTATGTATGTGCAAACACACCTTCACACTCTGATACACATTCACATTCTCACGCATACACCACATACACCACATACACTACATACACACACTCACTCGCATACACACTCACCTTAGTTTCATAAGATTTCTTTAATTACATATATTATAATTTTTTTTTGATTCCGCAACAACTATTTAAAGGAGCGTGTCTCCCACGACACAGGGTGGCCTAATGTGGGAGCTCAGCCAAACATATAAATATGTACTTTTTCGGAATAAATAAATTTTCATTTCATTTTTCATATGACTGTGGCATATACATTCTGGTTATGAAGGTGAGACTTGAGAAGAGAGACTCCGAAAAAGAGATGGATGAACTTTGTGAAGGAAAATAGTTAATATTTAGATGAAGTATACAAATTAAATTAAATATATCAATCACGTAAATCTTACAGTAAGTATTTACATTAAATACTTACTTAAAACGGATTCTAGTGACACTTCCTCATGAACTCCTGGTTCCCAAACTTAGTAAAAACTTGTGTCTCGGGAATTAGTGGTCCTCTGACAGAATATATTGGGATGAATGAACATATTACGGTGACACCAATTGATTGAGAATTGGACGGGCAGATGATTTAATGGTCAACTTTTTCATCACCATCATCCTTGCTTCACAATTACTATCTCATGATACAATATGATAATAAGTTGGTTAGTATAAAAATAGTCTTACCAACTAAACAAACAATAAACCTCAATATATGCTTCAATATTCCCCTCACGCTATCATCATTAATAAGTGATAACTCTAATAGTAGTAATGAAGCTCACAACCACACTTCATTACACGGAATAATATAACATAGTAAAGATAAACTCAACAGTAAATGGTTTCACCTAAGTTTGCAGTTGCCTCCTGGTTTGAACTTAGTTTGTTTATTAAAGGAAGTTAAAGGTCTTCTCATTTCTCTTAGGAGTAATAATGTTATAAACTTACATATGTTTGGGTTTAGATAAGAATTGAACTAATAAAATTTTCTTGGTAAGATCTGAACGGAAAGGTGACGATATACGCAAACTGATGATTCTAAATTAGTTTTTTCTCTGTATTCTTTAATGCGAGAGATTTAAAAAAAATATATGTTATACTAGAGGATTTATGCCAGGGAAATATTTTTTTAATAATTAAAAAAAATCATAAATAACGTCAGAAAAAAATCGAGATTGTACCTTTTTAAAATTGAAAATGATTTTTTCTCCTATTTTACCCATCCCAATAACTTGAAAAATTAACAGAAATTCTATGCTCTAGTATAAAGGGAACTATTTTGTTACTTTTCCAAAAGAACAATCCGTTTTTTTTTTTAAATAAAATTGAAGCGTGTTTTTTTACTAGGAAAACGAACACAAGCCTATATAATATATAACAGGGGTCACCACACCAAATGACCGGACCAAAATCCGGACCGCCGCGCCGACCTACATTGTGCGGACCAAACTTTGACAAACAAAAATGTAAGTACACCTGGTTATTTTATTTAATCCGCGCACATCCAAACACAATAATTTCATATATTACTTATATATCAACATTATAGTAGGATTTGTAGGAAAAGTTCTAAGCTTGATCGCCAGTCATCATCTACCAACCGGACCGTGATAATCTTAATTTTTTTTTTAAACGGACTCCTAATAAACCTAATAACTGACCCCTGATATATAATATAGTAGGTAACAAAATTACAAGGAATGTCGTTCAAAAAAACCCTATAAGTAAGTATTTCACTAACGGTTGGCTCTACAAACCCTACAACTAACAGATATAACCGAATATAGTTATTATGAGGGTCCAGTCAAGGGTCCAGTAATTGGCTACGGCGATGGTTGTCAACATTTTGCCGGTGATCGATGACGTCATGTGTTACCGGCTCGAACCGGTCTTTACCGGTAATTAGCCGATGTAATTAGTTATTTTATGGAGTAGAGTGCTGGCAACCGGCCAAGAAGCATTTGGTAACCGATAAATACATTTTGGCTTTTGGTAATTTTCGGTTTAAAAGGTGTACAAACGTTTAGAGCTATATATATTATTACTACTATATTATTGATAATAATAATTATGTAGATATAATAGTACATCATATATAATTTTAATAAGGTAATTAATATACTGAATAAAATGTTAACAATTTATTTCGTACGTAGTACAATTTGCTTCTGAATACGACTTCCTCAAGATTAACAGAGTGTTTACAATCTACTTAAAAATTAATTATATTTTAACGTGTTTTTCATACAACACGTGTTCTTCATTTTCCTCGTCGAAAATTTCATTAGGCCGTATAAACCTTTATAATTTTTCAAACGATTACGTGGGCCGACGACACCGAAATTCAATTAGTGACGCATATTTGAGGCTCAATCGAGGAAAACATAGATAAATTCAGATTATAATAGAAAATGTAATGTTTTATAGTCTAGATTTTATGATCGAATGATCATTTTAGAGGTATTAGCACAAAAAAATATAAATTACAATATTATTTACAGCTTTATGATTTTTTTAGGGATATTATCGGCCTGAATGTAGGTACATGAGTATGCATAAACTGGAGGGATGTTCCTCACTATATTTTTACATATAAATACATGTTCAGCAAGTTAACTCAAAAATGTATTGACTAAGAAAGCGTCCATTGTACAACTACTACTAAAAAGAACAACAAACTAAAAAGTATTTATGAAATAGAAAAATACATTAAACGATAACCTGTCAGCACAGGCGCACATCTAGATTTACCATTGCGGGGAGATAACGAGAAATAATACTAAGGCAAAGTTTTATACAAACGACTACCACCGTTTTAAAGTTCCTTTAGCAATCGCCTTTAAAGAAATCTGTTGCAAGAGAATCGGGCGGGGCTGCGCGGCGAGTTATGTCTGCAGGCGACACCCGTTCAATTGAATTTATTATACTCTTTTATGGTGGCATTTCCTTGGTGGCCGGGGGCTGGGGCGCGAGAGTGCGGACGCATCGTAAACGATTTAGGTAAATCAGGTGAATACAACTTTAGTGTTCCGCTTCACGGTATAACGTAGAACATGTTTACAAACAATAAGGATTTAGATTAGATTAGTAATTAATACTTTAATATATATAACTCTTATTAGTACAATCAGTTATTGGACTGGACTGGACTGCAGAGACGCTGTAAGCTTCTTCTTAAGAGTTTAGGTGATGACGATGCAGACTATATTTAATTACATTTGTATAAATTGATTTAGTATGAAACTACGAATAAAAAACCCAAAATAATTAAGCATCACCTTCCAGCCTATTACAGTTTATTGCTGAACAAAAGTCTCTCGCATCATTCTGAATCTGGCTGGGTAAATCTGTCGCCAAGCACCTATCGCTGTATTCCGGACAGCTGCAATTGAGAGTCAGTTTCTTGTAGGCTTTGTGTGCTTACCACTTCCGGCCACATCATCACTTACCCTAGTAAGATTGTGGTCAAACATAAGCAACAAAATAATTACGGGACACTTAACATTTCCTTTCGACTATCTAATTGTAAAATATTTCATCAAAAATAATAATGACAATATGACTTTCAGCTTTGAAATCAAGTAACAATAAAATCAATACATACTCGTACATCGAGTGTAGGTAGGTGACAAAAAGCGCAACTCAACGCCATCGGTCCAGAACAATGGCAGTGCGAATAACGTCATCGGACATCGTAATAATGTAGTGCCATGTAGTACACAACACGATGAGCAATTTACACTGAATTATTGCATATAGCCGTCCCGGAAGTGACGTCTGCTTGGTCCTACTGAGTGCATCCTCTGTTTATTTAAGTTAAAAAAATATTTAAAAAAAAACCGACGAATTGAGAACCATAGAGACAAAGTAGATAAATTAATCAAAGATAAGTTCAAGCAAATTTTTGAAAATAAACGTAATGAAATATTGTTAAAAAGTTCATCATTTTTAATATTACGATCTCGTCATTCTAATACACCTTCTTTATATATGTATGCCTGTGTTTGACCACAATTTGACTATGATAATTGACGATGCGGCCGAAGATGGTAAGAACAGACGGCAAGCTGTCAAGTGTAGGTGCCAATATAAACCGGTAAGTGTCTGTTAAAATAATGTCTAGCGCAATAAAAACTGTGAATTTGTCGAATTACATAACAAAAGACATGAACAACTTCGGTTCTTAAAATAAAGAATTTACTGCTTCATGAATCAGAATGGCTGGACTTAGCAATTCAAATGAAAAGCATTTTAATTGTTCTTAAACTCGATTTCAAACGCTCATCTCCACGGTTTACTACTTTTGTAATAGTTGGTTTAACGCAAAAACTATCTCTGTTTCACCTGTAAAGTTTGAGCTGTAATCCATTTTAATGTGTTGTACTCATTTAATTTAATTAAATTCATTTACTTTGGCTATTACTATTTCACACAACAACAACCTCAAGAGATATAGTATAGATGTTTGTAATTTGCAAAACTAAACGTAGTATATTTATTTATCAACGAATTTTTGATATTTTCTATGATTGAAGATTGGATCCATTATGACTGTAGACTAGCAGTATGGAATACTATTTTTATTACTTTTAAAAAGACTGGTTGTTTTTGACCGCAAATAAAATCTGTCACCTCCCACCTAGGTAAAGTGGGAAGTGACAGATTTTAAAATTGAGAGTGGCAGCCACACAGACGGGTACTGCCAAAGTACTCTACCACTGTGCTATGGATTTCGCACGATGTTTCCCTTTACTGAAAGTTCAAGCTCATTGTAGGATTTAACTCCACAACCTTCTTTACGGCATTCAACATCACTGATGACTGAGCTATCATCGCCTTAGAATTAAATTATTATAACATTGTAACCACAATATTCCTGTATGCTTTTGAATTAGGTATATAATACTTATAGATCGTTTCGGAGCAAAGCGGAGCACACCTACCGACAACACATCCAATAAATTATAACAAGTTACAACGAGAACAATGATTCTCGATAATATGACAGATCGTTTTTTACAATTGTTTATTCATGCAAAAATTTGCATATCTTTCACAAATTACTAATGCACATGTGATGCTGGATAAATAAAAAAAAACCGGTCATGTAAGAGTCGAACTCGTGCGCCGAGGGTTCCGTACCTACCCATTATACCGCCAAAATATTTTCTTTCACACAATAGCACAATTTTATTTATTTATCTAATTTGAGGTTGGTGCCAATTAAGCTAGACCTCTAAATTGTAATTCTCTAGACTCCAAATTTCGTGATTCTAGAATTTTAAATTTTAGCTAAAAGCAAAGTCTTACAGCACAAGTAAAGGAAAAAATCCGAAAAATAAAAATGTTGAAAATTAAGGAAAATTTTGGTACTAACAAGGTGAATCAGGACCTTGATTTTTATAGACCTCAATATCTGGTATAAATTTCAACTTGTTAGGTGCATCCGTTCCGGACAGACGGACAAGAAAGTGATCTTATAAGGGTTCCTTTTTATTCCTTTTGAGGTACGGAACCCTAAAAATAATAAAACCCTATCACCAGCTATTTTGTTAGACTATCACAGATTTAATCCCCTCTCTACTCACAGAGCTATGGGGACATAATTAATTAAATATGAGCTTATTATAGTTAATAGTTATAGTGAAAGTGATGATGATGATGATTATGATGATGATGAAAATAATAATTATATTCGAATGGTGATAAACAACACAATTATCATGTTCAATATTTCAAATATTGAAGTCGTCTGGGTATTTGGAGAATTTTGATTGCCTCACAATGTTTAATTAAAGTTTAATTTATCACTTTTAATTTCAAAAATTACATAGAATCATTTTAAAAGATCGTACATATTCATTAAACTTTGTTTAATATCACTTCTATTGCTGTTTCTGGAATTAAATCATTTTTATTTTCTCTTTTGCTCTAATGTTTCATCGTTAAAGCAATGCAAACCAAATAAACAAATATGAAGCAAAACGACAGTGCAAAACTACTTAATAATAAAATTTTAAATGGCTAACGACTCTGAGTAATAAATCACTTTTTGTTCGCGTATCTCAGTGATGGATTATCGAACGAGTACGGTGCAATCATGAAGTTAAAATTTACTCGCAATATCCTTTTTATATCGTATACCTTTTGTTTAAGCTGAGTATAGGGACAATCAGTGTTGCCAGTACCTAAGTTCTCAACTTCGCTTTTGTAACTTACGAGTTAGTTTTTGTTTACAGTTTTTGTAGGAATTCTGCTATGTTATTCTGTACTTAAACTCGACGGTGAATTCTCGAGGTGACAATTCTCTGTCTCACTCATGAAACTCGGTAACCAGTAGTTCACGAGTGAGACAGAGAATAGTAGTTTAAGTACAGAATAACATAGCTGTTCCCACTCAAGCGATACGAGTGAGCCGCAAATCAGCGCTCATATTTAAATAAAAGAGCTTTGCTTACTTTTCTGATTTGAGTCACTATTATTTTTATTTTTGCCAGTTGCTGTATACAATTTCACAACATACTTCAGTAAAGAAATCCTTCAGCAAAGTTAAGTTTTAATATAGTGAATAGTCTAAAATATTATAAAAGATGTATAACCAAATAAAATAAAATTGTATTAACTTTGGATAGCTTAAACAAACTACAAAACAGGATTAGTTTTTAACATTGTTTTTAACTAAAAACAAATAGTGTGCAAAACTGTGCAGGTATCTTCTCTTAAGTTAGAAGTAAGCGCTTGGCGCGGGCTCCGCTTCAACTTAGCCCGTGAGAGATTTTTAAACTTTCATCATAAAGGATTACATTACACTTTATGAATATGAAATTGCTATCCGCAAAATTTATTGAACACCCGAGTTTAAAGCTTATGGGATCTTTAATACTTCAGCTATTTTGATAGCTTAGAGTAGTATTTGTCACATCAGATGCGAATGTTTGATTGTAGTGTGTATTTTCATAATAAATTTTCTTTCTTTTTTTCTTCTATAGTTCTATAGTATAGCTGGTTTGGATCTTCAAGATCTGAATAATATATATAAGAGCAAGTGTTTGAAAATCGATACATTTAACCATTCGCTCGTCTTATTACGTTTCAATATAAAATGCTTTTCGATGGTACAACGTGATTGGTCAGAGTGTAGTTGTAACAGAGTTGGCAATGAGACAAATTCTGTAATGTCCTTTTGCACAAATTGCAGGATACGTGTGATTTGTTGGTAAAGTGAACGGTAGACTGTTAGCAGCTGGACTCTAAACAGAGACGGGACAAAGAGCTTGTTTAAGTTTCCAGGACACCTCGCTCGCGCAAATAGCCAACTTGTAACGTATTCGTTTGACGAACACTTTGAACTTGGTACATTTTTTATTTTTTTTAATAATAATATGATGCAAAAGTACAAAACCAAATCATTCATTGAATGAGATTACATTTGACTAAAATCTATTTTACTTAATTGTAGATTATATGGTAATTATGATATATAATATCACATAAAGCCACTGCATAGTTGCCATCTCGGCGGATATTACGAAGCACTAAATTATAGTCCCTTGTGTTCCCTAAAAGCTGTACAAATCGAATTGTAGAATTCAACAACCAAGGCGTTTGACGTCATACACTACCACTGAAGTGTCATCCTCTAAATGTTTAAAAAGAAAAATATATCCCAGTACATTTTTTTAAATTATAATTGTGACTAAAATAAAATACATTTTTTATTCTTTAAAATTGTGAAACTGAATTTGTTCCAAGTCCCCAATCTTCAAACTTGGCAGTAACAAGTCGACCAGTCAAGGCGGTGCCCACGTGCCTTAACTGTGAGGAGAATCTAATTTCCTAAAGCATTGTCTACACTATCATCGGCCAAATCGAGGAAATGGTGCAGATGAAATTTAAACTGCGCTTTGTTGCACAAATATGACTTTTTCGAGAAAAAATGAAGCATTGTTTCGAATTTAGTTAACTGATATTTTTTTAAAGAGTTCGTAACCAATCGAAAATGCAAATATTAACGGGCTCTGAGCGGAAATATATTAATACAAAATCGACGTAATGTTGCGGATAAAACCACTACACAAATAATAAAACTCACCGTTTGCCATCAATTTCAGGAAATGGAGACGAAAACAATATTTCAGTACCGAAAACTTTCAACCTCAAATATTTATACATATTTGATTCCGGAAAACCTTTTTTTTTTCAACAAAAAGTCGCGGTAAATTCATTAAAAAATGAAATATTTGCAAGTGAAAACGCCGGGAGACGAGAAAAATAAAGGATCTCCGGTCGGAAGAGGGACTCTCTTTGTTACATCAGTCCCGAATGCGGCCCATTTATGCATACGAAAACTTACTACGATTTATAGCGAGAAGTAAGGAGATTCTTTTTGTCTTTAATTTGTCTTGAGACGCTGCGGACACATTTGTGACTGCAAGTTTTTAACTGGAGTTGTTGCTACAGCTAGTCTACGTGAGTTATTTACGTTGTCACTCTTAACATTTTTGCCATTAATACGCAAATAGATATTAATCGGTGAGAATGAAAATTGTATGTAATAATTCTTAGCCGATTGTGAAAAGAGTAGGTAATTGCGAAGTTTACCACCGGTTCTACTCAGCAAAAGCAACCTTGCGAATCGACATTATAGTCAAAATATTGATAAATGCTTGTAATGGCTTATTTGAATAAAAAAGCATTTTCATATATTCATTAATTAAAAACAGCCTGGTGCGATTATAATAATATTTTCTTTTTAACGTATTAGATATCGTATTTGACTATCAATCTTCCCTTGTGTTCCCTAAAAGCTGTACAAATCGAATTGTAGAATTCAACAACCAAGGCGTTTGACGTCATACACTACCACTGAAGTGTCATCCTCTAAATGTTTAAAAAGAAAAATATATCCCAGTACATTTTTTTAAATTATAATTGTGACTAAAATAAAATACATTTTTTATTCTTTAAAATTGTGAAACTGAATTTGTTCCAAGTCCCCAATCTTCAAACTTGGCAGTAACAAGTCGACCAGTCAAGGCGGTGCCCACGTGCCTTAACTGTGAGGAGAATCTAATTTCCTAAAGCATTGTCTACACTATCATCGGCCAAATCGAGGAAATGGTGCAGATGAAATTTAAACTGCGCTTTGTTGCACAAATATGACTTTTTCGAGAAAAAATGAAGCATTGTTTCGAATTTAGTTAACTGATATTTTTTTAAAGAGTTCGTAACCAATCGAAAATGCAAATATTAACGGGCTCTGAGCGGAAATATATTAATACAAAATCGACGTAATGTTGCGGATAAAACCACTACACAAATAATAAAACTCACCGTTTGCCATCAATTTCAGGAAATGGAGACGAAAACAATATTTCAGTACCGAAAACTTTCAACCTCAAATATTTATACATATTTGATTCCGGAAAACCTTTTTTTTTTCAACAAAAAGTCGCGGTAAATTCATTAAAAAATGAAATATTTGCAAGTGAAAACGCCGGGAGACGAGAAAAATAAAGGATCTCCGGTCGGAAGAGGGACTCTCTTTGTTACATCAGTCCCGAATGCGGCCCATTTATGCATACGAAAACTTACTACGATTTATAGCGAGAAGTAAGGAGATTCTTTTTGTCTTTAATTTGTCTTGAGACGCTGCGGACACATTTGTGACTGCAAGTTTTTAACTGGAGTTGTTGCTACAGCTAGTCTACGTGAGTTATTTACGTTGTCACTCTTAACATTTTTGCCATTAATACGCAAATAGATATTAATCGGTGAGAATGAAAATTGTATGTAATAATTCTTAGCCGATTGTGAAAAGAGTAGGTAATTGCGAAGTTTACCACCGGTTCTACTCAGCAAAAGCAACCTTGCGAATCGACATTATAGTCAAAATATTGATAAATGCTTGTAATGGCTTATTTGAATAAAAAAGCATTTTCATATATTCATTAATTAAAAACAGCCTGGTGCGATTATAATAATATTTTCTTTTTAACGTATTAGATATCGTATTTGACTATCAATCTCATTTTGGTAAATGATAATATTAAGGATGGTGCATCCATCAGAATAGTTATTAAGGGATTTATGGATAAACTAAGCACTTTTTAACTAAAACGTCGTATACGCTGGGCCAAATAGGTATTAACTTCAACATGAACAAGTTACAAATAATTAAAAACGTCAATTCCCCACCAGCTACGCTTTCACGTTTGGAACATCCGCTGCACAAAGAAGCTTTAAAAACTGTGAGCTCGAGTGAAAGTCCGTCCGGGCTACTTCACTAACGTCCTACGAATCCTTTCCTTTTATTACAGAGCACATATTCTTGTCCAACATCATATAACCGCAAAGTTCGTTAGGAACATGAAAAGCAGCATTAGTGGCCTCCGACCTCAGACTGAAAAGAATAATCCGGAATAAAAGCCACAAAACATAATATCACCAGTGGTTTGCACTGCCCCGTGACAGCGCCTGTGGTTTTTAGTATACATGATGTAATAGTAGTTGTACTGCAGCTTTGATGCAACTTTTTATTTTACGATGGATCATCCAGTTTTCTAAAGTAATGTATGTTTTAGTACTTTCCAGGTAACCTAAAATTAAGACTTGTTTCCGACAATTTCACCGGAAAAACTAATACTTGTGTCATCCAGAGTACTTATGGAATTCAGTTTTTTTATAATACTACTGGTAGATATAAGTTTACAAAAATCACAGAAGCACAGATAAATATTTTTATGTATATATATTACAGTCAGCGAGTGGTCGGGAGTAGCGGTAATCCTCTTTTCGGTCGCTTTTTAAGACCATTATCTGGGTCCCTATCAAATGCAAAGAACGCATAAACGAATAAATAGACAAAGAAAGTGGAAGCCAACAAAGCGAGAGGGGGACGAGTTCTCGTTCGTGGTAATTCAAGTTGGAAAATTTAGTTATTACGCTGAATCAGTAAATGTGACGGATATTTGACAATCTCATTGTCATTTTAATAAGACGCGGTTTATTAAATTGCTCAAGGAACACTGTGACAAACAAAACAAGTTACCCGTTGGAGGAAGACAAAACAACAGCAGCTTTTTCATTCACACCACACAAAACAGCAGAATTCCGTGTTTTTTTTTTTATTAGGCTTGTGTTTGACCACAATCTCACTATGGTAACTGATGATGTGGCCGAAGGCGGTAAGCACACAAAGCCTAGAAGGAACTGGCTCTCAAGTGCAGTTGCCGGAACACACCAATAGGTGTTTGGCGATAGATTTTCAACTTGAGGGTGGTAGCCAGCCAGACGGGTACTAACAAAGTACCCTACCACCGTGCTATGGTTTCCTCACGATGTTTTCCTTCACCGCAAGCTCAAGCTCATTATAGGATTCGAACCCACGACCATCGCCGCGGCGTCCGACGTCACTACCACTGAGCTATCATCGCCTTATAGAAAACTATACTATTTAGTAGATAACTATATTTTTTAGAAAACGTGGATATTTGAGACCCATACTCACATACTGAATATCGAGAATAATAAATAAACTATGCTTTAGAGTATTTTTGCTAATACTTCCATTATGACATTTTGACCATTTTGACCCTTCGGACTTAATAACACCATGTATCGTTTAGGCTTTGGAGATTTTTTATAAATTGACATAGTAACCAAATATACAGCAATTGTAGATTGCAGGGTTTTGATAACCTTAGCTAATAGCACTGCTATCCCAAACACATTCAAACATAATGTTAGACTAGTAGGTACACAAAACCAAAATTGTACTGTATGTCAACAGTCACCAGCCCACACGAAATTATTTCCCATGAGTAGCGTATATTAGAAGAAAAGTCACAACTTGAAGTTTTGGTTTGATATAATAAAGTTTCAAGGAAGTGTGACATAAGAAGCAAGATCTTACATTGCACATTAAAAATTTTCATGATTTGTGAGATTTTTTTAATACAATATATCCAATAATGTAGCCAAATAAAACCTCCATGATAGAACATTATGTTTATGAAATGATTTCGAATGACCAGAAAATTAATAATTCTATACAATTTGAATCCTACACAAAGTTTAACGGTAATATCTTGTCAAGTAGGCTGGGAGTTATTATTATTTCTAAAGAAGGAATAGGTCTTACAAATAAAATTCACAATTGTATTATGTTTCGACTTTGCCATAATTTAAAAGCCCCACGTTGGGCGCCATTATTAAGCTCTCCAATATACTTGCTCAATTATTTGTATAGTTATCAAGGGACAATATTATCTATTTTATACACAAAGTATGCTAAAATATTACTATCACGTATTAGATACTAAACCGCGATGTATTTCCGAAGGGATCAAAAGGGATGTAGACATACGCCGATACGTCGGCGTTTTTGTATCAATTTGTATTCATAGATCTCAAGTTTGCTTTCTGAAAGCTAATGTGGGCATGTCTGAACGATTGTATCGAATTTGTTTAAATGGTGGGATATATTTAAAGAGGGTGTTACATTATTAATTTAATAGAAGTCCTCGCGGTCTCACGACACCATCTTTGAACCGACATTAAATGTCGAATGTAAGAATTTATCATAAAGTATGTTATTTCTTTACACATCATTAAATTCTTGCTATAGTTTATGGGTAAAAAAACACTTAACTCTCTTACACACTATCAACGAATACCTACAAACAAATATACTGGGTGATTTTGTTATCACTGGCAATACTTGCAGGGGTGGAAGTACTCATCAATGTGAACAACTTTTGTTATAGGACTAACTGTGAAATCATGAAAAAATTATCAGCTGTTTCATACAAAAGTCAAACCAGACCAAAATGTATGAAGCAACCATATTATTTTACGAGATATCAGAGTTAGCCCTATAATAAAAGTTGTTCACATTGATGAGTACTTCCACCCCTGCAAGTATTGCCAGTGATAACAAAATCACCCTGTATAAATGGGAAGGTGTGTTTTAACAAACACACCACACACAAACTAACGTTTGTCCTCATTTTACACAGCAACGGTACAACTGATTTTTTGCATTGAGATACATAATTTATGGACCGGAAATTGACGTGGGCTACTTTTTATATCGCGGGTGAAACCGCGATGCGGAAGCTTAGTAGATTATAAAAATTTGCGGCATCTGTCTCGTCCAAGTAACATCTTTTGTTATAAAGACAATCCGAGTTTTCATCTATAATCGTTTATCAGTTTGAGAAATTATTTCTCGGTTTGTTTTTAATTAGTTTACAAGCTGAGATGATAGTTCACATTATTGGAAACTTATAAAAAGCTCACTTATAAACTTCATGTCGGTAAAGTTTTAATATCTTTAAACTGTCATGGTTTCAAGAAAAAACATTGACTTATTTTAACAATATCATACTATGGCATATAAAATTGAAGTAGAAGCTGAAATTTGACCCAAATTACAGCTTCTTACGTAATGGCTTTTGACATAGAGCTAAAATACAGAAAACGTCGACAAAAATTACTTTCTCGAGGTTTCGTATATGGGGATGCTTGTTGGGCTTTAACTAGTTTTATTATTTTCCATGATAAATACCATAGTATCATTTATTTAAGAATTTTCATAAGCAATCTGTATATTTTATATATTTTTAAAATACAACCCTTACAGACAGACGGATGAATGGGACGTAAGTTCAGTAATAGGATCCTGTTAGGACCCCTTGGTACGGAACACATCCTGGAGTACATATTATATTCACTAAGCTTCCGCTCCTTTAAAATCTATTATATATTTAAATACTCGGTTTTACCTAAGCTCGTAACTTTAAAATTGAAGCTTAGGTAGATACAAAAAAATCAGATTCATAGACAAAGCGGACTAAATTATTGTCACAGAAATCGTTTATTAATCGAAAATGACAATACATTTTTGTATACTTAAAAATGACGTCAAACTACAGTCGAAATAACCCGATTTTTTTTTTTTTAAGTGGTTCAATATACACAACTGATTTCAAGGAACTCTCAACCAATCGACATCAAAGGTAAAATGTTTAACGATTTTTATATTAAATATTTAGCAAACATCGCAGTATCGTACAAATTGAAAACGTGCCTTCCCCCTAGTTTGTTCATTTAAATCGTCCGCCTATCGAACGACAATCCTCTTTACTATTTTGTCCTCTATTTGTCGATAGTTTAAAATGAAATTTGAGTTCAATATTATGTTGGAATAAGTTCATCTGTTGATATTCATTGAATTGATGGTGTTTGAAATAGCATTTCAAATACAAGGAAATATTTCATGAACATTTTGTTAGTACTATATTCATAGTCAATTTATTTAATTAAAATCTAAGTAGGTACCTAAATAAGATAGTAGAGTATAAGATATTGATTCATCAATTTAGGTACTTGATCTTTGAAAATTTTACTCTTAAATATTTTAGAAATGCGACATTTTATCAGTATTTCAAATGGCGATGCCAAAAAATTACAATATCCTCCAACACTAAAACAGTGAACAATTTTATCTAGTTTAGGGTGTAGTATAATTTACTTGGTCTTAGACTATTATTAACTTTTTAGGTATTTATTAATTCTATTTATTTAATTTTTAGGTTAACAACGGATGGGCAACATTACCATACCTATCCATGTAAAGACATTTAAAATCCATATTTCCCAATCACAAACTAGTAGGTAATTTGTAACTTATTGTTTACACGTGTTCGGGATCGACGACGACGTGCGGAATACTAATTAGATAGTTTCAGTTCCGATCCCGGGTCAAACAAATACTGTCATGGAACTGATCCGTTGTGAAGGTGGCATTTAATTAAATCAGAACGTCTTCTATTTACATGATACTATTGTCTGCGACGTGGCTTGTAACTACTTTAACCGAATCTGATTTGATTTCGAAATGTCAATTCTATATCAATTTAACTTGGATTCAATATCTACAGGGCAAAGTGAAACGAAATAATAGACTATAATGAAGGCGATGAGCTCAGTGGTGGTGACGTCGGATGCCGAGGTGAAGCCTTGAGCTTAAGCATTCCATGAAGGAAAACATCGTAAGGAAACCATAGCATGAAGTTAGGGTACTTTATAGTATCCACGTGGCTGGCTACCACCATCAAGTTGACAATCTGTCAAACACCTACCGGTGTGTTCCAGCAGCTGCACTTTAGACCCAGTTCCTTGTAGGCTTTATGTGATTATCATTTACGTCCACAAAAAAAAACAACAAAATATACGTTATGAATTCGTGAATAATATTTTTTAAATTTCATAGTCATGTCTACGTCTTTGATTACTTTTGCATGAAAATGTTGAACTGTTTAACGAGTCACACTGTTGCGAGTGAATATTTTCGCTTGAACGCTTCCAACTAATTAAACGTAAATGTTTTCAAAGGTGTTTTCATTTATAATATCACGTCAAACACGCATACATCACACCACCCGCTCAAAGTTCAGGCTGGTTAAACAAGAGCTCCTTACTCAATTATAAGTACGAGACGTCTACGCTCATTAGAATTATCTACCACTTGAACTCATTGCCTATGTCCAGAACTACACCGCTTTTAATCGCCGTGTTTACTACCTATGCTTAAAACACACAAATGCTGCGATAATTTTGTAGAAAACGCTTTAAAGTTAGTTGTGAAAATACTTGATTTTGGGCTTATTTTTTTTTAAAAAAAGGGATAATATGCAAGTAAGTATGAAAACGTTTTTTAATTTAGAGTTTTGTCCGGCCTTGGAATTGGACTTTTAACCATGGCTTTAAGTCATGTTAGGTTGAAATAAGCTCGTCAGATTGTCGTCGTCGATCGTCGTTGATGTTTACAATAATGTGTATTGTTATAAACATTTAGATTTTTTAAATATTTGAAATAATTTATTACAAGTATTTACAACAATTTTGATTTTATATATTACTTTCATAACTGACGTAGTTATATGAAAGTTTTGTCATGAATAAAACGAAATTTCAAATCTCGCCGTTTTTTAAAACATGCGCAGTCGCGTCTTTATAATCAGAGCATGAATAATATTTTTTCTTTCCTCGTAAATTGAGAGCACTTAAGGTCCCAGGTCGCTCTAATTAGAACCTTAGGGCCTCAACACGCGTATAAGAGTAAGAGAGACGGCAAGCCTGTCGTTAATTTAATAGGGGACATAACATAATTCCCTCTGCAGGTAAAAGTATTATCCCCTAAACAATATTAGCTACGTGAGGCGAATCATTTACAAATTGACTTTACGACTGCTTCCGAGACGTTGTGTATGTGTTGCCAATGTGTGCTGTTTACTTATATACAGACCTACGAAGATGAGAATCAGATCGTTTGATGAATAATGAATCATAGAATGAGTTTTTTTTATCCATAGAAGCAAAGCTCACCTAAATATATACCTAAGTATGTAAGTAAGTAAGCAAGATAGACTCTTCTATTGAAAATGGAAAATCTTTACCTAAACTAGGTGTCTGGAGACTACAGTCCAACTGTTGATATTGGAAACTGGTAGGTATATAAGCCGAGTGCTCATGAAACTTCGATAGCGCGATGTAGAATCTTGTGGCGCCATCTATTCACGGGATGTGTAAGTTTCTTTGTATTATTGATAGATGTTATAAGTACATTAAAATTTTAAAGAGTTATATGCTGTCCGCAGTGAAATTGTGATTAAACACTTAGGTACTTTACTTTATATTCTATCAAAAAATCGTAAAATACATTTGAGTTTATGTTGTGTTTAATGATTTACATTCGTGAAAGAAACTTTAAACAGTTTACAACATGTTTTTTTGTTCATTTGTTTTTTCTATTAAAAGTGGAGACACATTTTTGTATCACAATTTCAATATTTACGTTCTATCCAATACCCAAAACTAGGAAATTGATCTCCATATCGCTATGACGACCTTCTACACCTTTTCTAAATAAGCCCTCTTTTGCTAAGATATACGCAATTTACGACAGTTTTCCGCAGTTTGACAAGGTGAAACATGTTTTGGAGGAACACTATCTCGCGGTACGCATTTCACATAATAGTCGCCTTAACGCTCGGCAGATATTCAATGTTCCATCGAGTGTCAACCCTCTTACAGGGGCTATAGATGAAAAAAATACGAGATAGATATTTATTTACGCTTCATACTTGCCTAACATGACGCTTCTCAAATGCTAGTTTGAGATGAAACTCTTTGCTTTTTATATCCATTTTTAGAATTCCTGTTCTATGCAAGATGTATAAAATAAAAAAAATAATAATGAAATCCTGGGACATTCCTCACACACGGACATTCAAACTAAGCAGAGCTAGTATTATGTGTACCTATGTATTACTTATTAATCTTTTGATCATTAATCTAATACGAAACTACAAATATTAAGCACCACTCAGTCTAACCAAGCTTGCAGGATACATACATAATGAGATAAAAAAGTCATCTGTAATTTTAATGAAATTTTTTTTTTTTGTAGTTTTATATTTTACGAGCACACTTATTGCGTTCTTTTCGAACAAAAAGTTGGTTCCGAAATAATAACAAAAAAATTATCAGATACGTTTATACACACTGTAGGTAGACTATGACTTAAAATTAAAACGGTTGCCCATCTGTAGATGTTCCACCACTTCCCCTCCTCAGCTATCGTGGTCGTACGACACATATTGCGGGCGTGACGCGAAATATCGATGCGAACACAATACATACAACACGAGGAGCTGGCGGTGAATTACAAAACAGACGTGGCTATTTTGAACAAAAAGGTCGATTGGTCATGGTAAATTGCATTTAGGGTATTCCAAGCATAAAACAGACTAGACAAAACTATTTGTATAGAAATAGTTACAAATATACTCTTTAAATAAGCTTTTTTGATAGATTTAATGAAAAAAATTTAATGAAATCGGTTGGGTGGAGCTGATGTAAAATTCAGTTGCATGATTCTACCAACACATACTAACAGATGAATTTATATAAAAACTTGTATCAAAATCATAAAGTCAGAATCAAAGCCATTTATTCAGTTTAAGTCCTATAGTAGGGCACTTATGAAGGTCGAATTCACAAAGCACCACCGGTTCGGCCTTCAAATAAAAAGAACCGGCAAAGTTTTTTTTTTTTAATGTTCTGATCACAAAGTCGGAATGTTCATAAACTACTTTCTCTATATAATTGACCAATTTGTTTTAAAATAAAATGGCTTTTCGTTTCTATTTCACTACGCCGCAACCTTTGACTCTAGGTCTGCTACGATTCTTGCATCTTCAGCGTCTTTTGTACGCATTCTCACACAACTTTGGTAATAGACAAGTAAGAATACATAAATGTAGTGCTGTAAGTTAGCATTATACGGCTGCATTTAATAGCAATTCTCTTCTAGAACGTGTGTACCTACTTACTTACCAAATTCTAGTCACATCATCAATGTATAAATATGCTCTTCGGAATTCTCAAAAACATAGACAAACCAAATGCCGATTTAGATTACAGACTAAAACTTAAAGTCTACAAAGCTGACGAATGGTTTCCAATGACAAAGTTCCTGTATAAGATATCGAAGCGGCATTATCTATGGAACAGAGGGAGTATTGTCTGAATAACAAATATGCTTAGAACTCGAACACTGAGTGCTTTGTTTCATTCACCCAGGACTGAGGCACGTGATCTTGGAAAAGGGAATACTTTTATCGACGTTATTGCTATAGTGCCAATATTGTTTTCATTAAAGTTTCTGAGTGTTAAATCAAACCAAACAAACTCATTTAACTTTTTTATTATAATAAACTACAAAATCATTTTCTACATTTCGTTAAAAATTAACATAGGAATTATTTAAACTAATACATTCACTAGCTACAACTGCAAAGCTTAAATTAAAGGATTCAAAATATAATTTATTTAAGTGAACGCTGCCAGCCTGTTGGGAACCTTGCCTATCGACAGCAGCGAGGGCTTTGAGGATGTTTTCTATATATCATAGTTTGTATTTTATACATTGATTGTAAATATTTTTTGTAAATAAATATAATATTTATATAATACACATTTAATTTTATTATTTACAACAAGTATTCACAGCCGAATATTAGCCACTTTGCACATTCTACAATCAACCGACCTTCAAACACTATGTCCACAACAAAAGCTCCAAATACCATATCAGGGCTGCGTCGCGTCGGTCGGTCGTAATACCGATCATATGCGCCGGATACAAAAAACAAGCCTTCAATCGCTCTATCAGAGTGCCCGATCGATACGATACCGATACCAGTTTAAAGCTTCACTATCATCTCTGATAGTTTGTTGCTCGGTACACGAATTTTGGTTTCATAATATCATGATCAAGCTTGTAGATATTATCTGCTTGCTTATACAAATGTATCTAAATGGTTTTGACTCTGATACTCTCCCTATAATTCCAAGCATTATATATAATATGTACATATATAGGGTGTCTCTAGAAATATAGATCAAATCGAATAGTTGGACATCTAATCTTCTTCTTCTCTTCTATTTTCTAAATATATAAAAGGAAAACGTAACTGACTGACTGATCTATCAACGCACAGCTCAAACCACTGGACGGATCGGGCTAAAATTGTGCATACAGATAGCTATTATGACGTAGGCATCCGCTAAGAAAGGATTTTTTAAAATTCCATCCCTAAGGTGGTAAAATAGGGGAATACGAGATGAAATAGTTCGTTGCCTATCACAGCAACTGATTTCAAATTCCCATCCCAATAAAACAAACACATCTAATATTGTGCCGGAGTATAGCTAGTAACGCGAATGACAGCTATAGCGTGAGATTGGATCGGGACTATTAGAAATATTGAAGTAATAACGATTTCAAAGGGATATACCGTCGATGCGAGCCATTTTTATGCGATACAATGCACCATATGTGGAGTTTATATCGAGTATTTTACTTTGTCAAACTTTCAGTTGGATACTGTATACGAAAGCATTATTTACCTGTCTGGGTATTTTTCAAGGAATGGATTTTACGTGATAAATACAAAAATAGTTCTAATGTTTTTGTTTTTATAATAAAAACAACTAGTCATTACAGACACAAAACAGCAAAAAGATGTTGATGTTGTGGTAAAATGAAAATGAAAATATTTTTTATTCAAATAGGCCTTCACACGCACTTATGAATAGTCCGACTCTAACGCTCGGTTCGGAAGGTTGCTTTTACTGAGAAGAGCCGGCAAGAAACTCAGCAATTACTCTTTTCAAAACCAACTCAGATTTATTACTTTAAATTATTTATCTAGTCTCACTGACAATATATGTGTGTTATAACAAAAAAAAGAAAAGAAACAAAATGATGAGTGACTTAGTTAATAAATAGATAGCAAATTTAAGCAGACCAGCCCCCACAAGCAGCACCTGTTCACAAGTATGACGCATGTGGCAGCCATCGGCCTCCTCGCACATATTGTAGGGAAGTGAGCGACCCGCCACACGACGCCGCCGCAAGCAAAGGCCTCAAAGTGAGTATGACTACCTTAAGCTTGCAATAAAGAAAAACAATTTCACGGAATATGAACAAAAACACACAATATGTTATCACTGTTACCATTGACATACTTATAGGGCAAAAAAGTGTATCATAATAAATGTAAATGATATTACGCCTATTAAGAGACTTTAATGTCTAAAAAAGATCCTACTTTTCTTACGTAAACTATATCTTTTTATTAGAGATGTGCCGATTATGACTTTGGCCGACTTGCCGATTAGTCGGTTGTAAAGAGGCTAGTCGGCCGATTAGTCTAAACATCTCTACATCGGAACATCTCTACTTTTTATACAACTGAAGCGCAGTTATGGCAAGTAAATATGAATTAGAATAATTTCCAGACAAGCGAATATGTATTACCTCTTTATATTAGCTTAGCATATAAAATGTCACTGTAGAAATGCACATTATTCAAAACAGTCACATCGATCATTCAGATTTATCGAGATGCATAGATTTACTTTACATTTTGCTAGAATTTGCTTCCAAATTGCGACTACATAATACATTGTGATGTTTTTTTTTACTTCTTTTCGTAAATCTTTAGAATCTTTTCGTTATCTAAAATTTAATGGAAATTACTTCGTAAAAAAAAAACAATATACTTACAATTATAAATCAAAATAGTAATAGCTTTATCTATATTCTATTATTTTCTGGCTACCTAGGGCAATTACCGTTAAATTGATTCAGCGACGCCGCCGTCGCCAACCAGCGCAAAATATCCTATGCATTCCGAAGTGATTCGATAACTGGCCTGTCCAATCCCCCTTATATGTAATTTCCACGTCACCCTAGCGGGGCGTCTGCCTTATCAATTTGGTCACCCTACCCTTTAGACAGACTAAAAAACATTGAGTAACAATATTGAAAATCTGCACAAATTTTTACGTTCTTTGATGCTTGTTTGGTTACTCTGTGGCATAAAAGTTAACCATTTAGGGGTGGCTGAAAAGTGATTTGTCGGTAGCCCAAGGCGACGGAAGAGAAGTTAATTGCAGTCGAGTAGGTATCATAGATCCGACCAATGGGACGGGCTGGTAATATTGAGTCAAGCCTATTTTACACTTATCTACAACGTTTTGACGCGTCTCGTTTACTATCTGTGAGATCCAATCACTTTTAACAGTCTTCGAAAATATTTTGCTCAATCTCTGTTTAGATGAGATAATTATTTTAAACTTGAATGCACCAAATATAGCCATGAATAAAGTGGCCTAAATGAAGAGCAATTAATTAAACTTGAGACCCTTCAAAATTTATGCAAACAATTCATGTTTGGATTAAGCAAATTTAATCACATCTCTCAATTTTGTAGTCAGCTCAAATGGCTTCCTATCTGCTTTCGCCAGAACATATACCTACATACTTGCGCTTCTATACACTGTTCTATTCAATCCAAAAGCCCCATCGTATCTAAAAGGACGCTTCGCATTTCATAGTTTTCAACTGCATCATCTTCGCACCTTTTTCTAATCTCTTCTCACTCTTATACTCAATATTTCACTGTGGAAGCTCTTCGTCTATGGAATTATCTTCAGTAGGATATCAGACGACAGATTCTTTCAAATCATTAGTCATTTCGCATTTTTCACTCTTTTAATTAATAATTTCTCTAATAATTTTCTTACTTCCCAATTCTTTATTCCTTCTTTCTTGGTTGTTATTATTAATATTATAATTTATTGGAATACCTAGTATGTTTTTTATTATTTGTCTTTAAGTATATTGTTCTACATTGCTTTATAAATGCCGTTTCCTATTATCCAAAGAGATTGCCTGGAAGAAATCGTCTAAGCGATAAGGCCGCCTTAGATTTTGTCACAATATTTTCCTTGTTTTTGTTTGTGTGTACCATACAGGTACAATAGTGTATTCAATTTTATATCTATTTAGGTAAACTATTTTCAAATACAAAATGAGAATATTATGTTGCGGTACTCCTCTTTCCAGTACCGATATGCTGTATTGATCAACCGCGTGAATTACCTCCAATTTTGTACATTTAAAGTTAATAAAATGCATTCCTATAATTTTTATAGAATGAATAATAATTTATTAAGTTTAGAATAACAATTAATTTTTATAGCGTGAGGCCATAGATACATTGCAGTGTTGTGTAGTTGACAGCCCCGGGAGTTGTTTCCCTTCCGCGTATAGAGGGCGCGCGGGAGTGGTACGCGCCGATGCGCGCGCATTCAGGAGTGCACTACGAGACGCGCTGCGCGGTGCCACGGGATTCCCCGCGCTCCTAGTGCTCATTGTAATTGTGTGTGATTGTGCTTGTTCGACTAAGCATTAGCCTGGTTTCATGTTGTGACTGTGTTTTATATAATAAACGGCTTACAAACCAGACATGCAGCGTTTCAGACCACCCCAATAGCCTACCCAACGCTATAAGTGGCTGCCCAACGTGTGTAGGTATAAAACGCGTAGTGAAAAGTTTGTCGTGTGTTGCAACGAACACTACAAGTGACTTATCTGGGACTTATATCGAACCCGTGTTTCTTCGGTATTATTCGAGTAGCGTGTGTCTTATCGTATCGAAAATGCCGCGAACACGGTCTGAAGATCGCTCGAAGTCGAACAATGATGGCGGCTCGGTCGCATCCACCAACATTACAATGTCTCAAGAAACGCTCGCAACTTTGCTCAATACTATGCAGCAATCCCAACAAGAGTTCTGCCAGCAATTATTACGCGAAGTGCGGTCGTCAACGCCGCATAGCAACGTGTCTGAGGTCCAAGCATCGGGCTTTGCATTTGGCGCGAATGGGAACTTCGCGAAATGCACAACGCGCTATGGCGGACGCGCGGACGAATCTTTAGAAAATTTCATAGATGCGGTAATTACGTATAAAGATTGCGTCGCCGCTTCCGATGAAAACGCCCTACGTGGTTTCTCAATGTTGCTGGAAGGGCCTGCTGCTGTGTGGTGGCAGGGTGTAAAACGAACCACCAAGTCGTGGTCGGAAGCCCTAGAGCGGATAAAGAGTGCTTTCGGCGACCGCGACCCGCCACACCGACTTTACGTAAAACTGTTTTCGTTGACTCAAGGAGAGGAACATACCGACCTGTTCATCGCCAAGGTACGTGCGCTGTTGGGCAAGTTCCCAAAGGACGACCTATCGGAAAAGGTGCAACTGGATATGGCGTACGGGCTGCTAAGTCAACGCATTAGGAAGCGTGTATGCAGAGAAAATGTTAACAGTTTCGAAGAATTATTGCACAAGTGCCGTAACGTGGAAGATTCCCTGAAGGAGGCTAGTCCAGGTCAGGCTAGTAGCTCGTCTCTCGCGAGATCACGTACGCAGACGAGTACGCGCGTAGTATCGTCGTCCTCGCCGCGGAATGTACCGGCCGCCGGCGCTACTGCCGCCGCCGAGTCCGCCGAGACAGCCACCGCCGCCGTTGCCAAGGACAAGAAGCAGTTTTGTATATACTGCAAACGTTCAGGCCACGTTAAGGATATGTGTGAGAAACTTAAGCGTAATAGTGATAACAATGATAACAATGTTGACAGTAACTTAAGGCTAAAAAGTGAAATAAAGTGTTACGGATGTGGTGCCGCGAACGTTATAAAATCTAAGTGTAAAAACTGTTCGGGTCAGCAAGCGTTTTATTCAGTTGATAACACGTCGCATAGCGGAGCCCTAGCTCGTAGCAACGGTTATTATAAAGTGCACGAAACCCCCGCCGCCGCCGCCGCCGCCACCGCACCGGCCCCCGCACGCTCGCGTCGACATCGGAGGCCCTCGGCTCGCTCGGCCGCCGCTGGCGTCCCCGTTGTCCCCGCATCGCAGCGAGTTAACCCGCCAACGCGAATGTTTGTACAAGGTAACCCTGCGCGTGCCGCGGGTGATTTAAGTTGCTGTATTGATGTTATTGATAATGATTGTAATATTTATGATAAGTCTTGTGTTTCGTTGAAAGTTAACCCTACGCGTGCCGTGGGTGATTTATTTAATTGTAATAATTATGATAAAAATATTTCGCGTTTTAATAACACTAGTTCGTCCGTTCAAGTTAACCCTACATGTGCCGTAGGAGATTTATGTAACTTTAATGTTGATAAAAGTGTTTCGTGTATTAATAATACTTGTGTATCTAGTTCAGATGATAGTTATGGTTGTAACTTACCTTTTCGTCGCCCCGTGTTAAATATAAACATTCTGGGAAACTGTGGTACTGCGCTCGTTGATTCTGCAGCTACTAGCTGTATCGCCGGTCACACGCTCTACGCTCTCCTACGCAGTTTAGGACACCCGTTAGTGCCGTCGACGCAAAATGTTAGGTTGGCGGATGGTGTTAATAGGGAGATGAATGTACTTACCACGGAGGTAAAGGTGACACTACACCATAAAACTAGAGTAGTCAAGTTTTTGATTTTTCCTGAAACTAATAATAATGAAAGCTTGTTAGGTATTTATTTCCTTACCTTATTTAACCTTGTGTTTAATTTTGGTGAAAGTAAATGGCACTTTGCGGAAAATAGTGAACAAAAATTCGATATACAGTTTGAAAAGGTTTCGTCACCTGTATCTTCGTGTGCCGCCTTAGAGGTACTCCGGGACGATGAGGCGACTTCGCTTACTTCCGAACAACGTCAGGTTCTTGCCAACCTCCTCGTGGAATATGAGGATATCTTTGAGCCAGGGGGAGACGCGACTCCGTATGCCGAGCATATTATTGATACCGGTGATAACCCCCCCCATTGCTGTCCCGCCCTATAGGTTGACGCCTGCGAAGAAAGAGCTTATGCGGGCAGAGCTCGACAAGATGTTGGCTGACGATATAGTCGAGGAGTGTGAGTCCGCTTGGGGGTCTCCCGCGCTCCTAGTGCCGAAAACTAATGGTAAGGTACGTTTTTGTGTTGACTATAGGAAGCTCAATGCGGTTACGAAAACCGACGTCTATCCGATGCCGTTGATAGACGAGCTTGTTCAGTCTACAAAAAAGCATTGTTTCATGAGTACCCTTGATATGCGCAGTGGTTTTTGGCAGGTTTCCGTCCATGAACAGGACAGGGACAAAACAGCATTTTTGACGCCGTTAGGTTCGTTCCGTTTTAAACGTATGCCATTTGGCTTGAAAAACGCCCCGTCAACGTTCCAGCGTCTCATAGACAGGCTTCGTGCAGGTGCCTCACTGAAAAACGTGACCCTGTTGGCGTACCAGGATGATCTCTTGCTGATTTCAGATGGTAGCTTCGAGAAGCATGTTTCAGATCTGCGCGCAGTGTTCGAGAGGTTACGTCTGTTCAAGTTACGCGCAAATAGAGAAAAATGTGTCTTTGCACGAGACAAAGTAAAGTATCTTGGTCATGTTATAACACAGGATGGTGTGTCAGCTGACGAAGATAAGGTCCGTGCTGTCCTGGACATGAAGGCACCCTCATCGCTGCGTCATCTTAGAACCTTTTTACAGACGTGCTCGTGGTTCAGAAAATTTATTTCCAGTTTCTCTGCTGTCGCTGAGCCACTGACACGCTTACTGAAGAAGAATCAGCCATGGTCTTGGGGATCAGACCAAGCTCGTGCTTTTGAAGAGTTGAAGACACGGTTGTCTTCAGCACCGATTCTTGTTCAAGCTGACTATAGTAAGCCATTTGTGTTAAGGACGGATGCTAGCAGCTACGCCATAGGTGCTGTGTTGTTACAGGGCGAGGGTAAAGACGAACGCCCAATAGAGTATGCTAGCCGTCTGCTCATTCCAGCCGAGAGGAATTACAGCACGACGGAGCGAGAGGCACTCGCTGTTGTGTGGGCTGTCGAACGCTTCAGAGGATATATCGAAGGTCATGAGGTCATCATAGGTAGCGACCATCAGCCGTTAAAGTGGCTCCTTACTCTAAAGTCGCCATCGGGTAGGCTCGTTCGATGGGCTCTTAAACTACAATGTTTTAACATTCAGTTTCAGTATACGCCTGGTAAAGCCAATGTGATCGCAGATACACTTAGCCGTCCGCCCTGTAAAGAAGAAGAGAAAAGTCAGTGTTGAATTTGTTCTGTCATCATTGACTTACCCGCTAGAAGTCCAGCTGATCTCCGGGGTGCGCAGCTCGATGATCTGGAACTAAAGAAAATTATTAGTGATCTAGAAGATACGTCTGATGCTGAATCTATAGGAGTTAAACGTTGGTCAGAAAGAGGCTATTTCTTGCAGCAAGGCGTCTTATATAGGTATAATCCGGATATAGATAGTGAAGAGCCGCAGCTGGTAGTTCCATCTTCCCTCCGCTCTGAAATTTTAAAAGAATGTCACGATTCCGACATAGGCGGTCATCATGGAGTCGATAGGACGTACAGCAGGGTCGCTCAAGGTTTTTATTTCCCAGGTATGCGCAGGATCATCACAGACTACATCAAGACCTGCACCACCTGTCAAAGGTATAAGTCCTCAAACACGAAGCCATCGGGTCTCTTACAGACTCCTGTTTTAAACCAAAGGGGCGAAGTGTTGGCCATAGATCTGTTCGGCCCGCTTCCTAAAGGAGACAATAACGAGAAATGGATATTGTTGGTAGAGGACACGGCGACTCGTTGGACCGAGCTGTACGCCTTGAAAGAGGCAACCTCGGAGGTTTGCGCCCGTACGTTAATTGAAGAGTATTTTCTTCGTTACGGTTTTCCTCGACGCATTGTATCGGACAATGGCGTCCAGTTTGTTTCAGCTGTTATGCAGCAATGTATGTTCATTTTAGGTATAAGTCAAGAGTTGTTACCTTTATACCATCCGTCAGCTAATCCAGCCGAACGTAAAAATAGGGATTTGAAGTTTCAGTTGTCACGTCTAGTTGATACCAACCACTCGTCATGGCCACAGCACCTTCCTGCAATAAGGTTTACCATGAACTCGTCGGTGTGTCAAACTACTGGGTCGTCTCCAAAATATGGCAGCCCTAATCTTACCTCATGTTTGCCAGGGAGCTTCGTTCGCCACTCGACGTGCAGCATGACATTAGGTCGATTCTTAATAAGGATAATTTTGTTCCTCAGATAACACCCTATTTGAAAAGGTTTATTAGTAGTTTAGTTTCTGTAAGAGAAAGAGTTGAAGCTCAGCAGGACCGACGCAAGGAATGTGCGGATAAGTCCAAGAAACCTGCCGAAGTTTTCGAAATTGGAGATCAGGTGCTCTTAAAGTCTCATGTCCTTAGTAATGCAGCTAAGAATATATCTGCTAAGTTCATTCCGAAAAGAGATGGTCCATATGTTATTGCAAAAAGGGTTAGTCCTACAGCCTACTGTATCGCAGAGTTAGATAACCCGGAGGGTATCTTAGGCAAGTTTCATGTATCCGAGCTCACGCGTTTTCATTCCCGCGGTGACTCGCCTCCTCGTCCCGTAGTTCCGAAAAGACACAGAGGACGTCCACGGAAGCACGTTTGTCCCGTTTGTTAATTTGTATGTTGTGCGAGTTCGTGAGCGAGGGCGTTCTCACGACTCGAGGGGGAGTGTATAGCGTGAGGCCATAGATACATTGCAGTGTTGTGTAGTTGGCAGCCCCGGGAGTTGTTTCCCTTCCGCGTATAGAGGGCGCGCGGGAGTGGTACGCGCCGATGCGCGCGCATTCAGGAGTGCACTACGAGACGCGCTGCGCGGTGCCACGGGATTCCCCGCGCTCCTAGTGCTCATTGTAATTGTGTGTGATTGTGCTTGTTCGACTAAGCATTAGCCTGGTTTCATGTTGTGACTGTGTTTTATATAATAAACGGCTTACAAACCAGACATGCAGCGTTTCAGACCACCCCAATAGCCTACCCAACGCTATATTTTGTTTTAATCATTTCAAATAACCTTATGAATATAGTTATGTATCTACTAACAGTTACTGGCTACGAATTTTACAATTTGTGTGTGTGTGTTTGTTATCACTCAGCTCCGAAAGGAATCAAAAAGGAGAAAATATCAAATATAAATTATTAAAATAGCTTCCATAGACGAAATGTGCACGATGGTAGGTATTTGATAAAACCCGCATGGCTAGCTACCACCCTCAAGTTTAAACTGTCACCAGTGAGTTCCTGTAGCTGCACTTGAGAACCAGATCACTCATCATTGTGAAATTGTGTTCAAACACAAGCCTATATATATATATAAGGTCCTAATAAATGAAGTATTCCGAAAAAGATAAAATAAAAATATTAAAAAAAAAAACCTGTAATTGTACTTCATAAATAAATAAAATAAAAGTACTTTTTAAATGCTTTTTTTATTTTTAATAATAAATTTTACACCTGATTATGCTGTTAACGGTTTTAATTAATGCTTAGTAGTGATGAAGTACAATTTCAGGTTTTTTTTTTCATTAAAATTACAACCGAATATTTTTATTTTATCATTTTCAGAATACTTACGACCTATACTATCATCCCTCAAAAGGACCGTACTTCATTTATTAGGACCTTATATAATAAAAACGTTTGCTTGACCACAATTTGTTTCCATAGTAAAATCGACATTGTGTATCAAAATATACAAATCCCAGGGTCGAGACAATTACAAGGAACTATCGCTCGAGCAAATCAACGACAACTGTGTGTTATGTTTACTTTAAACAAACAAACAAACAAACAAACAAACAAACACACGAACACGACGAGCCGGAAACCGCAACAATTTGGGTCCAAACTGAATGTTTACTCAGAAAACTACAAATTTACATTTACACTACAGGACGACCGTACTTCCACAACCATAAGGTTCACAATAAGGTATTTAATGCTCAGATAGTTTGGCAACAATGGCAGACGACCAAAATTTACAAGCGACCGGCTACAATAGTACAAGTTTAGGCTTTTCAGATACAATCTTTTTATTTTGTGTAGAAAAAATATTTACCGCATGGATCAGATGAGATTTTCATTGTTTCAAAGTCCAATAAAGTGGGAAAATAAGTTATTTATTCTTCCTAATATTTTGAGCAAGATCTGGCCTCAGTGATCCTATCCTTTTGGAAAGAGGTCTCAATTTCTGTAGGTATTTCTAAGGAAGAAAAGATATCTTAACATAATGCCCAGGCTTAGTCCATTCCAGATACTTTATATTATAGATTTTACTTTTGTAAGAATATCCATTCATATATAATATTGACATCCATACCTAATAAATTTGCTGTGTAATATACGTTGGCAAACCTAATAAATAAATAAATATGTATAATATAAAAAAAAAACAGTCCATGCTTTACTGACATTCAGAACTGTCTCAGATTTTGAGTTCATTTGTATTTTTCTCCACAATACCAACCAATATACAGTTAATTATTGCAATTGAGACTGTTTCATAAAGCAATAAAGATGAAATTGGGCCTGCTTCATTCGTATTTTATTTAGCGGTCCCTCCTACATCTGTTGCAATGGAACTTGGTGCTATTGTTTCAACTTACTTCCGCAACTGATTTCCTTGTCCAACAACATTTTCAGTTTATGAAATCAGAAAGTGCCCCTATTACAAGGGAATATGGTTGATTATTAAAAGAACATTTAAAATTAAATAGAATTCAAAGTGGATCTCTCTAATTAGATATTTCGCGTAAATTTGAACAATTGCAAAATTTTGAAGTATAAATAACATTATTCGGGAAAAGTTGCGGCAAACAATCTTCTATGAAATATAAATTATATATAGTAGTATATAAAAGTATGAAAGATAACAGAAATTATTTTATACAATATGATTTCATTCAAATAAATCTATGGGAAAAAATTAGGCGACAGACTGTCATTTTTATATTCATCCATATCATACAAGACTATATTTTCTTTTCCTTTCTTTTTCGATACAATACAAGAAAGTACTAGAATTATTTGTTTGAATTATAGTAACTTATTAAAAGTGTACCTGTAATGGTAAATATTCTGGGACATTATTCCTCACACACGGCCATCTGACCCCAAACTAAGCAGAGCTTGTACTATGGAAGCCAGATAACTGATATACTACATATACTACTTTTCTTTTGTAAATACATACATATATAGATAATAACACCCAGACTCAGGACAAACAGAAATGTTCAAGCACACAAATGTTTGTCCTGAGTGGGAATCGAACCCACAACCTGCGGCGTGATAGATAGGGTATCTTACCAACCACGCCAACCGACCCGTCGTAATACTTCGTAAATTAACTATCAATTATTAAAAGATTTTATGTGATGCTTTCTAATAATTGGATATTAATTATAGAACGTTAGTTATTCCTAAATAAAAAGATCCCCTTTAATTCACAGAATATGGAATTTATTTATGAGTATGCCTTTTAAGAATAAGTACAATACGCTAAGATTATGCTCGACCCCACAGTAAAACCTTTCAAGTATTTAATTAAAATGTAAGTACAAGCTATATAATATAAAAATAATTTTATGATAAATACAGGGCTCTTAAGGTCCTTTTTAGAATCTTTTTAAACAAAAGGCGATATGAAAGTAATCCTCTGTGTTAATTTAAAAATAATATACTTAGAATTTATTTTTAAGTATTTATATTATCATTGTGTAAGATGCGTAAATAAAAATTGAACACTTATACTTATCATGAATTAATATATAAAAATAACCACAAACAGTCAAATCAATCAAATACAAATGTTTATCTTCCGAATACTTAGAGAAATAATGGAACAGTGTCGGCAGTTAGCGCTTTCGATATCGTCACGTCGCCGTGTCGTCGTCGATAGCTGTCTATTATGTTAATTAAAATACTCAGGGAGTTCGGGAGCTTGGTTATCGCGAGTACGTATGTTGCCGCCATGTTATGTAACACACGTTTTCAACAAAACTTGAGAATGTATGGGAGCTGTTGTTAATTGTCAAATAATTTGGTGGATATTATATAAGGAGTCTCTATAGATTTGAATAATAGGGAAAAGAGTTTATAGTTGATGACTACATACAATTATTTATCTATTTAAGTATATATTTAAAAAAGTTATAATTATGTAGTATTAGTTATCTGTATCCATACAACAAGCTCTGCTTAGTTTGGGATCAGATGGCCGTGCGTGAGGAATGTTCAATGCATTTATTTTTACCAAATAGACGAGGAATTAAGGCTTGGAAATTATATTCCAAATTATTTTGAAAAAGTCACAAAGTTTTTCTCACAACCATCCAAAATACGATACAACCGTACATTTTAATGCTCCAATGTTTACCTAACTCAAACACAAAGAAAAATGTAACAAAGCCGAAGGTAGAGTCACACGCGACGATTAATTTGTCATTCGTTATTCATCCGTAGCAGTAAAGAATTCGAATTAGGGATGTATTAGCATAAATAAGTCGGTAGTAAAACGTTAACGCCTGCGTTTTGGGTTGCTTTGGGCTCAGCGTCAGTCAGCGCGCGTCGCCACGTGGTACGGAAATCGTAACTTATAAAATGGTATAACCCTATACCTTCGTAACGTTGACCTTGTCTAATTTAGTGATGATTTATTAGTTACAATGTTTTACCTATTGGTTTACCTGCGATCCAGAAGATGCTAAGTTTTCCTGAAATAAAATGTATCGCAGTTCAAGTACTTTTGTAGTCAGGACGGTATTGAAATAAAATGAAAGAATTTATTTATATCTACTATTATAAATTCGAAAGTGTGTTTGTTGGTTTGTCCTTCTTTCATGAAGCAACAGAACAACACTACCTGATTACGTGGGTAAACCCACGGTGCGGAAGTTAGTAAATATTAAAATAAATACACGAGTAACAGAAAAAGGACAATCGGCTAATCGATTTGCAATAAATACACCCGATCAATTTTAATTGTAAAGATCTTGACCTCTTTCGTAGAAATGAATGCTCCCTTACAGACACATACCTACTTTGGTATCTTCAACTTGATAATACAAGTGAACTCACAAAAAAAAAGTAATTCAAGAATTAAATGTCTTTTGTAATTTCGCATTTTTAAGCTATTGTATAGCTTTTATCGCGGGCTTCGGGCTTTGAGCGCGGCGACCGACTCAAGAAATTCCGTAACGAAAAACCTAACACCCGGTAGACTCGATTGAAACCTTACCTGAATAATAAAACATAAAAAAATAAAATAAAAATTGAGTCGACAACGTATATCCGCAAAATTCGGTTTGTCGAGTATTTTGTTAAATTCTAATGGTGCAAATAGCAGTCGCCATATTGGCCGAGCACAGTACCACCATATTTTCAATGAACGCATCCCTGTCAGTCAGTATCAGTTTTTCTTTTGTTTTCCCTTATTTCGGGAAGGCAAAGGGTTCTAGCCCATACAGCCTAAACATGAGATGACACAGTGTTCTCAGTGTGTAAATGAGCCTTTATTGACAGCCTATTATTTTTGTTTCCCGTTGTTAAGCTATTGCATATCTTTTATCGCGGGCTTAGTAGTATAAAGAAAAAAATAAAATAATTAGCCCACGAGGTGACCGCCATGTGGAGCGTGGACTCAACGATCATTGTCCCGATAGTCGTGTCGGCAAACGGGCTTATAGCAAAGAGCCTCGATAAACATCTTGAGAGGCTCTCACTTGGTAGCTGGATCAAGGGTCAAATGCAGAAGGCAGTAATCCTAGACACGGCTAGGATTGTTAGGAGGTTCCTCACTCTGCAGCCCTAACCACCGGTAGCTTGGGCCCTGCCCCGCTGCTGGCGGTGTACTAAGATTAGGTTTTTTTTATAATATTATTATTTTTGTTTAGAAATATTGTAAAAAATGTATTCTTTTTAGGCTAGATTTTTTATAATGTTTTTGATTTTGATATTAATGTTATAAAAAAAGTAGTCTTAAGATAAAAAAATAAATAAAGGAGATAATAATAAAAAAATATATATATTAAAGAAAATATAAAAAAAATACTGCATAAATAAAAAATAAATAAATAATTCTAATTGCATAAGTTGATAAAAAATGCTATGCAATAGCTTTACCGCGGCAGTCCCCGAGTGCCACACGTTTTTTTTTTATAATAATATATGTATTTCGAAACAGAGATTTTTCTGTGAATTAATTGTTTTAAGCTCTATTCAAACTTCACCAATCTCAATATCTAAGGTCATTCAATGCCTGACTACTTCTGATACCGCTTCATGTCACTCAGACGATAAACCCTTTTACGTACTCTGGATTCTTCAGCACGGTTCCGCATACTGTGTACCGTTTTACGATCAGAATTAGGGATCCCTAGACGGTTGGCAAATTTATTTTCATAGTGATTTTGCAGCAACATTTACTTTTAGAATTTTTCTATTATTTACTATAGTAATTTTAATAGATAAATTGTTTGTTCGTTTTGTAAATCTAAGGTTAGATTTATATTATTATCTTTTACTCAACTCAGAAACAGTCAGCAGTCACTTTCGAGTTAGGTATTGTGGTCTTTCGATACGCTGATATTTTTGGTTGATGTTTGTTTCGGCATAGAAGTGGTGGTGAAATCAGTTACTACCTTTTATTTGAACATCAATCACCAAAGGCGCATAATAGTGATTCAGTCAGATACAGGGAATTTATATTGGTTATACATTGAATAAAACCTAAATTTAACCAAAAATGCTTTTATTTATGTCATTACGAACCCTGACATCCAGTAAAATGCGGGAAGTTTGAAAATCCCAAATAAACTCAAATATTGTAAAGATACTCCAAAATATTCAATGTCACCCTAAATAACGCACTCGCTCAGCATAATAAAACGAATGAAACAACAAATCCTCATTTATGAGTGAGACGCGTATTAACCCTCGCGAGGCTTTAATACGCACCGCACACTAAATAGATATACGCAGAAGGTTCACTAACCACTTAATAGGTAGAGATACAACGAAGGACCACTCTTGGCGTTCTTGGAATAAGCACGCATAGACACCTGTTCAGCTAATAATATTCACTGCAAGGGCACGAGACTCCCTTATTTCCTCGACATTAAGGCCATCCACCACGCGGGCTCAGAACGAATTAGCGCATCATGCCTCGGAAATTGATTTCTCAGTAATACAGGTTTCCTAACGATGCTCTATTTAGAGTCGCAAACTACCGTGCTATGATCATTGTGACCACTTGGAGGGAGCTGCCTATCTGTGCGTGCAGGAATTTACAGGATTATATTTTATAGGAAATGATCCTTCTGTTTATACTTACTTAGTCAGCATTCTACACCGTGCTGGGATTATGGAGGATGAGATAAGAGATAATTCGATACGAGAGGATTAGTCGACCGACACTAAATACAGATTACACCGACGTATGTACATGGCAGTTTGGGGTTACACCTAATACGGTACGGTGAACGACGTATCTACGTAATGTAAGATATCACGGGTTGACCGTAGAGAATAGAGGATTACTTTTAGTCGGCACTCTTTCGTTTTATAAAATACTACTGTTGAAACTGTTGAAAGTAATCCAATGTTATACGAACAAGAGGTGGTGTCGTATATTGCATAAGTTTGACATAACACGATAAAAACCTTTCGAAATAACTATTGGATCTCTTTTGATTGATTGCTCATGAGTTCTGGTGGTTTGATTATAAAAAACACGTAATTCAAAATATTTTTCTCCAGAAATAAATGGCAACTCTTTAGATTAAATGATTACGGTCTCATACATAGTAAAAAAATATACAAGAACATTGTAGAAATGATATACCACAAAACAATACACTGCAATTCAAATAAAACAACAGAATCTAAATATATATTTGTTCTATCGTCATCTTATCGTGTAGTAGTGAAAAAAAAAAACAGTTTTCATACACGTGGTTGCTTCAAAACGCAAAAGCGTAGTGTAGTAGTAACTTTACAATTAAAAATAAGCATCAGTGCCATCTGGGAAGCGACATTTGAAACTTTCCAATATTTACAATTCCATTACAACGTTTTTAGGCAGTTTATTTTGCATTTCTGTTCCAAATCTATTTGGAAATGTTTCCACGAGAGCATCGAAACGAGCGCGGATTCCAAACTGGATACAATAGTAAATTAGCTACCGTAAAGCAAATTCATGTAGTCCTGCAGCTAGAACATTAGTAATAAACATTATCTTATATTTGGTTATTTATTATTATCATCATTTAGAAAACGAAAGTGTCAAATTAACCCTAATAAAGGCTTGGATCGTCATACATTTGAGCTTACTTTAGACGGCCAAAAATCTATGGTGATTTGACTAGAAACGCATCTGACATATTTTAATTTCAAACTCGTTTGAAAACCAAGTATCATACACACACACATACACACGAAAAACCAAAAAATAATTATTTATTATTTCTTGCATTCATATTGTGGCTTCCATAGTCTGTCGGAGCATTATATCTGCATGGATAATTTCTTTATTTAGATTTTTATTGTTAACACCATAGTAAAATGGTCGAAGCTTTACCACAAATCAATAGACTGCAAACTATAAAGTGGTTGATTTATAACAAGTCACTAACTTATTTGTTCATTAATCGACTGCATCTCGGACAATACACGCTAATTACTACCTATTATACATACATACCTATATATAGTCCATTACTTTTGAGTAAAGTTTATTTCTTACTCAATTTATAAATAGCCTCACCCTTTAAAACCACACTACCACGCCACCATACGAGCCTACTACAGATTAGTAGACAAACTTGCTACCTATTTATGTATGTATTTATAACATAGACTTATAACATAGATTTAAGACATATAATTTTTCTGTAGAAATTAAACGTCTTATAATATCAATTTTCTATCCAGCTTCGCTGCCATGAAGATATTCCCTAAACTTTTACATTAACAATTTCATATAAATAAAAGTCACGGGCTCCAACACTACACAGCTATCTAAATTAAAAGATAAATGAGTATGAAATAAATATAGTTATGTATCAAAGTCAAAGTCAAAGTCAAAGTCAAAGCCATTTATTCAGTTTAGGCCCTAAGAGGGCACTTATGAACGTCGAAACTACTGAAGTTACCACCGATTCGGAAGTCGCCTTCAACTGAGAAGAACCGGCAAGAAACTCAGCAAGGTTACATTTTTTATATATTTTGTTTTTTTTTTTTTTTGGACAATCTGACAATGTTGGCTTTTTTTCCATTAAATTTTTTAACAATTTTTAAAGAAATATAATACACATAAACACAAAAGATGAAAAAAAAAACAACAAGAAAAATAAATAAAAAATAATAACCTGAACAAGTTCAAATTTATAAAAAAAAAAAAAAAAATATAGTATCTCTAAAATACTAAGTACTGGCTTCTCTATAAGTATGAACAAGGTGCACTTGTGCAGAGTGCAGCTATTTCCAGACATCTTTATCTTCAATGTAATGAGCTACCTTGTAATAGGCTTTTTCTTTCAAAACTTTCTTAATGTGAGATTTGAATTTGAAATCAGTCATCTTGGTAACTGAGAGAGGTAATTTATTATAAAAGCGTACACTACTTCCAAGAAATGACTTTTTAACTTTGGCTAATCTAAAATACGGAACAACTAATTTATCTTTTTGTCTTGTATTGATATTATGTACCTCCATTTTTGATTTAAACAATTCTATATTTTTACGTATGAACATTATATTTTCATATATGTATAGTGAAGGTAAAGTCATAACGTTTATATCTTTAAATAATTCCCTTAACGATTCACGAGGACCCATATTATAAATGGCACGAATTGCTCTTTTTTGTAATATAAATATAGATTCTATATCTGCTGCAGCTCCCCACAGTAAAACGCCATACGATAAAAAACTATGAAAATATGCAAAATAAACTAATTTGGCCGTCTCGACATTCGTCAACTGTCTGATTTTTCTAACAGCAAATGCAGCAGAACTTAATTTACCAGTCAAAGATTCTACATGAGGACCCCATTGTAGTTTATTATCTAATGTGATGCCCAGAAATACAGTTTTATCGACTAATTCCAAACTGCTGCCATCTATTAATATCTGGCTGTCTACTTGCGCTACATTTGGAAGAGAGAATCTTAAACATTTAGTTTTCTTAGAATTTAGTAAAAGATTGTTAACAGCAAACCATTTGGAGACTAGTGACAAAGTATCATTCACTTTAATAAGTTCTTTGTCTTTTCTATCTACTTTGAAAATTAATGAAGTATCGTCAGCAAACAGGACGATATCTGAGAGACCAATTACAACAGAGGGTAAATCATTAATATAAACTAGAAACAGAAAAGGCCCTAGTATCGAACCCTGGGGTACCCCCATTTTGACTAGGGAGCCCTTGGATGTCGTACCACTAATTTCTACTTTTTGTTGGCGATTACTTAAATAAGACAAAACAAGATCATGAGCAGTTCCACGAATACCATAATAGTTAAGCTTCAGGAGCAGAGTACTGTGGTCAACGCAGTCAAAGGCCTTGGATAGATCACAAAAAATACCAATGGCATCCTGCGAATTTTCCCAGGCTTCATAGATGTTTTTCAATAATTTTGCTGCCGCATCTGATGTGGATCTCCCCTTCGTGAAACCGAACTGATGACTATGTAATATCTCATGTTTATTGAAATGACCTAACATTTGATTAAGCAACAGTTTTTCAAAGATTTTGCTAAGTGCTGGGAGTACGGATACTGGTCTATAATCAGAAGGATTATCTTTACAGCCAGATTTAAAAATTGGGACTATTTTACTATACTTCATTAGATCAGGAAAAGTACCCTGATCAATGCATTCATTAAAAATATTCGACAAAATAGGTGCAATTACTGTTATTATCGATTTTAAAATCGTTACCGACAATCCCCATAAATCTTCGGTGCTTTTTAAATTGAGAGTATTAAATAACTTTATAATATCATTAGCAGTAACGTAATTAAATTTAAAACTGGGAAATGATTTACGAATATGTTGCTTAAGTAACGCTCCAGCCTCATCAGGGCACGAGTTGAGACTTTCAGTTGTTTTCCCTGGTATATTACTAAAGAAATTCTCAAAAGCGCTAGCTACTTCTAATTTATCCGATACAATTTCATCATTAATTTTTAACGTTAACTGTTCGTTTTTACATTTTATTTTTCCTGATTCCGTATTTATGACATTCCATACTGCCTTAATTTTATTAGATGCTTTTCCTATTTTGTTACTTAAGTATATAGATTTTGCATGAATACACACTAATTTAAATAATTTGGAAAAATTTCTAACATAGTTATGGAATTTCTCGTCGCAAGTGGATGATCTTAATTGGTAAAGTTCATACATTTTATCCCTACTTTTTCGGATTCCCTTAGTAGCCCAGTCACTAAATTCCAGTTTACTATTTACCTTCACTTTTTTGATAGGACAGGCTTTATTAAAGTCATCGCAAATAGTAGATAATAATTCATCATACAAGACATTGGGCTCATTACTATTATTATATATCTTACTATTGAGTTTATATTCCAAATTTGTGCTAAAATTGTCTAATCTTGCCTTTGTAATAGGTCTAATTTCTTTAATTACCTTAGAAACTTGAAATTTATACGGCAATTCGACAATCTGAGCCATATGATCAGAGCGAACACCACTTATGATTGATTTACCTAATATACTGCTATTACTTATTATATTATCTATGCAAGTAGACGAAGTGGCCGTTGACCGTGTTGGCTCATTAAACAACAAATGTAGGTTAAATGATTGAAACAAAGCAACAAAATTACTTTTTTCAGATGAGTTAGTAAGAATATCAATATTAAAATCGCCGCATAAAACTATTGACTTATTAGAATTAAATAATTTGCGGAGAATATCTTCCAATGTAGAAGAGAACAAAGAAAAATTAGATGCTGGTGGCCTATACACACAAACAATTATATAGCTTTCTAACTCTGCACAAGACACCTCACAAACGCGTTCCACTGAGAGGCTACAAATATCCTTACGTTCTTTGAATTTAATATTATTATTCAAAAGAATAATTGAGCCACCGCCTACTGCGGACACCCTATTGAATACACTGGCAACTACAAAATTTTTGATATTAAAAAGCATGGTTTCTGGTTTAAGCCATGTCTCAGTGAAACATAAAACATCTAATTTGATTTTATCTAATAATAAATCAATATCAAGAATCTTGCCAAAGAAGCGATTAATATTCTGATGCAATAATATAATAGAATTCCTGTGCTTCTCTGTTGTCGAAACTAAATGTTTAAAAAACTATTCACAGTATTAATAGTAGTATTACTATTTAAGACTGTTTCATCCCTTAACCTATTAATATTATATGCTACAAGAGTAGCAATCAATTTCTTGCATTTTTTAGGAATAAAAAATGTATCCTGTGTCAGATGTAAATTACTAACAAACTTGTTAGAATCAAAATAAATAAATTCGTCACTATGACGACATGTCACATTGTACATGAGATTATTCAAACGCCAAATATAATTATTCTCTGTATCAGAGTAGTTAGATGAGTATGGAAAAGCACATAACATAATTTTCATTACTTCTAAATTTATCAAAGAATTAAAACTATTTATTAACTCTTTTTTACTAATATGTAAAGCATGGCCAATTAGAATAATAATTATAGTTTGATCATCAAACTTTGAATGTATAATTTTATCTATTATTTGTTTGTAAGATGCTCCTGGCATACAATAATTTATTACTGAGTGATTTAAGTGTTTATTTAATATTGAGCCAAAGTCAGTCCCTATTTTATCTGAGAAAATAACTGTCTTTTTTACTAGAGGATAAATGTGATTTAATTGATTACTAACACCCTGAACAGCACTCTGACCGTTTGGAGATACTGGAAGCAACTCACCAGCTGGCAAATGGTCACAATCACAAGTGTGATTGTTGGTTAGTGATGTTAAACGGTCCTCATTGTACTTACATAAGTCAACAAGGTGTGTCGCCGCCAATATATGCTCATTTATTTCCTTCTGAGCATTCTCATACTTAGAAACTAGGTCCCTAAGACAATACTCTTTGTGCTCAAGGTCAGAGAGCAAACGCTCAGTATCAGTATCATATAATTTTTGACATTGGTTTAGTTTAATTTTACATTCCCTTAGGTTTTTTAAATGCTCTTTTCTTAATTGTACATTTTTGTAGAAACATTTTTGTTTTTTAACTATTGAGTTTGTTTTCCTAATAAATTTATTTAATTTAAGATATTTCTTAATTTTATTATGGCTTGTCATTAAGATGTTTGTTTTACTATGAACAGAGCTATCATTTGTTAAGTCAATAGTAACTACAGAATTTGCCGGCTGAGAACATGGATCACTCCCGATCAGCTCATCATAGAGGCTCAACGTGTTGTTGGTTTGGTGACAATTCGCTTCAAATTCTAGACAGCTGATTTTGTTGTTAGCTTGACTCAAGCTCAGTTCTAGACCAGTAATGCGAGTTAGAGCTGATTCATAGGTGTCACTGCAATCGTTGAAGGATGATACCACTTCCTGTAGGTGATCCCGCTGATCGAGGACTTCAGTGTAATTGTTGTGAAGCTCAGCCAGCTCCTTCTTCAGTTGACTATTTCTATTATTTATGTTTTTTACTTCAACCTCGCTTTCTTCACGTTCCTGCATCAGTTGGTCGCAAAGAACTTGGGTGGCCTTTAGATCTTGTAGGGCCTTTCTGAGTTTGTCCTCCAAGTCACGTGCACAGGCCTTGCGAGTCATCATGTTTACCGACATGATTCCACAGACCCTGAAGTGCAAATACAGAAAACTGAGTAGCGAAGAAAAAGCAATAAACACTAACTATTAGGGAACTGTTTCAAGATCAACTTGTTTATAAATTTATTATGATTAGTTTTAGGAATTATTTATCTTATTTTTTGATAACTAATTAAACTTCACAGTGTAAAATCATTTAAGTACTTAACAGAATTTATTAAATATATTATGTGAGTATTAAATTGGGGTACAACTACAAAGATACGGTTATATACAGTTATGTACAGTGACAAGTGTTTATGAGTCTGAGGCAAATGCTGTTGTCATCAACTTTGCTTCCACAATCAGTCAAACAAGGTGAGACTATAACGGTGCCCAAATGTGTAGTGGACGTTGCTCAATGTACTGAACGGTGTGCAGGATCAGTGTATGTTATGTTGTGTATGTCTATGAGCATAAATAAATACAATACTCCCCAGTTTTAATGATGTTGATTTCAAATTTTTTCCGTTTTGTACCGTCGGGTGACAGTTCAATTTATTGCCGTTGATTGAGTTGTGAATCAGTCACAAACACTTTTACATCAAATTTATATTGTTTACAATGTTTTTGGCTCTGAACTTTGAATATTTAGAGAAATTTAGAATTATTTAATTAATTTTAAAGATACGATACAAAATTTTGACGTCTTAACGCTGGGGTTGCCAGCTTGTTATAATTATGCAACCGCACGTATAATTAATTAATTTGTATAACCAACTTGTGTACTGCAACGTGTTATTTTCCAGCTACACTTACATGTAGCGCACACGTGCAAAGTTAAATAACAATTAATAACTTTTGAGTTATAGCCCGGAGAGTGGAAAACGTACTTTTTATAGTGAAAGGTGTTTGAACTAATGTTCAATATCAATAGATTTAGTTTTAATATCTTCTTAGGGTTTCTTTTTCAGTATTTTTTTGTATAATGTTATTTTTAAATAAATAGTAATGCAAACCATGTGACTTTAGTTTTCGAATGTTTAGATCATTTGTTTCCTATGGGACTAGTTGCCCCAGTAAAATTAATGAGGAATAATGATTAGCCATCTAGGCCCATGGGTCTAGTTTGACGTGGGTCTAGTGAAATGAAATGAAATTAAATAATTTATTCATTCAAATAGGCCTTCACAGGCACTTGTGAATAGTCAGACTCTAACGCACGGTTCGGAAGGTTGCTTTTACTGAGAAGAAGTTTAATTCCCTAAGACCCCCAATTTCCATTGATTTGTATACTTATGAATTCTAACAATAACTGTAATTGTATAAAAGTGTATAATCCAAGATCGATGTGTTCTTATACAGTGTGTGCAGTAAAACAATTTGTAAAGTGAACTAGGACCCGGGGACTAATACGAATACGTAGCGAAAAGTTTCAACTAATAAAGATTACTCGTTGCATTGCACGCGAGAGATGTAATTTCAAATGAATTATGGGACTGTTGTTTTGGAGTTTATATAAGTCACGTTTAAGATTGTCCCTTGATAAAAATAAATGAATTAAAATGACTATTGTTATGAATTGAAGTAAAAAATACAAACTATGATATATAGAAAACATCATCAAAGCCCTCGCTGCTGCCGATAGGCAAGGTTCCCAACAGGCTGGCAGCGTTCCCTTTTTGGATGGCCAAGCTTATGCGTTGGCGGAAAAGCTCCCAGCCCGTCGGTCTCCCGAAGCCTCGATGAGCTTGGATGATAAAATCCGAGCAAATCGGCGAGCCTCGAACCCCCATGGACCCATGGTTTCAACTGCGAATGGCATGAACGAAAAATTAGAACCAAGACAAGCGTATTTTTTAAATTTGGATTTTTCAGCACCGGTCGCAGCCGCCCCAGCGACTTTACAAGTCGCCAGTAAGTGGGAAGGAATGAATTATTATTTATGTAGTTCACTGATGAAACTAGGGTTTTCCGCAGTCGGTTTGTGTTTACCTGTTCTTTATAACTGGTCATATTAATAAAAAAAATCAGCTCGTACAACTAACATTCTACACTACCTAACTACACTCTTGTATCAAGTATTATAATGAACGTGACCGTCGTAAAGTTAATAATTTAATCAAACCCAACATCACAATACACGCAAAAAATGCGTGCAAGAATTTCATAATTAAGTGCCGTACGTAAAATACTGCAAAGAATCTCATAATACCTGCCTTCACAAAAATTAAAGCTTTCAACAGAACATTCTTTATGTGACTTCAATTAAAATCCTCACTCTTACGTGTACATTAAAAATAGTTTGCTCGAAATATGCTCACGATTAAATGACGTCGCATGATTGAAGTAATAAAAGCGAAATTCATTCTCTACGTTTTGGATTTTTGTACGACAACGCGGCATATATTTATACAGATGACTCAGCGTGTGTTGGTTCTCTACCATTGTTCTTATATTAGTTTGTTTTAAAGTTATGATTAAGTGGAATACGAACAATATTATAAATTGTGTATATCTTTGTTTAGTCACACTGTAATGGCTGATTGGGTTTGGATGACACTCGTCACTTAGATAGATAATAATCTGGATTGAACACTATACCCTAGGAAAATCATATTAGTTTTCATTAATTTTAAATAATATGCACTTTATTATGCACTGGTTCTTCTCATTTGAAGGCGACTTCCGAATCGGTGGTAACTTCAGTAGTTTCGACGTTCATAAGTGCCCTCTTCGGGCCTAAACTGAATAAATGGCTTTGACTTTGACTTGACTTTGACTTTATGGCTTATACACGAAAAAACATTTTTTATTGTTTTTTTTTTTATAATCAGATATAGGTAGATTCCACCTGAAGGTAATTCATTATCATCACTAAAATATACCGGTAAGTAACACAGTTTGTTAACTTAAGAGTTATATCCAGACAGGCGGGTACAACAAAGTACCTACCTTATCACCGCACAAATAAACTTGAGACTTAAATTGCAAAAGCAAACCCTGTAACTCACTACTTTATCACTCCAAAAATTATAAACCATGGTAATATAAAATATTTCATTTTACATAAAAATAACTTTCCGTGTCGCTAACAACCGGCTTATCACAGTTCATTGTGTATTTATCTGATATTCTTAATTACAAGCTTTTAAATATAACGGAATATGTGGAAAACTAACATGCACTGGAGTACGAGTAGTTTATATAAAACATGACTTAATTTTCCATGAGTTAATAATTGTGGAATAGTTATCAGAAATTGTAAGGATTTAGAAATAAATATTGCGTTATCTGTTTAAAGAAAATTGTCTCAGTAGTAAATTACAGTAATTTGAAAGCCTTTTGCCCGGTGGGTAGGGAACTTTGTAGTCCCCGCCTGGTTAGCTACCACCCTCAAAATGGAAATCAATCGCCAAATACCTAACAGTTTGTTCCCACAACTACACTTGCTTACCACCTTGAGCCACATCATCACATACCATAATCCTGGTCTAATGATTATGGTCAAACACAAGCTTAGACAAAAGTAAAAAAGAAACTTAATTTGTTTTGATCATTTTTTTTTTTATTTATTTACAAAACTATATGAGCAATATTTCATTATATAATCATGAAATTTTACACTAAATTAATTCTTATTGATTTTTAAATAAATTAATTCTAACATCTACATAAAATAACCAGCCAGTACAATCCAAAATTTGAATCTCGACACCGCCACAAATAAATGATACCGACCACTTAGAATAAATGTGAAGTCATCAACAATGATTCAGTGAAGACGGGCCTAGATATACCTACTGTACTAGATGTACCCTACCCCAAGATACAAGTGCGGCAGTGACCGCAAGAGGGCGCCGAGGTTCATGATATACTGTTATTGTCCCCCCGGCCCTCGCACCAAATGAATGGTCCTAGGTACGTACCTAGATATGATAAATGGTTTATAATAAAACACAAGTCGTGCAAGAATATTATTGTAGCGTTGGGGCATTTCCTTCGCACTTAAATTCAAGCATGATGCTTCAATTGATGCGTGTGCGCGGGTCGAGTTATATTAAGTGGGGAGACATTGTTAAATTGGATTTATGATCTTTCTACATCTATCTTCAGTCATTTAGGTACGCCTCTCCTAAAGCACGCCACTCTATAGTTCTTTCTTTTCCGCATCCAATCGTTCCTTAAATAACTTATCTGGTTCAAAAAGGTGGACGTTTTTCTTACCACGTCTGCCCAGGCGCAATTTAGTACGCCTTAGTACTTATAAGCTTCACTGGCCTTCGATCAACTGCTATCATTCATACAATGTATAATAAATCTTTCGTAGTACCTCTACGAGTATGCTACGAAAATTGTAGAGGTGTTGCTACGAACGCAGATACCGGGCTTCGTGGAGTTGGTTCCATTAATTTTGTGCAACTTGTTAAAAAAAACATAAATTACAATTATCCATACCACCATTTTGTGGAACTACACTCGTATGCTACGACATTGTTACGAACTATTAATACTATAGTGATTTTTAGTACAAAGCTTTAGTAACGAAAATGAGATACTGAACTCGGATTCAATTTGAATTTTCACTTAAAAGCAACTTCCTAGGCAAAACCGTCAAATGCTACGTTAGCTTACAATTAAGAACGTCGGGTCGTAAATGCAAAATGCAAATTATTTTAGCAGTGTAAAAATAGTCGTTGTATCCACTCCAAGTGCAAGTCGGAACTCATGAAGTTTCCGAGAGAGACTTAGTTTGAAATTCCGAGCGGTAGTGAAGTTAAGTGATATGTACAGTAAGTTTTTGTGAGTCGACAGCTCGGTTCATCAAGCAAGTCTGCGCGGCAGATGTTACCTGCTCGTCTCTTGTTTCATTAGGTACAGATGAAACTTATGAAAAAGATCTCAGTATTTTGTGCCATTTTATATTCATTGCAAAGCAAAAATCTGTATATGTAAAATGGTAAACTGACTGACTGTTGAAATATCAACGCACAGTCCAAGCCGCTGGACCTAGAAAAGACTTGAAATTTTTCACATAGTATACCTTATACAGTGTAGGTATCCACTAAGGAAGGATTTTTGGAAATTTAACCCTAAATAGAGGTTCGCGGGTGAAACTGCGGGGTGGAAAGCTAATAATTCAGTAAAGTTTAAGCATTTACATACATAAATGTTATTAGTATAGTTTAAATTTTTAAAAAAGTAGGTAATATTATTTGTAATAAATTATTTTATTGTAATAAGTTTTCGTGAGGATTAATTAGTTTACATAGGCGCACGCAATATTTACATACATTTAAACTTATTTTAAACATAATGCCAGACATTTTAAATTAGGAATAGTCTTGGGTTTCGCTTACTTTAATTAATTTTAGTTTCGAACTGAACTTAAATATTAATATAATGGTTTATATTGTTGTTACGTGTAGACATTAAAAAATCATTTAACATATTATGTAGAACCATTATTAAATTCTCACGATATATAAATAACGTTATTAAGAATTAATGCCATATTTAATTTATATTGCGATCAAATTTATCTATACTATCCTACTAATATTATAAATGCGAAAGTTTGTGAGTATGGATGGATGGACGTTTGTTACTCTTTCACGCCAGAACGGCTGAATGGATCTGGATGAAATTTGGCACAGACATAGATTATAGTCTAGAATAGTACATAGATTACTTTTTATCCCGAGAAAACATAAGATCCCACGGGAACGCAGGTGAAACCGCGGGGCGGAATCTAGTTAATACTAAAGGAATAGAGTTTTTTTGTTTGTTCAAAGGAGCTAATCTCTGGAACTATCAGTCGAATTTGAAAAAATATTTTTGCATTTGATAGCCCAATTCTCGAGAAAGATTATATAGGCTACTTTTTACCCCGGAATGCGGGTGAAACCGCGGGGAACAGCTATGTAACAAAATATTATACTCATACTCAGTAACGCTGAAATACAAATTTATAGATTGGGGGATGTGGGATGACACGGATGAGGGGTGGGGGTGAGGGGGCATGAAGGGGAGGGGTGAGGTAAGAGGAATCAAGGGGGGCGATGAGGTGAGTGAGGAATTTTTATTTTGAGAACGCAGGTGAAAGCGCGGGGAACAGCTAGATTAGTATAAATGATGAAATATAAGATCCTGAGACATTCCTCACACACGACCATTTGGGGGGCTAAAAAGGAAGCTCGAGCTATATTGAAAATGTAATTCATTTTTCTGAATTTACAAACACAGATCATACAGATCTTATGCAAATCAACAATTCCAATTCCTTTAATGAATTAAATTGTATATTGTGACTATTTTACATTACATCTGCCGAGAATTTAAAAAATCAATTGCATTAGTAATATCGGTATATATTTTTATTAATAGATAATTATACTTTACCCAGACTCCGAACAAACAAGCATTTTCATGCAAACAATTATGCAAGGCCTATAACGTGATATCATCAAGCCAACCAGCCTGTCAAACTATACTATAAATATTATTCAATTCTTAATTATAGCATAACAATGCACCATAACGCGATCGAATCAGGAATGAGGAGATCCGTAGACGAACTAGGGTCACCGACATAGCCCAGCGGATTGGCAAGTTGAAGTGGCAATGGGCAGGCCACATAGTGCGCAGAACGGATGGTCGATGGGGCCGAAGAGTTCTGGAGTGGAGACCACGGACCGGTAAGCGCAGCGAAGGACGTCCGCTTACAAGGTGGACATTGCAAAGATCGTCGGAAAACGCTGGATGCAGGTCGCCCAAGACCGGTCCTATTGGAGATCCTTAGGGGAGGCCTATGTCCATCAGTAGATGTATTGCGGCTGAGTTGCTGAATGTACCATAAATTACTTTCTTAATCTCAAACCTTTACCAAAGTGAGAAAAAGAAATCTCAATATTCAATTGTTTTAACAAACGTACCTAGTCGACGTACCGCGAGTGTGGGAAGTAAAGTCTGTGGAGGCGCACGAACGCGGCGCGACTAATTAATCAGTTAATTTGTAGTGTCGCAGGTGTGTGTGTGTGCCTTTATGAAATACAAAATGGTTATAATAAATGAATACCCATTGTGTGTAGTCTGAATTGAGTATAGTGCTGGCTTGTTGAAATCGTTGAATAGGAACAACAATACCTAACTGGTAACTAAATGACGATTAATTGTCATGAAACAATAAAAATCATTGTCATTTACAGGAAAACTATAAGTAACTTCTAAAATATAGGTAAAGCCGCGGTAAAACTATATATACCAGTATAATTCATGCCATAGTGCAGATAGAAGTAGTCCAAACTACACCTAGTTTAAACCAAGCATAATCAAGCGAGGATTAAGGAAAAAATATGCCAACAATACATGACGTGATTTTTTTTTTATAAACTACGAATTATTTTGTAATGTAATTAAGACAAGCCAAGTCAGCGTCGACGTAAGAGTATCACAACAATCAACATCTAAAATCGAATTGAAAGTCCCCTACCAAATGAACTCGCAACAAATTCTCGATTACGCTGTATCTCGTACTAGTGTTTATCACATGGCCCGAGGCGATCCGGAGACGCACGACGAAATAATTTTCACAAATGACGTTTTGGCACCGTAAATGACGGAAAACGGTCGGTAATTGCCCTCTCGTGATATAAATTGGCTGAGTGTGTAACCGGCAGTGGGTAGGGCTGAAATTGTTTACTGTTGGAACTCGAATGAATAACATCACTTTTTAGGTGTGAGGATTACAAATAAGTACAATTTAAAATGATTAGGTAAGTACAATGTACAACCTAAACTGAACAATTTCAGTTTATCTATTTTCCGCATCGATCAAAGGTTTTTCAATACTGTTAACTACTTTAATTTTCATTTATTAATTTGATTTTTATTAGTCAAAGTGTAGGAACCTTATTTAAAAATAAACAGATGCTAGGATATCTTTACATTTCAAACTCTTTTTATTCGAGATCCAGCAGTAGCTTTGATAGAAGCACTCCTGCAAATGAGGTTTACCGATGAAGCCCGCGCCCGCCCCGCGACCGTGCACAATTACCACGCACCAGCGGGGAGCCACACTCGATCGGTGCACAGGAATTTATGGGAGGTGGTTGGGCTATACAGTTTTTCATGTTTATGGCTAACTATTAAAGATTTGTGGTTTATAAATAGATGGTGGGGTACGAGTAGGTTGCAGTAAAAATTTTGAGAATTCGTTTCACTTAAAATCTTATAGTATGCAACTTAAGTTACCTTGTACCGATATTTACTTTGTATAGTACTTGACCAAACTATGATAATACATATCGAGGAATTGAGAAGTCTCATAATTAGTCTCATCAAATAAAAATAAACCTCACTATGATATATTTGATTGTTTAACAATACATCTAAGCAATAATTTAGATCACACGATAACCAACTGTCAACATAGAAGTTAACATCGATTTAAATTGAAATACAAACAATCGACAAATCAAACAGACGACGATCAAATAGAGTGACAGTGGCAGTATTCAATATGTCTGCGAACAGGTTATAATCCGAAAACGGACAATATAATCGAATTAAATGTACGCAGAGTTGGGTACAATATGCTAATACAATGTTTGCCAAATGTAGTGCGCCGATTCGATTCCAGTCAGCGAATGTGAGCACAGACATTGGACACGTTCAGCGTGTTTATCATTGTGCGGACACACATGTACATAATGTAGGCACACATGAGGCCGAAATGTACACACGTGCCTATTTATAATGCATTTATACTGTGGTGATTTAAATATGACCTGTGTACGGTGTCTTAAATTACACTGTTAACTTAACTAATTACATACTTTTAAGTCGATGATAGGTCATTGATAGTGATATCAAATCCTACAATGAGCTTGAACTTTCGGTAAAGGAAAATATCGTGAGGAAACCATAGCATGGTGGTAGAGTACTTTGTAGTACCCGCCTGGCTGGCTACCACCCTTCAGTTGAAAATCTGTCGCCATACACCTAGCAGTGTATGGCGACAGTTCCGGCAGCTACATTTGAGACCCAGATCGTTCTAGGCTTTGTGGTAAGATTGTGGTCAATCACAATTCTATACTTTCATAGTAAAGAACTCTATCAGCAAAACAAAAAAAAAGTAATTCTAATTAGTCCGTCAGTTAGATTATCAAAAAATATTAGACACGTATTTTTTCCTTTATCAAATCAATAAAAAATTACAAAGATATGTTGCACCATAGTTCAGGCTTGTGATGTCACTTGTATGTAAAAATTGTACAATACCGTGACGTCACGCGAAATTACAACGCACTTTATCATCGTCATTTTTTGTATTAGGAACTAAAGAAAAAATACGTGTCCAATATTTTTTGGTAATCTAACTGACAGACTAAATAGATTTGTTTTAGTCATCATCCCTATTATTAAGATGCTAAATAACACACATTATAACATTACATAATAGAAAATGTTACAAATCCGTTGTAAACTGACAATACCTTACTCATTACTTATCAATACTTACATCTGATTGATATCACAAAGAGCAAAGCAACCGAACCCTGAAACAATATCGAAGACCCACGTCAACATAAACATAATACTCGGAAGAAACAAGAGTGGATTAGAAATAATTTGTCTACGTTACTATGGACGGGTCGACGTTGAAACAAAGGGGCAACCAAATGAGAGTTTAGGTCGATAAATTTTAATCAAACGCCGAGCCGACTTCGCAAAATGAAGTTATGGACTATTCGCGACGGTTTACATGCTTACCTGATGTAAGTAAATAACAATGACGCGGCTTGATACGTCTTCGATCTTTGTATAAAATAATTATAAGTTATATGTAATGGATATTTGACACTCAATTAAGGGTGCTAGGTGTGAGAGAATTACGAAAGCTCTTTGTGCGAAAGTAGGTTGAAGTTTCTGATATTAAAACCTTCAAACGAAGGGGAAACAGCTGAATGATACACCTTTCGCCTAGTGATTTATCATTCATTGAGGCAATCCATTAAGTTGGCTTATGTTCGACAGAAGGCACTTTCAAGTTAAAATTATGATACTAACATAACTTTTCGTCCAAAGCATGTAAATAAATAAGTAAACACCAAATGTGTACATGAAACAAATTCACAAGTAATATTGTAATGTTACATGAAAACTGCTTTGATCCACAAAGGTCCCGACGTATGGTCCCCACGCACAACGCCAAGAAAGGTCCAAGCTGTTCATTGAATAAACTTCCTCTAGTGAACTTAGCGACGTCCCTCTGAATGTTCGTATTTACGCAGCCATCGCGTGAGATTTGTCAAAGAAAACTCACGACTTATACAAATACGGGAGGTAGAGACGAATCAACATGAAATAAATAGAAAGGATTGTTTTTGTGTGTGCATTCAAATTGTATGGGTTGTTTGCTTCATTCAAAACTGTACGTGTTGAGTGTTGTTTGTTCTAACAGCCTTGTAGAACACGTGTTTTAAATTTTTTGACCTACATTTGGTTTTTTACTATTTCTGACCACAACCTCACCATAGTTAGTGATGATATAGTTGAACTTAGTAAGTTAGCACACAAAGCCTAGAAAGGAAATGGCTCTCAAGTGCAACTGCCTAAACACATTGATAGGTGCATGGCGACAGATTTTCAACATACCGTGGTAGGTACTACAAAGTACCCTACCCTATATTTTTATTTTAACAATTATAAATGCGAATGTGTGATTGTCCGTCTGTCCGTGTTTCACCACCGATTTTCTCAGGAACGGGTGGACCTAGCAAGTTGAAATGTTTACCAGATACTGAGGTCTAATAGTCCCTATTTGGCAAATAAAAGTCAAGGTCCTGAGTCAACACGATAAAAAGATATGGGCAAATTTAGATTTTCGCGAAAACTTGTAAGTACCAAAATTTACCTTCATTTTCAACTATTTTATTTTTTGGATTTTCTCTTTACTTGTCCTATAAGACCTTGATTTTAACCAACCTTGACAATTCTAGGTCAACCGGATGTACCCTATAAGTTTTGGTTAAAAATTAAATAAGTTGAAATTAAAGGGTGTCCCCATACATACATACTTGACGCCAATTAAGATAGTCCTCTGAGTTGTATGGGCGCCCTTACAATTTAGAGGACTAGCTTAATTGTACGGAACCCTCGGTGCGCGAGTGTGACTCGCACTTGCCCGGTTTTTTTTTGCATATAGATAGTTCATTAAACTGAGAGTGATATAGGCTACTGCGGTGCGATATTATATTATAAATAAAAATGATAAAAACAAAACATTTACAAATTTAAATGTTAAATACGCTTAACATAATAATATAATTACACTTTATAAAGATCTAAACATGTGTACTAGACTGTAAAATCCCTTTATATTCAGTACTTATCTAACCAATTATATCAGTCTGGAGTCTAGGTCTCAATTTCACGTCCCAATAATTATCTACCTAGCAATATTTGTTTAGTCTTTGAACTTTTGAATAAGATTCTTTATATTTAGTAAATAGTTAAACTATTTACAGAACCATTGATATCAGTTTTATTTATACATACAGGGCTATTATTAATTGTTTAGTATATTTTTTTTGGGTTGAAAGCACTCAATCAAATTTTGCTATTAGATCGACAATGAAAGGGTGAAAAAAATTGTTGTTCCAAACATTTTGTTTCCTACTTTTGTATCGAACAGCAGTTTTTTTTGCGCATGAACCCTGTATTTAATTAAATAGTCTTACTATAACTGTCGTCAAAGGAATCTTAAGGTTTTTAGTTGATTATTCATCTTTTTCTACTAATGCTACTAACTTATAAGTAGAGCTATTGTCTATGGAAATGTGGACATCCAAAACAAACCTTTACTTTTATTATTTCCTCATATTTCAGTCCATTTTGGGATCACGTGTCGTCTCGAACATATTGCAAAAACTATATGTATGCAAAGAGGAGCTTTAAAAATACCGACCCCTAGTATCTCACCCTTTACGACCGTTTTTACATTTGTTTGCTTTTATTTTACGTCTCAATATTCTTCAATACATGACGCCTACAGTTTTGGTAGGTAAAGTTACAGCTAATTAGATACAAGGTTATGATTGCTTAGTAATAGTGAGTTCGAATCCTATAATGGAGGAAATATAGCACGGTGGTTGGATGTTGCAGTATCTACCACTCTCAAGTAAAAACCTGTCACCAAGCAACTACAATTAACATTCAGTTCCTTTCTATGATTTATTATATGCTTACCACCTTGGACCACATCATCATTTACTAGAATTTAAATACCTTTCCTTACCTCTGTAGCTACAGATAGAAAGATGTGGAGAAACCTGGAGGAGGCCTTTACTCTCAAGGAGGGGTTCTCATCTACTTAACTTGTTTTTTTAAATTAAAATACATATGTAATAAAAAAAAATAAAAAACTGGTCTATAAGTAAAGGAAAATGTTGTTATGTATATATGTATTTGTAGCAATGTATTCTTTTTTACTGATGAGAAATAAAAGGCTATTTTATTTTATTTATTTTAAATACCTTTCCAAATCTCTATTTATTTATTTCGCCTTACTATACTTAATACAATAATCTCTTCATAGTAGTTGACTGTCTTGTTGAACTACAGCGTAAAAAACATACAGTGGGCTATCGCGTTTGAGGTCACACTAAATGCCGCTTTGTATAGGCATTCGTCATTGCTGCATTGTGTCCCAAGCGAGATTGCTCGGTCTAGACGTATTCGTTGGCCGACTGTAAGAGTTATATAGACTGTGGTTGAACTATGAAAATCCAGATTTTAAAATAGCCACGTCTCTTTTCGTTATATGACATTGGCAAGTGACGGATATATTAAAAGCTTGGGGCTTACTATACTTGCTTTAAACCGTCTTTGGTTATACTGTAATAATAATGAGTGCTAGGTGATATGCAGACAAACAAGCTATCATCACTACAAAACCGACTAGACTATCCGTGATAATCTTAAAACAAACCAATAACAATAATAACACAAGCAGCAACTTCAGTCAATAACACACTTCAACTGTAAACACATTGGACCAAGTAATATAAAGTTAAGTAAGAGTTTGGTTGGAGCGGGTGGCGCTTACGTCATCTCTGACAGTGCCGAGTGGAGAGGTGAAGTGCGGGGTGGAGTTGCGAGGAACGGAGCGAAGCCCGGTGAGATTCCCCTACAACTTTTGCACACCTACTTAATTAGTGACACCAACTACGGATGATAAAGACTTGTGACATTTTTACATTTATCTACAGACATTTTTAAGGCGATGATAGCTCAGTGGTAGTGACGTCCGACGCCGCGGCGAAGGTCGTGGGTTCGAATCCTACAATGAGCTTGAGCTTTCGGTGAAGGAAAACATCGTGAGGAAACCATAGCACGGTGGTAGGGTACTTTGTAGTACCAGCCTGGCTGGCTACCACCCTCAAGTTGAAAATCTGTCGCCAAACACCTATTGGTGTGTTCCGGCAGCTGCACTTGAGAGCCAGATCCTTCTAGGCTTTGTGTGCTTACCACCTTCGGCCACATCATCACCTACCATAGTGAGATTGTGGTCAAACACAAGCCTATACAAAGTAAAAAAAAAAAAAAAAAGATACTTATTTGTTGGTAAGCACCTGCGTACATTCTTTAAGGAAGTTATTGTTGTTCATCAGTTGAGGATTCCCATATCACTCCATCTATATAAATAATTAAAATAGAATGCTTTCAGTTTTAGTACTCCTCCAGGCTAGCGTAGCTGCACTCAGTAAAAATTCCCAAATGGAATATACTCTCAAAGCAAAGTCAAATTTGAAACCGTATTATTCAGTTTATGCCCTAAGTGGGCATTTATGAAGTCATCCTTTAGTTGATTTCGTTTTACGTTTATTTTTAATTATATCAAGTCTAACTACTGTACAAAAACAACGTCCTCATTTTTAATATTTTTTTATAAAAGTGAAACAAAGATCCACAGAATTCCATTTTACATTTCATAAATCCGTCAACATTGCGCAACTCCGAAGTTTAACAAGTCACGGTTAACTATTTATTATTAACACTCTTCGTCTAGAACTTTTCTCTATCATAATTTATTACACCGAACTGATATCAACTTTTCATTTCAATGTAAAGTGAGTACATAAACTAAGTAAACGAATAGCTATTTAATATCAAGAAAACTTCTATATCTTAACTTTTTTATGAATGTTAGATTGTCTATTATATTTTTAAATATTTTAATAAACTTCAGTGTAATATATGGCTTTGCTTAAATAGCCTGAAAGGAGTACTGAACCCTGAGGTTAATGAAAGATATAATGCTCTCTGCGGCATGATGAACCTACTGATTTTCTTCTAAAAAGCTTTTTTTATTTCTTTTACAAATAACCCACTATTTTTTTTTTATATTAGTCACATAAACACTCTGTAAATGCAGGGAAACTAGTTAAATAGTCAAAATCCAAAGTCCCTTAGCAGAACATACCACAGAAATACCAAATACTGTTGAATAAAGCCTCCATACACCATCTGTAGCTACAGCCGCAACATTACGTTGAACCGAGGTAAACAATCTAAATCTCAGTGCAAGTTTGCAAATCATAACATAACATGCTGCCATCATCTCAATGTCTTCGGACTTGAGATCGTATGTACCTCGAAGACATCTAGAATGTTTGCACGAATACTTCACATCACGAAACTATAGAATGCCAGAAATTACGTACAGATTTGAAAATCTAAAATAGTAATTAGAAAAAACAGATTAGTAGGTAATGGTAATAGGTGTAATTGAGAATACTAAACACGAATTTTCTCCGATTTTAATTTTACCAGTTCTTTCAACCCCCTCATTAAAAAAGTACGTCTAAATATTAAAGAGAATGCAAAAAGTATACTTTTACGAGCCCCTTTAAAACCGGCTAGCTACAATCTCTCAAGGTTGGCACAATAACTCAGGGTTATCACCTACTGTCGTCCAAATAAAAGTGAAGGAAGCGGTCGTCAGCCTCGTCCTCGCCGCTAGGGCTGCGCGCTGCCCCCACTGGTGCTCGCCTGTCCGCGAGCGCTATCTCGACAACTTTTCTCGTTTAAACTTATTTCCTTTTATCTAGCTCGCTAGGGAGCGGACGCGCGTTCGACTTATCGCAGGCTTTATTAAATTACTTGATAATTTCAATCCCTAACATCTCGCGCAGCGGCTTGTTTATTCTTCCCAAACTTGTTCACAGAAGGCCCGGATTAAATTCCGTATTTTTTGGCGCTCGCTAAATTGCCCGAGAGTTTATGCAAAATAATTCGGTATTTTTGGAACGAAAATATTGAACGAATACTGTTTACTTCGTGAAAATATTGCCTTCATTGATACAATATTTAATCCATCTGAGTATGGTATTTGAGCTGGCATAGTTCTGTTGCTATAAATATAACATAAATGTGCGTCAATTAAACTTATATAAGTATTGTGTTATCCAATTGTTATGTGTTTTTAAAAATCCTCTTTATACTGTTTCTACCAAATCTAAAGCCTGCAAGCATTCATTCTGATACCTTATGAATATGTCACCTAAATATGACAAGCATGACAACTAAATACGACAAACAAACATTCATAGCAAGGATCAGAGCGATCGAAACCACTTCGTCTCCTAACCGTATTAAGCTCCCCTCCTCAGACCATCTGACCATATAACAGTGTTATCCACATGCAGACTTCCATTCCTCTGTGTAAAACACGAGCAAAGAGCCAATTCCTCCGACCTGTCATTGTGAAATTAACAGATTGCAATTACACCAGGGCGGCGAACGCTCACAGCATTCCATTACGGCCTTTAACTAAACCACTGAAAAGCATCCATTCGAATGAAATCGATTACTTAGTAGTCTATTCCAATAGACTCACGGCTAGCGAATAAATGGTAATGGAAAATATGTTCACATTAGCTACTTGCCGGTGGATGCTATATACGGTAAAGTTTGTAGTGTTATTCTATCACCAATTGACTCTATAATTATAGACTCTATTATAGAAGATGTTAGGTGTGTTTTTGTTGTATTTATTCAAATTATCATAAACGACTCCCAAAAAAACCACGTTAGCTGCAGCCCATTAAAATATTTGTTGCCTAATTATGAAATTAACCCCAAAAGAAAGTGTCACAATCTGTCCGCAAAAAATGTGGCGCTTCTTTTGAGAACAAGATTGATGAGCACAATTTGCAATATTAATCTCGCAGTTCGATCGCAAAGTAAATCTCCTAATGTCAGATAAGAGTTATTTAAATTAAATTTTATCTTCGGCTCTCTTTCTTAAAGACTTTATAATGGGGAGTCGTTGGAACTTTATCCAGCGGATACCCCTATCGAGACCAGACAAACTAATTGAACGAGTGCCATTTAAATGCAATTATTAAGGTATGAGAAAACTTCGTAATATTGTGAACTTTGGACTACGAATGTTTCTTTTTATGTATGTTACAATTGAAAAATCGAAAGTTAGTGATGTGTTTTAGTTTTTACTCGAGTCTCTCTGAATGCGAATTTTATGAGATCGAGACTTATACTATTATCTTCTACTAATATTACTTGCCTACCTAATATGCTAATGGTTTCGGTTGAAATCACTTTCAAATTACCTCATAATATAAACCAGTACCTAGGAGTTCTATTTACAATTTATATGTTTGTGTTTGAGTATAATCTCACTATGGTAAGTGATGATTTAGCCGAAGGTGGTAAACACACAAAGCCTAGAAGGAACTAAATCTTAAGTACAGCTGCCGGAACACACTAGTAGATATATGGCTACAGATTTTCAACAGGCGGGTATTACAAAGTACTATACCACCGTGCTATGGTTGTCTCACGATTTTTTCTTTCAACGAAAGCTCACTCAACGTCACTATATCGCCTTGAATATTAGGACATTCAAGTCTTATAAGCCTGACCCTTTGACCTTATGGTTCCAGTGTCGATGCCCAATAATTTAGTAAGTAAATTTTAGTGTAGTTATTCATATTAGATATGTATGATATATTAGAAGACAAGAATGCATTTAAATGAAATGTTCGCTACACAAACTATTTCATTAAAATTTTATAAACTTTGTTATTAGTAATTAAATTTTTACATAAATAAAAAAGAACAAAGATCTATAAAAAATGTCCCTTGCTGAGTTTCTTGCCGGAGTCTTCTCAGTCCAAGTGTATTCCGAACCGGTGGTAGAATCATTTGTAACGTTCATAAGTGCCTTATTACGGCCTAAACTGAATAAATGATTTTTGAATTTGAATTTGAATATATGTTTAAGTTACTCGAAAATAATTCTATACGCATCACATCACAGCTAGTTCTTACACGAAATTAAGTTTATCTCGCGAACTAAGTTAGAGGCTATTATAGGTATTATGCTGTACTCTTTGTAAACTTGTGTATCTCCGAGAAGATAGGCCGTTATGCCCATAGTTATGTAGATAAGTTTAGTTACACTAATATCGACTACATTAATGCTATCTATATTGTACGAAATACATAATATAAAAGTTTTAGCATTGTTAGAAATAACATAAATATTATTCTACACAATTCCAGATAAGTAACAGTAAGTAGCAGATTTATAATTAATCTTTATCATTTAATCCAATCTCTTTATCCTTAACACAAACTATGCGCGTACGTAACGAAGCTCAATTTGCAAAGGAACATTTCTACAAATCGAATTACAGTTTTTCCAGGAGCATTTTTTTTAGACTCAATCCGGCTGAGCGTTAGATAGTAAAATTAGAGCGTGCCCCGTAATTGTTTGGAGCGGGCGTTTTTACCTTATACAATCTGTGATACAAGCTAAAATAAACTTTATCCCTTCGAGATATAGGTTTAGGATGGTGTATCGATATGTTGGGGGATGGTACGCGAAATTAGAACAAAGGGTTGTCACCGGTAGAACGTCAATAAAGTTTAATCAGGCCCGACAGGCAAATGTAACTTACGTGCTATGTGCTCCGGCAGTACCTACTTTCTCTACACCCACATAAACACTGTTACGTTATTGTTCCTTCGATAACAAGTTGGCTCGATTGTTTATCTTAGAAAATTCGCTACCCACAAGTTTAATCACGGGTCTGAAGGAAATTAATGTAATCTCAATTTTCTTCGGATTATTGATTTCGGTACGGTCAACAAGTGAAATAGCTACGTTTTGTATTACTTATACATATTGCTCTTATTTAAATGTAAGTACAATCCCCATGAAAAATCAACAATAAAACAAAATATATATGAAAACAAATAATAATAAGTAATTTATATCTCATTTATTAAACAGCTAAAAATTTGCGCAAATCCCTGTGATAATATAAAGTCATAGCCTAAACCTTAAAATAATAAAGAAAACGGCATTATTCAAGTATTGAAGCGCACAAACATTTAGCTTGGACAGCAAACAGCAAATGAAGCATCGACTATTCACAAAGACATTGGCAGTGGAACCATCAACAGAACTGTCGTTACCTAAACAAACATATGAATAAACATCGACTATTCGAAGGTACCTGTCTATTAGTATACTGCAACTGTACTAATGTACCTACTGTGCACGTGTGCCTAAAATTACAAAGGTGCAGTACTGTTCATTCGATAGTGTTCCTTTGATAGTCTGCCCTACTCAAGGGCATGGAATCATGAGTGTGTGTCGAATTGTGTTTGGCAGGGGAAAGTTCAAAAGAGTTGTTTGGGACTGACGTCATTGTCCACGAGTGGGGGATTTTATTCTGTCTAAATTGCACAGAAAAAGAATGTTTGCTTTACATAAATATCCTGCCTGTCTCTGTCACCTGATTGATGGTAAGAGGTCACTGCGACATTTGCACTACCAGGTTCATAAATATTTTTTTTTTAAATATACCTACATTAGCTTAGATGCTATTGTTTTTGATTATTTGATTGTTAAATCATTATTTTACTGAAGGAATATAAATATCAGAATATGTCTCTACGTCAAGTTAGTAGAAAGCGTTTCCAAAACGATTTGTCCTATTTTAATAACTGTAAGGCAAAGACTCTTAACCTTGCGGAAAATCTTTTCCCATTTCCCTTTCAAGCGATTATCAAACCATTCAGTTTTATTGGCATCGATCTGGGGCCGAGTGTCGCGACATCTATCGCCCCACTCCCGAAACTTCGATAAAATGGCCGTCATTTTACGCACGACTTCATTTCTAATTTTCCGTCATTGTTTCAGCGAAATTAGTATTTGATTGCTTCTCAGGCATAATATAGCCTCTATTATGGATAGCCAATGTAGAGTCCGTTTTAGTGACGAAGACTTGGCGAGCTATAGGTAACTCGAGTTACTCAAGGACTTTTAAAAAACAATTCTTAATCATGTCAAAAAGAAAAAGCTTATTTTCACAGTTGATAAATAAGATATTACGATTAGATTTATTCTAACAACTACAAAAAATGCAACAGTTTTTATTAATTTGAAGACAATCTTGACTTGCAATGATAGGGGGGGACAGCTCTCAATGCCCAGAAGGGATGGAAGATCAGGCAATTCTTTCAGAAAAAACTCTCTGAATAGTCCTTAGCATATGACATCCGGGAATGTTAAGTTTAACCAAAAAAAAAGCTCGAAGTTTCTCTTCTATGAATAACTATAAAAGAATATAGAAGAGTATATTATACCACTATTTGTTACTACTATTCGTTAGTACTATTCGTTAGTACTATTCGTTAGTGTTATTCGTTAGTACTATTCGTTGGTACTATTAGATAGTACTATTCGTTATTACTATTCGTTGGTACTATTTGTTACTACTATTCGTTAGTGCTAATCGTTAGTACTATTCGTTGGTACTATTCGTTAGTACTTACTATTCGTTAGTACTATTCGTTGATACTATTTTTAGTACTATTCGCTACTACGTATGTTATTACATACCAGTAAAATTAATGTTACTTAAAGGGAAGCTTCATGATTATACTGGATATTTCCAAAAATAACTCGAGATAAATGCTCGCTCGGATCGCAAGTACCACACTAGAATCCATTTTGATTCGATAGGTTTTAAGTACCTAAGCTAATATTAAATTTTATTTGAACTCGCCTTGATAGCCGAGTGGCAAGTTGATTAATATTGTAAAATCTTTTGTATCTCTTCAGGTGAAAAGGGTCGATAAATTTCAATTAAGTAAAACTAAAATATCAATGACAGAGTAAACAATTGTATTCTCTAGTTTACTTTATTAAAATTTTAGTGTATGTACATTCAATACCTTTCTTATTTATTATTGGAATGTATCCCATTTTTCGTAAGGACGTATGAAGCAATACTGACATAGGAATAATTTACTGAATGTATTTTTACTGGCCATATATATATTTTTTTTATACACATAAAATATAGGTATATCTGCTTGGCAGTTTGTCGGCAGTTGGTTCTCAACAACTACCACATTACTAACCTTACTAATAATTAAAACAAATGCAAGATCATTGAATTTCATCAAAACATCAAAGAAATGTTAGACATTATGAAACGTCAATCAAAACTCAAGTCAAGTTTTGATTAATACGTGATGTATATTTTTTTAAATTTATACACTAGCTGTGCGACACAGGGCACATCCTTTCGGTTTCACCCGTATTCTCGAGATAAATAGTGACCTATGAATCTTCAGCTCCCAAGCCACGCTACCAATTTGCATTAATCTATTAAGTATATAGACATTATATTAGTCAGGAAGTACTTAAGAATATTAAATTCTACACTCCACTATTTACACCTTGTTACAAAACAGTGTTCTCAACTTAAACCAACGAAGCACACTCTGATTAGGTTCTCCAGCAACTTTAAAGAACCAACTGTAACTACCGATTACAGTCGTGCTGCTTATTTGCTTTGACAACTGTTTAGATACCTGTTAGTTAGAAATTAGAAACTATTCAAGCTCTGTGAGGAAATGTGCAAGGTAGAGTTGTTTAAAACTGGTTGCAAACGTATACAAACAGTATTTTCAGATATATATAAAGAGTAATAAGAGATGAAAACCAATAACAATGACAGTTATTTTAAAACTACTCCCTTTTTTCGATGAGCTTCATTACATATGTATGTAGCAAATATTTTTCGATGACATACGGTAGGATTATTAAACTTAGATTTATCAATTTTACATTTTACTAAAATAACAGTAGCTGTTGAGTTTTCAGGCAATCAAAATTTAAATTCACCTATCAATTCATCGGTCAGTGCTACAAACCGTACGCGTAGCAGAAAAAACTACTCAACACTCCTTATGGAGGCGCGCCAATCGTCTTTGAAAATCGATGTCACTAGCGACCGCACGTAATGTGCTCGGAAAATTCAAAATAAGTGTCATTACGATTATTTTCAAGTTATTCAACTCGCATGGTGTACCGTATACACCAGTAGCATTAAGTGAAAGAATACAATGTGAGGAAATCATAGCATTGTGGTAGGGGGTACTTTGGTACCTGCCCGTCTGGCTGCCCCACCTAGGGATCAAGTTGAAAATGTATTGCAAGTGCTACGACATCCGCTCTTGATATCCAGTTTACTTCTAGGATATAAATGTGCTCACTTCCTTTGGTGTCAGTGCAGAGATTGTAGTGAAACCAAGAAGTTTCAAATACTCTTTTAATTTCATAAAAAAATTGACATAAAATCTTGTTATATCTTATTCATATTTTTACCTATACGTATTACTCAACGAATTATTTGTAATTCGTTCTATCACAATGTTATATTTATTCCGACGAAAATAGCTTGCTTAGTTTCACAGTTAGGGTAATTCCTTTTTCCTTGTAAATAAATATGGGAATATAATGTACCTAACCTACATCTCTTAGAAAATAAAAGCACTAAGTAACCTTTCTGGGTTCTACAAATAGATTATTTCCTCATATTTACTCATTTTTCTTTTAAGAATTTACGAATATCCAAATGAACTATCTCCATGACTACACAGTTCTCTTACATTAAACCAATCGCCGCGGTAGAGCCAAAATTCGATTTCAATAGATGTACTCTTATAGTCAAATAGTACCTTTACACTGGATAAAATTTAGGCACTCTTTGGAGCACTGTATGAACTATAGTACGGAAAACGCAGCGTTCCCTTTCACTCCGTCCACGCGACGACGACAGAATGACATTAAACTACAGCACTCCAACTTTTCATGCATTTTTAACGTCGTCGCCTTCTAAAACAAAACTTCTAAGAACGGCAGCCATTTCCGGCACTTAAGATGCAAAGCGTGCAAGACTTCTTAACGTAAATAAATATAACTTCCTCCGAGAGTCGTTTCGTGGTAAATCTAATTATTACAAATACTGTAAAATTGTTAAGCTCAAACTGAAAGTCTATCTATCCATATTTTTTTAGTAAAGAAAGGACATCAGCAAGGAATAAACGATGTTAGTTCAAAAATATAAGATAATTTAGTCGCTCCCACAACGTCGACCCTTAGTATTGAGCAATCCAGTTTGACAATGCTGGAATGGTCTGGTGAGGGATTCACGGATTCGAACACTTCAATGAGCTTCCTTACCTTGAAAAAAAAATAAGCCTAGCAATAGGCAAACTATTGAGCTTTCTGCCGCTGGACATGAATATTTCATTCATATGAATCAATTTTACATAAAATACGTAGCACAGTTCGTACATTTCTAAAATCTTTTTTATTTAAAACATTTTCCTGCTAATTCGATACGTGTACCTACTAAATATAATATTTATAATACAATGCGATCTAAAAGCTATTTTAACTAAATCAAAGGCTCTGTTTACTCCCACACCATCCGCGCCCCTATGGAAAAATATTTTGATAAAAAAATACAAAGTAGCAGGTGAGGGTTCAGGCTAAAGTGCGTTTACGTCAACTTTTCACATAAACCGAGTGGAACGGTGAATTGTTTGAGAAGAAAGGAAGTGGACACTGTGACGAGCGAAGCGGATATTTAATTTTCCCGACGGGCAATCACTGAAATTTAATCTGCTTATATAATAGCTAAAACACACAGTCTCCTCGTATACATTTTGTTAGTTCATAAGCTATAGTTTTCAATTGACTATAAAAATTGTCCTCCTGAAAATATCTTTAAAAATGATCGCAGTTACAGTTTTTTTTAGATATTAGGAGACAGAGTAAAAACAAAAGTAAAAACTAGTATTGAAAACCACATAGGTTCTTACATCGTAAAAAGTATAGTTACTATTCTTTACACAAAAACATCTCTATGTATAGAGGAACCCTAAATTCTTCACTTCCTGGTTACTAAGGGCATGACCCGTAGGGCTCCTAGGGTTGCCACTCAAAGCGTTTTCACCCCGCGTCCCCAGATAGTGAGGCACAATAATTTGTCGAGTCTCGCGCCCCGCGTAAACGCAATTGCGTTCCTTGGATTTGTTACACTACCCCACTCACCCTTTGTTATGGAAATAAAAAATATTGTTCATACATTTTCATAAAATAGTACCAAGGAAAGTCAACTAGTTTTTATAAGCTAAACTTTCAGTAAATTTACTGATATTATGCTCGTATAGCAAGTATTACCTTAGTAAAAAGCTCTTATTAATCCTCTTTGTCTTTTTTGTCCCCCAAGTCCAGGAACCGCGTTTCAAGTTATTAAATAGTTTTTATATTTATTTAGTTTAAGCAATTATTATAGATACGGTTACGGTAGTTTTGATGGATGATTTTGACTCCTGTTTTGTCTAGCGTAATTTTCGTATTTTTTCTCTAATATGTGGTGCTACATCCATATTACTAAAATAGGACTAGGACTCCTAATATACGAGTTTCTTTGTTCTAATCGATAAACATAAGATTGTTTGTAACATTACTGAAATCCCAAACCTAATGTTATTATTAATGTTTTTAACTAAATTAAATTAATGAAGGGTATTATTACAGCAGAAGATATATAATCACTGAACAAAATACTAGATGATACTAGTGTATTGCAACTGTTTAATTAACCTCTTTTTTAAATGCAATAAATTATAACAAATTACATACATAAATAACGTATAAGTAACGAAGTAATAAATCAGTTGTTACAAATAACTAATATAATTTAAACCAAAAGTTCATTATATCATTTAGTTAATAATTAATGTCTCTAGAGGGTTTAACTATAAACGTGGATGCGCTGACAGAGTTCAGTGACCGACGTTAAGGCACGTGGTGACTGTAAACAATAATGATTTGTAATGTTTAAAAGGTATTCAGTGAGCTTACAAAAAAGACAACAAAATAGTTCTACTATGACAGTAACACACTGGCAAGTCCCCTGGTATTGCAAATTCCATAAGGCGGTACCCACTTATCACCAGGTGGACCGCCTATATTCGCCTTTTTATTTGAAACGGTATATTATTCAAATGCATCTAAAATCACAGTCAGAAATTTCAGACTGCCAGCACTGTGAAACGCACCGTGAAACGCTGCTCTTAAATTTCACATGTATTTTATTCCACGCCTCGCGCTTTATATAATTGGAAACAGCACAAACTACAGCAGAATTCCATTACACGATTATTTTTACCACTTTATAGTGGTTCGCTAATGAATATTAATAATTGTTGAGCACTACATATGCGGGCGACAGCGCAGCGCCGCGCAGCGTTGCGCTGTCGCCCGTATATCTCTCATCCATGACTTTATCGGACTAATTTTATTAACTAACGGTTGAAAAATATCCTTAAGAAATTGTCAGTCATTTGTTTTCCTTTTCTGTTGTTGTTCTTGATTATTGTGATTATGTTTTTATAAATTCTAGTTTGTGTATGTGCGTCCATTTCCAGTGAAATAAAAAAAAACTGATAAATACGCTATTATATCATCATGAGGCACAAACACCGAGTCTCATTCAAAGTATTTCCATACATAAACTATTTCATAAAACTAAAGGCGAATAAATTAACGTCGTTTCGATCCCCGTAACATTATACGAAACATTGCACTTACGTTAGGATCATTTTTAATCTAAATTCCATCGGTCCTCCCTTTGTGCCGAAGATTGCCCTGCGTCCCTGGCTGATCATAGCTCTACGGTACGTACATTATATAGGATTCGATGAATTCATTCCACACGAATAACCTGGAATACTTTAAAGGAATTCGGCGAAAGAAACCTCTCGAGTTGGGGCGGTCCTTAAAACACGGGCCAAAAATCAAATAAAAAACTTGATATGAAATGAGATCGTTTTCAGCTCATCGGAATAGCTCTCGTATCTTATAGTTCGTGTTCATATTTGGAAAAAGAGATGTCAGATTATACATTACAATTTTATGAAAATAAATTGGTTTCGTGAAATGATTGATAATGTCTTTTTTGGTAGAAAGATTTTTGAAAATTCAAATAGAATTCTAAATTCAAAATACCTCTTATATATTAATTTATTATAAGTTGTTAATCGTTTTTTATGCAGATGGTCTACATTTAGACTACAAAATGGCAGTTTGCATGCAGTTGACGTAACTGTATCATAACTGCTGCGACTGCAATAGGACCGCAGTTGAACAGCATTTGAACTGATCCATCCTGGCAAAGCCAAGGTCATGGCTATTGGATTTCAGACTCAGAGTGCATGGGGGCTGTTCAAGTATTACGTAAGCACAAAAGGGGGGCGGGGGGGTCTTCGCTTTGCTTATTTTTGATGACATGGGAGTCGGGGGGTCTGATAGATTATTAAGTCAGCAATATTTATTTTTTATTTTATTTTTTTACAAAATATAGTCTATGCTCATAACATGTTCAGGGATTCGATAAATCAAAAATACACCAAAAAATATTCGAATGAATAAATATTAAATAAGCATTAATAGTACATTATGATATAAGTGCGGTATGTTGAAAATTACAGCCGAGGCGATATTGCTAGCCCGGGCCGTAGGCGAGGGATACAAGAAAGCAGAGGCTGTAATTATAAAAGCGCACGTATGTCATACGACGTTTTATTACATATTTGCGAGGAAATAAATAAACGGACTTTCTTAATTAAACGAATAAATCTTTTATTCATCATTACTTGAAGACATTTTCAAATAAAAACAATACAGCGAAAAGAAAAAGCGCGCGGAATAATTTTTACTTGTTCACAAACTAGCGATGCGCGCGCGTCAGCGCTTTTTTTTTTAAGACAAAGGCACAAAAGCAGCCAGTATTACTAATAAAGTAAATTAATATTTTTGTGTTTTGTTACAGATAAATGGTTATAATTTATGGTCAAAATTAATTAAATTAAAGAATTAAATGTTTATTTATTATATTTTATCTCCCAAAGTTAATTTTATTCATAAAATGTTGACCACTTTTCTGACATAAAAACTCTTTGCTAAGATTTTAAAAAGTACCGTTCGTTTTAGACGGAGCATCTTGATAAACCGTCGTTTTACTTTACAATAACGCACAAGTGCGTAATGAGATACATTACGAAATTGAAATTGGTGAAATAAGAGACCGTTTACGAGCAAATGTGCTATAAATTATTTTATAGTTTATAAAAGCTTAGCTTACTTTCGCTGACAAGGGGAGGGGGAATAACAAATATCTAAAATTCTGCTTACGTAATACTTGAACGGCCCCATGCTAGCTATATGTGGATTGCGCAATCAGCAGTTTTGATGCAGTTACGTCAACTGCACAATAACTGCATCCAACTGTAATTTTGCAGTTAGCTTGCAGTCCAAATACAGACTGATTGCATAGACCCTTAGGATGAATACGATAAAAGGAAACGAATATTATTCAAATAACACATCAGCCGATTGTAAAAGTTAAAAGCCTTGTTTGCTAAATCGACAAAAGTAAAAAAGCAAAAATACTCTAACACTAAGTTTCAAGTTTCTTTCTAAAACGGAATCTCTTGTTTTGTTAGGAATCTACTAATGGAGGACGATTTACATTAGCTCCAAGCTTTGCGAGAATGTACATAAAAAAGATATTTGGCAAAGGAATGGTGCAATCCAGTTCTAAATTTAGATAAATTTAGATTCTTCTTGAGATCAGAATAAATACAAAATTGTTATACACCTACTTATTTGCCTAAAAGACAAGGATCTAAAGCCATTTAGGAATAAGCGTTAAACCTAAATGAAACTAAGGCATAATTAAGTGATATTCAATCTGTTTAAAAACATATAATTCCCATAACAGTTTTACGAATCCTAATCCTAAATTAATATCGTATCCTAACTTCCTATCCCAACTATCCTAATCCTTATCCTAACTATCCTAATCCTAGCCTAACTATCCTAATCCTAATTAATATTATAAAGGTGAAAGAGAGTTTGTTTGTTACCTTTTCACGCTTAAACCGCTGAACCGATCGTGATGAAGAGTGGTATGTAGATAGCCTATGGTATGGAAAAGAACATAGGCTACTTTTTATCCTGGGAAAACATAAGAAACCCTGGGGAACGCGGGTGAAACTGCGGGGCGGAATGTAGTAATATTATAAATGCGAAAGTGAGTTTGTTTGTACGCAGCAACGGAGCAAGAGATAAACGTGATTTTTTGCATAAAGATAGTTTATGGATTGGAGAGTGACATAAGTCACTTTTTATGCCGACAACGCGGCTGAAACCGCGATGCGAAAGCTAGCAATGTATAATTCTGTCGGAATATTTAAGAAGCACGGAATTCTGATTACATTGAAACTGAATAATGTATGAGTCAATGAAAGGGAATTTAAACAATAACAGTTCAGTTTCAGATGATAGACGGCAAAGAGAAGCTATATTGTATACCAAGTACATTGTTGAAATTGGTAAAGTATCGAATAGCGTTTATATGATAATAATGAAGATAGTATCAATGATTAAATAGTTCATCTAGTCATAGATCATTATGTATTCACAATTTCCCAAGTAAATGTTGGATAGGGTTCGGCCTCGTGCAGGAATCACGGCTTTGCACTGCTATATAATTCTCTGCTTCAATTCTATACCTGTAGACTAAGGCGACTTTTCCTAAAAAAAAAAATTTTACGTTTGTTTCCAGTGGTAACAATTTGAAAAAGGAATTTAATCGATTTTTACGGAAAAATGTGATAATAAAGATGTATTCAATATTAACATTTATTTTTGTTTTAATTAGGTACTTAGTATTGTAATAGATTATTAATCGTTACTAAAATCAGAATCATCTAAAATATAACATCCCTAAAGTAGGTAGGTAATTTAGGTACCGATATCTACCGACATATGCCAACGGTAGCCGAGCGCACGCCGGCGTTTACATGGCGCCCACGGCTCAATAAACTGAATAATTAACTTACATGAACGTTTTCAAAGTACACACACAAAAAAAAACATTGCAGCGGTATCCGAACGCAAGTTAAACGCGTACCTACCTAGTGCGCGTGGATACCACTTAGGTAGGTAGGTACTATTGAATAATTTATGCTGAGTACGCACTAACTTGTGTGAATGTCTGCTTACGATTGGAGAGCTACTGGTTTAACCTTTGACAATACGTAAATATCAGCCATAATTGCTATTTATATATCACAGTTGTATCAATTGTTGATTAGAAACCAAAAAGTATTCTTCTAAAATAAATTACAAACTTGACATGGCCCTTTCCAGCGCAAATAAGAAACAAAAACAATTTTAATCTCCTTGTTTACCGTACAAAAAGTTGTAAGAGGGAACACAAAACAAATTTCTTCATTGGCAGCACTTGACCAACGGGACAAACAGACATATAACGTACAGAATTCCAAATCAGAGTTAGGGAGGATCAAGGGAAAGACGTCTTGATTAAGAACTAGAGTAACCATCAACACAAATATATTTAACTGGTGAATTATGTAAACTAATTAAATAACATTATGACCAATTGTTTTCATAGGTTTGTGTATCAATATGTGCAATCCCACAATGAGCTTGAGCTTTTGGAAAAGAAAAAACAAATACCACGTTCCATACATAAAAGAGTCGTGACGGCGCATGGTCGGACCATGTTCACAAAAAGAACATCCCGATTCCTAAAAAGTAACCTGTCATCATGGTTACCCCTGAGGTTGCAGAATTAAATTTAATTTGGCACGCGAGGTGTTTCATCAGCATTCTCTCTCGCTCTAATGAGTTCCAAACTTTGCCTCTTTGTGAGATTAAAAAATTGTGAAAAACTTGTGCGTCCCGCCATCCCATGGCGAGCGTTGTTTGACATACTTATATAAAATCTGCGCCCTTGCTTGTCTCCAGCCAAGTCTTGCTGTTTACTTATGTATGTCGGATTAAAACTTGTGAAAAGTTGTTTTTATTGCAAACGATTTCGCTTTGGCGCGGACATTACTGAGTTTCATGCCTTTTGTTTTGCAGACAAGTCGTAGTCAATGTTTGTCGTTCTTCTTCTTCTTTGTCCTCGCCTTATCCCGTTACTCGGGGTAGGGATCTTGGTCTGCTAGGCCTAACCCTTTCATATCCCTATGGACATTCGTCAGCCATGTGGTTTGGGGTCTTCCTCTCCCTCTCTTTCTTTGGTAAGGCATTTTCGAATGTTTGTCGTTCTTATTGTGAAAAAATGAATGTAAGATTTTCTAATACGTCACTGTACCTAATAAGGGCTACCTCGTCGTAAGGTTTGTAAAAGTCCTGAACACGGAGCTAATCTCTCTCGACTATATTATAATAGGGTATTTGCCTGTATTCAAAATAAATTATCCAACACTAACCAATGTATAAAACATCTAAAAAAAAGGGGAAACCACGATTATTTTATAAAATTTATCCTTATTATGATTTTTAATGACCAATCTAACCATAAAGAGTATGTAGTATATAATTTTGACGTCACATGCTTGTATTTCATACAAAACTCCATATAAACCTATCGTTTTGACATTTCATAAAAAGTTGCTGATTTGAATGTCAGTCAAATACCCTATTGCTGGATCTCCAGTAAATAGAACTATAGTCTAAGGTAGTTGTTACGTAAATTCATCATTTTCAACACACGGATGTCCAGTACTTCCCCCATGGATTTACTCAGTTTGGCCGATTGCATTCATTCGCTCCCAGCGACTTTGACCAACGGCGCGCTTTCCAGACTAACTAGCTTTCGCCCCGCGGTTTCACCCGAGTTCCCTTGATAAAAAGTATCGTATGTCACTCTCCGGCCTATAAACTATCTCGCCCCGTCAACAAACACAATTTCGCATTTATAATGGTAATCTATACTAATATTATAAACCTGAAGAGTTAGTTTGTTTGTTTGAACGCGCTAATCTCAGGAACTACGGGTTCGATTTGAAAAATTCTTTCAGTGTTGGATAGCCCATTTATTGAGGAAGGCCTCCCTCGGGAACGCGGGTGAAACCACGCGGAAAAGCTAGTAATGGATATCAGTAAGTCATCAAAATTGCTTTTATTTCGTCAACAGAACTTGTTATTTTAAACATTACGGCAAACTATCAAAAACATCTAGGTATAACGGATAAGTATTTAATACCGAGGCAAAACCGTATTTATATCGAGAGAACCAAATAACAACGAAATGTTTTAAAATCCTTCAAGTGATGCTAATTTGAACAATATTGGGAAATTTAATTATGCTGATACTAATTAAAGAGCAGATATTGTGGACGGGAGCGCTGTTTATGTGCTACAAACATTCCAAAACAAGTTTCCGTCCGCCATTTTGTTCACAATTTCAGCATACGTAGGTAGGTACCACATTCTAGTGCTTACTGAGGTTTTTAGTCCGGATTTTGCACTCTTGGCTATTATACAGTATGGTTACCTACATATTTACATAGCGTCACTTCGTTATACACATATACATATATAACTCTACATATATTAAAATAATAATTACATACACTTCCTACATCACCCTCACTCCATTTTTGGTAATTTTATTTCTTTCTTGCTTATATTTTCCGTAACCAGCTCATTGTATGTATAGATACTTAAGGAAATGTAGCGCCCGCTCTTACTGGGCACACTTTGTAAATCTTAGTTTGTTTTCAAAAGAGTATAATTACAGAGTTTATGGCCGGCTCAGTACAGAAAAAGCAACCCTATGACGCCTGCGTTAGAATCTCAATTTATAAGTCCATGTAGATAAATATATTTGATTAAATTGTATAACTTTTACCAAGATATAACAAATCAAATAAATAAATTAAAATCAGTGTATTTGCAACTTTCATTATACGGCTGGTTACTTTCACATAAATCCTAAAGCCTCTTCCGCACCCCACTTTGCTCATATGTCATGTCCTATCCTACTAATATTATAAACGCGAAAAATTGTGAGGATGGATAGATTGATGGATGGGTATTTGTTACTCTATCGTGCAAAAACTACTGAACAGATTTGTATGAAATTTGGCACACAGATAGAATATATTCTGGATTAACATATAGGATATTTTTTATCCCGGTATAATCTAAAATCCCTCGGGAACGCGGGTGAAACCGCGGTGTGGATCCTAGTTGTAATCGGTCCAATTAATACTTATTACAATTAACTTATGACCAAATTGTAACAATAGCCGACTCACCGTTGTAAATAACCTTGGTGGTAGCTACCTAACACTTTCAAATAATAACACTTCGTGCAAAGTTGCTTTTATTGTACACTAAAGTTATACGGAGCAACTTCCACACTCTCAAGTACCCAAGAAATTACTTGCGAGTTTTATTACTTGGAAAATTTAAAAATATATCATCTTTAAGTACATTGTTTGTCACAAACAGCAATATGGGTTTTGTTCGCATTTTGTTGACCAAGTTGCAAACTTCTTTGAAGGCTATCGCGTTTACTTTTTTTCAAGATTTTGGTCTGTTGTTATTCAATTACAGGAAAGGCCTCACTAGGCGGTAACGTATTGGTGGAATTAACTTGTCTTCAAAATAACACACTACGACAATTTTCAAACTGCTTCCAGTAGAAATGCCCAAACTACAATCATCATAACTCTCCCCCTGAATATCATCCAATTGACAAAAGTTCATCATCCAAAGGATAGTTCAGTAACATAAACAAAGGAATAGGAGGCGTAGAAACGTAGGCCGTATCTCGTTCATATCCGATACGTCGCCGCCAAAGCCTTAGATCCGGGCACAAATATTACTCAGCGTGCGAAACGTCCTCGTATTGTAACCGTTGCCAGTGTCGTAACATAACCCAAAGGGCACCTTCGACAGGCGTCTAGTTAAGCCTCTCATATTTACGGATATTGATACAGGCGAGATGACAATTACTTTGATACTGCCACTGTAGCTCCAACAAGTAGGGGGAACTGGAAGAGACGTGCAAAAAAAAAATACCAACTACATAAATGGTAAATATGGTATAATAAAAAAACCGTTTTAGGTTTGTGTGTATTTTGGAAAAAAATAAATTTTTCTTTCTTTCTTTCTAAGTGGCCGCTGTCTAAAACCATTTGCAATTCCAGGGGATTGCCGATCTGTTACTGACCTTGAAGAGCTCTTTATACTTACGCCTTTTTTGAAGCACCCCATACAGTGGCGGATTTCTAGGCCCGTGAGGCCCGGGCCCTCTTTGGCCAGCTTTGAGGGGCGCCAATTTTTTTAAAATTAATCAGGCAAGTACTAAAATCTGAAATATCTAACAAAAAGATTTTAAAAAACTTTTTTTTAATGCTAGCATATTATTTATTTAAGATATTAGTTTTTTTTGATATTTTTCATTTTATACACAGATTTAGATATAGATTTATAATATATATACTGTTACGAAAGAAAAAGGGCGCCATATCATCTCGGGCCTAGGGCGCCCTCATACCTAAATCCTGCCCTGACTCCATATCGTAGCGCTGAGGGAAAACCGTAATGGTATGAAATTGATCAAGTTTGACCAAGTCATCCACATCACTCTGTCAATGCCTACTGGCCATGTAGCTTCATTTGACCACGTCGAAGGAACTACTACACGTAGGTCTAATTTACTTTCTATTGGTACTCTCGTTATTATTTCCCAAGATTTTGGACCCCCAATTTTATTTACGGTTCATTATTTGACCGCATTTAATAACCGACTCACCAAAGTACACTAGAGAGTTAGCTCCTTCCAGTAAGGTCACATCCGCGAGCCCAATAACATCCGCGACATACCGCCGAATTTCCCAAGAGCGCTATACACAACATACCGCGAAAGAAGAATAACTCGACAGAATGCAAAATGAAAATTATCATACAAATTCTCCATCTTATATGAACCAAGGTATTACTGTCACACTGCCGGTATAAGTATGCAAAAATATGTAAGAGAACCGCGTTTGCCTTTCAGATGTTAAGGCGAAAATACGCGCTGGAATATTGGCTACGTATTTCGCACGCATAAATTTTGAGCACTTGTAATTTGCATTTGTTATGTAAATAATTGTGGGGGTTGCCTTTTGTTCGTTGTTTTGTTAGCTAGAATCTTTTGAGACTTTTCCCGCGATGTTTTTAACAATGTTTTCGTCGCGTATTGTTATGAAACTACATTTTCATGTAAATTATTGTGTAATCAAGACCCCCCTCGAACCTGTGTCTCCTTATTTGTTTATTTGAATAATATCATAGACACAATAATGATAATATTCATGAAAAATGGCGGCTAATTTCGGTGGCTAAATATAAAATAAACATTCTGGGACATTATTCCTCACACACGGCCATCTGACCCCAAACTAAACAAAAACTGCACCTGAGAGCCTGTTCCTCTAGAGTCTAGACTTTGTGTGCTGACCTTCGACCACAATTATCACTTATGGTGAAATTGTGGTGATAACACTAGCCTATTGAATAATAAAACGAAGCAAAATGTTTGACTAAATAATATATTTTTTTAAATTTGTTATTAAACATGTGTAGATGTTTTTTTCATAAAATCCATAAATACTAAACGGATATTTATCAAATTACTAAAACGTAGTAAACGTAGGTACTACACTCGAGACGCGAAGTGCGGCATTTCGGTTGATTTGACACAGAGCGAAATGGGCGGAAAAACCGATGGTGCTACTTATTAACGTAGGTAGTACCCACTTAAGCTCTCAAGTATTTACTAACGTGAATCCTATATAAGTAGGTACTTACGATACGGGAACGTATTTCAATTCAATTTCATAGCTATTAATTTAGCAGGCAATGATTTATAGATATGTAGGTATGTGTTTACTTATGCATCCTACCTACATCTACTAATGCTTGTAATATTATAAATGTGTAAGTTAGCGAGGATGGATATCCATCCATCCGGATGTCTAGATGTTTATTACTCTTCCACGCAAAAACTACCGAACGGATTAGTATGAAATTTGGCACAGATGGAATATATATTTCAAGGCGATGATAGCTCAGTGGTAGTGACGTCGGACGCCGCAGTGAAGGTCGTGGGTTCGAATACTACAATGAGCTTGAGCTTTCGGTGAAGGAAAACATCGTGAGGAAACCATAGCGTGGTGGTAGGGTACTTTGTAGTACCCGTCTGGCTGGCTACCACCCTCAAGTTAAAAATCTGTCGCCAAACACCTATTGGTGTGTTCCGGCAGCTGCACTTGAGAGCCACTTCCTTCTAGGCTTTGTGTGCTTACCACCATCGGCCTCATCATCACTTACCATAGTGAGATTGTGGTCAAACACAAGCCTATACAAAGTAAAAAAATAAATAAAAAATAGACAAAAGAAAATAGAGAAAAAAATAATTTAACATAAATCATCCTTGCTGTTTGTTGCCGGTTCTTCTCAGTTGAAGGCGACTTCCGAACCGGTGGTAACTTCAGTAGCTTCGACATTCATAAGTGCCCTTCTCGGGCCTAAACTTAATAAATGGCTTTATCTATTACCTTTACTAATATTATAAATGCGAAAGTAACATTGTCTGTCTGTTCACTAACCCTTTCAACTGATTGTATTGAACAGAGAGGTTATGGATTATGGAACCTCTCAGCCAAATTAATAGTGCTTTTTTTCCGCGATAAGCGAATTCAACGTGGACGAAGTCATGGTCTAAAGCTAGGAACATAATCGAGGTTTAGCTTGAAATTAAAAGGAATAAAAGTACATTACGTATTTTGAAATGTATTTATTTTATTAATCCATTGAAAATTAAGCGATTTCTCTATAATGAGCATAATTGTACTCGAGGGAATAACACCGCAGTATGAATTATTGACATCAGTTAACAAATCGAGTGTTTAAATTATTACCAATAATAATGTTTTGGTTTTAGTAATTTAAATGTGTAACCATTTTAGCTGCCTGATGTTTTTTTTAATAGTCTCTTAAGTACCTACTTAACTACCGGAAAATACCGGTAGTCACTCGGTGACAAAGTAATCCACTATAGTACCTTTTTAATGTATAATTTTAATCACTGCTATATAAAAATTCAAACAGCTAAAACTATTATAATGTTATAAGTTAGTAAGTACTTATATAATGTTTATTTATATGTATAAATCGTAAATATAAATGCAATACATACTGATTGTAAAACTATTAATAAAAAAATATACCTTTGAAATTCATAAGATTCGAAAATTTTAATAAAAAAAAAAAACATTAATGGAATATAGCTTTGGTCTTGTATTAGAAACTAGAACTAAAATATATTTAGTATGATATACTATTAATGAATATTTGTTTAGACTTCATTGTGTAAAAATAGCAATAGAAATATTTATTGTCAGATCATTTCATTCATTAATAAAATATCATCCTTTATCAATTTAAAAAATAAATGTACTTCATTCACTTGAAGAGATTCTACAAACATATTATGGCAGAGATACAACTCAAATTCACTTATTAAACTAAATTAAGTATTATGTCCCAGACACATTAAATTGCCAATCGTGTGGACGATCCTTAGATACAAACTTTTTAATGAACCATCAGATTGTATGATATGTGCCCGAGCCAAAGTGTACTTTATAGACTTTAGTATAAGACTAATAACCCACTGTTCACATATAACAGTTACATTATGTAATTTAAAAAATATAAATGCTAGTATGAATTAGAAAGATGCCTCACGTACGTTATCACATAATCTAGGTACTAATCATCAACACGCTATTGGTTATAGATTTACTTATAAATTTTGGTTATACATACTTTGACACTGCATTATAAGTTCTACTGTCATTGTATTAAGATTTTACTTACATTGTAACACACAGAGAAGGTAATTATTATATTTTCCTATTATTATTTCATTGTCGTTAATGATCTATTATCATGTATTTTTTTAGCTGAAAGTAATTTCTTTTAAATCAATACACGAACTGTCCCATCAAACATGTTACTGTGGCCTGCTGAAATTTTAACGTCCGAAAAATAATGTAATCATACGGCGTACCACTATATATAAGTAAATCCATTTCAGCGCGCCATCCAACTGTAAATACTAAAACTCGTCATGGCGCGCCAGGGCTTCGCCGAAATCGGTGGCTTGAGAGCCGACGAACAGGTCGTATTTATCGAGAATTTCATCCTTAGTGAGTTTTTCATCAGCGTCAGAATCCGCTTCGAAGACTAAGTGACGGGCTTCGGCTTCGGCGTGATCGAACTCCGGGGGTGCGATCCAGTCTTTCACTTCGGTCGCGTCCATTACGCCATCTTTGTTTGTATCCCTGGTTGAACATAATTTAAAATTTGTAGCATTTTAAAAATAGAGTAATTGCTACTTGGTTGTCAAATATAAGGGTAGCACTGAAAGTTTTTATAACTGGCTGGTTATAAACGAATCCAATGAAAAAATAATTTAAATTTCAAATTTAGAACTCTGGTAACCTGATGATGTATGTATATTGAATTCATCTTTATCATGTCGTTTATTCCTAAGGCAAGACCGTGGTCTCGGTCTCGCCATTCACGGCTACAAATCCAACCGAGACTGTTATACGGTATATTTGACATGCAATATGAATCAGAGGGAGTTATCAACCGTCACTATAACTATTGTTTAATTAATTAATAAATATTCTGGGACATTATTCCTCACACACGGCCATCTGACCCCAAACTAAGCAGACCTTGTACTATGGAAGCCAGATAACTGATATACCACATATAGTACATTTTCTTTTGTAAATACATACATATATAGATAATTATTTTGTCTATTACAATCTGCCAAAAATATTATTAACTATCTTTATAAATGCCTCTAAATCAAATGTACTTAAATTACTTTAAAAAAGATAAAACATTAAATCATAAATAACATGCTCAGCAAAACACCATTCATAATCATGTAAAAGTACATGCAAAATGTTCAATGAACTTCAATAAAACCAGGTCATTGACCGCAATATTGTTAATTGATCAATATAAGTTTACGAAACTTTGTTACTGTTCTAATAAAACTCCATCAAGTGTCGGCCTGATACGTATTTATTCTTATTTATTTATTTTTCCGTAAACTCCGTTTGTAAGGCTGCCCGTCCACCAGAGGGAGACCATATTTGTGCACTTCTATTGATCCAATTCTATATCCTAATGTACATACCTGTATCCTGTAAATTGCTCTCTCTCCTGTTTCACCCAGTCAGGTTCTTCATCATCTTCACCGTCCTCAGGCCTGTACATATCACCGATGTACTCCTCCAAGGACACTTTACCATCCTAAGGATTAAAAAATATGCAATTTAATAAAATAAGTAACATCTACACCGCAGTTTTACCTGTGTTCCCGAGGGATCTCACTTCTTTCCGGGATAAAATGCTGCCATTGGGTATACATTCAAATGTAGAAAATAAAACTAATCCCTTTAAATTGAACCTTGACCTAACACTTGTGACGTCACTCGCCACGCTGAGGTCGGGTATGAAATCTATCCTATTCAGAAATTACATGAATCGTTATGGTGAGTGATTGTTTTACACTTCGTAATTTTTAAGTGTTGCTATCGGTTACAGTTTCAAATATAAAACATGCCATAAGTATTTTATATTTTATATCCGAGCTCAACTCTATGGCCATGGAGTCAAGGTATATATTCCAAATACGCTTTTCTTTCTCTTGTGTTCGTGCTTACTAATTTTCATCAGTGTTTACTCATGAACAGACAGACTCACATTCACTTCACATAATAGAAGTTGTAAATAATATGATATTACCTTATCTTTATCAATATCCTCCATAGTTTCGAGCACAACAATGTCCCTCATGTTGGAGTGATCCTCGGGGTGCAGGAAACCAGCAAACTCAGTTCTGTTCAGCGCATCATTGTGATCACCATCTGAATTGTAACAATTATATTTGTAGATAGTTTTTCATTTATAAATTGGTCACACCAAATTACCATTGGCTAACTTTGACAGACATGACAGATGAAATGCCAAGGTATACCAATAGGTTCTTTGTATTTATTACTTCTCACTCTAAGCTGAATGGAATAAGATGCAATTTGGCATAAAGATCCGTAGATGTTGGCAAAGGGTACTTTTCATCCCATTAGAGAGAAGGTGGCAATACCTAATGAGCAATATTCCTTACCAGCATAGGTCCACCTCCGTCTGTCCCTCTTCAGCAAGTTGGAGTATGTGAAGCCCTCACTGTTGGTAGACTTCAGCTCTTTCTCGTCCATCTCATCCATGAACCCATACACAGTCTTTTTGTATGCCTGAAATAGAATTTAAAAAAATATATATTTAATTTTTTATTATTTATTATTTACTCTTTATTAAAAATTTAATTTAGAAATTTTGCTTGGCAATGGGACACATTTAACTAATCATCAAGCTCACCTCCCAATGAATAAGTTCTTCATTGTTAGGGTTGTGCTGTCTCCAGTGTCTCTCGACATCCTCTTCAATGTACCGCTTCTGTGTGTACCTGATCCAGTCCTTCAGCTCAACCAGGGACACAAAACCATCCGAGTCGCTATCAATCTTGTCCACAATTATTCTGGAAACATTTAAAATAACATCAAGCTTATTTATCTACAAATTGGCAGACTAATAATGTCAGGAACTAACAGTCCAATTTAAAAAAATATTTCTGCGATAAATAGCCAAATAGCCCGATTATTAAAGAAAGGTATAATATAGTATAGTATAGGTATAGTATTAACATAATGCTGTGAACCAAAGGAACGAGGGTGAAACCGCGTAGCACAGCTAGTATTATCATAATGTTGGTGATTATTCCGGAAAGAATATTATCATGTAGGTAGGTGTGTGCATGGTGTGTTGTTACATAAAATATAAGATAAGACGGGTCAGTGAACCTATGATAAAGATGCTGAGAATAAAACTTTTGGTGCTATTTTAATTTGTAAGTTTATGTATAGATTTAAATCTCTTTATAAATGAATAAAGCAGATGCAGATCATTATTATGAAATCTTAATAAAAAAAAAAACAAAGAGGTATTTGAATGATGATTATAAAAAAATAATTCATTATGGATAAATCTGATATCACATAATAATTACAGCCTATATCTGCCCACTGCTGAGCACAGGCCTCCTTTCACGAATAATGGTGAAAGAGGAATGGGCAAATACTCGACCACGCATGCCCACTGCGGGTTGGTGGAGGTAGGCTAGTGGTCAACCTACTGTTGGAGTTGTCAAGCCACCTAGGAGGTCTCCAACTAGCTTAACGACTATCATAATTAAGTGATAACCGGGACCAACGGCTTAACGTGCCTTCCGAAGCACGGAAACGAAAAGATGAAATACCACTAGGCGGTCACCCATCCAGGTACCGGCCAAACTGGATGTTGCTTAACTTTGCCGATCGGTTAAGAACGGCTAATCAAGCTACGCCACGAGCGCTTCATATATATATATATAACGATATCATATAGTTGCAAAGTAATTCTTCTTATAAAGATCACTTAAAAGTTGTTTTCATGGAAATATAAAAAAACAACTATAATATGGTAAATAGCTGATCCCCGTAATTTCACTTGCATTCCCGGTATAGAAAAAAAGGAAATAATCGGGATAAAAACTATCCTATCTTTAAAGTTGGAACAAATTACACATATTGAAAAAAATTTGTTAAGATTGACATAACATAGTTAAATGGGAATTTTATAATATAATTATACTGTCTGTAACTTCAGTAAAATTCTTCCAATACTAGTTTTATTGAAGTTGCAATATACACTGTGACCCGGTTCATAATAGGTTCATATATTAATATGAATGACATAAATAAGTAGCACAATCTATGACATTGATAGTAAGTATGCCACTTATCAAGAATATACAGACATGTGTGGGTGAGATCATACATAGATTATCTCTACAGGATATTGTTGTTACAAGATATTTAACTAGCAGATAGTGTGGATATATTTAGAGAAGGTATGGGGTTAATGACTTCATAAACTTTGTGTCATGAAAATGTATATTGGAGATACCTATGCAGATATTCTGATACATAGGAAATTTAATAAACAAAATATTAAGCATTTGCAATAATGAAAGAGCATTATTTGATGCAACCATGAATATTAGGTACATGAACTTTTTTTTATAACATTACTTACTTTAAATTTGTTTATACAGATTTTTCTGGAACATTCTGTTGATAGCAACGGCTGAGATAATATTAAAAACACTAAATGTGGTTCAGTTATTATTTGTATTAGTATAAACAAAGGAACAACATTTTTAACAGCTGTTCAAACAATTAAATGTTTAATTTGAACCACATTAAAGTTTAAATTATTTGAAGTTTGCAAAACTCAAAAAATGATTCACAATATATTATTAGTCCTGGATTCCTACATATATAGAGAAACAATTTTTAGGAATACTGATGACTATTTTCAAAGCTAAAAACAAAATCCCTACCCCAATCTCCTTTTACTCTCCTCAGGGGGCAGCTGATCGAAGGTCTTAGCTTGATCCTCTCCTAGGAAAGCGTCGTGGTCAAACTGTTTATTATGGTGTTCATTCTTGTAGTGTTCCGCATCTGAGAGATGGTCCATCATCCTCTTGGACTCCTCAGGAGTTGGGACGCCGGCGAAAACCGCCGACACCGCAAGTGCCACGAATAGAGATCTCAACATTTTGATCTGTAAAGTAATGATTCTAATTAGGGTCAGAGCGTAGTCTTAAAAGGGCGTTAAATAGATTTGATAAACACCGGTTTATTTAGAGAATGAAGTTTCACATTGTGTTTCCAGAAACTTACATGTTGTAAGCGGCCGGCCACGTCAACACCACGTCTATGCTTCCTTGTTCCCTAATAGATTAAAAACGACGTAAGGAAGGAGAGAACACAACGAGAGGAATCCCGGGAGTGAGGGAGGGAGGAATGGGAGCGGATGCTGTAAAAAAATTGATGATCTTGCGATTAGAAACTTCATTAGTTCTTGTTATGATAATATTTATTTTATACTGTTAAAGTTATCGGAATAGTAAAATGTAGAAAAACCATTAGGAATAGATATGGAAAACTCAATTTGAAATATAATACGCAAAATATTTTTACAATTTATTGCATTGATGGAAATTGTTTAATTTATTTCTTTGGTTTCGGGTTTCCGAACGCATGTTTGTATTGACGTAGAGAAATGTTACCACAATGCAAAATAATATTTTTTAGCCAGACCCAACATGGCAATCTTGTTAGGCTATTGCTCGTCACCCGTAACCACAGACAGAATACTTTTATTTTACCGTAGCGATGGGCATTGTTACAAAAAAAAGACATTCGAATGAAACGATAAATTATAATATCATTACGCACGCAAAGGTGGCTTGTGCGATATGCGGTGAGATGGTTTAGCGAATAGATCATAACACGCGCGCGCGCGCGCGCCAAGCTCTTGACATGTTGACAACAATCGATCAATACATTTTCGAATAATTCAGATTGTCATTCGAATGCGTTTAATTTAAGTAATAATCCATCGCTACTTTAGAGAGTACTGTTTGCTGTACCTGTATATTGGTACAACTAGACGATGTTGTGGTTTAGGGTCCATGCGTGACAGAAGTAGTGATACCTAGATATGCAAATTGCAGAATAATGATGGTAAAAGTGAAATGCAACGCAATGCAAATAAACCGAATGCTTATGACGAGAGCAGAGTATTCATTTATGTAGGTACAACGTATGTACACTGCGTTGTGGACTTGGCGCTATCGCCAATCAAAACTATTAATTATTTTTATAATAATTTATATTATAAAGGACAATGCCCATTTGCGGTCCAAACCATCACTAATGAGACCTATGTCGTCAAATAGTTCATAAAATATACAATAACTTTTAATTTTTTTTAAAACAGGAATAAAATGTATTATGGGAGTGAGGAGTTATGAGGAGTTACCTTGTAAATAATAATAATATTCTCACTACATTTTTTTTTATTTGATTACTTTTTCATGTTTTTTAGCGTCCATAGTCAACAAGGAACCCTTATAGTTTCACTATGTCAGCCTGTCTTCTGTCTGTCGTCTGTCCGTGGCTTAGCTCAGAGGCCCTTCGTGCTATAATTTGGCATGGCATTAGATATTAATCATAGAGATAAACTAAAATGTTACTAATATTCGAAATCCTCATCCTCAGTAGTCAGTACCCAATGAATGGCTCACTCACATACATTCATTCCACAGATAAATTAATAGTAACAAGCAATATTCATCCACGTGAAATGTCACGCACGACACCAACCAACCTTCAGATTAAGAAGACTACCCAACCAACCACAATTCATTGGCTATAGTCATGAGGACTTTTTGGCGGAAACTTGCGAAGTGATGTTGCGTTTTCGTTTCATTTTCATGAAATCGTTTCGTGCATGGTTTCGGTATTTTGAGTTTTGTTGAATGTAATCGGTGGCGTTTTGTCCAATGAAGATCAATACAAGTTCACAAGTGAAATGAAATTAAATGAATGCGTGTCTCGTGACTTTTCATGTTGTCTCAAATAGTCCACGAAAAGTTTTAGTAAAACAGCCACCATTTTACTAAAACCTGACCGACTTGACTTGACTATATGTACACAAGATTTGGCTTTGGCCTTTATATTCAAGCTTACTAAGATATTGATATAAAACTAAGAAGAAATTTTATACAAGAATTGGCTGTATGACTTAGGCTGTATGGCCTTTATATTTAAGCATATTATTATATTGATTTTTAAAAATTCAAGGCTCAAATTTTGGCTGTAAGGCTTAGACCTTTGCCTGTCCCGAAAACGATGAATACAACTACTACTACTACTCTATGGATGGTCTATGGTCATGTCAGTCATGACTGTTGTGCTTATTTTGCCCATTTCCGAAAATAAATTCCAATTATGTTTCCAGAAGTAAATGGTGTTGTTGTAAATAAATAATTATTGGCCGCGACAAACGCGTGTTCTGTTTATAAATTGCTAAAACAAGATTGCAAATGTCAATATGTCAGGATCTCGGCCTTAATTTCCAACAGAGAATGGTGAGAGTGCTGCATGCTTTAATTTTATGTTGATCGCTAATTATAGCTAATGAGTGCACTCACTTATGATCGCATAACATTTTTATAAATGCTAGTATTCAATTGCGTGACGATGCGTGTCAATATTCAAGTACTTTTTACCGTAATCTAATCATCGGCATTTCCGTGTGACTGCCTGCTTCAAATATAATATTTCGTCATCTGGATACATTTAAACAACACTCTTGATAATTTATTGACAACCTGTACTATCAGATTAGAATCTATTAAGAAATATCTCTAAAACATAGTAGGTTCCAATGAAAATGTTAATAATGTTATGAAGAGAATGTAGCTAAGCTAAAAAAATAAAAAAGTAAGAAAGATGGAATATCCTAGTGTCATGAGATCACTAATTAAATCTAAACTTACTTCTGTAAATCTATCAGTCAATACACCTTCCAATCCAGTGTGATTTTATCAAGATTCAATTCATTATACTTATTATTGTCATTGTCAATCTGTCATATTATCATTATGTAATAAATAGATACCTACATAGAAATAAATCAGGTCAATATTTAAGAGAAATCAAATCAATTGGCAAAAACCTTGACAGTATTGCATAGCAAACAAACATCAAACTTTTGCATTTATATTATTAATTATTATGGAATGAGCATAGATATTGTATGAATGCAAATAATCACAGATAAAATAATTTTATTTATCTATGAGTATTATAAATACACTTGTATAATTTATCAGATTATTATTTATTGGTTGTAGTCACTTTAACATTTATTAGTATTTAAAATAGTGGCATCCTATGAGAGCTGTTTTGACAAGAGGTCTTTTCCTATCTCTTTTTGGCACAACTGATATGGGCCATCAAAACACCCATCATAGTATGCCACTAGTCGAATTTGAAAGATGTCAGTATTGAATATAGTATTGTTTTCAGGGCGCAAATATATCACAGTTGGAAAGAGATATCGGGTCAGAGCAATTCCCACCTAATGAACATTATTTTGGTTTAGTCAATGTAAGTATCTAGATTTCTGTGTTTATTACACATTAAAAACATTTTACCGCATATAATTAAATATTAAAATATTTAGGACCATGGAGGTGCTAAGATGTTAATGCTCTATTGGATAAATAGTATTTAAAGAGATGTATATTGTTGTTACAATAAACTTGTTAAATGAAATAATTTTACTGTTTCAGTTTGGCAACACTTGTTATAGTAACTCAGTGTTGCAAGCATTGTACTTCTGCCGCCCATTTAGAGAGAAAGTATTAGAATATAAAGCTAAGAATAAGAGAACTAAGGAGACCCTGTTAACATGCCTAGCAGATTTATTTTATAGTATTGCTACTCAGAAGAAGAAAGTTGGATCTATAGCGCCTAAAAAATTTATTGCTAGATTGAGAAAAGAAAAAGGTAAGTATTGTTCCATTATTGTGTATTGGATTCACCCTATATCAATTCGTTCAGTCCAGCTGAACAATATTGAAACAGAGAACTACCACTTTTTCCTATAGAGATTTATTTTATGCACCCTAGTGTCCAGCAGGCTTACTCTTGACTTTAATTCCGATCGATCGGCATTGGATTTTGAAGTTTACTCTCGAATTAAACACTAGGGCCAAATTATATCAAGATTGCGTGTCCACTGTGTGAACGAAATAGAATTTATTAGATTGACAACATTGATTTGAAGAGCTCTAAATCACGGGAGTCTCAAACTAACATTGAAATTGGATTATTTTAAGATTGAAATTAAAATTAGTTAGGAGAGTAAGCCTGCTGTACAAGGCACCAGGGACCATTTGTTTGGCGCCACAACTTTCGTGATAGTACTCATGCATGTAGCTCATAACAAAAATAAAGTCATTTGATATTTGTTGCCACATTTTTAGGCAATATTGCATGTGCATGCAGTCTTTATATGCATGCAGCCCTGATATTTTTCTCAAATATTTATTGTGTGTTCCAGAAGAGTTTGACAACTACATGCAACAAGATGCACATGAGTTTCTCAATTTCCTTATAAATCATATAAATGAAATTATTTTAGGTGAGTTAAAATAAAACTACTCATTTAACTCTATGTCACTTTTAAGGTATATGGGATATATATATGTAACTTTGCCTCGTAAGTTGTCTGAAACTGTTTGCATATGTACAGTAGTATTTTTTGTGGTAAAAATTAAATAAAGTAGACTGTTATTTCCTCTTTGAAAACTTATAGAAATTGCTAAATGTAATATATTATGAACTAGCTTCCGCCCCGCATTTCCACCTGCGGTCCCGAGGGATCTACGAATTTTTTAACATTTTCTTTCATACAAACCTTGTCCTGACAATAAGGAACACAAGAAAAGAGAATTATCCAATTTGGTGCAGTTTCGAAAGTTATGCGCGTACATACCTTGCTATCGCGTAAAATAAAATAGTTGCTTCATACATGTTGGTCGAGTAGGTATTGAACTTTTGTATGGAACAGCTGATAATTTTTTCGTGATTTCACAGTTAGTCCCATAATAAAAGTTGTTCAAATTGATGAGTACTTCCACCCCTGCAAGTGACTAAAAATCACCCAGTATAGATAGATATTACAACAATATAAAGAGCTTCAGAGGCAAATTTTTTTTACTATGTCTTGTGTTTGACCACAATCTATTAGGTTGACAAAGTTATGATGACTGGTGGGCTGGTGGGTACTACAAAGTACTCTAATACCATGCTATGGTTTCCTGACAATGTTTTCCATTACCCAAAGTGTAAGCTCATAGGATACATACCTAAGACTATCTACTGCACAATCATCACCTTAAACTTATGAGGCAGTCTACACCATAATATAACTGACATGCAATCCGTTTTCCAGCTGAACGCAATCAGAGCACACTGAAAGTACAAAAGAGCGAGACGGTGACGTGTAACGGCACGCTGCCCGGCGGGGGCGGGGTCGGGGTGGGCGGAGGGGGCGGGGCCGGCGGAGTGGGCGGGGCCGGCGCCGAGCCCACGTGGGTGCACGAGATCTTCCAGGGCACGCTCACCAGCGAGACCAGGTGTCTCAACTGTGAAACTGTTAGCAGTAAAGATGAACATTTCTTTGATTTACAGGTAACATTCTCATACTAATATTCTTCCTTAGCTATTACTGTGGGTTGTAACAACTTCCCTTTACTATGTAAATATTAAAGGTGACGTTAATCAATACTAAAACAAATTCTGCTTTGTTTCACTATTTGTCAGTTTTTAAGTCTCTTACATTTTTCTTCTTCTTTATGTCATTGTGATGAAACAATGCATAGTGATCAACGGACGTTATAAACGTTATACGGACCAATTTCAGACAACCCGCCCTTAGTTTAAGTTAAAAATTGAAACCTGTAATATAACTGATAACTAACTAACTATTATAAAATAATAATTATATCATAATGAATTATGGGATTAAAAACTGTAATAAATTCAAGATTAGATACTCATTAATACTGAAAACTAAATAAATAACCTAAAATAGAAGGATCAAAAGGGCTAGAAATTGTTTGTGGATATATTGTACCTTGAAATATTTTAACTTAAAATAATCCTGTATTTTTGTTGTCAGGTGGATGTAGGTCAGAACACAAGTATAACCCACTGTCTAAAGTGCTTCAGCGACACTGAAACATTGTGCAACGATAACAAATTCAAATGCGACAACTGCAGCAGCTACCAAGAGGCGCAGAAACGCATGCGCGTCAAGAAACTGCCGCTAATACTGGCGTTGCATCTGAAGCGGTTCAAATATATGGAACAGTACAATAGGCATATTAAAGTGTCTCATAGGGTCGTTTTTCCATTGGAACTCAGGTTGTTTAACACGGTAAGTTTTAACTTATTATAACATTAAATAATAACAATAAGAGAGTTTAAGAGAGGTAGAGCATAGCGATATGTCGCTCAAAGAGCAGCTCGACTGGGGAAGTACCTCCACCTTACAGAATACCGCAGCTAAATAACTTATAGTTGTAAGGTCGCCAGAGCTCATCGGGGTGGGGGGAAGGGTCGACAACGCGCGAGTGATACACTTGGTGTTGCAAGCGTTCATAGGCTACGGTAACCGCTTACCATCAGGCGGGCCGTATGCTTGTTTGTCGACAATGTTGTATAAAAAAAAAGCAATAACTAAATAATTTGTAATACTATTGAAATAGGCACATACTTGTAAAATAATTTAGTCAAAAATAAAGTCGGTAAAAATGTTACTAAAAACCTTCGTAGAAATGCCCTCCTACTACGGCGCGGCGTAAACTGAGTAGATATATATGAGTTTGACTAAATTTCGTATCCTTCTGCTAAATTAAAACAGTTGGTGAACAGTTTCGCATTACTTCCTTTTAGTAAATCAAAAGCTATTGAAATTTTAAGGATGTTAGCTGTGGTAGTGACATTCAATGCCATGGTGGGTTCGAATTGCACAAAGAGCTTGAGTTTTCAGGAAAAGAAAATACCGTTTATACATTTTTAAAGATCAACCTCAATCATATTACCTTTAATAACCTTACAATAAAGTCGCAATTTCAGTCCATCGTCGTTTTAAAATTATCATCATTGATAATAGTAAAGTAACCTTTATTCTACTGCAAATAAAGCCCAAATTGCAGTCGGACGACGCGGTGAATCCGGACCGGCTGTACGACCTGGTGGCGGTGGTGGTCCACTGCGGCTCTGGGCCCAACCGAGGACATTACATTAGCATCGTCAAGAGCCACGGCTTCTGGCTGCTCTTCGACGACGATATGGTAGATGTATGTACACTTCATTGCTAGCATTATAGGAACTAAAGGGAATCGTGAATATTGGGTGGTGATAGTGTCAGTTCCCTACTAGGTTTTATGTGCTTACCACATTCGACCACATCATCTTACCATAGTGAGATTGTGGTCAAACACAGGCCTATAAATAGTTAAGACCTTAACTACCACCATTGTGGGTTCAATTCCCACCAAAACATGTATGTATTTCAAAATAAGTATACCTTTGTAGTTTACCTACTGCTACATACTCTGAAGTCAATCAAAAACAGACAAAAATATAGTCCACTTTTGCATTACACAATATGTCCACATTATACTAGATTTGTCATACTGGGTCGTACAGTCGTTTTTTTAATTCAATGGTGTTATCATTTCTTTACAGAAAATTGATGCCTCTGCTATAGAAGACTTCTACGGCCTAACTTCTGATATACAGAAATCGTCTGAAACAGGATATATACTATTTTATCAATCTAGAGATGCTAGTTGTTAAGTTTCTCCGATTAATTATAGTAATTTATATTATTTAAGATAGTCACTATGATAAATCATGTTAAATGAATATGCCGCGTTTGTTAAAGTTGAAATGGCATATGATTATTGAAAAAATGTTTAATTCCAATAATTGATTATTATTATTCATCTTTTAGAGATCATTCAATTGTAAATATATTTCATTTCAAAATAAAACGTTGTGATCTTTCTGCGGATGTTAAGTTTATTTTTACCACCCTATCAGCCACAGAGCATGACAAAAATGATAAAAAAATAATAATTTACTCTTGTGTTTTACGCACCTATACTAGGATAGCATAAGTATGAAGAAGGAGATGAAATCAAACTTTATAATAACTCAGAGAGAGGTAGGTAGGTGTAGGTGTGCAGCTTTCATCCAGTGCAGTGACCTTTTAGCCACTGCACTGGATGAAAGCTGAAAGTACTAGGATAACAGGTACGAAGGGGTCGAAACGAAATTTTATTATACCTCAGATTCATTATAACTAATATGCAGGTTGAAAGTACTAGGATAGCATAAGTCTTAATGAGTTGAAATGAAATTTTGTAATAATTCAGTCTAGAGGAGAGATAGGTAACTAACTACTGGATGCAATCTGAAACTACTAGGATAGCATAACGTACAAAAGGGCCGAATCTAAATTTTATTATAACTCAAACAGCTGCTGTAGAGATGTACCTTGTCACTAAATACTAGCCGAGAGTACTAGGATAGCATAAGTACGAAAGAGTCAAAACGAAATTTTATTATTTAACGTGGCGGTGGCCAATTGCTGGCGATTCGTTACCGTTTGGTCTCGCTTCCTCACTCCACAACTTTGTATCGCAACCGCGCCCCGCTGCCTCGCTCCACTAACACAGCTCTGCATTAATTCCATTAAGCTTAACGTAGTGGTTATATTCTCTTTGCATTAAGCCAAGTCTACCGAAGCAGATTGGTACAGACTTACATTTTACGCAGTTCAGTTAATATAAAAAAAAAAAAAAACCTAGCTCCACATAACTCCGCTTCGGTGAAAAGACTTAATCATGTCATGCGATTATTGAATAAAATTGTTTTCAACAATCATTAGGTATTTATTATTAATCTTTTTAGTGATCATTCAGTTGTAAATATTTAAATCATTTATTTGCCACAACAGTAATGAAAGTATAAAGTAAAGTAATGAAAGAAAGAAAAAGAAAATAACCAAAAATAGCAATATAAAATAGAGCAGTGTTGGTGTTATGCATGTTGTGGCAATAAAAAATTATAACCCAAAAATCACAACAGAACTATTGACAGTCCAAATCTGGTAGAAAGTTGTATTACATAAAAAACACAAAAATTTCTTAAAAATACTTTATTTCAATTTTTAAGCTACAAACTCGTATGGGATAGGAGCAAGCAGCACAGGTTTCTCCAAACCACTGACAATGTGAGCAGTCTTAGGTGGCTGAGGCTGTCTCTTCAGCTTGACAATTTTGCCAGCAGCCTTAGCTTCCTTCAACAGCCTCTCGTTTTCCTTCACTCGCTTGAGGAAGTCCTGTCTGCACTTTGAGTGTTTGACATGCTCAATGCGGATGTTGATGCGCTTGGGGATGATTCTGCCGCGCACCCGCTTGTTGACAATGACGCCTAGGGCGTGTGCTGTGACATTGTATACACGGCCTGTCTTGCCATGGTATACTTTGTGTGGCATACCCTTTTGGACTGCACCATTACCCTGTTGAAAATGTTAAGAGTTAATTGAGGGCTAATATTTTTTTACCTACTGTGTTCACTATTTCAAATGGGAAACTAGAGATAATCAATCCAATATCCAATAAATGGACTATAGCATTAGTTTTCTAGTTGAGTAACAATTGTAATAGTTTTGAAACAAGTTGTTTCGATGTTGTTATGTAGTCTATACTAATGATACCAATATTATTTTAACTCTGGCTGTAAAATATAAACCCAGAAACTGCAACTTGAGTTAATACTTTGGCTTTTATTGGTATGATCTTTTGTAAGTACTAGAATTATATTATCTTTATCTATCCTCACAATAAAGTCGAATGAAAGTTATTGTCTGAAAATGATAATCATCTCATCACCATTTCATTACCTATTGAACCCAAAAAAATAAGAATCTAATGCCGGCTGCACACACTTGGTGAGAGGTCTCTATTCTTCACTAACATCAAATAGCAAAGGACAGCATCTAGGTCATGGGTTGTCTCAGCAAGTGTACACCAGTGCATCAGGAACAAATCGCCGATACATACCCTAATGTCAACGATGTCGCCAACTTTGTACACTTTCATGTACGTGGAAAGAGGGATAGTTCCTTTGGTGCGGAACCTGCGGGCGAACAGGTCCCGAGTACCACGACGGTAACCTTTGGAGTTCGTCATTTTTGTGCCTGAAACCAATACAAGTCAAACAATCAGCGCCTGGCGCTCACAACACGTGGGCAACATCGCACAAATAACACAAATGATAGAAGTAATCAAAATTATATTCCAATAAACTAATCAGACATTTGTCCGCCTGATGGAATAAAAGACTTAACAATACAGTCGATTTTTACATTATTTTTATATATTTTTCAGAATAATCACCTTGTGTTACAAAGCTTGACGGATCAAGAAAGAGGTTAGTTTAGTCTATGGTGATATATCGTAGAGTTTTTACAAAGGAAGTAAATGTTTTTAGATTTTGTCTATAGATTTAAGAAAAATATTGGGTATATATTTATATTCAACTAACTATTTGTTTATTTATTACAAAATTGGCTGCGGCGCTGACCTAGGAAACGTTTTAATTTTTTAATACTATACTAAACGTTATTATAATCAGTAATACTTATACTAGTGCGTTGCGTTGGTTCAGCGCGTGCCAACCACTATCACTTACCACACCACCACCACCAAATTACACGAAACGCTAACGCACCTTTTTATGATGATATCAGACAATACGACCGTTATGTCCTTTGGTATTTTGCTCATTACTGCTGGTTAACCAACTAAACGTAGTGTATTTTTATTTTATGCACGCACACTAACCCCATGGACACATGGCGTCTTTGGTTGCTTCAACCACTTCTTTATGATATTTGGCATTCTGCCTGTCTAACAATGCCTCGTTAGTGGTTACTGAAAGAAAAAAAAATATAAAACAATTTGTCAACATTCGGGGGGGTGTACGTTTCCTATTATTGTTTTTTTAGTAAAAAATGTCGATACTGTGAATGAATAGTAATGAATTTTAATGTTTAGATTTTATGGACATAAAATGATGAATACTCAGGCAGATAGTATTCTTATGAATTCATGTCAATATACGCCTGTTTATTTGATACAAGATCCTGGCGCCACTCAGGTATTTATCTCTTCATTCCGACTCATTTACCCGAAAATAATTGTGATTACAATTTAATGTATACTAATTTATTGCAGACCAGTTATGTTTTAACACAAAATAGTATTGGAGAACCGAAACCAGTTAGTGATAACCTGAAAAGATTTTACGAAAACAGTGGTAATTTGGATAGCTCTGCAGTTACGTCAATAAACAATTCTAAGACGAGCATACTTAAGAAACCCGAAGGCGGTGTTATCGGCAATAACTTAAAATTAGCTAGTTTTTTGCTACCGAAGAATGAGCCTTCAAATAAACAATATGTTGTGAATAATATTGTATTGAAACCAAGCATAACGACGAGCGTAACCAATGGGACCGTGCCGACGGTAAACACTATACCTAAACTAGATATTGATAGAAAGATTGTTAAACTTAAAGAGGTACCACTTGTAACTAAATACCGTCCTGAACGAGTATTACCAAAGATAAAGCCAAAAGAAAAGTAAGTTTCAATTATTATCTATGTTATTTACTACTGAAACTATTAAAATGGGTGAAATGCTGATGCTGAGATCTCTGCTAACACTTTCAGTGCTATGCATTTCTGCTATAAATGTGTGTTACTCAACGTATAGATACCTTTTTAGCACTGAACATGTTAATAGAATAGGTCTTTTACAAAGAAGCTGCAGAATTTATTGATTCAACAATTGAGATAAAACAATTTTTTGACCACACTCTCTCATTAGTAAGTGATGGATGTGACTGAAGCTAGTAAGTTCACAAAACCAAGATATTCACTGTTAGATGCTTGGTGACAGATTATCAACTTCAACAAATAAAAACCATGTTTTTTTTAATTACAGCAACACACCAAGTTCAAAAGTTTCCAAAACCACTTCAGTGCAATTAATTAAGTTAGGTGAGACATATCACAGGTATGTGTAACTTGCATTTTATTTTAAACTTGCTGTCCGTACCCGCGAAAAAAAAATAGCCCATGTTCTTCTCCATACCATAGGCTATCTGCATACCAAATTTCATTGCGAACAGTTCAACGGTTTAGGCATGAAAAGTTAACAAACACACATATGCATTTATAATGTTAAGTTAGGATTTAATTAAATTATACTCCAACCCTGGGCTCAAATTCTACAAATTAACCAACTTAACTTATGCTCGCTAACAGCACTGTGCTCTACAATGAGATGAAAGACAAAATATTGCTGAAATTATATCTCCCGAGTTCCCATAGATATGTGGACCAGATTATAGTTGCAGCTTAAGGCTGCCTTGTCCTGATGCATTCCTTATTGATGTTTCAGTCTCAACCAACTAAGTGATGATCAAATGAAAATGGTAAACCAAGCTTTGAAGATATTCAGTGATCCAGACAAAATAGCCCGGGAGCCCACTTATGATCCAGTTACCAACACCCGATTTATTTATAAGTAAGTGCTATCTTTTCATGTTTCTTCTGAAAAAAAAAACGTGTTTGTTTAAATTCTTGACTAACAATCCTGATATTTTATGAGTTTATCTGAATCAATAATAACTTTGAATTTATTTTAGGGTTGTATCACCACGGGATTTAACAGTTGTTGGAAAGAATAAAGAAAAGAAAATAGTGAAGGAAATAGATAATGGAGAAGTAACCAATGAGGTAAGCTTTCCATAACTCTTTAATACAGTAAAAAACTTATTCTTGGCTGGCAATTTTGCATACTAAAATATTATGCCTCATCCTTCACACACTGGCGACATATCTGATCACAAACATGGCAAAGTTGTATTATGGAAACTTACTTGTTACTCACTGGGTGGGAATCAAACCCACAACCTCTGATGAGGAAGTCAGGGCATCTAACCACTGGCCTGCCAAGATTGAAAATGGTCTGAAACAAACAACCCTTGAGAATAAACCAAGGTTTTAGATGTTGTCAGACCATCTGATAGGAATTAGGATGTTGTTTACATTGGTGTTTTCCTGTACATTGATACCAATTGAAAAGAAAGACAATTAATTATTTTCTTTGTAATCATAGACAAAAGTAACAAGAAGCGGCCGCAAAGTGAAACTTCCAAAACAAATTCTACCCGAAGATGAACCACAGAAGCTGAGGAAGAATAACAGACCAATTGCAGCTCCAACGTGTTACCAATGCTATTCTGTAAGTCATGTAAATAATAGTTATATCAGTCCGTGTTCAACTTGAGACAATTTTTGCATTTATAGCATTGTACCTACTCACCAACATGCTTAGTTTGGGTCGTTTGGGTCAATTAAAACTTATTTATCTTTTTCATTTTATATTTCAGGGTTTCAGCAGTTTATATCGCCTACAAAAACATTACGAAAGTCATCCCACACACGTACCAACGAAAGTGCACACAAATCTGTTTGACTGTCTCCTGGCTATCACCAAGAGTGGCTCAGAAGAACATAAGACTGAAATGTTTATACAACAATTAGAAGATTTTATTGATAAACTGAAATCTCTGCTACCATGTTTACTAAAGACAATTGACGGAAATGAAGGGGACCCTTGTATGATTAATGATGACGTTGGCAGGTAAGAATAAGTTAAATGTATATTGTACTCCTTTTTTTTTTTTTTTAGTTGGGGACATCCACATGGATACCCGGACCGCTTCGGGGGAAGGGTCCGGGTTATGTCAGACTCGTACTGACTAAAACCCCACCGTATTCCTTCTCTGCCGTATGACGAGGCTGCGGGATAAATCAATCTCCACCGCGTGCTCCGCCAACGGCACGCTCCCCCTAGGGAGCCCTTCTCTTTAGGGCGGGGCTCGGCACACGATATAGCCAGGCCCCGCCTCACCTCCGCTGAGGCGCCCCTTAACGTCGGCGGCAGATCCCCCGATCTACCGCCCACAGGTCCCCCGTTTAGGGCGGCATCCGGCCCGCGAAGGCCAGACGCCGCCCGCCACGTCGTCGGCGGCGGATTGGGAGCGAGTCGGCGTCGTCCTCCCGCTCCCGCTCCGCCGCCGCGACGAAGTCTTGTCGCAGAAGGAAACGACCGTCTTCCAGGACTCGTCGCTGTCGACCATGGATCGTATCACGGCCGGCAGCGACAAGCCCCCTCCTATGGTACCCCGCCGGGCAGTGGAGGCACTCCTCTGTGTGCTCCCTGCCCGCCACCCGACACAGATAGCTACCGAAACGACCATGGCCGGTCAGCATCTGTGCCGGGTGGAAGAAGAGAGCCCCGTGGGCCCGTTCGAACCACTGTCTTAGAACGGGCCGCAGTATATTGTACTCCTAACACAACTAACTTGCATGAAAGTCTATCTCTATGTTAATCTACATTAGTTTTAATATTATTTTCTTTCATTCTCAGATTATTTGGCATGAATCCTGGTGAATACAATATCGACATAGATGCTTTAGATTGCGTTAAAGACATAGACGGCTATTGCAAACATAACCCCCCAAAAGCTCCATGGAATCCTGTACCCAATGAACTTATTCGACTGAATACAAAACTGAATGAACTACAAAATGTTGAACTGAATCCGGTCATACCTGAATTTGAAAATATTGTGGTAAATTCAGAATTACCTGAATTAAAAAGTATTCAACTTAATCATGATCTCCTCGAACTAAGAGATGTTCAATTAAGTTCCGATATACCTGAACTGAAAAATATTCAATTGAATTCTGATTTATCTGAAATAAAAAATATTCAACTGCATCATGGACTATTTACACAGAAAAATATTCCGATTAATCCTAAGGTTAAAAAAATTAAACTAAAAACAGAGCCAAATGAAACAAAAAAGAATCAATCAGAACTTCTTGAACTAAGGAAATTTAGATTAAAGTCTAAACAGAGAAATGTTAAATTAAATTCAGAACAAAAACATGCTCAACTTGATCTTGAAAACACTGATAAACCAACGCAAGTATGGCTTTGCAAAGTCAATGACGAAATTGTCAATACTGAAATTAATAAAGAAGAGTCTGCGACAGTAAACTCAGTAAAGAAATCCCCGAACTTGATTAAAAGGGTACGAAAGATCAAACATCAAAGTTCACCAGAAGTAATAAATACAAAAAGAATAAAAATTAAAGCCGAAAATTGCGATACTTTAATTGATTTTGGGGTAGATGATTTAGTTGAATTTAGCAAACCTGATGAAATATCTAGTGCAATCAATGTACTGCCAAATGTTATAAATGTAAGTGCAAATGATGCAAGTGTAAGTGCAAATATTACAAATGTAAGTGCAAATGTTACAAATGTAAGTGAAAATACTACAAATGGGAGTGCAAATATTACAAATGTAAGTGCAAATCAAAATGGGTGCTATGATACAATTCAACCAATAAATGAAATCATTAATTGTAATAATGATAATACAATAAATGAAGCTTGTAAGGAATCAAAAGGGCCACACGCACAATTTCACAGCGCACATTTCGACATTCGCTCGTCACCAATAAAGCCATCATCAACAGTCTTTCACAAGTTTCAAATAAATCCCGAAAAATTAGCAAAATATGAAGTACAAATTATTCAACCATTAGATTTGGGCAAAATAAATGAAGATAGCATGGATATGCATAATTCAGATTCTTTACAAGAAATATTTAGAGACAATATTGATCTTGCATGTAAAGAAAGCAATATGGACCGGGATTTAAGTTTAAAAGATTGGTTAATAAATGCAACAAGTGATAAATCTGACAGTTCGAAAGCAAATGATTTGATTGAACCATCATCAATGTTTATTAAAAATGAACAAAACAATTTAGTATGTAATAGTAATGTAAGGCATAGTGATGAATTAGAATGTAATGATAACCAATTATTATCAAATCAAGGAGATTCAGTATTAAATTTCTTAGAATCCTTAGGCAGTGAACTGTCATACCCTGGGACTGAAATTAGAAACAATTCTGTTGATTTTCAATTAGATTTGTTTTCCTTTCACAATTCATAATAGTTTTAAGTATAAAATAATTAAGTTAAAAGATTTTTAAATAGGTAAGTTTATTTTCATGATAATTAATTATAGATTTATTATACTACTTACAAAGTGTTTTATTTTTTACACACAAACATAGCAAAAACTGTTTGATTACACAATATAATATTATGTGTGGCTAATAAGGTTATAATGACAATGATAATGATATCTTTCCTTAAAATTGGTAGGTGATTGTAGTCCAAAGTTAGAATAATTTATTCAGTTTAGGGTCTAGGAGGACTTATGAACATTGAAGCTACTGAAGTTACCACCGAAGATGATAATCACTCACACTGCATAAAAAAAAACCGGTCAAGTACGAGTCGAACTCGCGCACCGAGGGTTCCATACCTACCCAGTATACCGCCAAAATATTTTATTTATTTACCTTATTTGAGGTAGGTGCCAATTAAGCTAGACCTCTAAATTTGTATGAGCGCCCATACAACTCAGAGGACTATCTTAATTGGTGTCAACTATGTATGTATGGGGCCCCAACTATAATTTTCGACTTTTTTATTTTTTGGAATTTTTCCTTTATTTGTGCTGTAAGACCTAACTTTTTACCAAATTTCGTGATTCTAGGTCAATGGAAACTACCATATTGGTTTTCGACCCAAAACCTATAGGGTACTTCCGGTTGACCTAGAATTGTCAATTTTGGTTAAAAGCAAGGTCTTACAGCACAAATAAAGGGAAAATTCCGAAAAATAAAAAAAGGTAAATTTTGGTCCTTACAAGTTTTTGTGAAAATCGAAGTTTGACCATATCTTTTTATCGTGTTCACTCAGGACCTTGATTTTTAGACACCTAATAGGGACTATAGACCTCAGTATCTGGTATAAATTTCAACTTGATAGGTCCACCCATTCCTGAGAAAATCGCTGGTGACACACGGACAGACAGACAAGAAAGTGATCTTATAAGGGTTCCTTTTTTTTCCTTTTGAGGTACGGAACCCTAAAAACACGCCATTTTTTAAGTTGTTTAAAAATTGACTTAGGTGCAGCTGCTGGAACACAACTGTTGCTGCTTTGTGACCATCAACTTGAGGGGACCAGCTAGCCAGATATTACAAAAGAACTCTTTTCCTTCTCGAAAAGTTCATTGTAGGATTCAAATTCAGCATCTGACATCATTACCAGCAACTATAATAAAATCAAACAAGATGTAAATCAGGAACAGACAGAACATATAATACTATTACTTATTCTAAACCATATAACCTAAGCCTGCAGCACTGGCCTTTCATTCCGTCCCTCTAAGTTTTGATTAGTGAGAGCATATCCCGTTCCACCTCTCTGTAGGGGGATGATGTCTTTTTCTTTAAGTTTGTCGCCAGTAAGGGGATGGAGCCAATCTGTCTTGATGATCTTTTCAACACATTCCATTGTCACTACATGACCTGTTGTCCTGTGAAATTAATATTGTTTTATTATGGTGTATGGTCTTAATGCATTATCATAATTAAAGAAATATATTAAATTCATTTTATTATGAATCATCTCTATCTTGTTCTAATAGAATTTATGCAGACAGTATGCTCTTCTGTTTCTATTATTTTTTGGATACAACTATGCAACTATTATTCAATAGGCACAATTTATTACTTTAAAGCTAGTATTAGAGCATTTTTCTCAGTTCTAATTAAACTGACCCTTAGATTTATACTCCATTTTGACTCCCATAGCATGATTCATGTGAAAGTGGACTTAAAGTACCTATTTGACATAAAGCACTAATCAAAGCAATAGAAAGTAAGGGTGGGGGGTGGATAATTACATTTTACAGATATTGATGAAACATCATAACATAATATAAACATTAACATCACAAAAATATATTAAAATTATGTTCATGATGAATAAAATTTTATGTGCTAACAATTTATAAAAGGAGGATCAACCAAACATTTAAATTATATCACCTGATAATAGCACAAGGCACTGCATTACTCAATATATCATGTGTCACTGGGCACATGTATCTGTTCTCCTTTGCTATCAAAGATTTTTTGTCATCTGGATCCTTGACCAGTGTCCAATTGACTTCTATCAAGTCCTTCATTTTTAAAGGCCTCCCACTAATGGGGCAGTAAACTGTCGGATCTGGCTTGTCCATTTTTGAAAACTTTGCATCAGGTAGTTGTGAAGGTATCCAGAAACTAGGCAACTGTTTATCCTTTCCATTTGCAATGTTCGACACTGAACCTGAAGTTGATGCAACCTTTCCAGCTCCGATTGTACCACTGCTAGATATATTCTTCTCCCTATTCATGAATTTGATCAAATTTGCCTCTTTCTCAGCCGATGCCAACTCTGCCTTCTCCATTTCGTCTTTCTTCAACTGCTTCTCGTATTTCTTTAGCAGCTTCGTATATTCGTTCTTTTTAGTAATCACATACTCTAGTATCGCTTCCTTATCGAATAAATAACCTTCTTTGGTGATGACTGGATACCTGCAAGGTTGCAGAGTCAGGCTGCAGCAATCGAAACTTTTCACGGAGTCTTTACCAACTCTCTCGTTTTGGGTTCCGTAGCCAGATGCTGCAGCGTCTTTCTTCTTTTCGTGGTACGTGTATACGGCACCAGCAGTACAATTTCTTGCATGTCGAGTCATAATTACACAAATTCATGCAGAAAAGTAAATAAAGGCAATCAAAAACCACACAAATAAAACAAAATCAATCAAATACCAACCAGCCAGCCAAGTGACATTGTGATACAAATTAATTACAAAGAGGATAATAAATAATATAGGGTATGTTCCGATATACACTGAGAGCACTGTTCAGTGCTCTTACTGGGGAGAAATACGTTCCGTTATGGACTGACAGTATACTGCCGCAGTATCCTAGGGAAACATAATGACGTCATAAACGCCGCCATTTTTGTACTGTGAGCACTGGGCCAAACCTCGGGCCTACCCTGGGCCTACCTCAAAAACGCCGTAAACGGCGTAAAATTTTAATGCATTTTTATGGCACTTATCGATTGAATAAAATTTTTGTGTTTTTTTTGTGGCTTATTAGCACCTTAGGAACGAATTGAGATATTTTTCAAAAATGGGTGTAATACCCAAAACTATGTTATTAGTTATTTCTATACCTCGCTCGTCGTCCGACACATCACTATTGCTGTCAGTAATACTTAATATAAAACAGCCTACAGCTACAGCGTGCTCTCAGTGCTATGATCACGTGATCAACGGCGCCCAGAATGACAGTTTACATATACGTGGATGACTCGCAGTATACTGGACTGCGTTCCGTTTTAAACTGTACCCAGTATAGCTAACTATAAAGGAACGGCTTCTCAGTATACTAAATGACATCACACCTTACCGTGCTCGCAGTGTATATCGGAACATACCCTACGTATACTGGACTGCGTTCCGTTTTAAACAGTACTCAGTATAGCTAACTATAAGGGAACGGCTTCTCAGTATACTAAATGACGTTACACCTTACAGTGCTCGCAGTGTATATCGGAACATACCCTTTATTCTTAGGTATAGTAACTATCCATAAAGATTAGTTTACTTACTTAGTTTCACAAGTTTCTTTATTGTGCGCGGTGTTCTTTTGAATACAGTGCGATATTGCGTGCTGCAAATAATAGTAAAATATTTATCTGTGATTATTGTTACATATCTAATCTTTACTTAATTATTTTTATTGTGCTGGTGATAAGTACGTGTGTTTCGAATCGACCTAATTCATTTGTACCATATTGATGTACGCGGTTTGAAGTTAAAATCGTGTATTCAATTTGTGAGTGATAATTTTATGTGAATAATGAACTTATCGTTCGCTGGTTGTGGTTTCCTGGGGATCTATCATGTTGGTGTTGCGGTGTGCCTGAAGAAGTATGCACCACATCTGCTGCTAGGGAAGTTGTCTGGGGCCTCGTTTGGTGCCTTGTCTGCGTGTTGTTTACTCTGTGATTTGCCTATAGGTGAGTTGAATATTAATTCCTAATTTAATATTTTTTCATGCAATTTGTATTTTTTTTTTACAATAATTGGCTTTGTTTGACCATTATTTTGCCATGGTATCTTGTTTTATGCCAAAGGTGGTAAGCACACAAAACCCAGAAGAGAAACTTACAAGAAGTTTACAAAGTATTCACTAATCTAAATAATTTAAATTTTTCATACCAATTTAACTTTTTTATTATTCAATCATGTTAAAACAAGCTTCCTATTGATCAAACACTCATAGTGTGATGTCACAGGGTCACATAGAATGTAAACAACAAATTATGCTGCAGTTAGCTGATAGGCATCACAAACAATAGATATGGGAACAAAAATAAATTTTACATTCTATAATTGTATGCTTTGTGTTATTTGAAATCATATCCTTCATATGATAGTCCTCCTCACAATATAATTATAATTTGTGACTTGTTTTAAACATTAGGTACACAGGTGTGTAAACTTATACAAATATTTATTGAAGTATAAATATAATTATGTAGTGTCTCTTTACAAAGTCAGCAGTTATTTATTGTGGACCATAGGTTGAAAGTTATCAAATGAAATCAGGTTATCAGGTGTTTTATGTATGTTTAGGATCAACTATGTCCCACCTCTTAGGCACACATTTGATTAACACTTTCGGTGCTAGCGTCTATGCATTTCCTTTATAAATCTAAGTGATACTTGATGTGTAGATGCGTTTTTAGCAAATGTATAATGCAGAACAACTGACTTTTTAGCAAAACACCCTACATCATTCTTTCATTTAAAAATTCATTTAAATTGTAATAGCACTTCTCATTGACGAAATCATGGAGTCACTTTTTAAAATTGTCCAAATTGTTTTAGAAATTTTATTAAAAATATGTTGAGCATTAAAAAAAATGCTTTTATTAAGCAATTGTGATTTACTGGGTATCAAACACAATTTACTTTACCAAGAGCCCATGCTCTCATTTTAAACAAGCTTTATTATAACGAAAAACATTATAAAGAGTTTAAATTAATAACCCATAGACAATACAACAGCCTTTCTCTACAATGAAGCAATATGTAATTATTTAGATGTCAATGAATATATATTCAAGATAGTTACCATGGTCTTCATTATCACTTTATGGTCTTTATAAGGTTCTCACAAAATCTTTATAATGGAAAAAAAAAATATAATATAAAGCTCCCTTGAATATTATTATAAAGAGCTTACACTGTTATTGTTATTAAAATATATATCTCATAATAATTTAGGATTGATATATTAGTTATTCTAGGTATTTATACTTTATTACTATTTATATTCATATACGTACACCACTCCACTAAGAATGTATGTATTAGATATGTAACCAAATCTTTATTCCCCAGGTGAAATTACAAGTGATGTTCTAAGGGTAGTCAGTGAAGCAAGGGCAGGGTCCCTTGGTCCATTCAGCCCGTCTTTCAACATACAGAATGTACTCCTCGAGGGTATGCAGAAGTACCTGCCACATGACGTCCACAAGATCGTTAGTGGCAAGCTACACATATCACTCACGAGGGTGTATGATGGAAAGAATGTTATAGTATCAGATTTCCCAACGAGGGAAGACCTTTTGCAAGTGAGTTCATTGTAATAAAGGCATTGGAATTTAAACTCTAAATTCATACATATTAACCACCAATTTCTAAAAGCTCAATCAAAGCTATTGCTGTCTTTGTCATTTTTTACACCATTGACTTCTAGAAACTAGGAGTAAGTAAAGGCGATATAGGTCCTTAAACACAAAATCTATCAAAAACAATGTTGTAATGATCTCATATCACGTGTGTTTATATGCAATAGTTTGTTATGGCTTTAAGTACTTTGACCAGTGTATGACGTCACCTGCAAGCCGTCTCGTCAGCCGATCGCCGTTAGTCACCGCTGACTTTTTTTGTAAGGTACATACTCAGCGTAACATTTTCAGATTGATTTCCGAACTTGCTAACAATTTTTCCTTATGATGATTTTTAATGACCAGTCTAACCATAAAGAGTATGCTATATAATTATGACGTCACATGCTTGTATTTCATACAAAACTCCATATAAACCTATCGTTTTGACATTTCATAAAAAGTTGCTGATTTGAATGTCAGTCAAATACCCTATTATGGGAGTGCAGTGCATAAAAGATAACTATTGTGCGCCATCTTTGTGAGTCCGCCATATTAGATTTAGAATGACGTCACTTAGCTAACCATGCATTGTCATAAACGTGTATGCAAAATTTCAGCTCAATCGGAAATCGGGAAATGGGTCTAATTTGGCTTTCAAGACTATCTTACATAGTAAGTTAGTTACAGCCGTTACAGGTAAAGCTAATAAAAGCGTGTTTAAAAATGTTTTGGCTCCTTGTCACATGGGCCTAGTTGTTGAGTTGCCTAAACTCCCCTGGTTTCAACTCGTCCAATCACCTATCGATTCTCTAAAATAGAGTTCCTCAAACTTTTGTTTACATCTAAAAACTTAATTAAAGTTCATTATCAAAATTATTGTGCCCAATTTAATTCATGTCTCAAGGTTGGCAACGCGTGAGTTATACCCCGGGCAGAGAAAATATAAAATTGTATTTTCTTTGCCCGTGGTGTTATGAGCGTCTATAGACTACGGTAACCGCTTACCATCAGGTGGGCCGTAAGCTTGTTTGCCACCTAAGAAGTATAAAAATAAATAAATCATAAACACCTTTTAGACAACTAAAAACGAACGTTAGATACCCTAACACAGTTCTCGTCTCCCAGGCGTTACTAGCTTCATGCTTCGTACCAGTATTCTCGGGGATGCTGCCGCCTCGGTTCCACGGCATCAGGTACATGGACGGCGGCTTCAGTGACAACCTGCCGGTGTTGGATGAGAACACCATAACTGTCAGCCCGTTCTGTGGAGAGAGCGATATATGCCCCAGGGATTTGAGCTCGCAGTTGTTTCATGTGAGTATCTTATTCCTTTTTAGTACATTGTTAAATCGGCGCCTAAATAAACTGCCTAAAATTTAGAATAGAATAATAATTAATCGTTATTGGGTACGAAATAATATGACGCGTGTAAAAGATGAAGCGCTACCTCTTGTGCAAAATTTTGCTGTATTAATTACAATACAGCGTCTTCCCCACAACATAGGAACAGCTCATTATTCTATTAGTATCACAGTATAAAACAAAGTCGCTATCTGCCTCTGTCTGTTTCTCCGCTTACTTCTCCTAAACCACGCAACGGATTTTGATACGGTTTTGACTAATAAAAAGAGCGATAAACGAGGAAAGTTTGTATATATAAATTGCACCTGTGAGAAGCCGCGGCGTGTTGCTATCGCTAGTTGTCTATAAAAGAAAGTGCCAAAAGCTTAAATTGATTATCAATCAGACCTATAGTACAGTATTTTAATTAATTAAAAAGAACTTACTACACTTTTATGAATGCGTTCTTGAAAGTATACTAGCTCTGTCTGATCCATAGGAAAGATTGAAAAATAACTCCAATTTGTTGTAATTTTTAGGGTTCCTTACCTCAAAAGGAAAAAAACGGAACCCTTATAGAATCACTTTGTTGTCCGTCTGTCTGTCTGTCAAGACCCTTTATCTCGGGAACGCTTGGAGTTATCGAGTGGAATTTAAAACCATAATACTATACTCAGGTCTACAGTCCCTTGTTTTAAATGATGCCAGAGTAATACAGTATTTTTCTAATACCCCATGAATTTTAACAATACTATATATTAACATAAATAATTGTTGTGTTTACTATAACATTGTAGCTAATCACGTATTTTTATTTGTACCCAACATTATTTTGTTAACTCTACGTGACTTTGTGATGTAAAGTTAAAACTAAATTGAAGTAACATTCTCATTTACAAGAAATATTTTTTTCACACGTTCCAATTGCACTCTAAATCTAGATTAGGAGTTAGTGGCTATCGTTAATTCTAACTAACAAATATCTACCATTTTTAGTTAGCGAAGAGTCGGAATAAAACTGAATATAACCTACACACGTGATAATTTTCTAGGTCAGTCATTATAACTAATATATTATCTAATCATGTTTACGTAAGTGTAAATATTCTAAAGCGTGTTTTTAAGTATAAATATTTTACATAATTAATCCTATTGTTATCGAGCGTTTGCTATTATATAAGATTCTTGAGATCGCATATCAAGATCTTGGATTTCACCTCATGAAGACGTTGTTTCTAAGAGAATCGTCCATTGGTACTTATAGATATAGGTACCTAATTAGGACATGACTTACTCATAAACGTAAAATATATAGGTATGTTTACGTTTTTTCCTTTCTTTCGCCCCGTTTTGATCCGTGTTCCTGTGTGATTTTATATTTTTTTCATTTTATTTTTAAAAGTACCATATATGATATTCCAGGGTGTGTTCTATCGATATGTTATGTTTCATCCAAAGCCGTTCGGCCGTTACGGAGCATTAATGAGGCCTAAGGTCTTTAAATGTTCATGATGTCCACTAGAATCTTGTAAAATAGCTCTCTTTTTTGCTAAAGTTACTACTTTTTGTGTGTAACATAACATTAGTTTAGAACAATTACGAGAAGTTTTAAATAATATCAAATTACTATCTTCGGCCCCGCGGTTTCACCCGCGTTCCCGAGGGATCTTATGTTTTCCCGGGATAAAAAGTAGCCTATAGCCTTCCTCGATAAATGGGCTATCCAACACTAAAATATTTTTTCAATTCGAACCCGTAGTTCCTGAGCTTAGCGCGTTCAAACAAACAAACTTTTCAGCTTTATAATATTAGTATAGATTATTTACAATAAATTCAAACGCTGCGTAATAAAAATAAAACAGATATCGTTTATCAAAATTCACGAACCAATTCTCAGTAGAACTGATGTTTACTCTTCAATAATATTCCTTCATTAAAAATCAATAATTACTTTTCATTGGTAGCCAAAAAGCTGCCAAGTCCTAGAACGCCACGACGCGCCGCGCATATATATAACCTTCTATAGTTAGCTTTCCATCACGCTGTTTCACGCGCGATCCCCTATTTTATCCCCTTAGGGGTTGAATTTCGGAAAATCCTTTCTTAGTAGACCCCTATGTTACAAAAGGAATATATACTCCAAATTTATTTCATGGTTCTATAAGACCAGCTGTTGATTATCACTTATCAGTCAGGTCTTCTTTTATATATTAGATCGTTGTGTTAAAAATTTGTGCATAACTTTACAAGCGACCCGCCCCGGCTTCGCACGGGTGTAATTAATATACGCAAACCTTCCTCGTTTATCGTTCTTTCTATTAGTGAAAACCGTATCAAAATCCGTTGCGTCGTTTAGAAGAAGTAGGCGGAGAAACAGACAGGCATATAGTGACTTTGTTTTATTATACTATTTAGAGATTTCATTAACTGACACAAATTCTACAGGTAAACTTAGCCAACACAAGTATAGAGCTGTCAAAACAGAACATGAACCGCTTCGCCCGGATCCTCTTCCCTCCGAAGCCAGAGGTACTGAGCAATATGTGCAAACAAGGGTTCGACGACGCGCTCCGATTCCTTCATAGAAACAACATGATCTCCTGCACGAGATGTCTGGCTGTACAGTCCACATTCCAACTGCAGGATGTCTTAGACGATACCACTTATGATTATGACCCTGATTGCGAAGAGTGTAAGACGCATAGACAGGTAAGAATTCTATAAGAAACTTTTAATTACTAAGTAGTTGGGAGTGCTGATGTCCAGCCCAGTAGTTGGTGTCAGATTGATGATAAAACATGGAGCCAGAATTGTTGATGGTTTGGCTATGAGATTTTTTTACAATAATATAATATTATTACAAAGCAGAACCGAAAGTTGTCGAAAGTCGAAAATTAAGTTAGTTAAGGTGAAGACAGTTGGAGTTTGGGTTATCTAATTCCTCATAAAAAGATCTTTTCAGCATTAGTACGAGAGATGGTCACTATTGTAGGTGGCTACCACCCTCAAGTTGAAAATCTGTCTTTATATATCTATCGGTGTTTTCCAGCAGCTGCACTTAAGAACTAGTTACCTTCTAGGCTCTCTGGGCTTACCACCTTCGGGCATATCATCACATACAATTCTGATTCTCAATGTTTAGATTTTTGATTGCTGTACCTCCACCTGAGATATGTTTAAATAAACTTTGAACTCTTTCTCTTAGGATGCCCTAGTAGACGATCTCCCCGACACAGTGATGACTATATTCCAAAACGCAATAGACTCAGCGAACAACGGCATCGTCAATTGGGTGATGAGACAGAGAGCGATGCGCTATCTCACTCTGCTGACTCTACCGTATAGGGTGCCCATAGACATCATGTATGCTACATTTACCAAGTGAGTTGATTTTTGTTATTTTCTTTTTTCTTTGCCGACAGAAATAGGTAGTTCATAGGTATGAATGGTTATTGATTTAACCAGATAACTGTTATACCAATACTTGTATATAAACTTATATAGATATTTTCACCTAGACTCGGAACAAACAGATATTTTCATACACTTAAACATTTGTCATGGATGGGAATCAAATCGACTGTGCTGAGGCTATGTCACACCAACCGGCGCGTCAAATACTTATTTATATTAGGTAGGTATATACATATATATTGTATTATTAATATATTTTTATTTATATAATATCGCAGAGGTCTTTAATTTTCACTTTAACTAGAAACTATGGTGACCAGTACAATAGTCAAGGGTGATAAAAGTGTATTAAAAATAAGTAATGCATCCACAATACAAAAGCAATTTTCCTATCGACTTAACTGTCAATGTGGCTATAGAGTGCCTAATGAAATTCCTATAACACACTTCTACGCTAAAAACTTGGATATTCACTTCAATTTATAGATTTCCTTTGTAGTCCGACAAGAAAGAATGACGTCACAAATTATGTTGGGTAACTTACTAGCAGGGAATTACACATGAACTTGCAATGAATGGATTAAGGAAAACTAATGTTGTAATCTCAGTACGGTGGTACTTTGTAGTACCCGTCTGGTTGGATACGACCCTCATGTAAAAAATATGCGACGTTAGCCAGCCACATCCCGTCAGTTAAAAAGGTTGTCAACATTTTGCCTTTTGTCATAAAAAAAACACAAAATAACTGAATGCCTTAGTTAGACAAAGCTGATGCTAATTAAAAAAATATACAAAAACTGTGAATATTTAATTTAAATGTATTGAAAAGATAATAATCTAATACCTATTGAAGAATTGAAAAAAAAAAACAAAAGATTTATAATTCTCGTAGACAGAGGGCAAAGACATTTAAAGTAGTATAGATAGGGGGTAATTACGTCAATTATTATCAATTTTGCTCTCGTTTCGACATAATCGTGTGGTAAGCTGCAACTGTTAACGAATGAAACTATGTCACGGTCTTTTATGTTACAAAATTTTCATTTTAACAAATTTTCTGGCACAGATTATGTATTAATTAACTATAATATCCTAGCATGTTCCTCACACACGGCCATCCCAAACTGAGCAGAGCTTGTACTACAGAAACCAGATACCTTATTATGATACATATACTACTATTTTTGTGAATAGATACTTATACAGACTTAGGACAAACAGTTCATGCACACATATGTCTTTCCTGAGTGGGAAACCCACGACATGTGGTGTGATCGGTAGGGTATCTTACCAACCACGTCAACCGTAAATAAATAAAATAAAATAGCCTTTATTGCTGTTTCTTTCCTTACAATTAATAAATGCTTACTCACTAAAAATAATTGATTTAATCAGTTTTAACTTGCATTTTAATGATCGGCAACTGGATGTTTGTGTGGAACAGCTTGTCTGTCGACAAAGGCCTCCACTAAAGATTTCCACTTATTTCTGTCTCTTGCTAAACGAGTCCATACCGGACCAGCTATTTTCTTGAAGTCATCTTCCCATCTTTTGATTTGTCTGCCTCTATTTCTTTTGCTATCTCTTGGATACCATTCTGTTACCAGCTTAGTCCATTTCTCTTTACCTTCTCTTAGCATATGTCCCGTCCAACGCCATTTAAGGTGTCTGTGCATTTTTAAATTTTGTTTCCTCTTTGATTACTTGTAATTTCACTCTATCCCTTCTTTTTATACCTGGATTTACATACCGACAAATAACACTTCACATTCTGTGAGATGTGTCTACTTTACATCATCGGATTTATTCTGGACTGTAGAGGAGAGGATTCATTGATAGCCAACTCTGCACTCTCTCTCTTCTCACCTCTCTTTCACTCTACTTAAATAAAACTTTCCCCCTTATTCAGACCCATTCGGTTGCCATTCCGATCGGAAAGGATTTTATTTCGTTAAATTTAGGCTGATGCCCTGTTAGTTGCACTGCCTAATTCCAAATGGAAGTCTGAAATGAGAAAATAGGAGCTATCATATTCAGTAGACTACTCAGTCGATTTCTCTACCTACCCGGTACGGTTTGTCTACCTATCAGGACCGCACAGGTCTGAATAAGGGGAATATATCATCATTTATTTATCAGTTACAATTTTATTCTATCGAAGCTTGACTTTGGAATAGTTCAAGTTATTATTGAATTAAAGCGACTTGATCCAAATAAATCGTAAGATAACAACATACAGAAAATTTATTACAGCAAAAGTTTAAAAATTATTACTTGATGGATAATAATATATAATTCAAAATTAAAAAAATCATACATTTTGATCGAGCAACATTTAGTGTGAAAACTTTTTTTTCCCCGATTTCTGAGTTAGTCCCATAGTAAAAGTTGTTCAGGATAATCATCCAAGCACAGGTTTCGAAAATATGCCATCTCAAAACATTCACCCGATATAAATAAAATAAAATATTGGTTTTCATAACTGTTTTTTTTTTTTTTTTTAATTTTACCCTAATCTTTTTTATGAAATCTTTAGCTAATGTTATAATATTAGTTTCTGCAGTAGAAGAATTGCTCTTAATTTATAGGTCTTAATAGATCAGGAATAAGGAGTGGCTAAAGTTTTATTTGAGTTATTTATTTAACTTTTACATAACTTTAATACAATTCACATGCGTACTATCTTTTTCTTCTAACATAATTTTAAGCACTTTTCTACACGCTTTTTAGCTACGTTGGTGATAAAGTAGAGAGGCATGCTGTCCAATACAAGGTGGCCGGGAATGTGTTCATCTGTAGGCGCAAGTGTGTGCGACACAACAACGTTATGACTAGGTTAGTGTTTGATCGCTTTCGGGCCAGTCCGGTGCCGGTGAAGGTAGTTGAATCTGTTTTCGTTGTAAGGTGGTGGTTTTATGTCTTCTTATATGAAATACTAGCTGTCCACCGCGGTTTCACCCGCATTCCCGGGATCAAAAATAGGCTATAACCTTCCTCAAGAATTGGGCTATCAAATTGAAAAAATAAATTCTTAAATCCGACTGGTAGTTCCATAGATAAGCACTTTCAAACAGCTTTATTTGTTGTTTTTGAAGAAACCATTTCGTTGAAATAGGTAATTTACAATATTTGACATTCATTTTTACTTATATTTTTATACTTTGATTTGATAACATTTGAACCCCCGCAGCTATATAGATTTTAAATAGATTATATTTGTTATGCAAAGCTCTGACGCAAATCCCAATATTTTTTTTAATAAATTATTTTCATTCGTGTACAATTATAATGGTTTATCTGTAATTGTTACTCAACTTCCCTATCTATACAATATATATTGTATTTTATTTAGGTCAAGGTCACACGACCTAACACATGCGGGTTATTTCGAGTCGCTTGCAAAATTTAAAATATATCTTAATTGTGACGTTCAAACTGATATTTTAATTAATTGATATGGTTTTTATTATTTTGTGTAAATACGGCCTAAGATTACAAATCGCTGATTTCAAAAAAATAGAATCTAAATGATATCGTCCAAATATTATGTTGATCTGAGAATGGTTAGAAAGGGGCTGAATACGGTTTAAAAATTTTTACTATTATTTTGTCATTTTTTTTTCAAAATGTTTTCGATCAACAGTTGATACCTGTCCTTATAAATCTTCAGTAGATAAATTGGCCGTTAAAAGGGGTTATGAATGTAAAAACAGGACGCAGTCTAAATAAATATTGACATTACCCTTTAGCTTTGTTAATTTGTAAACGGAGGGTCAGTTGGGGTTAATTGGATACATTCAATGTTGTAAGTAAGAAAATACTTTGTTATTAATATTAGTAGGCACCCCGGCTTTGTATGAAAAAAGTGGTTTCAGATAAATTGCCCTGGGTGGCTAAAAAAGAAGCTAGAGCAATATTGCTAATGCAATTCATTTTTCCGAATTTACGGCAGATTCATCAATACCAAATCATTTAATGAATTAAACTGTATATACTGATGATGACTATCTATACTTCTATACTAATATAATTATATTATAAAGAGGAAAGATTTGTATGTTTGTAACGAATAAACTAAAAAACTACTGGACCGATTTCAAGAATTCTTTCAGCATTAGAATGCTACATTATCCCTGTGTAACATGGGCTATATTTTATCCCGGGAACGCGGGTGAAACCGCGCGAAAAAGCTAGTTTTACATAAAATCTGCCGAGAATTCGAAAAATGAATTGCATTAGCAATATTGCTTGAGCGGTCTTTTTAGAGGGCCTGATCACCTGATTCAAAGTTTAGGTATACGGGTACAATTTCCAGAAGTGATTAGTTTCAGAGTTAGTAAGTGGTACACACAAAATTGTTGCGTATCATGGCAACGTAATAGATTTATTCGAGTGTTTACACGTCATTAGAATAAAGTAATACTATTTTTGAACCTGCAAAGTTGTTATTTTGCAACCATATCTCATTGTATTTCGCGCCACCAAAGAAGTCCCGTGGAATTACTAAAAATCGATCTTATTTCTTCTGTATTAGAGGTGATTAGATCTAGATTTTCGTTTAAGCATATATACGTTTATACGTACGGACCTATCTAAAGCGGTTATTACACTATCCTATTTGTAGAATTTAGGAAGTAGTGCGGTTGGCACCTTCCAATCCCACTAAATCGTGTAATAGTGTTTCCTTATTTCTTAATAACCGCTTAGCTTAACATTTGAAGTTTTTAAAAGCCCAATCGAAATTAATCAGTGATCAAAAATATCGCCTTCCCTGTCATTTTAAACGTAACTGATAGAGATAGCTAACTTTTACTATGGCTAAGTGACACAAGTAAATTGGTGTACATCTTTTGAAAATTCAATGCACTTATTATCAATATTGCATTGACCCTGTTGACAGGAATTCTTGTAGGCATCAATTAAGAGTTCATGAACTTGAAAGTAAGCAGTGTGACGTAAATTAATTGATGACGTGCGAACGTTTTTTTAATGCGTCAGCAACTGTATACGTAACTAGATGCTTTTCGTAATCCGCCTTAATGTCTTATTGAAGAAAACAATAACGTGATGCACTACTCATAACAAATAACGCATTATTTCACCCTTGACCTAGAACTGGTCATATTTCATTACTGTCGACTCTGATGTATCTATGAGAAATAGTCAAGAATACATGTCATTTATAAATTACTCAGTTGGACTGGGTAAAATCTATTAAACTAGATAGGTAGCTTATTTGAAAATAAATTCACCAGAGACAATTTATTATGTTACTGGATATACCTAACTGATAAGAATAACCATTTATCAAAATGCCACAGACTAAGTAAACCCTGTCAGGTTATAAAAAAAAATGCTATAGTAATGGTTATTTCCACCCAATATTATTGAATTGCAAATAACCATGTACAGTCACCCAATACAGTACAACCGCTCTGGAACATGGTAGTTATTCATAGTCTGTTCAGCTTTTATTGAACTAAATCCTAACTTTTGCAGGGAAAACGCTTTAAAATTGAAAAAGTCTACCATTCCGTTTTGACTACTTTCGCTCCTCCAAGTTTGATAAATCAAATAATTCTGTACAATCTTCACGAATTGCAACAACAACGACCCAAATCACAATAATTCTCACCTAAAATAGCCAACAATCTAACTAACATGACATAGTGTTTCAACTAGGTTCGTGACGTGCACGCCCAAGATGAGCAAGTCACTGTGGAAGCTGAGCTTGAACCTGTTCGAGCAGCTCCACGGCTTCATGTACACCTCACACGACAGGTCTGAAGCCGCCGCGAGGATTTACTACAAGCTCACCATGGATGCGAAAAAAGATATTAACGAAGGGTATCAGTTGGATAGAAGGTATGTGTTATTATTTTGTTGTACTTATTATTTGCAGATGTTGCGGTTTAAATAAATTATCGATACATGTGAATTTTGACGTCATCACAACATTCTTGCACTGCCCCACGTGGCTCTATATTCCAACGGATTATAAAAGTTTAAGTTATAATCTGGGTATATAAATATCACTTACAATCCGTATGTTATCAACTTATCACTAAATCTAATCAAATGTACGACCTTCAGAAGCTAGAATTCGTATTTCATTGTTTTTATATGCATATATCCGTAAACGTCATTAATAAAAAAATATGGTATGATCTGGTATGATTTTAATGCGCAATTACATTTCTTTTATAATTCTATTCACGTGATTTATTATTATATTGATTGTTGAATAACAATAGGTACTTATATATTTTGCTTATCAATTATCCGGTCTTGGCTTTTCAAGCATTCCTTCCTTTTCTTTGTTATTGATGACTGTTTTGACGAGCATTTTATTTTCTTTATCTTCTATTCCACAAATAGTCACAATACATTTATTTGAACTATTTTATCATAGAACAAACTGGGAACGAAGTCCATCGCTATAATCGTACCTGGCAACAATACATGACATTCAGAAATCGTTCTTATCTCGTAACCCTTTAAATTCACTATCGTGCACTGCCGGTTAGCGTGAGTAATCCACTTTGGATCATAGATTAATTACTCAAACTAAAGTCGCGGTTATTAATGACATGTATATCTTACGCGTGATGGACGACCTTTCTAAAAGGTCGTGATATGTGGTTGATACATATCATCTTTGTGTAAACATATAAATTTTTATGAGACCTAAAACGTCACATTTGTCAGAAGTGTCCTTTTGTCTTAATATGTACATGACTATTTAGATTGCAAATGGAGGACCATCATCCTCCTGCCCTGTAACCAATTATTTGTGGTCGGCCAATACATACTTTCCTACCATTCGGCCCTTCTATCCGTCATATCTGCATTAACTCCTTTCTTACTCATATAATCTTTTATACAATCCATCCATCTTTTTTTCAGTCTACCTCGTTCCTTATGTAAAAAGAAATAGTGATCTTAACTTAAATTTCATTGCGTGCACTGACCGAAACAGTAGGTAACCTACTGAATTATTAAATTGTCCAATTAGTGCTGTCCATTATATAAATATGTATGTATTTAAACGTATCGTATTGTATTGTGTTGTGTTGTGCGCACAATAAACAGCAGCTGGAGTTGTTAGATAAGCAAACAAAGAGTGTTGTCCAAATCATTCATTTCACATGTTTTTGTTACAAGATTGTTGTGAAATCGATTTGTTTTGCAGATAATTTAATATTGTAATGTTATAATTATTATTATGTTTTTAGAATTCATTAAACTTGTTTTTCTTTCCAATGGGTAAATATGTAAGTAATAAGGTAACGATCAACAGACCAAATAATATCATCCTGGGACATTCTTCACACAAAGCTAAAAGCTTTTTTTTCATTACACCCAGACTCAGGACAAACAGATATATTCATGTACATTAATGTCTGTCCTGGACGGGAATCGAAACCGCACGTCCTGTACGGTGATCGGCAACCACGTCAACCGGCCCATTCTCACAGTTTTTTTTACTTGGTATTGGTATTTTTCTTTTTGATTTAATTGTATATTGTATTGTACATTTTGCTGTTATTGAAAAAATATAGCCAATAGTCAGATAGAGAGAAAAAAAAAGAAAAATATATATAAAAAATGTAACCTTGCTGAGTTTCTTGCCGGTTCTTCTCAGTTGAAGGCTGATTTCCGAATCGGTGGTAGCTTCAGTAAATTCGACCTTCATAAGTGCCCTCCTAGGGCCTAAACTGGATAAATGGCGTTGACTTTGACTTTTATGCCTCTAAAAGCGACAGATATACGTTATGTCCAATAAAAAAATGTTAAATTAAGATAAATGATAATATTTGAAAACATTATTTGATTAACATATTGATATGCAAAGCTTTGTCGAATTTATTGCGGATGTCATAGATAAGTACAAAGTGAGCTCATCTACGACCTTGTCAGGGTTATTGTATCAGGGAATCGGTTAAGCTTGTAAATTATGAGCCCAGATTATATAATAAACTAGCTTTCGTCCCGCAGTTTCACTCGCGCTCCCACTCGGGTTCTTGTTTTCCCAGGATAAAAGTAGCCTATGTGCTATTCCAGAGTATGAACTATCTCTGTGCCAAATTTCATCCAAATCCGTTCATCCGTTCTGCCATGATTGAACCAAACAGACAAACAAACTCTTCAGCTTTATAATATTAATATAGATTTTATTAACTTGGCATCAGGGAAATATCATAAAAATATAAAATAAATAAGTACAACGAAAATAAAAAAATCAAATATAATCTACCCCATGCCATCCTTATAAACAAGTGCAGTAGGGTCTGTCAGTGCCTCAAGGAAATCCATCCGTATATAATAAATACGAAAGAGTGTGTATATTATTTTTAGAGTATATTTTTCTTTTTCAATCACTCAACACGGATTTGTGCTAATTACCTTACTAATTGTAATCGACAAAGATTCCTCAGGAACGCGAATAAATCCGCAGGGCGTGACCTAGTTAATAATAATATATTCCTATATCCAGAATAACGATAAATGCTATAATGAAGTCAAGATATAAACTAGATTGTAATGTAAAACAATTAATTCCTTGTAGAATGATAACTTACAGTCTTAGAATTAATAATAGAACGTTAATTTATCATTTCGAATGTATCTAATTGACATAGAATGTAATTCTGTATGTAAATTATTCGTTTCCTTTAATCGACAGCTGTTCAATATGTCGGAATAAACAATGACGACGACCTATATTTCTACAATCGATACATTTGTATTGCTACTAATTGAACTGATGTACCTAATTAGATACTGATATTTAGAATAATACTTAACAAACTTTTCTTCGTTAACTAATATAAAAGAATAAAATGTGACTGATTGAGCAGAACGCAGAGCCTAAACCACTTATTTGGGAGAGTAGCTTCTTTTTATGGCGTAGGGGTAAAAAATAATTTTACGAAATACCCCTATAAGGGGGCTAAATTAGAGTATCTATCGTGTTAAAGCTACGAGGCGACCCCTAATAAATTAGAGGATCCGTGGGTGAACCCACAGGGCAGAAAGCTAGCTAGTTTGTATGTGATTAATATAACACATTCATTAAATAATTTCGCAGTTGGTTGAAAATCAAGGGCTATTATCAGTGTCCAGGAGGTTGCAGATTTGAACCCTTGTATAGTATGTATAAGGTTGAATATGGCGGCGAGTATTCCTCATTAGGCAACTTTCCGAACGTATTAGAATATTCCAACTTCGAAACAAAAAAGATACGGTAAAAATTATATAGCTCTGTTTAGGTATTTTCCAAATGATGCCGAATTATCAATCAAGAAGCGAGTCTTGGTATGAAATAAATAACAATTATGGCAAAGCTGAATTGTCAGATATTGCTGCTAACTATAACGATTTATTATTAGTACGTATCAAACCCATCGTGTAATAGTGGGTACATAGGTACCACTTCTCCCTTCTTCTACTCCTCCCGGGTCTGGCTCACTGCGCCAATCCTCTAAAAAGTCTAGCTCTAAATTCAGTTCATTATCAAAAATACGCAAATAACGTTTAAGTACCTAGTTCTAATCGTGGATTTAGTTGAAATAAAAAATGGCCATTTTACGAATTAGATTAGATTGGGCCTTTTGCAAAATAATCGCCTAGGTCTACCGCGATATTTATCTTATATTATGTGTCTCACAATCTATACTAATATTATAAAGCTGAAGAGTTTGTTTGTTTGAACGCGCTAATCTCAGGAACTACTGGTTGGATTTGAAAAATTCTTTCAGTGTTGGATAGTCCATTTATCGAGGAAGGCTATAGGCATTTATCCCGGGAAAACACAAGATCCCTCGGGAACGCGGGTGAAACCGCAGGGCGGAAGCTAGTTAAATAATAAGTGGGGTAATTTCAACTATAACACCGATATCAGATAAAAATTAAAAGTGGGCACATATCTGAACGTCACCTCCTTTATGTTAATTGCTCTGTATCAATAGGCTGAATGGATTCGTTTCCACGGCCAATGGCTGGTGACCTCGGATTTCTATCGGTTTCGCAAAGCGATTGTGTTAACCCTGCTAGCGGAAATGCAATGTTTTTTTTTTGTAAACATCCGTTATTTTTTAACATAATTAACAATTAAATGCAATTAGTGTTGATATAATTTGTATAACTGTGGAGAACAGTCTTACATGCAATATTTTCGTATTTGATGATCTGAGAGGAATTATAGGTGGACTTTTAATATTATCTTGTCAAAAATCAAAAGCCATAATTTTACAGCTCTCACGCCATTGTCTTTCGTGAGTAGATGTAAACAGATTATCAGGGGGCCTAAAAAGTGATACATTAACATTATTGGAGTTGGTGAATTGCATAGGATCTGCTCTGAATTAGGGAAATTTATTTTATTCCGCAATATTGCTGGACTGACCTTTTTATAGGAGTGGTGGTAAGAAATTCCAATGTCACTATCAATACTCAAACTTTATATCATTTATGTTACAGGCGTGCGAGCGAATACCGCATTTCTTACGGTGATTCGCGTATGACGTACGATGATGTTGACACCTTCGACCACATTTTGAGCGTTACGTCACACAACGACGCCTTGTTGGCGTACTATTACCTCGACAGCGGGAATAAGGTGAGCATTTTATATACAGTAAAACATCAGTTTTACTTGAAGTTTGTCGGAAGTAGCTTACAAATAACTGAGGTATTTCAAACTTCTATTGGTGGCGTTGTTCACAAACCATTAGATAGACCGTCGGCTTACTGTAATCTGGAGAAGAAACCTTTGAGTTTTTTTAGCTGAAATGCCAATAGATATGCCACATACAGTAGATAAGCGCGGTAAGGCCGCTGATATAGAAGCTATTTTCATTTTGCAAAAAAGAGCGGTGCGAGCAATTTATAATTTGAGTTCTCGAGCTTCCCTCAGAGATAAGTTTAAACAAATTAGTATCCTCACAGTAGCATCGCAGTACATTTATGCAAACATATTATTTGTACAACAAAATATAAGTCTTTTTATGTAAAAAATTGTGATTGCACCCTATTAATACTACAAATAAGCATAAACTTGTGACCTCTGCTTATAGACTCCAAAAAGTGCAAGGTTCATTTTTGGGACTGAGTACACGCTTCTATAATAAGATCCCTCCTGCACTTTTAAATTTGCCTTTACATACATTTAAGGAACGTGTTAAGTCCATTTTAGTACAGAAGGCATAGGTACTATAACATTAATGAATAATTAAATGACGACAATACTTGGGTGTAGCGCTCGCTCTTGCAGGATACATTCTATGTAATAAATCTAAGTTTGTTTTGAAAAGAGTAATTGCTGAGTTTCTTGCCGGCTCTTCTCAGTAAAAGCAACCTTCCGAACCGTGCGTTACCGTGCGAACTGACTATTCACAAGTGCCTGTGAAGGCCTATTTGAATGAATAAATTATTTCATTTCATTTCAACCGATGAGGTAGAGTAATGAAAATTTGTCTAGCCCTTTTTTGCTCACTTGTTTTATGTGGAAAACTTTCTAAAGCTTATTATACGAGATACGAATAAATTAACTCTCATCTTGTTTAGAAATGCCCAGTTGAACAGGTTTTTCTATCGACGGTGATTTGTCGATAATAAGAGAAAGTGATATTTATTTATGCCTATGCATGCAGTTAAGCGATTAATTAATGTTATATGAGAAAAAGTATACTAATGGTTTGTCGATGCCGTTTTATTAATGAACGTACTGTAATATCGGTAACTAGCCGTCCCACGCGATCACGGGATAAAATGTTTTTTTCATGCCTGGGTTTTGTGTGTCGTGCCATTCAGTCAGGCATCAAGAGCTTGGTAGCAAAAATACACGAACAAACTCACACATTACACATTCATATAAACACAATAATTTCGCAAAATGTAACCCCCACAAGCGATTGTCCGTCGCACACTTGACCTCACCTCGGTTATCTGCCGCCAATGGTGTCCGAGTGCGGCGCGCGGCGGTTCACACGACGACGCGGTCGGTCGCGCAGGGTGACGTACGTACGTACTACGTGCGGAGCGTGAGACGAGGGTTAGCGCCGCGCTAGCTGTGTGTGCCAGTGTGCGGTCAATGGGTTATTATTATTGATATCTGGCATATGGGGGTTTACGTGATGAATCAAAGTATTTTGGTAAAACTTTTGTTATTTCGTTGTTGTTGCAAAATGTAATCGGTAATACCAAAAACGATATAAGTGTGTGTAAATGGGTCAAACTCAAATTGTCTCTCTTTTCAATTCTTGGTTGTAACATTGCATTGATTTATATTTTCACCTAGCTTCCGCCTCGCGGTTTCACCCGCGTTCCCGATGAATCTTATGTTTTCCTGGAATAAAAAGTAGCCTATAGCATTCCTCGATAAATGGGCTATCCAACACTAAAAGAATTTTTAATTCGAACCAGTAGTTCCTGAGACTAGCGCGTTCAAACAAACAAACTCTTCAGCTTTATAATATTAGTATAGATTGTCATTTTAACTTCATGAAGGTTGTATAAATTGTTAGTTCTGACCATTCATACGATTACTACATATCGTTACCTTTGCTAACTTATTTACAATTCATATTAATTAAAAACCAGTTTGTTCTTACATTTCATTGTTATTAAGCTAATGCCGCCTTCACATTTGACTTTTTGGACTGGACCTAAGACTAATATCTTGGACTGTTACAACACATTTCAATTGTTAAAATTTGGTCATAGAATTTTCAAATTCTCATTTATTTACGTGGAATTTGAGTTTAATTTTGGATTTTTCTCAGTTTTATACATATATTTTGAACCAATGATAAAGTTGAAATACAATGTTCATAAGTGACTAATAAGTAATAGGGCATAATTTTTATTAATTTTTCTTGTTGTTATCTTAATATATATATTTCTTGTGTGCGTGTGTATGTGACTGAACTCCTCCTAAACGACTGGACCAATTTGGATGAAATTTTGTGTGTATATTTGAGCGGGTCCCTGGATGGTTTGAAAATACAATTGGACCCGGTAGATGGCGTCGTAATCGAGTTTGGACAGGACAACGTCTGTCGGGCCCGCTAGTTTTATTATGTATTTCTGTCCAAAAAAAAACTACAGTAGTTTTTTTGGACAGTCTGACAAACTGTCCAAAAAAAAACTATATATATAAAGCTCAGTTGAAGGCGACTTCCGAACCGGTGGTAACTTCAGTAGTTTCGACATTCATAATTGCCCTTCTAGGGCCTAAACTGAATAAATGGCATTGACTTTGATAACATAAATGAATGAGTTTTTGAACATATATTTTGCTTATTCGAATTTGTATTAGCTACATCTTTATGTACGAAAATAGTTTAGTCACAGAAAAAACAAAAGTATTATAATATATAGTTTTCCATCCAACCCCAAGGTTTACTCATTCATTCTTCAATAATATGTTCATAGTGAATGTTTAAAAACAATACACTTGTTGAAATTGATAACCTATAACATCGGACATGTTCGCTTACGATAGCGGGTCCTTTGTTTATGATAATTCGCACAATTAACTGCTTGTCGAGGTGAGGTGACGTCATTAGGGTACTAGTTCTTTTGCGCCACAAAAATATTTTCATATTTCTCTTATAGGATTTTTATAAAGGGAAAGAAAGAATTTATGGTCACATGATTTTTAAATCGATGATAGCTCAGTGGTAGTGGTGTCGATTGTGGTGGTGTAGGTGATGGGTTCGAATCCTATAATAAACTGTGGTAGGGTACTTTGTAGTACCCGCCTGCTTGGCTACTGCCCTCAAGTTGAAAATCTGTCCCCAAGCAGTGTGTTTCGGCAGGTGCACCCGAGCAAGCCTTCTAACATTTCTGTTTACTAAGTTACTTTCGGTCACGTCATCACTTATCATGACGAGATTATGGCCAAATACAAGTTTAAACAAGCGTATGTGAGTATGTTTGACTGTTAGTTACCAAACTGATTTTGATGAAATTTATAAGACGGATAGCTTAGGCCACAGAGTACATAATCTGCATCACGGCATCGACGTCACACGACCTGTGGCGTGATAGATAGGGTATCTTACCGACCACGCCAAACGGCCCGTCTAATACTACCGGCTCTTCTACATATCTAGTTATGTATGTCTGTCAGATGAAAGTGACGGAGATATTCGACGTGACGGAGGCGGACACGGAGGCGGTGCAGTCGCCGGCCGAGCGCGACGCCAACAAGCAGTTGCAGTTCGACAACGACTGGTCCGCCGACCTCATCGCCGACGCTGGTGAGGACGTCCACTGTCGACGCTTAACGACGAATATATTTTCTCACTCGACGTTTCTCAATCTTTTAGTGTCGCGGCCCCCTTAATTGTTAAAAGTTATTTGCGACCCCTCTATTTATTACTATAGCTTTCTGACCCTTGATTTCGCTGGGATTACCTATTTTACCTCCTTAGGGGTTGAATTTTGATAACCCTCAGTGGTTGCCTACGTTATAAAAGAAACCTGTATGCAAAAATTTTAGTTCTAGACCCTGCGGTTTGGACTGTACGTTGCTAATCAGTCGGTCACTTTCTACTTTTATTTTGAGTTATATTTGCTTTTGAGTGATATTTATTTAATAAAAGTTTTTTTGTTAAATAAAATCCCCAAAAATCCCCATTGCAATCCCCTGAAAAACAGTGGATTATATGACATGACTTTGGAGCTTGATATAATGCACCAAACACTTATCAATTAAACAAAATAGAAAAATATACCACTAAAATATCACAGGAAAATCTATTTAAATTAACAAATGGTTCGTTTTCCCATAGACGATCTGGATATGGAAGCCATGGACGACGACGCATTAGCAGATCGCAACATCTTCTCGGACCCGGAGAGCGAGTGGACGCACGGACGTGCTCGCTCACAATCCCCCGAGAGTGATGAACAACCCGAGTCTGATCGGAGAGTACCTATATCATATACTGAATAATACCTATTGGTCGGGAAAACTACACTTTTAACCACCACTGACAAAATTATTTAATTTAAAAAAGTTAAACTTAAAGTTTGAGAACTGTCTCAATTGGGATGATGACTGACACATCAAATCATTTGGAGTTTTGTATTAAATACTTAGTTGTGACGCCATAATTGTATAGCATCAAAAGATCTACTCTTTATGGTTAGATTGGAAATTAAAAATCATAAATTAATCGAGGTTTCTCCCCTTTTTTGGTTAATGTTTGATAATTTATTTTGAGTACAGGCATCTTCCTTATTTAATGTACTATTTGGTTATAATGGCGGCTATATATTCCTATAACGCGGTCGAGATATTGTCAAAGAGATTTTGTCGACAGTGGTGGTCAAAAGATTTATTATATACCTTTCATAAGGTGTATACGTGAGTCACGCATTATGTAGCTTCTAGATTTAGGTATCAAAGCGATTGGATCAAAATGTTGCAGGCTCGCGTCTTGATCTCGTTAAACAATGCAAATTTCATGTCAAAAATATACCAAATTATTTTTTGCAAAGATTTATTTTCAGTTATAATATTGTTTTACTTATGTATTGGTATTTCTGTAAATAATAGCCACATTTAATCTTAATAGTGTAGTTTAATTAACCTTAAAATAATTCATATATTTTTTTATTTAAACAAATTGATTGTAACAAAGCTGGAGTGATTTATATGAATGTCAATAAACTGTTTAAATTATTGTTAAGTTACCTATGCCGGTTCCCATATACCCATTTTTCAATAGAGATCGTCAAAAAGGTAAACAATCACAACAATGGTACAAAGGTAACAATTGTATTTTTATATACCTACTACCTTCCGCCCCGCAGTTTCATCCGCGATCCCTTTAAGTTTTCTGAAATTTTCCATTTTTCTGTGCAATTTTCTTAATTTTTCTTTCCGTAAAAACAGTCGCTGTCAAGTTATGGCGTGACCAAGGGAAATAGAGATTCATTTTTATATATATAAATTTAAAATACAGTTATTAGTTCCACACATGTAAAAAATATAAATATAGTCGTACTAATGTTTTATGACAAATTGAATTGAGACATGAAACGATTGTTTACCTTTTTGGCCGATTCTATTCAAAAAGGGTTTAGTTGTATCGGGTTTTGTACACCATATATACAATTTAAGTGGTAAATAAAGGTGACGGATATGCAAGTTGTATTTATTGTAGACGAGTCTTTTTATTAGCATAAATTTGAGTTATGGATTAGAAACACGCATGGTTAACAGCATATTCCCCCTTATTCAGACCCATTAGGTTGCCATTCCGATCGGAAAGGACGATTTTATTTAGGCTGATGCTGTGTCAGTCGCAGAATTCTTTCGCCCCGATCGTGTATTGGTCTGAAAAAGTCTGAAATGAGAAAATAGTAGCCGACCCATGCAGTAAGACTATTCAATCGGTTTGTCTACCCGATCGGTACCGCAACCTAGTAGGTCTGAATAAGGGGGATAGTCCACAAAAATAGCGGCCAAGTGCGTATTATGTCTTAATCTTATAAGTTTAGCATTCCTGGCAAAAAATATTTCAAAAAAATATATCACAAAAAATTGTGTAACTAACTGTACTCCTGGGCACTATAATTTATGTACTGTCATAGTTGTCAATTTATCCTCTATTTTGTAAGAAATTGTTATTTGTGATAATAAATACTGTTTGTATAACAGACATATTTACAGGTTGAACCATTTATTATGGCTCTCTCAGGGATTGACCAGTTATGGATACCTAAACGTCAAAGCCTTGAATTTAAAACCTTTTGGTATACTGAAAACAATGTGCCCTACTAATGTTACCATACGTTACCTATATTTCCTTGAATCTGTTACGTTGAATTAGTATTTGTTTTAAAACTTCACAGTTATTGGATAAAACCATTCAAGCCGACACTACCGTTTTTAACTTCTCTCATCCATTTTTTTTAATTTTCATTCTTAAAGTTTACTAGTTTAAAACGTGGTAATTTATCTGCTAACTGTGAAAGAGGCCCAGTGCCGTATAGAAAATAAATATTAGTATTGTTATTATTTACATTACACAGTTATATTGTCAGTCAAGGTTCTGTACCCTGAGTGTAAATAATTGACGTATGTAAACGCTTACTATAGAGTTTACGTTTACTAAAATTTTGTATGGAGGAAATTAGTTTCATGAGTATTCCACGAGAGGCGCTGTGCCAATTCCTATAGAGAAATATGGTAAACGCAAACGTGATAGTAAGCGTTTACGTCAATTCTTTACACTCAGGGTACTGTTAGTTAATATTTTGTTCATTCCATATTGGTTTCCGTTAACGTAGTTGCGATCATCAAATTTTAGACAAACGTAGATTTAAAAAAAATGTTGATCGAGCTATTTTAATGGAATACTTTATTGTAAACGAAAGTCACAAACATTTTTAATTAAAAACTTGAAACTAATGTTTCTTTAATTTATAAATTTAAGTTAAGCCTTAACCTTAACTGTTAAGGTATTAAACAGACACAACTTATTTTTTTTTCAAATTACTGAAATTAGAGTAGAGGTAGAAAATAAACTAAACACGTCAAAAGTGCTTAAAAACTTCATACCTTCATACATTATTTATTATGTAGTATTCTTTAATTTATGGTAGAGCACTGCCACTATCACAGTATTATAAAAAAATACAAAGGTGTCAATTTCAGTTGCGTTCCAATTTCAAACCATCCGTCACTTTATTATATTTTTGAGCTAATATTCAACAAAACCGTAATTTTATTACTTACCTACTTTTTTGCTACCACAAGCGCACGGCCGCTCTTTACTACGGTTCAACGTGTGACCGGATGGTTTTTTGATGGTTTACCTATTTGTTTTTTAATATCATGGGTAAAGGTGTGGAGCCGAAGGGCAGTCGAATATTCCACCAATGCTACACGAAATGTTGCAAGCTGCAGAATCTAACGCCTTTGACCAGTGTTATACCGTCTAGTAATGGTAAAATATTAGACTTTTGTGTGGACAGGATCAAATACGTGGATTGGCCACCGATATTGAACGCTCTAAGTTGCGACTTGAGTCTACATTCAGTATCAATACGATGTCGACAACAAGTTAAAACAGGTGATGCATTCTATTTTATTGTTGTCTGAATGAAGTTAAGATATGACATTATAAAATCCCAATGACAATAGCAGAAATTGTATATAAATGCTGTATGTCTGTAAAACAAAATAGGTACGGGGTTCATGTGTAATTGACTCGGCATAATTACATATTTCATTGATTTTATACTAAACAGTTTTATCAAATCATACTATCCACAGTACTAGAACATATAGACTGCGAAAGACTCGCAAAGACTGTCAACAAACGATCAGTGATACTGACTAACTTCATGCTTAACAACCTGGTGGAAGCCACGACGCAGTTGCTGTCCAATTCTACCCTACTGACGTCGCTGCTGCTTGAGGGGTTGCCACTGAGAATACCGTATCTGAATCCATTGTCTGAGGTAAATTTGAACTTTTCATGGTGGTAGGGTACTTTGTAATACCTGCATGGCTGGCTGCCAACCACAAGTTTAAAAAAAACGTCAAACACCTAACAATGTGGTTCGTGTGTTTACCACCTTCGGACACATCATCACTTACCAACAGGTCGTTAGTCTCACTCAGGTGTGTGTAGTATCCACATACAGAAAACTGTACGTGAACGCGTTACCACCGGTTCGGAAGTCAGCTTTCAGCTGATAACTAAACTAATCAACCTTTTCATGCAATTTGTCATATATAAATAAATAAAATAAAAAAACGATTCCGACGAATTGAGAACCTCCTCCTTTTTTAAAGTGGGTTAAAAATTATTGTAAGACATTAGTATTATTAGTAACTATAATTAACCAAGCATTTTAAAGACAGGTATTTTAAAATGTAACAATAAAGAGATCAACCTAAATTGTTTACCTTTTTGGACATTCCTATTGAACAAAGGTATAAAGACAAAGTACAACTTTTGTATAATGGTGAATGTGTATCCAGAAGATGACGATGATCACTGATATTCTCTCGATCGAAATTTTTTATCCACAGGCATTATTATCAAACAGTTCGTTGCAACATTTATATCTCCCGCGATGTCTGATTGGCGACGCAGGATGCCTGGCTGTATGCAAGGCGGTGCGCTGTTTTCCCAACATCCTCACTCTCGATCTCTCTGGATGTGAGCTAACTCCCCTTGGGGCCGGCTATATCGCTGATTTAGTTAAGGTACATTTTACCTTGTTCTTCGTTACTATGATTATTTGAGTGATTTTGTAATTTTACATTGTTTTATAAAAATGTATTTCCAGTACCAAAAGATACATCGATACAGTGAAAACTGGATCCATACACTTCGCTACAGATTGCCAGAGTTAGACACAATGGCAGGCCTCCGTAGGATATCACTGTGCGCCAATCCGTTGGGTGATTTGGGTGTAAGCAAACTGTTAGATGTGCTAGCAGACGATTTATGGATTAAAGGTAAGCGGATTTTAAATTTGGTTACTAATGGGATTATGAAAAACAAGAGCTTTGCCGCACAGCAAAAATGCCTGAAGCGCCGCAAATATGCATCTATTGAAAAAGTGTAGTTTGAATGCCTTCTTTTATTTAAGGAGGTCTCAAGTAGCCTCATTGAGACCTCACGTGAGAGAAAGGCTGGTGTTTATCTAGGACAACGTATCAGCATTGCCATTCAACGTGGCAATACCGCCGGCCATCTTCACACGTTCACAGATAGCAAAGAGGCAGCAATATTTTGTTTTCTACAAATGTTTCCCTTTTTAGGGTTCCGTACCCAAAGGGTAAAAACGGGACCCTATTACTAAGACTTCGCTGTCTGTCCGTCCGTCCTGGCGTTCGTCTGTCCGTCACCAGGCCGTATCTCAAGAACCGCGATAGCTAGACAGTTGAATTTTTCACAAATTATGTATTTTTGTTGCCGCTTTAACAACAAATACTAAAAACAAAATAAAATAAATATTTAAGGGGGGCTCCGATACAACAAACGCGATTTTTTTGCCGTTATTATAGATATTATGGTATAGTATGGAACCCTCCGTGCGCGAGTCCGACTCGCACTTGGCCGGTTTTTTATGTGTGTTTTGTAAATAGCTTATTAGTTGTTATTATGGTTATCTTAGTATTCATAGGTAATTACTTTTATGCCTAAGTTAAATAATAGTTTTTATTTTTGAAAGTTGTTATGGACGTTATGTCGTAGGTATTTAATGTAATTTTACCAAATAACGTGTATTTGACTTTTCATTTACCTTAGAAAGCGTGTCTGAGTCTAGCAGGAAATAGCAAAAATTTAATTTGCGGATAATGTAAGCCAGAAGAATAAAAAGGATATTTTGATCTTCATCAAATATACAATACTATATTTTTCATATTACAGCACTTGATATACAAAACACCGGAATCACAGAAGACAGTGCATCAGCTGTGTTAAAAATGATGCGATCAAATACAACACTAGTTATTTTAGACATGAGACACAACGCAGATATATCCATCGAGTCACTGTCTAAAGTGAGATCTGCATTGAGGGAGAATGAACGAGGAATGGGCGGGCAACCTACCGTAAATATGGACATATTCTAATCAATATTAAAGTATTGTTTGCTAAAAACGCCTGAAATATCGGTAGTTGTAAAGTTGTAACTCCATATAGGTCAAGATTTAATGTTAACCATTCCATTTGTTCCAATTGAGGTCATAAAATTAATTCAAAAGGATAAACCTCGGATACCTAAGCTATTTCTCTGATAAGTTCATAAAACTGTTTTAATTTGAAATTAACTCAGATACCGTTTATCTGCCATTGAAAAATCGGGCCTTAACCAATTAATATCATATTCCTATCCTATCGCCAAGCGCTGAGATTGATATGATATGCAATAAACTCTTTTTTTTAATTTAATTATACCTTAACTGCATATATTTCAGTACTCGTGGCTCACCGCAAGTGGAAGTTTCAGCGACGGAAAATCAATTAAATCCGTTGCTTCTAAGTATGCAAACATTATATCTAAAATATTTACGCAGTTATTATAAGCTGCTATGGAATGTTCTAAATTTTTAATATTTTCAGGAGTGGAATAAATAAAGATAGGATAGTTGCTGGCACTAAAACCGTATCTACTAAATATACTAACAAGGCTACCGTTAAGAAGGAAAAGTATATCATCTCGAATTCTTTATTTGTAGACATATTTAATATAAGTCGTATTCTTACTTAAAATTCTCATTTCGATTCTATTAATGTTACAAAGAGATCTAAGCATCAATAATAACATCATCAATATAAACTAGAGACTACACGGACGTGTTAGAAGAACAGCTCCAGGAGGAGATAACGCATCGACAGAATTTAGAGGAATTGAACCTTCAACTAGTCGACCAGATGAAACAGTTGAAACAACAACAAATAAGATTATGGGCCAATGGTGCCACATCTTCAGGTATCTGATAATACCCCTTAGATAACCCTTCTAATTCTTTGTCTTAATAAGTCTAGTAAACTTAACATGATTTCATGTAAGCCGTACTAATATAATATATGCGAACGTGTGTTTGTTTGTGTGTGAATTTGGGAGAGTGGTTTTTAGAAGCTGTCAAAATTTAAAATCGATATATAAAGTTCTCTTGCGAGAAACCCACGACTAAACCTATGTTTGATACTTTTACCACCATCAAGAATTTTATTTCGTCACCAGGTTCAGAACAATCGTTTCAAGCCAGTTCACGGTCTGGAGATCTATCCAGCAGTTCTGGATCTACGAGTTCTGTGCCTATAGATCAGAACACGCTGTCGTATATACAGCAAGCTTTCAGAGACATATACACCTTCATCAAGAACAACCAGTGTCATGGGTAAGATCTAATGTAGTTGGACTTTAATTTATTGTTGTATACATTTTAATTCAGTGTGTCGCCGCAGCGTACGACGTGGCCGAGAGATCGAATACCACAATAAGCTTGTGCTATCGGTGAAGGAAACAATCGTGAGGAAACGATACCATGATGAAAGCCTAATTGAAAATCGATCTTTTCGTATTTTTGTGTTCACCACATTCAGCCTCATCATCACCGTGATGAGATAATGGTGAAACATAACCCTATATTCATTATGACATCGTTTTACTAAAATCAATAAAGGTTATCCATCGTTAACTGATTATAAAGTCTTTATTTATTTTTGTAATACAGTCAATGTCTCCATGAAATGGATAAGAAAGAAGTACCACTACCACACGTAGAAGAAGTGTCGGAAGCAAACGAAGTAGAAGAGTACGAAGCTACCGAATACAAGATGGAGCGTATCAATATTGTAGCGAAGAAGGCTCAGAGCTCACATATCAAGTTGATGGAAAATGTCAAGATGAACAAGATTACGAAATCGGCGCATCTGCTAGGCGACTTGCAGCGTACCAGGGATGTTGAAATGGTAAATATTGATTATAAATCTCGATATATAAATCAAATATCTCGTTAAATTCAAAAGTCATAACCATTTATTCAGTTTAGGTCGTGAGAGGGTAGTTATGAAGGTCGAATTTACAGTAGTTACCACCACATACGTCTAAAGAATCTTTTTGAACAACGAAACTAAAATATTTATAATTTGATTGATATTGCAGAAACCAGAAATGTTTGAAAAACAAATGGGTGATACACGAGCTGTACACAACGAAGAGCAGAGTATTTTAGACGAAATGCATGCAGCGCAGGGCAAGGCAAAGAAAGTAAGATGCATCACTTTTTTATTAATAATAGGTGACTGTTTATAAACATGAAGCATATAAGGTGAAATTAAATAGGAGTTTACATAGTTTAGGTTACAAAGGACGTCAGGCGGAAACCACAAAGCAGCAGTATTTATTGCCCATATCACTGCCTAATGCCACCACATAAAAAAATACCAAAGTATTAATTATGGCTGTTTTATCAATGGTCTTTAATATGTTGTTTACTTGTTTTATAAAACAGAATAGCGTTTACGATAAGAGCAGTCCCTCGAGCAGCGTGGTGAGCGACTCATCAGAGACCCTGGTGTGTTCCCCACAGAACACTCAGAGGTCGATGCACTCTGTCATCATCAACCCACGAGACGCACTGTATTCCACCTCGGATGAAGACAGCTCGTAATGGTTTTATACTTTTTTTTATTTATGAACAAATAACTTTTATTTTGTATGTATGAATAAAGAAATTGTTTGTATTATTTGTCTTGGTTATTCTACGTAGTATGATTTACTTGATCTCAATCCTCTAGTATGTAGAATTGTACAAGGAGGTATTTCGTTGTAACTGGTACAGTGTTGAGATTACCTATCACAAAATAGTTTCTATCTTGTCGATAAAGTAATAGAAACAAATATAGTAATTAACAATATATTTTACACTACTAAATAAAATCTACATTACCTAAGCTTTACTTGAACCAGATAACTCAACATTCTTCTGCTGTAGCTTTGCAATCATCACTTTTTCTTTAGCATCTTTCTTGGCTTGTCTCTCTTGCTTCTTTTGTTCTTTCTCACGCTTCGCCAACATTTCTTGGAACCTTTCATCGCGAGGATCTAATGTGAATCCGAAGTGCCTTCTCACTTCTTCTACGAGGCGCTCTTTCTTTACCTGGTAATTAAAATTGATGATTGGTAATTGGTAATTCAGTGAAATCAAAGGCAGTATTTGTCTCTGTAAGCAGTTGAGTCGCATATACGCGCGCTATAATAACATTAAGTAAAACATGCGCGCATTTTTTTTTTTTTCGCAATTATATTTCTGAATTGCATTGAACATATGAAAATTAGGATAATCAATTTTTCTCGTGGGAAATTTGTCCTCTGAGGCACTGAGATATGAATTTTATTGATGTATTTTTTTTATACCACTAAGGTGGCAAACAAGCATATGGCCTGCCTGATGATAAACAAAGTAATCAAACGCTTAACTATACTCATTAAGTTAAGATAAAAGTATATCTCATCTCTTTTGGCTCACGAGATAAAACTTCTCAGATGCATTTTATTATCTCCTTGGCTATGCAATTGTATGTCCTTGCTTTATAAAACATATTATTTAAGAAGTTTACCTTGGCCGCCGTAGCTTCAGTAGCTTTCTTCATCACTCTGTCATTAAGTTCTTTCTTCCACTGTTCTAACTTCTCAAACTTTGCTGCCACTTCCTGGTCTCTCTTTAAGATTTTTGCTTGTTCTTCTTGCCGTTTCTGAGCAGCTTCATCCTTCATCTGTTTGATTGTGTATGGGAAGGCTACAGCTTCAAATTCCAACCTGTCTTGAATATCTTGTTTGGATGGCCAGCAGAGACCTGAAATCCAAGATGTTTTAATTATTTATGATAATATGGACTGTGGAATAGAAAGTGGTTTGTATCCTTTTAGTAGTTTTTTTTCTTTGTATGATTAAGTACAACAAGTATTTACAATAATTGTATAAATGTTCCTAAAAGAAAATAAATAAAATAAAAATATAATATGTGGACATTTTTTTACTGTAGTGCAAACCTGTACATTTTTTTTTCTTTTTTCTCTTTATTTTTAACAAGAGTTTACTCAGATTTGAGCATCAAAATTATTTACAAAATACTGCCCATTTTTTTTTTTTTACTTGTTTGTAATCTACAACAGTTTTAGCTGTATAATGTCATCATACACCCTAGTGCAACTCTCACAGGCCAGTGCATATCTGGTTATACACTTGGAGTAGTCAACTTCAGAGGCTGGTATATTGGTAAATATACACCACTCCAAACACTTTGAACAATTTAGGACCAGATGTCATTTATGCAAAAAAAAAAATATTGTTAATAACTGAAGAATGTATTAATAACTGGTTCGCAATTCCTGGAAGTATATTTTTTTGTAGGTAGTTTTTGGATGAGCCAATGGGTTAAATATTTATCTGTTATGATGTGTAGACCCCATGTAACATACTAATAGATATGAAATTAGAACTGATTCCTACTCACAGTGATAGCTTATCTGAAGATTATTCAGTATTTCATAAATCCACCCTCAATTTAATAGAAGTAAAAACATTATAGAGCTCTTATAGTGCCCATACATTGAATCTACTTGTACTTTCTAATAATAAACTTATTTTTCTGACAACTGAGTGGGTATAAATTTTGTCTAAGTAGAACTACCTCAACTTTTATCTCATAATCAAAGAAATAAGTATGTAATAAGGGTTAGAGATTAGCCTTAGGGTAGCCAAAGAGATCCCTGCAACTGATTTAATATAATAATAAATTCATTTATTCAGGCAACATAAACCCAAAGCCATTAATAAAATTTCTAAAAACATAATCAAATAAATAATGATAATTCATTAAAATCAAATTAAAAAAGGTATAAATAATAATAAATAACATAACAATCAAAATAAAAATTAACCTAATACTACTGACATCTCACCGGCACTGGTACAGCAACATGTCATAACTTACTTGGGTTGACACCACTAACAATCCCATACTTTCCATACAGTTTCCTATTGTATTTAACGGTCATGTGCGCTATGGATTTAGGTATCTCGTACGGTCTCCGCCCATTCACAAGGTTATAGTGGCTAGGGGTGAGACCAGACTTATTCCTTTTCTTCTCGATTTCGGCCTCTCTTGCTAAGGTATGGTCACTATCATCGACGAGTACTTGGTCGTTTTGTTCAACGATTTCCGTTGATGTTGAGAAACGTAACAAGCTGCCTATCAGATGAGGTCGGAGGGATTTTGTTTTTAGGCACAAGTTCATTTTTGTGTTATGATTTATTTCCGTAGTAAACAGCAGATGATTTTTTAAGGTTATTATTTTATTTTCTTGAATTTGATCAATCAATTTTCTTGACTGACACCATAAGCAAAACACATTTGACGTTATCAATTTTGTTGCCACTAAAGAAAGAGGCTGTTTGTATCCCTCAGTTGGTTTGGTGGCTGGTTGACAACCGTGTTGCATTGCAGCAATTTGCAGCCCCATACATAAAAAATATAGTACCTGCCTGGATGACCGTATGATGTAAACTTCTTTTAGCGAGGTACGCATAGTTTTAGATGAAGTAAAACCTCTGGACTCGCGACACCGCTTTGAGACGCGACACCGTTATGATGAGACGCAGTTTGACGTTTAATTTCTTTTTAGATGAGGTAAAACCTCTGGACTCGCGACACCGTTACGAGTGAGACGCAGTTTGACCTTTAGTTTCTTTTCTCAATCTCAATTTTTTTCAAGTGCAATTTTTTTTAAAATGACGTTTGCTAAAAATGAAACCAAGCTAGATCGATTTATCGCCCCCGAAAACCCCTGCATACTAAATTTCATGAAAATCGTTGGAGCCGTTTCCGAGATTCAGATTATATATTTATATATACAAGAATTTTAAAGGTATTAGATTCGATTAAAAAAATAATTAAAATTAGATTCTATAATTATATTAAAAATTAACATCTTGTGTTGATTTTTTTTTTCACATCTAAAAGAATAATCCCATCCAATATTTTAGTACACTTTGCACATACGTATCTCTTAGTAGTTAGTGCCGTGCACACAGAAAGTGATGCAGAGGAAAATATTTCCATAGAGGTAGAAAATAGGACTTTTCTAAATAGATTAAAACTAAGAATTAAAAGGATGGTAGGTTAGCCTCAGAACTTAGTCCGCGTAAGGGTGGTCGATGGTCCCCTGGACCCACCTTCTGTTCCCGTCAAAAAAAAAAAAAACCGGCCAAGTGCGAGTCGGACTCGCGCACCGAGGGTTCCGTACAAACTTCGTCCATTGTTCGTCCATCAAGGGAAATGCACAATTTTATTTATTTACCTTATTTGAGGTTAGTTCCAATTAAGTTAGACCTCTAAATTGTATCAGCGCCCATACAACTCAGAGGTCTTTATTAATTGGCGTAACTATGTATGTATGGGGACACCCTTTTTTAATTTTTTAGAATTTTTCCTTTATTTGTGCTGTAAGACCTTGCTTTTTGCCAATTTTTTTTTTTATATTTGAGTTGATTGAATGAATGGTATATTGCGGTTTACGATTTATGACGTATTAAAAAAAAACTACTAATTAGATCTCGTTCAAACCAATTTTCGGTGGAAGTTTACATGGTAATCATATATATAACGGAGGCAGGTCGGGCATGGTGTCAGGAGTGCTAGTGTCCATGGTTGTAGGCGTGATTAGAACATAAACACTGGCTTGAATCACTAATTTAATTATAGCAGGTAGTCATAAAATATAGTAGGTAGTTATAAAATGTCTGAGTCGAGGTCACGTGGTGTTCCCGGCGTGCGCGTGCGACACAACCGCACTGTCGGCCGTTCTCGTCCTAACTGCCGTCGTCGCCCACGTCGCGCCGCACGCCGATTACACCCGAACGTTGTTTTTCAACGCTCGACGTTCCTCGTCTCCGACATATATTTTTTAGTTTTATCATTCTCTTATTTTAGAAGTTACAGGGGGGGGGACACACATTTTACCACTTTGGATGTGTCTCTCGCGCAAACTATTCAGTTTAGAAAAAAATGTTGTTAGAAACCTCAATATCATTTTTAAAGACCTGTCCATAGACACCCCACACTTATGGGTTGGATGAAAAAAAATAATTGAGTTTCAGTTCTAAGTATGGGGAACCCCCTAAATTTATTGTTTTTTTTCTATTTTTGTGTGAAAATCTTAATGCGGTTCACGGAATACATCTACTTACCAAGTTTCAACAGTATAGCTCTTATAGTTTCGGAAAAAAGTGGCTGTGACATACGGACGGACAAACAGCTGAAAGACACGCTGAAAGTTCAATGAGTGCTGGCTGAGAGGTCTTTTCTCACTCAAGAGGGCTAAGCAATAGATGTTGTTTTGTGTTGTGTTGTGTTTGGAACGTTTGGATTTCTAAAAATATAAACTGAATAAACTGTCATCGTGTCAGCTTTTTCACTTTATCTATGTATCTTATCTTTGATTTCATTCAATCAAATTCATTCATTTTATTCATTCATTCACTCATTCATTCATATCGACGTTTGCTTTGCTTCTTGGTCGTGTTATTCAATTTCGATTTTCCATAAAAGTATATTATTTCTAGTCTAATTCTAATAAGAAATGGACGACTTCGGTGATAATTTCGTTCAGCCTGAGGTAGATCCAGCAGCGGAGTTCCTTGCACGTGAACAGAACCAGTTAGCGGGCCTAGAAGATGAGTTGGAAACCAGCGCTCCGCCCCCCGTCATCTCTTCTACGACCAATGACTTGGATGATTTTGTCGGTATGTGTATATTCATAAAGGATGTATCTGGGAAAACCAAATACATAATATTTCATGATGTAATTTATATCAATAGATCAGACATGAAAGTCTGTTCTAACATTTTTGTAACTTCTCGCTGTAATCTTCACATCTGAAGTCTCGATATTGTCTTGATAAGGTAGGAGTGAGGGCTCTCGATCGGAAATAATGTAACAAAGGTATTATTTGGATAATCAGATTTTTGACAAATACTATATTATTCCAATGAGTTCTACTTGTCATAGAAAAATAGGTAAACCATTTTAGTAATGCTATTATTCATTCAATTAGTTAACTTACCTTACCTAATTATTATTTAACCTGACAAGAATTCTTCATATGAAACAGTTTATATGTTTATAAGAATGTATTGCAATAATATATAACTACAAAAATTCTATAAGCCCACACTAGAGTCTAATATGATTACAGAAGTTCCAAGTGCATCAGTATTTGAGTCAAACGGTCTGTTAGATGATGACCCAGTCCAGACTTCAGTGTTCAAGCAGGAGAGAGAAGAACCAGAGAAGATCAAGATGTGGCGAGAGGAGCAAAAGTTGAGATTAGAGGAGAAAGGTAATAAATATAAAAATATATAGGATCCATGAATGTACCATTAACATTTTTAATACATACTAGTTTTTAACAAGCTGTTCCCCAAGGTTTCACTTGCATTCCTATTATGAAAGGAACACTATGTCCTATTAAAATAATTATATACCCAATTTCATGAAAATCCATTACAGACCTGAGTGCTAATAAACATACACACACCAACAATCAGTTTTTTTTGTAGTATTAGGATTTTATAGTGCTGAAAGCAAGTTACCTTCTGTTCTATGTGCTTACCACATAAAGCCATCTTCACATGAATACTACTGTTAGATTGTGGTCATATATACCTAATAACCGCACAAATGCGGGCGTTCACACCTCTATCCCGTATTACAAAAAATTATAATAATGTCTTCATAGACTTAGACATCTTCTCATTATCTTATTGTAAATTTAGACACCTACTCTTACAAAAAATTAATAACAAATAATCAAATAATAAAATTAAGTAATTTCAATTCTTGATGTACCTCACGTGGTACATCAAGAATTGTTTGTTCTTTTTTTTTTCTTTTTTAATTATATTTTATAAATCTCGTTTTTGGTATGTTAACAGTTTCACTCGAGTTTCTTTTCTTTGAATAAAACTAAGATTTTATCATTTAATATGTGGATAACGTAGTGAGTTGCACATGTACATATATTGTATTTAGATATAAGACCTACAAACTAATTTTCTTGTGTAATTGTTTGTTTTCCCTAATAAAATAAATAATAGTAGAAAACCGCCAGTTGGAGTGGTTGGAAAGATACCCTAACTATCATGCTTCATGCCCCAGGTTGTTGATGCCCACTCAGGACAGACATTAAATTTGTGAGCATGAACATGTCTGTTAGTAATTATCTATTATACAGCTTCCTTAGCACAAGCTTTGCTTAGTTTGTGGTCAGATGGCTGTGTGTGAAGAATAATGTCCCAGAATGATTTTATTTAATTTAATAAGGGCTGATTTTGCAATGACCAGATAAACTGTATCTGGCTGTTAATTTGAAATTAGAACAGATTTTGTATGGACTTATTGGAGGAATAACTTATCCAAGGTTTATCCAGCCATTGAAAAATTGGCCCAAATAAATATTCTGGGACATAAATATTCTGGGACATTATTCCTCACACACGGCCATCTGACCCCAAACTAAGCAGAGCTTGTACTATGGAAGCCAGATAACTGATATACTATATATACTACTTTTATTTTGTAAATACATACATATATAGATAACCACAACCAGACACAGGACAAACATACATGTTCATGCACACAAATGTTTGTCCTGAGTGGGAATCGAACCCACGACCTGCGGCGTGATAGATAGGGTATCTTACCAACCACGCCAACCGGCCTGAAATCAAGTAAAAAAAGCACTTAAACATTTATATTTCTTCATTAGAGATTAATTTTAATAATATACAATACATGAAATACTAAATAATATTATCTAACAAAAGATGCTGAAGAAGAAAGAAAGAAAGAAGAAATGCTGAAGGTAGCCAAAAAAGAATTGGAAGACTGGTACAAAACTCATGAAGAGCAGATAGCCAAGACAAAAGCGGCTAACAGGTAGTTAAATATTTTTTTATTACTAACTGTATTCCGAATTTAACAAGCAAATGAGGGTGGGTTGATTGATTGGTATTTAAAGTATGCATTCATATATATGTCACAGTCAGAACTCTTTCATGGTGAATACTACTTTTGACTGAAACTATCTCAGTCCAAACTCTATCCTGGTACTTAAAAAAAAACCACTAACCTATGTGACAAAATATCTACTTATTTTCACATAATATAAGTCATAGTTTTTTTTTTTTTATGTACCAGGTTAGAGTTTTGACTGAAATAAAAAGTATAAAATGTTCCAATCAAAAGTACTTTTGACCAATTAAGACTTTTGACTGTAACTACACAATCACACTAGTGTTGTTAATATCCATAGGCTATGGTAGCTACTTACCCTCAGGTGGACTGCTTGCCTGCTAGCCTTGCCTCATTTATATAAAAAAAAATAAGGTGACAAGGTTAAAATATTAGTTACCTATTTGTTAAACAAACAATTATAAAATTGTCTAATCTTATAAATTGTTAACAACCCACCCTTAATGAGTATTCAAAATGCTTTTTCTTTATATTGGCTATAATTTGAATGTAGTTTGATGGTATTATGTTATTTAAGTAATAATTATTTGTATACCCAGCTATCAATCCTAACTTTGCATATAATTACAGTTCACTGACTGATATTATTATTAGAATTTGATTATGTTTTGGAATATTTATTACATATATATAGCATATGAGAATGAATTTATGTGTAATTTATTTTTTTATGCACATATGTGCATGTATGAATACAAACAATAATCCATAGCCATATGCCTCATGCATGGGCGAATCATACAATAAAGTCCCGTAGCCACTTTAAAATGATGTAATAAAAGGGCTGACATTCAAATTTTTATGAAATGTCAAAACGATAGGTTTATATGGAGTTTTGTATGAAATACAAGCATGTGACGTCATAATGAGAAGTATATTATATTTATTATATAGCATACTCTTTATGGTTAGATTGGTCATTATAAATCATAATAAGGATAAATTTAATAAAATTATCGTGGTTTCCCCTTATTTTTAAATGTTTTTTTATACATTGGTTAGTGTTGGATAATTTATTTTGAATACAGGCAAATACCCTATTGCAACCCAAAAAAAATGTTAAAATTCAAAATGGGAACTATCCAATCCACCTTATGAATACATTTTTATCAGTACTGAAAGTGATCTATCTACTTGTACAATTGTTTGCATGCAAACTAATTTGACTCTATTTCCTTTTCAATGCTGACAGGGAGTCCGCTAAGTGAGTATTTTAGTTATTAAAACGGATATGGATACTAACATTTTGATATTTTTTTTATGGTGGTGGGGTTACAGGTGATTTTGAAACATATATATGTATAGATATACGTACGCGAATGTGGGGCCAGTTAGGTGAATTTGAATGTTGTTGTCTAGTTAATACAGTTCAGAGTCCACCGCGCTACACCGCACCGTCGCATTCGCATACGTCTACACTCACCCTTAGGTGTCAGTTTTATTTAACAAGGGTTTTTGTATCTGTGGTGGATCGGAATACAGAAGATATTGATTGGTTCCAATAAAAAAGATCATTGTTGTGTTTTTTTTTTCACTTTAGTAAGTAGTTATTTGCGATCATTCGAATGTAATTGAATGTATTGTAGGTATTTGGTGATTATAGGAACTAAGGCCATTGAAATTCTCCTTCTTGGCGAAGTTCCATAACTGAACCGAATATCAATATTGATATTCAATTATTCATATCATGAGTCATTCATTCCTCCACATCAAAGTCAAATCTAGCCGCTAGACCATATTATTACTATCCTAACATTCAGGTGACCAACTGAACTTCTCAATGGTATGAGAATTGTCTACATTAACACTAATAAACAACTGGGACCATTTAAGGGCGTCACACCCGGCGAAGATACTATAATATTTTATCTTAAGATAATGAGACAGTGCTATACCAGTGAAAGAGAAGGAAAGTGAAGATAGGTAGTTGCTTCTCTTCTCATAGTATAATATCTTAAGATAAAATATTATAGCATCTTGAAGATATTATAATAAGATACTATCTTCGCCGTGTGTGACGCCCTTTATAACATCATTAACTTACTATAAAAAAAAAAGTTTTTTGTATGTAACTTCACTACAGTATCACAATTTAATGTCCCAGACAGAATATTATAAACTTATTTAATATATTGTGTAATACAAAAACTTCAAGATACAACGAATTAAATATGAATATTACATGAGAGATCTAAAATATATATTATTCTTTTAACAATGTGTGGGACTAGCCTGAAGGAGAACTAAATTATTATGTAAAGTAACTAGGTAGTACTCATTCATGATAAAAAACTGTACTAAATACCTACTTGTAGGGGTGAAAATACTTATCAATATAATGTAGGTAGGTACTGTGAGTTTAACGACTCTAAAGTTTAATAACACTGATATGAGCCCCACCCCAGTGCCCCATAATTATTAGCTGTCACTGACTGGGCCACGTTTTTTAGGTTTCCGTACCCAAAGGGTAAAAACGGGACCCTATTACTAAGACTTCGCTGTCTGTCCGTCCGTCTGTCTGTCACCAGGCTGTATCTCAAGAACCGCGATAGCTAAGCTTAGACAGTTGAAATTGTCACAAATTATGTATTTCTATTGCCGCCATAACAACAAATACTAAAAACAAATTAAAATAAATATTTAAGGGGGGTCTCCCATACAACAAATGCGATTTTTTTTGCCGTTTTTATAGATAATGGTACGGAACCTTTCGTGCGCGAGTCCGACTCGCACTTGGCCGGTTTTTTATCTTTCCATATTGATTTTCATTTATCAATATCAGGAATGCAGAAAAAGCCCTAGCACGTGGATCAGAAAGCAGCGTCGAAGATGGAAACGAGTGGGCCCGAGTGGCGGAGCTCTGCGACTTTGGGCCGAGACGCGGCCGCGACGTGGCCCGCCTTCGCTCCATCGTGCTGCAGCTGAAGCAATCTGGAGTTCAGCCTAAGCATCCACCTCGTACTACTAAAGTGTGAGTGCCACTCATTCTTACCTCCTATTACACTAGCTGTCCCCCGAGGTTTCACCCGCGTTGTCGAGAAAAAGTAGCCAATGTCCTTCTCCATAGGCTATCTGAGTACCAAATTTCATCGCGATCGGTTCAGCGGTTTAGGCGTGAAAAGGTAACAAATAAACTAACAAACACACTTCCACATTTAGTTAGGATGTGAGTGAATTAGATTTTTTTTTGAACTTGTGTTTTCCCGCGATAAAAAGCAGCCTTATAGCCTTCCTCGATAATTGGGCTATCCAACACTGAAATAATTTTTCAAATCGAACCAGTAGTTCCTGAGATTAGCGCGTTCATACAAACTCTTCAGCTTTATAATATTATATACACATAGATAGCTCAGTGGTAGTAACGTCGGAAGCCTCGTCGAAAGTCGCGGGTTCGAATCCTACAATAAGCTTGAGCGGTGAAGGAAAACATCATGAGGAAACTATAGAACGGTGGTGGCACCCTCAAGTTGAAAATCTGCCGCCAAACACCTATTGGTGTGTCCCAGCAGCTGCACTTGAGAGCCAGTTCCTTTCAGACTTTGTGTGTGCTTATCACCTTCGACCACATCATCACTTACCATTGTCATGCTGTAAAAGTACAGCAATGAAACAACTAAATACATATTTGTCTTCTTAAATTATTACAAAATTGTCTATTTCCAATAAAAATAATACAATCATTTGTTCACAGAGCTTGAATCCAAAATGCTGATATGTAAGAAAATATATATAACACATATAATTGACACCTATTAATATCAGTCTTGGTGTTTGTTCACACATTATTATGTAATGTTAAACTTGTTCATATAATACTGTAATGCAACATAATCTGTTATTATTAAAATTATTTTATATTGTTAATTGAAACTGCTAACTATTATTGGAGACTAGTTTAGCGCGGTTTTTTTTATTTTGATCATAGTATTATAATTAAATCATTCCAAAACCAAAATCATTGTTTCCTTTTGAATTTAATGGCTTTAAAAAATCTAAATAAAAAAATTATAGAATAAAAAAAATCTTTTCTAATCTATGAATAAACTACTTACATAGTAAACTTTGTTTGTGATTTTAAAATTAAAATAATTTTGCTAATAGATATAATGTTTTTTTTTTGGTGTAAAAATCTTACTAATCTTAACTAATATTACAAATGCGAATGTAAGTTTGTTTGTTTGTATCATAATGATTATAATTACTATTTCCTATTATAATTTCACTACCAATTGTTTTAGGGTAAATACAGTTTGAATGTGGCTAGACCAAAGCCAAGCCATATTATTATTTTTACTAGTATCATAACTATAAAAAATATTTTTTGACTGCCACACAACAAAACATTAAAACATTTGATGAAACTACATAGCTATAACTTTAAATCTCTAGCTATATCTATGTGTTTTCTTTTATATATTCTCTCGGCTAATTGTAATAATAAATACATCAAACTTATAACTAAAAGGAACGGCCAGACTCCACATGTTAGATAGCTACGTAACTGAAGACCAAGGGGCTTATTATTATTCATAGAAATCTTGTTATATACAATTTCAGTTCTTTTAGAAACATCCATCCAGTTATACATTTTTCGGACCATTCTGTTACATTCATAAGGACACAAAAACTTGCCTTCCTTCAAGTCTTTCATAGCCTGTTCAATTCCATCAATTAAGCTACTAACATTTGGCTCAGTCAAGTAAATCATGCTCTCAGGCAGCACTTCAGGTATCCCACCAACTTTGGTAGACACCACCTTCAAGCCGCAGGATGCTGCTTCCACTATTGCCATGCAATAAGCTTCTGTCAGAGATGTGTTCAAAAATATATCACCTTTGACAATTACATTTCTTACTTCAGAATGTTTCAAACTACCTAATAATGTGACAGTGTCTTGAAAACCAAATTTTTCTCTCACTTCTTGCAACAACCACATTTTTGGTCCATCTCCACCGACAATGAACCTTAAATTAGGGTACCGTGGACACATATCTGCAATTACAGCAGCCATAAGGTCAACACCTTTACGGTATACCAATCTAGAGATAATTACTATTGTAATCACATTAGGGTCTCTTTTACTAGGGTCAGGTGTAAAACTGTAAGCATCAACGGCATTAGGTATCACTGAGACTTTGTGGGCTTTTACTTTGGCTCTTAACACTGTATTTTCTTTCCCGGTGTGCGAGACACATATACAGTGGTCACATTCACACAAGCACATTTGAAGGTACTTGTTTGTTAGAACTGCAGATGTATCGGCAAATCCAAAGAGGCTGTGATCAGTGAACACTGTCTTCAGACCTAGTAATTTACCTATTATAGACACTTCGTGACACAACACACTGAAAGCAGAGTGCCCGTGTACAATTTCTATACATTCCCGTACCAAAATGTATCTTATTAGGGCTATATTACAAATCATTGTTGGTAAGACACATTGAGCGTAAAATACTCTGATAGGTAAGTAATAAACCTTAAGTCCTGCAGTTAAATATCGAATACCTATGCGATTTCCGTAAGAATGGGTTATGATAATAACTTTGTGACCGCGTTTAATCAAACATTGTGATAAATTAAATATGTGCTCCTCAACTCCGCCAGTGTTTGGATAGAAGAAGTCCGATGCCATGCAGATAACATGCCTCTTTCTCGTTTTGGTGATTTCCTGTAGATTAAATTTTGTCAATGAGATAAGAATTACCTTAGCTAGTTCTACTACAACTGAGTGATGTTTGATACATTCAGAATTTCCAAAATATTTATGTAAATTACTTACAGAATGTTCACTCATTATAAGTTTATCACCAACAATTTAATTATTTTAGGTTCGTTTGTATTTATTACGTTTATAAATTTATTGACTTCACTTCTTGATTAGATGGCATCAGATGTGTTTATTTCACACAATTCCGCCAGTGTTTATAAATTTATTTAGTTTGATTCGATTTGATTTTGATAATCCTGTAGTGATTATTTCTTTTTTCTTTGATAATCAAGAGGATATAATCACTGTTGTATTGTAATAATAAATATCCCTCCTCCCTGGTTCGATTACTTTGATTTTTTGGCAGGCTAAGGTCTTGGACCATACCGCCTCGTCTTCAGTATTATCATTCTTGTCCAAAAGTAAGTAAGGCCAATGCCTCGTCTTTAGTAGTATAAATCTTGTTTAGTTATTCAAGACCGAAGTCACGTCTTCAGTATTCATAATCATATGAGCACAGACTACTACAGATGCTAACGCATATGAGGTATCTTGCTTGATTACTTTGATTGATTGACTTGAGTCAAGTCACTTGACTGACTGATTGACTTCTTTCTTTTGACTGACGGGTGGGCAAGTAAGCAGTGTTTCCAACTCGGATTTATCGACATACTGAAAATAATTTGCAAAAATCGTACATAGATGATCATAAATATTGAGGGAACCTATACTTTAGTTCAGAGGTCACCAAATGGCGGATCGCGTTCCGGATCCGGACCACCGACCTATATTGTGCGGACCAAACTTTGACAAACAAAAATGTACACATGGTTATTTTATTTAATCGGCGGCGCGCGCGCACATCGAAACATACAATAATTTGATATATTTATTTATTCATTTGCATTCCATAATGTAACCTTAGGTTGTAACATTATAGTAGGATTTGTAGGATAGGCTCTAAGCTTGGTCGCCAGTCATCACCAACCGGACCGCAATAATCTTTTATATTTTTTAAAGGGTCCTCTAATAAACTTAATTAGTTTCCCCTGCGTTTAGTCTATATTAAGACTTTTTGATTCGTTTCAGTTGCCACTTTTTAACGAAATTAAGCTGTAAAGAAACGTTCTACTAACTTCCTTTATGGATAGTTACTATAATCTTTGCTACTAACTAAGAACACTACTGTATTGTACTACGTGTATTAGTACGTAACTTTATTGCAATCAGTTTCAATTAGAAACCAATAGAAATATTATAATGTTCAAAATGGTTTTATTTGCAATAAAACACTGTTTGCAAATAAAACCAGTACGCATTAAAGTAATAAAAAACAGCTATATTGAACCGGCTTCAAATTGAAACAGATTGTAACAAAGTAACGTAACTAACAGACACGATACTTATTGTAGTTGACAACATGTAACGATAGTGTAAGATTTTAATAATTCATCATTTATTTTAATTAATTACCTGAGATCCAATATACCGGTATAGTTTTAATTGTTCAGCTAACTAAACGGGGTTAAAAAAACTCATCAATGGAGTTGGTCACATAGTAATAGTTGTTTGTATTAATTAGAGATACCTAATAATGATGTGCTTAACCTTTTGCTTAACCATCGACATCTTGCCTGTGCCGTTATACTTATATATTTTCATATGAAATCAATGAACAAACAGACATAATTATTTATCTACTAAAGCTTTTAGCATGTTTTGTGACAGCGACAGAGATGGATATTTAGAGGCCTAAACTTTTTTATGGTTATAATCTTAATTTAGTTTGCAAAAGTTTAAAAATTATTATTTTTACTTTAATAAAAGACTATTAAAATATGCAGCTTTTTTAGAGATGAATATTCAGCTTAGCTTATAAGCAAGAAAGCAACGCATAAGCTTGGCCATCCAAAAAGGGAACGCTGCCAGCCTGTTGGGAACCTTGCCTATCGACAGCAGCGAGGGCTTTGAGGATGTTTTCTATATATCATAGTTTGTATTTTATACATTGATTGTAAATATTTGTTGTAAATAAAATTACATTCTTAAATAATAAAAAAAGCAAGAAAGTGAAGTGAAGTGAAGTTATGAAATCGTGTTGGCAATACTGTTTGTTTAGTTTATTTAGGTTATATTTTTGTATAACAAACATATTGCTCGTGATTGCTGTAAAGTAATTTTATATAAAATTGCTATGGAAGACGAACGCAAAACTGAACGTAAACGAAAGAGATTCGCTGCACGTCTGAAAAGTTCTAAGGGAATTATTTGTGTAGATTTGCCTCAAAATGTAAGTTGGCTAAACTTTGTAAAATTATTTTTGTTTTTATTTCAACTACATTTTTTAGAACGTAGTGATTATACTCTTTGTACATAACTAAGAAAATTCTATTATTTTCAGAACATAGTCCTATGCAATGCTGGTCAGGCGACAGGCTTGGAAAAAGAAACTATATTAAAAATTATACAGAGTAATTCTCTAGATATTTCTTTTCCAAAATACATAGGTGAAAAGGGGGAATCTCACTCATTCCTTGTTTTCAGTCACACAGATGATGCCATATTGTTCCTGAAAACATTTAATGGCAAAGTGAAAATTGATGAGAATGGACCAATGTATATGAGTTTTGTGGAGAAAGGTAAGTAATTTAAAATTTTTCTCATTAGTTTTACATAAATATTGTAGTCATCTACAAAATAAAGAAATACAGGCCTTGTTGCTTTACATTATGATTTGAAATATATAAGTAACAAGTGACGTTTTTTGTTATACCACTAAGGCGGCAAACAAGCATACAGCCCGCCTGATAGTAAGCGGTTACCGTAGCCTATTGACTAAGGTATTGCTATCTCGCTTTGTGTGCTTACTAATTTCGGCCACATCAGCACTTATCATGTTGGGATTGCCTGTCTATTCTTAAAAAACATAACTTAAAAGTTTTTCTAAAATAAAACCAAATTGATGTTGTATTAAAACATTTAAAAATTGCTCATTTTGTTTCAATAACATACATTTTATTCCCAACACTGTCAAATTTATTTTTTCACTTCCATTTTCAGTACCAAACAATGAAATAATATATCCATATGAAAACCCAAATGGATTGCACTTACTTGATGACTTTATAACTCCCAAAGAAGAGAAACACTTCATTCAACTATTTGATTGGACCGACTTTGAACAAAGTAACCTGAAAAACCGTCAAGTCAAACATTACGGTTATGAGTTCAGATATGGTAGCAATGATGTTGATTTGAGGTCACCATTAGAGGAGAAGATTCCGGAAGCATGTAACGTTTTATGGAGAAGGTTAATAGACCATGGCTTTGATTTAGGAGTTCCAGATCAGTTGACTGTCAATAAATATAGTTCAGGACAAGGTAGTGACCATATCAGCTTAGGTTTAAAAAAATAATTATGTAAGTTAATTTTACAGAAACCGTATAATATTGTACTTAGATCTATATCTAAGGTATCTTCATTCAGAATAATGAGAAATTAAATTTCTGAGATATTATTGACTCATAAACATTTCATAAGTCAACTACACCATACATGAAACTGTGATTTCATTAATGTTTCAAAGCTCCTACAAATACTAATCTAGCCTTATTGATGATAGCCTCTTTGTTCTTCCTACATTGTATAATTTAATACAAGCCACCCTGTATAATAGAAACATTATTACACAAACATCCACAGGTATACCATCTCATGTAGACAGGCACAGTCCCTTCGGAGATACAATTCTGTCTCTCTCACTTGGTTCTTCCATTGTGATGGACTGGAAACATCACAGTGGAAAATACGTACCAGTGGTGGTTGAAGCAAGATCACTACTTGTTATGCAAGATGAAGCCAGGTATTTTATTATCTTAAAAAATAGTGCCGTAATAATTTTACCTTGATATGTATTTATATTAAAAACGAGTAAATATTATTGGTAGAATAGAAAAGCAAGGTGGTAAACTCCCTCATTTAAAAGCGAAGTTATTCCGCCAGGCTAGGTAATTGTACCTAAGGACCGCGGTCCAACTGTAGATATTGGTATATATATATATATACACATGCAGACTGCTCAAGAAACTTTAATAGCGCGATGTAGAATCTTGTGGCGCCATCTATTCACGAGTAGCGGATAGGTTCTTGTGTAGTCGATAGATGTCGCTTTAGTGCCAAAATGTGAGTGTTAATTAACTATGTTTTTCTTCAGATATGACTGGCAGCATGGTATCCAACCTCGCACTTGGGACCCAATCATTGAAACTCGTATCCCATCAGAAAATTCACAGAAAACCGTTAAAGTAATGACGTCAGACACAGTGAACCGACAGACAAGGATATCCCTAACATTCAGATGGACTAGAGAAGGCCCTTGCAACTGTGGGTACAAGGCATTATGTGATAGTGTCAAGAAAGTGTCGCCCGATGATATTGAAGATGAACTGGCTTCGAACTTGGAAGAGTTGCATGTGCATCAGGTAATTTTATAAACCTGAACCTATGTAAAAAAAATATATAATTGTAACTTGGACTTACTGTCACTGTTCACTTGCTGTCCCGGGATAATTAGTACCTACCCTATGTCCTATTCCAGGACCTAAAGCAACTAGGTATATGTGATACCCATACTGTCTCATACGTTCATCCATTTACAATATAATATACATACATATAAAGTGAATATAAATTGAAATGAAACTGTGATTGAAAGGTAAAGCTTTACTTGTCAATGTTTACTTGCGGATTTTTTTGCTTTTTCCGAATACAACCCCAAGGGTGTGTTCGGGCACGGCCATGGTGGCTTCTTTCTATCTCTGAGGCAGGGCTTCTGATTGAAGAACAACTTGTAGATCAGGGCGAGGATACCAGCACCAACAGCGATGCCTCCTAAAATTAAGTCTATTATATTATGCAAGCATACTTCATCTTTGGCTACCTCATCACTCTCTTCAGAGTGTCGAGCAGTTAAAGACTAAATGTAATCCAATTTTGTTCATTTTAAAATTCCCAAATACCAGTTAGTTTTTGCTCTTGGTAAGAGTACCAAGAAAGAAAGAGTTTATTAGAGAATAAATAAATAATAATAAGCTCTAAGGGGTGATAAAACCCGCTCCAAGATAGCCTTCACATAGAATAATTCTCGCAATTAGCGGGTGCTGTGACTGTCTCTTTAATAGTTCAGAGAGAGATAGTATCGATGAAGTGTACACATCCCACCTATTCTAGGATATAAATAAAACCGGCTAAGTGCGAGTCGGACTCGCGCATTGAGGGTTCCGTACAAACTTCGTCCATCGTTCGTCCATCACGGGAAATGCACAATTTTATTTATTTACCTTATTTGAGGATGATGCCAATTAAGCTAGACCTCTAAATTGTATCAGCGCCCATACAACTCAGAGGTCTTTATTAATTGGCGTAACTATGTATGTATGGGGACACCCTTTAATTTTCAACTTTTTTTATTTTTTTTGAATTTTTTGCTGTAAGACCTTGCTTTTTGCCAATTTTTTTTTATATTTGAGTTGATTGAATGAAAGGTAAATTGCGCTTTACGATTTATGACGTATTAAAAAAAAACTACTTACTAGATCTCATTCAAATCAATTTTCGGTGAAAGTTTGCATGGTAATGTACATTATATATTTTTTTTAGTTTTATCATTTCTTATTTTAGAAGTTACAGGGGAGGGGGGGGACACATTTTACCACTTTGGAAGTGTCTCTCGCGCAAACTATCCAGTTTAGAAAAAAACGATATTAGAAACCTCAATATCATTAGAACCCTAAAAAAATGAATGGCTAAATGTGTTGCTAAGCGCCGTTCTTGAACGGGTGGACCAATTCGGCATTTTTTAAAAATATTCGTTGAAGTTCAAGGAAGTGTTTATGAAAAGAAAAATTGGAAAAGCCGCCTGGAAAATTGGAAAATTTTGGAAAAACTGAAAGAATGGGACACCGATATTTTTGCTTTAGGTAGCCAGTTTATTGAGGAAGGTTAGGCTACTTTTTATCTTGAGAACGCAGCTGAAACCGCGGGGGACAGCTAGTACTTAATATATTTTAAAAAAATCAAATTTTGATCGAGCAAGCTTGACCTTTAGTATATTTTCGCGGTTTCAGAGTTGGTCTCATAGTAAAAGTAAAATATGACATATCGAAATATCCATCTGGTATACCTAGTAGTTCCCAACGAGAAACGTTGGTCTGCAGGTCACAGGCAACTATTAAATTGATGAATCATCCGCCTCGCTCCTCCATACTATTATGGTGGTAATGAAAGCTTACCCAAAACTGGAAGCCAGTCAGACACTCCACCTCCGCCACCACTGCGACTTCCGCGACTAGGGCGGCCTCTTGCGCTCATGACATTTCTGCTAATTTACCTAAACCTCGATCCAGTTTATTGCAGGCGGATTTGTATTTTAATATTTTTTCATTTATTTATCATCTGTTGATTTAGAAAAGAAGCATTTGTTGACAATATTTGACAAAGTCAGATGTCAAAATTGGTTTCCATAAAAAAACTATAAGAAAAAGTTTTACTACATATTGTAATATTTTTACCTAAATTCTGACGATGCGATGCAAGAATCATTACACCTGCATTAGGTAAAATTCATAACTACTTGGTTAAGGGCGCGTTCGCATATCAGGCAAAATTAAGCTGTTTTTCGGTACATTTTATGGCATAACCAAACAAAATCCAATGTAAATAATAACTACCTCGTATAGATTGGTTCTTCATCTTCAAATAATAGTTACATTATTATTGAAAATTTAAGTTTCTCATAATGTAAAATCGATCTGTCGTTGCCATTTTCCACAAAATTATCGATACCGGGTTGAGTTTAGGTACATTTTTTAGCTATTATTAACATATTTCACTATTTCTAAAAATACTAGATGTAGGCAAACATATTCAATTCTTAACGATAGGAGTTATTTTTTATCTAAATGCTATAAATAGTCGCAGAAAAAATTAAAAGCGGAACTTATTTTTTCACATTTTTTTCTGTTCTGGTTGAATCTTAATCGGTTGCATTAAGGCTTATTTTAGTTATAAAACTCGTCTTGATGTATTGCAAGCATTTTGAATGAAACTTTAGTCGGCCCGCGGCCGCCGTCGAGAGTGGACCTGTATCGCCTGTTTAGAGCAGCTCGAGTTGAAAAAGATCGCTGTACAAACACAAAATATTCGATAAACCAAATTTGATACTTGACGAGGTAAGATTTTATTTCGCTATAAAAAAGATGCAGCAACCTGAAGGTGTACTTCAGTGACTGCTACTGGAACTCCTCGACGAGTTACTAGGTGAGCCGAGTATGGGCTCGTTTTGTTAGTCATGATGAGACCTTACCTCCGGACTTGATGGAGCGACCTGAAGGTGTACTTCGGTGACTGCTACTGGAACTCCTCGACGAGTTGTACTAGGTGAGCCGAGTTTGGGCTCGTTTTGTTAGTCATGATGAGACCTTACCTCCGGACTTGATGGAGCGACCTGAAGGTGTACTTCGGTGACTGCTACTGGAACTCCTCGACGAGTAGTACTAGGTCAGCCGAGTTTGGGCTCGTTTTGTTAGTCATGATGAGACCTTACCTACGGACTTGATGGAGCGACCTGAAGGTGTACTTCGGTGACTGCTACTGGAACTCCTCGACGAGTAGTACTAGGTGAGCCGAGTTTGGGCTCGTTTTGTTAGTCATGATGAGACCTTACCTCCGGACTTGATGGAGCGACCTGAAGGTGTACTTCGGTGACTGCTACGGGAACTCCTCGACGAGTTGTACTAGGTGAGCCGAGTTTAGGCTCGTTTTGTTAGTCATGATAAGACCTTACCTCCGGACTTGATGGAGCGACCTGAAGGTGTACTTCGGTGACTGCTACTGGAACTCCTCGACGAGTTGTACTAGGTGAGCCGAGTTTGGGCTCGTTTTGTTAGTCATGATGAGACCTTACCTCCGGACTTGATGGAGCGACCTGAAGGTGTACCTCGGTGACTGCTACTGGAACTCCTCGACGAGTTGTACTAGGTGAGCCGAGTTTGGGCTCGTTTTGTTAGTCATGATAAGACCTTACCTCCGGACTTGATGGAGCGACCTGAAGGTGTACTTCGGTGACTGCCACTGGAACTCCTCGACGAGTTGTACTAGGTGAGCCGAGTTTGGGCTCGTTTTGTTAGTCATGATGAGACCTTACCTCCGGACTTGATAGAGTGACCTGAAGGTGTACTTCGGTGACTGCTACGGAACTCCTCAACGAGTTGTACTAGGTGTGCCGAGTTTGGGCTCGTTTTGTTAGTCATGATGAGACCTTACCTCCGGACTTGATGGAGCGACCTGAAGGTGTACTTCGGTGACTGCTACTGGAACTCCTCAACGAGTTGTACTAGCAGTCACTGAAGTACACCTTCAGGTCGCTCCATCAAGTCCGGAGGTAAGGTCTCATCATGACTAACAAAACGAGCCCAAACTCGGCACACCTAGTACAACTCGTTGAGGAGTTCCGTAGCAGTCACCGAAGTACACCTTCAGGTCACTCTATATAAACAGCAATAATAAATATTTTTTGTAGGTACCATAATTTTATGACAAACAAATACGTAAAAAAAAAGTAAGTATCAAAATGAGTTCACTTGACTACAATTCTCGCAGTTAGTCGTGCGACTCTTGCGTACACTTGTGTGTGTGACCCGTGTCAATGTAGTAGTTTGATTCTCTACCTATCAATTTTGCGAACGCGTCCTTAAGGCGCTGACAACAGCTAAATGGCCTTGAGAAATTGAAATTTTAGCCACGCCCCTCTACATCCCCAATATATATAGCACGTATAGCACAGCATAGCGCCACACACGAAGACGCGGTAAAACGGTGCACTTTTTCGGCCATCATCCAAACAGTAAACAAGTACAAATATATCTATGAAACTAACACAACTAGATGGCGCTATTATTGATAATATAAATATGTAATTACAACTAGCTATAAAGAAATAGTAATAACCGAATTCTCAATATATTTTAACCTAGTTTTGTAACTTTTCTATTTTATTTCCATCTTTCACACCATTATTTACAATAGTATGTACCTACTAATTTTAATGAAACCGCTTCTCTTATCATTTTATATTCGCGTCGCCCGTGTGGATGTATAAATGTTTTTTAATAAGAAATATGAATGAAGAAAATAATGTACAAAATTCAAAATATATAGCTAGGTTTCATTTTTAGAAAACGTCGTTTTACCGTGTTTTCAATCAATGAGAAACTGCTACAATTTCATTAGAATACGAAAGTAAATTTCGCCAATATCTTTAAGTAATTAATAGCTCAGGTGGAAGATTGTGCGATCCTTGAACTGGATGTCCACGGATCGAGTCCTGATGACGACTTTGGTTAGATTACTTTGTTCGATATGATTCATCCTACTTTCGTAACTTTTTCATCTTTCACACCATTATTTACTATAGTACCACAGCGTAACAAGTCATACAGTGGTTTATCGCGTTTGAAGTCACGCGAAATGCCGCTTTTGTGTAGACATTCGTCATTATTCGTAGTATGTGTATGTAGAGTACCAGGAATAAAATTAAAAAATATAGAAGTTATGTTAGTAGAACTAATACCTAACATATTTTTTATTGTTTATGACCTTTTAATAATATAATAGGATACCAAAATAAATAAAATACTGAGATACTTATTCTTTTAAAAACTACAAATGCGAAACTGAAAGGTATTTTCAACATTTGGATTTACTAATTTTCAGATTGCGATTGTTGAATTTGACGATGTAGTCAATTCTCATACGTAGAAATAATTTTAATAAAAATTCAGACGGGAAGCAGGCCCATAGTTTTGTATTAAAATTAATGTTCTTTAGCTGTTGATATAATTGACTTCTAATATTATTTCCAACAAACGTTGTAAAAGTTGTCTGTAAAGTGTCTTCTAATTTTTGGCAGTACGTTAAAATACTAATACATAATAGTTTGCTAGTAGTTAAATTAGGTCGCGCAGAGATATCACTACTCCATATTCGTAATCGGCACCCCTGAAAACCATGGAAACGATACCCATATTGATTTTATTTAAAAATTCACGTCCGCCATCTTGAATCTCGAAATATGTTATATATTCGTAATTGGCACCCCCGAAAACCATGGAAACGATACCCATATACATAGATGTTATTTAATAATTCGCGTCCGCCATCTTGAATCACGAAATATGTTATATATTCGTATTCGGCACCCCCGAAAACCATAGAAACGATTCCCATATAGATTTTATTTAATAATTCGCGTCCGCCATCTTGAATCTCGAAATATGTTATATATTCGTAATCGGCACCCCCGAAAACCATGGAAGCGATACCCTTATACATAGATGTTATTTGATAATTCGCGTCCGCCATCTTGAATCACGAAATATGTTATATATTCGTATTCGGCACCCCCGAAAACCATAGAAACGATTCCCATATAGATTTTATTTAATAATTCGCGTCCGCCATCTTGAATCTCGAAATATGTTATATATTCGTAATCGGCACCCCCGAAAACCATGGAAGCGATACCCTTATACATAGATGTTATTTGATAATTCGCGTCCGCCATCTTGAATCACGAAATATGTTATATATTCGTATTCGGCACCCCCGAAAACCATAGAAACGATTCCCATATAGATTTTATTTAATAATTCGCGTCCGCCATCTTGAATCTCGAAATATGTTATATATTCGTAATCGGCACCCCCGAAAACCATGGAAACGATACCCATATTGATTTTTTTTTTAATTCGTGTCCACCATCTTGGATCTCGAAATATGTTATATATTCGTAATAAGCACCCCCGAAAACCATGGAAACGATACCCATATAGATTTTACTTAATAATTCGCCTCATAATTGTACAAAATTCAAAATATATAGCTAGGTTTCATTTTGTCGTTTTACCGTGTTTTCAATCAATGAGAAACTGCAACATTTTCATTAGAATACGAAAGTAAATTTCGCCGCCTTCTATAAGTGATTAATAGCTCTGGCGGGAGATCGTGCGATCCTTGAACCAGATGTACATGGTTCGAATCCAGATGTTGTTTCCTGTTTCATTCCTCAATTTCCTCTTTTTCAAGTTCCTTCTTTTGTTTACCAAAAAAAAAAGTATTATATACCAGCGCAGCTCAATCATCCAGGTACTTTACATTCATTATAAAACATGATGTCATCACATGGATTTGAACACACACATCCAAATAGTAATAGGCTCTTGACCTATAACCAGGACCGCTGAGCTAACAATGACATGACTTATGTGATGAAAATAAGAATCTTTCTCGGTCAGTGATGCGGCACGACAAATTTTATTCCCAATGCATGAAAGATTATAAAATTAATCAGTAATTATGCCCTTTTTGTGGTAAGTAAATCTTTAGTTTGAATACTTTTTTATGCGAAATAATACGACGAGATCATATTGTAAAAGTTATGTAATGCAATTCATTTTCCCTCCAAATATTGTCATTTAATTTGATAAAAAATTCAATAAAAAGTTATAATGTGAATAGGCTGAATACATTCATAAATTACACTGCAATCTAGCGGCAGTGATATGACGCTTTGACAAACACAAGTATTTGTTTACTTTTATCATTGTCAATCACTGTGAAATAAATTGCTTACTACCTTACTTTATTCATCAGGCATTGCACATTTTTTTTAAAAGATATTTTACCCATTTATGGATGATAATGTTGAAACCGCGCGCTCGGAAAAAAACTGGTACAGGTCCGTCTAGCAACGCGGATCGCCGCGGAATGCGAGTGAGGGCAAAGCAAAATACGCAAGTAACGTGACAGAAGAGTGTAGCATAATGTTGACTCCTCCCCCTAACTGCTCCGAATTAATAACGTAAGCGACATTTATAAAAATAATTAATTATGTACAAATAAATTCCTTATTCCTAAAACTACGATAATAAATCATTTTCTAATTATTCGAACAATATTAATGTAAAATATCACATCGAAAAATACATTAATGTGTAGGCTAAATTTGGGAATTCCTTGATTTTCAGAGTTGTGTTTGGCAATTTTTTTTATCGAGACAATGAAATGAAATCGTGTTTTGAGATTAATAAATTTGTTATTTATATCCTTGAGTATCGTGTATTTAAATTTCAATACCGTACATTTAGTAGGATTAATATAGGTTGGGTTGCAATAGACAGACTTCAGCTGTTGTCAGCGCCTTAAGCCATTTTTAGGGTTCTGTACCTCAAAAGGTAAAAGGTCTGTCCGAGTGTCACCACCGATTTTCTCAGGATCGGGTGGACCTAGGAAGTTGAAATTTATATCAGATACTGAAGTCCATAGTTCCTATTAGGTGTAAAATACTACCACCCATATCTAATTCCGCCGTGAAATACTAGTAAACTTGTATTACTGTGTTTCGGTTAGGACTCGGACTAGTCTTATAAACTCGAGATCGCAGTCAGTATTTACACCGCCTTTATGTATTGGGTAGACACTGTAAATTATAGGGTCTGATGATGACCAAAATATGGTCTAAAGCCACTAACGTTTCTAAACTTTGTGTGCTTCCCGTCTTCGGCCACGTTTTGAACTACCATAGTTAGAGTGCAAACACAAACGAATGAAATAAATGTCTGCAGGTGTATGAACAAATAGCAGGTCACTTCAGCACAACCCGACACAAGCCGTGGCCCAAAGTAGTGGAGTTCATGCAACGAGTGACGTCGGGGGCCGTAGTGCTGGATCTGGGCTGTGGGAACGGGAAGAATGTGCTGCAGAGGGATGATATACTGCAGGTGAGGAACTAGACCTAATAAGGATAAATTGGTTTTATGGAAGATAAACTTAGTATCTACTAGAAATTTAAGAGGAGAAAATAATTTTGTTTGTTAGTTTACTAAACTTTTAACCTTACTTAAACTTTTTTTCCTGTAACTGACTGGGACTGATCTTATATTACTTTTATAGTGTACTTACTTGTTGAAAATTCTAATAATATAAATAAATATCACTTGCGGCAGATAGCAGGCGAGCGCAGCAGCGGTCTTTTATCGGAATGTAAGCAACATATCCGGCACATACCTGGCGCCGACTGCGTGCGTCTCGACTTGATCCACGCCGGGCTGAGGGATCAGTGCGCCGATGTCGTCATCTGTATCGCTGTTATACACCATTTTAGTAGCAAAGTTAGTTTTTTCATCATGTAAAAATCGAAAGTGATTCGTGAAATAACGATTGCAAGCAACTTTGTGATAACGCCCATAATATTATTGGTTCGAAATTACTATGTTCAGAATACCATCCAATTCCAATCAATAAAGTCATTCCCTTTTTAATGTTGATAAGTAAGTATATTTATGCTCGTGACTGTACAGTTTAATTAGTTATTTATGAATGTCTTTTATTATTAAAACTTGATCAAGGAACCCCTAGGTTGTTGCGAAAATGGTATCGCATTATATCCTTGCAGTGGTGACTTCAGTCAAAGCGAATAGACAGACAGATACAATTAACAGTAATTTATTGTATCGAATAATGTTTTGGTTGAGTATTTTACGTAAATTATTTTGGTCCTTCGAGCTAGTATTGATACCTGGTCCTTCGAGTCATACCGAAGTCTAACTTCAATAATAATTTTCCAGCCAAGAAGACTACAAGCTATATCAACAATAGCCCGCTTGCTACGGCCTGGAGGCCGAGCCCTGATCACTGTGTGGGCTAAGGATCAATCTAAATCCAACTATTTGTGTAAAAACAAAGAAAAACAAGTGATAAGTGACCAAATGGAAGTTACCATTGGAGGGCTTAACTTACCAGTCCATGAAAACAGAACGCAATTTAAACATAAAGATCTACTAGTTCCATGGAAATTAAGGAAAATAAACGAGAATAAACTAGCTGATAAGCCCGATAACACGTTGCTAAGATACTACCACGTGTTTGAGGAATGCGAACTAGAAAATCTATGTAAAGAAATACCAAATATTGTAGTTGAAAAAACGTTTTATGAAGAAGGTAATTGGTGTGTTATATTGAATAAAATATAGGCAATCTAGTTAACAACTTTGTACTTTCTTTTAATTAATTTGTCAAAAATGTCAATCTACAAAATTAAAAAAAAAACGACTAGTATAAAAACACTTTACAAAAACAATGATTAGGTACAATGAATTATGTTTTGCGTGTGTGCGGCATAAGAATATTCAGAATTCATTATAATTCAATTACTTTAATTCCGGTAAAAAAATATTTGAAATACCTATTCATGGAGTTCATAATGAAACATTCACAATATTATCACAGACTAGAAACGTTTCACTAAATACATATAACTTTTTAAATATAAAATTTTTCCTATTTACTTTACACACGTACGCAAAACATAATATCTAAGGTTTCATCAATGCTAATTGCAATAGAGGTATAACAGATATAGTAGATAAATCTGCTAATACTGCATCAACATTTTGCAGGGTATTCACTTGAAATATATTCTCTTTTCTGAAACTAAGTATTGCCAGTGCTAATAATGGTAATATTTCTAGACAATCGTAACCTAAAATGGCATCCCATAGTAGTAATAGTTGATCTGGAGGCAGGTGGCCGCTAAATGCTCGCATTAACCATTTGAATACCACTCTGATCCTGAAATAAAATGGAGGAAACAGTATATTATCATTAAATCTTCAATATGTAATGCCCCATTGCCCAAAATGAAATATTATTTTTTACAAGATTATTGAATTGAAGCTTCTTTGGGCGCGATGCAATATAAGTTATCTGATTCTTATGATTTTTTTAATGAGTTTTCTGTTGTATAATGTTTCACGTTCTATACTTACGGATTTATATTTATATTCCTAAAATGTATCCATAGTAATGGTTCGTTCGCTTCGAGAAGTCTTTCGTATAGGAGACATAACGAAACTATACCCTAGAACAAACATGACATTTTCAGTGAAATGGAGAGAAGGGCGGAAATTGATCTAGCTTTTATATACTAATGTATAGCAGGCGGTAGGTGTTCTAAATCTATAATTTACCTGTGGATGTGTAGATATATAATGTAACCGATGCCAGTATCGTATGTAGAAGGCGCGAAATGTGTAGTACAGTTGCACTGGATCGTCATACAGGTAACAAAATGGCGTCGCTAGAAATAGAGGTTTATAATCATTACCAGCTTTCCATCACACAGTTTCACCCACGATCCCTTATTTTAACTCCACTAGGGTGGAATTTCAGAAAATATTTAGGTAGTACACCCCAACGTTACGAAAGGAATATACTCTTAAAATTTCGTGTTTCTTGTACGTTTCGTGTACCCGTGAAAAACATTACCCTGTCTTTGCTGTCGCTCAGTCGAGTAAAAAGACATATTATCTCTTACGAGAGTGAGTTTTTCTCGCATTTTCTTCAAAATCAAGGAAATTATTTTATTGTTTTTATTCTTTAATTTACTTTACAATAACCTACTACTTTTATATTATTTACTTTTATATATCTTATACATAATCCGTTATACATATTAACACAATTGCCTACTACGGATGACCAGCGTTGGTTAAACGACCAGCATTATGCTGAGTTGGGTCCGTTTTGTGGCAAATCTATTATTGTTGTGTCCTTTTAATTTTAATTTTTTATTTTATTGTTCTCTCTTTTTGTTATTTTTTTATGTACATATTTGGCCACAAATAAATATAATTTCTTTCTTTCTTTCTACTACTTTTAACCTCATTCTGTTAAAACAAATCAGCCGCCATAAAAATGATCATCATGGATTTAGAAAACACTATTATTTAACTAAGTTTAAAAAATATATAATTTAAACTCACCGTACATAGTGAACCCATGGAACGGTATGATCCCACTGGGCGGAAACACTGTGACGCTCTCCGCCGACGTCTGCTTGCCTTTTATGGTAACTGACAGCGGGTTGCCAATGCTGCCTTTCAGTTGGTGCATCACTTCGCAGTCGCGGGAGAAACATAACATTACCTGCAATTATATTGGTACTTTTAGTACCCGCCTACCGGTGTTGTTTTTGTTTTCATTTATTTAGGACAACCAATTGGATAATCTAGGTACTTATGTGCTTGACTTCGGATGCCGCCGCGGCGAAGGTCGTGGTTTCGTATCGTACACTTTGTAGTAGGTACCCGCCTGACTGGCTGCCTCTTTCTAGTTGAACAATCTGTCGTCAAACACCTACCTACCTACCTACCGGTGTGTTCGGCAGCTGCATTGGAGTGCCAGTTCCTTCTAGGCTTAATAAAAATAAATTGTTAAAGTAAAAATCTCAAACTAGAACCATTATGACATTGCATGTAGTTACGTACCTACCTAATAAACGTCCTGAAAAAATATTGTGTAGTAGAAATAAATTGTAAATAGGTATTTTGTGTAATGCACGCAGGTACGCATACCTACCTGATATAATAAATCTTCAAAAACGAAATACTGGTCATCGTTGGAGGCCGTGAGCTGCACGTCTTTAAATATTAACTTGTCTATCATCAGGTCCACTTCGAGCACGCTCTTCTTTAATTGACTAAAGTATGTGGTTTGCTGGAAATTACACAAATAAATATGAATTTTTGAATTACTTACTATTCAACAATACGAGTCGAGACTCCCACCTGCGCCTTGATCTCGGAGCCCAGCACGCAGGTCCACAGGCGGGCGCGCAGCGACTGCGGGCTGCCCTTCTTGAGGTACTCCTGGATGACGGGCGCGTACCCGAGCGCGGCCACTCGCTCCCCGAGCCCGACGCGCTCCGCCTCCAGCGAGCCGGCCCCCGCCCCCGCCCCCGCCGCGTGCGCGCCCAGCAGCGGCTCGCCCGCCGACCACTCGATCAGCACCACGCGCTGCAATCGATCGATCGATCGATCCATGCAACTATACCACTACATGGAACGACCTACGCGACTCGCTCCCAAACGAACATATTCGTAGAACAACAAAAGCGACGGCTATAGCTCGTAGAGTCAGTAAGCTGAAGTGATAATAGGCAGGCCACATCGCTCAAAGAGCTAGAGGAAAGGTTCTCTAGTGGCGACCATGGCCATGTCATGATGTAGGTAAGCGCCTATGTTCAGCAGGGTCATCATCGGGCTGAATATGAGGATTATGATGAATCAAATTATTACTCGAAAAATTACACATAGATTGTTTTGTACCTCTGTCGTGTTGCGGTAATAAAATGTAGAGAAATCATTACAAAATCAAGAAACATCAGCATGAAAGAATAGGTCCTTCGAGCCAGATTCGATGGGATCCTAATATAGGAATTAATTTAGATTTTTGGCATTTTGATTCGAACTAGATATTATATTATAAAATACTAGCTTCCGCCCCGCGGTTTCACCCGCGGTCCTGAGTCCCGAGTGCTCCTATCGCCACCAAACCATACAGGATTACCCGTGGGGCTAATATGAAGATTGTCTGAAAATTTCATCGCGATCGGTTCAGCGGTTTCGGTGTCTATAAGGAACATACATACATACTTTCTCTTTTATATAATATATATTATATAGATACCAAGTAGGTATAATATTAGCGGGTAATCTTCAAATACGTACCAGTTGATCTAATGTTTTTACTTGTAGAGGCAAATGTGCAAATTCCCATTTAGGCTCTCCTCTGAAAAGTTAACAGTAAATCAATCAAGTTGCCAGTGTGTACTTTGTTTATGTAAAAGTAACTTGCTACACTCACTCTTTCGTATATGGCACATAGCCCGATAAAGTAAGAAGTACTTCTAAAAAGTCTTTTGGTGCATACACAGGCCTGTATTTTGATAAGTCTGAAACACAAGATGCTACTTTCACATAAAATAATCTGTTTCAATTTCAATAATATTAAATAACTCAACAATTAGAATTCTTAACTACTGTAGATTTGGTACCTAAATTATAGGTGCTAAGTTCATTCCATTTATCTGAAAGTTCTTCTTGTTCACTTTGAGGTCTAATTTTAGCTAAAGAAGTTTCAAGGTCAGAACACATTGAATTTAGTGATTTATGAATCCTCTTTTCCCATTGTGTGCTAGCTTTTAACAGACAAGTTAAGGGATCCAATTTCTGTGAAATAAAAATATTTATATAATGGCAACTTTCATATTAAATTAATTAGGTTAAATGAGGATAGTAAACTTACGTTTTGTTTACTTTGCGTTCTCACCCAATGAAAAATAGTGTTTCTTAGTTTTGTATCTAAACCTTTTTCTTTCATGGCTTGCTGTAATGTTTGTTTGAAGTCTTCATTTTTAACATTTGGCGAAGATACTAATTTCTGGAGCAATGTATTTGTTTTTTTTATTAATTTACAAAAGGAAACGCTTCAAACTACTTGCTTTGTTCCCTCAAGTCGTACCACTCACCTGTACATCACTATAAAACGATTTGTATATAGAAAGATTTTTTATTTCTTCAGCCAGTTTGAGGGCTGTGTGATGAATAGCTTCCTCTTTTATACCTTCCATAATAACTAGTCAACACATGTATCTATTTTAATTTTGTAAAAATAAAATTACGGACGTGACTTTGTTTACTTTTTTTTTATAAAAAATCATAGTTCAAGTGAAAGTGAAAAGATACTGTTGCTTTGGCAACTGACAAACAGTTCAATCAAGTGGTTTCCTACATAGAGAGAGGATGCATAGCGATGGCATACCTAGAGGTGTTATAGTAAGGAGGTAATAAAATAAAGCTTAGTTATTATAGATGATTTCGATTCTGTGCCTATGATAGGTCAATACATAATATGGACGTAAAAAAATAAACCTTCATCTCACGGACCTAATATTTTTTTTAAATTTGGCGGGCTACACCTACATAACTCTTTTTGCGCAATATTGGTATCATTGCTTTCAAGGTTTTCAGAAAATGTTAATTCGTTCTGTTTCACTTAATAAGCGTTAAACTACATTGTAAGTCTTTTAGAAAATAATATTTCACAAAATAATTACATGTTCAGATAATAATATGTTTTAAATTTGACGTGTCGAGAGCAGAGCACAACCTCACCCACTTCGCAGTATGTGGCGTGCAATAGTTTTGAGTTAAATACCTACTCTGGTAAAAGAGCGATAAACATTAGATGTGAAATGGAACGTTTGTTTATTAAGTCAGCTGGTAGACTACATACATACTGGTGTGGAGTGCAACATTTCCAAACAAAAGAAATTGTAAAGATGGGTAAAATTTTCCTCGACCATATTGGTGGAACTAGGCTTTTTTCTTGTGCGTATTGTCATGTGAATCTCACCAATCGTTCCGAGTTGATAAGTACCAGATTTACTGGAGCTACAGGTAAATTTCTCATAATTATAAATAAAATAAACTATATCTATGCATGTATGTACGCCCTATAAATTAGAAGACAGGGAAACCCAAACTTTTTTGACAACACATCGTCATATTTGTAAGAAGCCCCCAGAAGTAGGTACACAATTGGATGGCTTTCAATCTCTTTATGTTTAGGCTGGTTTGATCGAAGTGGTTGTTAGCTATGTTTCATGAAAATTAGACCAGCTGTTTCCAAAATTTTCCGGTTTAATATAAGCCGTGTACAGTTCATATCCAATAAAATTATTCCTGCTAGATGCTTCGGGCTTAGTTAAATCACAATGTTCGTCAGCCCAAGGGGATGCATGAAGTGTGAGTGCGGTATTGTCCCCCCTCTCGTCCCCCCAATTGTGAAAGCTCATTGGGTAAGGACATAATGACGTCACAAAAACTCGGACCTTTAGTAGGTATTATAGATACAAACAGAATTTAATCATCATCGCTTAAGTGTCTATGTTGACATCTAGATTGTTTCGGTTTTTTTTTAACATAGAAATAATGTCTTAAACTTGTAATTTTGTTGAACCCTTTGGTAATTTCTGTTTACAGGTCGCGCATTTCTCTTTCACAAAGTGGTTAACCTGGTATATTCTGAAGTTCAAGACCGTGTGATGTTGACTGGTCGGCACATGGTCCGTGATGTCTCCTGCAAGAACTGTGGCACTAAGCTTGGCTGGGTCTACGAGTTCGCCACTGAAGAAAATCAACGCTATAAAGAAGGTCGTGTGATTTTAGAAAGGGCATTGGTTACAGAGAGTGATGGTATCGTTGAAATTCAGGTTAATAATGAGTAAATGGAAACATCCAAGCACATTGATAATTTACCAATAAATTACCACCTCCGGTAATATTCAGAGAAGTCTATATCTCATTCAAGTATGTAGGTACTACACAAGTAAAGGACTTCGTAAAATATGATACACAGAAGGATGGTCACCATTTTGAATCTTTAATCGATATTTTTTGCGTTTTAACATAGGTACTATGTACATCATAAATTTTAATAAAACTTGACTCGCGATTCCTGTAATTCTATTTTTGTATAAGTATGTAATTTTGGGATGCGCGTTCCATACGTGAGGCATGGGGTTCAGCATATATGAAACGTAATTTTTGACAAAATGAATACTTTCATAAATCCATTGCCATACGCCTCAGGTGCAAATCACAAAATAACATCTCGTAGTCGAAATACATTAAAACGCATGAAATATTTTTTAAAACCATCCACGGTAAGAATTAATAAGTAAAGTAAAGTTATACTTCACGGGAAAAGGTTAGATAATATAAAACCAGTTTCAAAATTGTACGATTTTTCTCCGAGTGTGGTAGGTACCTAATGAAGAAATTTGAATTAGAAACGATTTTTTTCTATATCTGATGACGATGGTGTTACGGTGATAGCACTGCGGTAGGGTACTTTGTCGTACCCACCCAGACCTCAAGTTAAAAACTGTTGCCAAGCACCTACTTGTGTGTTCTGGGTGTTGCACTCGAGAACCAGTTACCTTCTAGGCTTTATAAAGGTCGGCAACACATTGGCAATGCCACTGGTATTGCTAATGTCCATAGGCGACGGTAGCCACATTACCATCCGGTGGACCGCCGTGCCTGCCAGCTTGTCAGCCCACTGACATAATTAAAACTACGCTATGGTAAAGTAATGTACGTTCTAGAATTTTATAATCGATGAATCTTTTTAGTGGCTTTAAAAATACGAGAATATGGGCTTATCGCCTTTCATTCAATGGCCATATATAACAACATTGGATATAATTATATTTATAGGATTTCAGTAGTATTGTGGAGCCGCTCTCTTCGGTTGTATGACATAAACTTATATAAATATTCTATGTATAGGAATTCTCGTTATTAATTATAACATAAAATTAAATCAATATGGGTGTGATTCTATATTAGTTTTATAGTTCGTTATTTTAATTGAAGTATTATTGTTTCACAGTTTAGACATATTAATGTATGGTAAGGATTTTAAATATAACAATATATATATATATATAGTTAACAGTTTACCTTAGAGTCCAAAATGCCATAGTCGCTAGTCAATCAATATTGTTTTTATTTAATATAATGATACTCTTTATTTTATGAACATGAAAACATTCATAACAATATTTATCTGCTATAAATTGGTATATAAGGTACCTACATAAGTAGCGTTTACAAAATAGATCCTGAATACTTTGTCAATATTTTTGACATAAGTATATTTTTAATAATAATTTTATTTTTTTTATAAATGCGGTGATATTTGACTTGAATAATTGGTTTTGTATTGTACTATCACATGTTTTGACAATAAAATGTATTTTTAACATAATTTACATATTACTTTTATGCTGGGGTTACATTAGCGGGCTACGGCGAATATTCGTGTTAACGCGATGAGTGTGGCGTTGCAATGCGTAGTATTCGGGCGAAGACGATGTACAATCGACAAAGTTCAAGCATGACCACCATAATAATAATAATAAGCCTCTTATCCTGAACTGTTTCTTTGACTTTGTGGTTGACTCTTATCTTTAAGTTATAAAATATCTCTGAGTTCAGTGTGCCTCTTGGCAAAGGCCTCCTCTAACAGTTTCCATTGCACTCTGTCTCTTGTAACCCTTCTCCATTTTGAGCCTGCTGTTAATTTTAGTTCGTCTTCCCATCTCTTGCTTTGTCTTCCTCTGTTCCTTTTCCCATCTCTAGGGTACCAGTCGGTTATGATGTTGCTCCACTTTTCTTGTTTATCACGTATCATGTGCCCAGTCCATCTCCACTTCAGACTATCTATTCTAGTGAGTATGTCTGTGACTTTTGTCTTACTTCTTATGACAGTGTTTCGTATCTTATCTTGTTTCTTAATACCTATCATACTTCGTTCCATAGCTCTTTGGCAGTGTTCCAGCATGTTTCTGTGATGTTTTGTGAGAGCCCAAGTTTCACACCCATATGTAATACATGGGAGAATGCAGGTATTGAAGACCTTCCTTTTGATACCAGTACTCAGATCTGTGGATTTCATGATCTCTTTCAGTGACCAATATCTCTTCCATCCGTTAGCTATTCGTCTTTTTATTTCTTTTGTAGTTGTGTCTGTATGTGAGATGATTTGTCCTAAATAGATATATTCGTCTACATATTCAACGGGTTGGTTGTTAATTTTTATTTCATATTTGTTTGAATTCGTTAATAGCTTCGTTTTGTTTATATTCATAGATAAGCCCACTTTTTTGCTCTCTGTATTTAGTTCTTGTATCATTTTTTCTAGGCTCCCTGGTTGTTCTTCAAATAAAACAATATCGTCAGCGAATCTAAGATGGTTTAGTTTTTTACCGTCTATATTTAATCCATGTTGGTCCCATATTAGCTTTCGAAATATGTTTTCCAGCACCGCGGAGAACAGCTTTGGAGACATCGGGTCGCCCTGTCTGACGCCTCTTTTTACTTGGAATGTTTCACCCAAGGTTTCCATTTGTACTCTTGCCTTACTGTTAGAGTAAATGTTTTTAATGGTGTTTATGTACACTGTCGGGATTCCTTGGTTCTGTAAGCTTTCCCATATGGCTGTGTGGCTAATGCTGTCAAATGCCTTAGAATAATCGATAAAAGCCATATATAGCGGTTTGTTGTGCTCATTGTATTTTTCCATAATTTGCTTGACTGTGTGAATGTGATCTATTGTGGAGAAGTTTTTTCTAAAGCCAGCTTGTTCCTTCGGTTGGTTTTCATCAAGTGTGTTGCTTATTCGGTTCAAAATTATTTTGGAAAAGATTTTATATATGTTAGACATCAGACTTATCGGTCTGTAGTTCCCTATGTCATCTCTTTCTCCTTGACCACCATAAGGCTACATTTTGTGTGCAGCGACCAGCGACTACCTGGCTGTCGACAATACAAGTGGACAATGCGCTTATGATAAATCTAGTCAAAACAAATGATTTAACACAATAAGGGCTTTTGTCTTGACAATGGGCGGGGCGAGCTACGATGACTGCTTGCAAGCGAAAAGGTGAAAAAATTGATCATGCTTGAAGTTAAGGTCGATCGTACTATCGGGGCACTGTCGGTAACTTGGCCCCATCTAAGAGATTTGTCGCGACAATATTCACTTGGGTGGCTACACCTACGTCACTTCAGTGTCGTACAGACTTGAATAGCCTACCTCTCGGCCGCACAATTTTACACAATCCGGCACGATGAATCTTCGCCCGCCTAATGTAGACGAGAACATCGCGTATGGCCGTACACAATGTTTTTAGCGCGCCAACGCAACACGAATCTTCGCCCACTAATGTAGCCCCAGCATCTCATTCTTAACCTTAAAACGATCCTCATTATTTATTTGTGTTTATTTAAATCTCTAAAGACTTATGACATGTTTCTTATCACTGCTTTCCTCAGAATTAGTATAAAGTGATGATATCATATTAGGGTTAAATTGAAAGTACTCATTAATTACTATTTTACTATAAGACCAGCGTTTGGTCTCATAGTAAAAAATATTTGCTAATTAATATAGTAAAAAAGACATAACATACTGCCTACTACTAACTAGACCTTTTCCTATCCTAGGTGGATATTTTGAGATTGCTTCTTGTTGTAGCCTATTTTGGGTTAGTCAAATTGAACAACTTTTACAATGGAACCAATAAAAATAGGCTTCAAAAAGAAGTCATCTCAAAATATCCACCCGAAACAAGTAGAAGTAAAAATTCATGCATGAATATAATGGTTGGAATCGGATATGTAGTTCGAGATAGAGAGGAGCGCCAACTAAGAAATAAAGTTTTAAAACTACCGATATCAAAGAGTGTAAATGAACATCGTCACTAATCAAATATTTTTTTATTGAAAAACTGTTTTATTCATCCGTCGTCGTATCGTATTGATTGTTCTGGGGGATATATTGAAAAACTTTGAATGCCACAGGTCTATTAAACTGTTTATAAGTAGATAAGCGTTTCGTTTCACGATACTTCATTTAATGATCTTCGTGTTACAAACAAAACTAGCAAAAGCCGGTGCTTAAGTTGATTAATTTACTATAATTAGGTACGTCTATTAATTAATATGCAGGATTAATAAAACTAAAAGATATAATTGCAACTGTTGAAGTCTTTTATAAAATGTAACTTTTACTAAACATAAAATATTGTATAGCGTATATCGGAATGCGATGTTGAAATTGTCAAAAAAACTATCTATTTACGAATCTGCTGTTGCGTCTTTTTTTTTAAAACAATACAAGGACTACCTGTAGAAATGGGCAAGATATTTCTCGACCACATCGGTGGTACTCGTCTATTCTCTTGCGCGTCTTGTGATGTGAACCTGACCAACCGTTCGGAGTTAATTAGCACTAGATTCACGGGAGCTACAGGTACCTATTACCTATGCAAATCAAATACGCACACGATCGATCTTGAAAGTATAACTTGTTTATCAATTTGTTTATTGCTTTAGCTAAGAATATTTCATTCAGTGCAGATTAAAAAAAAGCCCTAACTATGCAGGTCGCGCATTTCTCTTCCACAAAGTTGTGAACTTAGTCTACTCAGAAGTCCAGGATCGTGTGATGTTAACTGGTAGGCACATGGTGCGTGATGTCTCCTGCAAAAGCTGTGGTACTAAGCTCGGCTGGGTGTATGAATTTGCCACTGAGGAAAATCAAAGGTATTCATTAATGGACTAGCAACTATAGACTAACCCTGTGGTTTTACCCACAGTCCTGGTGAAAAAGCTCCATGCCCTATGGCATTACCTACCTTCATTAGCCTGCATACCAAATTTTATCATAATTGGTTGAGGTGTCAAGAGCTAACAAACAAATAAACAAACTCACTTTCGCTATAATATTTATAGGATAGGCTAATGTATTGATGAAGCAATTGTAATATTTTTAATTATTTTCCAGATACAAGGAAGGCCGTGTGATCTTAGAACGGGCGCTTGTGACGGAGAGTGATGGGATTGAAGAAATTCAAGTCAACAATGATGATTAGATAATAATAATTGGAAGTCATCCCCTTAAAGTAACATACTTATATAACTTATGATATATATAACTTATGATTTTACCCATTTAAATATTCATTTAGGTACATGTAGGTAAAATAAAAATGTTAGTAATAATTATTGTTAGCTTTAAATTTGTAATTGGAGCATTTAAATATTTATTTCACTCATTATGACTACATAGATTTAAAAATACTATTTGTTAGTTATTTAGTACATAGATTAAAAATGAAAGCATTGGTACAAACTTTGATTACTTAATTGTTAGCTTAGGATGGATATTTTAAAATAAAATGTTAATTGGTGGATGATCCGAATTTTGAATTTTTATACAATTTCTTTCATTTGAATTTATTATGTCTGCTACAAGTGCCTATGAGACATTTTTGTTTATTTGCATCTGAGGCGTATGGTAATGGATTTATATAACTTTTCATTTTGCATTCAAAACATTAATGAGCATTAGTATTAATAAGGAATCAATGTATGGTTTTGAATAGTCATAAATACATACAATAATTAATTTACTTAATCCACATACAGGGCCGGATTTAGGGGAGGGTAACTGGGGCTACAGCCCCGGGGCCTCCACAAAAGAGGGCCCCCACAATAGAGACTTATAATATAGATAAAGCTGAAGGGTTTGTTTGTTTGAACGCGCTAATCTCGGGAACTACTGGTTCGATTCGAAAAATTCTTTCAGTGTTAGCCCATTTATCGAGGAAGGCCATAGGCTACCCTTTTATCCCAGGAAAACACAAAATTCCTCAGGAACGCGGGTGAAACTGCGAGGCGGAAGCTAGTAATTGTATAAATTAATTGCTATGTGTGAACATTTAGTATTTTTTTTTTTTAAATAAATCATTATTATTGTTTAACTGTTAATTTTTACCCGACTGCGCCAGAAGGAAGGTTTTGTTTTTCGAGTGTATGTATGCATGTATATTTTTTTGGCACACTCTGTAGCGGCTTGATGGATTTTAGCTTGAGAGGTTCGTTAACGCTAAAATTTAATTTCAGATAATTCTTGTTTCCGATTATATTTATATATGTTTGGTAATACTACAAGAATCGACTTGGTTTCACAATAAATTATTTATTGAAAAATTTTACCGAATCTCTTTATCATTTTATTTGTAAAATAATTTGGGACCTCCACTCCTTTATTGCCCCGTGGCCTCCAGACCTCTAAATCCGGCCCTGTACACATATGTAAACATATATAAAGGTCCAATGCCAGCCAGAGACAGTACCAGTGCTACCAACCCTACTTTTGCAATTTTGATTTTGAAATCATAGTAGTGAAAATGAATCGGATAGTGTAAAACCCCACCGAAAAAGAAAAAAAATGTGATATGAGTACAAGCTTTTTAGTTTTATTACGGTCATGTTCAGTTTTATTGTGCGACAGGATCACAAATTATAAAGTAATATGGACAGGACTGGCAGCACTGTACGGAACGTCCTCCCTCACCTCACCTCTATCTATGAGAGTAATTTGATGAAATTAGAGATGTGCCAACTCGGAATAAACACGACTCGAGTAAACTCGAGTTAGCAGGAAGTAACTGAGTGTATAATTTGTTACAAATAACTTTTTACATATTTGTTCTTCCATCCAACTCTCTGTTAGGACAATTGTCATTGCTTAACTTCGTAGGTAGGATTGAAATAAAAAGGTTTTTATAGTTTAAATATATAATTTATAGCTTTACGGATAACTTAACTTTTAAGGATAACATAACATAACCTCAAACGTCAAATCTGCAATATTGTGAACAGTGAATATAGTTTGATATGATCGGAAAACTTCGTGTCATCGTCGGTGTTATTCGGGGGAGTATTAAAGCGTGCACCCAACGAACGAATCGCGCTCTCGCTATTTCGATTAATTCGTTCATTTACCGCCAGCCCAAACTCGAGTTAGGGTGAAATCAACTCGAACTAAGCACAACTCGGTTAGTAACACACACAGTGATACATCTCTAGATGATATGATGTAATGTTGGCAGCACTGCTTGCATGCAACGTCAAAACATTACACATATTTATTTTTGTTTTGAATTTTAAATGAACACAAAGAAATTTTAAAAATGGGTAAAATTTTCCTGGATCACATAGGCGGAACTCGTTTATTCTCATGTAAAGAATGTGATGTCAACCTGACAAATCGTTCCGAGTTGATAAGTACCAGATTCACTGGAGCTACTGGTTCGTATATTTTCGTATTTTATCACGCTTTTCAATATTCACGAGTTATTTGACAAACTTACTTTATCTTAATCCTAATTAGTAATTACATAGTATGTGATAATTCTTCTTACCACCAAAATGCAATCTTACCCACTAAAATGGTTATTTTGCAGGTCGTGCATTCCTGTTTCATAAAGTAGTGAACTTAGTTTATTCCGAGATCCAAGACCGTGTGATGCTGACTGGACGGCATATGGTGCGCGACGTATCCTGCAAGAACTGTGGTACGAAGCTTGGCTGGGTATATGAGTATGCCACTGAAGATAATCAAAGGTATAACATAATTAATTATTGCAGAAAACAAAATAATTATGTACAGACTTAATATGTACTGTTTATCCCAGGTTAAAACGTAAGATCCCTTGGGGACTTGTGTGAAATCACAGGCCAGAAATTAGTAGATTATACCAAAGAACCGAACTTTACTTCTGAGTTGACAAAAAATGTTGTTGATTTGTTTCATTTGCCAAATATCAGAATGTCAGTTGTTGTTTGTTTGACCACAATCTCACGATGGTAAGTGATGATGTAGTCTAAGATGATAAGCACAGAAAGCCTAGAAGGAACTGGCTCTCATGTGCATCTGCTGGGACACATCATTAGGTGTTTGGCAACAGATTTTCAGCTTGAGGGTGGTATCCAGCCAGCCAGATGCGTACTACAAAGTACCCTACCACTGTGCTATGATTTCCTCACGATGTTTTCCTTCACCGAAATCTCAAACTATCATCACCTTTAACCTCTTCAGACCTTCGGCACACATATGTGCACCGTTAATTTATTCAAGTTAAGACTAGTAGTGACATCATTTGACAGCTGCTAGTACTTGAATGAGTTACTATAGATTATAGAGTTTCGGTTCATGTCAATAGGTGGCCTTGCGGATAAAGTTTGTCAAATATTTTTATTATTTAATTTTTTTCCAAGTCGGCAGCTGCTTGCAATCTTTGAAATTCGATAAAAAATACAATTGTTCAATTTAGTTGAGATATTTTTGTTCCTGAATTATTGGATTAACATATGAAAGGTAAGTTTTATGTTAGTTTGAATTTTTTTTGTGTAATTGTCGTCTTGTTTTATTGGTACACATATGTGTACCTCAGGGCTAAAGATTAGGTTTGTATGATATATGACCGTTTTTCAGCTTGAATAGGGACGACCGGGTGATTGAGTATATCCTGAATAAAAACAACCTAGACTTTTCTGGAGACGACGATGATGAAGAGTACTTGCCGCCAGATGTCTTAAGAGCTTTTCAAGAGTCTGAAGAAGCAGAAAATTGTGGAGAAGGCGAAGATGAAGAAACACGTGAAGAAGCGAGACAAGATAACGAAAATACTGAAGAACTAAGTCAAAGTATATCACGATCATTGTGGCGGAAGAACGTAATGCCTTGCCGTGGATCTGATATTGCAGATGACGTGCTAATTTCGCAGGGGAGTGCAGACATGAATGTCTTGTACTGTTTTTTTGGGGCTAGACTTTTGGGAATTACTAGCAGAACAGAGAAACATGTATTTAGCTCAAAAAAGGAATCTAAAATCAATAGATACAAAGGCTATTAGAAACTGAAGAACGACAAGGCGTTAGAAAGAGGACAGTGGGATGAAAAAGTAAGAGACTACGAAAATGTATGTGTCGTAAAATGGATGGATATAAAGGCCGTAACCATGTTGTCTACATGTTCAGGGAGCGCTCCAGCAGATACCTGTGGACTGTGGTGTAAGAAAGAAAAGCGGAAAATAAACGTAGAGCAGCAGTCAGCAGCAGTTGTTGCGCCGAAGAAGATGTCCAACGCAAAGACAAGTTAGGCTTACTCCAATACAGACTGAATTTGGCCAAAGCGATGATGACGTATAGCGGCGGAAGGGTTGAACCCAACTTCTTGCTTCCTGGTTCCAGATCTCGTTCCAGGTCCAGCCCTTCGACAAGATCCGGCTTGTCCTACAAGCGATGTACAGTGGGCCAATGAACCACCCACAAAAAAGCACCGGCCGGTTGTACCCCAACCACAACTTGAAATAAGGCTTGACAATGTTGGTCATCTGCCGCGATTTGTGGACAGCAAGTCCGCCTCAAAATGTCGTCATCCGATGTGCTCCTCCCGCTGCAGCACCATGTGTATGAAATGCGATCTCTACCTATATGTGCTCAAAAATAATTATTTTGAAAGTTACAACACTTATAAGAACTTTAGCCCATACTGAAACCTAGGGAAATAGGGTGCACCAACTTTTTTTATTAGTTATATTAAAAAAAAAAAGTGTGTCTTATTTATGCCCCCCCTACTATAATAAGCCATAAAAACATAATTATCATATTTGGTTCAAGTTCAGGTCTTAAGAGGGTAAAACTAATTTTATGGTTTGGTAGGATAAGCTTAAATAAAAACCGGCCAAGTGCGAGTCGGACTCGCGCACCGAGGGTTCCGTACAAACTTCGTCCATTGTTCGTCCATCAAGGAAATGCACAGTTTTATTTATTTACCTTATTTGAGGTTAGTGCCAATTAAGCTAGCTGATATATAGAAAACATCCTCAAAGCCCTCGCTGCTGTCGATAGGCAAGGTTCCCAACAGGCTGGCAGCGTTCCCTTTTTGGATGGTCAAGCTTATGCGTTGGCGGAAAAAGCTCCCAGCCCGTCGGTCTCCCGAAGCCTCGATGAGCTGGGATGATAAAATCCGAGCAAATCGGCGAGCCTCGAACCCCCATGGACCCATGGTTTCAACTGCGAATGGCATGAACGAAAAATTAGAACCAAGACAAGCGTATTTTTTAAATTTGGATTTCCTTCATTTGTGCTGTAAGACCTTGCTTTTTGCCATTTGTTAGGGTTCCGTAGCCAAATGGCAAAAATGGGAACCCTTATAGATTCGTCATGTCTGTCTGTCTGTCTGTCTGTCTGTCTGTCCGTCCGTATGTCACAGTCACTTTTTTCCGAAACTATAAGAGCTATACTGTCGAAACTTGGTAAGTAGATGTATTCTGTGAACCGCATCAAGATTTTCACACAAAAATAGAAAAAAAACAATAAATTTTGGGGGTTCCCCATACTTAGAACTGTAACTCAAATTTTTTTTTCGTCAAACCCATAAGTGTGGCGTATCTATGGATAGGTCTTCAAAAATGATATTGAGGTTTCTAGAATCATTTTTTTCTAAACTGAATAGTTTGCGCGAGAGACACTTCCAAAGTGGTAAAATGTGTGTCCCCCCCCTTGTAACTTCTAAAATAAGAGAATGATAAAACTAAAAAAAATATATGATGTACATTATACCATGCAAACTTCCACCGAAAATTGGTTTGAACGAGATCTAGTTAGTAGTTTTTTTTAATACGTCATACATCGTAACCTTTCGTTTACCTACCTTATTACCGTTTTGATGATATTTGATAAAATAAACGAGTAGTAAATTATTGTTTTACTGGTGGTAATATTGTTTTTTTTTTTCGCTGAATAAAATGTTCGCTGAATGAAACAAATATATGTAATATAACTTATATTTATATATATTTACTTATTTACTTTTGTACTATTGTACTTATGTACTATTGTGCTTATTTCCTTATTTACTTAATTGCTTATGTACTTATGTACTATTATACTTATGTACTTATTTACTTATTTATATTGACTTATTTACCGATTTACTTATGTACTTATTTACTTATTCACTTATTTACTAATTTACTTATTTGCTTATATACTTGATATATAAGCAAATAAGCTATATAAATAAATATATGTAATATAACTTATTTACTTTAATTACTTATTCACTTATTTACTTATGTACTTACAAAACAAAAGTACATAAGTAAGTAGTTAGTACATACTTATGTACTTATTTATTTATACCCATTTACCTACTTACCTATTTACTATTACAAATATATGTAATATATCTATAAAATTTAATTTAAATCAGACTTATTTACTTGTTTACTCGTTATTTTATTACTTATTTGCTTGTGTACTGATTTACATATTTACTTATTTCCTTATATACTTATTTGCTTATGTACTAATGAACTAATATACTTTTGTACTTATTTACTTATTTGCTTATGTACTCGTTACCTTATTTACTTATTTCCTTATTGACTTATTTGCTTTATGTACTATTGTACTTATGTACTTATGTACTATTGTATTTATGTTCTTATTTACTTTTGTACATAAGTACATGTACTTATGTACTAATTTACTTATTTACTTGTTTACTTATTTACTTTATTGCTTATGTACTTATGTTTTAATGTACTAATGTACTTATTTCCTTATTTACTTATTTACTTAAATCCTTATTTACTTATTTGTTTTATGTACTATTGTACTTATGTACTATTGTACTTATGTACTATTGTACTTATGTACTTGTGTAGTATTGTACTTATGTACTATTGTACTTATATACTAATTTACTTATTTACTTGTTAACTTATTTCCTTATTTACTAATTAACTTATATTTACTTATTTGCTTATGTACTCGTTATCTTTTTTCCTTATTTACTTTATTGCTAATGTACTTATGTTCTAATGTACTAATGTATTTATATATTTATGTACTTATATACTTATGTATTAATATACTTAGGTACTTATGTAATTATTTACTTATTCCTGTTTTTCTTATTTGCTTATGTACTTATTTACTTATTCACATATTTACTTATTGACTTATTTACTTATGGACTTATTTACTTTTTTCCTTATTTGCTTATGTACTTATTTACTATTGTGTATGTACTATTGTACGTATGTACTATTGTACTAATGAACTTATGTATTAAAGTACTTATTTACTTATTTACTTATTTCCTTATTTACTTTTTTACTTATGTACTATTGTACTTATTTACTTTTTTATTTATTTACCTATTTCCTTTTTTAATGACATACTTTTTACCTACCTTATTATCGTTTTGATGATATTTGATAAAATAAACGAGTAGTAAATTATTGTTTTAGAGAATATTGTTTTTTTTTTGTTTTTTTATTTATTTACCTATTTCCTTTTTTAATGACATACTTTTTACCTACCTTATTATCGTTTTGATGATATTTGATAAAATAAACGAGTAGTAAATTATTGTTTTAGAGAATATTGTTTTTTTTTTGCTGAATAAGGAAATAAGTAAACAAGTAAATTAGTACATTAGTACATGTACTTAAGTACAAAAGTAAATAAGAACATAAATACAATAGTACATAAGTACATAGTACTAATGTACTAATTTACTTGTTTACTTATTTCCTTATTTACTTATTAACTAATTAACTTATATTTACTTATTTGCTAATGTACTCGTTATCTTTTTTCCTTATTTACTTGTTTACTTATTTACTTAAATCCTTATTTACTTATTTGCTTATGTACTCGTTATCTTATTTACTTATTTCCTTTTTGACTTATTTGTTTTATGTAGTTTTATGTACTATGGTACTTATGTACTATTGTACTTATGTACTATTGTACTTATGTACTATTGTACTTATGTACTATTGTACTTAAGTACTGTACTTATGTTCTTATTTACTTTTGTACTTGTGTAGTATTGTACTTATGTACTAATTTACTTATTTACTTGTTAACTTGTTTACTTATTTCCTTATTAACTAATTAACTTATATTTACTTATTTGCTTATGTACTCGTTATCTTTTTTGCTTATGTTCTAATGTACTAATGTATTTATATATTTATGTACTTATGTACTAATATACTTAGGTACTTATGTACTTTTTACTTATTACTGATTTTCTTATATGCTTATGTACTTATTGACTTATTTGCTTATGTACTCGTTATCTTTTTTGCTTATGTACTTATGTTCTAATGTACTAATGTATTTATATATTTATGTACTTATGTACTTTTTACTGATTTTCTTATATGCTTATGTACTTATTTCCTTATTTGCTTATGTACTTATTTACTTATGAATTTATGTACGTATATACTTATGTACTTATTTACTATTGTACTTTTGACTTATTTGTTTTATGTACTATGGTACTTATGTACTATTGTACTTATGTACTATTGTACTTATGTACTATTGTACTTATGTACTATTGTACTTATGTACTTATGTTCTTATTTACTTTTGTACTTGTGTAGTATTGTACTTATGTACTAATTTACTTATTTACTTGTTAACTTGTTTACTTATTTCCTTATTAACTAATTAACTTGTTTACTTATTTCCTTATTAACTAATTAACTTATATTTACTTATTTGCTTATGTACTCGTTATCTTTTTTGCTTATGTTCTAATGTACTAATGTATTTATGTACTTATGTACTAATATACTTAGGTACTCATGTACTTTTTACTTATTACTGATTTTCTTATATGCTTATGTACTTATTTACTTATGAATTTATGTACGTATATACTTATGTACTTATTTACTATTGTACTTATGTACTATTGTACTTATGTACTATTGTACTTTTGTACTTATGTACTTATGTTCTTATTTACTTTTGTACTTGTGTAGTATTGTACTTATGTACTAATTTACTTGTTAACTTGTTTACTTATTTCCTTATTAACTAATTAACTTATATTTACTTATGTACTCGTTATCTTTTTTGCTTATGTACTTATGTTCTAATGTATTTATATATTTATGTACTTATGTACTAATATACTAAGGTACTTATGTACTTTTTACTTATTACTGATTTTCTTATATGCTTATGTACTTATTTACTTATTGACTTATTTCCTTATTTGCTTATGTACTTATTTACTTATGAATTTATGTACGTATATACTTATGTACTTATTTACTATTGTACTTATGTTCTTATTTACTTTTGTGCTTATGTACTATTGTACTTATGTACTAATTTACTTGTGTAGTATTGTACTTATGTACTATTGTACTTATGTACTTATTTCCTTATTTACTAATTAACTTATATTTACTTATTTGCTTATGTACTCGTTATCTTTTTTCCTTATTTACTTTATTGCTTATGTACTTATGTTCTAATGTACTAATGTATTTATATATTTATGTACTTATATACTTATGTATTAATATACTTAGGTACTTATGTACTTATTTCTGATTTTCTTATTTGCTTATGTACTTATATACTTATGAATTTATGTACGTATATACTTATGTACTTATTTACTATTGTAATTATATACTACGTACGTAGTACGTATGTACTATTGTACTAATGAACTTGTGTATTAAAGTACTTATTAACTTATTTCCTTATTTACTTTTTTACTTATATACTATTGTACTTATTTACTTTTTTATTTATTTACCTATTTACTTTTTTGATGACATACTTTTTACCTACCTTATTATCGTTTTGATGATATTTGATAAAATAAACGAGTAGTAAATTATTGATTAATTTTAGAGGTGGTAATATTGTACTCGTTATCTTTTTTCCTTATTTACTTATGAACTATTAGTACATATGTACTTATTTACTTTTGTACTATTGAACTTATTTACTTATTTCCTTATTTACTTTATTGCTTATGTACTTATGTACTAATGTATTTATGTACTTATGTACTAATGTATTTATGTACTTATGTACTAATATACCTAGGTACTTATGTACTTATTTATTTATTTTATGTACTTATTTATTTATTTATTTTTTACTTATTTATTTATTTCTGATTTTCTTATTTGCATTTGTACTCGTTATCTTATTTCCTTATTGACTTTTTTGCTTTATGTACTATTGTACTATATACTTTTGTATTTATGTATTTATGTGCTATTGTACTTATGTACTAATGTATCAATTTACTTGTTTACTTATTTCCTAATTTACTTTATTGCTTATGTACTTATATTTTAATGTACTTATGTATTTATGTACTTATTTCCTTATTGACTTATTTGCTTATGTACTTATTTGCTTATGTACTTATATACTTATTTACTTAAATCCTTATTTACTTATTTGCTTATGTACTCGTTATCTTATTTACTTATTTCCTTATTGACTTATTTGATTTATGTACTATTGTACTTATGTACTATTGTACTTATGTTCTTATTTACTTTTGTAGTAATAGTACTTATGTACTATTGTACTTATTTCCTTATTTGCTTATGTACTTATTTAGTTATGTACGTATATACTTATGTACTTATTTACTATTGTACTAATGAACTTAAGTAAATAAGACTTATTTACTTATGTACTATTGTACTTATTTCCTTATTTACTGATTTACTTATGTACTTATTTAGTTATTCACATATTCACTTATTTATTTTATTTATTTATTTCCTTATGTACTTTTGTACTTATGTACTAATGAACTTGTGTATTAATGTACTTATTTCCGTATTTACTTATTTCCTTATTGACTTATTTGCTTTATGTACTATTGTACTTATGTATTTATGTTCTTATTTACTTTTGTACTTATGTATTTATGTTCTTATTTACTTTTGTACTTATGTACTAATTTACTTATTTACTTTATTGCCTATGTACTTATGTTTTAATGTACTAATGTACTTATCTCCTTATTTACTTATTTGCTTATGTACTTATATACTTATTTACTTAAATCCTTATTTGCTTATGTACTCGTTATCTTATTTACTTATTGACTTATTTGCTTTATGTACTTATGTACTATTGTACTTAAGTACGTACTTATGTACTATTGTACTTAAGTACATGTACTATTGTACTTATGTACTATTGTACTTATGTACTATTGTACTTATGTACTATTGTACTTATGTACTATTGTACTTAAGTAAATGTACTCATATACTATTGTACTTATGTTCTTATATACTTTTGTACTTGTGTAGTATTGTACTTATGTACTAATGTACTTATTTACTTGTTAACTTGTTTAATTATTTCCTTATTTACTTATTAACTAATTAACTTATATTTGCTTATGTACTCGTTATCTTTTTTCCTTATTTACTTATGAACTATTAGTACTTATGTTCTTATTTACTTTTGTACTTGTGTAGTATTGTACTTATGTACTATTGTACTTATGTACTAATTTACTTGTTAATTTGTTTACTTATTTCCTTATTAACTAATTAACTTATGTACTCGTTATCTTTTTTCCTTATTTACTTATGAACTATTGTACATATGTACTATTGTACTTATTTCCTTTATTGCTTATGTACTTATGTACTAATGTATTTATATATTTATGTACTTATGTACTAATATACTTAGGTACTTATGTACTTATTTATTTATTTACTTTTTACTTATTTCTGATTTTCTTATTTGCTTAAGTACTTATTCACATATTTACTTATTTGCTTATGTACTTATATACTTATGAATTTATGTACGTATATACTTATGTACTTATTTACCCATTAACCTACTTACCTATTGACTTTTTTTTCTTTTTTACTTTACTTTAACTTTACTTTTTTACTTATTTATTAACTAATTTACTTACTTATTACCTACCTTATTACCGTTTTGATGATATTTGATAAAATAGTTTGCGCGAGAGACACTTCCAAAGTGGTAAAATGTTGGTAATTAGTAGTTTTTTTTTTAATACGTCATAAATCGTAAACCGCAATTTACCTTTCATTCAAACAACTCAAATATAAAAAAGTGGCAAAAAGCAAAGTCTTACAGCACAATTAAAAGAAAAATTCTAAAAAATAAAAATAAATGAAAATACATACATACATAGTTACGCCAATTAATAAAGACCTCTGAGTTGTATGGGCGCTCATACAATTTAGAGGTCTAGCTTAATTGGCACCAACCTCAAATACAGTAAATAAATAAAATTGTGCGTTTCCCATGATGGACGAACGATGGACGAAGTTTGTACGGAACCCTCGGTGCGCGAGTCCGACTCGCACTTGGCCGGTTTTTTATATTTGAGTTGATTGAATGAAAGGTAAATTACGGTTTACGATTTATGACGTATTAAAAAAAAACTACTTACTAGATCTCGTTCAAACCAATTTTCGGTGGAAGTTTGCATGGTAATGTACATCATATATTTTTTTTTAGTTTTATCATTCTCGATTTTAGAAGTTACAGGGGGGGGGACCAACATTTTACCACTTTGGAAGTGTCTCTCGCGCAAACTATTCAGTTTAGAAAAAAATTATATTAGAAACCTCAATATCATTTTTGAAGACCTATCCATAGATACCCCACATTTATGGGTTTGACGAAAAAAAAAATTTTGAGTTTCAGTGCTAAGTATGGGGAACCCCCTAAATTTATTGTTTTTTTTCTATTTTTGTGTGAAAATCTTAATGCGGTTCACAGAATACATCTACTTACCAAGTTTCAACAGTGTAGCTCTTATAGTTTCGGAAAAAAGTGGCTGTGACATACGGACGGACAGACAGACAGACATGACGAATCTATAAGGGTTCCGTTTTTTGCCATTTGGCTACGGAACCCTAAAAAGACCAAATTGCAATGGCATTCCCAAGGGATCTCATGTTTTCCCGGTATAAAAAGTACCCCATATGTTATCCAGGGTATTATCATAAAGCCGTTTTTGCATGATTTGAGTCAAAAAGGAGGAGGTTCTCAATTCGCCGGAATCTTTTTTAAAAATCTTTAATAGACATCTCAATTTGGCACTCAAATAAACAATTCAAGACAAGCCATAAAAAGAAGTTTGCATGGTCTCTAATACTTTGTATTAAGATCTTTTTTTGAGCTTCATGATATTGTTGCATGAAAATGGGTGATTCTTGATCATATTTATTTTTCCAACTGTTTCATGATTGCTTTATCTTTTCCAGGTATAAAGAAGGTCGCGTCATATTAGAGAGGGCACTGGTGACGGAAAGTGATGGTATTGATGAGATTCAAGTAAACAATGATTAAATATTAATAATTTGAACAGTATCATGGCAGAATTTGTACAAAAAAAGTGAAGTTTTTTGTTGAAGTTGGGTAGGGATTTTATTGACCCTTGATGCCTTATGAAATAAATTTGATGCATTCAAATTATTTTTAGGACCCCAAATATACATATTATTATCTATTATAATTTGGTCGGATCAAGAGTAAAAACTAAATGTTTTAATTGTGGGATTTATAAAATAGGTACTAGCTTTATAGAAAAAAAGCCTATGTCCTTCTCCACACCATAGGCTATCTACGTAGCAAATTTTATCGCTATCAGTTCAACGGTATGGCAGTACAAAATACGAAAAATGATTTTTATATTATTACTAGCTTTTCCGCAAGGTTTCACCCGCGTTTCCGACGGATCTTGTGTTTTCCCGGGATAAAAAGCTTCCTCGATAAATGGGCTATCCAACGCTGAAAGAATTTTTCAAATCGGACCAGTAGTTCCTGACATTAGCGTGTTCAAACAAACAAACAAACTCTTCAGCTTTATAATATTAAGTAAAGATTAGATTAGAAGATTTATATTAAAAGTTGTTGGTATCTCATTTAAAAACACACAAATCTTTTTTGTACAAAATCTAGTCATGATTCTTTATAAATTCTCATTTTCAATTTAGTAATCTATTTAAATAATATGTATGTATGTACGTACGTACATAACAGAAGTATTAAACATGTCATGAACTGACGGGTATTGCAATGTTTCATGTAGATATTTTTTTTAACAATATTTTTTGGTACACTCTGAGATTAGAGTAAAATTCATTGTGATAATTAAATATTAACATGTTATTCTGATGACAATGTTATAACTTATATTTTGTTAAAAATAAACTTATGTATTTATTGAATTGCTTATAGAAATATATTAATATACATATTTTCCTAATGCTGATGAATAAATAATTGACTAATACTAATGTTGTTCTTACTCAATATGATTTGGATACTAAGAATTTTCTAGAAGGCTTGTTTGATGTCTTTTCCTGTTGTTTTATGTGCTGTTATTAATTATATTTAAATTATTGTCAATAGTATATTATTTAGATAACTGTACCCCGAGTGTAAACAATTGACGTTAGAAAACGCTTACTATCACGTTAGCGTTTACGACATTTTTCTATGGGAATCGGCACAGCGCCTCTCGCGGAATACTCATGGAACTAATTTCTTCCATACATTTTTTTTGTAAACGCAAACGTGATAGTATGCGTTTATTTACGTTAATTCTTTACACTCAGGGTACAGTTGTGATTTTCTAAATACTACTACTAGACACCGTTACTGATAATAATTAAACCTTAGTTAATTTCATTTCGAAATTATAATAAAATTAATGTATCTAATTGTTTATAATAGGGTACCCTAGTTGCCTGTATTCAAAATAAATTATCAAACACTAACTAATGTATAAAACATCTAAAAAAAGGGGAAATCACGATTAACTTTATACCTCATATGGAGTACTGCTGCCATCTATGGGCGGGAGCACCTGGATACCAGCTTGGGCCTTTTGACTCGGTTCCTTATGTGTGTTCTAACGCTTGTATAATGGATAGTGTTCTGAGGAATTGTTCGACTTGATGCCCACATTTTACCATCGCACTTCTCGCCATCGACGGGGAGCTCATCCTCACACATTGGAGCCAAACTGGTCTCGTACAGTGCGGTTTCAAAGGAGCTTTCTACCACGGACGCTCAAGTTGTGGAACGAGCTCCCCGCCGTGGTTTTCCCAAGGGAGTACAGCAAGGGGTTCTTCAAGAAAGGTTTGAAGAGATTTTTGCAGGGTCGGCAACGCGCGTGTGATGCCCCTGGTGTTGCAAGCGTCAATAGGCTACGGTAACTGCTTACCATCAGGCGGGCCGTACGCTCGTTTGCCACCTTAGTGGTATAATTTTTTTTATTAAATTTATTATTTATGATTTTTAAATGACCAATCTAACCTTTAAAAAGTAAAACTTTTGATGCTATATAATTATGACGTCACAAGCTTGTATTTATAAAACTCCATATAAAGCGTTAAACCAATCGTTTGACATTCCATAAAAAGTAGTTGATTTCATATGTCAGTCAACATCTCAATCTGAGATCCCGATGAAAGGTAAATTAAAAATAAAACATAATAATATACAATATCACATTTTATTCATTATTATTATTAAAATAACACAACATATATTTTTAGCATATACTTAACATAAATTTATATCTCTACCACAATGCGATACTTTTTCTCAGCTTTATAAATTGGAATAGTATATAAATAGAAATGCCAACAACATAAATAGCACAAGTTAACTCAAGCAGTGACATTGTTTACCATACATTACATTTATGACAGATATTAAAACTATAAAAAAGTTTTTGTTCATTACAAACCTAAACTATGAGCATCTTTATTGAATGAATTATTCACAAAAGTATTTTTAAACTTTATAGTCCGATCTAGTCGAATGAAATCATATTCTATATAACAAGTATAGGTATACCAACTGTATAAATAAAAGTATATTGAAATTCATATAATTTATTTGACCCAAATAATTTTTAGCACCATCTATATTGTATTGGGTACACGTCACCCAATCACCTTTATGTACAATTAAAATAAACTTATCTAATTAATGTATTGTTAGAATTGTCACTGCTTGAATATACTAACATATACATAATTACCACCTTCGCGTACAAACAAAAATAAAACATAAAAAATATCGCACCACCGCCATGTATCACAGCATGGGCATTCTTCAAAAGCACCTCCAATTTTACATTTTGACAAGATTAAATGTGTCATTCATACAAAACTGTAAAAAAACATTAAAAGGGTTCATGAATATTTTTGGAAATAAATATACTAACAATTATGTAAAAAATACTCGTAAACGTAAAAACAATCACAAGTCTGTTGAATTTTTTAAAAATAATCGTTTTCATCATTACGGGGTGTTACAGGTGCCGAGGAGAGAAGCGGTGTTGAATTGCTTGTTTACATTTCTAATATCGTTGAACTTAAGTAGTTTCGACACTGCTTCAAAAACGAAAACTTTATAGCCCATAATTTCTAACAAATAATAAAAGGCTCTTTCCGTATATGTATGAAATATTTCCGAATATGTATAAATATGTCCCGTAACTATGTTATACACCGTGTATGTACGCACTTTCAGTTACAATATAATCTTTACCATAAGTGAATTTATGAACTACAATAGTGTTAACTCCATCAATCACATTAAACAAATAATGTACTTTCTCTGTAATCTGTACACTATTATCTTAATGATATACATACATACGATCATATAACTCAACTTCAAACACTTCAAATTGCCGAAAAATAATATTATATTGTCAAATTCAAAATTCAATTCGAGATCAATTTGAAGTCAATCTCCTGACTTTCATGTAGTAATTAAAGCAACAATTTGATACATTATCAGGTCGCGGTTTTGTTTTCTTTTATACATATTATATATTAATTTAATAGTTTTCAACTACCAATAGTTATTATTTTCCTCTTAAACAATATTTATTATTCTCTTTTATAAATCTACAAGTGTTTCATTTCAGTATTCGATTAAATAATATACTTAATTATATTTTCTCGATAATACGGTTTCAACTTAGGACTGGTCACGTACAGGCCGCCAATTAGTGTCTGGTCAAATCATAAAATAATTTAAAAAAAACTTACTATAATGATGATAAGTAGTGTTCCGTTATTTCCTTTACAAATTAGTCTTTCATCAAAGGTTGTACAATTCATTTAGGTCGTGTTTTTGGAAACATGGAAGTATTAAAACATTATCGACAAATATGCCGCTGATATATCCCACGGTTTCATATAAATTAAACCATTGTAACATATATTGCATTAAAATTTCATGGCTTTCCTTCGACGTAATAACGAAAATATTAATTATGTAATACATGTGAATAATTAATATCCTGTGTTTCTTTATAATATGTTAAAATATAAGATGCAGTACCTCGATGCACGTCTCGCTATAATAAATAAATTACCATCCATTTATATTGCATATATCGACAGATAAAATGTATAGAAAGTTTAATATTGTAATTAATCACAAAATATTTCAATGTTACTCTTAGCGAGCGATTACACGTTTGGATTAGGAAATATTAAAAATCTACATACCCCCCTACTATATTTCCACCGGAAAAAGCCCTCGATAAAATTGTTTTCGCACGTACAGTGCGATTCATAAAAAAGATACTGGAAGGGATCTGATTCGGGGCGAATCTTGCGACGAGTCCGGCCCCAAGCCGACTCTCTGCTTCTCCGTCTCGATGAACTCCAACACGGCCATGTAGATGAACTTGTATTGCGCCTCGTTCTGTACCATGCCGGAGCGCTGGTCACGCACCATCTGCACCGAGCGATGTATATCGATTTCACAATCGAAGCCTTCCTTTCTGATTTGATCGAGAATCATGTCGATGACGATGAAGGTGCCAGTGCGGCCGATGCCGGCGGAGCAGTGCACGCAGACGACGGCCTGCGCGGGCGGCTCGGCGGCCGTCATGATCTGCTGCAGCCGGTAGTTCACGTCCAGCAGGATGTTGAGCACGCGGCCCGGCTCCGTGGGCACCCCGTGGTCCGGCCACGCCGTGAAGTGGAAGTGATAGATCGTCCTTTTCCCATTAGGCTCGTCCTTCTTCGTCACCAAAAAACGCCTCAACGTATAATCCGGCGTCGACGATTCGGACTCGTTGTAAATAGTGTACTTCTTCAAGACTTCCGTTTTGTGCAGTTCAGGCCAGTACCGCTCGCACTTGACTTTCCCACGCTCGATCTCTTTCGTCGTCATTATTATGATGCGGACGTCCTCTTGCCATATCATCGACCAGAACGGGTAAATAGTGGTCGAGAGACAACCCTGAGTCGCGATGTACGTCTTGTTGTACACGTGCTCCGCGATATCATTTTCAGTTTCCTCCGTAGATTTCGGGATCGTCGTATTGACATAATTTGGGTTGGATCGGAGTACGCTCGGCTCGAAAGATGGAATCATTGATGGTTTATGGGTGCCGTTGCCGTGGCTTTTCGAATTCGTCTTTTCTTCGGTGACGACGACGCTAGTGTGATTGGGTGAGGACTTTTCTTTACTTTTCGACGGTGTTCCGTCGTGGCCTTGGGGCGATCCATTTTCATTAGTGCCGTTGCTGGAGTCCTGAGAGTCGGAGCTAGCATCGGTACTATCGCATCGTATGTAATTGGCGTTTATGTAATCGGAACCCGCCGGCGCATCGGGAGGGATATCTTTCAACACGACTCGCGTGTGATCGAACGGTATGATGTTTTTGTATCTGTTTTTCCTTATATTTCCCGGCTTAGAGCCTTCCATTCTATCGAAAAGTTGTAAATTTTCCATCATCTGTAACGTTTCAAATTCCTCCCAGAAGCCTTGCTTGTAAGCCATACTTTCGATGGGACCCTCGTTTTCTTTCTGCAGTTGTTTCACGCGGGTGTGGAAATGTCGGACTTGAATGCGCGTGGCGTTGAATGGTTGGATGAGCCTCAAGACTTCGCCAGTCGTCTCCACCATGGGGAAGTTCCGATAGTGTTCGATGAGAGTGACGAGGTCATCGAACTGCTGGCCGCCGCCGACGTCGTACTTGTTGTCCTGGCGCCGCACGATCACGTGCGTGACGCGGTCGCGGGTCCGCACAGAGAGTACGAAGTCCCCGGGCTGCCGCTGCGACTCGCGAACGAGGAACGACCCGTTCTTGCCGTTCTCGAGCATCATCTTCTCGGCTTCCTTCGCGGTCAGTTGTCCGTGGTACCAACGTTCCGTAGTGGGGTCAGCGCAATTCAGCGGTGTTTTTAACCTGATGATGTTACCATTTTTCTCGCGCAACTGACACTGGTTGTCCATGTAATATTGTACGAGCTCGGAGAGAGTGGCGAACTTTTCGCCACCGTATAAATCGAGGAACTCTCCATTGTTCTGGATTTTGATGTGAGTTACCTCGTTGCCTCTCCGGACAGAGAGTGTGAAATCCCCCTTATTGCTCATGCTGGGCCTCGCTAGGAAGTAGCCGTCGTGTCCACAATCCATGAGTAGTTTTTCTGCATCCACTCCAGAGAGCGCTGGGTGAAACCATCTTCGGGTGATCATCTTACTCTACAAAAAGCACCACTTGGATACAATTACTACCTATCAAATTAATGTCTGTCCCTCTTGATTTTTACACCTCCATACATTCTCTTGAATCATCTGAAAGTAATTAAAAAAGTGTGTTAATATCGAAAAAGGTCACTCTGACATATGTAGATTGCTCTAACTATACTAATGCTATGAATGAATATTTAATGATTAATCATGATTCACGTAATAGTTTGTAATCTATTGAATATTTAGTTTTCCTATGTAATTATAGTAGGTACACACCTACATTATAAATGCCAAAGTGTGTTTGTCCTTCTTTCATGCAGCAACGGATTGACGTGATTTTTTTCATAGAGAAAGTTTATCGACCGGAGAACTGACATAAGCTACTTTTTATCCCGAAAATGCGGTAGAAACCGCCAGGCAAAGGTTAGTAATAGATAAATTAATTTAAATAAGTATCAAAACAATGATTCATAGAATCTTGGAATAATTTATTAGTGTTCAAATAATTTTTCCTCTTATTTCACATTAATATTAGTAGTTTATTGTTTAACGTAGTTATTATGATGTTTGTAAATAAACAGACACAATGTAGCAATACATTTCGATAAATGTTGAAGTACTTGTGGTTACAGCATTATGACCTGAATGTAGCTGAGTGCTATGCAGTCATTTTGTTAGAACAAATATCTATGTTACTTAATGTATTGTGATTCCATAAACCACAGAAGTTTTTTAAGAGAAAAATGTCAAGACTACAAGCTTAAAACAGAACTGGCACTATTTTGTTATAAATCAGTTATTGGAGTCAATGACTGTAGGTTTCCTCTAGGTAGCATCATAGGGCCATTACTTTTCTTACTCTATAAAAGCAATCTTCTAGATGTAGGGTTGCGAGGCATCTGGATAAAGCCGGACACAGTCAGGCTTTTTGGTTGCGTGTTCGGCCTGTCCGGCTTTTTAAATTTGACCAATTTGCCCAAATGTCCGTCTCAACTGACCGTCTAGATGCAACTACAAATAAATGAACCCTTTTTGCGGATGATATCTCTTTAATCATAAGAAGTAATATAAATAATATTAATAATTATTATATATAATTAATTTTGACTTGGAATTCAGTCATTATAGAGCTAATAACCTAAAACTTTACATTATAATGGACAGGATATATTGGAAACGGACTAAATAAAATTTATTAATATTTAATATAAAATTATGAAAGAATGCATGAACTCTGTCTGTAAAATAAAATTTAAAAAAAAATGCTTGAGTTTTAATCAAATCAGTCTCTACACCCAACAGGGATACAAATACCAAAAGAGAAATTTAAAATTCTATAATTAATTAATAATCAAAAAGTTTTTGACATCTATCTGTAGATATACCTATATGTGAAAAAACTAATATTGCTGATTGGTAGGTAATTTTGTTTCATAACTTCTTGCCCAACTACAACCATGTGTACCTTTGAGCTTAAAATTATTTAAAATATATTATTATTACAATTACAGGCGGAACCGCGTGTGAATGCTAGGTTTACAATAAAAGTGTACATACAATATAGACTCTACTATGTATGAATAGCTATATATATGGGAATGAACGCACAAAGGTACAATGATAGAATGCGAATACTATCGAAATTCACCATACATACAAAACATATTTCAGTCAAAATTTATATCACTAACCTCATAAAGGCACCCGAGCAATACACAGTAAGCGATATCCCTTATAATAGGAATTAAACGAATCAAAGTGCTGTTGCTATGCTGACTTTAAGATTTTTGTAGACACCGTTTTCAAGGGCGTATTCACTCATACAATGTATCACGTGAACTATTAACCAAATTAAATGTATAAAGCAACATTTTATTGTATTAACGTTTCTTAAACGAAATAAATTGTAAAATAAAAAATCCTATGCACTAAAGGCTGAGAAATAATTCCGCCGAGTAAGTTGTCTGTCAGGTCTGTCTGTCTGCCTGTAGCAGTGCTGCCACTCTCTGATTTTGATTTTCCCCGGACTCCTCGTGAAATTTCCCTAAATTAGGCACTTTTCAAAATGTTTTCCCCTACACATTTATTTAAAACAAAAATTGAGGTAAATTATTATGTATTTGACTAACTACTTACCTTTAACTTATTTCTAAATATTCTTGGAATGCATCCATTGTTCGGGTTTCCGATTCCAACTCAATAACAATGTTTAATAATTTCATAGTTAGATTCTTATCAAAATAAAAAAAATCGAATCTTGATTTTCTAGTGTCAGACCGATTCACTGGATCGATCGGATGAAGCACTGTAGTCAAACAAACAAGTATAAACCAGTTTACCTCACACAAAACGGCCTCACACACAAAGTAGCATTAATATTTGATATCTCCCTTCCGCGTACACAAACATATGAGTATGAAAAAAAAAAAAAATTGTTGCTTTCGATAGAGTACGGTACATCGGTAGGCCAAGTTACGTTCGGATACCCACCCGCAGCTACACATTCAATTCTTTTACAAACCGAAAAACAAAACATTCCCCATAAGATCCCCTAAATATTTTTTTATCCTTAAAATTGCTCTAAATAATTTTATGCCCTAAAAATCCCCTAATCGTAAATCTAGGGGAAAATGCCCTAAGGTGGGAACAGTTATTTGTGGTGGGAACAGTTATCTGTGGTGGGAACACTGCTGTAGGTAGAGATGTCACTTTTTTTTTTCGACCGCCTAAAGCGGTTATTACGCTAGGTACCCTATTTAGAGAAACTCTAATAAGGAAATCGGAAAGTGTAATCGTACTTCCGATGTAGTGTGATTGGAAGGTGCCAACTGCACTACTCCCTTACTAGAGTCCGCGCCACCACTGAAGTTCGATAGGTCCAACTCTATAATTAAAAGAAATAAGATCCGTTTTCATTAATTCGATATAATAGGGAGTGTAATAACCACATTATCGGGCGGATTCGGCGAGCTTTTTAGGGTACCGTAGCCAAATGGCAAAAAACGGAACCCTTATAGATTCGTCATGTCTGTCTGTCTGTCTGTCCGTCCGTATGTCACAGCCGCTTTTTTCCGAAACTATAAGAGCTATACTGTTGAAACTTGGTAAGTAGATGATAAGATTTTCACACAAAAATTGAAAAAAAAAACAATTTAGGGGGTAGAACTGAAACTCAAAACTTTTTTTTTCATCCAACCCATAAGTGTGGGGTGTCTATGGATAGGTCTTTAAAAATGATATTGAGGTTTCTAATATCATTTTTTTCTAAACTGAATAGTTTGCGCGAGAGACACATCCAAAGTGGTAAAATGTGTGTGTCCCCCCCTGTAACTTCTAAAATAAGAGAATGATAAAACTAAAAAAAATATATGATGTACATTACCATGCAAACTTCCACCGAAAATTGGTTTGAACGAGATCTAATTTTGATTTTTTTTTTTAATACGTCATAAATCGTAAACCGCAATTTACCTTTCATTCAATCAACTCAAATATAAAAATAAAAAAATTGGTAAAAAGCAAGGTCTTATAGCACAAATAAAGGAAAAATTCTAAAAAATTAAAAAGTTGAAAATTAAAGGATGTCCCCCATACATACATAGTTACGCCAATTAATAAAGGCCTCAGAGTTGTATCGGCGCTCATACAATTTAGAGGTCTAGCTTAATTGGCACCAACCTCAAATAAGGTAAATAAATAAAATTGTGCATTTCCCTTGATGGACGAACAATGGACGAAGTTTGTACGGAACCCTCGGTGCGCGAGGCCGACTCGCACTTGGCCGGTTTTTATAGCCATCCTTTTTCAAATTTAAGGCCAACATACCGTCTTTAACTTCTTTTATAGGCAAATACTATTTCCATTTAAATCGTTCATAATAATGAAATACGAAACACTTATTTGAAATTAAATTTATTTATAACTGATACTGGTAATTTTATTTTTCATTTTCAGTAGACATAGATTTTTGCGATTTTCCGAAATAGCTTGAAAGTACTTTTCTCACAGCTAGTCTTTTATTTTGGGATGGACATTCTCCTTGCTGATTTGGTGATTTATTCCAATGTTCAGCAAAGCTCTGGCGCCTAAAAACTTTTCCTAAAGATTGCCACTTTTGCTCTGGGCTTATTTCTTTTTCTTCGAAGTGTTCTTTGCTCTCCGATGGTCCATCTCCCTGAAAATCAACACGTTAAATATCTGTAGGTATTTAAGAAAATATTAGAAAAAATATTTTACAAATATTTACTTACATCATTGGACTTCGTAGAACGAAGTTGATTACGAAAAAAATTCGTAATAGACTTCTTCCAGGTTTTGAGATTTTTATAAGAACCGAGTTCTAAACTGCTGGTACCTTCTGCAGGGACTTGTTTGCCTTTTGTTGTACAGTAATCCTCACTTTCTTTAGCAACAGCTTCAATTTGAACGTGAGATCCTTCTGGACACAACATTTTTGGTTTATTATTATCAAAATTCCTCTGATCTTACCTCTGTATAGAATTCAAAATTATTTTCCATTTGTCATTAACTGTCATGTCATTTTACTCTTTTGTTTATAATATTTTTGAAATAAGAAAAGTACAAACTATACTTTTTGCCTGGGTACTCCATGGATTTAAAAAATTTTGAACCCTCATTGTTAAAATGGTGAGTTTGTAATAATGGCGTGTATAGACTAACGGACTTACGAGCGATTGTGAACGTTTCAGCCAAAGAGGATATAATCACTACGTTCTAGTTTCAGCGAACGCGTACAAGCGGTAGTAAACGTTTCACCGAGACATAAACAACAAAATAAGGAAATTAAAAAAAATACAGCGAACCAGCAAACGCAGTTTGTGAGGACGCGCGGTTGCTCATTCCACAGACCATTATAGGATATACTTATTTAAAGGCGACAACGATAGTGAACGGTACATCCGTTGTACAAATTATTATTATTATTAGTGCTTTACTACAATAGAGCGGACGAAAAAAATGGTCGGATGCCGCGATGAAGTTCCTGTGGGTTCGAATCCTACAATGAGCTTAAGCTTAGAGGAAACTATAGCACGGTGGTAAGGTACTTTGTACACCGTAGAAATCTACTTCATGTGGCAATGCTAATCTCAGCTCTATGCTGTGTCTATTAGCACAACGAAGGCAAAAGAGCGTACGGTCGTAGGTAGACAGATCGCCAATTTCAAAGAACGTATGTATGTTCGACTGCTGGATCTGTACACGGCATAAAACAGCTAGTAACAGTGCTGCCAGCTTTGAGCATAAAGTCAACCAGGGATGTAATAGTATAAAACTCCGACAATAAAATTGCACAAAATTCACGTCTCATATGCGAAATTGCTGTTATTTTTTATACCTAGGTAATTAATTATTTTATTTTTGTACAAGTAAGTGTATGTACCATTTTAGTGTAAAAGAAATGTGTTGCAAACATAAAAAAAATAAACGAAGAGCAATAATTTTTAATACTACACAAATCTGAAATATAATAGTGTAGTTAAATATTTTTTATTAATAGGTAGATACATTTTGTTTTATTCTTCATTTCACATTTAAATACATAAAAGGCTTGGTACCAAAATCAATCCTAATTAAAAAAAAAGACATTGCTAGTAATTCGCTCGCGGAAAGAAAATGGCGCGTATATTGCAAGATTATAGGCGGGAAGTGGAAAACTTTTAAAGTTTTAATTTTTTTTCCCAGATGTGAAATTGAGTTATTTGCTCTGAAAGTATTCGTTTGAAAATAATATTAACGCTATAATGTCTGCAACAGCTACTGTAACTTCCCAAGTTAGTGCATTTTATTTTAATTTTGTGGGTACCTAACTAAATTAGCATGGTGGAAATTTAATTTTTCTTCTTTCAGGCTGTGTCGGAATGGGTTAGATTGTTCCCTCGACAAATGACGGAGACGTATACGAGTTCTGTAACATTCATGAAGCAACTAACAGCGGTTGCTGTAAGCACCATTACCTACTTGAAGAACGTTTTTCCTGAAGATAGTTACACAACCGAAACATTTGGTGGAATCAAATTGAGGATATTGAAGAAGAAATGTCGCGATGATTTCGCTCAATTTGTAACTACTGCCCTGACGCAAGCTTTTGAGGCTTTTGACAAGCAATATGTAAGTTCGATATCACGAGTTTACTAAGAAAACTATTTCCATTAATATCTTCTTATATACAGCAATATACAGTTACCTTGCTATACAATAGAAGAAAAAAATAGTAATTAATTACTTACTTAATTAATTTATCAAAAATGGAATCAACTAAGTTGCGTCTCTCGGTAATGCACGGAAGGCGGCAAGGTCTATTATAATATCACTTAGGCACTTTTCACGGATATCTACATACTATATATTTAAAAGATAATAGGTACCTATATACATAGTATATTAGTTATCTGGTTTCCATAATCAAAGCTCTGCTTAGTTTTGATCAGATGACGTGTGAAGAATGTACCAGGATATTATATTATAACTAGCTGTCCCCGGCGTCACCCGCATAGCGGCATGAAAAGAAAAAAATAGCTTACGACCGATTCTCAGACCTACCTAGTTTATATTCACACAAAAAAAATCATAAGAATCGGTCGAGCCGTTTCGGAGGAGTTTTCAGACAAACACTATGACACAAGAATTTTATATATTAGATAAACTAATTTATATCCTAACTTAATATTATAAATGCAAATGTGACTTTGTTTGTTACCTTTTCACCCCTAAACCGCTGAACCGATCGCGATGAAATTTGGTACGCAGATAGCCTATGGTATGGAGCGGGACATAGGCTACATTTTACCGCGGGGGACAGCTAGTAAATAAATAGAACCTAATTGTTACTACATATTCCAGTTACATCAACTAGCCCTATGCTTCTACGAGGGTGAATACAAAGTCGAAAATTTAGTCGAATACCACGTATTCGAGTATACGTACAATTCCGATGGGGTCACGTTGAATGTGCACTCGAAAGGGCGGGACAATGTCCGTCACACGATGAAATACGCGTTTGAAAACGTTAAGGAGAAGACTATACATCTGATCAAGGCCTGCGTGGTGCTGCTGCAGGCTTGCCAGGGTCCCCTGCCTGACAGTTATGAGATCAGCTTGAGACTCTATTATAATGAAAGTAAGAATCCTAATCGTAATCTTAACTTAATATAATATTATAAATGCGAATGTGAATTTGTTTGTTACCTTTTCACGCCTGAACCGCTAAACCAATCGCGATGAAATTTGGTTTGCAGATAGCCTATAGTATAGAGAAGGACATAGGCTACTTTAATATCGAGAACGCGGGTGGAACCGCGGGTTACAGCTAGTAAAATTATGAACTATTATTTCGATAAGTTTATTGTTATCCTATCATTTGATTGAAAATTGGTAGGAAAGATCCCCGGAATAAAACATTGAATATTTATTTTATAAAAAGTTTGCACTCATGTTGCCAATCTCACCAAGCACCAACCAGTGTTCTGGCAGTAGCATTCGAGAGCTAGTTTCCTTTTAGATTTTGTGTTACCACCATCGGCCTCATCATCACTTATCATGGTGAGTGATTTGGGGTCCAAAACAAGCTTATGATTATTTTTTAAATATGCCATAATGTTTGTAGATGCCCCAGAAGGCTACCAAGCACCCGGTTTCCTCTCCACCTTGGAAGATCATCTGGAACCAACTGTCAGCGAGTCTTTGAAACTAGGGTCGGTGGAGACACCATTCCATAAGCTCGTTGCTAGGACTTACATTAAGGATAATGTGGGCTCTAGTATTGATGCTAATGTAAGTATCTATACTATAATCACAGCGTAAAAAAAATACAGTGGTCTATTGCGTTTGAAGTCACGCGAAATGCCGCTTTGTATAGGCATTCGTAATTGCTAGCTTGGGCTCGCTACCGCTCCTCTCTCATCCCGCAAGCCCCGCACGATTGCTCTGTCTAGTCGTGTCCGTTGGCCGACTGTAAGAGTTACATAGATTGCGCTATAATATTATAAAGCTGAAGAGTTTGTTTGTTTGAACGCACTCATCTGAAGAACTAGGTGCTGGTTTGAATTGAAAAAATCTTTTTGTGTTGGATAGCTTATTTATCGAGGGAAACCGCGGGGCGGAATATAATAATATATTGTTTGACTACAAGTCAACACTATGGGAAGTGATTATGTGACCGAAGGTGGTAAGCACACTATGCCTGTAAGGAACTGGCTTTCAAATGCAGCTGCCACAACATAGGTAGGTAGGTGTTAGGCGATTTTTACAACTTGAGGGTGCCCTACCTACCACCGTGCTATGGTTTCCTCACGATGTTTTCCTTCACCGAAAGCTCAAGCTCATTGTAAGATTCGAACCCACGTTCTTCGCCGCGGCATCCTACTCATTGGAAGTTGGAAACTCGTATATATTCTTAGTGCTAACGGAACTTTGATAGCGCGATGTAGAATCTTGTGGCGCCATCTATCTATGGGTAGTGAAAGTTCCTTTTATCTGGTTGATAGATGTCGCTACATACATTTTCATCGAAATAGTTATTTGTGCAACAAGAGAGCAAAGTCGTTTTTTGCTGCGAGTGCTGATTTTGAGTCCTGAGTGTGGCGAGCACGGAATAGGTAAATTACCTATTCCGTGGTGGCGAGGGATTCAAAGGCACGAGATGCAAAAAACTTTGCTCTCGTGTAACACATAACTTTTCACATGAGCAGCGAGAACACTTTAGGAGATAATAAATATTTACAAGTTAAATATCAGTAAGTTCAATGAATTACATTAAAAGACATAGTACGAAATTCCGAACGTGTTTGTCTTTGAGGTCGAATTCAAAATCGGAACTTCGAAAGGGCTGGTCTTTGTCTCTCTCTCTTTCTAATGGCGGGAAAGAGATATAGTGTGAATGTTTCGAATTGTATGATTAACCCAAGGCTGAATAAGATATTCGCGGCTTTCTGAAAAAAATATAATTAAAAAGTTAAGTTTAAGGCAGCAAAACCTACATGTTTGAGCCAATGAAGTGAAAAAAATATTATTAATCAGTTATTTAGTTTTCTAATAACTTAATAGATAATTACGGTACAATTAGGAGAGGAGATAATCTTTGATGACGTAGTTATGATTAGATCATGAAGCTGTCCTGTGGGGTGTGTAAAGACCCCAGATAATTTTAACATAGGTACATAAACATATTTAAATAGTGTAGTTACTTGCTTTTGAAGTGCAGTTTAAGATTTTTTTTTTTTATATAATTGCAGCCATCACAAAATCCTTCTATGATGACACAAAATGAACTAGGCGATTTAACAAGTAAGTACCTTTATCTACCTATTTAGATACATTTTATTTTTAATTAGCCCATGATTTTGATGACAGCTACCCTATAGCTAGGAACTATACTATACAGCCTATTCTTCAATATGTCTGCCAGGTTTTATCAAAACTGCTATGTTATTCTGTACTAAACCTCGACGGTGAATTCACGAAGCGACTATTCTCTGGCTCACTCGTGAACATCTGATTACCGAGTTTCACGAGTGAGATAGATTCCTGTACCTTGAGTGTAAAGAAAAATTTGTATGGAAGAATTAGTATTCCGCCAGAGGCGCTGTGCCGATTCCCATAGAAAAATGTCGTAAACGCTAACGTGATAGTAAGCGTTTTCTAACATCAATTGTTTACACTCGGGGTACTGTTCAGTCATCAACGCGTGATTATGTAACAAGTAAATGTTTGTTACATACAAGAATTTAGCATTTAATACTCTAGCTGTCCCCAGCAGTTTCTCCCGCATTCCTTGGACAAGGGTAGGTCTCAAAAAGTAACTATACTTATAAAATTTCACGAAAATCGCCGTTACGAAGCCGAGTGGTACCTAACAACACACACACACTTTCACGTTTATAATATTAGAATGATTATATATAACGATAATAGATTACCATTTACCTACATAGCACCATTAGAGTTACTTTACACATCTCAATATCAATCAATCTTCAATCCTCATGTCCCAAGCCCGTACGAACTGATAAAAACCCCTCAATATCATACATAAATATGTATGGTGTAGTTGTTAACCGTCATGTCCAACACTACAGGTCCGCGAACAGATCAAAGGAGCTCGTCTGAAACGAGCGAGATGCAACTGAGATGTCCGTGCAATAAATATGACCCGGACACATACGTCACACAACTACTTACGTGCCAGTGAGTGAATTATAAAACGATATTTAACCGATAATATCGACACTCCGATCCAAAGTGCGACCATTGTGAAATTCAAACGAGTAACTATTTAAAAACTGCACCGGTAATATCGTTTAATTTTCTAATTTTTTCCTTCATTTTGCACGGTGGGTAGGGTACTTTGTAGTACCAAAAAATCTAATATGAACCTTTTTCTGAATTGTTACACCTCGGAACCGAGGTATCGATACAGACGGTCACTTAAATAACGCCACATCGTTTGACAATGACAGTAAAGCGATCGATAAATATGTGAAGGTACTGCAACACGGTGCAGCACGCGGCTTGCTTCGGGATAGCGAGCGAGGCGGGGGCGGCGGGGGCGGCGGGGGCGGCGGGGGCGGCGGGGGCGGCGGGGGCGGCGGGGGCGGCGGGGGCGGCGGGGGCGGCGGGGGCGGCGGGGGCGGCGGGGGCGGCGGGGGCGGCGGGGGCGGCGGGGGCGGCGGGGGCGGCGGGGGCGGCGGGCGGCCGGGCGGCGCGGCACTGCTGCGCGGCCTGCGGTGATCTGGACCCCGGCCGCGCGCCCACCGACCCCACGCTCGCCACGCTAGCCGATAAGAAGAGAGAGGTAGGTACCTTCCGATCACTATTTAGTAATATAACTTAATATTATTTAATAATATAACTAAATTAATAATTTTGAGAATAATGTGTAAAACTTACTGAATAGACGGAATTCTAATGTTTCGGCGTAACTGTCGTTCTCTCTATCTATAGTTTTAAAAATAAACTAGACCGATCGTTATGCAAATTTGTCCCAGTGTCTATGCATATTCCGTCGCACGCTCGAATGGTGCTCTCGAGTGCCGAGTCTGAGAGCGCGGGACGTCATCGACAAATATGGCATCACGAACGTAAATGCGTTCAAATTAATGAAATTGCTGCATTCACATGGAATCATCCAGGATCCAGATTCTGAGTGAGTTCTTTTTTTAATATATTTAAAACGGCCAAGGTTTAATTTCAACATTAATTTGAGTTACTGCCATAACTGTTTCACAGAATGTTTAAGTTCCAGATAGCTTATCCGCTAGATATACATTGTTCATCAGTTATATTCGGGATTCACAAAGCCAGAATAGGCCTCTGTTTAAACTCACCATGATGTGTATAAGTGATGATATGGCCGAAGGTGGTAAGCACACAAAAACCTACGACGCCATTGATACAGACCCAAATTATTTTGAACACCATTGTAAATTGTAAAAAAATACTAACAAAAAAAAATATGCAAAATAAAACTAACTTTATTGGTACTATTATAAAATTTACCACAGCCCCAATAAACCCCATCAAATAATACAAGATCAAGTAAAATCGGTCATGAGGAATTTCTTCCAAACTGAAGAATCAAACATCGTCAACCGCCTTCTAGCCGAGACATTCTCCCAAGGGAGTCAACCCGACCCAATAGGAGATGTCCTAGGTCCTTTACAAAAAGTATCTCTACAAAACGCTACAACAATCGGCCGGATTATAGAGCCAGAACAACCAATTATCGTTGAAGATTCAACCTTAAAACAATATAGAGAAGCCATATTATCTAATGAGCAAATCGACGAGGAATTACCTTTGAGTGGTCCACATAATCCTGTTAAGGACGTTGAGAAATTAGGGAGGAAAAGGAAGATTGTTGAAACGGGAGAGCGGAGGAAACGGTCTGGGATCAAATCCAAAAGGGGAAAAACTTTATCTAACTGAAGTAGTTTATTAAAACATTTTAATTTGTTATGAAAACATTACAATTAACATTATTTTATTTTCATTTTAACGCAGACTGATTGTATAATGTAAGTAAATTTTATAATTTGGTTCTAATAAATTCTTAATTATCTAAACATTTTTTGTTGAAGTATATAAATGATTGTTCACTGGTGAATTAGTTATTACAAGCAACATTTAAAACAGTATTATAATAATAATTATACTTAAATAGCCAAGACGTAAACAAATTACGAAACTGAACGAGCCATTTACGAAACGATTATAACACTTCTATTTATTCTTAATATTACATTAACATGTAGCGACATCTATCAACACTTCCGCTATCTGTGGATAGATGGCGCAACAAGATTCTACATCGCGCTAACAGAGTTCTTCGAGTACTTGACATATATACAAGATTCCAACAATTACATATGGACCTCAGTCCCCAGGCACTATGACCCAGCCTTGCGGAGGATCTTCCCTTTTCAATAGAGCTGTCTACCACCATGCTCCTCCATAATCATGATAATTATTAACATTTTTTTAGTTATACAGGGTGATTTTGTTATCACTGGCAATTCTTGCAGAAGTACTCATCAATGTGAACAACTTTTATTATAGGGCTAACTCTGATATCGCGTAAAATAATATGGTTGCTTCATACATTTTGGTCGAGTAGGTATTGAACTTTTGTATGGAACAGCTGATAATTTTTTCATGATTTCACAGTTAGTCCCATAATAAAAGTTGTTCATTTTGATGAGTACTTCCACCCTTGCAAGTATTGCCAGTGATAACAAAATCACCCAGTATAATTTAAAAGAGAAATATATAAATAAGAAAAACATGGCACAATACCAACCTATCTTTACATTCACACTCTTTAACACAAAGCCATTTCCTTACACTAGTATTAAAACTAATATCATCCATAAGTAAATTGATGTCACAAGTTTACAACAGAGCCCCTCGATCTCTCATAGTCACCAAAGTTGGTGTACACGCGTCCCCAATACTTAGGGTCGCCACGCGGGTCTAATTCCTTATTGTTAGGTGGCAGGGCTGTCTTCCGAATTTGTTGAAGTTCATCTAGCAGTCTTTGAAGCGTTTCTGGCTGGCTAGTGGATCAAATAAAGAAAATTATTAACCCTGTTTTGGTTGGGCCAGATTTTAATCGAATGGGACTCTAATGCCGGTTAGGAAGGTTGCATTTGCTGAGAGGCGCCGAAGATAAACTCAGCAATTAGTCTTTTCAAAACATTTATTATCATTTACATTCAAGTCTCACTGACATCAATAGGGATGTTGACTGACATATCAAATCAGCTGCTTTTTTGAAAAGTTTAAGCGATAGGCTTTTATGGACTTGCGACGTCATAATTGTACAGTATAAGATCTACTACAGTGGTTAAATTGGTAATTAAAATCATAAAAATTATAATAAAATAATCGATACTTATTTCAAAATAAGAATTTAACGTTTTATATCTAGTTAATGTTTGATAATTTATTTTGAACACAGGCAACATCCCTATTGCGTGTCTCGGCGGCATATTAACAAATTTGGGTTTCACAGTGGATTTATTCCACTGTTTTTAACCGGCTTCAAAAAAATGGGGTTCTTATTGATATTTACTTACCTATCAGCTAAATTATTGAGTTCGCACGGATCATCCTCAATATTGAATAGACATGGCGCCACTAGCGGCTTGCATGATGTTACTGAAGAGTTCTTGCAACTCACTGTTGCTGTTTGTCTACAAATATAATAAATATATGTTAAAAGTATTGAGTATTGAAGTATTGAGTCTAGATCGAAACGGAAACAAATGAAATTGAACGTAACTGTAGTTTATAGGAATTATTTTCGATTAACACAATATATTTTTGAGAATTGTTCGCCCATCATGGAGTACTTCCCACAAAGATCGATCATATAGACATTTACTTACAGATAGACATTGACTAACATGAAAAAAGTTTGTGCATGCTCGAACAATTTAATACAGAGCTATTTTTAATTCACCTGCATTGCTATATGGTACATATTGATCGAGCAAGGTTGTTCACCACTTAAAGTGCTGCTGGTGAATTAAAAATAATTGTATATTTGTCATTATCATATATACAAAACGAATAATAAAATTCTAGATTGAACTAGCCAGTTGAATTGAAATGTCTATTATATGTCACATATAATAGACATGATACTTTTATCTCGGGAACGTGAGTGAAACCGCGGGGAATAACGATAATAATAAGGTGATAATGCTCATATTATTTACTCACCTTTGATTTTCAATTTATTTTATTATTTAATTACCTACCTGAGTTCAATAATTTTCTCTTTCATAGGCATCATTCCTAACATGTTCAAAGCTTTGCCCGCTTCTTTTTTGTAAAGCAGATCTATATTATAGTCATTCTGACGACCGTCCGGTCCGTACCAATGATCCCATGTTCCATTGTAATTTGTACCTGAAAAGTAAAAAAAAATCAGGATAATATTTTTTTCATAGTATTTTTACTTATTTGGCTAAATCTATACGTGTCTATCGTCACCATAAAATCGGTAGAAAACGATTCGTTTTAGTGGTGAAAGTACTGAAAACTCTTTTCGCTCTAATTGTTTTTATTTTTTGGAAAAGTAAAGAATAGATATTTATTGTCTAATAACATTAATATTTCATTTAAATCGGACTTCAGGTTTCCAAATGAACTGGAAACTTAATTTGTATGTGATAGCAGGTGTACGGGGGCTAAGTACCTTTGACTAATTTCCAGTTATCAACAGTAATAGCTGAGCTTCCCCAAATATCATCAATGTTGTGAACAAGTGACTTTCTTTCAGATATCTGATCCTTAGATAATGCCACCCATTGGTCTATGCCGTCTATATTATTGAAATCACTGAAAATAATAAAAAATAATAAAAAAAAACTATTTACTTCCAGATAATATATATTATAGCTGTCCCCCGCGGTTTCACCTGCATTCCCGGGCGGTATAATAAGTACCTATAACCATCCTCAAGAATTGGGCTATCAAATGGATAAAATTTTAAATCCAACTGGTAGTTCCAAAGATTAGCGCTTTCAAACAAACAAAAATCTCTTCTGCTTTATTATACAGGGTGTGGTTTTGCATTTCCGCCATATTTATAGAACCAATAGTAGATGATTAATTTAGTATTTTAAAAATATGTAATTAATTATATGGTAGATTAGTCAACGATTATTGATGATTTGTGATTAGCGTCAAATCAGAATAAGCACGAGTGCCCAGAATAGGTCTGCGATCCGGGGGCGAGGCGCGGCGAGGAGACGACCGGGTCACCGGATGACCGGGTCACCGACCGCGGCGCCTGTGTGGCGGCCGCGCCACACAGGCGCCGCGGTCGGTGACCCGGTACGTAGGTATGTTTTGCTGTTGCGTATCGTAGGTATCTGTTCTACATTTGCGCGGTGCAACCTTCTTTATTTTATTGTTAGAGTTGAATACTAACTAGGTACGAAAAATTATTGGAATAAAATAATTCCAAATTGACCTTCTTACTTTACCGGACTGTGAAACGTCAAAAATACCTACCTAGGCATGATAACTACCAAATAAAAACTATTTGGTAGTTTTCATTAAATTTATTTTAAAAAAAAGTTTATTTACGCACCTATGTTACTCGAAGATACTGCTCAAAGTGTCCTCCCTCATTCTCGATGCACAGTTGAGCACGGCGTCGCAAGTTTCTTTTTAATTTGCGCAAAACATTTGTATTATTTTTAACGGATTCAAATGCCAACACAATTTTTTGTCTTAACTGCACCACACTAGATATTTCTTCAACATAAACAAGTCTTTTAAGTTCTCCCCACAAGTAAAAGTCACAAGGTGTTAAGTCCGGAGAGCGCGGTGGCCAGGGCACTGGGCCACCACGACCGATCCACTGGCTTCCAAACACTTCACTTAAATACTGACGCACTTGGAGACCATAATGAGGAGGAGCTCCGTCTTGTTGGTAAAACAAATGTCTGTGCAGAGCCAACGGGATGTCTTCCAGCATCTCATTGACAACGTGACGAAGCAGCTGTAGGTAGGTGGTGCTGGTCAGGTGGCCTTCAATGAAATATGGTCCTAGGATGTGATCGCCAATAATCCCCGCTAAATTCGACGTTTGAATAACGTTCCGTCATTGTCACTGTACTGTACGTTGGAGTTCGCGCGGTGTGAAGATTGCGCGTGTCACGCACAGTGCGTGCGCGCTCGCAGTCGGAGGACAACTGACTGACTGCGGACTGACCGTACATACATGACTACATACATCGGCGCGTGCGGAGTGCGCGATGAACGAGTGCGCAGTGGCGCCATGGCGCGGTGCTTAGTACACACGATGTCATTTTATAAAACAACTTAATGTGGTTTTATTGGACTGGGGGATTTTTATTTTTACAAAAGTTTAAAAATAATATGTAATTTTAAGAGTACGATTTTATGATTGAATCGTGTTCTATACAAGGTAAATATCGACCTCCGTAAATATGGCGTAAATGCAAAACCACACCCTGTATTAAGTAGTATATTTATGTACTTGTATTTATTGTACTTTATGTTTTTATATACAGGGTGATTTTTTTGTCACTGGCCATACTTGCAGGGTGGAGTACTCATTAATATGAACAACTTTTATGATGGGACTAACTCTCGAGATCACAAAAAATTATCAGCTGTCCATACAAAAGTTCAATACCTACTCGATCAAAATGTATGAAGGAACCATTTTATTTTTTGCGATGTCAGAGTTTGTCCCTTAATAAAAGTTGTTCATATTTTTCACGATATTTTCCTTCAGCAAAAGCTCGACCTCATTGTATAGTCACTGAGCTATCATCTACGAAAAATACCTACCAATTAGATACCTACCTAATATTTCCTCCAGCTGCACTGTAAAAAGTAGGCAGCCAATCGACAATGTGCATCTTTTGTGTCGCAACTCTAGACCTCTGTTCTAACAATGGGCTCCATAATAGAGCGGCACCGCGGACCCCACCCTCCCATAGGGTATTTTTTACCTGAAATGGTGGAAAAAATTATATTAAAGTTAAATTTAATTAACCAAAATAATTTTAATAACTTAAATGTTCAATCTACTGAAAATCTGGGAAATAGTTTTTCTAAGGAGAATTCCGGAGCTAATCAGACAAATTCTGCGGTATAGTTTATTATATTTTATGTATGTAAATCCTAACTAATATTATAAAAGCGAAAGTGAGTTTGTTTGTTTGTTTGTGACCTTTTCACGCTTAAACCGCTGAACTGATTGTGATGAAATTTGGTACGCACCTGCGTTCTTCTCCATACCATAGGCTACCTAGCCTATGGTATGGAGAAGAACATAGGCTACTTTTTCTTTGATATTAATAGATACCTATACACCTATATAGTTTCTCACAAACAGCATACACATACATAGTGTGTGGGAGGTTAGGTTTTTTCGTTACGGAATTTTTTGTTTACGAAATTTCTTAATTCGGTCGCCGCGCTCAAAGCCCGAAGCCAAGGAACATATTTACTCTTAGCGCCCGAAGCCCGCGATAAAAGCTATACAATAGCTTAATAAAGTACCCTACCACCGTGCTATGTTTTATGATAATGTTAGGGTCTCCTTTATCACCATACAACGGTTTCCAAGAAATTTTAAACATACAAGAATAGATAGTGAACTTACGCCTCTCAGAGGGTAGTTAGAGGCAGCGTTATCATTAAATCCAGCTGCGGCACCTCCATTATCAGTACTGAAGACTATAATGGTGTTCTTCAACAGTTCATTAGCCTGTAAGCTTTCGATCACTTTGCCTATCGACTCGTCCAGTTTGGATAATACTCCTGAAACATAATCAGACTAGATCAAACAAAAATCAGTTCTAGGGTATGTGGGAACACACCACATATCTTGGAGTATACTGAGTCGAATCCTTTTTGGCATCACACAATATTACAGCAGTCTTTTTATGTCAATATAGATATTACTTTTTTATTATTTATTTTATATATTTGTGTTTTTTTTTTTTTGCCTCTGTAATGTTGTGTGATTGTCCAAATAAATGTTTCTTTCTATAATATATTATGTGGATCAATAGCGGATCCACTTTTTTGACCGACCCAGATGCTTTGGGGGGGGGGGGTCCTCATTCATCGGCCTCCTCATCAACTGCTAAGGAATACCTCGCCATTTTATTAACAACTAGCAATCATGATTTATTTATTTTTATCCGAATATGGCAGGGCGAAGTCTTGTTGCTGAAGACTAGCTTCCACCCTGCGGTTTCACCCGCGTTCCCGGTATGATCTATCTATGTGCCAAGTTTCATCCAAATCCATTCAGTCGTTTATGTGTGATTGAGTCACAAACATCCAAACATACAAACTTTCACATTTATAATATTTTTACTAGTTTATACATACCAGCAAACTTCTGTCTTTGCACATCGTTGATTTGTGCAAATTTTGAAACTATATTTTCCGGCGCTCTGATTGGTTCATACGGGTTCCCGGAATGGACGGCAGAGTGCGCCACCATCAAGAACAACGGCTCAGTCTTGTTATGAGCTTTTATTACCTGTATTTTATCAGAAATATCAATGTTTATAAGCAAATAAAGCATTTGAAAAATATTTTAGCTAAATTTAATCATAAAAAAAACTTAGTTTCTAGCCGGTATTTCTCAGTTGGAGGCTGACTTCCGAACCAGCTATGTTATTCTGTACTTAAACTCGACGGTGAATTCTCGAGGTGACTATTCTCTGTCTCACTCGCGAACTCCTGATTACCGAGTTTCATGAGCGAGACAGAGAATAGTCACTTCGAGAATTCACTGTCGAGTTTTAGTACAGAATAGCATAGCAGTAGTAACTTCAGGAATTTCGGCATTGACTTTGATTTGATTGAAATAAACCAGGAAAATAGTACTTATCCACCTGATTGTTAAGGACTTCAGTGTGCTGTCTTTTATTTTCATGGAATAATCTTACTACAGCTTAGAAATATGGCTCTCAAATTCACCTGCCGGAACACATCGGTAGATCCTTGGTGACAGATTTACATCTTGAGGGTGGTATCCTGGCGGGTACATACTACCAAGTACCTTATCCACCGCATTATGATTTGTCTGATAATAGTTAGCTATACAACTGTAGGATTTGTAACCAGTAAAGTCCTTGCAGTACACGACGACGCCTTAAAAATCGAGTATTTAAATTCAAAAGTATTTCGGTGGTAATTTCAGTAGCTTAAACCGTTATAAGTGCCCTCTTAGGACCTGAACTCAATAAATGGGATTGACAAACTAAAAAGAGATATAATGTAAGACTAACTTTTACAGCTTCGTTGGTATAAACATCCGTAGCATATTCTCCGAATAGATCATTGGCTACAGCAAAACCTGCAAGAAATTGAAAAAATACAAGTTAAAATTGAGTAATATTATAAAACTAGGTGACCCGGTGCACTTCGTACCATGTGAGATCCATAATATCGGCCGAATCGATTTTTAACCGACTTAAAAACACCTATATTAGAGCTAACTAAACAAAAAAAAAAACAAATCGGTCAAGCCGTTTTTGAGTTTTAGCGAGACTAACGAACAGCAAATAATTTATATATTTAAGGTCTAGTCTCCCTAAAATCAGTGTTCTTGCGGAATTTATCAAAAAATTAATATTTTTTTTAACGAAGCATGATGGTTGGAAATGCTATTTTTGAGTTACCATCAGGTGGACCGAGTTCTTGTCAACCTACTGACTGAAAAAAAATGTTATACAATATATAACGCATAGAAACAGGAATAGATAATTAACCCACCTCTTCTGAAGTCGGTTCCCCAAGAGCCATGTTCCATAGACGTATGATCGTACATATCAATTCTACCCGTCCAAAATCCAACATGGCTGTCGAATCTGCAAATAACAATCACAATTTTACTACAATCGTAGTCAGATTTTCGTATAAACTCTCTTTAAAATGCCGGTATCTTTTCTAAGAGTTTTCATACGAATTGTAACGTTCCAAATTCACATTATATCCCTTGGGATTTTCATATACATAACTTTATATCCCTTGAGATATACTGCTTTGTTTTACGTTGAGATTGCGTGATATGTAATTGGACATTGTCCCTGCTCGACAAAGGTATGAAAAGTTAATTAAGACACTGTACTACTTACTAACCCTCGATTTAAAGGTAGATAATCTTTCTTATAACTGCCAAGGTGCCATTTGCCGACCAAATGTGTTTTGTACCCTAATCGCTTCAAATACTGCGGTAGTATCGTCTCGGACAATGGCAGACCTCTTGGTTCAAAGCCGTATATCACATTATGCTGCATTCCTGAGGATACGAAGAGCACATCTTCGATATATTATAACAGTTAAAATAATACAAATAAAAACAACAGATATAATAAGTATAATAGAATCAGAAATGGTCCTAAGGTATCTAGCCTTTTTTTTCTATTGAGCATTTCAGTGGTATAACTTTACGAATATCATAAAATTATGATAAATAACATTTAAAAAAGTGGTTATAATTTTGGTGATTTCTTTCTTAGAGGTATCACTTTTAGACACTAAATTAGCTCTCTTTCCCATCCCATCGAAATGGCATTAGATTCATATCTAACGTAATTTCTAGTAGAATTCACATAGTCCTCAAGTGTCGTTGATATTAAGATCGTGCGAAAGTCCTATCTATAAAGAGAAACTAAGCAAGAACGAACTTATTCAATGAGACTGTCTCACTGTGTTTTTAAAAACGGATTCACACGGTAGTAGATATTTTATACAGTAGGTATGTGATGAAAGTGACTTAATTGGATTTTTTTCTGCAACCATATACTTATATTATATGAAACCTAGTTATATCAGTTCCTGAAATCCGAATCTAACATACGATATTAATATTTATAAATAAGTAATTAAGAACGGGAACGCGGACAAAACCGCGGAGCGGAAGCTCCTTTTTAGTAAAGTTTCTTTAGTGTTCTTTCACACACAAGCCTCTTTCAATGGCTAAAAACAAATCTGGCAAAGTTCAGCGTAGAAGGTCATTTTAGTGTTTTTATTTTAAATTGGTACAAGGTATGTGTACCTACCACTTATAAGAAATAAATAATTGCGTTACTGTTATGTTTATTTATAAACAAACATAGGTAATATCCATACACACATTCGCCGATGCTTCACGCATTACAAACGCACAAACAGTTAGTTACTTACTTGTATATTCTTTACGGTGAATCTCATTTATTCTTTTCCCCGATTCCACTGGGCAGACCTCCAAAAATACTTCAGACTTGTGGCCCAGACCCAAGTTAGTTTACTATTACTTATTCTGAAGTAAAATGAAAAACCTTACCTACCAGTATGAATAGGATATTTGCCTGTCATAAAGGCGGCTCTGGATGGAGTACATATAGGTGTAACATAGTAGTTGTTCAGGACAATGCCGGAGAACGCCAGCGCGTCGATGTTCGGTGTCGGGATCTGATTCGAGCCGTGGAACCCCACATCGTTCCAACCCTTGAACGTAACAAGATTTAACGAAATAACCGTAGGTCACGACAGCGTTATATCTTCATATAAAAACATTTCGCTTATCCCAAAATCCTATCCTACAGTAAAATAATTAATCTACTTGCGCCAGTTGGCGTGGTTGGTAAGATACCCTATCTATCACGCCGCAGGTGGTGGGTTCGATTCCCACACAGGACAAACATTTGTGTGCATGAAAATGTCTGTTTGTCCCATGTCTGGGTGTAATTATCTATATATGTATGTATTTACAAAAGAAAAGTAGTATATGTAGTATATCAGTTATCTGGCTTCCATAGTACAAGTTCTGCTTAGTTTGGGGTCAGATGGCCGTGTATGAGGAATAATGTCCCAGAATATTTATTTATTTATTATTATTAAATATTATGCGAAAGTTGAATGGATTTCGATGAAATTTGGTACATTTAAGAAAGTCCAGACTCGCTCACACTGACTCATCTATGTCCAGCCCAAACCCTTGAACCTAGAAAGTTGAAATTTTGCACAGAGGGTCATTTATGATGTGCATAATTAATAAGGCTGGATAAGGCGGATTTATAGATATTGGGTTGAATTGAGAATGATGTAAAACAGGGTATCTTGAGTAAAACCGTGGGGCGGCAAGCTAGTAGATAGATAGATAAGATATCCTAAAAACATGTCAGATACTTTTTTTCCCGGGAAAATATTAGGTAACTCGGGAACGCGGTTGAAACCGCAGGGCGGAAGCCACTATTATACCAACCTTAATTCGTAGCCACATGATGGATCAAACGTTGCTTGGCAAAGAAAAGATTTGGCAAGGAATGCGTAATTTTATGACAATTCATGTTGACCCAGTTCGCTCGGAAAATTAATATTTTTAACATAATCAATACGCGGTAAGCCCAACCCTTGGAATTAGTCCAAACCCTAACCTTGGCAGGCTTTTTATTTAGACATAAATTCCCATACCATTGAGTTTGAATGAACATTACGTAATTTTCCTTACAGATTAGCCGTAAGAGAGCGGATAGACGTGTGGTTGTAGGAATCGCCGATAATAATAATTACTTATATCAAAGTCAAAGCCATTTATTCAGTTTAGGCCCTAGGAGGGCACTTATGAAGGTCGAATTTACTGAAGCTACCACCGATTCGGAAATCAGCCTTCAACTGAGAAGAACCGGCAAGAAACTCAGCAAGGTTACATTTTTTATATATATTCCTGGGACATTCCTCACACACGGCCATCTAATCCCAAACTAAGCAGAGCTTGTACTATGAAAACCAGATAGCTGAATGAAAACCTACGTTTTTTTTCTAAAATAACACCCAGACTCAGGACAAACCGACCTGTGGCGTGATGGGTGGGTATCTTACCAACGCAATCGTACACTTGATCGGTACACGCCATAAAGCATGGTACCAAATGAGCTTAGATACCTTACCTACGTGTAATAGCTCATATATTTTTTACCAATCGTGTACTAATATTGGTTTTCATACAGTTTTCAACTTAAAATTAAAACACAAGAACACACAAACCTACAAATATATGGCATTTACTAAATATGATATATATTACCTGCTAAACATTCGAATTTTATTATACGTTCATTAGTATTCGGTACGTGTATCTGAATTTTTCAAACACGTACATAGGAATTTATAACTTTTTCGTTCCTACGCTCTTTATGTTGCATTCTGCGGAGATCTTCTTATTGTTTTTTGTTTTTAAATAAAGCGTCTATTGAGACTTCTATAGACGTCAGTTTCTTTAATACCTACACGACTCAAATATGCACTTATCGGAACAAACAATACGTTATTTGCATATATTTGTAAGACTGAGTTAGTGTAATAAATACTACTAAATAAAATATGGAAACAAATAATACCGACTCACCTATATGAGTTTATTTACTAGGGATCAATTGCCTGGTAGGTAACCCGTACTACGGAAGTAGATTCGTTCGGGATGCCAAGCCAAATTGCGTCCTGTCTGACAGCATAGGTACCTACTTACTTGTAAAATAGATATAACTATGCTTTCAAATCTTATTTAAAAGCATTGAGACGCTAGGTAACTTGTAATTATATAAATGGAAATTACTATCTACCAATTAGTGTAAGCAAAGTTTTAATGTAATCGAAATACGGAGCATGATATGGTATTATTCTCAATATTAAGTAAATCATATTTACCTACGGATATATATGTCACCCATCTTGACATACATACCTACAACTGATCAAATGTAATGTTTCATTGCTCTACACAAAAATTCTGTTGTCTAGTCTCCGTAAGCCAAAAAGTTAGCAGAACCCGTTGTTACTGTAAATTGACAATTTTTAAAGATGTGTTTGACCACAAAAAGAACTGGCTTTCACTGGCATCTTTTGGCGATAAATTTCCAACATGAGGGTGGTAGTACCTAAACCTGGCGAGTACTTACTACAAAGTACTTTAGGTACCATTGTGCTGTGAAAGTCCCGTTATTACCTAAGTTAATTTAAAAGTTTTTACATAATTTTGTAACAATAGTAGGTGGCTGACAAACAGGCAGACGATCCTCCTGTTGACTACCGTCATTAGCAATACGTATTAGTGGGATTGCCTATGTGTTGCCGACCTTTATAAAGCCTAGAACAAAGAGGATTAAATCACTTGACCTAGAAGGCAACTGACTCTCAATTACAGCTGTCGTAACACAGTTGTGGTGATTTTAAACTAGAGAGTGGTAGCCAATCAGGATCGGCGCCGCTGCGCCGGCGGGTACTACAAAGTACCCTACTATCATGCAAGCCAGCCACCGTGCAATATTTTAGGTACTTACTGTAAAAGATATAAAATAAATAATATTATTGAACAGAATAATCAAATATTGTAATATCGTCATACTCTGTGACCTTAATTTTAAATTAAATGTACGTTCTTTCATTTAGTCAGTGTAAAACAATGGGTTAACGTCCTATTATAAAGTTAATTTACATTATAAAGAATGACTCGGTTATTAATTAAACATTGAATAGGACAGACAGATAAACGACCAAAATTAATGGACTAAAATACGTCTGAATTAAAGTTAACGTAGATAGTTATTGAATACAGTTATTTTTAATAGTATCATTTTGTATTAAAAAAAACTTAGAGACATACTTTGAAAGATCGAAAAAAAATCTATACTCAACCAAAATGTATGGAAGGGTTGTTTTTTTCTATTTCACGCTTTCATAGTTGGTTAAATAAAAAAACGATTTGTATTAATGAGTAATTTCGACCCTGAAAGTTTATCTAGGCGATTAATTATAACCTGTGATAATAACCCTGTTTATTATTGTCGAGTGGCGACCACGTAACTGGAATTCGTTGACCTCCCACTAGCTCGGAGCCGCTGGATGCAAGCAAATCATGGGGGAAGGCCTATGTTCAGCATAAAGTGAATGATATCTATACTAATATTATAAAGCTGAAGAGTTGGTTTGTTTATTTGAACGCGCTAATCTCATGCTCAGGTTCGATTTGAAAAATTCTTTCAGTGTTGAATAGCCAATTTATCTAGGAAGGTTATAGGCTATTTTTTATACCGGGAGAACATAAGATCCCTCGGGAACGCGGGTGAAACCGCGGGGCGGAAGTTAGTCTTGTTATATAACTGTTGTGTGAGAACACGGAATAGGTAAATGTGTGAGAACACCATAACTGATAACAAGTAGTTTTGCATTTCTAACTTTCCGCCCCGCGATCCTCTGTTTTACCCGCTTAGGATTTTTTGTCCGTAACATTGGGTAACATGTAGGTATATATGTCATTTTCAGGAATGTCGTTGGTTCAGACACGGTATAAGGAACCTTTGTGCAAAATTTCAAGTCGGTCAGTTTCTCCTTTTATACTTATAATAGAAAGAAAATACCTGTATTTTTAAGATACACACAACACTCACACATAAAATATTTTTTAATCTTTGTATAGGCTTGTGTTTGACCACAATCTCACTATGGTAAGTGATGATAAGGCCGAAGGTGGTAAGCACACAAAGCCTGAAATGAACCGATATTTAAACAGCCCACAAAACTTTAAAAAAGCCCCAAAATTTTTAATCAAATACTACTAGGTTTATTAATCCACTATTTAACTATTCCTTTCAAACGCTAACTTCCTATATTACTAATTTAACGACAAAAATTAATAAAAAACGGTACTTACTAAGTCATCGGCGAGGAAGAAAACTATATTAGGCCTATTTCCACTGACACTTACACATAATGCAATGAAACATAAACACAACAACATGACTTCTAACCGAGTATGTAGCCGACTGGCGCGGTGTGAATATCTGAACGTAGTGTGATAACTAACACTTTGTAGATAGGCTCTCGACGAGACGCGGTGTAGATAAAGGTCTACGCATATTGATGCGTATTGATTAACGTGGAACTTTATTCAGCGAACTCCTTGTTTTTCTATATGATTTAAAAATGGCGTTTAATTTTTTTTGCTTTAATGTATCAGTTCTTTTTTTTAACTATATAGATATACCTGTTGGTTTGTACATGATGTCGTTAATGGTGGTAAGAACTTCATGTATAGCTTATATTAAACTAGCTTTCGCCCCGCGGTTTCACACGCGTTTGCGGGATAAAAAGTACCCTATGCCACTCTCCGGTCCATGAACTATGCAAAAAATCATGCGTCGGGAACCAAGGACAAACAAAAACACTTTCGCATTTTAGTATGACATGATACCATTTCTTTCTTGTTATCAGGGAATATCATGTATTAATATGACTCATGTATCAGAGCCAAAAAACGATACTACATTATATTTTTAAAGAGTTTCGGTTTAAAATGACCTTACAAATACTTGTATGGCAGCACTGTTTTTATAACAAACAATTCTCAGAAAAAACAGCTTTGAAAACAATCTTTGTCTCATTTCTTCTACCATCAATGTACCTACGTCAAAACGAGACAAGGGCTGGCAGCTATGACATAAATTTATCATAAATATTTATATTTATCATCATTGACAGTAAGTTGAAATTATTTAACCTTGACACTGATATGTCACGCGTATACTTCAATATAATGTCCCCTATATTTAACGAATGGCATTTATTTCGCTCCGTAGGAATGTGACAAGACCTTTATTTGCCCATTCCATCCATATTGATGAGTCGTATACGTGTTTATTTATTCAAATGATTTTTTTAGTACATACTACTTCTGTGATATTTTGCATACGTTTTTTTTTATAGCAATTTCGACTAAACAGGTTTTTTGAATTACCTGAAGCTTTATCACGACTTTTTTAGGGTTCCGTAGTCAAAGAAGTATTCGTCATGTCAGACTGTCTGTGATGGTAATTTTACTCGGAGAGTTGCAGTAATATACAAGTAACAGATATGTTGCGCATATAGTTTTTAATTAAACTTTTCTTTAATTATTTAGGTTCAGTATTAGGTTTTAGACTGTAGGTACAGTCAGCGGCAAAAGTAACTTACGTAATACCGTTTCGAATTGTTTAATGTGACACGGTACTAAAATGCCAAGATACTTTTGCCGCTGACTGTACCACATCACAGACTACGGACAGGAACCGCGGAAGTACCTACCTAAAAACTTCTTTGGATACAAGGAGTCGAGTTTATGATTTAAAAAATATCCTTATGCTCTGCTCGCTCCGGCAATTTTTCTTACGTACAAGCGCTTTTTTCATTTAAAGCTCTGTGAAGGATAGCAGAAATACTTTTACCACGTAACTACGTATATATAACTATATTGGAGGGAGCGCGGCCCCTCCCCCATTTGATTTTAGGGGGGAATTTGGCCCCCTCTGCCCCCACTTCCGTGGTCCCTGACTACGAAACCCTATACTGCAATGTTTTCAGTTTTATATTTTGTATACCTAGCATGTCAAATAAGTTAGCCTTCAACAGAGAAGAACCGGCAAGAAACTAAAAATAGAACCAACAATGAAAATAAAACAATCTCATACAAATAGTTCAGTTTATTATCCCATATAAATTACAGTCCATTAACTTTTACCTATCACACACATAGTCGAACATACGGACGAAATTAAAATGCATCGAATCAACCAAATAGGTATCCTACAGCTGCTGGTAACAACCGTTATTTCAATTTGTTATAATTTTTAGCGAAGTTATAACTGTTAGCTGTTTATTATAAAACTATTTGAACTCTTGACATCAGCTGCCTTTACAGCTGAAACCTCGTTATTCCGGGAACTTTATATTGTACATTCATTAGCTTACATCTTAGAGTAAGTATCAAAGAATTTGTCATTATGCGTATACCGGTAAAGGATAGAAACAAAGTACACCCGACTAAATTCAGAGGAACCTACGAAAATAGTCAACCTAGATTCATTTTACTAACCTACATAATTTGGGTGGTTAATGCTACAAAATTCAATTATTTTCTTAAGCCAATAATTTACGTATTATTACGTTATTTCTATACATTGTTGCAGTCGTGAGAGAGTTATGATATATAATCTGCATTTATTTATATCAACACGGTAAAATAAGGTCAAATTTGTGTACTTACGAATGAAAAGTTATGTTTTCGTCTTTACGTTCACTTCGGCTTTTGCTGCCTAAAACACAGCAAAGAACCATTGTTTATAAGTTCTATACACATAAACACATATCAAGTTAACAACACAACACCGATTTCTGTTTGCAAACTCAGAATTAATTAAAATCACAAAATCTAGAACTGTTTGGCACAGTGTCATGTGTGCCCAACAAAAAAATGTGAGACTTAAGAAAAAAAAAATATTCTCGAGCTCTTTCACTCCTTAGGAATAGTGTGTATTCTCATTTCGCTCACTCGTATTATTATTATTACCGTGACAATTCTATTTGATACTTACTTAAGTTTTAAATAGTGTATTTTAAGCAAATTGTTAATGAGGTACATCTATAGGTACTATGGGCACAACAAGCTCCTAGTTATAACGCCGCCATTTTGTAATACCTGCCTAGTTTACAATCACGTCGTGTTAATTTAGCCAAATTGGAGTTCATTCTTCAACTTTACTGTGACCAACGTATAATTCGTGCTTATTGACTACCAGTAGGCCTAAAAGCTTCTACCAGTAGTAGGCCAAAAACAGGCCTATTTGACTGCTTTGTGACTGACGAGAACGTAAACTAAGCATTAAGGACCGTGCTCTTCAAATGCATACGAAATACAAATAATTATTTGCACTAGGATATTCAATTAATAAATACAATAATTTTGCCAACGAAGTACTTAATTAGAGCACGACCCATCTATATATAAATACAACTAAACATTTATATAGAAAATACTCTTAAACAAGTAAAATACACGTCACCTATTAAAAAAAAACGAGAATAAAGAATATCTTACAACCGCTCGACGTCTATAGTTACATATTACATTAATATTTAAACATCTAGGACAATGAAGTAATTCGTTCATTTCAAATATTATTTTGTTCTAACTTATTGGTCACAAGTTATGGTATAAGATGCTAATATTAAAAACAAAAATTCCGACTACGCGAAACGTATCTGTGAACGACAGACATCAGATACACGTGTATATAATATACTGCATTTGTGTAGTAGAAAAGCAGATTAGTCAATACGGGATGTAAGATACGGTCTTCCACAAACTGACATGGTGTATACAGCTCCTCATTTTTAATCATATTCCACTATAAAAAAAATTAACAGCTGTTCAATACCTACTCGACCAAAATGTATGAAGCAACCGTTTTATTTTACGCGATATCAGAGTTAGCCCCATAGTAAAAGTTGTTCACATTAATGAATACTGCCACACCTGCAAGTATTGCCAGTGATAAAAAAATCAACCTGTATACTGAATTCACCCCATTAGTTTGCGGAGGTCTGTCCCTTATACCCTGTATATCTGTTACATCTATTAATTAGAATGTAAGTATATCTAATATCGGGGATTTATGGGGGTTGTACAACATTCACAATTAAAATTACTTACTTATTATGTTTATATATTTTTTTTCTACTATCATATTATTCATACATAAGAGAAAATACCTCAGATAATACTATATCAAGCAATTTGAAAATGAGCAGCAAAAATATATATTAATAAGCACAGAATCAGCGTAGTCGGAAGAAATAACATAAACATGAGAAAGAAGCCATCTTTGGTAGTTGGGCAGAGAAAACTATACTAAAACTACAAGACACGTCGAATATATCGCCAATAGATGGCGCTAGTGGAAATGTAGTAAATAATATCTTGTTAACACATTCATAAGAACATTTTATAAAGAATTATATTTATTATGGATAGGAAAGGCTCGTTTAACCACATTCTCACCATCATAAGTGATCATGTGGTCGAAGGTGGTGGTACGAAGCCTAGAGGGGGGACTGACAAAACCCAGGGACTCCTTGGAAGTCATACAAGAAAAAAATTCTATATTAAGTGCACAGTTTTCATTCAGTATTGCAATAGATCAAGAAATTGTATAGAATAGAATACCTAACACAAAAAGAAATAGGAAATGTAAGTTATAATTTACTAAAAACTTTTATATTAAATACTTATATATGGGCAAAATACATATATTACCTTTTTGCATTGGAGAAATATTATCTAAGTTTCTTAAGCGGAATGAAGCATAGAATTTGCAACCAAGAGCACTTGTATTTAAAGGACATTACCGCCTGCCGTGTGCCATATGTTGCTATCTCTATCGGTCGTGACGGGAGCGCAGGCTCCTAGTTGTGACGGCAAGTTTTTAAGGCATTTTTTCATATGAACCATGTTTTCGATCGAAAATTAATAGCATAACTAAAATAGATCTGTGGAATGTTATTCCACAGATCTAGATATTAGTTACTGGATGGTGTACACAAAACTTTGTTGAGTTTTAAACGTTGTCTCACGGTAATGTCCACTTATGCGTTTCTCATTCCGCTTTCAAGAAATAATACACTCAAGAAGCTTGCACTTTTTAAAATTTGAGAAACGCAGTTATGTTATTATGCAACATACTTGTATAAACGCGAAATTAGGTATTAAATATGTTTTCGATAGTTATTCATCATGAAATTATATTAAAATAGGCATTGACTTTAGGAATAGATTCGAGATATCACTTTGAAGGATCCGAATGGTTCCAACGCATAATTAGTGTTGGGAATTTGTCATTTTTTAGTTTTTTACCGTCTTTAAATCCTTAATTTAATCAATGAACAACTATCAAAAACACTTTTTCATTGCTTCCGTTACAGTCCGCGGCCCTGCTCATCACGGTACAGGTATATATAACTAGTGTAAATATACCTGTCTCGCTATCGTCTTATAGCTGCTTCTCGCTTACTCCTTGCGCGGCTTCCGTTTCCTTTGGCCGTCGCCAGCGCCCTCTGTGTCTACTAAAGGCGTTTCCTGTTGTGATAAGAATATTAATTTAAAATAAATATATATATATATATATATTTTACCACACCTGTATTATAGGCATGCAATAATCCTTTGGCAATCGTGGAAAACTCAATATAAAAAAATAGAAGGCCAGGAATCTCGAGTCTAGTTAATAAATAAAAATAAAAAACCGATCAAGTACGAGTCGAACTCGTGCGCCGAGGGTTCCGTAACTACCCATTACACTGCCAAAATATTTTCTTTCACACTGTAGCACAATTTTATTTATTTACCTTGTTTGCGGTAGGTACCAATTAAGCTAGACCTCTTGAGTTGTATGAGTGCCCATACAATTCAGAGGGCTATCTTAATTGGCGTCAACTATGTATGTATGGGGACAGGGACACACTTTAATTTTCAACGTTTTTTTTATTTTTTGGAATTTTTCCTTTATTTGTGCTGTAAGACCTTGCTTTTTGCCAAATTTCGTGATTCTAGGTCAACGGGAACGGGAACTACCATATAGGTTTTCGACCCAAAACCTATAGGGTACTTCCGGTTGACCTAGAATTGTCAATTTTCGTTAAAAGCAAGGACTTACAGCACAAGTAAAGGAAAAATTCCAAAAAATAAAAAAGTTTAAAATTAAGGTAAATTTTGGTACTTACAAGTTTTCGCGAAAATCTAAATTTGCCCATATCTTTTTATCGTGTTAACTTAGGACCTTGATTTTTTTACACCTAATAGGGACCATAGACTTCAGTATCTGATATAAATTTCAACTTCCTAGGTCTACCCGTTCCTGAGAAAATCGGTGGTGACACACGGACAGACGGACAAGAAAGTGATCTCATAAGGGTTCCTTTTTTTTACCCTTTGAGGTACGGAACCCTAATAACATAATGGATGCGTTTTTTTTGGAGTTTACTTCATTCAATTTTTCATATAAGGTTTTACGAGTGAAATTAATAAAAGGATTGACTCAGGCGTCAACCGTCACCACACTTAAACGACATATTTGATCGAAGTCTATATCTACACTAGCAAGCCATATAAATGTGGTAATTATACCTCAGTGTCGTCAGTAGCAGTGGTGGTGGTGGTGGTAGTGGTGGTGGGCAGTTGTTCATCTAGCGGCGGCCCCTCGAGGTCGGCCTTCGTGGGTCGGTCGGGCTCGTGGTCGGGCTCGTGGTCGCGCTCGTGGTCGCGCTCGTGGTCGTGGTCGTGCTCGTGGTCGGACTGTTCACCGTCGGAGAGGTGCGCGTCGTCCTCCACCACCGCGTCCGTCTTCTTCGGATCCTCCGAATCGCTCTGTTAGACCAGGACGATGTAAATAAATTCATTTTTTTTACTATGAATACGCTTGTGTGAGACCACAATCTCATGATAAGCGATGGGAATCAAACACCCGATCTGTGACGTGACAGAGTATCTCAACTATATCATCTAAATTAGCATATTTTTTAAATTTTCAATATTGAAAATAAAATAAACTAATTAATACAAACAACTTTTACTATGAGACCAAGACTGTAAGTGTGAAAAAAAAACAGCTATTCCATACAAATGTCCAATACTTACTACAAACAATTAACTAAACAATAAAAATTACCCTGTATACCTACCTCACTATATATGCAAAACCACACTCCAAGACAAATAGATAAAAATATAGAACCATAACATACAGACATTATGGGTACGTTCCGATATACACTGGGGGCACTGTTCAGTGCTCTTACTGGGGAGAAATAAGTTCCATTATGAACTGACGGTATACTGCCGCAGTATCCTAGGGAAACAATGACGTCATAAACACCGCCATTTTTGTACTGTGAGCACTGACATTTTTGAGGTAAGGTGCTCTCAGTTATGAACGTCGAAACTACTGAAGTTACCACCGATTCGGAAATCGCCTTCAACTGAGAAGAACCGGCAAGAAACTCAACAAGGTTACATTTTTTATAAATTTAATTTTTTGGACAGTCTGACAATGTTGGATTTTTTTCCAATATATATATTTAACAATTTTTGAAAAAAATATGTACTTACCGGCGTGGAGCCGATGCAGAGGTACGCGACGAGGGCGACTACGGCGAAGGCGCCCAGTATGACCACCCCGTACACCCACGGGTTGTCTGCTGCATACTTCATTGCACTCTCAAACACTGAGTCCTGGGGACGTTACTTATGCTACACTCTACTAGCTGGTGATAGCATACTACTTGGTGATTAAGTGCAATTAGCATTTTTATTCGAAGTCCCTGACAAGCAGTCCGACCTCCACCTGGACCACCTGATGGTAAGTGGCTACCATAGTCTAAGGACATCAGTACCAGGGGGATTGCCAATGTGTTGCCGACCGTTATAAAGCCTAGAAGGCAAATGGCTCTCAAGTGCAACTGGTAGAACACACCACACATTTTGTTTGTCTCAATACAATTGGATACAAAATCAATGCACATAGCGCTTTTTTAACTAGGTCCAAATAGCCCCCACCAACATCTCCTTTTTAATATATTTTTCCTTTTTATATTGATTTGAATAAACATGATTAATAAAAATTAAAAATATTTTAAACATTTCATAAAATACAAAAATAAAACGTTTTTTTTATTAATTATTATTAAAAATTGTGAAGATGAAAAGGGTTATTTCGACCACCCATGTTGATTTACCTACCCCGTAATATGTTCCAAATCGTTATTTAATAAATTGTATTAAATAATATTTTAGCATAGTAAAAATACATGGTCTAGCCACAAATAACAAAACAATTTAAATAAATATACACTCATCCAACCCAATAGCACCGCTCGGTAGTCTTTTCTACTTCAGTTATTAGCTGCTTTATACCATTGCATTAAAGTGTATTATAGCTTGGTATAAATTCTAGCTAGTATAGCAGTGACCTCTTTAGCCTGTCGCAGTAGGTAACCGACGTATATAGCTACGGGTATGGCCACGTATACCGCGTACGCGGCCCACCACCCCGGCTTGTAGTTAGTCGCGCGGAGTATGCGGCCCCATACCGTTTTCTATTGTGTCAAAGTCAAAGCCATTTATTCAGTTTAAGCCCTAGAACTTATGAACGTTGAATCTACTGAAGTTACTACCGATTCCGAAGTCGAAACCGACAAGATTTTTTTTTGGATTGTCTGACTATATTGGGTTTTTTTTTCCATACGTATTTAAATATCTATTTTTAACCGACTTTAAGAAAAAAGGAGGAGGTTCTCAATTCGGATGTTTTTTTTTATATTTTATGGATATTCTCGCTATAGCTTCCTCACAATGTTTATCTTCACCGAAAACTCAAGCATAACCACTTCCATGATATTCGACGTCACTACCACTGCATCATTAGTTTAAAATTACTTAGGACTAGTCACAGGTAGCCGAGAAGTCCCTGATAGCTTATCTGGTAGATATCTTTACAAGTCATCTCCTTCTATTCATTACGAATAGAATTTCTATTCATTCATGCAATATCAGATATCTGTCAAATAAGGTATCTGGAGACTGGCCAAAGTAAAGTGCAAATACATACAGAATCGCTGGTGAGTTTAGAACGTTTCATCCAGAATGTGTTCCTCGCCCATTCGTCGGCCACGTCTATTTCGTCGGTTATGATGAGATTGTCAAACAGAAGCATCGGTGACATTGACCACAACTCGAAGCCGACTGCGTGCTACAAAATAGATATAGTTTTTATCACGTGTCTCGGGTAATACATAACTGCCTAATAAATATGCTTCCACACCTGTGTTATGTAACGTTATGTAATATTTTGTAACATTTTTTTTACTTAGAGTTTGACCACAATCTCATTATGGTAAGTGATGATGTGACCGAAGGTGGTAATCACACAAAGTCTAGAAGGAACTGGCTCTCAAGTGCAGCTGCCGGAACACACCAATAGGTGTCTGGCGACAGATTTTCAACTTGTGGGTGGTAGCCACCCAGGCGGCTACTACAAAGTGCCCTACCACCGTGCTATGGTTTCCTCACTATGTTTTCCTTCACCGACAGCTCAAGCTCATTGTAAGATTCGAAACCACGACCTTTACCGCGGCATCTAAAGTCACTACCACTGAGCTATCATCGTCTGTTACGAACGTTCAGTGTGGGAGCAAAAAGTAAAATCTCATTTTTAGCTAACATTATAAAACATTCAAGATACAATTTTTTACATTTGGCAATTGGAAACACCAATAATTCACAAAATTTAACAAAGTTGTAATTGTTCTAATTAGTTAAGCAATGTCCATTAACTTTCTTCAACAAAACTTAATGTAACACTTCTATACAAGACAGTTATAAACTCCAGTGATGTACCAAAACACCATTTCGCGTTTGTTCCGAACTTTACTGGGAGGGAATTTATGTACGTCAAAGCTATTGAAAGAAATGGCAAGAAACTCAGCAAGGTAACATTTTTTATACATATTTTTTAAATTATATTTAAATAACTTACAATTGGCGTCATCTCGTAGGGGTGTTCGTCCTTGAAGTACTCAGGGTTGGGTATGCGGCTCGGGGTCCACTTGCCGCGGTAGTTGGGGTTCGAAACCAACGGCGCTCGCCACGGACCCTGCCGATACACATACTAAATAAATATATATATCCTTGGATATTTCTTCAACTCCTTGAAGAACCCCATGCTGTACTCCCTAGGGCCCCCACAATCTGAGCGACCGCAGTAGGTACAATACATGCAATCTAATTTGACCGTATAGAAGTTAGTAACAGGTGTATTGTATCAGATATAATTTTAAGGGTTCTAAATGGTGATAGGTAGCGGGAAGTGTGGACGGTAACTGAGACTATATTTTTGTAAAACAATAAGTTTATTACACACTTTTTACTTTTTCTTAGCAACTGTAAAAAAAATTGTGTTGTCAGTGGAATAAAAAATAAATAAAGGTCGTCGGAAAACACTGGATGCTGGCCGCCCAAGACCGGTCCTATTGGATATCCTTAGGGGACGCCTATGTTCAGCAATGTTCTTTGTTTCCAAGTCCAATAAACAATAATTATGTGAGGTTTAGTACACATACCTTGTAGTTAGGGTTGGCAATGGAGGGCGGCGTCCAGGGTCCGCAGCCGGCCGCGGCCGCGCAGGTGGGGTTGTCTATCAGCGGAGCCTCCCATTCACCATCCATTTCCTCGTCCCAGTCCGATGGCTTCTGCGCATCCGGGTCTGGAATATAATTAGTCTTAAGTTATATCTTTGACTAGCTGTTTCCCTGATAAAAAGCATATAGCCTCAAGAATTGGGCTATGAAATGCAAAAAGAATTTTCCAAATTCGACTGGTAGTTCCAGAGATTTACACCTTTAAACAAACTAACAAACAAAAAAAAACACTGCATGGATTTAAAACAATTAAGTAGTCTTGATTTTTATAAAATCTTCACATGGAAGAAGTTACATGTGGGTTCCTAAAATGCAACATTCTGATAAGAATATTTACACTGTTCGAAATTTAAAAAGTCACAGTAAAAAAAAATGAAGTGAATGTTACCGGGTATCATGACAGGCTCATCGTCCAGCCAGCCGCTGGGCTTCACCGCGTTGGGGTCAACGATCTGCGCCGGCGCACTCTCGTCCCAATCCTCAGGTTTAGTTGCACTCGGGTCCACGATCTAAATTATTAACAATAACTATTAAATGGTCACCATAATTTAAACTGTAGATATACTTGTGTAAGACCACAATCTCGATACATAATGATGTCACCTCATGGTGATGGTTCACATTCTCAAGTACAAAAATCAGGGAACAGTTAGTTCAATAGCAAACTATGTAGGAATCATCCTACATTTGTATGTAGAAGTGACCGGTTAGTTTATTCTTAACATGGATTGGTTACCTTTTCCCTTTCATCCCAGTCGTCAGGCTTCTTATCATTAGGGTCATCAATTTCCTCCGGCGGGTTGACAGGTGGAGTGAAGTCCTCCAGCAGTGTGCCGGAGTTCACTTCCCTGCTGTCCACTAATATTTTGAAACTGTTGTCGTAGTTCACGATCAGCGTGTATAGGTGGGGTTCCTTGTCTTTGTAGATGTCTTCGAGGCGTTGGCTGAAATGTCAATATTTTATATTTATATAAAACTAGCTTCCGCCCCGCGGTTTCACCCGCGTTTCCGAGGGATCTTATGTTTTCCCGGGATAAAAAGTAGCCTATGTCCTTCTCCATACCATAGGCTATCTGCATACCAAATTTCATCGCGATCGGTTCAGCAGTTTAAGGGTGAAAAGGTAACAAACAAACTCACTTTCGCATTTATAATATTATATGTTAGGATTAGGATGTTGGTAACTTAAACTAGTGGCACGCAATGATGGTTGTTTGGACATATCTCTACCGTGCAACGGATATGGGTTTTTGTGATTTCGCTCATTCGTAACAGTTCGCAAAACTTCGGCACATTATGCCGAAGCCGAAGTTTCGGTCGGACACTCATCATCGTATTCATCCGAGGATGTCCACTGCTGAACATAGGCCTCCCCTATTGATTTCCACGACGAACTAGATCATTCATTTAGTTTTACACCCTGAAATTTACCCTATTTTATTTTACCCCTAGGTTACAAGGTTTATAGGTACTGTTTTATAGGTTATACTAAAGTAAGAAAATAACATATTACCACATACCTGGGCTTCTTACTGTGCTTCTCTTCAATGCTACCATTCCTAGGGTTTTGATGTCTGAAGATGAAGTGGAGTTTGTTGTCATTCCCACACTTGTCTGGTCCGAACATGATGGTGTACGGTGTCTGGTCGTAGAACTTACGGAGATCAGCTTTGGTGTTGGTGCCACGGGATAGGAGTTTTATGTATGCACCACCGCAGTTTTGACCCTCCTGTAAAGGTATTAGGGTTTAAAATAAGAAATATGATACTAAACGCAAAACATAAGCCTAATAATACCTAACTTTAAGGTTATAAACAAATATACTAGTTATTTCGCAGTTAAAAAGCTATTTAATTAATAATGTAGTGATATAGCACCTTGTGAAAATTTTACTACTAAACACAAAAAATATCTAATTACTCAATGGGCTAGTGGCGCCTCTAGTGATGATTATATGTTGGTGCTGGTGTTGGATGTAGTCTAGGGTCATTTGGTGGAATGTTTGTGATCGGTTTTAGCATTTCAAGTTTCAGAACAGCAGTTGCTCTTGAAAGCCATACAGAAGAAATATTTATTTAGTTTAGACTATCTGTTACATCAAGAACATGATTATCCTGCTACAAAGAACTGCACCAAAATCTACTGAAATTATAACCAATTCCTATTGCTCTTTTTAAGGGACTTGACACGTAGAATAACAAAGTGCAGATCGAATTGGGTTACGACGCAGTTTTGAGTTTGGCAGTGTCCTCGCGATGCAATCAGGTAGGCAATTAAAAATACACATTTTTTTTACGACAGCATAAAGAGTATAAAAATATTGTAATCACCTAGCGTTGTCATGATTTATAGTTATCTTAACTGGCAAAAATATTTGACGCAAAGCAACTATTTATAAGATTTTGTGTGGTGAACACTTCCGATTTCAACACTGGATCTGTGCCAGAACAAGTTTATGACCTTAACATATTCAGTGTTATTTTTGTCCGTTACTTTTCAAAATTATGGATGTATTTTGGAAGGACAATGAATCCTGTTTTTAGAACAACTAAGGAGATCAAGGAAAGGACGAAATCTGTATGGTCTTAGTCATTTGTGAAAATAAATCTAAATACAGAATTTCACATTCACAATGAAGCGTTTTGTTTTCGAGAATCAGATCTTCCCGTCTTGTCGACAGTTTATTAGTTGGAAATTTGGCACTCTTTGTTTTTCTTTATGTTCCAACAAATAAAGGTTATTGAACGTATTATGCCAGAAATCCAAGACACAGGTACTATTATCTTATATGGGAGGACCATGCGGTTTGGTGGGAGACTGACCAATTACTACCTGGTACGGTCGACGGAAATCATGACAGTGCTTCTGTATTAGAATAGTAGATTCTGATCCAAATTACTAAAGAAACTAAAGTTATCCAGATAAATTCCACCTTTTTATTAGATATCGATAATTTAGCAAAAACAAAATATGAACTAATGTTTGCCTACATAATGCTCGTCATCAACTGTTACTTAGTCTAATTGGATTCTAGTTCCAAAACGTAATAGGATAATATTCTTTGACAAACTAAATACAACTACAATGTCTCATGTACCAACTTGAATAGTTACTTTCCGTGTATTTTACAGTAGAGAAATATGAGTCACGTCTGAGCTGATAAGCCAATTAGTGCCAGTACACATTGCTGGCAATTTGCTTTTTATAAGCTGGCATTATTTATTATATAAAATCATTGATAAGTAAAAAGTTACCTATTTATTTTCATTCCTTAAACATCTGCAGTCTGTTACTCATCCTACATCACCCTCACTCAATATTTGGTATTTTTTTTATGTACAGACAGATATCTTTATTTTTACATCCTACCACTTAAGACAGAGTCACCGTCTACGCCCCACATGCATAAGTGCGGACTTCACATGTACAGCCATAGAAATCAGATCTACGCTTTTAAGAAAATAACACAATCACATAAAAATACCTGCATGGTGACTTCATATTGCACAACAAGTTGTTTGCCTTTGAAATCAAACGGTCTGTCCAGCAGTGCAGATATTGCCGCATGCTTGGCTTCAGTAGTGAGCACCAGACCCAAGTCATTCTTCAGAATTTTACGTGATGGTGATAAGATCTGAAATTTAAACATTTGAATACATAAGTATAATACAATTTTTAACAGAAATATGACAACTATCTGCACTGAATTCATGCTTTTTAAGTTTAATGTGTCGATCAAATCTTGCAACTGAATTGTAAAACGAAATCCACCCAACCATTTGAGCTCAAAGTTTGCACACACTCAAAAAAACTTGTTTACAAAAAAAAACACAATTTACCTCCCATCTGCCATCATATTTGGCAATGTTCTCATCAACACCTTGTTTCTTGGCTTCAGACTTGATCCATTTCTTATTGAATGCTGTGACATCATCAAAATGCTCGGCCAGGAATACATTCTGAGAGTTTACCTGAGGGCTATGGTAGTGGTCGTCTTCTTCAGTCTGTTGGACAAATATTTTGTATAAATAAGTAATAAAGGTGTATTTATACAAGACAGTTAGGACATTAAGATATTACAGTAGGACAGAACATGTTATCACCACTGCATGAAAGTCATCAAGAATAGTACTAGTACTATTCTAGATGTCCCTCGCAGTTTCACCCGTGTTCAGACTTCGGTTCGGACTCTTATACCAATCATCCAGTTGTGATGAAACTTTGGTTGTTGTAAGCACGTCCACAATGCAAAACACACTAGGGAAATTAGCTAGTGATGAATCAAAATTGGGTTAACTAGCAAATTCTTTGCTAACCCATAAGAACTAAAAAATTTACGAGGCATTTTTGTATGAATATTATTCGGTGATAAATTATTACATTTTCATTTGCTGAATTTCAACAGTTATTTTACACAAAGATATGACAGTGAATGTTAAAGTAACAGAATATTGTAGTTTCTTATCTGATTGTTGTGATGACTTAGTTAAAAGTAAAGTAGTAAAGTAGGGCAAATGTTTTATGATAACATGATATACATTTTGTACAAACCAAATGTTTTAATCATTTTGAATCAAAGGTCACAAGTCTGATTGTATAGAACCTTTGTAATAGAAATATCAGTATTTTGTGTTAAAATAAAATTACGTGCAAGCTTAACATGTTGCTGACTAACCTCAACAGTGACTCCATCATTAGGATCCTTACTGTCGTCCCCTCGCACCACGCCCAAAGTACAGAACAACGCCAAAAAAGCACTGAATACACATACTTTGCGGCTAAATGATGCCATCTGAAATTAAAAATGTAGATATATCGCCAAATTAAGGTAAATGCATGCAGAACGAACACGTTGGTTGTATAAATTTAACAAGACTTTATGAACGAACACTACGAACCACCACGTATACTGACGTTAATTTAATTATAACATTATGGTGAATTATGTTCATAGTTCAAACATACATACATTACGGGGAGTAAGGGCTGGATGGATGCGATGCGATGCACCGGATAACGGATATCCTCATTAAAAAGGGTTTAGGAAGCCCTAGCCCTTATTTCTTCATAAATATTATGTAACTTGAATTGATTTCTTACCTTTACTATATTTCACAAGTTCCTATTCACCAATCTTAAATTATTCAATGATGCATCGAAAAATCAAAGTATCCCTTCAAAGATGATATTAATTTTCCTGAAAATTTTCAGCCAATCAAAAACAAACAGTTGTCAAGGTAGCGATCGAGAATTTTCCGACGCGTTCAATTTTTTAAAATATATCGTTCTTCACTACATACCTTCAATAAAAAAATATGATATCCATAAATTAATATTATATAAGCAAAAATGTCGATGGAACAAATAAATATTTTATTTTAGATGTTGAAGCTGTTGAACGGTTTTTTTTTCTTCTGCAGATTTGTTTGTATTGGGTGCGACCTGTGCCAGGTATACTCGATAAAAAAAAACTTTAAACGACTAGTAAGTAGAGAAGACTTCGCCACAGCTGTATTTTTATATGCTTTCTCACTCTCAACCATAGAACAGTCCACTATGCATTTCATAAACTGTGAGAGTTTTTAATTTATTCGGATGTAATGCACCGGTGCGTTTTTTTATTAGGCCTGTGCTGTATCGTAAAGTGTCGTTTCGGGGTTTTCATAAAACGAAACGAAACTGATTTTCGATCTCATAAAGCAGTTTTAAGAAGCAGTTTAAAAAACTGGTTTTAATCAACTTAAAAAAAGGAGGAGGTTCTCAACTCTATCACAGAAGAAATAAGATTGATTTTCATTCATTCCACGAGTGTATTAATGAATCAACTGACCGGAACATAAAAACAGTTTTTTTCTATTTTCATTGACCAAATTTGAATTATTCTCAACAATAGGATTCATTTTAGCTTATTCACTACATTGAACATAAAAAATGGTTTGTTTGGAATGTTTTCTATTCATACAATATCAGTCCTTCTATTATTCAGCATAAAGTTAATTTGGTATCTATACATTCGAAAAAGGTCACACGCATAGTACCTACCTAACATACAAGTATACATACATACCTATTCATACAATACCAGTCCTTCTGTCGATCGACATAGAGTTTACTTGTATCTGTCTTCGAATAGACAGATACAAGTAACGTCACGCGCATAGAACCAACCAACCTATTGCTTGCATTCGTTCGTTTCATTTCATCCATAAGAAGTTTAGTGTTTTTTTTTTATAACGGTAATAAAAGAAAAACTAATAATATAGCTTTTTCCGCCAACTCATAAGCTTGGCCATCCAAAAAGGGAACGCTGCCAGCCTGTTGGGAACCTTGCCTATCGACAGCAGCGAGGGCTTTGAGGATGTTTTCTATATATCATGGTTTTATTTTATACATTGATTGTAAATAAATGGAGAATTGTTATAATGTTAAAAAAAAAACAATCTGGTTATAATATTATAACCCGATGTTGGATAATCAAGAAACATTTTGTTCGTTTTTCTTAGACAAACTGTTTTGTACAAGCGTTTCTGAATATAAAGCTCAGCACTATTTTTTATATCACGTCCGTCACGTTTGTTCACTCACTGTTGGCACAAGAATATTTTTGTTTTTATTTGAGGCGATGTATCAAAACATCTATTATATTATTGTTACAGGTTCTTTGTTTTACAGAATCGGTTGCACGAATGCATGCAGTGTAGAAATATTGTTTAATTGAACAGAGGTAAGCCATTGGTTGTCGACGTTTATTTCTCCAGTTGAATGTTTATTTAGTTGGATTGTTGGATCAATATGTATAATCTATTATTTCGTCGACTGAAAAGGCGTAGGTATGAATAATTTGTTTATTTTTCTCTCCTTAAGTTACTAAATACTTTCAGTTTCAGTCAATATCCTGTTGTTTTGAATATGGCTTTTGGCTCTTGCATTGAAAAAATAATATTATATTGAGACATTTCTTCTCTCGGATTTGATTCCAAACTAATCAGATCGTTCCTTGATACCTTCGTTTGATCGACTTGGCCTAGCCTAGCCTCCGGCTCTCCTTAGAGAGTAGTCTTAGGTTTTCTATAAGCTTGGCAGTAATCATTTTATCAGAACTGTAAAAACAGTCATGTAACCACCCGGCCCGTAAAGTAAATAAGTAATCGTAAATAATCATAATCGAAAAGTTCATAATATAAAACCAAGTCTTGGTGATGTAGGTATGAATTCAGTAACACAAAGATTAGTAGAATGTAAGTTTGCAGTAATATTTAAATGAATTTCATCCTTATTTCTCTGCATTAAGGTTGAAAATAGAGTTGAATTTTTTGTTTTGGAATACAAATGTTTAATCAACATGTTTCCGGCTCATATATTCTAAACACACAGTGCGGAGAACACACTATTATAAGTTAAATAATTTTCTTTTAAAAAAGTGATCATAAAAGTGTAAGTCACAATGAAGGAAAAGCAAAATAAATGCCACGATTTATTTGTTTTCTTCTTTAATATTATGTGAGTATTTTTCTAATTGCACAATAAATAAATATCTAATAGCACATTAAATAAATATTTTGCTATTGAATTTTTTTATTGATAGTGGTATAATTCTTTGGAATCAATTAACTGATTGCTGTTTATTGCAATTGACTGAAGCTATTCTTATCAGGATTTGCCTTGCACTGCTAAAGTTCCAGCAAATTATGAATTACATAAGTAGAGTGTATTAAATAGGATTTTAAATCTGTGCTGAGCCAGATGAACTCATCAATATGAACAAGTTCTTTGGAAGCTACTTTGAAATTTAGAATCTAGCATTTGGGTCCAGTAGGTTCTATGGAACAGTAGATTTCTCTTTCAACTTCAGTGATGAAACTGACACTTTGAAGGAGAAATAAAATAATAGTTATTTTACTAGCCCTCCATGGCTAGTTTACCATTTTAGTTATTAGTTTATGGGGCAGATCTGTCAGCGTAACAAGGCCCCATGTTGCAAATCTTATGTGACTATGGGCTTGTCACTTGGGGACACAATATATTTATGTAGATAATATAGAGTGGATCATAGGAAAGTCCTGGATGCAATTACAGACAAATAATGATGACATGAGTTTTTATTTATGTTAGATGATTGACAAGCAGATAGGTGGTCCACGTCGCCATTAGCAATACCAGTGGGATTGCCAATGTGTAGGCAACCAGTAGGGGTAACATGAACGCAACGTGATAATCACGCGCATGAGAGACAAGCAGTTGACCTTATCGTTTTTTTCTGACAAACTGAGATAAAGACAGTTATTAATGGGAAAACGAGTCGAGATAATTCTTCGTGGCGTACGTAGTATTCGATTTTCAACTTGAGGGGTGGTAGCCAGCCAGGTGGTTACCAAAGTGCCCTACCACCATGCTATGGTTACCTCACAATGTTTTCCTTCACCGAAAGCTCACGCTCATTGTGGGATTCGAACTCACGACCATCGCCACGGCATCCGACGTTACTACCACTGAGCTATCATCGCCTTGATGAGTGTTCCAACCCAGCAAGATTCTAGCATCTTAATTAATATATTTCAGCAATTTCACAATGAGCCTCATAAGAAGACATCTTCTCCGGTCCCTGAGGACCCGAAATCTGCTAATACTGACTGTGATTGTGATATTGCTGTACATTGTCAAGTTATGGAGCAATACAATGGTAGCTGACGATGCTGTCTTCCATGCACCGGAGGCTCTACAAGAATCACCAGATATTGTCAATAGAGAATATTTTGTACCTACTAGTTTAAAGGTATGTAATGAATCTTTATGAAAAATACATGTTCATAAAGTTTATATTTGTGTATTTATAATTGCAGTTACATGTAGGTTTCATAATAGGGTATTTGCCTGTATTCAAAATAAATTATCCAACACTAACCAATGTATAAAACATCTAAAAACATTTGGCTACGGAACCCTAAAAAGGGGAAACCACGATTATTTTATTAAATTTATCCTTATTATGATTTTTAATGACCAATCTAACCATAAATAGTATGCTATATAATTATGACGTCACATGCTTGTATTTCATACAAAACTCCATAAAAACCTATCGTTTTGACATTTCATAAAAAGTTACTGATTTGAATGTCAGTCAAATACCCTATTCCTGTCACCTAAAAAATGTCTGGAAAAAGAAAACTAAATCGTTTCATATTGTGATAATAATGTTTTTACCATTTGTTATTCGTATATGATGTCTCCAATAACATCATGTGAACCATAATAGCTGTGTAAATGACACGTACTATGTAAGCAGCTATACTACAAAGCAGTTGTTCTTACCACCTTTCGCCACTATCCAAATATCATAAACTTGAATCCTAAATCTTTTAGTGCATTGTTTCATTATAGTTCTCCTCAGTTTCCTATTTCTACTTGCTCATATTGAGGCTTGCTTAGTCATGTTTTTTTTCCATTTCTTTTTATACAGCGACATTAAATCGCGTGACGTCATTGTACAGATTGAAACGGTCGAGCCCACATAGAACACAATAACGGCATTAACAGCATGTAAAATAAAAATAGTTTCCATATTTATTTAATTAGTTCATTAAAGTTAATGTTTTTATTTACTGTTTTTCCCCTATTACCTTATCTATGTTGTTTAATCAATCAGATTTTTATCCTTATCGATTTCAGAGAAAAGACTGGCACAACTATGGTCAGATAAAGTTTGAAAGGAAACGCGTGGGTAGGTATTCATTGTTTATTTACTATGTAATATCACACCATACCATTGGCTGTTAAATATAATTATAGTGTTATCACCATACCTACAGGATGTTGTCATTTTTAGGAAATCATTTTATTCATATTTTGGCTAATATATGGAGTTATTCAGAGAGTGATGGATGTCCACAGCTGAACATATTCATACTTATGTTATAATTTGATAAGGTACATTTTCGCTTGAAGTATGCCAAAACGCGATTCGTGGACGCGCGAATATTTAGAAAACAAAGTAGTGTATATCAGTTATCTGGTTTCCATAATACCAGCTCTGCTTAGTCTGGGATCATATGGTCATGTGAGACCAGGATATTTATTTATTATAGATTTTTTCAAAACCTTTTTTAGGGTTCCGTACCCAAAGTGTAAAAATGGGACCCTAAAAAAAGTTTTGAAAAAATCGATTACTAAGACTTCCGTCCGTCCGTCTGGCGTCCGTCTGTCTGTCAGCAGGCTGTATCTCAAGAACCGCGATAGCGTTGTTGCCGCTATAACATTAAATATTAAAAACAAAATAAAATAAATATGTAAGGGGGGCTCCCATACAACAAACGCGATGTTTTTGCCGTTTTTATAGATGGTACGGAACCCTTCGTGCGCGAATCTGACTTGCACTTGGCCGGTTTTTTTTATTTTTAAATTCTATTTCTATTTAGGGCCTTTTGTAAATTTTGATCATGCCAGTCCCATCATACTGGGGAGGGACTGACCCTTACTTGAACAAATAACCGATTGTTATTTGTCACATTAACATTTGTGATTAACTTTACAGGCACCGGTGAAAATGGACGTCCCGCTACATTGTCCAAAGAAGATAAAGTTTTAGAAGATAAACTATACTCAGTGAATGGATTCAATGGAGCTCTTAGTGATAAAATTGCATTAAATCGCTCGTTGCCGGATATTCGGCACCCTGCCTGTAAGACGAAGAAGTACCTTGAGTCATTGCCCACGGTTAGCGTAGTCGTGCCCTTCCACAACGAACATTGGTCGACCTTGCTGCGGACTGCGTACTCTGTGATAAACAGATCACCGTCACATCTTATAAAGGAGGTGTTCTTAGTTGATGATGCTAGTACTAAACGTAAGTAATTAATTATATATGTAGAAAAATAATTTTGAACCATTAACATTTATTTTTGCGGTAAAATGCGCCTGAATATAAAAAAATTAAATTGCACTCCGGGAGTGCCGACAAGTGAAAACTTTTTTTTTGAGAGGTTGAGATTGAGAAAATAAACTAAACGTCAAACTGCATCTCGCTTGTAAAGGGGTCGCGAGTCCATAGGTTTTACCTCATCTAAAAATATGCGTACCGCGCTAAAAGAAGTTTACACTTCAAAAACATGAACTTCCCAACTTAATCAGATAAAAAAAAAACAGTCGAATTGAGAACCTCCTCCTTTTTTTGAAGTCGGTTAATAAAATGAGTTCGGATGAGGAAAACTTACTTAATAAGTATTCTTATTGCAATGAACTTAACATTCCCCCCCAGGCGAACACGGGGGATGTTAGCGTGTGTTTGTTTAGCTAGCAATTAGGCCACTCTCTAATTATGTTAGAGTTATATTTTTGGGGCAATTTCTAACAAAAATATGGTTCAAGAGCTAAGAGACTCAGTTTTAGGCTTTTCATAAATGTTCCCCCTGCTCCTCATAAGTTAAGGCATCAAAATGATGATTCTAAATTAAGTTTTTCTCTGTATTCTTTAATGTAAAAAATATAAGTTAAACTAGAGGAATTATGCCATGGATTTTTTTTTAATAATTTGAAAATTTCATTGATAACGTCAGAAAAAAAAAACGATAATGTGCCTTTTAATATAGAAAATCATTTTCTATTTTAAAAAGGCAGACATTCTAAGATCTATTATAGGTACAAAGGGAACTATTTTGTTACTTTTCCAAAAATTCAATCTAAATTTCTTTTTTTACTAAGAAATAGTCTTCGTTCCTTCTCTCTCTAGCCCGTTAGTTCAGTGCGAGACAGGGCTATTCGCGTATATCTTCGCCTTAAACAAATGTTAACCACTCCATAATCAACTGTAGACAATTAATCCCATGTTAATATACGTAGCAACAAAGTAATTGCGTGTCAATGACCGTTAATTGTTGCTTACAAGTTTACAACCCCATAAAACTCCCATAAATAAAATATTAACTTGTTTTTTAGTATCGAAGTAAAAGCCGGATGTCGAACTCTGTTTATTATGGTATTTAGTGATTAAAACTGTGTTAGCAACATGTTTATGTGTCAGTTTTTTTTTATAACTGCGTTTGCGCACAGCTATAACCTATGCACAAGAGTTAACTAAAATCAAGATAAATTTTAAATCGTCATTATAAGAAAAGGAACCTTGTTGCGGAGTGGACACGCTTCTTTTTGATATGCCCTTTATTCAGACCTACTTGCTTGCCATTAGTATTTAATTTCATTAATTTTAGTTCGTTGGAGTCTTTATTTACCTCGATCGTGTAACAATTGATTTACTCATTCCGAATGGTAATTTAAAATTGATCACTCAATGTAGTTCTATATTAAAACTAGCTTTTCCGCGCGGTTTCACCCGCGTTCCCGAAGGATCTTGTATTTCCCCGGGATAAAAAGTAGCCTATAGCCTTCTTTGATAAATGAGCTATCTATCATTGAAATAATTTTTCAATTCGGACCAGTAGTTCCTGAGATTAGCGCGTTCAAACAAACAAACAAACTCTTCAGCTTTATAATATTAGTATAGATATAAGTATAGATTAGTGAAGAATTAAATACCTATAACCTTTATATTATACCGATAATATACCTATACCAAAAACCTTTATATTTTTGTGGATTAAAAAAACCCTATGATTCTCAAAACCGCTAATAAATACATCGAACTAGCTGCCCATCGCGGTTTCACCCGCGTTCTCGAAAAAAAAGCCTATGTCCCATTCAAATTTCATCGCGTTTGGTTCAGCGTTTTAGGCGTGAAAAGGTAACAGACAGACAGAGTTACTTTCGCATTTATAATAATAATACTAGCTTCCGCCCCGCGGTTTCACCCACGTTCCCGTGGGATCTTATGTTTCCGCGGGATAAAAAGTAACCTATGAGTAGTATCCAGGGTGTCAGCTACCTCCATACCAAATTTCATCAAAATCTGTTCAGTAGTTTTTGCGTGAAAGAGTAACAAACATCCATACATACAAACTTTCTCGTTTATAATATTAGTAAGGATATAGTATGGATTTCGTTGTTACCCTTCTATCCAACACGTAAACGACACGCAAACTAGTTTAAGAGAGACCACCTTAGAGAATACCGCAGCCAAATAACTTATAGTTGTGTTCCTGCGCGTGAGTAAGGTCGCCAGAGCTCATCGGGGAGGGGGAAGGGTCGGCAACGCGTGAGATACCCCTGGTGATGCAAGCGTTCATAGGCTACGGTAACCGCTTACCATCAGGCGGTCGATTGTTTGCCGACAATGTTGCATTAAAAAAAAAACTAGTTTGATTATTCGATCTAATTTTCTTAACTATAATACAGTCTTTAATTTCACGGTCCACTTGCTTCGTACATGTGATTCGTTACGCTTCGCTTCAATTTGATAACAAGTCATTAGTTTGTATTGTTTATATGGTAATTAATGACTTTACTAGGTATAATGCAGATACATTATGACTGTGAAAGGGTATTTATTGTAACGTCCTTGGCACCGAGTAAATGTCGCACACCTTTCTTATGTTTGTTTGTTGCAAGGTTATTAAATATATATCATAATATTATTGTTTATATGGAAATATGTAATTGGTAAAATAAAATTAGTAGCAGAGTAACACAAAAATGAAAAAAATATATATTTACAACTAAAAAGGAAGACCGTCACCAAATGGGAGCGTGCCCAGAATGCTGGCTGCATTTCCACGTTGGATAGCTAAGCTTATCCGTTGACCGAAATAAAAGCAATATATTGTGTTAATTGGTTAATTAACACAATATATTGATATTTAATTACTAAATATTTAATTCTACAATAGTAGATTTGTGCCTTTTTTCGGAATAAAAAGTGCCCTATATGTTATTCTAGGGTATGATCTAAGTTCTATCCAAATCCATTCAGCTGTTTAAGCGTGAGTCACAAATATCTCAATGTACAAGACAAACGTTTACATTTATAATATTTAATTATGTAAGAAGTAGGATTAGTAAGATGCCCAGTAGATACGTACGATATTTCCTGATTATTATTCGCTATCAGTTAGATCAAAAATAGCAATTTCATAATCTGAAAAACAAGATATATCTTATTAGATAGTCTAGTTCAAAATCTAGGTAATATAGTCTGCGGGTAGTAGCGCTGTTTGCTGAAATACAGGTTTTCACTTAGTTTTACAACGTATGCAGTCTCTGTTTCATAATTATTTTGTCATGTGTCTAGCCTATATTGTGTAAACAACAATGTTCGTATACATTTTTGGCAATAAAGTACTTATCTACTTTTGAACAATTTGAAATGAAAATTCATTCAAATAGTCCTTCATACACAGGCATTTATGAATTGCCATACTCTAACGCACGGTTCGGAAGGTTGCTTTCATTACCCTTTAAAAAAAACATAGACTCATTACATAAAATGTATTAATTTGTCGATAATAGTGGTTCAATAACTCCATTAACTTTGCAGCGTTCCTCAAGGATGAGCTAGATGATTACTTAGCGAAGAACATGCCCAAAGTGAAGGTGCTTCGCCTTCCTTCCCGACAAGGCTTGATCGCGGCGCGGCTGGCGGGCGCCCGCGCGGCCCGCGCCGACGTCTTGTTGTTCCTGGACTCTCACACCGAGGCCAACGTCAACTGGCTGCCACCTCTGCTAGGTCTGTGTATGTATTTGTTCATTGTTTTTAGTGTCATTTCATTCATTTCATTTTCATTTAAGTATTTTTCATGGTGTCATATGTGAAATTATAGCTGTAAAAAAAGCCGGCAAAGTGCGAGTTGAACTCGCGCATTAAGGGTTCCGTACAACCTACCTTGTAGGTATGTAAATAGTTCGTCCATCACGGGAATCGTAACGAAAAGATAAACTAGATCGAGAGACATACTTTGCCGCTGGTAAACTATTGTCCCCATACATCTGCATAGGTCGCGGTCAGTTTACCAACTGCAAATAAGTTTATATTCGCAAAACAAAACATAACAACAAATTTACGGTTTTCGGATTTATTCCTTTATGTGTGCTATAAGATTCTAGGTCAACGGGAAGTAATAGGTTTGATTCCCTTGCGAGTAGTAGCGAATCGCTCCAAGAAATTGCAGATATCAAATACTCATGTATTTGATATAAATTTTAACTTGATACCTCCACGCGTTCCTGAGAAAAAGGTCTTTACAGACAGACAGACAGAAAACAAAGAGACTGAATACGAAGTGATCCTATAAAGGTTCCTTTTCCTTTAGAGGTACGGAACCCTAAAAACAGAGGAACTGTGGTAAAAAAATGGTTCAGTTGTGGTATGTGGTAGTTGAATATACGGTGTTTCGACCCCTTAACGTTGGACCATTATTTATGACTTCTTCACATACCTTAGAATTTGATTTCCCGTCCATTTTGTCATGTTTTCCTTCACAGAAATGCGCCATATTTGTTTTGTTGATAGATGTCGTTACAAACTTTCAGAGTAGAAAGAGTAGAGTTTTCTTTCGCTATATCTTTGTCGGTCCCATAGCAAAAGTCATATAAGCTATCCCTGCTTGTTTTTCGTGTCAATACAAAATAATTCTATACTGGTTTGTCAGGCTGAACAACTTCTAATATGGGACCAAATCGATCGTGGAAAAACAATTGAATTTTCGCGATTTCAGAAAGCTTGGCTTGACACTCCACATCCTATAAACCCACCTACTCGCCTTGCCGTAAGTGGCGTTTGTAGGTAATATTTCGTAGCCAAAAACAGTTTTTATATGGGCTTTAAGGCTCCAGTCTCCCTAAAATTGCGGAATTTATCAGAAAAGAAATATTGTTTTTTAGTCATCAGAAAAGCAATAAATGAAATATATTTTACGTTATTTTAAAGTGTGAGATTTGAAGTTTCCAATACTTATTTTATTTTTAATTTGACGCCACTTTTATTAGCTTTGTGAGGCTTTAAACATACCTCTATTTACGTTCCACGCGTAGAGGGTCTCATTCATGCACACGCCACGAAAAAAATATAACAAAAACAAGAAATGTATTCAGATTACATTTGTCGGCAAATCCTCTACAATAATCTTATCTAGTTACTTTTTTTCAAAATCGTCTCAATTTCTTATTTAAACTGCTTTAAAAAGTAATAAATTTCTGAATTTGACCCTTGCAACATATATTTTTTTCTATTACAAAGTAATGGTTTAGACAAATCACACTTTAACCACTCCGAAAGCAACTACTTATCTGTCGAATAAAAAATATATGCATTCAAAAAATCATTTGAAATAAATTTACCGAAACTAAACAAATAAAACATAAAACGCATCAAAATAATTAAATATTTTCTTTTAAAGTACTGTTGTATAAGTATTTGTAGTGGGTCGAGTACATACAAGTAGATATCAAAATGCATTTTGTTAAATTGAGTAACATTATCTGTCAGCACTTTTTTTATCGTTAAAATATAATATAGCTTTTTGTAAATGTTGTGGACACATGTTATTAGTGTAGGTGCAAGAAATATTGATAATTTAATTTATTTTTTATGAAAGTTGTGTACTATACGCTGTTTGTGTTCCTTTATAAATAAAAATTACATTCAATTCCGCTGGGAATTGACAGCGTTCGTATGTTTAAAGCCTCACAAAGCTAATAAAAGTGGCGTCAAATTAAAAAATAAAATACGTATTGGAAACTTCAAATCTCACGCTTTAAAATAACGTAAAGTATATTTCATTAATTGCTTTTCTGATGACTAAAAAAAAAATGTTTCTTTTCTGATAAATTCCGCAAGAACACTGATTTTAGGGAGACTGGAGCCTTAAGTGATTTCAAAGTGGGTACCAGAGTAAAAGTCGTTCAGCATAACGAACCGAACATAGGTATCTAAGAGATGGCATCTCAAAAAGTCGTTATAATATTCCAGAGCCGATAGCGTTGAACCACCGCACGGCGACCTGTCCGTTCATCGACGTGGTCGCGTTCGACACGTTCGAGTACCGCGCGCAGGACGAGGGCGCGCGCGGCGCCTTCGACTGGGAGTTGTTCTACAAGCGGCTACCGGTGCTGCCTAGGGACGCGGACAACATGCCCGACCCCTTCGAGTGAGACGCTTCCTTGTATCCATTATAAGTATACCTTCGACTGGGAGTTGTTCTACAAGCGGCTACCGGTGCTGCCTAGGGACGCGGACAACATGCCCGACCCCTTCGAGTGAGACGCTTCCTTGTATCCATTATAAGTATACCTTCGACTGGGAGTTGTTCTACAAGCGGCTACCGGTGCTGCCTAGGGACGCGGACAACATGCCCGACCCCTTCGAGTGAGACGCTTCCTTGTATCCATTATAAGTATACCTTCGACTGGGAGTTGTTCTACAAGCGGCTACCGGTGCTGCCTAGGGACGCGGACAACATGCCCGACCCCTTCGAGTGAGACGCTTCCTTGTATCCATTATAAGTATACCTTCGACTGGGAGTTGTTCTACAAGCGGCTACCGGTGCTGCCTAGGGACGCGGACAACATGCCCGACCCCTTCGAGTGAGACGCTTCCTTGTATCCATTATAAGTATACCTTCGACTGGGAGTTGTTCTACAAGCGGCTACCGGTGCTGCCTAGGGACGCGGACAACATGCCCGACCCCTTCGAGTGAGACGCTTCCTTGTATCCATTATAAGTATACCTTCGACTGGGAGTTGTTCTACAAGCGGCTACCGGTGCTGCCTAGGGACGCGGACAACATGCCCGACCCCTTCGAGTGAGACGCTTCCTTGTATCCATTATAAGTATACCTTCGACTGGGAGTTGTTCTACAAGCGGCTACCGGTGCTGCCTAGGGACGCGGACAACATGCCCGACCCCTTCGAGTGAGACGCTTCCTTGTATCCATTATAAGTATACCTTCGACTGGGAGTTGTTCTACAAGCGGCTACCGGTGCTGCCTAGGGACGCGGACAACATGCCCGACCCCTTCGAGTGAGACGCTTCCTTGTATCCATTATAAGTATACCTTCGACTGGGAGTTGTTCTACAAGCGGCTACCGGTGCTGCCTAGGGACGCGGACAACATGCCCGACCCCTTCGAGTGAGACGCTTCCTTGTATCCATTATAAGTATACCTTCGACTGGGAGTTGTTCTACAAGCGGCTACCGGTGCTGCCTAGGGACGCGGACAACATGCCCGACCCCTTCGAGTGAGACGCTTCCTTGTATCCATTATAAGTATACCTTCGACTGGGAGTTGTTCTACAAGCGGCTACCGGTGCTGCCTAGGGACGCGGACAACATGCCCGACCCCTTCGAGTGAGACGCTTCCTTGTATCCATTATAAGTATACCTTCGACTGGGAGTTGTTCTACAAGCGGCTACCGGTGCTGCCTAGGGACGCGGACAACATGCCCGACCCCGTTCGAGTGAGACGCTTCCTTGTATCCATTATAAGTATACCTTCGACTGGGAGTTGTTCTACAAGCGGCTACCGGTGCTGCCTAGGGACGCGGACAACATGCCCGACCCCTTCGAGTGAGACGCTTCCTTGTATCCATTATAAGTATACCTTCGACTGGGAGTTGTTCTACAAGCGGCTACCGGTGCTGCCTAGGGACGCGGACAACATGCCCGACCCCGTTCGAGTGAGACGCTTCCTTGTATCCATTATAAGTATACCTTCGACTGGGAGTTGTTCTACAAGCGGCTACCGGTGCTGCCTAGGGACGCGGACAACATGCCCGACCCCTTCGAGTGAGACGCTTCCTTGTATCCATTATAAGTATACCTTCGACTGGGAGTTGTTCTACAAGCGGCTACCGGTGCTGCCTAGGGACGCGGACAACATGCCCGACCCCGTTCGAGTGAGACGCTTCCTTGTATCCATTATAAGTATACCTTCGACTGGGAGTTGTTCTACAAGCGGCTACCGGTGCTGCCTAGGGACGCGGACAACATGCCCGACCCCTTCGAGTGAGACGCTTCCTTGTATCCATTATAAGTATACCTTCGACTGGGAGTTGTTCTACAAGCGGCTACCGGTGCTGCCTAGGGACGCGGACAACATGCCCGACCCCGTTCGAGTGAGACGCTTCCTTGTATCCATTATAAGTATACCTTCGACTGGGAGTTGTTCTACAAGCGGCTACCGGTGCTGCCTAGGGACGCGGACAACATGCCCGACCCCTTCGAGTGAGACGCTTCCTTGTATCCATTATAAGTATACCTTCGACTGGGAGTTGTTCTACAAGCGGCTACCGGTGCTGCCTAGGGACGCGGACAACATGCCCGACCCCTTCGAGTGAGACGCTTCCTTGTATCCATTATAAGTATACCTTCGACTGGGAGTTGTTCTACAAGCGGCTACCGGTGCTGCCTAGGGACGCGGACAACATGCCCGACCCCTTCGAGTGAGACGCTTCCTTGTATCCATTATAAGTATACCTTCGACTGGGAGTTGTTCTACAAGCGGCTACCGGTGCTGCCTAGGGACGCGGACAACATGCCCGACCCCTTCGAGTGAGACGCTTCCTTGTATCCATTATAAGTATACCTTCGACTGGGAGTTGTTCTACAAGCGGCTACCGGTGCTGCCTAGGGACGCGGACAACATGCCCGACCCCTTCGAGTGAGACGCTTCCTTGTATCCATTATAAGTATACCTTCGACTGGGAGTTGTTCTACAAGCGGCTACCGGTGCTGCCTAGGGACGCGGACAACATGCCCGACCCCTTCGAGTGAGACGCTTCCTTGTATCCATTATAAGTATACCTTCGACTGGGAGTTGTTCTACAAGCGGCTACCGGTGCTGCCTAGGGACGCGGACAACATGCCCGACCCCTTCGAGTGAGACGCTTCCTTGTATCCATTATAAGTATACCTTCGACTGGGAGTTGTTCTACAAGCGGCTACCGGTGCTGCCTAGGGACGCGGACAACATGCCCGACCCCTTCGAGTGAGACGCTTCCTTGTATCCATTATAAGTATACCTTCGACTGGGAGTTGTTCTACAAGCGGCTACCGGTGCTGCCTAGGGACGCGGACAACATGCCCGACCCCTTCGAGTGAGACGCTTCCTTGTATCCATTATAAGTATACCTTCGACTGGGAGTTGTTCTACAAGCGGCTACCGGTGCTGCCTAGGGACGCGGACAACATGCCCGACCCCTTCGAGTGAGACGCTTCCTTGTATCCATTATAAGTATACCTTCGACTGGGAGTTGTTCTACAAGCGGCTACCGGTGCTGCCTAGGGACGCGGACAACATGCCCGACCCCTTCGAGTGAGACGCTTCCTTGTATCCATTATAAGTATACCTTCGACTGGGAGTTGTTCTACAAGCGGCTACCGGTGCTGCCTAGGGACGCGGACAACATGCCCGACCCCTTCGAGTGAGACGCTTCCTTGTATCCATTATAAGTATACCTTCGACTGGGAGTTGTTCTACAAGCGGCTACCGGTGCTGCCTAGGGACGCGGACAACATGCCCGACCCCGTTCGAGTGAGACGCTTCCTTGTATCCATTATAAGTATACCTTCGACTGGGAGTTGTTCTACAAGCGGCTACCGGTGCTGCCTAGGGACGCGGACAACATGCCCGACCCCTTCGAGTGAGACGCTTCCTTGTATCCATTATAAGTATACCTTCGACTGGGAGTTGTTCTACAAGCGGCTACCGGTGCTGCCTAGGGACGCGGACAACATGCCCGACCCCTTCGAGTGAGACGCTTCCTTGTATCCATTATAAGTATACCTTCGACTGGGAGTTGTTCTACAAGCGGCTACCGGTGCTGCCTAGGGACGCGGACAACATGCCCGACCCCTTCGAGTGAGACGCTTCCTTGTATCCATTATAAGTATACCTTCGACTGGGAGTTGTTCTACAAGCGGCTACCGGTGCTGCCTAGGGACGCGGACAACATGCCCGACCCCTTCGAGTGAGACGCTTCCTTGTATCCATTATAAGTATACCTTCGACTGGGAGTTGTTCTACAAGCGGCTACCGGTGCTGCCTAGGGACGCGGACAACATGCCCGACCCCTTCGAGTGAGACGCTTCCTTGTATCCATTATAAGTATACCTTCGACTGGGAGTTGTTCTACAAGCGGCTACCGGTGCTGCCTAGGGACGCGGACAACATGCCCGACCCCTTCGAGTGAGACGCTTCCTTGTATCCATTATAAGTATACCTTCGACTGGGAGTTGTTCTACAAGCGGCTACCGGTGCTGCCTAGGGACGCGGACAACATGCCCGACCCCTTCGAGTGAGACGCTTCCTTGTATCCATTATAAGTATACCTTCGACTGGGAGTTGTTCTACAAGCGGCTACCGGTGCTGCCTAGGGACGCGGACAACATGCCCGACCCCTTCGAGTGAGACGCTTCCTTGTATCCATTATAAGTATACCTTCGACTGGGAGTTGTTCTACAAGCGGCTACCGGTGCTGCCTAGGGACGCGGACAACATGCCCGACCCCTTCGAGTGAGACGCTTCCTTGTATCCATTATAAGTATACCTTCGACTGGGAGTTGTTCTACAAGCGGCTACCGGTGCTGCCTAGGGACGCGGACAACATGCCCGACCCCGTTCGAGTGAGACGCTTCCTTGTATCCATTATAAGTATACCTTCGACTGGGAGTTGTTCTACAAGCGGCTACCGGTGCTGCCTAGGGACGCGGACAACATGCCCGACCCCTTCGAGTGAGACGCTTCCTTGTATCCATTATAAGTATACCTTCGACTGGGAGTTGTTCTACAAGCGGCTACCGGTGCTGCCTAGGGACGCGGACAACATGCCCGACCCCTTCGAGTGAGACGCTTCCTTGTATCCATTATAAGTATACCTTCGACTGGGAGTTGTTCTACAAGCGGCTACCGGTGCTGCCTAGGGACGCGGACAACATGCCCGACCCCTTCGAGTGAGACGCTTCCTTGTATCCATTATAAGTATACCTTCGACTGGGAGTTGTTCTACAAGCGGCTACCGGTGCTGCCTAGGGACGCGGACAACATGCCCGACCCCTTCGAGTGAGACGCTTCCTTGTATCCATTATAAGTATACCTTCGACTGGGAGTTGTTCTACAAGCGGCTACCGGTGCTGCCTAGGGACGCGGACAACATGCCCGACCCCTTCGAGTGAGACGCTTCCTTGTATCCATTATAAGTATACCTTCGACTGGGAGTTGTTCTACAAGCGGCTACCGGTGCTGCCTAGGGACGCGGACAACATGCCCGACCCCTTCGAGTGAGACGCTTCCTTGTATCCATTATAAGTATACCTTCGACTGGGAGTTGTTCTACAAGCGGCTACCGGTGCTGCCTAGGGACGCGGACAACATGCCCGACCCCTTCGAGTGAGACGCTTCCTTGTATCCATTATAAGTATACCTTCGACTGGGAGTTGTTCTACAAGCGGCTACCGGTGCTGCCTAGGGACGCGGACAACATGCCCGACCCCTTCGAGTGAGACGCTTCCTTGTATCCATTATAAGTATACCTTCGACTGGGAGTTGTTCTACAAGCGGCTACCGGTGCTGCCTAGGGACGCGGACAACATGCCCGACCCCTTCGAGTGAGACGCTTCCTTGTATCCATTATAAGTATACCTTCGACTGGGAGTTGTTCTACAAGCGGCTACCGGTGCTGCCTAGGGACGCGGACAACATGCCCGACCCCTTCGAGTGAGACGCTTCCTTGTATCCATTATAAGTATACCTTCGACTGGGAGTTGTTCTACAAGCGGCTACCGGTGCTGCCTAGGGACGCGGACAACATGCCCGACCCCTTCGAGTGAGACGCTTCCTTGTATCCATTATAAGTATACCTTCGACTGGGAGTTGTTCTACAAGCGGCTACCGGTGCTGCCTAGGGACGCGGACAACATGCCCGACCCCTTCGAGTGAGACGCTTCCTTGTATCCATTATAAGTATACCTTCGACTGGGAGTTGTTCTACAAGCGGCTACCGGTGCTGCCTAGGGACGCGGACAACATGCCCGACCCCTTCGAGTGAGACGCTTCCTTGTATCCATTATAAGTATACCTTCGACTGGGAGTTGTTCTACAAGCGGCTACCGGTGCTGCCTAGGGACGCGGACAACATGCCCGACCCCTTCGAGTGAGACGCTTCCTTGTATCCATTATAAGTATACCTTCGACTGGGAGTTGTTCTACAAGCGGCTACCGGTGCTGCCTAGGGACGCGGACAACATGCCCGACCCCTTCGAGTGAGACGCTTCCTTGTATCCATTATAAGTATACCTTCGACTGGGAGTTGTTCTACAAGCGGCTACCGGTGCTGCCTAGGGACGCGGACAACATGCCCGACCCCTTCGAGTGAGACGCTTCCTTGTATCCATTATAAGTATACCTTCGACTGGGAGTTGTTCTACAAGCGGCTACCGGTGCTGCCTAGGGACGCGGACAACATGCCCGACCCCTTCGAGTGAGACGCTTCCTTGTATCCATTATAAGTATACCTTCGACTGGGAGTTGTTCTACAAGCGGCTACCGGTGCTGCCTAGGGACGCGGACAACATGCCCGACCCCTTCGAGTGAGACGCTTCCTTGTATCCATTATAAGTATACCTTCGACTGGGAGTTGTTCTACAAGCGGCTACCGGTGCTGCCTAGGGACGCGGACAACATGCCCGACCCCTTCGAGTGAGACGCTTCCTTGTATCCATTATAAGTATACCTTCGACTGGGAGTTGTTCTACAAGCGGCTACCGGTGCTGCCTAGGGACGCGGACAACATGCCCGACCCCTTCGAGTGAGACGCTTCCTTGTATCCATTATAAGTATACCTTCGACTGGGAGTTGTTCTACAAGCGGCTACCGGTGCTGCCTAGGGACGCGGACAACATGCCCGACCCCTTCGAGTGAGACGCTTCCTTGTATCCATTATAAGTATACCTTCGACTGGGAGTTGTTCTACAAGCGGCTACCGGTGCTGCCTAGGGACGCGGACAACATGCCCGACCCCTTCGAGTGAGACGCTTCCTTGTATCCATTATAAGTATACCTTCGACTGGGAGTTGTTCTACAAGCGGCTACCGGTGCTGCCTAGGGACGCGGACAACATGCCCGACCCCTTCGAGTGAGACGCTTCCTTGTATCCATTATAAGTATACCTTCGACTGGGAGTTGTTCTACAAGCGGCTACCGGTGCTGCCTAGGGACGCGGACAACATGCCCGACCCCTTCGAGTGAGACGCTTCCTTGTATCCATTATAAGTATACCTTCGACTGGGAGTTGTTCTACAAGCGGCTACCGGTGCTGCCTAGGGACGCGGACAACATGCCCGACCCCTTCGAGTGAGACGCTTCCTTGTATCCATTATAAGTATACCTTCGACTGGGAGTTGTTCTACAAGCGGCTACCGGTGCTGCCTAGGGACGCGGACAACATGCCCGACCCCTTCGAGTGAGACGCTTCCTTGTATCCATTATAAGTATACCTTCGACTGGGAGTTGTTCTACAAGCGGCTACCGGTGCTGCCTAGGGACGCGGACAACATGCCCGACCCCTTCGAGTGAGACGCTTCCTTGTATCCATTATAAGTATACCTTCGACTGGGAGTTGTTCTACAAGCGGCTACCGGTGCTGCCTAGGGACGCGGACAACATGCCCGACCCCTTCGAGTGAGACGCTTCCTTGTATCCATTATAAGTATACCTTCGACTGGGAGTTGTTCTACAAGCGGCTACCGGTGCTGCCTAGGGACGCGGACAACATGCCCGACCCCTTCGAGTGAGACGCTTCCTTGTATCCATTATAAGTATACCTTCGACTGGGAGTTGTTCTACAAGCGGCTACCGGTGCTGCCTAGGGACGCGGACAACATGCCCGACCCCGTTCGAGTGAGACGCTTCCTTGTATCCATTATAAGTATACCTTCGACTGGGAGTTGTTCTACAAGCGGCTACCGGTGCTGCCTAGGGACGCGGACAACATGCCCGACCCCTTCGAGTGAGACGCTTCCTTGTATCCATTATAAGTATACCTTCGACTGGGAGTTGTTCTACAAGCGGCTACCGGTGCTGCCTAGGGACGCGGACAACATGCCCGACCCCGTTCGAGTGAGACGCTTCCTTGTATCCATTATAAGTATACCTTCGACTGGGAGTTGTTCTACAAGCGGCTACCGGTGCTGCCTAGGGACGCGGACAACATGCCCGACCCCTTCGAGTGAGACGCTTCCTTGTATCCATTATAAGTATACCTTCGACTGGGAGTTGTTCTACAAGCGGCTACCGGTGCTGCCTAGGGACGCGGACAACATGCCCGACCCCTTCGAGTGAGACGCTTCCTTGTATCCATTATAAGTATACCTTCGACTGGGAGTTGTTCTACAAGCGGCTACCGGTGCTGCCTAGGGACGCGGACAACATGCCCGACCCCTTCGAGTGAGAGGCTTCCTTGTATCCATTATAAGTATACCTTCGACTGGGAGTTGTTCTACAAGCGGCTACCGGTGCTGCCTAGGGACGCGGACAACATGCCCGACCCCTTCGAGTGAGACGCTTCCTTGTATCCATTATAAGTATACCTTCGACTGGAAGTTGTTCTACAAGCGGCTACCGGTGCTGCCTAGGGACGCGGACAACATGCCCGACCCCTTCGAGTGAGACGCTTCCTTGTATCCATTATAAGTATACCTTCGACTGGGAGTTGTTCTACAAGCGGCTACCGGTGCTGCCTAGGGACGCGGACAACATGCCCGACCCCTTCGAGTGAGACGCTTCCTTGTATCCATTATAAGTATACCTTCGACTGGGAGTTGTTCTACAAGCGGCTACCGGTGCTGCCTAGGGACGCGGACAACATGCCCGACCCCTTCGAGTGAGACGCTTCCTTGTATCCATTATAAGTATACCTTCGACTGGGAGTTGTTCTACAAGCGGCTACCGGTGCTGCCTAGGGACGCGGACAACATGCCCGACCCCTTCGAGTGAGACGCTTCCTTGTATCCATTATAAGTATACCTTCGACTGGGAGTTGTTCTACAAGCGGCTACCGGTGCTGCCTAGGGACGCGGACAACATGCCCGACCCCTTCGAGTGAGACGCTTCCTTGTATCCATTATAAGTATACCTTCGACTGGGAGTTGTTCTACAAGCGGCTACCGGTGCTGCCTAGGGACGCGGACAACATGCCCGACCCCTTCGAGTGAGACGCTTCCTTGTATCCATTATAAGTATACCTTCGACTGGGAGTTGTTCTACAAGCGGCTACCGGTGCTGCCTAGGGACGCGGACAACATGCCCGACCCCTTCGAGTGAGACGCTTCCTTGTATCCATTATAAGTATACCTTCGACTGGGAGTTGTTCTACAAGCGGCTACCGGTGCTGCCTAGGGACGCGGACAACATGCCCGACCCCTTCGAGTGAGACGCTTCCTTGTATCCATTATAAGTATACCTTCGACTGGGAGTTGTTCTACAAGCGGCTACCGGTGCTGCCTAGGGACGCGGACAACATGCCCGACCCCTTCGAGTGAGACGCTTCCTTGTATCCATTATAAGTATACCTTCGACTGGGAGTTGTTCTACAAGCGGCTACCGGTGCTGCCTAGGGACGCGGACAACATGCCCGACCCCTTCGAGTGAGACGCTTCCTTGTATCCATTATAAGTATACCTTCGACTGGGAGTTGTTCTACAAGCGGCTACCGGTGCTGCCTAGGGACGCGGACAACATGCCCGACCCCGTTCGAGTGAGACGCTTCCTTGTATCCATTATAAGTATACCTTCGACTGGGAGTTGTTCTACAAGCGGCTACCGGTGCTGCCTAGGGACGCGGACAACATGCCCGACCCCTTCGAGTGAGACGCTTCCTTGTATCCATTATAAGTATACCTTCGACTGGGAGTTGTTCTACAAGCGGCTACCGGTGCTGCCTAGGGACGCGGACAACATGCCCGACCCCTTCGAGTGAGACGCTTCCTTGTATCCATTATAAGTATACCTTCGACTGGGAGTTGTTCTACAAGCGGCTACCGGTGCTGCCTAGGGACGCGGACAACATGCCCGACCCCTTCGAGTGAGACGCTTCCTTGTATCCATTATAAGTATACCTTCGACTGGGAGTTGTTCTACAAGCGGCTACCGGTGCTGCCTAGGGACGCGGACAACATGCCCGACCCCTTCGAGTGAGACGCTTCCTTGTATCCATTATAAGTATACCTTCGACTGGGAGTTGTTCTACAAGCGGCTACCGGTGCTGCCTAGGGACGCGGACAACATGCCCGACCCCGTTCGAGTGAGACGCTTCCTTGTATCCATTATAAGTATACCTTCGACTGGGAGTTGTTCTACAAGCGGCTACCGGTGCTGCCTAGGGACGCGGACAACATGCCCGACCCCTTCGAGTGAGACGCTTCCTTGTATCCATTATAAGTATACCTTCGACTGGGAGTTGTTCTACAAGCGGCTACCGGTGCTGCCTAGGGACGCGGACAACATGCCCGACCCCTTCGAGTGAGACGCTTCCTTGTATCCATTATAAGTATACCTTCGACTGGGAGTTGTTCTACAAGCGGCTACCGGTGCTGCCTAGGGACGCGGACAACATGCCCGACCCCTTCGAGTGAGACGCTTCCTTGTATCCATTATAAGTATACCTTCGACTGGGAGTTGTTCTACAAGCGGCTACCGGTGCTGCCTAGGGACGCGGACAACATGCCCGACCCCTTCGAGTGAGACGCTTCCTTGTATCCATTATAAGTATACCTTCGACTGGGAGTTGTTCTACAAGCGGCTACCGGTGCTGCCTAGGGACGCGGACAACATGCCCGACCCCGTTCGAGTGAGACGCTTCCTTGTATCCATTATAAGTATACCTTCGACTGGGAGTTGTTCTACAAGCGGCTACCGGTGCTGCCTAGGGACGCGGACAACATGCCCGACCCCTTCGAGTGAGACGCTTCCTTGTATCCATTATAAGTATACCTTCGACTGGGAGTTGTTCTACAAGCGGCTACCGGTGCTGCCTAGGGACGCGGACAACATGCCCGACCCCTTCGAGTGAGACGCTTCCTTGTATCCATTATAAGTATACCTTCGACTGGGAGTTGTTCTACAAGCGGCTACCGGTGCTGCCTAGGGACGCGGACAACATGCCCGACCCCTTCGAGTGAGACGCTTCCTTGTATCCATTATAAGTATACCTTCGACTGGGAGTTGTTCTACAAGCGGCTACCGGTGCTGCCTAGGGACGCGGACAACATGCCCGACCCCTTCGAGTGAGACGCTTCCTTGTATCCATTATAAGTATACCTTCGACTGGGAGTTGTTCTACAAGCGGCTACCGGTGCTGCCTAGGGACGCGGACAACATGCCCGACCCCTTCGAGTGAGACGCTTCCTTGTATCCATTATAAGTATACCTTCGACTGGGAGTTGTTCTACAAGCGGCTACCGGTGCTGCCTAGGGACGCGGACAACATGCCTGACCCCTTCGAGTGAGACGCTTCCTTGTATCCATTATAAGTATACCTTCGACTGGGAGTTGTTCTACAAGCGGCTACCGGTGCTGCCTAGGGACGCGGACAACATGCCCGACCCCTTCGAGTGAGACGCTTCCTTGTATCCATTATAAGTATACCTTCGACTGGGAGTTGTTCTACAAGCGGCTACCGGTGCTGCCTAGGGACGCGGACAACATGCCCGACCCCTTCGAGTGAGACGCTTCCTTGTATCCATTATAAGTATACCTTCGACTGGGAGTTGTTCTACAAGCGGCTACCGGTGCTGCCTAGGGACGCGGACAACATGCCCGACCCCTTCGAGTGAGACGCTTCCTTGTATCCATTATAAGTATACCTTCGACTGGGAGTTGTTCTACAAGCGGCTACCGGTGCTGCCTAGGGACGCGGACAACATGCCCGACCCCTTCGAGTGAGACGCTTCCTTGTATCCATTATAAGTATACCTTCGACTGGGAGTTGTTCTACAAGCGGCTACCGGTGCTGCCTAGGGACGCGGACAACATGCCCGACCCCTTCAAGTGAGACGTTTACTTCTTATCTTTTTGTGACCGCCCCAGTCGTATTTAACTTTTTATTTCGTTAGGAAACGAAGAAAAAAAAACAGTTAATATATTTTGTTTTGTTCTACCCTGTCAGCTACAATATAAATATGGATAAGAACATAGTTTCCTAAATGTAACATACCATGTTATTTCGAGATAAAACTAAATGTGTTGTAACAAGGGCGGATCCAGATTTTTTTTCTGGGAGGGGCACAAGGGGCAGACGGACAAAAATAATCAACAAAAATAAACTTTAAATTAGTTTTCTTTTATATTTCCTGCTAAAGATGTCCAGCACTTCATTAGTGTTAATTTTTGTCGCAATGTCTTGATGGATTATCCATTCAAACTCTTCTGTCATCCTGCTGCGAAACAACTCTGATACTTTGATTCGCCTATAAGTATGTAGTGTGATGGAAATTCCACTACCGCCCTTAATCCGCCCTTGGTTGTTAATATATAGGAGTCCGGTAATGGCGGGCGGTCTGTTCGCGATATCCCGCGCGTTCTTCTGGGAGCTCGGCGGGTACGACCCTGGACTGGACATCTGGGGCGGTGAGCAGTATGAACTGAGCTTTAAGGTAAGCTTTCATTTTGACGTGCTAATAACACTATTTTTTTCCTTTTTTTTTGTCAGAAAATGTGTATTTTTGTCTTCTTTTAAATAAGAAAATAAAGGTATTTCAAAGCATAGTAAATGTTATTAGTATAACAAAATATTGTTTTTTTTTAATTTTATATAGGCTTGTATTTGACCACAATCTCAGCGTCGACAGTGATGATGTGGCCGAAGGTGGCAACAAAGTCTAGACGAGATTTGGAACTTTTATTACCGGACCGAGCCTGAAACATTTTCATAATTACAGAATTGCAAATAACCCTGTAGTAACCCCTCGAACGCGGGTAAAACAGCAAGGCGGAAGCTAGTGTGTGAATAAATGTAGTATAGAAATAAATAAGTTTCTTTCTTTGTTCCTTTTTCTCGTTTTTTTTCTATTGTGTTGTGTTGTGAATAGATCTGGCAGTGCGGCGGCCGCATGGTGGACGCGCCGTGCTCCCGCGTGGGGCACATCTACCGCAAGTTCGCGCCCTTCCCCAACCCCGGCCACGGGGACTTCGTTGGGAAGGTACCTTATAATTAGCTGGTTTTAACGACAATTTCACCGACCAATTTGTTCAAAATTCAATAAAAAGTGGTCGTTTAATACAGTAACAGCGTTTAGCACTAAATTAGTTTAAATACTGCTAAACTGAATCTTAAACTAAGATAATATGTGAACGACATTTATCGGTGAAATTGACCCTTCGTAAACTATACTGTTTGTCAAATACAATAAAATAAATGAAGCATCCATGCATGATATAGCTAGCATATGGACTACTCTACTCTGGTCTTACATATATCAATACCTTAGTTGGGTACGTATTATGATCCTAACTTTGAGAACAACAATGAAATTGCGAAAAAAGTTTTAATGTATGAAAAATATAAAAAAAAAACATCATATAACTTATGATTCGTTCAGAACTACAGGCGTGTAGCTGAAGTATGGATGGACGAGTACGCGCAGCACTTGTACAAACGTCGACCGCATTACTTGACAATCGACACTGGAGACATATCCGAACAGAAGGCGCTGCGGGAACGGCTACACTGCAAACCGTTTAAGTGGTTTATAACTCAGGTATATCTAAAGCCCCAAACACACACATAATAATGTATGAATCAAGGCATAAGCATAAGAAGAATGTGTTAATCTACCAAAAAGGTTGCATAATTTTGACAGCTTAAATAATAAATTTATTTCGCAAAATAATAATTATACTTACAAAATACTCCAAGAATCATGGCGAGATTTGTACAAAAAAATTAAAGATTTTTAGAGATGTTGGAATTGTTTTTCGCATAGCCATGTGTGGTGGCACGGTGATATTAATCTTCACCATTCCCGGCGTATACTTGTGTCAGAACTAGACGAAAGGACAATCGCAATGATAGCAAAATGGATAACTCCTAAAATAGTAAGTACCTACTTTAAATTACATGCACATTTTATTTCCCACGTAATAATGTTTGTATATCAATGCCTTCTAGTCATTGTAAAGGGTGGACCACACAGCAATCCCTCTGACATTCAGCAGCATGTCCAGCAAGTCTGGCGGACAGCCTGCTTCCTTGTAGCCTTCTGACAATATATATAAAAAAAAACGAAAGTATTATATTCAATTTAGTTGTTCTTGTTTAAATATGGTTTATTTTGCAACCAGAACATTTGTGATGATAAAGAAATACTTACATTTATTAATTTTGCAGGTAACTGAAAATGACCTCATATGCAAGCAAAACTGGGAAGCAGCTATGAAAGCTATTAATGCATCTATAAATAATACAGAAACTAATAAATATTCTGGGACATTATTCCTCACACACGGCCATCTGACCCCAAACTAAGCAGAGCTTGTACTATGGAAGCCAGATAACTGATATACTACATATACTACTTTTCTTTTGTAAATACATACATATATAGATAATTACTACCAGACACAGGACAAACAGACATGTTCATGCACACAAATGTTTGTCCTGAGTGGGAATCGAACCCACGACCTGTAGCGTGATAGATAGGGTATCTTACCAACCACACCAACCGGCCCAATTATTGACAGTCATCCACCTGAAGCAAGCTCCAAATATGTGGACGTTCTGTTTTGAGGATTCCAAGTGAACTTGTTATTCGTACCAACCCAACTGCAAGGCAAAAACAGATACAAATGTTGATCTCAAGCAATATTGTGCCCCGTCAGGTTAGTTCCCAACTTATTACATTATCCTATTTACATATTCTCACTAATATAATGAACAAACTGTCCTCGGTTTCACCCACATTCTTGAGAAAAAAGTAGGCAAGTTATTCTCCATACCAAATACTATTGCTATATAATGCTATCTGAATACCAAATTTCATTGTGATTGGTTCAGCGGTTTAGGAGTGAAAATGTAACAAACAAACTCACATTCCACTATTATGTACCTGTCTACACTTCTATTTATATGTAGTTTGATTTGTAAAACATTCAAAGTGTGATGTTAAAAAATATTTAATAGAAGTCATAACATGTCTTTTGTAACTTTCATTAACTTTTAGGTCAATCCTATGGATCGCTTGTGCCATAATTGCTACAGAGGAGCTGGATGCACTGTTGCACGGATGCCAAAGCACATCCAGACCCTGATCAAAGTATAGCCAGTACTGCAAGTGCAAGAAATTACAGTGGTACCTGAACTGCCATTAATTTCTGATCAGGAAATGTCACCACAATCAAGTTCGCCACCATCTTCAGATTCAGACTGGATACCTGCAAATGTGCCTAGAGAAAATACGCCTACTATCATATTAACTAATTACAAAAGGGCAATGGGAAGCCCAGGTAACTGTGCACTACCACAATGCAACAATACAGATAAAAGTTGTTCATATTGATGAGTACTTCCACCCCTGCAAGTATTGCCAGTGACTAAAAAGTCACCCTGTATATTTATGTATTTACAAAAGAAAAGTAGTATATCAGTTATCTGGCTTCCATAGTACAAGCTCTGCTTAGTTTGGGGTCAGATGGCCGTGTGTGAGGAATAATGTCCCAGAATATTTTATATTTATTGTAGTGGACATGTCAAGATGAATGGTACCTATGAATGTCAGTGAAACTGAATAAGTTACATTATTTAGGGGCAAAATACGTTCACAGCATGTGGGATGAAAAATATATTATGTTTTTATTGTTATTAAAACTAATTTATCTGAGCGAAGTGGCATCCATGGTATATGGGATGGGGTAGGTCATCAAGACAATATTTCACTTAAGTACTTGTAAAAGATGAATAAAGAAATTAATTAACATATTGTTTTTTATTAGACCTGCGGGGCTAAAAAGGAAGCTCGAGCAATATTGCTGATGCAAATCATTTTTCAGAATTTACTGCAGATTCATCAATACCAAATCTTTTAATGAATTAAATTGTATATATGTGACTATTTGTAGTGACTATTTTACATAAAACATATTAAAATAAGTAGAATCTGCCGAGAATTCGAAAAATGAATTGCATTAGCAATATTGCTTGAGCGACCTTTTTAGGGCGCCTGATGTTTATTTAATTGTGCACATAATGCTAAAATAAAAACATAGCCGGTTTTGTGCCTCAAAGACGATCCTAAGTCAGTCGGCAATACGACACACGCACCGGGCGCAGCTCCAATTCGTATATATCAACATCAACCCCATCCTTCTGCCCTTATCCCAATTTAACAGGGGTAGGCGGCACGAAAAGAATTATTTGACTTGTGGTTGGCGCAAATTGTTCGTCTTCATTTTTCCATAAATGTCTATCATAGATATAATCACTACGTTCTATTAGCAGTCATCGTGCACCCCATTTTATCTTCTACATAATCTATTATTGGTTTTTGGTCGTGGCACCGTTAATCAAATAGTTAACTTCCCTAATCCGTTACTAAAAATGGCTAATGGAATTGAAACGATAATCTGATATTTTTCAGTTTAAAATATTTTAATTTTGCCATATTTAAAAAATATGATAAGTTACATCATTAGAAAACATTTGAATCTCTCTAAATTAACTTATATTTTTTTACAAATCAATGTTTGGATCTCGCCACGTTTCTTTACAAGTTGACGGTTAGGCACTTATCAATAAAAACAAATATAATGTAAATAGTGTAAAACAAAGTCGCTATCTGCATCTGTCCGTTTCCCCGCTTACTTCTTCTAAACCACGCAACGGATTTTGATACGGTTTACAATAATAGAAAGAGCGATAAATGGGGAAGGTTTGTGTTTATAAATTGCACCCGTGTGAAGCCGGGGCGGGTTGTTAGTCTTTAATATAGGAAACATTCTTATTGTCATTAATACTTAACATATTTATTATACTAAACTTATTTATTATACTTAACTTTGTAACAATTTTCAGGTAGCATTTGATCTGGTGGGAAAATATCCACCGATTGAACCAAAACCTTTCGCAGAAGGACGCGTGAGTATAATTATTACTATAATACTGCATATTAAAATACTTTCACTGGCAATTATGAATATCCAACTCTAATGCTTGCTCATAAGATTGATTTTGCTTATCTCGGCATTTACTCTTTTCACAACAAACTTAGAGAATATACCTAATATTTTCATATTAATCTCAAGCCCGATGCTTGCTATAGCGGCATAATGTTTTGGACTTAATCAAAAGAGTAAATATAGATTATATTTTATTGATGTCACGAGGTTGACAAACAGACAGACGGTCCATCTGGTGGTAAGTGGCTACCGTCACCTATAGACGAAATGACGCGCGAGCAGAGGGATTGCCAATGTGTTGCCAATGTACAATATGTGCATGAGTATGACTCGTGTGGCAGCCACTGCAATCTGCTCACTGTGGCTATAATAAAAGTAGTTCAACATAAACTCAATATAGGTTTAAAAATATGCCATGCTAAAGAATCAACTGTGTATATGATGTAATGTTGTTAGATCAAGCCGGTGTCGAACCCCGGCCAGTGCATCGACGCCCACCACGGTGACCAACAAGCCCACCTGACGCTGACACCCTGTACTGCAATCGCTGAACAAGAATTTATTTTGTCATGGCATAAGGATATTAAGTCAGTGTTTTACTATACAGGGTGATTTTGTTATCACTGGCAATACTTGCAGGGGTGGAAGTACTCATCAATGTGAACAACTTTTATTAAAGGACTAACTCTGATATCGCGTAAAATAATACGGTTGCTTCATACTTTTTGGTCGAGTAGGTATTGAACTTTTGTATGGAACAGCTGATAATTTTTTCATGATTTCACAGTTAGTCCCATAATAAAAGTTGTTCATTTTGATGAGTACTTCCACCCCTGCAAGTATTGCCAGTGATAACAAAATCACCCAGTATATCTAAAAATGTAGAGCCAGTGTGTGATGTGGGAAGAATAGAATGCAAAGTGTATTTTTTTTTATTATTTGTCATTCTGTTTGCACACGCTATTCTCCAAAGACACTAAATAGATTTGATTGGTTTTTTTTTCAAGTAAATGAATAGCTTGGCTTTGTTTAATTGAAATCGGCTAACTGAAAAATAAAATAAATTTTTATCAAGTCTGTGTGAATAATGCCGGGGGTGAAAAGTTAGTTAATACAATACAAATAAATAATGTTCAAGCCCTTTATACCACAAGGTATAGTTTTGTCCTAATTTCACCGAATATAACTTTATGTTTAGTATACCCAAGAACAAATAACCCTCATCAAGATTTTGAGCTGAAATTTATCTATACTAATATTATAAAGCTGAAGAGTTTGTTAGTTTGTTTGAACGTGCTAATCTCAGGAACTACTGGTTCGATTTGAAAAATTATTTCAGTGTTGGATAGCCCATTCATCGAGGAAGGCTATACTTTTTATCCCGGGAAAACACAAGATCCCTCAGGAACGCGGGTGAAACCGCTCGGAAAAGCTAGTAAATAATCATTGCAAGATTTCTACTAAAAATAATTAAAAAGTAAAATATGTTTGGGACCCCATTACCCTACTTATATAATAAATGAGAATGTTTGTGTGTTTGTTTTTCTTACCACTAAACTCTGTAATGGCTGAATGGATTTTCATGAAATTTGGTACACTACATTAGGTCCTCGAAAAGGATATAGGGTATTTTTATCAGTGAAACAGCGGGCAGTGAAAATATTATGTTTTAATTTATAAAGTTATTTTTAGTTAAATAATTCGAGCGTTTATATTAATTGCAGAAGTAAAACCCGTAATATATGCTGGGACCTGCCGGAGTCTGCGCCAAGGAGTCCGATAGTGTTGTACAGCTGCCATCTTGGAGGTGGTAATCAGCTGTGGAGGTACCATACAGTAAGTACATACACCTTTGTAATGGTTATAGGTATATAATTTGTTTTCGGTGAAGGAAAACATCGTGAGGTGGTAAGGTACTACTTAGTCAAACAAGCCTATACAAAGTAAAAAAAAAACCTTTTTTTTCTGACCACAATCTCTCCACGGTAGGGGATGATGTGGCCGAGGGTGGTAACAAGTGGTAAGCACACAAAGGCTAGAACGAACTGGCTCTCAGGTACATCTGCCGGAACACACAGTTGATTTTCAACTTAAGGGTGATAAGCCAGGGAGGTACTACAAAGTATCCTACCACCGTGCTATGGTTTCCTCACGATGTTTTCCTTCATCGATAACTCAAGCTCATTGTAGGATTCGAACTCACGACCATGGCCGCGGCGTCCGACGCCAATGTGAACTTTCTACTAAAACTTGTGTCGGACTTTTGAGACAACCGATCCCACGAACAAATTACTCTGTATTATTACAATATAAATATTCGATTATTACCTAATCACTACCTATTATAAAACAAAGTTCTCCGCCCCGTCTGTCTGTCTGACACCGATTTACATGCTGTTTTCACCAATGGATAGAGTGGTTCTCGAGGAAGGTTTTAGTATATAATTTGTCAAGTTTTTGTATACATTGTCTAAAATATAATGATATTTGTTGGTGGTGTCGGAAAAAATCATGCCGACTGGGAGCTTTTTATTATACTGGGAGCGTAATACCTATAGGTATGCTTATAAAAATTGTAGGCGTATATACTCTGCTACTCGTGCGAAGCCGGGGCGGTAGTGGCTTTTTAAAAATCTACCTTGTAGCTCTATAAATAAAGTTTATTTCACATTACAGGTTACGAAACAAATAAAACAAGGCGACGGTCACAACTGCGTTGAGTACGACATGAAAACCAATGCATTATTCATTAACCGATGCGACATTCGCAACCAAGCCCAGCAGTGGACCGTGGACCAAGTGAACGAAGAGGTGATGGCCACTTGGGACTCGATTGTCACCAGGATCACAGGCCCTATCATTGATAATGATATTGTTTGATACCAAACATTATTTTTCAAAGTGAAAGAGATGTAAAATATGGCAGAGTAATGAGTGTAAATGAGAGCGAAGAATCATATTTTGCGATACGATTTTGGAATTGATAGTAATCGAAAGTAATCTTGAAAATGTCATGCAGCAATGTGACAGCTAAAAATATGTCCTGACGTATAGGTATGTTATAGAAATATGAACCTTATCGCTTTAACATTAAGTTCGTCTGTTGAATTTACAAAAACCATATATTATAAGCTTTTGTGCTTGATCGAAATTTTGATGGAAATATTTAGACCCCGGATATGGACAATGAATATTTTTTTCCGGGAACGCGAGTAAAACCGCGGGAATGTGTAATATGCGTTACTAACGTTTAAATACTTTTTAAAGGCTATTTTTCAATCCCTGTTTAATCTTCGGTTATACTATTCCTCTGTATTTGTACGTAAGTTTTTAATTTCAAATTAATTGCCAGATATATATGGCTATCGAAAAATCAGTCTTAAGGTCTATTCATGTTTGTGAGTTAAAACTATTTTCCATTACAATTATTATTTACTAATCTTATCATGTAATGTCCGGCCAGAAAAATAAAACACCTCGCCATATTGCGGAATTTCACGGAACTAATACGTGTACTGATTTTACCATGAGCTGTCAAAATATTTTCAAGTGGCGCCCTCACGCAGGTTTTTTTATTTCTCTGGTCAGGCTTTAATTATTTACACGTATTTGATACCTTGGTAAATAGAATGATCTGTAATAATGCAACGATTATTTTATCGTATTATGGGGAGACTGACACCCCAGCAAAGATGCTAAAGAGTGGAGTAGAGTTGGCTTTTTCAAAAAATGTGAAAATCTAAAATTGATAGTTTTTAATAATTTTATCCATAAAGGTTGATTAAATAAGGGATATTATTTCTATTTATCTTACTGGTATAAATTAAGTATACAATTATAATAAAAAACGTATAAAAAACATTATACTAGTTCAAAATTATATACTCTGGTTAGTAGACGAACTCAATGAAAAACTAAATGTCTTCCTCATATAATATGTTACAGTATACTTCCAAATAATTGTCAAACAAAACTAGTCTTTATCGATTACGATATACGTTCTAAGTTAACGTTAAAATTGTAACGAAAGAAACACTATACTTCAACATTAGTATTCTAATGTTCTTTTCTTTAATTTAAATATTGTTTAAATTCATGAGAATTATGTATATATTTTTATTTGAAAATATTTTTTGTGTAAACTGTGTCTGTACAAGTGGACGGCACAGAAATTGATTTTATAGTGATAACTTAATGCCTACTTAATATACATCTAGTTAGGTTTGAAATTTCAAAATCACTACCGGATATCAGTGTGTGTAATATTTCTAATCTAATTACATGTACATTTAGGACAGTTCTGTATCGACACGGGCCTTATGCAGTCTGAGCATGAAAGCTTTCGGTAGGGACAGCGATATGTTTTACTTTTGTTATTTTTAATCACAATATACTGGGTGATTTTTTAGTCACTGGCAATGCTTGGAGGGGTGGAAGAACTCATCAATATGATAAACTTTTACTATGGGACCAACTCTTATTTCGCGTAAAATAAAATGGTTGCTTCATACATTTTAGTCAAGTAGATATTGAATTTTTCTATGGAACAGCTGATATTTTTTTCGTAATTTCATATTTAGTCTCATAATAAAAGTTGTTCATATTGATTAGTACTTCCACCCCTGCAAGTATTGCCAGTGACTAAAAAGTCACCCAGTATGTATATTTTATTACTGAGTTTCCTAAAATAACGTTTTTTCGTACTGTCCCAAAAACGTTACTTTACATGTCTGTAAGTTGTATCAAACTCGAAGCAAATCGCAGATGGCGCTGAAATTTTCTCCCGCTAGAGGCGCCACTGTGTTATAACGTAAGCAAATGACGCGATTGGTTACAATGACAAGACGAAACTAATGACACATAAATCGTGGCATGCTATTGGAGAAATTTACGCTGTATTTTGGTGGCGCCATCTACGATTTTCTTCGCCATCTACCTTTCGTAAACAACCCTATTTACACTGTTGCCACCTTTGTTATTTCATCCGTCAATAATAGTGACAGGTATAATTTTTATCCGAATTAACTTATAAGTCTTTTAGAAGTGATGATATTTTGTATTAGTAACTATTAGAATTATAATATTATTGTCTGCTATAAAATTAAAATTGGGAATGTTCTGATGCAAAAAATTGACTTGAAATCCCTTGCTCAGGGCATATTGTTAAAACTAGGACAATGAAAATTATACAAAGGCATTTTTATCTATTTTGCTTCACGTAAAATAAATAGTCGAAATTTATGACGAAGCAATTTTTGTCTACTAATGAATCGAGCATACTTGGTAATTTAATTATAAAGTATGTAAAGTATACTCTGATCATGCGTTAGGAGGCTTGGCAGACGATAAGACGCAATGAGTTCTAAATAAGTCGCTCACCACTAGATGTCGCTATTTTACCATAAAGTCTTAATTTGGTTGTCGTAACAATGTTTAATGGGACCGAAGAGTTCTGGAGTGGAGACCACGGACCGTCAAGCGCAGCGTAGCACGTCCGCTTACAAGGTGGACAGACGACCTTGTAAAGGTCGTCGGAAAACACTGGATGTTGGCCGCCCAAGACCGGTCCTATTGGAGATCCTTAGGGGAGGCCTATGTTCAGCAGTGTACGGACGTCTTGCGGCTGAGATGATGATGATAATGATGATGATGATGAACAATATTTAATGCAGAAGTAAAAAAACGCATAGATAAAATCAGGCTTATAAATTTTTTAAATGTTTGCATTTATGTAATTTTAAATGACTATAGATAATGTTAATATTAAGTTTTATTAATAGCAAATTTTATCATAATATTGTTGATTTGTGTTGTTCGTTACATAAACGTGTGTATTTTAAATAATTCCAATGTGAGACATATCACTAGTTGTATTTAACAGCACTTGTAGACTTAATTAAATTATTTTTCTAATTTGACTCTTTTGTTTATTTTATAAATAATCCCTATTCTCATTGAACTACCCCAGAATCATATCAGATAACATTATTTTTATCGTATATAGAAAACTATTATCCTGTTAGAACAAAACATCGCGCCATCTATTGTCGGGTAGATGTATTATCTACGCGTTCAATTTAAAACTACCTTGTATTGCTAGAAACGATAGCTCCTCAATGTTATGGTTGTTCGCGGGTTTTGTGCATAAATGGCATGTTCTCAATGAATTGAGGGTATTTCATAACTACCTACAGGATTCAGGTAGCAGAAAAATATATATTGCCTGAAGAGAGGATTGCTCTTCGATGTTATGATTGCCTGGTACTCTTGGTTTTATGATTTTTAGAACTACATCGCGCCATCTTTTATCGGGTAGATGTATTTTATCTACGCGTTCAATTTAAAAAATTACCCTGTATTGCTATAAACGATAGCTCCTCAATGTTATGATTGCCTGGTAGGTACTTGCAGGTTTTGTGCATAAATAAATGGCATGTTCTCAATGAATTGGGGAGTTACTTTTCATAATAATAATTGGGTTCCACGTAGTAGAAAATCACCTGAAAAGAGACGATTGCTCTTCGATGTTATGATTGCCTGGTACTTTTGATTTTTTACGACTATAAAAAAAATATTTCTGAAAAATATATTGCTTGTAAAAAGATCCGATTGCTCTTCGATATTATGATTGCCTAGTACTTTTGATTTTTTACGACTAGATTAAATATTTCAATATGCCTTATACCTTGCCTATCGACAGCAGCGAGGGCTTTGAGGATGTTTTCTATATATCATAGTTTGTATTTTTTACTTTAATTGTAAATATGTAAATATTTCAATTAGTTTAGATAGTTTGACTCGCGATTCCTGGAATTCTATTTTTTTGTGAGTAGTTTTGGGACGCCGCGCCTCATTCGCAATTCTAAAGAGGGAACGCTGACTGGGAAGTCTTTCCCGAATCTTGCTCGGCAGCGGCGCAGGCGTTAGTTTCGAGGATTTTCTATAAAAATATTATTATTTGTATTTCATACTAGCTTTTCCGCGCGGTTTCATCCGCGTTCCCGAGGGATCTTGAGTTTTCCCGGTATTAAAAGTAGCCTATAGCCTTCCTCGATAAAAGTGCTATCCAACACTGAAGGAATTTTTCAAATCGAACCAGTAGTTCCCGAGATTAGCGCGTTCAAACAAACTCTTCAGCATTATTATAATGCTTTTTAAATTAGTTTAGATTTTTGTTGTAAATACTTGTTGTAAATCACTAATTATAATTAAAGTACAGTATTCTCGATTTTAGGTTTACCCATCGATAATACGTTATATGTTTGAAAACGATTGCTCTAATAACATGCTTTGGTAGCCAAGTACTTTTCAATTTTATCTACTCAACAATAGATGGCGCTTTGTAAGTGATCTGTGCTTTAAGAGACGATTGCACTTCGATGTTATGATCGCCTGGTACTTTTGAATTTTATTATGATTCAATTAATGTCTAAAGGTGTTGTTGGCCTATGTATGTCGTCCGGTAGTGGACGTCTTGCGGCTGAGATGATGATAACTCTCGGTAAATTGATACGCTGCACTTGTTAATATTGATAAAATTTCTAATTAAATTGATTGGTAGCTATGTAGGTACTATTTAATTCGCTATACTGCCGTATTTCTATAAAATCTGTTCTAAACTAACTTTTTTTTCTTTCAAGACAGGTTTAAAAGATATAGAATTTAATTAAAACAAATTTAGTATATTTTAATATTTTTATTACATATTCCATTAGAATACTTCTATATTTATTATTGTACATGCTTACATCGCCTCTCATAGCACGCACACATCCAAACTAAACTGAGTAGACTATCTATACACATCCAGAGTATTCTTTTATGGGGTCTATGCACCGTATCTACAGTAGTACAAATTAAATACAGTACGAGGAAATCAGTTCTACATTATAAATGCATTTCGTGAAGTTCGCATTGAAGCTTTCTAAAAAAATCTAGAAGCTGACTTGTCTATGGGTATGCTTGTTGATGGTATGACCACAGTGCAGAAACTTCTAACAGTGGTTCAATAAGTTCACTGCTACTAAGTTTTTTGCTATGTAATGGGCGTGACAGTTAATTACACGACCGTAAAAAAATCAACTAAACCGCCTTATAAGACTAAAAATAATTTTGGTGTTGTTTGAGATTCTTATAAGACGGTTTAACTGATAAGTAGTTACAGAAAGTTTGTATTCTACAATGTGTTTGTTTGTCATCCTGATATAATACATTTCTTCGTATTTCTAAAAATCCTTAACCGTTTACATTACATATAAATAATCCAAGCGTAAAGATATGTACAATATTTTTACAGATTACATTCTCGTTTTAAGTACCTATTTACAAATTAGAATTCTTTATACATTATAAAAAAGATAACTATACCGCTCTAGTAAATATCACCGCGAAATCAATAACTACATTCACAATAGAATAGTATATATATTATTATTATTAATTAATTTAAATAAAAATTACACCTTAAAGTTACTAAATAAAGGATAAGACGTATTACATTACAATGTATTGCTTCGTTTAGTCACATTTTGCAAAAATATCACCATCGCGCGGATCTGCGGGCGGCAAACCCGGGGAGTATCCATAGATTCATAATTTTCCCTTCACTATATTTTTTTTTGTAAAAAATATTATCCACCTAACATATCCGCTCACTCAGTCAACTAGCATTAAATTAGTACCTCTAACACAGAATAGACACCACAATTTAAATGATACACATTAATGGACATATACTATAAATACCTACTTTTTTTAAAATTACATTCTCTTCGCTTCTCGCTAACTTACAATTAAAAAAAACGTTCACAAATTTCTTTTTAATGTGACTGCGTGACATGATTTTTTATTACATAAATAAATGCATTTCATTCTTAAAAAAAGAAACGTGACAACGTGACGTCATGTAACGAGCTTAGGTACGAGTATACCCATACTCCCATAGTTATTTCACACACACTGTTACATTAACTAGTTCAGTCTATAAGAAAAACATGCAGCGATATAAGTCAGCGAGAAGATGACCCTAAACGGTATTTGTATGTAAGATCTACTCATCGATTATTGCACAACACATGCAGATAGTACGTATTTTATGTTCTCTGTATTTTAATTATTAATTTTATTTGTCTATTTTTACTTTACGAGGCCGTTCTACTGTTTATGGGATAGTGTTTTATACAACTTAGGTAGAACTATGTCACTCGGAACGAAATATTACTGCTACACAGAAATGTATGTAGGTAGTATCTAAAACGTAATGATTACTTTGTCTGGTCTCTGCAAATTTAATGAGACAAGCCATAATGTTACCAGCTAAAATAAATTTATTAGACAAGGAAGAGGTCATTTAATTTGAAGAGTCAGACGCGCATGGGATATATAAACCATATAAAATTATTGCTTATATAGTAATAGTATTGCGAAGTAAAAAAGACCTTAGGTCTATACACTTAAAAAGGACAAGAACAACTACAAAATATTAGTTTTTATTTACAAATACCTAAATGTATGGATAGAACGAAATATTTGGCTAAAACGTGATAGGAATACATGGTTCTGTGATAAATTATAAATTCTATGTGATGTTACGTATAGTTTATATGGGATTAATAATTGTTTAAAATTCATATAAAAATTAAATAATAATTATAAAATGTCGTAAAAAATTGTGATAGCATTTGAGTATTTTTTGTTTCGCTTTAATTATTATGCTGAGTTTGTATTATTATTAAGTTTCATTTTTTATTTATTTATGACTCCGTACCCTGTAGTGAGTTTTTCGAGATTCGTATCAGTCCAACGAGAAAAAGTGACAAGATTAAAAAATAAAGCTAAATTATTAGGGTATTAACCGCCTAAGTACATTGAGAAAGCAATTAACTTAAACATAACTTGTCCGTTGATTCAGAGTCACAAGAAACACCGTACCAATCATTCGATACTAAATTAATTATTATTTTAATCTACCGTCAGACATACCGATCACAAGAGCTTCGTCCTTATCGAGGCATATGAAAACACCTTCAGTCCTATAAAAAATAGTAAGAACTAAAATCTTACTACGAACGCGGGAACGGCTATCTCGTCGATGACAGTTACCGTGTTCGACATTCAAAATGGCGTCGTATGGCACGTTTAGTGAAGTCACGAGCGGTGTCGCGCGCGGCCGCTCTTTCTCCGTTTCCGCCTCCCGTCGCGGACGAACACGATGTTGGCGGGGTCGTCCGCCAGCTGCGGGTATTTGGACACTGAATGGACATCTCTGGCCGCCCACCCGTCTACGATTCCGTGGGAGATGAGTTCTTCTTTTTCTTCTTCGGTCCAGGACCCTCTCCCCTCCCAGCCGGCTGCGACTAGAGCCTTCTCCCTCTCCCACGCTCTGGCTGCTGCTCGTTTGTGCGCGTGCTTGAGGAGTTTGATCCTCTCTTGAGCGGGGTCGACACCATAGCGGAGGACTATGACGGCTTGAGCTGAACCTTTACCAACCGCGTGCACTCTCACCTGAAAATGAGAAATTGGGTGTTATGTAAAGATTTACCACACGCAGTACCTAGTGCGTACTTGCTTTATTAGAATTTTGAACGATTAACTAACGAGTAGTTTGATTTGATCTAAATATAACACTATTAATTTGATAATAAATATTACCTCCAATCCCTGATCGTTCGTCTCATCTTGCGACACGTTGAACTTGCCAGACAGCCTCCTCAACTCCTCCATATCATCCCGGATCTTCAACGAATTGTCCTTCACAAAGTAGAATACATCTTGATCGTGAATGCTGAAGTGCACATCTAGGAAATAAGAATTGTTGAAGACAGTCGTGATGACGTCCTCTACCACACTATTGGCACCATCTGCGACGCTTATGTAAGCTTTGCCATCAACTCTTGAAATTAGAACTCCTTCGCCGAATACCCCGCGTTTGTAAGACACTCGTGGTAGAAGGTTTCTAGTGATCGGTTCCATTTTCAGCAGTGGTGTTGGTACGAAGTCGATGTCTGATAACTTGTCATTTACCTGAAAATACACAAGGTTTAATATACATACCTATCACTGAACAACAGTTATGCTAATCCTAACTAATATTATAAATGCGAAAGTGAGTTTGTTTATTTGTTTGTTACCTTTTCACACCTAAACTGCTTAACCGATTGCGATGAAATTTGGTACGCAGGAAGCCTATAGTATGGAGAAGAACATAAGCTACTTTTTATCCCGGGAAAATACAAGATCCCTAGGGAACGCGGGTGAAACCGCGGGGCGGAAGCTAGTAAAGTATATGTTTTAGCTAGTTACTGAAAATAATTTACCTTTTCATTGATACATTGTAATCCAGACATAACTCCGAAGTCAGGAGCCAACTGAGGTGCAGTCACTGACGTCATCGGCTGGAAGATCATATCCGTGATATACTTCGAACCCATCATCTTATTCAGGTCATAGCCATAGAGCTGCAGCCAGCTACCCAAGTTCGTCATATAAGGAACATACTGGTTCTTATTTATCGGATCGTTATTCTTAAATCTGTAGATAAAGATGTCAGTCGGAAGACTCAATTTGGTAGCGAGGTGTTCCCAACTGGGTGTCATCCATTGGCCAACTACAGGGTCATATAATCGATTTTCCAAATATACCAAATTGGTGTTGTAGTCGAATATTCCTCCATGGAAGTCTACTGGAACGTAGAAGCCTGGATTGGTGTCTTTGACGATTTTACCGAAAGGACTGCGTTTGATTTCTTTGATTATTTCTCCGTTGACGTCAAAAACAGCAAGTGGAGAGCCATTGTGGTCTGTGGCTACGTAGAACCTTTGGTCTTCTGTTTCGATAGACGTCAAGAAATCTCTTTGGTCGTAGAGGAATCGGACAGTCTTTTCAGTCTTCGGGGAATGCATGTGAGTGATGAGGTTGGGAGTTTGTGGGTTTGTGTAGAAGAACTGAGTTATGTTATTCTTATCGTCTTTCCAAGCGACCAATCTGCTTCTATCATCATAGAAATACCACATCTGGAACTTATCCCTTTCGAAGGCATGCACGAATTGGCCTCGAGAATTGTATCTGTATTTCTGTTCACCACGTCGTATAACAAAACCACGGCCATCGTAGCTGCTAAATTCGATATCTCCGTATTGAACAACTCTATCGCCAATGTCGTAGCCTAAATAACGTTTATCTCCGTGTTCAATAACACCAATGACGTTGCCATTCTCATCATACACGTATTTCCAGTCGTCCTCAGATCCGACAACTTCCATTAAGTGTCCGTCATAGTTGTAGCTGATTCGTTCGTTAGATGACGTGTCACCGATCATCATCTTCTTCGTTTTAATTCGATTCCTTACGTCATATTCTAATTCGAGACGGAATACGTCGAAGGACTTAATATTCATAAGAACAGTCTTTATTCTGCCGTGATCGTCGTAGTCTGTGATCGTGAAGTACTGTTTACTCGTATCCTGCATAACAGATCGGTTGAATGTATTCCTGTAAATCCTCAAGTCACTAACTCCTTCTAGGATACCAAGGTTTTGGTTATACTTAAGTCTTAGTTGCGGCATTTCCTTGCTATTGATGATGACATCAATTGTAGAAAGCCTTGCGTTGCCATCGTATTGGTACTTCAAGTGGGCGTTGTTCAAACCACTCTTGGAGTTGAATTTCATCTTCTCGTCTTTCAGTATACCAGCGTGATATTTATAATCTTGTTTCAGTTCGTAATCAGGATCTGTGATTTCAACGTTCTTTACTAGGTGCGTGTTTTCGTGGTACACATAACGTATGGCAGATGCTCCTGCTAATATTGTTTCCAGTTTCCCTGTGCTATCGTATACGTAAAGGATTTTGCCAGATTGGTGAGGGAAGATCTTCGCTAGGATATGTCCATCATCGTTATACAGGATTTCATAAGGATGTCTATTCATAGGTGAGAAGTATTGGTACTTAAAATAGCCTAATGACGTCATAAGAGCGAATGTATGGATGTGACCTCTAGGAGTAGTTAAGTTTTGGAGTGCGCCAGAATCGTCATAATCTAAAAGATAGTCGCTTCCTCTAGGCGTGGTTACTTTCAATGGTAGACTTGTAAACATATCTCTGAACGAGTAAGCTAAAGATGAACCATCTCCATAACGAATCTCATGTAGGCGTCCTGCTCTATCGAAGCCGTATGTTTCATTCAGATCTCCCCAGCTCCATCTTGTCAATCTATTAAACCTGTCATATTCCAGTTCAACTTCGGCAAATATTCCATTTCTAGGTCCCAACTTAACTGGTCTTGCTGTTCTATCATAAGTAACATTCAACAGTTCCACTTTATCATCCATGAACACAGCAACTGTTGACGTATCTCTATCATATTCCAGTGTTAGAAGATTCTCACCATTTACTCTGAGCTTGCGACCAATTTGTAAAACGGCCTTGGTGCTCTTCCTTTTGTTCGATAACAATCTGCGCAAGAAGTATCGCCATTCGAATCGATTCGCCAAATCACCGCCCACTTCTGTTTTCTGCTTAGCTGGCACTGGATAACTCTCACCAAGTATAGGGTCGATTTCTGATAAAATCGTGTATGGAACTGTATCAGTTGAAATAACATGACCCCAAGGCATAATCGAAGAGATACTTCCATCTGTTGTTATAATAGTCTTCTTCTCAGCTTCTCCGACTTTCGTATTCACTGATGATCCCTTGATTAGTATAGATACGGGTTTTCTATTATTTTCGCTTACGCGTACAGTAGCGCCTTTGAGACTGAGATCGAATGTTAAATTGATTATACGTCCAGTTGGAGTTACTGCTGATGTTAATCTTCCGAATTCATCGTATTTGTAAATGTAGCTTCTTCCTGTACTGTCATACTTGGCTTTGAGTAAACCAGTTGTGCCGTGGTAGTCAAATGTCATATTGAAGTTGTCCGGTGTTCTCAGTTCTTGAAGCATCTTCATTCTGGACATCTTAAGTCTGCATTTCTGCCCCTTTGTATTTTCTATTGAGTTCACGAGGCTTGAATAGTCTCGCAGTAAGAACACTTTATTACCAGCAGCATCGGTCACTGTACTAAGTTTTCCATTACTAGTATTGACTGTGTACATGAATACGTAGTTATTTTCGCCAGTTAAGATGTTCTTCGTTGTGACATGTTGGCCAAATCTATTGAAGATGTAAATCTCTTGAGTATCAGGTGAATATATCTCGTACTCTCTCGATCCACTTGCATCTGGTATACTAGCCATTACCGAACGAATTCTATAGTTAGCTTGATCAGCTATATGGACAATACCATCTGGACTGACAATGACTGCAGAGATAGTGTTGAATTTGGAATTGGAAGCTAAGAAATGATCAGCTTCGAAGCAATCGCATCCACGTTCTAAACAATTGCATTTAGACTCTGCGCCGGCATACAGAGAAATCTTTCCATCAGTTGTAATCAAACGTACTCTGTTAATCCTTTGTGAATCACTTTCAGCAACAAAAAGGTCTCCTGCTGCACCAAAAGCAATACTTTGTGGCATAACCAGCGTTGCATACGTCGCTAACTCCATGTCGTATCCAGTCAGAGGTGATGGGCAATGTAGCGGTCTGCCGGCAATAACTTTAACTCTACCGTCTGGAGCCATTTGCAGAATCATATGATCATCAATAATATGGAGACTGTTATCTAGAGGGTTGATGGCAAGTTCTGTCGGCCATCTTAGATGTACCTCTTCGACACTTAAGGTGCCTTCACATGGGATCGGTTTCCAATGAGCTCTGTGCATGTGGTTTCCAATGACGGTAGTGATAATGCCATCTCTATCGACCATTCGAATGTTCGTTCCATCAGCGAAGTAAAGAACGTTATCGACAGATACGGCGACTCCTTTCGGGTAGGCTAACTTAGCGTCTCTTGCCAAGGCTCCGTCTCCACAGTGAGCCTCATCTCCCGGCAGACATCTCTCTCCGGAACCAACAACAGTTTCCCAGTTGCGTTCGGGGTCGCTATAGTCCTCAGTGTTGCGGACTTTAATGATCTGATGGGATTCGGGATCTGAGATGTAAAGGGTTCCATCGAGGGGTGATAGGGCCATGTGGTAGCGGTAGGACACTCGAGTGGCACTGGGAAGAAAAAAAAGGTTCTCGTAAAATATATCTCGAGAACGAATATTTCGGACTTAGGATCGGCAAATATTAGAATTGATCGAAATAGAATTATGAATACTAGTGAATAATTAATTATTACTTTTCAAATCATTTATATATATAACATCTACAATGATGAAATTTTAAGATCTAGAATAGAAAAGAACTCTATCTATACGTATACGTTAAAGTTATTTTATAAAGATCAAATACTAACTTGAGCTTAACGACCGTCCGCACCGTCCCGTCGGTGGCGATCTTCCGGACGAGGTTGAAGTCCCCCACGTAGATGGCCCCGTCGGGCGCGGCGGCGAGCGCGACGGGCGCCAGCAGCCGGCTGCGCGCCGCCGCGCCGCCGCACGCCGCGCCGCACTCCAGCTCGCGCTGCCGCCCGTCGCCCAGCGTCGTGATGATCAGCCGCGGCTTGTGCTTCAGGTAGATGTTCGTGCCGTCGCCTTTCTGGAGTATGCCTGGGGGAAAGCGTAACACCTAGCGTTTAGGACGTGATATGCGGGGAAAGTTGCTTCGCGACCGATGCCCATCGAAAAAATAATTATTGGAATTATTTGAAAGATATGAAGGTCCCGAAAGATGTATAAAATTTTAATTGACGTCTCCGAATTATTAGCCGATTTATAATCGACGCCCAGTTTTAGATCTAAAAACGTGAAACTTTCCGGGCTGTTCGATATTTGAACGATTATTTTGTTTTTCGACCCGATTCTTATATAAGTGGTAGTTTCTTACCTTCGTGGAAATTATAGCGATGATGTATATCCAAATTCCATCCACCGACATCGGATATACTCATATCGTGCCCGCTCAATTTCGTCGTCTGGACATTCCAAATGATATCCTTACAATCGGTGTATTGGTAGCCGACTTTGACCAGCGCCGTGGTCACTCCGTACACTCTCTGTTTATACACGTTCAGTCTGTTCCATGGATATGTAAACTTTATCACCGGGTCGGCTTCGAAGGTCTTCTCGAAGAGTATACCGTCGATGGTGATTCGAAGGTGTATCAAAGCCAATGTTGGCGGCACCTTCTCTGGAGTCAATTGGAGCTGAATTGTTGAGAGGTATCCGGCTGCTCTTGAACTGTGGTAGACCAGGTTGAGGCCCGTGCCTGGTATTTGAAGACTTTCTTGGACCACCTGGAAGTAATCGGTAGATTAAAATAATACCAGGAGTTTATCATATTTTTTTCTTTTACATTCGCAAACTCAAACACCTTTAGGGTTTATTCGGCTTAAATTGTACTCTAACGTTGAAAATCTGTCGCCAAACACTCTAACTACCGGAAGGCAGCAGCAATTGAGATCGCGTTCTTTGCGACCACCTTCGGCCACACAGGCCTATACTTAGTAAAAGTAACAAATACAATACATATATTTCCTATAAAACCCGTGCAGGCCTCTTTTATAACTTAAAAGGGTGTCAAATAGATCACCTATACAACTAATGTCAGTATACACACCTGTGACTCAGCCAGTATAGCACTCTTATCAGGACAAGCTCCCTGGAAGCCGTGCTTCCACGTGGCCAGCACCACGGGCTTCATGGCGTCGTAGTCGTGCGCGAGACACGCCTGCGGCGGACCCATGCCTCCCTTCTCATCAGCTGTTGTCATCATCACCTCGTCGATTATCACCACCTGGTGATCATCATTTAGTTTTAATATCCTACATATTATACATTTTACAGATGACTCATGATTACACCTCGTGAAGAAGGATTGTAGTTTATTATTAAACTATGTCTAAATGGAGCAAAATGAAGTCGGATAAAAATTAGTCAAAAATCTATGACCACGCGATGCCAGGACATTTAGAATACTATGTCTGTATCTAGCTTGCATAAACTGTAGATTTTGATCAAAAATATTTATTACAACTATGAGTAAAAGCAACATTTTTTTAAATGAATATTGGCGAATAATACAGAAGAAACATAATGTTTTATTTTATATACGAGAGAGAATAGATAATAATTATACCTGGTCCTACGTAAATGAATGTCCCCTTAATTAAATAACTCATGTATGAATTAGTGATTTTACTTGCATATAAAACGAGGCTCGCGTCATAAAAACAGGTAAACTATTAATGTTTAAGAGCCTCATAATTGAGACGTAAAAATGTAAATGCCTCTTTAATCGTCACTTCGCATGTTCTCGTGCAAAAAATAACTTCAAAATTGCTTTATGCGAACTTTGCTCGAAGTACTTTGACTTTTGAAGACTACATCAAACATGAGTCTCTAGGTACCGCGTCATGTAGCGAAGTAATGATTTATTATATTTGGAAAATCCTGTATTAAATATAAAAATAAACTGGTGGATTCTTAATTTCAGAATTATTTCTTAAACGATGTCGGATAATAATGCAAGCAAAATTATTTCTACTTAAAAATATCTAAGTTAGAGATACAAAATGCTTTAATACTGCGTAACTTCATTTAAGTTTAGAAGATACATTTACTGTTTTACATTTTCATGATAACAGCTTACCACCAAGCGGGCCGTATGCTTGTTAACCGACTACGTGTTTTTTTTTGTTTATTTTATAAGCCCATCCATCTACATACCTCATTCCAAGGTACGAAAACAACATGTGTCGACCGTTTAAAAGGTGCTCTTCCGAAGTGCAACGTCACAGCCCCCCCTCCGTTCACCAGCAGATCAAACCAGCCATCATCCCTGGTCAAGGTGAAGCCTTCGAGTGGCGTTGACGTGGAGACTCTGACACCGACGAGACCAGACCCCAGTGACGTCACCACACGTCCTCTGATCACGGCTGAGCGGCTGCAATTGGTGAGGATGTTGATGATGACACAGATTATCTAACAGTTGGAACTTTTGATATAGCAAGAGATTTATGATTGGAGAAAGATGCTATTTCTGGTGTAAATTTCAACAAGGTGTAGCTTTAAGTGAATAATCAACTTTATTAGGTACACCCGTATGTAAATGACATGTTAATTGATTGTAGTAAAATACAAGAGGATAATAGGTTTGGTCATAGATAAGAGTCAAAAATTTGCTACAAGGGAATTGGCTCTACTGTTATTCATAATAGGGGAGCACAAAAATCTTTTCGTGGATTGGAATATCGAGATGCTATGATCGTGCTGAATACTTTGTGATTTAAGATAATGTTACTATTTCTATACGTAACATTAGTCTACAATATAAATCTAATTCTCTAACGAAACCTTCGTACTACTCGTTTGGCTAATTTTGATTAACCATCCTTCAACCATACTACATCTTATATAACTACCTACATATAAAATATTTTCCGAGATGTCATATCATTGTGAATATATTAATTATAAATAGAAAGCGTAACACAAATTCACAGGACACAATAATAGGTTACTATACACACAAATACAACAATATCACGAATAACATGCAAACATTCAATGTATAATATTATATTGATACTATAAAATATTTTGCCAATGAATTATATATATATAAAAATATAGATAATGGTGTAGATATAGTCTAAGTTAAACGTACACATAATCCCAATTCGGATTCATATATCTTACCTCGTATTGAAGTGGTTCCAAAACATACTGCGCAGCGTTAGAAAACCGAGAGAAATGACATAGAATGAGTAATCATTACTTTATATATTGTTAATTTAGAAGAGGAAGTCAGTAGCGTTGTTAATATATGTGTAGTTAAACATGCAAGTGCCAACTGTTTAGTATTTCACCTAGAATTTATCAAAAATAAAACAAATAAATATAAGATTAGTTTTCACCATAATTATGTGTAAGGAAAAATAAAAAAAAGCTTTGCGGAAACACTTTAGTAAATAAAACATTAGGATTGACTGGGGCACAACATTGCATATCTTATATAACAGATATTTTTAGTATATTCTTCATTGTTAAACCTGATAATTACATATTATATGACATAGAACAGTAAACGGTGAAAAAAACTAACGGTGGAAAGAAGAAAAAGACAGTTGAAGAAATTTGTTCACAAACGGATGCGATAGAAGACTCTCAATTAAATTCACAATTTATAATTTCGAATCACAATTGTCTCTTTATTCCTTGCAATTTTTTGCACCGAGTACTGTAAAGGATCAATCAACAAAGGTGTGTTAGTAAACAATGTCAACAGATTCTTCCTTAATAGTAACGTTTAACATCAAACATTTAGTCTCACCTCTCGTTGAAGGTCTCCTGTTTGGCGTAGTTTTGGAGGCTACCTTCATCAATGAGGAACTTCATTCGATCAAAGAACGAAGCTGTGATGGAAGGCGGTTGTTTTCTGAGGAGAATATCCGTCGGTTTCGGCGATGACACACACAGCTGGCTTCCTTTGCAGGCGGGGTGTTGACAGCATTCCGGATCTTCGCAATCGACCAAACCATCTGGATGGAGTGCATAAAAGAGAAGTTAAGGAAGTATTTAACAAGTAATATGCTTAGGTCACTATCAGATAAGAAAAGTGTAGAAAGTGTGGTTTACAGTACTTAGTCAATAAACTAAAACGATCTCATTACGTGCGATGATTTAAAGTAAGTCTAGGTTTTAAAATTGCTTCGTCTCTTTTTGTGACATGAGTTTTACTTGTCTTGCTTCAAATCATCAAAAATAAAATAAATAAATAAATAATCCCTAATATCCTACCTTTGTCATTATCCTTGGAATCATCACAGATCTGTTCCTTCAAGGTGGTACAATCAGGGCCGTCCCAGCCGTCGAAGCACTTGCACTCCCAATGTCCGTCGTTAGCGACGCGGCACTGGCCGTGGCCGGCGCAGCCGCGGGGGCAGCCCTCGAGCGTGCAGTGGCGGCCGTTCCAGCCGGAGACGCAGAGGCAGGTGCCGTTCTTGCACTGGCCGTGGTCGCTGCAGCGCGCGTCGCACAGCCGCGCCGTGCAGTACTCGCCGCTCCAGCCCGCCGCGCACGCGCACGCCTCGCCCACGCAGCGTCCGTGCGGCCCGCACTCCAGGTCGCACACCTCTGCGCAACAAACCAACATAACTATTAACATATCTTTATTTGACTGACAACATTCAATAACTAAAGACCTCGTTAGACAAGAGTATCCAAAATCAAAGTATGTATATGTAAAAAACAATGAGAATCTAGCATGCCTTATAATAAGTGTTCAGAACTTGGTACTTCTATAGTCGGATTCCAATAGTCTCCTATGCCTTTTCTGAATAAATGGATGAATCTATGCAACTTAAGAAAAATTGTGCTCCATAAATGTCATAGTTTTAGTGGATTAATTCAGTACGCACACCGAATCTTAGCAAAACTATTTCAGCTTTAATTTTCTTATCAATAAAAATTAAATAAATAAACAAAAGTAACGCACCTTTGGAACAGTCTTCACCGGACCACCTAGTATGACACGTACATGTCTGAGTATCGACATCGAAAGTCCCATGTCCTGAGCAATCCGGTAGACACTGCAACGCATCCTTGTCCATGGTTGCACAGTCCGCTCCTTTCCATCCTTTCTTGCAGACACAAGCACCATCGATGCAGAATCCGTGGCTAGAGCAAGTCGGGTGAGGGCAGTCGATGTCTCCACAGAACTTTCCTTTGTATCCTCTAACGCACGAGCATTTACCATTGATGCAGTGCCCATGGCCGTTACAATCTGGGACTTCGCATTCATCGTGGCGTAAGGAACATTCCTTGCCTTTCCAACCAGGGTTACATTGGCACTCTCCATTGATGTATTCGCCCCTTTGACTGCATAAAACTGGACATACGCCTGGAATATTTAATTGGTTAGTAACATTCGATTTTTGAAAATTATGAAAATGATTCTAAATGTATTTTAAAAGACAACAAAAAATAAGACAATAGATATTAAAAATAAGTTACTTTTTTGTGTGATATCCTGTAAAATGACTAGTTTATGTTAGTTTTATAGTTTACTTACTTTCACTGCAGTCGTCCCCACCAAACCCTGGCTGACATTGGCAATGTCCCATGAGACACTCGCCTTTCCCGGAACAACCATTAGGACAGTTATGTGTCATGTCTTCGGCCACTATCGCTATAAAAGAGATTTCTTGAGGATCACCATCGTCGTTGTACAGTGATAAGAACCAGTGGCCTTGCTCCATATAATGAGTTACTTCTTTCTTGACTGACGGCTGTAAGTTATGGCAATTATAATAAGACACAAATTGCAATGATTTTGTCATTAAATGGAAGTCCTATATTAGAAAATGTTCAAAGTGAATTTGCAACTTACTTGTGAAGCTCTCGTAGTTCTTGCCTTAAATCCGCTCAAAACTTCCAAGAAATGGTATTGAGTGTGTGTGGGTAAAGCGTTCCGCCTCGCATAGACACCTATTGACGCCCCCCGAGGGATCATGTAGTCGAATTTCAAGTAGGCAGCAATAGACTGATAGAACTGCATGTTCCAGTAACTATATGGAGGGATTTCTTTTGATAATTTTTCACCTAAAGTAATTTGTATGAATGTCGTCCCGTCTGGCGGGAAGGATTGGGCGGGGAATGTTCGCGCACCTAGAAAATTATTAAATATTAGAATTATATTCAGTGGTCAAATCATACAATATCTCGCAACAAATCATGCGACAATGTGATGAGTTGTTAAAAATCTGCATACGTCACTATAACTACAAAATTTATTCATATATACAAATAAAGGACCCAAAGTAAAATTAAAATGTTAAACAAAAGAAAGCACATGCTATTGAAAATTTTGCTGTAACCCAGTACCCATTACTACACCATGCATATTAGTATGTTAGACACAGTATAGTTCTGTACAGATTCCCTGACCGATGGATTTTGGTGATCGTTAGTAAGTTATCACTGATCGTATTCAAATTCAATGACCTCACCTTCCAATATAAGAATGGGTGGAGGGATAACCTTTGGACATACGCATGGAGTTGCTTTTGTTGGGACAATCTCCGTTTCAGTTTCAGTCGTGAGTTCTGTTGTCACATTCACGGAATCAGTCGTTGATACAATTTCACCTTCAGTGGTAGCTTCTGTATCATTTTCCGATGTACTTACATATTGTGTTGAACTTGGTTCTGTGGTACTCTCACTAACAGACTTATTAGTTGATGATTCTGCAGCAGTTTTATTTGAAATAGTGGATGTGGTTTTCTCTGTATAATCATCATAAAAATCATCTGTAGTATTCACATCACATGCTGGACAGGAACATTCACAACCACCACCCCACACTGGTTCTGCTTTTTTTGTTGTACTTGTACGTTCAACTATCAAGGGTTTATTGAAGTTGGTAGGTTGTGTCGGTTCTATATCCATGGGAGTGATTTTTACAGTTGGTATCTCATTTGTATCACCAATTGTTGGCAGTTTAACTGTTAACGAATAAAGCGGTTTGTAAGATGAATCCTCGGCACTGTCAGTGGATATCGTCATGTTAATCAACATATGTGTTGGGTTAGTTGTTAAGTCCACAGTTTTTGTTTCAGTATTTACAGATTTTGTTTCTACGACCGTTTTATCAGTAGTGGTCGTTGTATTTATAACGAGGTTATTATTAGTTACTATTGGTGTTGGTGTTGTCACAACGTGCTCAATTGGTGCCAATATACTAGTAGTGACAAGGTTTGTACCCTCGTTAGTTTTGCTTGTTGTAGGTGATACAATTTGATTGTTAGTTGTATGTACATTTGTAGTTTTTACTACAATCTTTTCAGTCGTGCTAGTTTTATTTACTTCAAGGTTATTAGTCACAGACGATAATGGCGATGTCATGATATGTTCGATAGCTGATATCTTATTGTTAGGGGCATGTGTTGAAGTCTCCGTTGATTTATTGGTTATAGGAAATTCAGATGTTATTGCGGTAGTTATGACTTTAAGCGGTATGGAACTATCAGTTTCCATGATCTCAGATGTTGTCTCTACATCAATAGTGCTTGTGCTTGTTTGAGTATGGTTAGATGTACTTTGTACACTTTCATAGTGGAATTTTTCTAAATTATTATCAATTTCAGCAGATTCATTGGGTATATGTAAACCTTCATTTATTTCTCTCAACCTTGTTAGTAACTTCACATATTGAAGTTTTTGGAATCCGTATGACATGCCCGAATCACCTTGCATATCTTCAGGGTTGTAAGCAATGTTATTTTTATTAATTCTTATGGGTGTTACATTTTTATCAGTGACAACGATTTCAGGCGGATGGTCGATGTGATCGTTAAAAGATTTAACAACTTCACTAACACTATTATTTGTTTTAATGACTGCTTCAGTAGTAGATTGTGTAGTTTGTTCCATGATTGTTTTATTACGCGGTTCATCAAGCTTAGTGTTATTCGTGAGATTACCATTGTTAACCGTATTATTGATATTGCTAGATATAGAAGCATTAGCACCCTCCCGGCTGTCTTCTTTTGACTGAGTGACGCCAGACGTCTCAGCAGCTGACTCCACACCATGCACTAAGCTAATATTGTTGATAGAAGGCGTAGTGATTAAATCATGCATATCTACAGCAGTGGAAGTGTCCGTGGAAGAAACAGAATTAACAGATGAAGCATGCCCGTCTATACTTCTACGTGGGCGGGAGTGTTCCTCGTTACCTGAGCCGGTGGAAGGTGAGCTCTGGTGTGGTCTCGAGAGAGATTTGTTACTCGACTCCAGTGTTGTTGCTTTGGATGATGGGAACGTCTCTGTAGATTCGGCAACTAGTACTGTACATGCTTTAGAGTTTTGATATGACCAGTTGACAAAATATGAGGCTGTGGACAAATAAGAGCTTGTTAGAATAATAGTATACCAACACCTAAGAATACTTTAGTGCACCTTACAAATACTGTAAGAAACATATCAGTTTAATGAATTGTAGACAAAATATATTAAAATTGATTACACTCACCAGACATATAAGAAGCGATGGCTAAAAGAATAACGAAGAGTATTATGAACACTATAGCAGTGCACTTCCAAGAACACCTCGATGAGAGGCCCTTCCTGAAGTGGAACCGTGAGGCTGCTGGGGGGAAGTGTGAGGACCTCAGGTTGTTCCGCACTGGTAACACCGGGACTGGCGCACCGAACGCTGGGTGAGACCTGAAGTCGAATAATGAAGTTTTTATAACCCATATGCTCATTTTCACTTCACCCATTCCAAATCTTAAACAACTAAGGGAATTTTAATATCTGTTCTGTTCTACCACGTATAGAATGACAGATTGCTAAATCAATAAAGTTTTAATTCTGCATATATTGAGTCTAAAACTATCAGCAAGAATTACAGTAGAGGAGATTGATGTTAAGTAGTGAAAATTTTCGTTATTAATGATTAGGCAAATATTTTTTGACGAAATGATAGCTCAGTGGTTGTGATTTCAAATGCCGTGACAAAGGTCGAGGGTACGAATCCTACAATGAGCGTGAGCTTTCATGCTTTCAGAGACATAGTATCGTGAAGAAACTATAGCACGGTGGTAGGGTACTTTGTGCTCGCCTGATTGGCTACCACCCTCAAGTTGAAAATTGGTCGCCACCTACCGGTGTGTTTCAGTAGCATACCCACATTAGTGAGATTATGGTCAAACAAGGCAATACATAGTAAAAAACGAATTCTAACCTGTCGTTTCTATCCATCCTTTCGAGGGTGCTCTTGTCCTGCTTCCCCGGACTACTGCACGATGAATTAGATTTATAGTCCATAGACGGATTCTTTTGGATGTCCCCTGAGATATAAATGGGTGGTGATTAGTTGATTTGCTTTTGTTACCTTATTATTTACTCATTGAATTTTGATCTGATTAATTAGAGTTTTACAATGTAGTGTTGCGTCACTCGTTACAATTGATTTTTAGCATTTAGTTTATTAGTAAAAGTCGTAATAAATTGAGTACTTTTGAGACGATCAATCTATGGAACAAATGTCTTAATACCCGAAGAAGGGCTTTTAGCTTTATCCCAGAAAAATATTTTTCATCTGAATTACATAATAAAATTGTACAAATTTGATATGACGGGATGAATGCTTCTTTCATAATTTGCAAATATGATCGTACAAGATCATTTTGGTATATCATCCAAATAAATTTAAATTTTCTCAATACATCTCTTATAGCTATGTCTTATTCTAGAAAAAATTGAGAAAAAGGTTCTAACATTCACCTGAAGGCACGTAGAAGTTCCCAGAGGGTGTCCGGACGAGGCACGAGGGCTCGAAGTCAGCTAAGTCAGCCGGGTTGCCGGTGATACGGCCATTTAGCCGAGACATTGTCGGGTTTCTCGGTGGCACATCGGGTGGCAACCGCGATCCTTCGAGCAGACAACCTGAGGACAAAGAAAAACTAAATAAGTGAAATGGCAAAAATTTATAAACCGGGAAACTGAATCTTACTAAAGTGATATTTCAGTATTTTTTGTATATTTTTCAAATAGAAGCTCTTGTTTAGATTAATGTTGGTAATAATATGTAGCCGCTGGCGAATCTTGGAATTTCGCATACATCATAACCTTATGATTTATATCGATATTTCTTAGAACTGAAAAATTTTCTATAGTTTTTTCCTGTTATACTTATAGGTTGGTTAAGGCTTTACTGTGGAATAATCAAAAATTATGGAGGATATTGTTTAGAAGCAAGAGCACAATGTCTCGTTGAGAACACGTAATTAATTTCTCGATAGGTACTAAATGTAAGGGAAACAACTAATTGTTACGTAATGAGCCGCGTTATTTGTAAAGTTAAAGGCTTTAACAGAATTAATCAGCGTGGTACCGCGGCGGTAGCGCAGGCATTAGGCAACGGGAAAAATTTAATTAATACTATCTACGAAAATTTACAAGTTGAAATTCAATTAAGGGTAAATATTGCCCGCCTTAATGGCTCGTAAACAAATAGCAGCGCGGATCGGCCCATGCAAATGGATCAAAGCGAAAGATCGCGTGTTTAGGTAGTTCTTTATAAGGGATATTCGGGTGGTATCGGCCGAGCCGCGGGCGCGGCGCGCCTCTCCCACTCTTAATATAAGTTAATGGAAAATCGAAGTATTATCTGTTCCCCGCGCCTGCCAACATCCAACTTTTGATCCTCGACAAATTTTAAGGATTCCTTCGAGCGTTAATTAATTTATTGTACCGGCCGATGTTACCGCAAGAAAACTCAATTAATTTTAAAAGGGTTTTTGTGTTGTTTTTTTCGCGATCAAGCGCCCACCCCACTGCTGCCTTCGGGTTTCACTGCCGAAACAAAAATAGAGAAGTGCCTAATAATATTGTTGGGACCTTGTGGTGTCGCTCTTTGATATTCTTATTAATTGGATAATAATAAATAGGAACACATCATTGCAATTTAACAACAAGTAAAGTAGCGCTACAATTTAAACACTATCATTTGTTATTAAGCACCCGATGTCAAAGGATAAATGCTTCAAGAATGAAGACAGGCAATCCATCCCGCCTCGACGCCACCACCAATGAAAAACTAAATCACCAGATCCCTCACCTAATTTAAAAGGACAAGCATAGTCATTAATACACACGTCAGTCGTCGTGCTACTACAAAATGTGGCCCATTTATATCCCGTCTCGGGGCTTGGGAATTATGGTAATCGGACGAGTCGTGTCCTTTGTCTGTAATGGTGGGTAATTACTGAGCCACCTCCCGGGTACACTTCGGCCGATGGAGGGGCCCCGCGGGTCGCAGAATTCGACACTCGTTACGCGAATCGTCTCAACTTTAAAAAGGGAACGCGATTTTGAATGCCGCCGTGGGATTTGTCGGTGCGTACCGGACGAACTTGGTTTTTTAACCCAAAATTGTTTTCTACAAACCCGCTCCTTTTTTGAATTTTGTTTACGAAAAGTCAAACAGCATTTTTTACAGCTAACCCAGACTTTTCGGCGCTCGCTTTTACTATCCCATATTATTTATTGAGACTCCACTGTGCATAAAACTGAATAACAATCAGATAGAGACCACTATCCATATTCCGGTTCGTTTATTTTTATATTTTTCCAGCCATCTGGCATCCTTTATCCAGTTTCCCGTTTAAGGTTCACATTTTTCTGCCGAGAAAACCAAAGCTCGCTTACTTATTGGAAGATAAAGGGGGTGTGTTTCGGCTCATTTGCGGCTGAGCTCGGTCAAATCAAACGTGATTTCTTATTGGGAACGAGAGCCGGGAGAGCTAGAGTAGAGACAACACCAGTAATAGAGAAACTGCGCTCCACTCGGCCGTGTGATCCGCTGAGGGTAATTCCGTGTTCATTCCTTTTAACAAGATTAATATTCAACTGCGATCTCTTCCAGTCTGCGTTTGTTATAGATAAAAACTTGACGACTGGACGACTTTATAGCAGTAGGCGATTACACTGCGGATGGTAGAGTCAACCACAAACTGTCAAACATATATCTCTTACGGGTAGTTTCATAACTGGCGACATTGATATATGTGACGAGGAGCACATCCGCGTGTAACACGCACACCGATAGAAACGAGATACATTTGGGCAATCTCTCGGGCGGGAGACGCGGAGGCGACACGTGCTCACAATCTTAAACTCGTTACGCGAACATTCCAGAAGCAATTTAGAATTTACCCTTAATCTTGATTCGAACTGGAACTGGGAACGCCCATACAACCGACAATCCTTATTTATGCAGATTAATATCGAAGTTGAAATATATATATCGGCAATGTCGAATAGTTATGTGCAAAAACACTTAGGGCATACGTTCCCGCCAGCTTCGATTCCCCAATTTCGATTTTAAATTTAGCACAGAAGTTGGCCCGGGACGGAACCCCGTACAATATTTATATGAGAGAGAGCAGCGCTGCGATTTATAGTTGGGAAACAATCGGGAACTTGGTCCGGCGTCGTCGTGACTTCGTTTTAATTAGTACCCATTCATCGTGGAACAATCGAGTGCTCGAACAAATCCATTATCGGGAACTTTTCGATAGCCGAAAGAGGTGTATTCAAAGTTTCGCGATTGGAGAGGGATCGGCGGAGCGGGCTTTTGTGAGCCTCGCGTTCCGATGCTACCAACTGTCCTCTAAGAGACGGCGCCATTATAGGATTCTAGGAAATAAGTCACTCCATTCAATAGTCTCGTTCGCATTCTGAAGCGCCTTTTTATTTCATCATTAGCATTTGCGTCACAGGAATGGACTCCCTTATAATTTCCTCCCCGATTTCTGAAGGTTTGAAGGGCATTATCGAAAAATTCGGTAGCATTAACGAAATTCGGCGGAGAAAGGCCGACGCTATCTGCCGATTACAAGCGAATCGGGCTCGCGTAATGACATTATGCGTACATTTTAATCGGCCGCTCACGGTTGGCCGAATTCGAATGCTATATATATTCCGGCTTATCTGTTAATGTACATAGATGGGATTCGTTCTATTAAAATTGATTGATTAACTTGCCGTGTACGAATTGGTACACAATCGGGAGTGGCTGATCAAACACGGCACTAAATTGACGCGTGCATTTGGTTAAATATGTACAATGTTAGGTTCGCGAGGGGCCTCTATAAGCTGGTGAATGTAAATGTATAGCGCGGGCAATGTATCATGTCAAGACATGGCGGCCGCCTGCCACACTGATAAGATTACCAGACAAAGGAAGTCCACCCATATCACTACCACCAAGACCACTAAATGCGAACCTTCATTTACTACCCCTTCCACTCACGATGCTATTTTCTATTTTAAAGCTAAAACTATAGAGTTCACATTGTCCTGCACGGTCTTTATTAGTGTCCCGACGTCAACGTCTGCTTCGTTAAAGGACACTCAGCTTTATTTATGTTGACATACTGGCAATGTTACCTTATTTGTTGTCGGCAATTGCTGTTGTTGTGATACGGCTTTGGACCGTCTAGTCTTATAACTAAGGTTGAATTTCAAGATTCGGCATAAGGTTTCAGTGCATTGAGTTACGGGAATGTGGACTTTTTCGCATAGATATTTAAGGTAGATTTTTTTATGAGAGCAGCTTATGCGGAGCGGTTAGTTGGGTGGTTTCCGGAGTACGATAAGGAGACGATGTTGCTAAGTCGGTCCGTCACGCGACCTGTCCACTAATTTATGTTGCGCTGATTTTGTGATATAAGCACAAATAGTATACGGAACCCTTCCTAGAGCCCACTGGGGCTGGAACTAGGGTTTTTATGGGACAGTTATGTTAGTATATTGCTAGGCAAACTTCCGCCAGAACAAAAAATGTTAAGTCATCTACATATGACGTTATGTTGTTTCATGAGCAATTTAATTGAACATTACATGGTAGAGTGAAACAAGATTGTTTTTATACAAAAAACATCCATTCTAAGAGTATGTACTGATACCAACAATTCTTCCGTTCTTTATTTTGTGTAACTAAATGATTATTATTCAGTTCGCGTTCTTTTTCCCTAAGGGATAACATAGTGTTTGATTTCGGTAGCCAACGACAATGTTTACATCAAAGTAAAGTAAATACGGATGTTACCTACCTAGATTAAAGTGTCGATAATAAACTCAAAGTGCAAAGTTAGAGCTCGTTAAAAAGCTCGCTGGGCACCATCATTAGTGTTTACTACTAAACGGGTGAAAAAATAAAGCGCTTGACAGCGGACCGACCGCCGACCGCCGACGGCCGCGTCACCTACCGCATCGGTAACAGAATATCTTCAACTTACCAACATCAGCTAATGGTCAAAGCATCGCTGAGGCGTAACATTAATCTCACTATCTCATTGTACATATTTCTTTGTCTAAATCCATTAAATTAATTACGGCCATTTGGGGAGCCGACTCCGTATTTATTAGGCTCGTTATCATTCATTGAATCTTTCGATAGGCACCTTACGGTAAATTGGAAGAAATGCCGAGACGTTTTGTGATAGATGCTCTACTTACACGTAAATGGGGGGCCAAATTAGCTGTCTGGTGAAGAATGCAGTTACCTCGGTGACTGATACTGGTCGTGGGGTGTGGCGTGTGGCACGGGTGTCGAGGGGATCGGATCCGAGTGTCACTTAGATTCATAGGTGTCATCGAGGCCTATAAGGGAGTAGATTGGGAAATTCCTCGCAATATTATCTACAAGAGGTGTCAATATATGTACTATAGGTAGGTATTAGCTAGAAAAATAAGCAAATGACGTTTTTGAAAACAGCTCTTTTCTCCTCTTATTCATTTTTTGATGAGAACAGTGTATATTTGTACAATAAGCTGGTGCTGCTTGAAGAGACCGTGTGTTTGTTGTTTGGGTGAAAGCGTGTAATGACATTTAGACTTTCCTAGATCGAATGTGGTCCTGGAATGTTTATTGGTCGGGAACAATAGAACCACGGCTGGTCATTTGATTGTGGCCGAGTCCGTCAGATGGCAGATAGCAGCCCTCGACTCCATTAACCTTTACCCGTCTGCGGTGGCATTAATTACGCCTAATAGAAACAAACAAAACGAAACAGGTAACAGATAAATGGGTTAAGATAGTTATTTAATTGTCTTATCTGAAAGACTGCGGCGGGTGGAGCCGCGGGCGCGGGTGATGTCGGAATAATGCAGATTCATTTGGCGTTTACGTCTTAACTTTTGTCAAAGTTTCCATTTTAATGGCGCCTTCCCATTCCTCTAATGAACGATTCTTGAGTGAGATTGGTTGTTGTTAATTAATGTTTTGTGTAATTGCTCTGGAGACATTGTAATTTTGCGCGTAATCAAGAGCGGTGCGATCGTATTTGTGGACGGAATGTTAGTTCTCAAAAGGTTTTATTCAAAATGTGAATTGGATCGTTTGTAGGTACTGTCAATTTTATTGTTTCATTCGTCTTATACCTTAGATTATTAGAAAGAAAATAAATAAACTCCATCCCAAGGGATTCCCCAAGGAAGTGTATTAGGCTGTTACTTTTCTTAATATACAATAAACGATCTTCCAAAAATATTAAATAAAGATAAAGCATTAACAATTTTGAATCTCTGAATTGAAAAAAAGTACAGTAAACATTTAAAATTTACTAGGACTAAATGTAGACACAATTCGAAAACTCAAATGGAACAAATGAAATCTAAACTATCTCCTTTGAGTTCAAATACAAAAACCGCACTATCGGCCTATTACTCTTGGCTTTAATACGGATTATGTTTAAGGGAAACAATGTAAATTGCAAGCGAACTATTATAATTATTACCTCGTACAAAAGAAATGTACATATCAATTTTTTCTCACACAATTGGGGTACTCCCCCTTGAAAACGAGACGTATTGCGTATGTCAAGCAAATGTATTCAGCGAGTGCGGCACTAGGTGTCACGTGGCCACACGGAAGCGGTCATATTTTTCGTCACCGGTTTTTTCAGCGGAAACGCGCCCAGCACCACCGGCGATCCCCTGATAGAGATTGATGATCCAACCGACCCCCCGCTCCGTTAACTCTCCCCCGCACCCCTCGCGGGTCATTGAGCTTACCCGATTACGGACCAGAGGGGATTCGCATATATCCAAATTACGCCCGTGATGGACGCTTCTTAAACGGCTAACTATCTAATAATCCGTGCGCACAATCGATCGGCCGATTTCTCCGAAATTCGCAACCGACGTGACAGTGTATCATTTATACAACGCGCTATCGCCCGTTTCGCTATGCGGAATATAATACGGACTTTATTACTTACATAATATAGTTTTAATGCTAAAATTCGGTTACAATTTTATCGAGGCGCCATTGTGTTCGAGCCGATCCGATTATATGTCAGTTTCATTGTAAAGCCGGGCTTAATATAAAATTGTAAAAATATTGTATGCGAAAAAGGTATCGTTGCCAAACTTTCAACTAAAACCCAGTTCTCCGTTACTCGGACGCGCAACTCGAGTCGCATCGCCTGCTAATTACGTCTGTTTCGGAGAAAAAATAAAATAAATGACAGACGCGGTGCGTTGTGAACGATGCGCATTTGTCAACGCGCGATGCACCCGCCACCCGCCATCTTGAATCTCGAGAGGCATTCGACACCGACTGAGTGGCCCATTCACGCGCCCATAGACAACCGTCTCTATTATACTGCGTGAAAAAGAATCCTTTGCGTAATTGGCCGTGAAAAAAAAAACTATAATATCCGCTGACGTCAATGCATGCTATCTCCCGACATCGGCGTGCGAGGCGAGGGCTCTCAATTGCGGTAAAATCATATCGCGTATGAAATAAATCAGCTGTTTCGGGGTGTCTCGGGACGGATCGCGTTACACCCTCGATTTGCGGGGTTATTTGCATTTCGAAATAAAATGGCGGCCTCTGTGGGATTTGACGTGGCGGTGACAGGTGCGCGCGCTGTCAAATTGAGTTTTTGTTTTTAAACGGATCGGTGGTTTTGCGGGCTTTGATTAATTACCCCTGATATGTAATGTAGCTATGCATTATGCTAATGACAATTATTATAAATGTTGTATTAATTAGCGGAAGCACTATGACAGTCGTATTACCTGCACGCCAGATGTTTAATAACACCTAGTCTTTCATTTATTGTGCTGAAATATGCATCAAAACCATTTAGGTTTACGGTATGTTAAATATTAGTTGGAAAAAAAAAATGAAAAAAAATTACATTGGTGTGGCCATCTTTTTGTATAAAATAATAACAAGGCATAATATATAAAATGATACAGGTATAGCCACTTTGAGCCAACAAAAAATAATGTCCATTATAAAATCACAAGAACACAAAGTAAACATCACCATTACTGAAAAAGATTTATTGAACGTTACCAAACAAACTCAGTAAGAGCAAATGTATACGAAGAAAGGCCAAGCATACTTACGGCCTTTGTACCCAAATAGATATAGGCTCTGTGCATTAGCGAGGGGTTTTTCTTACCCGATTTTTTCCCGACAATGTCTCCCCGGGATACGTCCGGTAGAGTTTCCCACTAAACGAATGCCATTTTGATTTATAAATGCAATAATTTTATCATATAAATGCACTAGGCTGAATCCATTTTCACGGAGAATAATTAAATGGATCTAATGCAAACATTTAGTTATTTTAGCCACGATAATGCAGGTTTGTTTGATTATTAAATGGATATTAGCCGATTGTAGAGTTATTATATGTTGATGTAAACAAATTTACTAAATTAGATGTTTAGTTCAATTTACGTTGAATTTATAAATGGTAAATTATATTGATCAGCATTGTAAACAAATTTGTTATCAATAATAGACAAACAATGTCTGATTTAAAAAGAGTTGCAGATATTAAAAGCACATTTTAAAAGTAAAAAAAGGTTATAAAAAGCTCGTCACACGGTCAAGCGAATGTTCGAGTTTAAAATCCATTTACAAATGTAAACGAGGCCCGCCCCACTCAAACTCGGGCCCACGGGCCTTTCCGGGTCCCATCCATCTTGCGGGTCTAACGGGTCCGAATGTTACATTGACGAACGATGGCCCTTCGATATGGGAGATGACACAATGCGATGACCCCGAATCCATTCCTTCTAAGACCCGTCGTAATAGTTTTTCCCTCCCACTATCCGTTACTCACCATATTTTATCGGGGCTTTTTATGAGGGTTATATTGGGAATGTGTCATGTTGCGATTCGTTCGGCGGTCCCGGTGTCCGTTTATGTGTACATATTTGATGCAATCGCGTAAAGGATTGATGGTCCATGTCCTATTTTTTCGAGATTGACTCTACAATCCATTTATTCTCAGACTAAAACCAGTGGAAATATTCAAGAAGTTTCATGACGCGTTATCTCTGAGGATTTAAAGATATATTTGCATTGTTACATTCCTAATGTGGGCCATTTTGTTTCGATCACGTGGGGGCATTAATGACGTCATCCATCATGTCAAGTTGACAGCGCAGCGCAGTTGCAATGGATGTGGGCTTAGTGTTGCCTATTGCGAAAAAAAAAACGATAATCAGAAAACTAGTAAATCTAATCGTTTTCGAAGGTCAAAAGACTTCTCTATTTACTATAATTACATTTGCCTTTAAGCTCATTCAAATTGGATTCCAGTAAAGTTAGGCAATCTATGTTTGTGTAAACTGATTATGTGTAGTCAAATAATATAAATTTGTTTGTTAAATTTCATTCGGCATTACATAAGTGTATCAAATCTAAGCTTACAGATTTAGCACTAAATTTGGAGTTGGCAACCCCGAGTAACATGCGCTAATCCAGATTAGTAATCACACGGTAAACCTATTACCACTTCACGTGTGAAGTGTGAAATCGCTCATTTCCATATCCCGCTGGGCCAGCAGCCAAATTCAACCGCAACTAGATATTTTTAGAGTATAAATTCAATTAAGACCAGTCGAGTTTCGGCGCGAAAGAAATGAGAAATAACACCAGCCTGTTTGGAGTAATCTAGTGTCTAAATAAAGGCGTGAGTTACGAGTTCCACCGCCTGGATTAAAATGGACTTTTCTATATAAAAAATGGGCAATAACCGGGTGTCGAGGGGCATCCCCGGCGGGCAGGAGCCCTCGCTCTCGGAATTTCATTTGCAAAATTTTCTCTGACCGAAACGCCATTATGAACTCCTCTTACGTGGATAATAAAAGTGTTCCAAATTGAATTTCGTGACATTACGTCTGCTAAACGCGAAATCGAAAGCTGTGGCGATAAAAATCCGCTCTGCTGAAATTACTGATAATTTTTTGCGCATAAAGTAGGCTCTCGTACGAGATTAATCCCTCGAAAGATGATGCGAGCGTTGAGCGCGGCTAGGAGACAGCGGAGAGTGTACACGGGTATTCCATCAGGGTGCACCGCCTTCGCACCTCCGCATTTTTATGTTTTCATAAATTTCCGTTGAGATCAATATTTTATATTCGCGCCCGCACCCGCCGTAAATGGGGATTTTTTGCAAGTTCGCGCGCCGCACCCCCGGCTTTATTTATTCGGATGTGGCCCTCTCGAGATTCGCCACTTGTACCGTTCGATACATTTTTCACACGGAATAATGTTATCACGTAGCGTTGGCACGGGTTTTCTCCACCTTTTGTGGTGTGTAAACATTGAGTTTTTCAGCGTAATCGAGGCGTGCGTGTCGTAGGATCGTTGCGATCCGAACATTTGTCCGATTCGTGTGAGACAAATCCAATGGTGGTGAATCCGTGTGCGGTCGTCGAGTGTTGATTGGCCGCGACAGTTTATTACCTTAGCTCGAGTCGGTTTACGAGACGTCCGGGCCCGCCGAGAAGGGGAGGGGGTGGCTTTACGTGATAAGTATTTTTATTTGTTCGAGAGGTCGGATAAACTGAGAGGCGGTCGCGGATTACTTTACCGTAACACAATCTCTAAGCTTTTACGTGCACCTGTCACCACGACCTATATTTCGGTGTCGCTGTTCGCCACTTTAATTTCGATGACAGTTTGTTGAGTGGAATTTAAATTTATCAGAGCGTTTACAAACTGTCATTATTTCATACAGTATATTAAGTAACAGTGTAAATAGAAGCCTACTTTTAGCCACATCATAATCACACACCATAGTAAAAAAGAAAAGAAAAACGTTATAAAAAAATATACAATCCTTGATAGTTACAAACAGCCAAGCAACATGCTCACAGCACTGACCCGTCCATATACAGGAGGCTTAAAAATCGACGATACGCGCAAACTTCGCACGTCGTATTTGCAAAGCGTTGCTACCGCCCGTCGTTCCTCCCGCTTTGTCGGGCGTCGACAAAAAATGACCCACTGTGCAACACCGCCCGCTGCTAATCCTATTTACTCCAGCAAATAAATTATAGCCGGCCACCACTAATATATACGGACGGTGCCCACTGTGCGTTGCTAACTAGTTGGTACGTTAAGGTAAATGCATCCATATTGTGATTTGTTACTTGTAATAGCTAGTTTTGTAAAACATTTTTCATCAGATAGTCTTGCACGTTTACAAAGGCTTCTCTTTATTGTTTAAATTTCTTACATCTGTTTAGTTTTAATTTATAGCCTTTATTTCATAAATCCTAAATATGGAAAACGCAGTACGCATCTGTCATTGGTGTACATATATTGCATACTTATTTAATATCTCTAATATGCATTATTATTTAAAATAAACCATTGGGTATCAGACAACCCAGTATTGTAGGCATTGGGACAAAATCCCAAACAGAAACTCAAACAAATGACCACGTTAGTTATAAGCCATACACTGCATTTGGTAGCTCGCCTCCGATAAAAGCCGGCGTAATGAATGTCTAGTGCGCCCGCGTATCTAGCGCCAATGTGTGTCCAATGAGATTGTAAACAAACACAAACAAACTGACGCTTTCATTGGTTAGTTTAATAATAACGACTGTTCATTACCATGATACACACTGTGTATGTGTGCGTGGTTGTTATTAGTCGTATTATGTGTGCATACGTGTCTTTAGTTTTTATTGTTGTACAGTGCAAGATTGGGTACCTACCTACTAAAAATATTAATTATTCATAGTCAGTTTTTTTACTACTTACAATATTGCCTGCCATACTTTTTTTTATTGGTCAAGTAATTTCATTGTTTACAACATAGTTTATTTGATAACGTTTATGAGGAAATAGTTGAAGCTATACATATATATTTATAATAAATTATAATATGGCTTCAACTAATATGACGAGAATGTATTAGATTTGTATTACTATTTAAATCAAATCTTTGTTGCAATAAAGGCTCTTACGAGAAGCAGTTACGTCTTATAAATGAAAATTCTAAGGCTCTAATGAAGACGATAAATTCATTCGATTCTAATTCGAAAACACCCCACACACAATAATAGCGACGGCGGAGAAGAAAAAAAAGATAAATAATTTCGTGCAATTTCAATAAAGCACAATTTCACGGGCGCGTTGGCGCGAACTCGCGAGTGTTACAATTTAATAGAACTTCAAAAGGCCTGCTGATTCCACCACAATTCTATCAGCTTAGCACGAGATCCCGAGCATTATGCGTATAAAAAGCGGTTATCACGAGCTCCGTACCCCACCCGGGCAGGGAGGCGGGCGAATAGGGGAACGGAACACAGGCCCGGGGACGATACTACAGAAACTCTAGCGGAACATAACTTTTGAGTAACTTTTTAGGTTGTTTTAAGTACATTGCTGTGTTGTTACTGAAGTATACGATAGTGTAGTTGGTAGCGCGTATTGTAACCGTTTCGCGTATTTCGCGTTAGAACACGCTGTAGCCGTAGACTGTACAGTTGGAGCGAACACATGTGTCTTCATTTTCCACGTTGTGTATCGAATTGGAGATGACGCCCGAAGAAAGGTAAAGTAAAAATAATAAAACGCCGACAGCGACAAACAAGTTGGAAAACTTTACAAATATATTTCTTACGTTGACTGTGCATTTTTAGTAGGCAAAAAGCTGAAAATGAAAAAAATAGAGGCGGAGTGTAGAAAAATGTTGGGAGGTTTATATTTATAGTTTCAATTAGCGGGCTTCGTATGCACCGTTCGCCCGCGTTGTAACTCGTTATTAGAAAAAAAGTATAAATACTCGAGGCGTGTTTCTGGAAAAAAATCTCGACCGTTTACAACTTACAAATCCAAGTCGTAAATTAGCGCGCGTATAAAATTCATCGCGTGAAAATTACGACGCGTAAAAGGCGATCGTCAACGAAATTTAATTCGGCATTCGTCGCGGAACGCCTCATTTGAACGACAATAATCAACGCGTAAAGCCTTTTAATGTGACCACTTAAAAAATCCCGCCGATACGCATTCTGCAATTAAAATCGCGCGATTTCAGCGCATGTGATTTAACATTGACTATTTAGCGACAATTACGTCGCGTCAACGGCCATTGTCCGGCCGGCGATTAAGCTCCAACTACAATGGGCCCAATCCGACCTCTAACGAAGCGACTTCGACTGTTTCCGCTCCACTTCGGAGCGCTCAAAGACGCGTAATTTGCGGTTGTGAAAATTGTACTCTGGACAAATTTTGACGGTACTGGGGTTGAAGTTAAGGGAGTGCAGTCGTTTGAAAGTCGACCTTCGGAAGCGTTGCGGGTTAAGTCGAGTTGACAAAGTTCCGGACTGGCGGGGTTAATTCGCCGGTCGGTTTGACCCCTATTGGCCAGCACGGGTGTGATTACGGAGAAAGGGCTATATGATAACATAATTAACTTTAAATTTGGAATACCTTGCAGCAGTATGGGTAAGAAAAAATCTGGTTAATATTCTGAGGATTACAATCCTGTAATAAAATATTTAGATACAAATGACTAAATCTGGCAAAATATATAGTTGACATATGCTTCTTAATAATTTTTAAAGAGAAAAGAAATACGACAGAAATAACAAAGATATGTTCTGAGAAAGTTGGATCATTTACAAGTACAAACGTACAGCGTTCGTTCTACGAATACGTAAATCTATGAAACTACATAAACATACTACCATACTTGAAGTTTCTTAGTATTTTACATGTTATATTAACTTTTAAAAGCATCGACGTTCGAATCGATTTGAATTGCCAATTAGGAATCCTCCGGGGAACTTTTTCGGTTGAAAAGCTGCGATATTAGTAGAACAGTTGGTTCAGTTGAGTAGTGAGCGCAATTATACGTTGACAAAGTCCTGTAAAGGCGGTACGGGCCCTTTGTCAGCCGGCGCCAATAATGACGGCGTAAACTTTGCTAATTTTGCTATAGACCGCGAGCGCTAGCTGCCTGCAACGGCATGTTCACATTGGACTGAAATTTTGACTGTAAGATTCGCAATATAGGCGTAGTGACGTCACGGGCTACGAACCCTCAAGGTGAATAGATTGAATACTCTGAACGTCTTACCAGCTAAAGCTAATTCATTAATATTATAATGAGGTAATGTTTGTATGTTTGGATGTAGGAGGTAATCCATAAAACTACTCATATAATTTGGAAAATTCATTTTGCGTTAGAATGTTCGTTTATCGAGAAAGTATTTTTTATCCCAAAACGCGGTTGAAACTGCGGGGAACAGCTAGTAAAGAGATAAAGTTTGTGAGTTTGGATTATGGAGGTAATTATTGCGTAAATTTAAGAACGTTACTAGGAACGCGGACGAAACCGCGGGAATAGCTATATAAATAATTATTACCACAAAATATCCATTATGTACACACCTTTACTGAACAGTTTCAGTAGCGACTAACCTAACACGAGTTATCAATTGTCGTCTAACTACAGCTGATAAAATTTGCCCCCTTTGACAATTGGCACAGAACTTGCTTATCAACTACCTCTTTACTTTACAAATGCCTCTACTCTATGTATGTACGGTGGAAACTATCTATTATACTTAACTATTTGTTGATTACATTTGAATTGGCAGTAAAAGTGTATGATAAGGCCCACCATGCTATGGTTTCCAAACGATGTTTTATCAACCTTTATAAAGCTTAGAAGTCATCATCGTCTATGGCCGATATTTTTTTTTTCATTTTTGTATTTATGTGTTTTATACTATTTCTTTAATAATTGTAATACATTTAATGGAAAAAAGCCAACATTGTCAGATTGTCCAAAAAGAAATGAAATATATTTAAAAAATGTAACCTTGCCGAGTTTCTTGCCGGTTGTTCTCAGTTGAAGGCGACTTCCGAATCGGTGGTAACTTCAGTAGTTTCGACGTTCATAAGTGCCCTCTTAGGGCCTAAACTGAATAAATGGCTTTGACTTTGACTTTAGCAATAATAAACAGATCGCCAGTGTTGCCAACATTTTCGAAAGCAAGAACTAGAACTTACATCCTGATATTAAAAACAGGAAGAGTAAAAACCCAACAATTGGCTTAACGCTGCATTTTTACACTTTATTAAAAACAAATGCATACAAAATGGGCGATAAAAATCGTGATAATCGCAAACACAAACGCACCGAGCGGGCGCTTAGCGTTTGCTCAAAGAAGCGCCAAAATAGCAGTAAAAAATCGCTCATGAGTTATTCAAGTACTGCGGTGTTTGGAAATAAATTGCTGATTCGCAATTTTCAATGAATTATAAAAGGTAGGGTCAAAATGGTCGCACCTAGTGAATCTGAAGTCTTAATCCTCAGTGTAATAATTTTATACCTACTTCTACCTATGTATCAAATTATTTTTTTTATTACATGAACTCATTACAAGTATTTTTAATAGTCACTACATAAAGCGTTACTTTACATTCATTGTTTATTTTATGTCTTTATCGCGATGGACAGTGACTTTTCTTTCTTTCTTTATATTTTATTGATTTCAATTCTATATTAAATATCTTATTTTTTTTTATCATACAGTTTTCGAATCGGATGTACGCTTAACATAGACCGGGTGCAATATTAAACCGAGGCCTTTAATGGTGGGAGGTACGGCAGTGGGGGGAGGTGGGGAATTAGCCCCAGCCAAGCCGGGGGGGGGGGGGTGAAATGTAACCTCATAGAACGCTTACTTTACTAGCCACGTATTAATAACGAAAGAACTAGTATTTTTAGATTCGTTTAGTTTTAGCTTACCGCTTTTTTATGTAGGTAAAAGACTTGCTTTAATAGCATTTTCAGAATGAAGATGCAATTTTAATAGAATACAAAGTAGCTATACAATTACATCCGTAGGCGGTAATCTCGTGCCCCAGTTGGGGTCTCCAGTAATGATGAAGTAATGTGAGCTATTCATGATGATGATAAACTATATCTTCAGAAACACTTTTAATTCACTTCACGTTAAATTTACATAGATAACTCTTGTTCACCAAAAACAAAAAATAAAAACTTATTTACTGTGCTATGGGGGGCCTTATCGCTAAGAAGTAATTAATTTGTTTTTTTTTTCCTATTGATGATGTAGTCAATGGTGGTGGGCACACAAAACCTATGGGAAGCGAAACAAACAAACAAACCAAGCAACAATTTTAGCTTGTTACATTCCTTATTTATATTTTAACAATGTAAATATTTAAACTCTTTCCTTATAATAATTATTATGTTTTCGTATTACATTATGATGTTTACTAAAACAGCATTTTACTTGCGCTTTGTTAACTTTATATCTTCCAAGTTGAGAGTTTGTTGACATTTTGAGCGAGGGAAATCTTTAAGCTCGACAACTTACAAACTTCCATGGTGCCAAATAACAGACGTATCGTTTCATAAAGGAACTGTAATTTGACGCACAAAAGATGGCCGTGACCTCTGACGTCACGGATTAATAGGTCACACTTAATGGCGACAGGAAAGTGACAATGGCTTAATGAAATCGCTGTACCGTGGTTACTGAAACAATGGCACGGAAATGAAACTGAGTGACGGCGAATATTTTTCATCGTGTCCAATTTATATTTCGGGAATGCTTTAGATATGAAATGGCTTTGTTAAAAAATAAATGAGAGTACAATTCAACTTGATACTTCAACGGAAATGTGTCAATTGTGAGCGGAGAAACTGCATTACAGTTACTCATCTACTCTAATATTATAAAGAGGTAAAGTATGTTTGGATGTTGGAGGTAATCTCCGAAACTGCACATCCGATTTCGAAAATTCTTCTTGCAGTAGATAACCCTTTTATTGAGGAGCGTTTTAGGGTATTTTTTATTCCGGGAAGGTGGGTGAAACCGCGGGGAATAGCTAGTTTTGTATATAAAGAATTTAAAAAGCAAATTCTTTTAGCACCTCTGTGTAACGCTAAAAATAGATGATTTCCCGTGGAACAGCACACTAGCGCCCTCAATGTCACCGGTGACGCGTACAGGAAACTCGAGTGCCATTCAGCCAGAGTTCGCTCACAAAAGGTGGCCATGACCGAACTAACGACAACTTCCGCCTCCTAACACAATATCGCTTCTGATTGGTCGGATATAAAGCGATCTCATTGTTTTTCTTTAATGGACTTTGAGGAATAAGGTCTTCGAAGTATTCTTCGGTGTCCGAAGCAGCTAGTCCAGCTTTCGCCTCGCGGATTCACCGGCGTTCCCGAGAAAAAAGTAGCCTATATCATTTTATCATCCGTCCCATATCGCATTTATAGTAAGGGCCGTTTTCCAGATTTAATATACTAAATTAAATTAATAAACAAAACAAAAAATAGTAAAAGAAACCATAAATTTTCACTTGTGTACGTACTGTTCTTTCTACGCATAGCAGTGACTTTAAAATAAAATAATTTATTAAAATAACTACAAAGCTTGCGAAATAAATTATAATGCACACAAGTTTTAAAATAAACAAAGTTTACTCACATGCCGTGTATGTTAAGCTATTTAAAGTCCAAAGCATAGAAATGTTAAGGTTAAGTCCAAAAACTACGTCAATAACTAAGTATTAGAGTTCTTTTTTATTTTTTTACTAAAAATACAGTAAGAGCTATATAGCTATACATCCAGAAAGGGCCAGCCTGCCAGCCTGTTGGGAACCTTGCCTATCGACAGCAGCGAGGGCTTTGAGGGTGTTTTCTATATATCATAGTTTGTATTTTATATATTGTAAATATTTGTTGTATATATTAAATATGCTATATAAATAAATAAATAATAAATATTCTGGGACATTATTCCTCACACACGGCCATCTGACCCCAAACTAAGCAGACCTTGTACTATGGAAGCCAGATAACTGATATACTACATATAGTACTTTTCTTTTGTAAATACATACATATATAGATAATTACAACCAGACACAGGACAAACAGACATGTTCATGCACACAAATGTTTGTCCTGAGTGGGAATCGAACCCACGACCTGTAGCGTGATAGATAGGGTATCTTACGAACCACGCCAGGCGTTGTATTGTATTGTATTGTATTGTATTAAACTGTTAGAAAAAAAAAATTAACTGTAATTTAGCGAGTTTAATAACATAGTATTTATTACCTATAGAAACCGAGTACGCATGCGTCATACACGCTCACTATACTTGCTTCTGTGTGTATGGCGTAGTTACGCACACATAGCTAATTTTTGGCTTAGATTCCAAGCAAGCGTTGTTTGCGAAACTACTTTCTATAGATAAAAATTCTATGCATTGATACTATTCTTAAAATCTTATTGGTATACTAACTGTTCCCTGCGGCTTCACCCGCATTCCCGGGATAAAAAACGTAGCCTATATATAACCTTCCTCAAGAATTGGGCAATCAAATGCAAAAAAAAATTCAAATCCGATTGGTAGTTCCAGAGATTAGCGCCTTTATACAAAATAACAAAAAATCTTTTTTCCTCTATTATATTATTATATATATTTATATACTACAAATAAACCTGTTTAAGTCTCTGCAATGGTGCCTCAATTTACACCGTTGGGACTCCAGTTGCAATTAAAGCAGGTTCAATTCCCGAAAGGGACTCAAGCCGAACGAACGTCGGCGATAATTGCTATGCAGCGAAATTGATAGCAATTTAAAGTGTTAATTTATTGTCTTTGAATTGTTGTCGAGGCGAGTATTTCACTATTTACAAAGTGATTACTGATTTAGTAACGAAGCGTTTTATTAATGTAGTTTTTATTAAATTGTTAGTCGTGGGTTCGGTTATGTCTGATTGTCCTGAGTCTGGGTGTATCTATAAGTAATGTATTTAGAAAAAAATAGTAGGTAGGTATATTATATCTAATTCCGCCGTGAAATAGTAGTGCACTTGTATTACTGTGTTTTCGGTAGGAGGGTATGGGAGCCGGTGAAATTACAGGCACAGGAGACTTAACAACTTCATGTCTCAAGGTTGGCAACGCGTGAGTGATACCCCTGTCAGGGAAAATATAATATTGTATTTTCTTTGCCGGTGGTGTTACGAGCGTCTATAGGCTACGGAAACTTACCATCAGGTGGGCCGTAAGCTTGTTTGCCACCAACTTGTTATAAAAAAAAAAGGTAGGTATATGAAGTTATAACAGTTATCTGGTTTTCATAATACAAGCTCAATTAATTTGGGATCAGATAGCCGAGTGTGAGGAATGTTCCAAGATATTATTATTACATAAATTTATATTTCTAACTTTTTTACTTATATTTAACTAGCTTTCGCCCCGCGGTTTCACCCGCGTTCCCGAGGGATCTTAGGTTTTCCCGAGATAAAAAGTAGCCTATATCCTTTCTCGATAAATGGGCTATACAACACTAAAAAAAAAAACAATTCGAACCAGTACTTCCTGAGATTAGCGCGTTTTTTTATTGTAAGATAAACTCTTTGGAGATAAACATTTAGTTTAATTTCATTTGATTGAGCTTAAGAACTTCCCATATACTTATAATGAAACTTGTATGAGTATATAACTTCCCAACTAATAGCAAAACATAAAGAGTTTAGCTACCAGGAGTGCATTAACCGTTAGAATGTCAGATATAGTCTGGAGGAAATAGCCGGCCTACGGCAAAGGCTAGACTTCCGCCTAGGGGGTGGCCCCCTTACTTACTAAGTTTGTTTTTTTATAAATGGTAAATTTTAATATATATAGGTATATCCATTACATATTTTGTTTAATGAATTTGATGGCTTACTGATATTATAATGCTAATTTGTGTTACGTTTATTGCCACTTAACTCCATAACTACTGAACGGATTAAATTTGACACACAGGTAGGTATAAGACATATATCACGTATTAATTCTGAAAACATAATGTCAAATGCGATATGACTGTCAAACTACGAGAATTAATATTTATTATTATTTTATGAGAGAGTGTGCGTAAGAATAGTAAATCGGTTAATCTAAAATTACCCTTAATTTCCGCGTATTATTTTAACAAGCAACACTAAATCACTACTGAAAGAATCTAAACAAAGCAACACCAGAGAGTTTGCCGCGTAAAAATGGCCGCGCGTAATCTTGCCCCCGCCACAATGAAGGCATCAATCAAGTGGCGTGGAGCGAGGAAAGCCAACCACTTATCAGATGTGGCCATGTTTGTTCCACTACTTATAGGTAATTTCCGTTCATCGATTTGTTTTTCTACTATAGTTTTATGTTGAAGACGATGCAAAATAAAGCTATTTCAGGTTATATGGTTATTAGCAATTTCTGTTCGCGGTGTTTTTAGGTAGCGTGTATTAAAATTAACATGTGTGATAGTCGTGTGAGGATATTTAAGTTTACATAATATTTGATTTAAAAAAATGCAAAATTAGTATTAACCATAATTATATTATAATTCCAATGATATAAATCCACTGCTCTTCTTATTAATTCGTTCATTCATCGTAAAAAACCATTGCAAATATTTGTTACCCCAATCGACGCTTAACCCGTTGAATGCCGAATCGGCGCTCATTATAAACTTTTCAACGCTTAATGAAAATCTTATTGAACCAGTACGAGTGCATCGGGGGTTCGTTCGGACCCCTCAGAATGAAAGGGGGTCACTGAAATGGCCCGGCTAAGTGTATTACAGTCGGATCGCTGCCTTTCATTCGACACATCAAAGTAGATACCGTTCGTTCGCTGGCAAATCGAATCAGCACAGCTTTGTTTCTAGACTCAGTAGGTAAATTTATAAAGGGATGTCCCTAGTTCCTCAGAGAGGATATCTCCTTTCAAGTGGGTCTCTAGGATGTGTCTATTTGTAGCAAAACGTTTAGGATTATGTAATAAATATTTTGATATTATATTGTCGAGTGATTAATATATAATTATGCATTTAAATCAGTCCAATGACGCACTGTTGTGGCAAAGAAATTGCGTCGTATTTTCTTACCTAAATGTTTGTAATAAAACATCTAATACAGCGTTTATTATTTCATTGGGCAATAACTGCACCACGTCTATCTTTAAAAATTATCTAAATCCGAGTTTAAAGCCCGCCCATTACTAATATCATAACGTAGTTATTATGACTTTTATAAAATAATATAATGATTCGTAGGATATTTTTGTCTCAAAACAAATAACGCCTACGAAATTCCCATTTAGATCTTTATCTGGTTAGCATTACGGTGCTAATTCGCTTGTGAAATTCGGGAATTCGCGCACCTTGGAGAAACTCTCTAAAAAGCCGCAATAAAGTAGAGGAGTGTCAATTCTACGCCAAAGATGGGTAAAATATACCAATTTACCGACATCTTAAAATAACACCCACACCGGTGCCTCCCCCTCCTGGCGAGGGTATGCAACTACGTGACCCAGGCGATTTTGGCAAGCGACCTGCGACGGGTTGAGACGTACTGAAATGGATTTACTTTAGTAAGGGAACATGCTCAATCGAGTAGAAAAGAGTACAGCAATCACATTGTTTCAGTTCAACATTACATCATCCAAATGTCATATCTATTTCATATGATTGCGAATCAGCTCAACTCGTGTAAATTTTGCTTCAATGGAAATTCTACCTTAATTCTAATAAAATTAGGGTTCTAATTTGCGACGCAATGAAACTAGTATATCGTCCTCATACTGCTTTGTGAGTCGTTAATATGTGATATTTTATGTATGTCATTGATTGGAGGCTGTTGTTTCGAAAATCCGGTCAGTACATCTGCCTCATAGGTCCGCATCGCAAGACCCATTTGATGCGAAATTGTTTTCGCAATCGGTCCTGGCGAGTTTCCCACTCCGTACGTGGTCAGGCTACAGATTGACGCGAAGCTGGCTGGCTGGGAGTCAGGCCCTGAACCAGGAGCCTTGCCAAATTGCCAATGCTACGATGCTTCGGCGCTTTTATAGATTTTATTTTAACGATTCGCTTGGTTAGATAATAGCCAACCTTTGGTATCAAATTCATTGGTCAATTGAAAAATAATGTTTACTTAGGTAAAGAAAAATAAATCCTTAAATTTGGTTACAGAGGTATCTGTAAATTCATATTTCATAGACTGAGAGATGGTCTATGTGCAAAATATATATTTTCATAACTATAACAGGAATATTGGGTTACGATTAACCGAGCCAAGCGAGCGAGACGAGCGGGATTCGCATCTACTTACTAATTAATTATTAAAATTGTCAAAAACAACCTACAAAACATAAGCTGTACAAATTAATTCGTAGCAAAGCAATAATTTCATAGAGTATTATTTATAATACAGTGCTACGGTGATGGTGCTACGATCATCTACGGATCGTAGCACGATAGGAATCAGTTACCTAGCAACACAATTACGCCCTACTGCCTACGGACTAAGGAGAACGCAGTTAAGGACGCACGGTTACATGAAAATTTTTGCATTATTCTATCTGATAGGATTCAATATCAAAATTTATAGCATAATCTGTCGAGCACAGTGTACAAATCTATTTAAAATTTCTTAATTATTTTATCGTATTTCTGGTTTACAAATATATATATTTGTAAGGTATATGAGCCAGGCTGCCCACGAGCGGATGGTGCGTTCCCAAACAGGTACAATCGGTAACACACGTTACAATTAATTATTAAATGCGCCTTCACGGATGCTATTGGCGTTAAAATATTCATAATTTGGTATAACTATGAGTACGTTTAAATATTATTATTTTACATCGGCATTCCCGTAATGGGGTTGTTTTAATATTTAACAGGATTTTAAGGCTTTATTGTCATCGAAATATAGGCCAATTAATTGGTGATTACTACCGAATAATATTAAAAATATTTTTCGTAGAGGTGATTTATTTGTTAACATATTTTACACACTATTGTTTGTCCTGGGTGGGGATCAAACCCACGACCTGTGGCGTAACCTCAACGCTGTCCGGCCTGTCATAAATATTGTATAGAACTGTTGTTTTTATACCGGGAAGATATTTCCGAAAATTGTGAGCACAACTTTTACTATGGGACCAACTTTTTTGTATGATTTTTTTTATATTATTTTCTCGATTTCAGATTTGGTCTTATAATAAAAGTTATGCTCACATAGATTTCTAAAATATACCATCAAAATATAACCATCCAGTGTAGATTTAACGAAATAAACCATACAAAATAAAAGCCTTAATCTGCGTTTCTGTCTCAAATTCGCCTATTATTTTCATGCTGACAAACCTCACTTCTTAAGCTGATTCGAATGCTAACTGGGCAGAGTACACGCTTAGCTGACTTGACTAACTTGCCAGAGATGTTGAGTTAAATAATTTTATGTTGATGTCGGAATGCGCATGCTCACAGAAACATCTACACATACACCAACTGTTAGTTTGACTGTTAGACGAGATGAGTCAAATTTGTATTTGCTTGTATTGTTATTCTAAAACAGGGGCTTTTAACCTATTAGTGATGAAGGTACCATTTTACAAAATGTCTGTAACTGTTAGGAGGGTTGTTTTTTCAGGTGGTTTCGCGGACCACTTCGGCTGCTTTCAGGGACCACCAGTGGTCCGCGGACCACCGGTTAAGAATCACTGTTCTAAAGGTTGTATTTGAAAGGTACGTTTTTGGAAATTATTTGAAATCACTCGGTTGTTACGTTTTTGAACACCGATAAAATTTATATCTATTCGTTCTTAAAAAGTTTTTTTTTTTTTAAATAGATACAAAAAGCTAAAAATACTTGAAAAGATTGACATTTATGAATTGTCGACTCTAATGTACAGTTCAGAAGGTTACTTTTGCAGAGAAGATTCGGCAAGAAACTCAAGTATACACTTATACATAATTACACTTTTCACCACAAACTTAGAACTTGTTCTTTTTAGGGTTCCGTAGCCAAATGGCAAAAAACGGAACCCCTATAGATTCGTCATGTCTGTCTGTCTGTCTGTCCGTCCGTATGTTACAGCCACTTTTTCCGAAACTATAAGGACTATACTGTTGAAACTTGGTAAGTAGATGTATTCTGTGAACCGCATTAAGATTTTCAAAAATAGAAAAAAAACAATAAATTTTGGGGGTTCCCCATACTTAGAACTGAAACTCAACAAAAAATTTTTCTTCAAACCCATACGTGTGGGAAATCTATGGATAAGTCTTCAAAAATAATATTGAGGTTTCTAATATTTTTTTTTTCTAAACTGAATAGTTTGCGCGAGAGACACTTCCAAAGTGGTAAAATGTGTACCCCCTCCCTGTAACTTCTAAAATAAGAGAATGATAAAACTACCATGCAAACTTTCACCGAAAATCTATTTGAACTAGATCTAGTAAGTAGTTTTTTTTTAATACGTCATAAATCGTAAACCGCAATTTACCTTTCATTCAATCAACTCAAATATCAAAAAAAAATGGCAAAAAGCAAGGTCTTACAGCATAAATAAAGGAAAAAATCCAAAAAATAGATACATAGAAACGCCAATTAATAAAGACCTTTGAGTTGTATGGGCGCTCATACAATTAAGAGGTCTAGCTTAATTGGCAATAACCTCAAACAATATAAATCAAAATCTATCACTTTTTTTAACATGAAAAAAACATGTAGTGCGCTACGACGTCGTAGCTCCGAAGATTCGTAGCACCGTAGCGCAGGCCGTAGCATGTTTGTGCTTTGTGAGTTTTTATTAACGAGTCATTGCATACTTTGCAATGTTTTATGTTATAATGTTAGGTTTATGACATAGTTATTACATAGGAAAACTAATTCTGCCCCTCGGTATCACCCGCGTTCTCCTATATTACCCTCTTAGGAATTGAATTATCAAAAATGTTGCGGATTATCTGTAAAACTATATAAAACTTGTTTATATTGTTGAAATTTAAATTTAGAGGTTTGCATTTGACCAAAATCTCATTATGGTATCTATGTTCTTTTTATTTATTTATTTTATTTTTAACGTATAAGTGTCACTGTATTATTATTATTGTTTATTTTTTTGGTCATGCTCTGTTGCTATCTCAAACACGAGTGTAAATAATCTATAATTATTCTAGAATACTAAAATAAAAAGTAAAGAATCTCCAATTAATATTTAAGCCAAGGTTGTTAATTAACAATAGGCTAATTGTGTCCACTTTACCGCAACCGTACCTGGCGGTTACCGCATCCCGCACGTGGGTCATTGACCCGTGTGATAGGTTCGATGACCTGGCTATTACGTGATAATAGATAGCCATATTGGGAAATTATCAATTATATTAAGGATTATTATTTTCATAAGCGTTTGTTTTATGTAATCTTTCTGGTTTTTATTTTTGTCAAGACAAATAAAGCTTTATCCATTTAAATATAAAGTTCGTTTTATATACCATATTATTATAGTGTGAGAATGATTTGTTATAAACTACAATAGGTTTTGAGTTAGATTTTGTAATTGAAGATAATATTGATCCATACACTAACTTACTAATTATAATTAGTACAAAAAAAAACTTATAAGGCATTATAAAGCTTGGGAGACTTGTTCTTTATACTCTGTGGTATAAATTGAGCCAAAAATTGAGCCATTCACAAACGCTGAAGATATCAGGATAAGTCTAAAAAAAAGTCTTTAAAGGAAAACATTCGGAGAGAATGCGACAGATTTACTGTTAAAATTTACATTCCTAAAGCTAAAATATATAAAAATAAAAAAGTGCAGGAAAAGAAATTGCGCGCAGATGGCGCCACTGTGAAATATTAAGTAAATTTTTAAAAAAGAGCACGAATTGGAACTTAAATGGCGCGTGTGAAATTTACTATTTTGTTCTTTGGAATGGTTTCCACTGAATCGCCGGCTCTCGGAGGGAATAGCGAACGTGCTGTTACTTACGTTGGTGCTTAACTTACATATGTAACTTACCTCTAACTTATACTGTAATAGGTAGTAGGTAAATGTATGTGTAAAAAAAAATACAACCGAATTGAGAACCTCCTCCTTTTTTTGAAAGTCGGTTAAAACGAGCAGATTTTATTTTGGGAGAATGTTTTATATCTCTATTGGGATGATGGTTGACATATCAAATCAGATACTTTTTATGAAATGTCAGAACGATAGGTTTATATGGAGTTTTGTATTAAATACTATATTGTGACGTCATAATTATATAGCCACGGATGTAAAAAAGAGACGGATGCCTTCTTTCATAGAAACGGTGTGAAGCCACTCAACTCCTACACTTTCGTGTGCACGAGCTAACACTCACACAGATACACCAAGTCGGACAATCCGCCGCCATTACGCTCCGAGCCCCAGCGCCCGAAGTCTTGTTATGCGCAAGTAAAAATTGTGAAATATGCCGTCTTGTGTGGTGCGGTGGTGTAAAAACTTCACGAAAAAATACAATAAGTCCTAAGGAATAACCTACCATGCGTAAGTAATGTTTTCAGTTAGAGATTCGTGATTATTTTGTATGTATGAAATCGGGATGTCAAAGACAGCAGTGTTACCTGTTTTTTTCGGGAAAAATTCCCTAAAAGTGGTTAATTGGAGAAATCTGTATTTGTTGCATTTGTTAGTGTATTTTTTTTGTAGCATTTAATTAATGTAAATTTTAAGTAATAAGTGTTAATAATTTACAGGTCATGTAAATAATGTATTGTAATGTAAATAATAAATTATTTTGGCAGTGTACTTATGTTGTCAATAATGTAAACTTAATATAAATGTAATGTAAATAATTTACTTAGTGTAAATAATGTAAACGTTATGCAAATAATGTGGTTCGTTTTAATTATTTTGTCGTAGAAAGGAATAATAATAAATAACTTCAATGAATGTTAAATCATTTAGCTTTTTGCGATTAGAAAATACCAAAAAAAGATTACTAATTAACATTAAGCTCGCCATTGCACAAATTTTTTTGTGCAACATTTAATAATAATGATAATAATAATGCACCCCAGAACGGTAGTCATAACCACAGTCCCTCAATCGACGTGTCAGGTAAGTTTCAACATATGTTTTGATAGCATGATTTATTCTCATTGATCTGAAAAAGTGGGCAGTGATATTCATCTGGCAACACATATGGCACGCACACATCAATAGACGGCGGCCATTTGTATGCTTCACTCGCAATGAGAAGTTCCACTCTTTATGGTTAGATTGGTAATTAAAAATCATAAAAAGGATACATTTGATTAAATAATCGTGGTTTACCCATTTTTTTAGATGTTTTATACATTGGTTAGTGTTTGATAATTTATTTTGAGAACAGGCATCTTCCTTATTTTTAAACTACATATATTTTATAGCTTGTTATAGTAATGTGTACTTTATCAACTTAACTTATAAAATAAAATCGTTTTAGTTACACCATTTATTTATAACTCAAGAACGGCTGGACCGATTTTTATGATCTTTGATTTCTTGGATTTGTCTCCGCCCCGAATAGCAGAGTAACTATTAAAAAATCGAAAAAGTAACGAAAAATCTTTCTCTCAGGAATACGGGTGAAACCGCGGGGCGAAAGCAATTATTAGAGAAATAGCATTTTATAAATTAAGGTATGTAAGGTATCACTATCATATACATTGAATTAAAATAAATCTACCTTACATTTGACTGCAATATAAACTCAAAAAAACCTATGCTTTTATTCGTGAAATTTTAAAAATATTCTATATAATTGGTGAAAAAACACAAACCTTAAGTATTTTTCTTATATAAAGAAGTAAAGACTTTCCCATCATTACTCATTTCCAGAAACAATTGCATGGAAAGTTAAAGACGGTAAATAATTATATAAAAAATTGATTGTTCATTCAATACAAGATGTTTAGCAGAATGTGTGTATAGTAACAGATGAACAAGACAATTAAGACTAAATAACTAAACTAGGAGAAAAATAAAATACCTATTTTATTCATCAATATACGAACTGTAAACTAGCGTACAAGAAATAAAACACAACCATCACGAAGTAAGATTCATAGAAAGATAAAATTGCAAACACAACGTTCAACAAAAGATAAAAGACAAAAACAAATCAACCTTCGTTATTCTTTACCATTGATCGCTCGATTGTACCTAAAAGATGTGAACGCAGTTTTCACCCTGTTTCTCTTTTAATAAATTGTCACTCCAAATCATCGATTCTCAAATTACACGGCAGTTAGTTTAAGAGGTCCGTACACTAGGGGAAACAAAACAAATTGTACAGTATAATTGCTCCAATTTGCCGCGAGCACACAACCACGCGGCAGATTGCTAATGACGTCACACCTCCTGCTTGGCCACGGGAATTATGTTTTTACACCGTCCGATGTCACGGGAGTGATTAGATACAAGTGCACCTTGGTGACATTCAATTTAACAGTCATTATTTGCTTGTCCATTTTTATGTGCGATAAAATAAGGTTATTGTGTTAATAGAGAAGGTTTGACTGTGGTTATAAATAATTCTTGTGTATGTACTTACACAATTTACGCAACTTAAAAATAATTTGAAGGTCGACCGTCATCTCGGACGTGACAATAGTGGCATATTTGTGACAAATTAACCTTTAAAATTACATCAAGGTCTTATAAAAATAAAATACAACATTTTCATTCCAATAACAGTCCCACATACGACACTGTAAGAGATGTCGTCTCGTTCACATCCCGTCACTTGTAAAAGTCATTCCCCTCTTCTCCTGCCTAGCCCACAATTAACGTTCACTCCAAGTTTTCTTGTGAGTACGAAATAATTGCGATTGAGTTGAGTTTCGCTATCTGACGCGCGCCCAACTGCCTTTAATTGGTGCTTAAATAGAGAATTTCATTTCCCAGTAACGCGCTATGGGAATAATTACAGATTTGTTGAGGTATTCCCTTTTTGTGTTTTGTATTCGGAAATTGATTTTAATTGTTGCTTTTTGGGTAATATTTCTATAGTTATTGATCTTAGGGTAAATGTAACTAGAGATTATGGTACCAAGGACCTGGCTGAGAGAATAAGCAAAAGGTGAGTTGTGATACAGGAAATATTTTTGGATATTATTACTTGGTTTAGCCCAAACACTATATTTATATTTACATAGCAGGAATTTATAAAGGTCGGTAACACATTGGCCCCTAGTATTGCTACGGTAGCCGCTTACCATCAGATGGGCCGAATCCCGCTTGTCAGCCTTCTGACATAAAAAAACGACTACCTACGTAATTTATTCAAAATACCAATAATATTAAATTGATAACTTACTCAATAATGCTGAAGAGATTTTATTAACAAATAAGAATAATTCCGGGACGTTCCACCCCGGGGCTATTCTGTGCCCTAACAGCACTTAATTAGTAGAAAACTTTGTAGTCATCGACTGGAGGGGCTTTCCAACCGAGGGTTGGGGAGGGGGGGAGGGGCGACTTGGAACTCGGGCAGATTCATGAACCACTCGCTTTTATCGATCGAAATGTAGAGAAAAAGTTTCGAATGAAATGTTGTGTCGACTTTCGTAAGCTCAGCAATACCCTTGGGTTTCATTTAAATTAAAGTTCTTTTGTTTTTCAACTGATAACGCAAGTATTTGTTCCATTATGAATTTTATCGAAGGGAAATTTTCCCTAATCTATAGAATAGGGAAATTACCTATATTCTTGTGACTCATATTATAAAAGCGAAAGTGAGTCTGTATGTCTATCTCTTTGTTATGTTTTCAAGGTTAAACTACAAAACCGATTTTGATGAAAATTAGCAGAAGCATAGCTTGGACTAAAGACATAAATATATATATTTTTTTGTAGTAAAATACTGGGTGATTTTGTTATCACTGGCAATACTTGCAGGGGTGGAAGTACTCATCAATGTGAACCACTTTTATTATAGGACTAACTGTGAAATCATGAAAAAATTATCAGCTGTTCCATACAAAAGTTCAATACCTACTCGACCAAAATGTATGAAGCAACCGTATTATTTTACGCGATATCAGAGTTAGCCCCATAATAAAAGTTGTTCACATTGATGAGTATTTCCACCCCTGCAAGTATTGCCAGTGATAACAAAATCATCCTGTATATTCAGAATTTAGTAAAACTTTTTATGCGACAAAATTCACGCACGATATTCTCATAGCGCTTTGAGAATACCACGTCCACTTAATATTTTACAACATAAGCTGCCAATCTTACATTTTAATCTAGACTGAAAGTCTTTTATGGCCTGACAGTAATTTAGCTCGAAATTCTAGTTAAATAGCTGTTAGTAAATTGGTAGATTGGGAAATTTGGAAACCAGTAATCGATTTCATTATCTAGTATTGTTTTGAATAATTGTTTCAATAATTATGTCAAAATGTGTTGGATTAAAGTTGTTAAAGACCGTCGCAGCCTGCGGTGGCGATCACTTATGCTAGCAGGAAGGCTTAGAAGTATTTGAATAACAGGGGGTATGGCCACAGGTCACCGTGGCAGCCACCGCAGGCTGTCTAAGAGAGGCTGTATTAATATTTCGGCAATGACTAATGAGACATCAATATTGAAGATGCTAAAATAAGGGTCCACATCTTTAGCTTGTAACTAAGCAAGGAAACCAATAAAATACTGTAAGACCAATAATGTAATCTCAAACAATTATAACATACTATAAAGTCCAGATAAACTCTTCGACAACTGTATTATACAGCGGGTAAGCTTAAAATAAAACCACAGAATATTCCATAGACTCCATATTATTAATTTTAATATCTCTCTCGCGTAAACAAAAGAAATATTATCCGAACAACTAACTACAAATGGTGCCTGTAAGTCGTAAATGGAGTAGGAGTTAAAAATGCTGAGATTATAAGTGACCGTAATACTGCATCTGCGGAATTCTGCTTGACTATACACTATCATGTTTGTTTTATATTGATATATATACATATTATAGAGGCGTAAGTGTGTGGGTGTTTGTAACGTTAACACGTAGTAATGGCTTTGAATGAAACTCGGCATAATAGATAATATCTTGGATTAAACATAGTAGGTATAATTTGTACGCAGAAAACTCAAAACATTATATATCTTATCTATATATATATCTGGGTGGATATTTCGAGATGAACAAGTTTAGAAAATATGCCAAACCTAAATATCCACCGCGAAAATGATTTTATGATTTCTCTTCCATGAACTTGATGATTAGCGACAGATTTTCAAATAGAAGGCAACTTCAAATACAGGTACTTCGAAGTACTCTACCCATCTACCACTTCGACAGTCTAATAAATGAAATAGCAGCTAAAACTTAAGAGTCTTAGACCATAATGGCCAAAGATCATATAGTAAATGTCCTTGATGCCTAAATGACCATTATATTAAAGAACACATGTGCAAATTGTCTACAATAAAAAAGAAGCCACACGAAGCTATAATTTCGATATTATTTCTAAAAAACATACAATGTATGTGACAGGAAAAAAATTAACTGTCTTTCTTACTTAATTGTAACAATTAACTGTTACTCACGTAATAAAGGAATTTATGTCGCGTAAAAACCATTCTGGTTTTCATTTGGGAACAAAAACTTTGTCCCCTTCCCCTTCCGCCTTTTTCAAGTGCAGTAAAAACTTTGCACTTTTAGTGAGGACTTGTTCAGTGCTAGACAAAGACGAGTAATGTTTCAAGTGGCGTAAGAAAGGGACAGCATTCGCATGGAATGTAATAAAAGTAAATGGGACCTGTTAAAATTTGCTATTTGTCATACAATGTAAGTTTTTGTTACTCCGCTAGGTGATCGTACCGTTTCGAGTGGAACTTCGTCTTACTCTGTGTCGCTTAATTTATTTCAATATATTACAATATTATTTATACAGGCTGATGGAAAATTGTTTTAAATCGAATTACAATCGATTTTAAAATTATCAAACTTCTAATTATTCTAATATAGAGATACAAGGTACCTATTAACAACGATACCAACTCGAATGATAATATTATTTTGTCGAAGTTAGGGAGCAAAGTTGGAGTAACCCGAGGCGGACGCGGTCGCAAGATAAACTGAAATTTCTCATTCCGATACAATAAAGTTTTCGAGTTCTTTATTTTTTTTTTGTATTTTATTTTATTTAACATCCCGCTCGACGTATATTTTAAAATACTTTTCTATTTGCGTGACGGATTTTCAACGGAGTTTCGGCAAAATTGTTTGGATGCGACTTCCCCAGAATTACGGATGGATTGATCGGTGGAATGAAATTCAGATGAGTTTGGAGATTGGGATAACTTAAAATTAAATAAAAAATATATTCTTTTTGCATCTTATGTATTTCAAACATGTTTTTTATTTGATGGAGTTTACGAAACGCTGATTGAATGCGATTGTATTGAATGCTAAATATTTATTCTGTGGCTAAACAGCTAACCATTTGGTTTCCATTCTTAAGTTGAATTTTGCAAGATGTTGCCGTTCAATCAATTCACCTCGACCCAATAGACTACGGATATTTACAATTTCTATGGGCTATTTTAGATATTTGGAAAATTTACATCCTGAAACTCCATATCACATTTAAAGTATAAAATAAACAAACCAATAACCACAGAAATCGATGCAAAACATTAATTTCCAACCCGAAAATCGGTCAAACGTGAAATACGCTTAACCGGATATAACCGGCTGATACCGGCACCGGCTATCCACAGAGGGATACCGGATACCAAACACCAGCAAATTATAAGTGGGCGTTCTGAAAACGACTCCTTGGGCGGTCATAATAATATCTTGGAGCGAAAAATGGCGCGAATGCGCGGGGAGGCAGGGGGCACTGCGGCGCGCAACATAGCGCGTGTGGTACTAGTCATCAGCTGAGAACGTGTACAAGCTAACACAAAGTAGTCACATTACAAAGTAAAAAAAAGAACAAAGTTCAACTAGTCCCCTTATGGTGTACAGTTCTTATGTCAAAAACCTAAAGTATACTCTAGCTACGTTAAAAATGGGATGGGAAAAATATGGCAATTATTTTAACAATTAGTTCAGCGTGATTTGAGATAGAAAGGTTGCTCTATATCCTTTCATTCAAAGGACGACCTATCACTTATTTATCCACAACTTTAAACTGTGTTTCTACTGTATTTCAGTGGATAGGAAGATTTAAGAGCTACCTTTAATTCAAGCGAAGAAAGTGGGCAAGATAACTGTATGTAGTTTAAAATTCTAGTTGATCATCTTCAATGACTATCGCTATGAGCTTATAACTTGCACCACACCAGCGGAGCGAGAATATCCAGAGATCTAAATTGACTGGAAGCGAACTCTTAAATCGACGAACGTACATTTTTGCACTACAGTAGTTTGTAGCATTAATGTTTCGCAGTACGTTAGCCAGCCTCCGTTGGGATTCCAACGTATTGCCAATCAGCTTCAATACTATTGTATTCAGTAATTTTATATAGAACTAGCTTCCGCCCCGCGGTTTCACCCGCGAACCCCTATTTTACACCTTTAGGGATGGAATTTTCAAAAATCCTTTCTTAGCGGATGCCTACATCATAATAGCTATCTGTATGCCAAAATTTTAACTCGATCCGTCCAGTGGTTTGAGCTGTGCGTTGATAGATCAGTCAGTATGTCACATTTTCCTTTTATATATACAGATGGTCAAACACAAGCCGAAAATGCTGTCACAAGTAAAAAGACTATCATTTGGTGCCTATATGACATGGGATAAACTAAAGACCTAGGCAGATTTACTGCAAGGAGATGGATGCTGGACTAAGGCACCAGTTGTTGTAAAAATCTATGAACTCAGCAGCTGTACCCGAATGTGATGATGATGTTAGCATCTACCTACATATTAATACCTTTACAAATTATTTTCCTAACTGTCCTAACTAATATTATAAATGCGAAAGTGAGCTTGTTTGTTTGTTACCTTTTCACGCCTAAACCGCTGAAATTTGGTACTCAGATAGCCTATGGTATGGAAAAGGACATTATGTTTAGGCACAATAAAGATTTTTTATTTTATTTATTTATTATTGGCTACTTTTTTTTCTCGGAAACGCGGCTGAAACCGCGGGGGACAGCTAGTTGTTAATACTTCCAAATATTTTCATTTTAATGCTTATATCAGTGTTACATAAAAACCCGAAGAAACTCACGCCTCGTTCACCTAATAAAGCCAATTGGCGGTTCTTATTACAGAGATAACGAAAGCGAGCGAATGACACGTCACTCGTGATTGTGATACCTTCGAAGCCTCCTCGAGGCGAATGTTAATCGATTAAAATTTACATACAAATCGATTACCAGTCATTTTGGAACAAATTTTTAAGTAGCTACATGGCGGGTAATAATACTTACCCCTTATCAGTATATACATAATACCTTGTATGAAAAAGCGGAGCCACTGTTCAGTGAATATAATAAAATATACTACTATTGAGTTTATAATAGATAAGTTGTGAAAGAAAATTGCGGGAGAAATCTTTAATTTGCAAGTTAATGTAGCTTCAAAGATATTTTGACCATCAATGTAAATAATAAGTCGATGACGCTGACAAAATTGATGCAAGATGGCGCCCTCTCGGATATTAATGCGCACTGATTTTCTTGTTTTGAAAGAGCCTTACCCTGATTTAGCTAAAATTTAATAGCACAAAAGACTGCTACGTGCCTAACAGCGACAATAACAAAGTAATTTTTCACTCCACCAACAAAAAGGGAGATTTAAAAAAAAAGCGTAACTATGAAGCGAAGATCCACCAAACCATTGTGAGTGGAAATTTCAGTTACGTCAAGTGTCACCCGTTTAAACGATAAAAAATAATGCAAATTCACTTCTGAGGAGGGCCCATCTCGTGAAATAACGTCCGATCGTTATAATAGATAACGGAGTTTTTCCGTTAAATCGCGCCTCTTCCGTTCTTAACGACAGTGTCCTTCGTTAAACGGCGGAGTGATTCAGGTAGTCGTTTGTGTCGAGTGCTCTTTTTCATTTGTTTGAAGAAAAAATGGGTGAGATTAAAGTATTCCCGAAATGAGTTTTTGTATTGTTATTACTCGATGTTACAATGATATCGCGTCAGGTGCGTCACCTATATCGCTTTATTTACGACTATGAGACATTTTAAACTCTATTATGTCAGCGATATAGTGTAAATTCGCTTGTGCAAATGAAAGTTTAAGAAGGCTGTGTGATTATAGATTACTTGGATATGTTAATACCATAAAGTACTACACCTTTGTTCGACATAAGATAACATTATAAATTAATAATGCTGAATGTAGACATAAAGCGGTTCTTAAACGTGCAAACAAAAGAAATGCGCCAGAATTCCATTGTGTTGTCAAAACCATTTCGTAATAATATAATTTATACATGATACCTACTTATGAGTGTGAATCCGGGTTATATTTTAACAAAAAGATGCAATTTCCTTTAATATAAAATACCATTTCCGTTTCGTCGGGGAGGCGCAGGCGTCGACCTCTCACTCTAGTTTTATGTTTTATATGTCGATACTATCGCAACTTCATCGTCAAATGCTAAAAATCACTGTTATTATCTTTTATATCAGAAGTCTGATAAACAGACAGGTGGTACACCTGATGGTAAGTGGCTACCATCGCCTATGGACATTAGCATTACCAGGGGGATTGTCAATGCGTTGCCAATCTTCTAACTTTTTCTATTTTTTGACCCATTGCTACTACATCAGCTTAAATAATAAGGCGATAATAACTCAATAGTGTATAGGCTTAAATAAAGCTTTCGTTGAAAGAAAACATCGTGAGGAAACCATAGCACGGTGGTAGGATACTTTGTAGTACCCGCCTGGCTGGCTACAACTCTGTCGCCAAGCACCTATCGGTGTGTTCTAGCAACTGTATTTGAGAGCCTGTTCCTTTAAGGTTTCGTGTGCACACTTACCATGGTAAGATTCTGGTTAAAAAAGCCTATTCCAAGTGAAAACCGTGGACAGTTCTTTCTTTAAATTTTCAAATCCAAAACGCCCAAAATTCCATCAAGCGTACAAATTAATTTCCGAGCGCGAGCCCGCACGAGTTATCGCCAACCGCCCAACTTCCATCGCATAAAGCAACCGTCGAACACGGAACTTGTCTTGGAAATCACTAACTCGCTATCTAACTAGTAAACAATCGCTTCAAACGTAATTTCCCAGTTATAGCGTAATGAGTGTGCAGTTCGCCGGATTCTTGGCGTGTTTCGAGCGAGTTTCAGACGAGTTACCGCGGTTTTAGTCGAGTTATATAGTATTGTTTTCTCGTTTTATACGAAGATGGGGTTTCCTATAGGTAAATATTTTCGATATCTGAAAAATTTGGACTAAAAAGCTATGTTATTCGTATGTTAAGTATATGTTTCGATTATGATAATTTTATACTATAAAAATAGTAAGTAGATACATATCTACTGTATTTTATTTGCCATTATGTTTCCTTATTTGTCTTAGAGACCTTTAAAATGGAGTCTTGACCAATAAACGGTAAGTTACCCACGATTATAGTATACACAATCTATGGAGTTAGTGCCCTGGGACATGGTCATAGAATAGCACATGGACAGATGGTTTGCAGCTTCAATACATTATTCAATAGGTAATTTAATAGGATAAATAAAAAAGAGGAGATTCATGTATAAGATGATATCAGTAGCAAAGATATAGAGAAATAATGAATAGAAAAATGATGTGGTATTGAATTCTTCCCATATTTTTGCAGGTTGATATATTATATTATATATAAAACGAATCAAATTAATTGAACGATATTTATTATATATTGATTATGCAATAGTACAGCAGTTATAATTAACCAGTGGCTTTTTAGAACCTCTATAGCAGCTATATGAATATTTGACAAAAAATATTATGTTTGAGTTCGACCGCATGATGGTTAGTAAATGTGGTCGAAGGTGTTAAGCACGTACGTATGACGATAAAGTTAAACGCCTTGTATACAGACGATTCATATTGAGTAAAATCAATTGTCTAACACTTTTGAAAGGTCCTCAGAGAGACAAGATGGTAATAGGTATTAATAGATAGATACCTGTCGAACTTAAATCTTTGATCCATTGTACTGTCAGTCAACTTATCAACTACCTCCATACATTTAAAGGTCGTAACTTAATCACGTAGATCATTGAAAATTCACTCTAGTTACGTTGAAATACGATTTAAATTGAGTGCTATGGTAAGTTTGTCTTGTAAAGTAGTGAAAGCAATTGGAAAGTTAGGTGGGAAACTTCAACTTTTTGCTTAAGGGAAGGCAGCCTGTTAGACTACCTAGTTATAGGAGCAAATAAATTATATGAAACAGAAAAGAAAAGCCTTCAAATTTAAGTATTATTGCGCTACAATAAGGGCCATAATAACTTAGGAATGGATAGGATAGGCCTCTACTTTATTAGCTAAGCTATAATAGTCATATGCTAAAGAACAATAGGTACAATAAGGAAACAAACGTGAAACGCTATATCAGGTACACCCATTCTACTTGCAGTCATTAGAGCCGTGGGCATTCTCCACTACATTTCTCCGTATACGGTCGAAACTTATAAATATGGTTACTTTATAAAGGTCACCAGCTCGGTTAATACCCATAACTATTAGTACATGAGTGTAAATAATTGACATTAGGGGTTAATCGCGTTTACGTTTACTAAAATTTTGTATGGTGCAAATTAGTTCCATTAGTATTCCGCGAGAGGCGCTGTGCCAATTCATATACAGAATCAGATGGAATCAAATGCAATCAGATGGCCTTGAGTGGGGAATGTCCCAGGATATTATTAAAATTAAACGTTATTTTACGATAAAAACAGCAGCAAATGCAAAATAAATAGATTAATTTAACGAATAGTGGTCGCGCCCGGTGCGGGCCGCAAGCATGTACCTATTAATGTATGAACTGAATTACTATTGGTTTAGGGAAATGTGAGTAAAAAATGAGAATGACTATCGAATTGCGTTGACCGAAAATATGTCTAAATGCGTATTGAATTAATAATAACTTCACATTGAACCAATAACTCATTATATTTTATTTATAAAACTAAATAAATAAATAATAAAATAAAATAGCTTTTTATTTGTCATAAAAAAAGAATACAATGCTACAAATACATAATATATACACAACAATATTTTCTTTTAATGATTAACTAGTTATTTTTATAATATGTATTTTAATTTTTAATAGTTACGTAGATGAGAATAGAAAGAATAAGAAATTGCCATTTATAAAACTAAAATTGTTATCTTTTAAACGAAAGCCGATATGATGTATGACACATAACACGTAACAATGCGTTGGTTTGTTTGTAAACAAACACAATGTCCTGTCAATGTTTATAAAACATAATAACATCTTATTAATAATGAAAAAGATACCGAAATAACATCTCCTTATCTCCTTATAATATTACGATCTTCTATCCTTATATCTTAATCCGAAAGAAATACAAAAGTGATATTTTTTTTTGGTAAGCGGTGTTGTCGTTTACATCAGGATTTTAACCAACATATTAAAACGTCAGAGTTTACTTCAATCTAGTTATAATTTAACTAACTTTCCGTTTAGTTGTCACACCCGCAATCCCCTAGTTTACTCCGTTAGGAATTCAATTTTTAAAAACCTTTCCTTAGTGGATCCGCTTACGTTATTTAAGAAAACTACATTCAAAATGTTAAGACAGTCAGTCACGACAACACTTTCATATTATGTATAGGTAAAATGGGGTAACAAAATGGAGTTTAAAAGGGGACCAGTTTCCGTTCTTGATAAAATAATTTAACTTCTAATAAAAAAGTAGTAACAGTTACCAAGTAAATCAAAAAATGTACAAACACAAAATTGTCAACAAGACCATAATAAATATTTTTACCTATAAACGATACGTTATGATGTATAAATAATACATTGGACGCGATTAAACGGTCATTATCGAGGTTTTTATCTATCTATGGCGCTTAACGAGGGTAACGATATATCGTTTGTCAGTTCGCCCAAGTGAATACCCGGCGGGAACACATGGTAACACCGCCGATGTGCGTTACCGTAAAAGAGTGATGGATTCACTCAATACCGTGTTCGTAGAATGGATAAAATTGATAGCTATTATGTCAGACCACGGATTTTCTATGCGAATTTGTATTTTTTTTTACGCATAAAACCTATTTATTTTCGTTTAATTCGTCGATACAGCGCGCGAAAGTAACGGACGTACAGTGTAATAGAAAAGTGTTGTTTGATAAATAGTTGTTTATTTGTACACAGCATTATAATAAATTAATAATAGGTACTATTTATTTGTATTATAAGTAAAAGTAAAAGAAAATGGTACTCACGTTCGTGGTCTGGCCGTTCAAATGTAGATCTCAGCATACCTGCAAAAGAAAAAAAAAACACATAAATAAAATAAAACAATAAACAAATATAACATTACTCGATTACTTTTAAGTGTCATGAATATATTATATAGATTTTTATCAGCATTCAATATGTCCATTCATCAATTTGCATCAATTATTTCATTCACCATTTTACATTCATAAAACTATGGGTACACTCAACGATAAAAGCGTTGGCCAATTAGTTTGTTTAACGTTGTGTGCCGAAAGCGCGGCGTTGTCATGGCGACCGGTTTATGACCGACATGTGTTAATTGCCCGGCTTCTGTCTGTCAGACATTTTGTACAGTTTAGCACCTCGATGCGTTCGTGTACACTCACCTATAACAGGCAATTTAGATGTTAGTGTCCCTCACACAATAATTAACAACTCAAAAGTCATTAATAATTTTTTATAATGCAATTTAAAATAGCTTTAAAAAAAAAAAAATTTGGAGTTTCAGTATAGAAAAAGTACGCAACTACATATTTTTAAATTACGAACATAATAATATGAAGTTCTACGTTATGAGTATGAGGTTACTAAAACATGGAGTTCACAAAAGATTATATATATTTGTCAGATTTTCAATAAAAACAGCATTTTTGATCAAATTCTTGTAAAGTATGTACCGACGATTTCTAAATTCATAATTTATTTGTTAGTTATGGATTGTAAGTTGCAACATTATTACAAGGATTTACCTGCTTTAAATGCACCGATTAAAATAATTTTATCCATTTTAAACAAACTGTTTCGCGCACAATTGTACTTTGGCCAGTTCTCATAGTCCATTACACTGTACTTGCTAATGTTTTGTACAAATGAGCCACTTGAATGAAAATAAGTGTTACCATTTTAAAATAATATACATATAATAAATCTATAGAACCAGCGTGTCTGTAATTTTTTTTTTACCAAATATGGAGCGTGGGTGATGTAGGAAGAGTAACAATAAAGTAATGCAAAGAGATTTGTTTTCTTGTCTGTCTGTCTATTTGAACACGTTAATTTATGAAACCACTGAACGGATTTTCATAGAGATTCCACAGGTTAATGCGACTTGGCTTTGCGCTTCGAATAGGCTTATTTCATCGAAATCAGATGAAAGGACGAAAATATATAGATTTTTTTATAAAGAATGCGCGAGCGAGGCCGCGGGCGAAAAGAAAAGTATTTTTACCACTTTTCTATATTTATATATATTGTATGTACTTTTCGTTATAAGCATTATAGAAAAGTGTGTTAAAAAGATGTCAAACATTTGCGACTTCAAAATTGCATCATTTAAATTTCAAGGCCAGAGTGAATATAAGTTTGTTTTAGATAAGCGTGCACCATCTTTGGCTGTGCTTTGGCTAAACGCAAGCCTATTTAATATAAAAAAAGAATGCAAAAAATAGATATTATTTGCCAAAGCGCGGTAAAGATCTGCTTCAGCACGCTTTCCACACACCATCCAATATATTATTAATAATAAAAACACTTCAAAATGACGCTTCAAAATCGAATTTTCTTTCACCATCTTCACGCATAGCGCGCACCCTTTAAACACGCATAATATTTTTCTAAAGGTATTTCACACCCCCGCTATTGAAGAAATGGAAGTCCGTCGAGCGCGTACAATGAAATAATAAACATACGTGGCACAGGAGGCGATGGAAATATTTTTTTCTCGTTATTATTTGCTAAGTAAACTCCCCGGTATTGGCTGGATGTACCCGCGAGCTTTTTATAGACCAGCGGAATTATATCAATGTTTGTTTTGACATGTTAGTTATATAAATATTATTTATCTATGCATATAAATAAAAATGTATGGCAAAATGTGTTGCTAAGCGCAAAAGTCCAGAACGGGTGGACCAATTCCGATAAGTGTTTTTTTTTTAATATTTGTTGAAGTCCGAAGAAGGTTCTTATTAAGAGAAAAATTGGAAAAGTTGCCTCGAAAATTGGAAAATTCGGTAATAACTGAATGTATGGGATTTTTGTATAAACTCAAGATACCGACATTTTTGCGTTAGATATTGAGAAATGTTATAGGCTACTTCTTTTTACTTGGGAACGCACGTGAAACCGCGGGGGACAGCTAGTGTCACATAAAAATAAAACTAGATATCTATATATAGATATATTATGTACATAAATCAAAAAAGGTTGCTGGAAGAGAGCGTTTAAGCGATAAGGCCGCCTGTTAGAAGATAATACATCTTTCTTTATTCTAATATTACATCTTATCTCGTATGTTCTTCTTTGTATATAAAATTCCGGAATTTTATATCTCCTCCTAAACGGCTAGACCGATTTTAATACATGGTTTTGACCACAATTGGTGGCGCTGTTGTCGAGATCCAGTATTTTTTTCCATCCGAATTCGGGTCGGATAGTAGTCCTATACCTACCTACCTATATAAAATGAAGAATACATTCATTCATTAATATTTAAATTTTATACCTACGTTATTAGACGATGAAATTGTTAAAACTTAATTTAAATATTCAGCCAACTCGGAAACGCGACATAAAATCTAGTTCAGCTTAAGAAACATTGTAACTCAAGTTGTTGTCAATGGTAAAATGATTTTTATTGTCGGTCATCGAGAGACAATCGGAAACACGTTAACCCTGCGCGCGCGGCGTGCTCCGATCACGACACTAATAAATAACAATAATCGACAAAAACTGACGACAAAGCGCGCGTCGTCGTGAGTCGCGATCGTGATCTGTCGCACGTGGCCCTGTGTCGGACGGAAGCCGGCCAATAGGGTTGCCAATCTAATAAATATGGTAAATAAGATTTTGCGTTATACCGACGTTCCAGAAAGAAATAAAAAGTATTGCAGTTTGTAGTTAGCAATGCATAGAATCATGTTACAAAATATTAAATTCATAGACTATTTGACTAAAAATAAGTACCTGCTACAAATAAGTACACACACACAGATGTTACAATATATCGGTAGTTGTCGTAATTTACATTAATATTATAAAGACGTAACGTTTGTAAGTTTGGATGTAGGAGGTAATCTCGAAAACTTCAGTCAATCTTTCACCAATATTTAGAATGGAGTAAATTACAAATGGTATAACTTCATACAATCTGCATTGATATTAAGAAATATTGTTGACAACCTTAAACACCTGATAAGATCTCGATACGCGTATAGGAGCGGAACGTTTGTCCGTCAGTTCAACGATTAATTAGACATTTTTACTTTTTAATTATTGCGTGCCGTGACGATTGTCCGTGACGAGGGTTGACTTACATTAATTTATTCAAATTGACGATTTTGCTGGCTAAATTAACGTTGAATTGTTAATAGCTGCTCTGATAGTAAAATGTACACTTTTATTGTCATGTAATGAATAAAATTGTAATTAATATTCAAATGTATTGTTTTCATATTAATTACCTGGAGAGCAAGATAATAGTTACCTCGAATTAAATGTTTTCGAATTTAAATGTTGAAATAGAAATTCGTAAGTATTGGCAAAAATAAATTGTAAATGTCTTTGATTTTTAGTTTGAAATATAATAAATATTTTACTTAAAATATATGTCTAATAATAATAATATGCCAAAGAATATAAATAAAAAATAATGGACACTATAGAGTTGTACATCGAGATAAACTCGTCCATTGTGTGCCGATAAAATGTCAGGGTGCATTGACTATTTGTGGATATTATCGAGTACAGATATGGACTACTGTCGGACCCCCTGGCGGAGAGGCTGATCACGTTTTGTAGATAAGTATATACTTGGTAATTTTAGATACGATAAAGGTGATGTCTGGGGCGTGGTCGGTACGAGGTACGCCTGTAAGAACTCACTAGAGTTTTGTGTTGTTAAATAAATATAATAGGAAAGATTTCTTTTTTTAACTACAATCTCACTATGGTAAGAACCGAAAGTCTAGAAGGAACTGGCACTCAAGTGCAGCTGGCGGAACGCACTGATAGTGCTTGGCGACAAATTTTTAATTTGATAGTTACCACCGTGCTATGGTTTCCTCACGATGTTTTCCACCATTGCCTAAATAGTAAAGTATCGTTCACATTGACTAGTTATTAGATGCGTTACTCACGGGATCTATCATTCACTCTATGAACAGTTTTCACAGTCTATGATGTACGTTATAATACTATTTCAGGCAAATTTAAAGAAATGAAAAAAAAACACACAAGCAAAAATGAATACGAACAATAATAGTGATAATTATGTAAGAACATGATATAATTATAAAAACTGGCACAACTCAAATTAATCCCAATTATTGTCAAGTACATGTATCCTTGGAGTGTTGACTTCTGACAGCTGTCCGTTTTGTATGTAAACAAGTGACAAACATATTATTACTATCTTTAATCAGTTGTGTTGCGTAAATTGTTTGCGCAAATAAATCGTGTTTAAAAATAAACTGTGCAGTCAGAATTTATTGTTACATGAGGATTCCGTATTTATTTAAATAGCTCGCCTATTTTTCATACCATGCAATTAGGAAAGTTTAAGCTATGTACTGTTTGTGTGATGATAATTAGACTGTATTTTAAGTCGATGCATAGATAAAATCTTTGCTCTGCCATCTATGGTAAGCAAGATAATCAAGATTGAAAGTGTAGAAGGATTTTTATCACCTACAATGGACCCCTAAAAACATTCTCAAAACAGACGCATTGTGTAAATTAACCATCCGTGGTACATCGCGTTTATTTATCATTAAAATAATCGTGTCTCAATTATCTTGCAACATTTATAGGCGCACATATATGGCCATTATCCTTTTTACGGTCAACTTGTAATATACTGTTATGGCCACACCCTATAGAGTTGCGATGTTGTATTTAATAATGTTGGAATTATTTATCTTTACTTTGTAAAATTGAGTTTTATATGAGGTATAATAGTATATGGCGCGGGTTACGAATCTAATATAACTTGATCTCTATCTAATATGAAAGTATAAATAGCTAATGGTCAAGTATTATAGCATGTATTATTGGTTGGGAGTGACAATCAGTTAATTAAATAAGTTTTTAATTTAAATATCTAGTTTAGGAACGAATATGAATTTTGTACAATACACAATGGAACGATGGAATTATTATATAAATTGTCAAAGAAAAAAATAGTATGGTACCATTTTTTCTTCTGTTTGTGAATTTTTTTTTTGTTTAGTAGCTGTTGACGAGTTTTAGTGTTATCTATATATTTTTTTGGAACAGCCACAGTCGTTTAGTTAGCAAATGTAAATTCATTAATTGAAAACTGTAGGCATTAAGAAAGTTATATTGCAAAAACATTTTTAGGGTTCCGTACTCAAAAGGTAAAACGGGACCCTATTACTAAGACTGCGCTGTCCGTCCGTCTGTCCGTCTATCACCAGGCTGTATCTCATGAACCGTGATAGTTAGAGAGTTGAATTTTTCACAGATTATTTCTGTTGCCGCTATAACAACAAATACTAAAAAACTGAATAAAATACATGTTTAAGGGGGCTCCCATACAACATGATTTTTTTGCCGTTTTTATAGACAATTGTACAGAACCCTTCGTGCGCGAGTCCGACTCGCACTTGGCCGATATTATTTTAAAGCTCAATAGCTCTTGGTGCCGATTGTCGTGACGATGATCATGGGTTCGAATCTTAAATGGTGGAGGTAGCCTAGCTGACTATCATCCTCTAGTTCTCTCTCTCATCACCTTCGGCCAAATCATCACTTACCATGGCGAATATGGCGATATTATAGTCAAAAACAAGCTTATAAATCCTAACTACAATTATAAATGCGAATGCGAGTTTGTTTGTTACCTTTTCATGGCTAAAGCGCTGAACCGATCGCGATGAAATTTGGTACGCAGATAGCCTATGGTATGGGGGACAGCTAGTAAGAAAATAAATATAAAAGATACTAAAACATGTCTATGTATTATAAGTAGCAAAAAATATCCCTTTCGTCCTTTAGAACATCAAGGTTATCTTCAGAAGTATGTACGCATCTTCATTCTTACAAAGTTATTTTTAAATAACTTTTGGGATCTCTCAACAACTATCAAAGAATACTCTAGTGCTACTTACATGGTGCTTTTTGTCAAGTAGAATATGTTAGGCGTAATTCTTAGGACTTAGTTTGAAATGAATTTGAGAAGCTGTTAAAACTCTTGAGAGTTTTATTATTATATTATTTATAATGTTAGGAATCACGAAGTAATGTAAGCTGTGCCTACCTAGATATAGCGACCTATATTATTCTGTGGTATGTCGTCTGTCACGAGCCGCATCACGGTGACGTTGTCTTTTATATTTTACTTAATATATCTCGGCTAATAAATAACTAACAGTATCTTAAAACCTGCGTATTATTCACATCCTAACAGGTTATGGGCCCAGGGCGTGATATATAATCGATTTACAGTGAAATATGTGATTTTAAAATCTTCACGTAAAGAAACTTTGTGTGCGTTCCATCTATTGACACAGTGTGTAAAAGTCAAAGGGCACAAGCGACACAGTGCCATTGATCTGTGTCATCGCTGTAAATGGACTTGCCCATTTACGTTGGACTCACTCACTTTGTAAAAGAGTGCGGGTTTTTCGCTGTTTTAAGAGGTTTAGGAGTAGAAAATACTTCGAAATGGCTGCTTCTATCAAGATTGAACCATTAACTGGTGATAATTATGATACCTGGAAGATTCAAATGCGAGCTATTTTGAAGAAAAATGACTTGTGGGAATATGTAACAGGATTGTTGCCACAGCCAGTGCGCACGGATCCGAAGTACGCTGATTGGAATAAAAATGATGGAAAAGCCGAATCGGACATATTGTTAGCTGTTAGTCCAAGTGAATTGATTGCGTTGGATGGCTTGGAAACATCCAAAATTATATGGGATAAGTTGAAGTCTTTATATCAATCGGCCGGGCCTGCCAGGAAAGCCTCATTATTAAAGAAGCTTGTTTTGACTCGTATGCAAGAAGAAGATGACCTTAAGAAGCACATTGCAGATTTTTTTGATGCTGTCAAAAAGCTCAAAGAGATTGGTTTGGTAGTGATTGATGAATTATTGGCCATTTTACTACTTTATAGTTTGCCGGATTCCTTCGCTATGTTTCGCACAGCAATGGAATCGAGGGATGATTTGCCAATAACAGAAGTGTTGAAAGTTAAGATCGTCGAGGATTATGAAGGCCGAAAATCGAAAGTAGTTGACCAGGGAGCTATGTTTGTCAGACGTACCAATTCAAATACCTACCAGAAGAAGAACTCAAATGAGAACCAAGGCTATTTTAAAAGTAAAATTGAGTGCTATCGTTGTGGTCGTCGTGGACATTTGGCGAGAGATTGCAAAGTCAAGAACGTCAATAAAAATAAACAGTGTGCAAAACACTTGGGACGGGATAGTGATCCAAAGACGACGATGTTGATGAGCACCACCGAAGAGGTGATGTTTAGTGATCAGACCAACCCTATTTGGTGTATCGACAGTGGATGCACGGGACACATGTGCAATGACAAGCACATGATTCAGGGTTTCACGCGACTGGACTCCGAGCTGAATTTGGCAAATAATGAGAGCACAAATATAACCGGAGCGGGTAAGGTCAGTATTTTAGTGAATACAGGCAGCGAAGAGCGCCAAATTGACATTGAAAAAGTATTCTATGTGTCAGACTTACGAACCAACTTATTGTCAGTTGCGAAAATGACAGATCGCGGGTTCGAGGTTCATTTCAAAAAGAACGATGCGATTGTAATCGATGAGAAAAACAAAATTCATATGCGTGCAGATCGTGTTGGTAATTTATACCATGTTCGAATGAATCATAACGGGGCAAATAATGTCGAGGTGGAGAAGAAGCCCATTGATATATGGCATGAGCGCCTCGGACACCTCAACGAACGTGACTTGAAGGTAATGTCGAAGGATAGTCTAGTGTATGGCTTGACATTCAATGACGGTGAAAAATTGTCTGAGTGTGAAATCTGTATAAGTGAAAAGCAGACTTGCAAGCCTTTTCCTAGGAGGAGTAGTGCTGATCGCACGAGCCAGTTATTAGAGATCATTCATACTGACGTATGTGGCCCTATGAGACATCAGTCTTTTGGCGGGAAAAAGTATTTTGTTACTTTTACTGACGATAAGTCAAGATGGTGTGAAGTATACTTCATTACGAGCAAAAGTGACATCCTGCGAGTATTCAAAGAATACAAGGCCTATGTTGAGAAATTTACTGGCATGAAGATTAAGAACCTTCAGTCTGATAACGGTCGTGAATATATAAACTATGAGTTTGATAATTTTTTGAAGAAAGAAGGAATCAGGAGAAGATTATCAGCTCCATATACCCCCCAGCAAAATGGGATTTCAGAGAGGAAAAACAGAACGCTGATAGAGATGGCGCGGTGTATGATGCGTCAGGCAGGAAGCCCACCTTCGATTTGGGCTGAGGCAGTACACACTGCAAATTATATTAGAAACCGGTGTCCTACAAAAGCATTAAATGGTCAGATACCATTTCAATTATGGAAAGGGAAGAAACCTACCGTAATCTACATGCAAGTATTTGGATCGAAGGTGTATTATAAAAATAAAGGTACCCAGAAAGGGAAGTTTGATTCTAGTTCAGAATTGGGAATATTCATGGGATATGATATTCAATCTAAAGCCTATAGAATACATGATCCGAAGTCAAAGAAAATTGTAGTGACTCGTGATGTTAAATTCATGAATGAGATGGCGTTCAGGCATGAATACAAGGAAATACTTGATGAAGGAGAAAGTATTAATGATGGGGAAATACTTGTTGACCTAAATATGCATAATGATGACAATGAAAATAAACAAGAAGAGCGTAGAGCTATTTTTCAAACTAGAAAAGATGTAGCAAAAGATAAAAGACCTCTAGTAAGTATATACGAACAAGAAGAAGAAAGAAATAAAATAATACCTCGAAGAAAGAGAACAGATACAGTCTTGTGGGAAAGATTAATAGAGCCTACAAAAAGAGGAAGAGGTAGACTAGTCCGTACTAGTTCAATGGAAAGACCGCAACTAGAAAACAGATCGGTAAGTGAACACGAATCAGAAGATGAAGAATCGGATGAACAACTAACAGCAGGAATAGCAACTATAGATCCTATGACTTCGAGTGAAATTGAGAATACGAACGATGTAAACGCATGGAGAAGTGCCATGGAAAATGAATATTTGGCACAGATTAAAAATGGTACGTGGGAAATCGTATCGCGACCATCGAATCGAAAAGTGATTGGAAGTCGATTTGTATTTAGAACTAAAACTACTGGCAAGAAAGTACGACTGGTTGCGAAGGGATGTTCTCAACGACCTGGGGAGGATTTTCATGAGACCTCATCTCCAGTAGTAAGATCGTCATCAATAAGACTCATAGCTGCATTATCAGCTGAATTAGGACTAGAGATCCATCTGATGGACGTAGTAACAGCTTATCTGAATGGCTCACTAGATGAGGAAGTATTTATGGAAGTACCTGATCAGCTACGTGATGTTCTAGACAGAGTACTTGGAAATCAAAAGATCGGAACACAAAGAAAAATCATTAGAGATAAGAAAATTATCGAGACAGCTACGCACTGGAGTAAATTATTAGATAAGTGTGATAATAGTGTGTGTCTGTTGAAAAAGAGTTTGTATGGTTTACGACAGTCTGGTTTGCAATGGCATAAGAAGCTGGTAGAAAAACTGGTGAGTGTTGGATTCAAAGCAACGCAGCAGGATCCATGTCTATTTGTAGCACGAAAAGGTGAGCGAATGATGTTAATTGCGATTTATGTTGATGATTTAATTTTAGCGACAAATGATGATGCATGGTTGCGCGATGTGAAAGGACAATTATCTAACGCATTCGAGATGAAAGACATGGGAAAGATAAATCATTGCTTGGGTATTGAATTTACTCGTGATGAAGAATACAGAGTGTATCTTAATCAAAGTGTGTATTTAGAGAAAATATTAGAACGCTTTGGTATGAGTGATTGTAAGCCTACAATGACGCCTATGGATGTAAATGTAAAATTGGAGAAGCCTGAATGTGCGAAGGATGATGTGATGAAGTATCCTTATCAAAGTTTAATAGGTGCTTTGATGTATCTGGCTGTGACTACGCGACCAGATATTGCGTATGCCGTAAATTATCTGAGCCAATATAATACGAATTACGATATCGAACATTGGAAAGCGGCGAAACGTGTGTTAAGATATCTAAAAGGTACGGCAAAGCAAGGTTTAATGTACGAAAGAACTGGTTTACCATTGTTTGGTGTGGTTGATGCAGACTGGGGTTCGAATGCGGTTGATCGTAGGTCTTATTCCGGATTTGCATTTATATTAGCCGGTGCTCCAATCAGCTGGGAAGCACGAAAGCAACGAACTGTTGCGTTGTCGAGCACAGAAGCTGAGTATATGGCTATCTCAGAAGCTACTAAAGAAGCCATGTATTTGCGGGATGTGTTGAGTAGTGTTGGACTAAAATGCGAGTGTGTGACATTATTCAACGATAACCAGGGTGCGATAAAGCTTGCTGAAAGTAGAAACTACCGTTCACGAACAAAGCACATTGATGTGAGGCACCACTTCGTTCGAGATATGTGCGAACAAGGTGTTATTGATTTGAAATACTTAAGTACAGATAGAATGCCTGCAGATGTTTTGACCAAGGGTTTGAATGGGACAAAGCATCAAGAATGCATGCGTAATCTAGGTATGATTGATGTATCTAAGGGTTAGATAGATTTGCTTACTACTTCGAGGGGAGGTGTTAGGAATCACGAAGTAATGTAAGCTGTGCCTACCTAGATATAGCGACCTATATTATTCTGTGGTATGTCGTCTGTCACGAGCCGCATCACGGTGACGTTGTCTTTTATATTTTACTTAATATATCTCGGCTAATAAATAACTAACAGTATCTTAAAACCTGCGTATTATTCACATCCTAACATATAACATAAAATGTTAACATGGTGAAAGTAAGATGCTATACATGATGATATTATATTGAATCGACAACCTGGTATGGATACATAATACAGCAATATGGCAATATCCTTTGAAAATTTAAAAAAATTATAGATATGTTTTCCTTCATCGAAAGCTCACGACTCATTCCCGCGACCATCGCCTCAACATGCAACGTTACTACCACTTGAGTTAAATATCGAATAATTCAAATCTATATCTATATATATAAAAGAGAAAGTATGTATGTATGTTCCTTATAGACTCCGAAAGCGCTGAACTGATCGCGATGTAATTTGCTACCAGCTATCCTATGGTATGAAGGGGGATATAGGCTACTTTTTTTTCTCGGAACCGCGGGTGCGGGACAATCTTTATATTAGCTCAGGAAGCGATCCTGTAAAATTTAGTAGCGATCGGATGAACAGTGTTTTTTTTTGGTCTAATATTTTCCTTAGATTGAATTTTCTGATTCTGATTTTCTGTTTACTAGTATACTATACATTTCAACCGATCATCTCAGTTTAACAAGTAGATAGTAATCTCACCCAGCGTCACTCGGATCATTTCATGATTTATGACCATCTCGGACCAACTGTCAAGTATAACGTCGATTGTGTCCATACGACTCTATTAAGCTTTTTCCCGGAAAATAAGAGGTTCTGGGGCATTTGGCATTCAAAAAGGATATTACTTTTCTAGATTCCGATCTTATTGAACCCTTTGCGTAATGTTAATTTAAGTGCTTTCCATTATATTTCATAGTATTTAAATTAATGTTATAAGTAAGAATTACAATATTAAGTGTAGTTTTATATGTTTTGTAAGCAAAACATACTTTGTATCACGTACAATCATCCAATTTAGTCCAACGCAAGCATAAAACGCTAACGTTTTTTGTTCAGTACACTCGACCGCGGCGGTGTCTATGTCGTACAGCAGTGCTATAAATTCATTTTTGAGATCTACCACAATTGTGTCCAGCTATATTGGCGCAGAATGCAACTCTCAACCCATATAAGGGCCCACGAGACCGGCTGCCGTACCTGGCCGGACATAAATGGCCACTGTTACCAAATAAGCGGTGGTTCGAGACAGCCCGCGGTGAACGGGTTAGCGACATATGTTTTATTTCGAAATTGCTAGAGCTTTCTTATTGTGGCGTGTTAAATGATTTTAATTTGAACTATAGTTAATTTAAGGCGATGATAGCTCAGTGGCAGTGACGTCGGACGCCGCGATGAAGGTCGTGGGTTCGAATTCTACAATGAGCTTGAGCTTTCGGTGAAGGAAAACATCATGAGGACCACCTTCGGCTACATCATCACTTACCATATTGAGATTGTGGTCAAACACAAATAAAAAGTAAAAAAATTAAATCTGTAGTAGTTATGATGTCTAACAATTTTATCCAAGCGAGTAGGTACATATCTACTAAAATTTTCGAACAAAATTAAATTAGCTGAAACAAAACAAGTTTACTGGCAATATCTTTTGCATCTCTCACACTTATTAGTAAACGTGAGACGGATTTAGTTATAGCAGAGTTGAATTGGAAAAATTCATAACTTGTAAGATTTGCCAACTCAAGTGGTGGGCATTAGCATTTTAATTGTATCTTAAGAAGCGTCTTCGGCGATTCATTATTATTCGTTGGCATTATTTTATTTTTATCTCATCTATTTACTTCATGAGAATGGGAGGAAAAGTTAAGGTAAAATAAAATATAAATATTCTGGGACATTATTCCTCACACACGGCTATCTGACCCCAAACTAAGCAGAGCTTGTACTATGGAAGTCAGATAACTGATATACTACATATACTACTTTTCTTTTGTAAATACATACATATATAGATAATTACACCCAGACACAGGACAAACAGACATGTTCATGCACACAAATGTTTGTCCTGAGTGGGAATCGAACCCACGACCTGTGGCGTGATAGATAGGGTATCTTACCAACCACGCCAACCGGCTCGTCAAAGGTCATTGATTAATTAAATAATAAACATACAAAAAAAAAAGATACGGTCGAATTGAGAACCTCATCCTTTTTTTGAAGTCGGTTAAAAAAGTAAGTAAATAATATCGATCTCATTACTAGAGATGGAAAGCAAGTATTTTTATATAGCCCCGTCTCTTTTTGTTACATGACGTTGGAAAGAGACGGATTTATTTAAAACTAGGGCTTGCTTTAAACCATTTCACGTAATAGGTAGTATTTGATTCCCATTTATTATCTACGCAAAACCAGCATTTGACACACAAGTAAAGTACGAGTTCAGTACTCGAAGTCAGCTAGCAACTGTTAAGTGTGAGCCAACCTAACGTTGGTGAGTCATTTGTCTCTGTCAGGGCGGTGTGGCCTCAGCTTTACATTAGGCTTGTTGATAGCGTGTGGGGTTAAGTGAAACGTCTGTCTGGTAAGTAAAGAAATTCTTGGGAACTCGCGAGTGTTTTGCCTTTTTAAGTGGTTTTCAAGTTATGTAGTTTGAGGATATTATTTTGATAATGTGTGGGCTCTATGAAAATGCCATATCAGTATTACGTATCTATGTATATGTTATTAAGAAGATGTCATATTTTAAGAACTGATAAAAACTGTGATCCTGCATGTTTTTAATGAAAGGGTTACCTCTTTATAAAGCGGTTAATCTTCTTCTTATGTATATTTTATATATATAAAAGAGAAAGTATGTATGTTTGTTCCTTATAGACTCCGAAACCGCTGAACCGATCGCGATGAAATTTTCAGACAATCTTCATATTAGCCCTGCGGGTAATCCTGTAAGGTTTGGTGGCGATCGGAGCACTCGGAACCGCGGGTGAAACCTAGTTTTATATAAAAGTCCTCTATGCGTTCCTATATCACTGAACCGATGATGTGAAATAAAATCCTTATTCGATTTTAAAATATATAACAAGAAACAACAATCACCTGAATATAGCCATAGTCTAAAAAAACATATATTTAAAAAAAATATATATATAAGTAGCTAACATCTCGTCCAAGGGAATTGAATTCATTCTTTCCTTACCAACTTTTCATATAAAACCACTCGTAGTAAGATTTTTATTATAGCAGAGATGGTAGTTAATTTTAATGTTGCCAGTAATTAACAAATCTTAAGACCCTTGAATATGGACACGAGAGGGCCTGCGCCTTAATCACGCTCACTTCAGCTGTGGATACAGTCATAGGCTGTAGCGGGGAGCGGAGCGATTAGTATGGGAGGCGGGCGATGTGTATGGGAGTTTTAACTAAAATTGGAATGTGTTTTTTTATATTAAACTAAATAAATCTTTAAAGTCCCTTATGGTAAGCAAAGCCTGTATAAGTTAGGTATCCATAGCTTTTTACTAAATGCATATTAAACTATGTATGGTACAGTCAGCGTCAAAAGTAGATTGGCACTTTAGTACCGTGTCACATTACACAATTCATAATTTTCATACAAACTGTCATGAAAATGTTAAAAGATTATTATGAAAGGATAGTGCCAATTTACTTTTGACGCTGACTGTACTTATAACAAAAGAACATTTTTTTGTCTGTCTGCTTGTTCCGGCTAAACTTTGAAACAGCTGGACAGATTTTGACGAGACTTTCTCTGGTAGATAACTGATGTTATAAAGTGTAGCTTGGGCTTTTATAGGTTTTAGGCAAACCGGGTAAAACTGTGGGAAACAGGTAGTCTTAATCCTAATATTATAAATCCGAATGCGAGTTTGTTTGTTATCTTTTAAATATCTAGAGGTTAGGGACAAATATCTTCATAAAAGTTGTCATATAATAAAAATCATGCATAAAAACAGTATCTACAATGAAATTTAGACTGTATTTTTAGAAATGAAAAACATTTATTAATTTTACAATTCCGCTACCATTTATCATACAGTTACACCCTTATCCTTTAAAAAGGAAGGGGCAGTTTTACTTGAATTTTTCATATAAACCGGGCGCAGGTAAAGAAAATTATATATTTTTTCTCTTGCTTAATTAGGACTTACCGACGTGCTCAATACAAAGAGGGTTGGGAAACCACACTCAATATCTTCAATATTAGATTTCACAATCTTTCCAAATATAGAAAGTTATTATAAGATATCAAATAGCAGCTTTATTTATATATCCATTAAGTTTATATTTAGATGTAGCCGTGAATCAACTAGAGAAATAGAAACTTTTTATTTGAAGAAGCTCAACTATATACAGCCTACCGGAATGTGTCAAAGATAACAAAAAAAAGCTTTTTTTTTTAGTTTAGTAAGTAAAGTTGGAACAAAAAAAGAAGCAAATAGCTTTAATATTTGAAATAACTTTTAAATAACTTATTTTTATGTACTTAAACCGATTCAGATCGATATTATTGAAATACTGCTATTTTAATTGCTTGTAAGTTTCTCATTTTAAGTGAACCACCTTTCTTTATGAGGAATAATAAATACTTTAAACTTAGCATAGTATGCCCGCGGCTTCGCTCGCATCGCCATTGTTTAATATATACTATTAATATTTAATCTATATTTTCGATTAGCTTACATAAAAAAATATTAATGCGATATTTAATTAGCTCCCTTACGTTACATTAAATCAAATCCTTTACAAATCCTATGGATACAATTTAAATTTAATCTGACGAAATACCCTCTTTCACAATATTAAAATATGATTGCGCACCGGCAAGGGGAGGCACGAGGGGAGGGGGACGCAATCAGCATCTGATCACGTGTTCCTTTTGAAATCGGCTTATCCTCCAAGACTTATCTAAGCAATTCCTTTGCACATTCAAAACTCCACCTAAAGTCAAATGGGATTAAATTCAGTTTTGTTAACGTTGAATTTCCAATGGTTTTTCCCAACCCGTGAAATGCTCGCAATGACGCGACCGCCCCGTCTCGGGTGAAGTGCGTCTTCAGCGTTACCTTTAAGCGAGTAATTATGCCGGATTCTGCATTAGTCGGTAGATAAGCTGTATTTTAAATTTGCATTAGAATTTTAAAACTGTGGTTATGGTGGTGTGAACGTGAATGCTTGGACGAGGTAAATAAGATAGTTTTGAGTACTTTAATGGTTTTCTATGAATACTCCTTGAGCAGGACAGAACTGTCTCTGAGATTCATATTAATGCCACATGTAACCCTATTTCAAAAAGTCTTTTAGTGAACCTTATAATTGTAATAATATTCTGGGACATTCCTCACACACGGCCATCTGATCCCAAACTAAGCAGAGCTTGTACTGTGGGAACCAGATAACTGATAAAATACCTACATAACTGGTAAATATTGTTTTTATATAGATTAATTACACTCGGGCTCAGGACAAACACATAGATTTAAATCATTAGATGTGCCCATGCGCTTGCAAAAAAGGTCCACGTTTTATGACTGCGCGCAACGTGCACCGTTCACTGCTTCCTACAAGCGACTACGACGGAAAGAGTGAGCTCACTCTTCCCAACGATGACACATTTTCGTGCGCCTTATGTATGGCAAGGGCGCATCTAACGATTTAAATCTCTTGACAAACATACATGTTCATGCACACAAATATCTGACTTGGGTGGGAATCGAACCTATGACCTGTGGTGTAACAGGTAGGATATTTTACCAACCATGCCATTCAGCCCATGAATATAATTTTATTATTTATTTCGATTGAACTGTATTTTCTTAGAAAACAATAATAATAGTACAAATTATTTCAATATTTCTTTCTATGTCCGTCACGTGTCATTACATTAAAGTGTAGGGTAAAAACGTCAGTTATTAGCCGTAATAAAGAAAGCAATTTCACACAATAGCAACCAACCGACCGACCGACTATTATTCGTATATCTTCGGAACACTATATTCCGTTAAAAATTCACAAGTTTCACACCACAAAGGTGTTTGACATGGAAATGTGCAGGCCTACTCGTTGCGATTACTTGTGGAATTTATTCAGAGGGGACTGTGTACCAACGCACCTACGTATTGATATACACATTGAGTTGTCGACATTCGGAAAAATGGATGCGTGATTTGGGGTCTACTTTGAACTTGTAAATTTTGAATTTTAATATTTACTAGCTTCCGCCGCGCGGTTTCACCTGCGTTCTTGAGAGATTTTATGTTTTACCAGGATAAAAAGTATCCTATATGTAAAACCAATTTTCATCCAAATCCGTTTAGTCGTTACGGAATTGAATGGTAACAAACATAGAAACTTTCACATTTATAATATCAATATACTGTTTTAATTAATTAACATATTGAAAAATATATATTTTAAATCCCTACTGTTATAAAAGCGAAAATGTCTGTATGTACTTCTTTCACTCAGCAATGGAGCAACGGATCGACATGATTTTTTGCATAGATATAGTTCATAAACCGGAGTGACATATACTACATTTATACCAAAGTACGCGGGTGAAACCACAAGTGAAAGCTAGTATAATAATAAAGTCGAGTAAGGCTTTTTTTTAACGTGAAGAAATACATTTATCACTTATCAACTCTCGAACTTTTCACTTTTACACCAAAACTTGGGAGAGTGACTTTACAAGAAATATATCATTCATTCGAACCAGATACACTTTTGAGCCATTAATGAAAAGCAGATATTGACAGGGTATTTTTTCCATTTATCTTTGCCACTCCCCCTAATTTAACTTCATCCCTTACATATGGAACCTGCAAGTCACTGACAGGTCCACATCTTGTATTGACATGTTAATATTTGCAGAATCAGCGGAAATACAGTTGCTTTATTTTGGTTTAAACATTATATCTATACTAATATTATAAAGCTGAAGTGTTTGTTTGTTTGTTTGAACGCGTTAATCTCAGAATCTACTGGTTCGATATGAAAAATTCTTTCAGTGTTGGATAGCCCATTTATCGAGTAAGGCTATAGGCTAATTTTTATCTCGGGAAAACACAAGGTCGCTCGGGAACGCGGGTGAAGCTGCGGGGCGGAAGCTAGTTTAATATAAAATGGAACCTAAAGTACCCATAATAAATTTATCGATTGATTTGTTAAGTTGGTTATAATAATACAGGTGAGCGATTTCTAGTACTCGGAGTCTCTCGATTTGGAGTTCTACATAAGAGATACGATCTTTTGGTGTCAAAAAATATAATTTATAAAATCAGCTCTATTTCTTGGCGATAATATAGACTATTCAAAAAATTAGACATTATTCAACAATGAGATCCGAAAATGCGTTTTCCTGTAACTCCGAAAGTTCAGGTAGCTATCTACTTTTACTGAGCCATCTCAAATTTTCACCCTTATACTGTAAGCTAAGGTTAAATTTACCCATACAATACATTTTTAATGTTTCAAATACATTTAATTTCAAATTAAGGATTTAATTAATAGGAGCTATATTCGTGTAACACAAAATAATGGCGCTTTCAGTGGGTCGTTAAAATTATTAAGACTCTCTTAGCGATTATTTAAAGTAAATATATTCCAAAGTGGGCATGAATCACGTAAGTGAGCATGTTTGGGTTGTGTTTCAAAGGTAAAGCACAAACCACATAGTCTGACACGGTGCTGTTCAAAATAAAACGGTTTAAAAATAACTTTAAAAGTTAAATTTTAATATTAGTCTATTGCTTAAATTACATTATTTTATTACTATTCAAATACTGTTAATATATGAAAGGAAATGTTTGTCATTCTGTTAGTTTGTTTATAACTTATGCACTCTTGTTGTGCGCACGCCAGCTAATGGTCAGAAACAAAAATAAAAAGATTGGGTTTGTGTTAATTTTATGTCAACTTTTAAACTGTACCTATTATTTTTCGTTTATTACTCGCAAATACTTTGTCGTACGTTTCTATACTTTGACTCAGTCAATAACTATTCTGAAAGCATAAAACCTTAATAGTTCAAGGAAACACCGTGTCAAAAGGTGGAAAACGTCTCGACCTTTTCTGCCGTATTGGAATGAAAAACTATGCACGTTATTATGACGTAGGTAGTAACTATATAAAAACTTATGCATAACGAAAGAAAGACTAATTTTGTTTGATGGACAAAACACGTAATTACGTCGCGAATCTTGAGTTAACTTTCGGTGAAGGAAAACATCATGGTACTTTTGTAATACCCGCTTACCTCGCTACTATACTCATGTAGGAAATCTGAGAGCAATCGCAAACGTGTGTCCCAGCTGCTGCACTTGAGAGCCAGTTCTAGGCTTTGTATGCTTAAGTATCACTATGGCGGTCAAATAACCTTACATTTTTCTCATTACAAACGTTAAGTTTGCGCCGCATGGCGTGTAGGGTAAACGTACCAATTATTAACCAGCGTAGAAATTCTGCACGTTTCATATACCTCTTAATTCCTCGTTTTAAATAACAAAAGGGTATTACAAGCGTTTTTCAGCGCTTGGCACAGGGTGGCACACCCTACCCTCTTAGTAAGCACCTATCTAATAGGTTAGGTATGATATGAACGCTTATTCTGGGGTGTAGAGGTGCTTTTTTGTATTAAATGAATGATAACGCTTGGGGTTTTGGGGTTATGAAAGTGTATTGTTGCTGTTGAGTAAGCTATTCTGCTAACAGCGTTGAGGCGAATCTCATCGGTTTTTATCTTTGAGTAACTGACAGTCGAATATCTAGTTGATTAAAATATATATTTATTTAATTCATGTATTAATGAAATTCCGAAAAAAATGCCATAAAAGCCAAATTCAGTTCTTGACTATTTAATTTTTATGTGCCTATCCAAATATTCAAGATTTATTCCAACAATATTACGTAATATTATAGTCCCTATTATAGATATATCTAAAACCTAAAGATTAGCAAAACGCTATCCAAATTAATTCCCAAAACCAATTACAGCTGTACAAACAAAATAATTCTAAGTAATGATAATTGACTTGATATATATAAAAGAACTTACTGACAACAAAAGTATGGTTACATAACAACAAAGTGTGCTAGTGTCGACTACTGACACAACAACAAAACATTAAAATTGTACGTACTTTGTATAAACGTGTAAAATTGCACATCTGTTGTGAATTTTTTATTCTATTTTTGTAAGCCTTCCTTTATATTAAGGCGTATTCAGATATAGGCGTTGACTGTTGCTGTGAGTAGCGAAATTAATAGCTGTTAAGTAGCGAATAGTTATTTTCGCATCGTACATTAGTAGCGAATACTGCGTATATCTGATTAACTCTTTATGGAATGGAGGAAAATTAAAAATGTATTTATGTATAGTAGTGTCTAGATTGATTATATAATGGTCGGTAACATAAGTAGATATACAAATCTCAGACAATCATGAAGAAATGTATAGTATGTAGGTTTTTGTAGACACAAGTTATAAGAGAGGTAGAGCATAGCGATATGTCGCTCAAAGAGCAGTTCAACTGGGGAAGTACTTCCACCTTTCAGAATACCGCAGCCACATAACGTATATAGTTGTGTTCCTGCGCGTGAGTAAGGTCGCCAGAGCTCATCGGGGTGGGGGGAAGGGTCGGCAACGCGCGAGTAATACCCCTGGTGTTGCAAGCGTTCATAGGCTACGGTATCCAGGCGGGCCGTATGCTTGTTTGCCAAGAATGAGGTATAAAAAAAAACATTTACAAAACACCTGTTTACTTTTACATTCCATACTACAGTAGTGTACAGGATTTTGTAATTTTGGATCTGTTCAGCTACATATGTTGTTGACTGTACAGTCAAATAAACGAAATACTGTGTGAACTATGTGTGCTTAAATGTTATATTTTATTTAAGGTTTAGTATGGAGAATTATTTATTTTTTATCAGTTATTCCGTTTTCTACGAACAGTTATGCAACATTGTTCATACATTCTTTTATTAAATTTTCAGTACATATTATTTCCAGTAACTTCAAATCACCTTCAATATTAAATGAAAGGCATGCCATAAATATTTCATATACTGCTTACAATACATGCAATGTAATTTGGCCCCACAGTTGGCCACGAGTGTATTGTCAGATACAATTTTATGGAATTAAATGGTGACAAAAAGTGTTGGCGGTCACTAAGACTATATTTTTGTAAAACAACAATGTTTGTTGTTTTCTTAGTGACTGTATAATGCGCGAGTGTTTCGGAGAGCCTAAGTTCAGGCCGAACGATGTTGATTGCGATTGTACTTCTTCAGTAAAATTACTACTGCAACCTGTATTCAGTTCGGTGCAACCTAGCCATTTATTTATTTATTTTATTTATTTATTTATTTAATAGAATCACCAACAAGTATGGTACACAACACTTACAAAAAACACAACAAGTCAACAAAAACTGAGTACCACCTTAATTATAGGTGATCACGGCATGCGCTAACAATGATCCGAAAAAGAAATTGCTACATTACTAAAAAAAAATACAATGATGACTAAATTTAATAAAAAGAACATACAAATTTAATCTAGCAGTTTAATTAAAACAAAATTAGCTCAGTAATTTCGATTTGAAATTAGTTAAGCTATCTGAAAAAATATCGATATCCATGCTTATGAATTTACTATTATATAATCTCAAACAACGGTTAATTGGAGAGTTAAAGCCAAGATTACTTTTTGACAATGTATTCACAAAAGGAGTGAATTTGGAGAGCCGAGGTAGACGATTGGGTGCATTTATATTTATTCTTGCTAATAACTCTGGACAGTCCAAACTACCATTAAACAATTTAAAAAGAAATACAAGATCCAAAAAATGTCTCCTCTCGAATAGTGACCTGAGTCCAAAATGTTCAAGACGATCATCATAATGAGGAAGCTTTTTTGCCAAGTTACAGCTGTAAGATAAATGCCAAAGAAAACGTTTTTGGATTCGCTCAATGCGCTTGATATAGACATCATAGTGAGGGTTCCATACAATACTGCAATATTCAAGATTACTCCTTACTATAGCATTGTAAATTAGAATTTTACTAGACGGCTTTTTAAAATCTTTAATATTTCGCAGAACGAAACCCAACATCCTAAAACTTTTAGATGCCATGTTATCAATGTGTGTATGGAAACGCAAAGCACTATCCATAGTGACTCCCAGATCACGGATGTTCCAAACTTGCCTGAGTACCTTATTATCTAGTGTATAGCAACCTGGTGTTACTCGCTTATTTCTAGTGAACTGTATGTAATGACATTTATCAATATTGAGGTTCATATTATTAAGGGAACACCAATTGGTCAACCTGTCAAGATCGTCTTGTAATAATACTTGATCCTCTGGAATGCATATTGATTTAACAATTTTCAAATCATCAGCGTAAAGATATATTTTTGTATGTTGAAAACATTTTGTGATATCATTAATAAAAATGTTGAAAAGCACTGGTCCCAAATGAGAGCCCTGAGGTACACCAGATAAGGGATTAAAATAGAAGGATTTATGACCTTTTGCTACAACAGCCAGGGCTCTATTTTTTAAATAGGAAGAACACCATTTCAAAACACTTCCCGAAACACCCAAAGCTGAGAGCTTTGAAAGCAAAATATCATGATTAACGCAATCAAACGCTTTACTAAAATCGGTGTATATGGCATCTACAGGTGTTTTTGCATCCACAAGGTTGAAAATATAATCATTGAAAGAGACCAGATTAGTACTAGTTGATCTAGCCTTGATAAATCCATGTTGATGCTCAGTGATACTTTGTTTAACATGAAAGTTTAAAAATAATTTATTAAATTAATATTATTATTTAATTATTTATTGGCGTTTATAAAAAAATGCAGTTAATTTTAACTAAAAGGTACACTCTTTTATTAGTCATTGTTGGGGTTATAAAGTGTATTTTCGAACAAACTGCGACCTACATTCTAATATCTTTCAGTTAGCAAACTGTGCCGAATAGATAGTAAACTTAAGTCAGTAACTTAACTTTAATTAGTTTTCAATTATTTTCATGTCACGATAATATTTTATTTGAAATAATTTATCTGAATTTCAATATTATAAAAAATATTTTGAATTTTGGAAATCAATAATAGTTTATCTTGTACTATTTATGCAGGATTCGTTTTTACTCATTAATATAAACAACTTTTATTATGTGACCATCTGTAAAATCGAAAACATTTATCAATTATTCAAAATATATAATATCTCTAGGTACATTACTTTTTTAGGTAATAGGTTTTTTATTAACACACAATTTTTATTTGTATGTAAAAGTTTACGACGCTAAAAACAGTTAATATATAGTTACTGTACAATATTGAACTGTGCTAATATAAAATTATTCGAATGCGCAAATATGTAAGAACATAACGTACGTCGATTCTGACTTGGAATTCTGGGAAAAACTGTAGTATATAAGTAAGTGGCTCGCGTTCTTTGCAGTCATAAGTTGGATAGTGACCTTTTGTAGAAGTATTATTTAGTTTCAGTCGAATAAATCATACAGGGAATTCGGAATTGAAACGGTTTTTTTATACATTACATTTATACTTTGTTATCTATACATATAATAAATTTATATGTATTGCCAGTATGTTTGTATATTTTTTTAAGCAAAAAGGAAGTGGGTCATTTATGGTTTTTTTTTTCTTGACTGAAATAAATATATATATATATATTATTAAATTATATTATTTATGTAAAGAGACCGACTTTAATATAGTAAACGATAAAAAAAAACAAGATGTAACAGCAAAGTGTAGATTTCAGCAAGTTTCTTGTTACATTTATAAATGTGTCAGACAGTAGCAGACTAGCACCCACTATGATATTGTTGTCACAGCCAGACAGACAACAAAAAACAGGGACGGGGTAACAAAAATGTCAGCGTTTAAACCTTTTTTTGCTTTGCAACAAGGGCAGCTGTAAAATTATTTACGGTTAGACTTTGTAACAGTGTAACTAGAGTTTCAAATTCAATGGCTAAAATCACACGGAATTGGGACCTATGCAATGTTTAAATATTGTAACAATTCAAGACTGATAGCTCAGTGGTAGTGTCGTTGAACGCCGTGGCGAAGTCAAAGTCAAAGTCAAAGCCATTTATTCAGTTTAGGCCCTAGGAGGACACTTATGAAGGTCGAATTTACTGAAGCTACCACCGATTCGGAAATCAGCCTTCAACTGAGAAGATCGTGGGTTCGAATCTTACAATGAGCGATGAAGGGAAACAAATCTGGCTGGCTACCACCCTCAAGCTAAATATCTGTCGCTAAGGACCTGTGCTTTGCTATTAAAGCTGAGGAGCTGTACTTGATGCCAGTTACCTTCGAAGCTTTGTGTGCTTACCACATTCGGCCACATCATCACTCAACAAGATAATCAAGGTATATCATGAATCCGCCCTTAAATAAAAGAACGCCCGAAAGTAATCAACAACGAGCTCACACACTAAGTGTTAAAAATCAATTTATCTTGGCAACAAACGTCAGAGTAGAATCAATTCATCACGAATTACAAGATTACGGCTGATTACAAGGCCTCCCTAGTAGTCAAGATGGCCACCAAGACAGCAGCCAATAATTCAATTACAGATGCATAGTGCACCTAATAAGTCAAATTGGACAATGGACCACCACTAATTGGTTGGGTACATCGCTTTGTGTGCTCTCATGGTACATCCCACGGCGTTGCTTGAGGATTATTGAGTTAGCTGTGTCCTTCGACCAAATCTTGAGGCCCTTTTTAGACGTGGGATTTGCTTGCTGATTCAATTTGTACTCTAATGATCTGGGATAAAATATTAAATGAATAAAGGGATTCAATATTTGAGATTGTTGCCATTTTTTTCTCAGTTGAAGTAATAATAGAGTAAAATTTTAATAAGAATGTGTTTACAATTTAAGAAACGAATGTATTTGACCAATATGTCAGCATGAAACCAAAGGTGGTAAGCACATAAAGCCTTGAAGGGTCAACCAAGTGCAGCAACCAAGAAGGAGAAGAAGGTGGTTGTCAGAATAAGAAAGAAATTTAATGAAAAAAATTTAAAGTCAATTCAGAGATAATGAAACTACAAAACATTTTCATAGATACAAATTCATAATTAATATTCAGTACAATGCATGCTAGTTCTAATTAGTATCAAATAAGATGACATTATTATTAAATTAATAGAGAGGGTCCTTTATAAAAGTAACCTATAATAATTATATACATTTGTAATCAGCTCGTGTGTCAGCTCGCATTAATTATCATATGGATTTTATAGTAAATTCACCGCTTTAGAAAATATTATATAGTTTTTAAGTGTTGGGTTGAGCGTGGTATGTTCGGACAGTGACATTTTTGCTTTGCACGTGACTGCGTTTACTGTACGTGCACAGCTCTCTATACTTTTTCATACATTACAAAATCTGCTCTTTCCTGCGCTGCGCTACGCTGAATTGCATTACCTGCGTGTCAGCAGATAGGTAGAGGTACTACTTTTGCAAAATATCCGATTTTATACATAAAATATTGAAAGATGAAAATAATGCAAACATAGGGTAGTGTTGCGCCAAACTGTAACAATACGGTAACTTATCGATCTGTCGATGCATTATTGAGCAGACAAGCGGGAACTCTAGTCGATAGCACGGTGCGACCGCGGTCCCGGCCCCGAACAACTCCTTTCTATTTACCTGAAGTCCGTTCTATTTCTGGACACGAACATTGTTTATGGAATCCATAATGCACGCTCAGACGGACGAATGTGACATTTACAGCGAACAATCACTATATCGACCATATTGTAAAATGAATATTATATTTCGTTGGACGAGGAAAGTATGCGATATTTATTGGCCATTTTTTATGTTAGGATTATTTTTCGAAATTTAAAAAATATCGTCAATGCATACATTTTGATTTAATTTTAATTCTTTTCTTAATTTAAAATTGTATTTTTATTATTTAATATTAATATAGTTTTGATAAAAACGTGTATAGTAATACAGTGCTATTTTCTTGGTGTTAAAGTGTTATAACGCAAAATAAAGCTATTACAGCAAGTGAGACGTTTATAATAAGTAGCTGTAGACAGTTATTACATTCTTGAATAATGGAGCGGAACGTGGCGAACTAAAATTTAATGAAAACTATATTGTATAGTGGGAAATCTCAGCATTACTGTAACAAACACGACTGTTATTTATATATAATAAGCATAGATATAAATCAAAACTAAAGCAATTTTTTTAGTAAAATCCCTATCTATTTACACTAAATGTAGGAGTTTACAATTTGATTAGAAGTTGGCGAGCGCAATTCTAGTAAAGTTTGTGGCCACTTGACCACTGGCGAATCGAATGAACCTACTAGTAAATTATATTTGAGACTAAATGCGTACATGAACGTTACTTTAAGTGAGTTTATCTAATTCTGTGTGTGTGTCTATCTGTCAGTTTGTGTGTTTATAACTACTGTGGTTTGCATACCACAATTATGTAAATGATTCCTTGAGGATGATTTTAGACTTTATTGCGCATTATTTTACTTGTTGTTTATTTTTGCCACGATAATCCTTTTTAAATACAAAGTCCAAATTAAACTATAAAAAAATACTCTAGAACAAGAAATAGTCTATCAAGTGCCACTATTTTAAATTGCCTCAGGCTATCACGATAGGTTTTATCGGTGACCTAAATCTGGCGCCTTTTCGACGAATAACGACTCAATCAAATATTTTGATTAACTAACATAATGTTTTTATTCAATATAATGTTCTTTGTGATAATTTATTTTGGTGATGAATTTTGATCTAGACCAGTAATAAAAGAAAATATTTTCTATGTATACGAAAGAATTTCCCATTTTACATCAACGTGGATTTAGAAAAGGCAAAGGAGTTTTATACGAATAACAAAAGATATGTAAAATTATTTGAAAATGCATGGATGGAGGCAATGGAAATGCATCGTCACACGTCAGTATCAATCCAACGTCTCACTCCTCATGGGATGTAAAGAATTTTATCGATATCCACAAAATGCATCGTCCATCACTATCGATACGTTAGCGCGTCAGAATTTTGCGAATGCATTACAGCCTTTTGTAGATATGGACCAGTCGTCGACCGCGGTTGCAATTACTGAAAGCGCGCGTTTGTATTTCAGCTCTTAGTAATTTCGCGCACGACTGTACCACCAACGCTAGCTTGAATTTTCTATGCGACTGTACGCCCTCACTAGTTTCGAGAGATTTCGTTTCACGCTTCGGTGGTGGGTAGGCGATTTTTATTCGATTATTTTTTATTGTGTTGCATAATTCCATTGTTTGTTAGTCGAGTTTTATATCACGTAATAAAAAAATAAGGCTGTGTTGTTTTTATTTTTCAGGATTGACTGTAAACTGATGATGCTTTGAGGTTGTACGGATCCATAACTAGTCTTGATCTTTTTGCGAAGTGAAATGTAAAAATACCTATATATTTATGTAATAAAATGTAGGATACACATGTTTAATTCCTCGTCTTCAAATATGGGAGTTATTCTTTTTAGTTTATCATAAAACTCATTCATAGAAATGAGGGAGAAAATCCCATATAATAAAAAAAAGAAACCAAATATAACGAACCATTTCTTTATTCCAACTCATGTACAATTTCCATAAGAATACTTCAAAGTTGCAACATCAAATCTTAATTTCCCAAAAGTTTTCACATCCCTCATGAATCCCATTCAAATTGTAATATCTCCCTGATCTCAGTCTCACATGAATCTAATTTACAATACAAATAATCAGTTGCAAGGACCAATCGCCGGTCTATCCCCATGTTTACCTTCGCAATGCTCCCGACAAAGGTGGCTTAACGAGCCAGTCGGACGCGAAGCGCGGCAAATTATAAAAGTTTCCAATAGGGGGTGAAACTGAAAGTGGTACAAGATGCGGGCTACTGAGACACTCGATGCAGTTTAAATAAATCATATCGGGGTGTGGTGATTTTATCTTGGGGACTGATGAGGGTATTTGGTAAAAATTGGGGTCTTTGGGGAAAACGTTGGCAGTTAATTTGGTACCTAAAAAGTTACTAAAATAGACAGTTTAAGAATTGCAATACTTTAATATAATTTTAAAACTAAACATTAAAATACAAAGCACGTAAGAAATATGCATACTCCAATCTAAGTTTCGGCAATAAGTAGAACTTGCCACAGCCCATAACTACGGGGTGTGGAGAGAAAATATAACTGAGAACTTTTTAGTTTCTAAAGAAAAACTCGACTAAAGCTTTAGATTAGGTACGACTCGTGTGTTACGAACTCTAGTGAGCTGTTACTGTCTAGATTAGGATTTTTTATGTAAATCTAGTACCAGTATATTCACAATAAGATGCTACAAAATTAGGCAAAATTTATTTGCAGATTTCTTTATTATATCAACTGAAATAATTATAAAAAGTAGGGTAAGTAACACAGTTCCTTTCATGCGTATTCTGCGTGGTGAAAAAGAAAAGCTCACTATGTAAAGATAGACGACGTTGCTTACAATATATGATGTATTGCAGAAAAGATCTAGACTTGGCGTAAGATGGAGAAAAATAGCTCGTATTGTTAGAGGCTTATGTCCAGGTACAATGCTTTCAATAACTTGACTGATCAATATCGATTCGGCCAAGTCCACTACAATAACTTGGCTCCAAACAATGTAACGATTTGTTTTCGTTCCGTTCAGTAAGTAGCTGTAAGTCAGACACAGCATTATGCTCCGCGGAACGCAGCGCGCACCAACCAAGTTTCTGGGCGCGTTTTGAATTATGCATGCATTCGCCGCACATTAAACCGATACGACCGCCGCGCGCAGATTAAATATGGACACCCTGTTTAGTCATTCAGCCGCGCTAACTACGAGGTGAGAATATACAGGTTGATGTTGTGTTTGTCTTGACGTGTTTTTTAATGTATAATTGAATGATTCACTTTTTAATTTATACGCTTGTTTTGATATGTACCTAAGCGTGCTCTTGTTGAAGGTGATAAAAATATTAAATGCAGTTTTGAATCTTAGAAGAGTCACAAAAGAGTATATTTTTGTCACAAAAGTAACTATATACTATTTGAGTAAAACTAAGCTAGAAACAATAATACGGCTACTTTAATGCTCATATAACTTCAAATGATTCTTAGCAATAGTCCGTGAAGCCAGCGTTTTCATAAACTCAATAAGAACTCGGAAATTAAGTGATATAGCAAACAATACCTAATCCTAAGTAATGGGGAACGACTACGTACGGCTCAGCGATATGACGTAGCTATCGACTGGAACTAACGTAGTGTTGGGTTATCGAGTCGGATAATCGACTCAATTAATCGATGGTTATTGATTTACAGAATTACTTTTACTTGTGCTTTTCGTATTTATTTTTGATCTGTCAGTTACTGTGTTTTACATGGAAATACTTTGTATGACTTTACAGTATGTTTATTATTCGCTAGCTTTTTCGCACTCGGTTTCACTCGCGAATTCTTTATAAAATTTCTATAACTTTTTTCATGTTAGCCGATTTCGATGAAACAAGCCTATTCGAAGACAAGCCACATTACCCTGTGGAAACTCCATGAAAATCCGTTCAGTGGTTTCGAAGATTAGCGTGTTCAAACAGACAGACAGATATGAAAAAAAAACTCCTTGAATTCAGTTACTTTTCTTATATCACCAACACTCCATTTTAGAAAAAAAAAAATACAGGATTATTGGTTCTACAGATTTATGATATGTAAAGATTTATGTTAATTTAAAATGTTTCTCATTTTTCTTTTTATCTGTTCTCTATTTCCCAATTTAATTTTGACCTTTTATTATTTAATTTTTTATTGGTTCTTATTATTTAATTTTATTATTAAAGTGTCATAATTAACTAAAACCAATAAACCGATTAATCGAATATCTTACACAGTTGAACATATTATTTCGTATCATACGCGCATCACTAGCATAACCGTGTTTACTGTAGAAGTTTCCAACCAGTAAACGACATTCACAGACATCTGCCCGTTGCATCTTCTCGTCTATAAATCTATGGATTTCTATTTAGTAAACAATGAGAGAAACCTCTTTCAAATTTGATTTTGCTCTCCTAATCATTATAAGTATTTATATCTTATTAATATCTTCAATTTAATTATATTTGAACTCAAATACACTTCTCAATATATTTTATGCAAATAAACTTGGCGAATGCCAAACAGTGAGCGCTCTGATCTTTGTAATATTCGTATATTTTTTTATTGCACGGAGGTAGGGTATTGTGTAGTACATACCCGCCTGGCTAGCTATCACCCTCAAGATGAAAATCTGTCACCTGAGCTCCGACTGGTGTGTTCCGGCAGTTGCATTAGAGACATTTGCCTTCTAGGCTTTATAAAGGTCGGCAACACATTGGCAATCTCACTGGTATAATGTTCCTAAGCGACGGTAGCCACTTACTATTAGATGGACCGCCGCTATCCTTATCAGCCCAAAAAATCCCAATTTCAAAACGTAATTATCTACACTATGTGTTCTTTCTTAAAAAAACTTGGATTTGGTCAATTATTTTATAGGTATGTAATAACGTGCCAAGGACATTACCGAAACCACTACATCTCTTCTTGGCGCAGTCTCGCATAACCATCTCATTTATAGGTAAAGGTACCATAAAAAAAGTAAAAATATTGTCTATCTATAAAAGCATTTCTAACATTCATTAACATCACTCTATATTTGATTGATTTGTTTTACATAGAATAAACATGAAACAGACGTGGCAAAGGAAACTAGCAATTAGGTACACCTACTAAACATAGTGTTTACTAGGGGCGGCTAGGGGCGGCTAGGTGATTGACAACCTCACTAATTAAGCCGTCAGTCTTCGAGGAGGTTCGTTCGTCTTCGTGAAATGAGGATAGATGAAAACTTGTCAAGCAATAGGCGATTGGTCCTTTATGAATTAAAATTCTTTGATAACGAAATGCAATTAAATTATCCGTTAGTTTGGATCAAGATATATTGAAGACAAAAACATTTTACTTTTACTAAACTAGGACTACATTATGCAATTATAAATTATCAGATTCTTACGCCAGTTTGGATGGGTGCTTTGTGTGTGTGTGTGTGAGTGTGTATTTTACAGATAGAACATATTCTGGATTAACACATAGGGCACTTTTTATCCTGGAATAATATAGATCCCTGGGAACGAGAGTGAAAACACAGGGTGGAAGCTAGTCAACGATAATCCAGAAGAAGAAGAAATAATAATAATTTGACAAAGCGCCACGAAATTGTAACTCTTATACTGAACATTGAAGACTTTCAAATATTCTACTGCAAAAAGATAAGTAGCAAACAATCGCAGCGTATCGAAATACAAAACTTACTTCCATTCCTTTCAAGAAAAAATATTATAACATCAAAATTTAAGCTATCTAGGCACGGCATACAATACAGGCAAACGCAGACCTATTTGGTCAATAGAATTTATCCACAAGGGAGTTATAAATTAGGGTGGATTCGGTGCTTCTGTTTTTTTGTTTCTCTATGGCGCTATTTACCTGCAATCCACGTATTTAATTTAGCTTTACATTTTATGGTCTGAAATGCATCGAGTCCGTTGGGATTGGACGGTTTTTGCGCATTCGCCATATTGTGATGTCAGGGGAAATCTTCGATGATGAATGTGGCTTGGAAGGTGTTTTGAACTTTGTTCATGTCATGAGTGAGGACCTCCTGTCATGTATGTTTGTAAAGAATGTACAATGGATTAAAGATCGTTGACTTCTGAGGTGAAAATTGTAACAAGAACTTATTTTGGAACTGATGTTTCGGATTCATAGTTAAATTTTACAGAATTCAGTAATGCCATTCATATAGGAAAGATCAGGCTGCCTTCAATAGTATTGTAAATGAAAGTCATCAGTTACAAAATACCATTATGATGCTAATTCTATATAGTAAAAGTGTCAAATATACAATTGTTGTTATTTCATAAACAGTCCGTAACATCGTCTATGTTTAAGTTAAATTTCGCACATATTAGCAAAATGAACATCGTGCTTACGTATTCCTAACTCAATTTATATAATGAATTCCATACATTACATCGTTTCTGTTAACAATTCACTTATAAGCCTTCTCAGTAGCAAAGTTTGTCGACTGTGTGTCAACAATGAGGCGACGCCGGCGGAGCGAGGCGGAAGCTTCATTCTACGCTTAGACATCGAGCCGTATGGACGTCTCGTATTTATTTTATTAATAAATATGTTAATACGTTAGGTAAGTGGCGTCGCGTGCCTGCATTATTCATCGGCTACGGTAGCTCAGTTGACACAGCGACGGATAGCGTCCATGCAAATTCAATCCGCGGAGATGCGACCGAAATTATCATAATTGTAAGTGAGGTTTTTGTTTCTGTACCTGAGGTACGCCAGGGGAAGTTTAATCCGAAGTTTGCCCGACACTTTTAGTTTTGTATAACGCCGTCATCACATTGCCATTTGCAATTCAGATGGTTGGAAAAGGCGGACGCTGGCCCGGATCCGTTTCGCTTCAACTTCTACCGGGAGTCGGGCCAGTGCGGCGGATTTGTTTGAAAAATACACAGGTTTTCAGCCGCTACACTTTTTACTTTATGTACAGTGCTTTTTAGCGTAACGACAAATTGAATAATGTTGTAAATGTACGACGGAGTTTTGCTAACTTTATCCATTGCTAATGTGGTAGGTATTGGAAATTTATTGAGTTTCTTAAGTCGTCGGGTGGAGGATGTGCACGATGATTGTCATTCAGTATAGGATTATATTTGAATGTTTTAATAAAGAAATATTCAACATTACCATTTTTAGCTATAGTACTTTATATTGGATTCTTTCGTTTTCTACTAGTTTTTTTTAAAGAGGCATTGGAATAAATAATCTGTTGCTTCACAATAAGGTGCTATCTCACCTAGCTCTACTTCGAAAGGACTATTTGCGCATGATTATCAGTTTTTTTTTATGTAATTTTTGTCCGTTATCACCGAATTTTTCACGACACATCTCTTCCTAATATCTGTCGGCTTTACGCATAAACCGTTTACCGACATAACTCGAGATTTTATAGTGTCATCACACTGTAAATACCTACGCGTTAAAGTTGGCTCCCTGAATCGTAAATACAGGGTGTTCGATTGCATTCAAGCCCACGGATCCGATGCTATTCGATTTTATGTCTCTGTGAATTGTCACTTTGGATTTATTGCATGTTGTCGATGTAAAGTGGGCTGTAAACTTTTATGTAATACATTTGTACATAATAAGCGGGCATCGGCCGAGTGGGCAACGAGCAAGCGAGTTTTATTACGAACGGGAGGCGCTTTTAAATTGACACGTTTATATGAAGCGCTCCTTATGTTTAATGATTTAGAGATTTGAAAATCTCGTAGGTAATGTTACATCAATTGCCTAAGAATACAGCCTTAATTCTATTATGGTGACTTCATATGAATTAGAATAATATGACAACAGTTTTTTATAAAAAATATTCTAAGCAGTTTTAGTTACATGATTTGTAGAACAGCCCTTAAAAAGATCGAGCACCATGGAACGGAATTCCGCCCGCCAACCTAAAATAGGATGCCACGTATTTTCCAATCATCTCTCTGTCGCGAACTAGTGTTGTAACATGGCAATATATCGATACTTTCTTAATGGAATCCATAAATACAACGAAAGTCTTGAGATATCAAATATTTGTATGTTTTGTTTTTATCGATTTTTTAGGCTAGTACCTACATTGGTAATGAAAGAGTAAATAAGATTAATTAATAGACATAATCGCATGATACGTCCATCTTTCTACCTTTCTATCGCCATTTAGTAAACAAACATAGACATAAAGCACCAGCTACCAATTGATACTAATTGACGCTTGAGTGCGCTCGACATTATTAAAGCAAAATGTTTTCAAAATCTTAACCTTCTAACATTTCCCACTCTGTATATATATGAAATAGCAGTATTTGTCAAAAGTAATTGCAAACTGTTTAATGTGATCAACAGTAAGAGACTCCATAACGTTATACAAGTACAGTCTCACAAAACAGCACTCTTCAGTAAGAGTGTTCTAGGAATGGCTCCTAAAGTTTATAATAAATTACCAAATGAAATGAGGAGCATTGATAGCATTAGTACTTTAAAAAAAAATGTGTATGACTTCCTTAGCATAAGTGCATATTATTCAATTAATGAGTACCTAACTGATAGCCAATCCTGATTTTAATGTTGCATTGTATTTTATTCATTGATTATTTTATTCATAATCACAACCAGAGTTGTGATTATTATTTTAATATTTTCTTTTATCTTGACATTGTTATTTAATTTGCTTTTAATTTAATTATGTACCTTCATTTAATTTGTTTTTTTTATTATGTTTAGATAACTTGTTATTTGTACGTCTTGCAAGGCAAAGCATAGCTGAACTTCAATGTTTATTTACATCACTATAACTAACTACCTATGTTTTACAATAAATAAATTGAATTGAATTGAAAATTCTTTCAATTAAAAAATATCGTGTCGTTATAATAAATTATCATGCAAATATAACTTCATTTACTCCCATATATTACCTGTACAACATACACTTCAAACGTCACAACTCACATCTATACTACTATTATAAAGCTGAAGAGTTTGTTTGTTTGAACGCGCTAATCTCCGGAACTACTGGTTCGATTTGGAAAATTCTTTCAGTGTTGGATAGCCCATTTATCGAGGAAGGCTACTTTTTATCCCGTGAAAACACAAGATCCCTCAGGGACGCGGGTGAAACCGCGTGGAAATGCAAGTCTGTTATAAATATCATCGTGCAACGTTCTATTTTCAAAATGCTCGTTCGATTTAGTCACATCCCTAGAGCTGCCAATCAGAGCAAAGGGCGTGCGGGTCGCTTATTTCCGTTACGGTAGCGTTCGCGATTTTTTTTTCGTTCGCGGCTTGACGTGGACAAACTTGGTGCATTTTTCACTGACGTAGACTATAGAGTTAAGAATGATTTAAAATGGCTACGTTTCACAATACATATGTATATCTATGGTTTTTTTTTTCGCTAGCTCTCTTCTAGACTTTTGTATTATTATTTATATTTTTTCATACATATTTATTAACTAGAATTAAACTAAACTTAGCATCTAAAAACATGTGCTCACCAATTTCACATACATCACATACATAATATTTTTACCAAAATAATAATAAGCGACTAATTTTAGCACAAAACAAAATAGTAAAAAACATTTTATTTTCCAAATGCCACTTCTTGTAACTCCAAAGTCTATACCAACGCCTATACAGGGGGATGTTTTTAGCAAATGAGCGCCGACACAAAGTCGACGAGGCGCCGCCGCCGCGCCGGTGAAAAATTTGTAGGACATTTACATATACATACATGAAACATGCCTATACATGAATACGTGTATGTGTGTGTGTGGTGCTAAGGAATCGAGGGAATTCGAAGGCTCAATAGGATTCCTTTTTTCATTTATTTTTATACTAGAGTTTATTCACAGTTTCTCTTTTCATTCAGAGCGCGTTGACATTGAATAGTGTTCGAATTCAAATGTTTAGATTACTATGTATTGTAATATATTAAGAAATGCTTCTTTTCTGAAATGAATAATATGGTAATCTAATCAAGTTGATGTGAATTTTGATCAATAAGGGTGATGGAAAATTCTGTATTTATAAAATAATATATTGGCACGGTTTCAAATAATAATTTCAACAAGTCTAAAAAATGTATGTCGAACCCATCGAACAGCTTTTTTTGAATAATCAAAATTTTATCGACATTTTATATTATTTACCTATAAAAATAACATTCTAAGAAAAACATTTGCAAACCCAAAGTGCTCGTAAACCTTAATCCATAATTATCAATTCAGTAGCTCAAAGTAATAACCGACCAAATTCAAAAGACTTAATCCAACCGTGTAAATCCTAACAAGTTGTTCAAAGAATGTTTTTATGTAATCAAAGTTTTAATTGGGGAGATTAATTCGTAGAGTACCTACTGAAGTACCTCTCATTCATCATCTATACTCAGTAACCACATAAATGTTAGAGGTTTATAAACCGACTTGTGGAAATGCAGGTGTATTGGAGCTATGCGATATACATACGGGTGGATTTCTCATTTGGAAACGTAGCGGTTCTGATAATATTTTGAATTATAAAAAAATATCAGACATTATTTATACTATTATATTTTACTAGATTCCGCCCCGCGGTTTCACCCACGTTCCCCAGGGATCTTATGTTTTCCCGGGATAAAAGTAGCCTATGTTCTTCTCCATACCATAGGCTCTATGCATACCAAATTTCATCGCGATCGGTTCAAGAAAGGATATGATAATCAATTTAACATGATGAATAAATAATAAATAAATAAATATTCTGGGACATTATTCCTCACACACGGCCATCTGACCCCAAACTAAGCAGAGCTTGTGCTATGGAAGCCGGATAACTGATATACTACATATACTACTTTTCTTTTGTAAATACATACATATATAGATAATTACACCCAGACACAGGACAAACAGACATGTTCATGCACACAAATGTTTGTCCTGAGTGGGAATCGAACCCACGACCTGCGGCGTGATAGATAGGGTATCTTACCAACCACGCCAACCGGCCCGTCGATTATTTTATATATTTTTAAGAATGCTGACAAACAGGCAGACGGTTACCTGAGGGTAAATAGCCACAGACGCCTAGACGCGTTTTACCAATACCAAGACAAATATCATGGGTAATCTCAATATTAATGTAAATTAAAATAATGCCGATCAGCAACCCTAAAAGGCAATTGACTCTTAAGTACAACTGCCTTAACACAGGGTGGTACCCAGCCAGGTGGGTACTGCAAATTATTGTACCATAAACGCAGCGTCCAAGTCCGCAACAGCAACACTGTGAACACCTTCGGTTTCCATGAAAACTGGTGAAACCGTTTAACGAGATTACTTTCGTTTTGTACAAATATTAAGGGGACTGATTGAGTTGAAAACTTCATAATTACCGTACTCCTGCGACGCTATTAGGCCATTACGTGGTCTTTGTGTGTGATACAGTTTGAGAAACGTTGGAAATATTAACAGTTATTTTTGAACCGAATCTGTTATACACGAAATTTTGATATAGTGGTTTCACCCGCGTTCTCGGGATAAAAAGTAGCTTATGTCCCTCTCCATACCATAGGCTATTTGCATACCAAATTTTATCGTGATCGGTTCAGTGGTTTTGGCGTGAAAAGGTAAAGGACAGACAGACAGACAGAGTTAAATTCAAAGGCAAAGTCAAACCCACGATGATTTCCTTCACCGAAAGCTAAAACTCGTTATAGAACCACGACTTTTGCTCATAGTAACTATCACTGAGCTATCATCGCTTTTACTTTACTTTTAAAATGAAATAACTTATTTGATTTCCTAAAATCCCTCGTCAAATGTTAAAAAGTAAATCAAGCCCAATTTAATCTACATTCGGGTACTAAATCGAGGAATATTTGATATGAAACTAAAATCATTATCACATGTAGACCTTCGGGCATGCCATTAATGGCCTAGGGATAAGTTAGGCCCGGGTAAATACAAGGGTACGTTCTATCCGGGTACATTAACTCGCCGTGTAACCGGTAGATAACATTTTGTTCCAACCTTTGTTATATAATACTTTAGATACTGTATTTTAATTGCTAGCAGTTAATATGAATGTAAATATTAAGTTATTTAATGTATAGCATAATTTAGAACATATACCTACTGGTGTGTTCCGGCAGTTGTAATTGAGAGCTAGTTGCCTTCTAGGCTTTATAAAGGTCGGCATTACATTGGGAATCCCACTGGTATAGCTAATGTCCATAGGAGACGGTAGCCACTTACCATCAGGTGGATCGTCTCATCATAATCGATTCCCATAGATATTATATTGTATTCTATTGTTCCGAAACTTATTCAAAATGTTCAAATGATTTACTCTTCATAGATTTTGACGGGCCGGTTGGCGTGGTTGGTAAGATATCCTATCTATCACGCCACAGGTCGTGGGTTCGATTCCCACTCAGGACAAACATTTGTGTGCATGAACATGTCTGTTTGTCCTGTGTCTGGTAGTAATTATCTATATATGTATGTATTTACAAAAGAAAAGTAGTATATGTAGTATATCAGTTGTCTGGCTTCCATAGTACAAGCTCTGCTTAGTTTGGGGTCAGATGGCCGTGTGTGAGGAATAATGTCCCAGAATATTTACAGAGGTATTTCACATTTACCACGAATTTTCATAGACATTTTCTGATCATAAGATTCCTTATAATTGACTATTAACTTTTATGGTATGTTAAGTACCTAGATGTCTTTTTTAGGAAAATAATATATCAAATACTTAAGAGGTGTTATAAATATTACCTTAATGTAAAATGTTAATCAATGTCGTGAAACTAACGTTTTTTACCTGAAACAAAAAAACAATACACTGTTAGTATTAATAATTATGTTTTTTAGAATTAGGCTTGTGTTTGACCACAATTTCTCTATGGTAAGCGATGGTAACTGAAGGTAACTCGAATGGTAACTGCCAGAACATACCGGTAGCTGCTACAAAGTATTCTACCATCGTGCTACGGTTTCCTCGTGGTATTTTCCTCTACCGAAAGCTCATACTCATTGACGGAACATCAAAACCATCGTCATGGTATTTGACGTCACAACCAAGCGCGAAAAAAAAGCAGTTACATACCTAATTCAATACCTACTCAAGCAAAATGTAAAGAACGGTAGGGCAGATTTCCTTTCGCGCTTTTATCGTTAGTTTCACAGTAAAAGTTGTTTGTATTACTGCTAACAATTAAAACGAATACTTTTTTTATGCCACATTGTCGGCAAACAAGCATACGTCCCGCCTGACGGTAAGCGGTTACCGTAGCCTATGAACGCTTGCAACACCAGACGTATCACTCGCGCGTTGCCGACCCTTCCCCCTCCACGATGAGCTCTGGCGACCTTACTCACGCGCAGGAACACAACTATAAGTTATTTGGTTTTCTGTAAGGTGGAGGTACTTCCCTATTTGAGCTGCTATGCCTCTACCTCTCTAACACTGCAGATTATAGTAAGAATTCAGTAATAATGATTAGCATTAAGATAAAATATTACTTTGCGGTTGCATTTAAGCAAAAAACACAGTAAAGAAAATTAAAATACCCATTGCTTAAGCCTTTTCATAAGAGTTTTAATGTTAAACCCTGTTAACATATTAATAACGAGAAAAAGGGATTAGGAAAATTTCATTTGACGTTACAACGAAAATATATGGTATTATTTTGATCGAGTAATGAAAAAAAAAGTGATTTGGTTACTTTTCTGCGGTATATGAAATTTTAATGCCTTTTATACTTATTAGGGCTTTACTTATGTTAGTGTGGGTAGATATAAAAGGTTGCCATTACGCAATATACCTGTGGCTTTTAACAACCCACGACAAAACTTATAGATAATATTATAAAAATTAAACTGACTAATCGCCATTATGAAATTGGTTTAGTTTTTTTAAAAAGGTAAGACTTTCACATTCACGTTCCAAATTTGATATACGACCAAATAGCTGGTCAACAATAAATTCAACGATTTATATAGCTGGGACCTATTTTTAGCAAACGAAACGGACCGTTTGTAAAGAGGATTGGAGTGAAATGAAGTGCTCATCAGCAAATACGGGTCGTATTATGTAAACATCGATATAAAAACAGAATTGGGCCCGATTGGGTCCGACTGGGTCCAAAGATGACGGATGGCTAACAATATTTTTCACGGACAAAAATGTTGAATTATTTGTAGACATTTGAATTATTACAGCATTTTTGTGTATGTTGGAATGGTTTTGGTAAAATTTCAATACATTGTAAATAGATACATGTTTATAGTACTTTTATGTGTATAGAAAGAAAGAAATATTTTGGACAGCACGAACAAAGGTAGAAATAATGTAGGATAAGATTAAAAATTTGATTTATACATGGTGTATACGATATTTGCAACAAGAATCAGCGTTTTCTCGCGCCGCGCCGTGTACGGTAGAAGGTAAAAAGGTCCCTAACATGTAGGTGAAATCAACACCGCAAATTTTCAGCTTTTTTTTTACCACAACCTCCGACCGATGGTAGTAACCATAAACAGCCTTTAAGGTAACTGGATCTCAAGTGCAAGACTTGTTTTTTAAAGTAATGCTTTTCCCGCTTAAAACTGTATGTTTCTTTTAGAAGTGAATGTGAGGTGAAGCTCTTAAGATATCGATGTTTTTGTAAAGTGGAGCGCACACTTGTGTGTTTTCATTCGATCAACTGGCGAGTGATTGTTAGAAAGGCTCCCATACTCCTTGAATAACTTTTTGGGCGATAAAAATATGTTACGTTACCAAGATATATACTTTTATTTTCCAAAACAATATGGGAAAAATATAAAAAGGTTTTAAATCGAAAAAATAAAATAAAATGTCTTTGCATTCTGTTATCTCACTGTCCTACAAATTAAATAAATGTATTAATTTATTTTTTCAAAATCTCTTAATTGTTACTTAACACAACATTTTTTTTTATTATTGAAACCAATTTGATATTAATTTATTTTATGATAAAACAGAGATGTGTTACCAACACATCCCTAGCAACAAATAATGCCACTTAAAACGCATAACGCAGTTCATTTCCTTTCATTGGAACTATCAACAAATACATCGAGATTTTCGTTTGATGCATAATTAAATTTAACCGAAGCGTTATCCGAATAGTTGTCGTAGTTTGCGGTTCTAATATTAACTCACGAGTTTGACCGAAAACTAGAAACGGTTTTAGCCGCATATATTCTTGTTAATGTAATGAAAACTTTTCAATTGACACTTTATCCTATGATATATTTTGAAAATAATAGACAATGACGTAGTTTAAGGTTATGCCTTCAATAATAATCGATACTAATATAATATAGCTGAAAAGTTTTTTTAATCTTTTGAACTACCAGTCGGATTATATAATACTAGCTTCCGCCCCGCGGTTTCACCCGCGTTTCCGAAAGATTTTATGTTTTCCCGAGATTAAAAGTAGCCTATAGCCTTCCTCGATAAATAGGCTATCCAACACTGAAATAAGTTTTCAAATCGAACCAGTAGTTCGTGAGATTAGCGCGTTCAAACAAACAAACAAAAAAACTCCAGATTTATAATAATATATTAGTATAGATATATTATTATATTGGAGGCCTATGTCCAGCAGTGGACTCTTACGGCTGAGATATATTACAAGCTCTGCTTAGCTTGCGATCAGGTGGTCGTGTGAGGAATGTCCCAGGTTATTTATTTTGTTTTTTATTACTTTTAATTTTAAGTTTGTGTTTTAACCACAATCTCATACTGGACATTTTTTTTAGGTTTTTCCTTTTTTTTTGGAATGTCACCTACATTAGAGATACTATAGATTATGTTAGAGTGCTCTTCATTCGCCAACAAACTGTTATGCAGTTTGGCGAAGATTTAGTTTTAATTTAAAATGTAGTTTTTTTTGGTAAAATAAAAAAAATACGGTAAGAAGGTTGTTTTATTATCTAATAATAATCCAAAGAATTAATTCATTTTGAAAATGATCACGATACCGAAAAATCGAAAAATGATATTTAATTGTAAAATCTCGATAAGTTAGGATTTTGTTATGATACATTGTTAAACATTTTCATCATCATGGGACCTGAAAATTTGTAAATAATTTTTAGTTTTTAACAAAGTTAGATTAACCAGTTCTACCGAATCATACAACACGATACGTTTTTTTAAATTCTAAATTAAACATTATAGTGACAAATAAAATAAATGCAAATGAGCGCCAACGAGAACTAATTACATTTTAATTATGTAATAAATTAATTTATTAAAAATTCATTAATACAAAATACCCAGGATGGGGGCAATATTTCGTCGGTCCAACGAGCCGTAACGCACTGAATGGCTCTCGAGTGCCAGTTAATTTGGTTAATTGTTGTATACATGTTATAAATTCACTAGATTAAGCCGTTTCGTTTGTGTGCGCTTCGCCTTAAATTAGGAGATAATTATTAGTAGTAAATTGTAATTTGGATCGAGTTGGTAGGTACTTGGATTTTGTTCACACTTAGATGTATTTTTAATTAGATAGGGAGAAATATTTCTATGATATTGCTTGTTCGTCACTTTAGTAGTATAAAAAAAATATTACATAGGTATTTATAAAAGGAACGCACAGCATTTTTTTAGTACCTACACCAATTTTACTTAACATTCTAATTTAAGGTGCTCTTATACATATTTTAATAACATAGGTCCACAACTTTACAATAAAAAAATGCGCTAACAGCCAATATTAATTTAATCAACAAGATAAATTTTAAAAGTACCTAAGTAATAGTTTTTTGTAGCATCTTCACTAAATGAAAAAATATACAAATTTCGTAATACGCCAGAGGTGTTTTTTAGAAATTTCATTTCGACACATTTACAGTGTGCCATATGCACAAATTATATTTTTCGCGAGGGGCGAAAAGAATATTTTTCAAAGAAACAAAAGTAGCGAAAATAAAAATATCCGCACTTACAAGCGGCAGATAAAAACGTACTCGTAAAATAAAATAAAATAAAAACAGTGGAAGCGACGAAATTACGCCGTCAAAATATACGCTTATATTTGAAGGCGAGAGGGGAGGCTCGACCAATAAGGATAAACACGTTAAAGGGTACCGTTGCCTCGCTATCCACAAAGAAAACACTTATGATTGTACCAAGGGGGGGCAACAGGGGGTTACAGAGGAAACAGGGGATAAAAGTCAATCGAAATTTTTGCAAACACTCCTTACATATACGAAGAAGACGTTCTTTGTTTATTTTTAAACTGTGGATATCACGGTATTCCGTTTTTATATAAATGCACCCATTGACATTTTATTTTATAGCAGATTTTGTGAGGCGATTGAACATGGTATAAAATAGTCTAATTTTGTTTATATTTCCCTTTTTGCATGCTCTTAGGGAATCACATAAGGAATCTTCAAATAACGGTCTCCATATCTATTATGATTATCAACGAAAAATTATGAAATAATAACATCATTCAATTTTCTCTAAATGATGTTTTTTTTTATTTATAATACAAATGAACTACAGTTTTTTTTATTCCCTTTATCCAACAAAATATGCGATAGCTCATCCTTGTAGCATTTATTCACTTGATACCGAAAATCTTTGCTTAAAACAACTTTTCTAAGGCGAAGATACTTCGTTTTATTTGCACAATACTATGTGACAGCAGATTTATCTCAACACCATAAATATCCAATAACACCAACACCAATATCCCAACACTCACGTAAATTGACAGTTACAAATCTCAAAGCAGATACAAAAATATTGAACGTTGGACAAGACGAGGGCTGAAAGGAAGACATCGACTAATTTCGTAATAGAATTCCGCCTAGTTAGCGCTCCACGCGCCTCGAATACATTCTTTGTACGTGGCCAGGATGGACTGACGCGGTCATTCTGTGAGCGGGGTAATAAGCGAAGCGAATGTGGAAACGCTTGTGAAAAATAAGTACATGCACGCAGCAGGCGGAATTTTGTACCATGACGGTGGTCATCGCATCGCGAGCGCGACCGCAATATATTTGTACTTGAGTGATAGAGACAAGTATTGATGGGTCATTGTACAAAATTTAGTCTGCTACGTTTTAACGTAACGTGAACGCACTTTAGTTGGATATAGCAGTGAATTGAAAGTTGGAACGCCTTATGTCCATGTGAAATAACTATTTTTATAACTTTTTATTGGACGACAGTATGCTTCCAGGATTTCTATTCTTATCAAATTCACTTGGCAGCATGGTGACAAGCTTATTAAGGAATAGTATCTAAATAAAGACAAAATCTCCTCAATTACATTCTATCAATTACTTTCTATGAAACTGTTTACAACATTCTATTTTTCTTTTTAACCTTTGAAACCTTTTTAATATCATGTAGGTAAACTTATTTATGTATAAAACTTATCAGTTTTATAGGAAAAAAAGTATTTTTCTTTGTTTCTTCTTCTATTTTTCAGTATTTTACCAGCGTTGGTAGGGACCTTTTGACCCCGCGCAACACACACTAATTAGCTTTGTAGTATTTATGTAAGTGCCTATTAGTTTTAAGACATTTTGAGACAAATTATTTTGTGTATTACTAACTAGCTAGTTAAGGCCCGCTAGCACTTGAACCCCATCCTTATAAACACCACACGTCTCTCGCCCGGGGCATCCGCGGATCAAGCGGATTATAGGCACGGAGATACGGGTGTTTCCAACTTAATAATTACAAATAGCAATAAAGCTGACGGTGGACAAGCGAGGCTATTGACCCTTTAATGATGAAGATTCTTTATTGGAATAGTTTCATTAAAGTAATAACCTTAGAAAGTAGCTAGAGTCACTACAGACCGCGGTTTTCCAGAGGTGTTGAGGTGGACAATAAATACGTAACCATTTATTTAACTACCATGACTCTCTTTGCCAATGCCAAAACCACTGAACCGATCGCGATGAAAATTGGTACGCAGATAGCCTATGGTATGGAAAGAGACAAAAGCTACTTTTTTTTCTCAAGAACACGAGTGAATCCACGAGAAACAGCTAGAATGTTATATAGTTTATGGCTTTTATGCTATAAATGTTATTACCATTTGGTAAAGCTAAGCGAATTTTAATCACGTTATTAAGAGTCCATCTCAAGTCAACTATCCATTCCTGGTAATCCTATTTGGGTTAAATACTTTAATCAGAATCGAATAGCTTCCTCAGTTCATTTGGCAAATTATCAGACAAGTTTACAATTCGATTCCTATATAATTTATTTCAGCACGTAACTAATTAAAAATTGAAGGCTTTTCGGTTGTAATAATTCGGTTAGTAGGTCAAAATTAACTAACATTATAACATGAATTTTTACTTATAGTTTTTAATCGTTTTTAGAAAATCCTTGAGATACTTATAAGTTTGATTAAAATACCTATGCATTCGATAATATTTTTTTTAATAAAATTTTAATTAACAAAAGGAAAGTAGGATTAGATACGTTCAGAATCATACAAGATATGGAATGGGCTTTACTCGTACAGTTTTAGTAATGAGAACCTTCGTAGGAGAACAAAGTTGTGGATGTAAGTCAGTAAGCTGAAGTGGCAATGAAGAATTCACGTCTCCTGACGAACCGTAAAATGAATGGCTTCAAATGATGATCACATACAGAAAAACGTCATGTGGAAAGACCAACGTCAGTATCGTTGGGATCCACTGGTTGTTTGCGGCTTCAGATTGTTTGTTATCTATGGTCTATGTCTATCTATATTATCTATGGGGGAGGCCTATGTACAAGAGGACTTGCTGACCCCGCATAGTAACCGATAAATTTTATCAGAAATAAAATATCGCACTCCAAAATTCAGTGGGCCGAGTTCACGTCAATAAATCAGTTTTATTAGTTTAAGGTATACTAAAGTAAATAATATTCGTAAATAAGTTGATTGTTACTTTGTTAAGACTTGTTAGAGGCGATGGCGGCCATTTTTTTTTATCATTTCGCCGAGTTTTATCACAACAGGTCACGTTAGGTTTTCTATTATAATAATGGTGGTAATATATTTTTTACGGCTGCTTATAAAGTTATTATGGGCCATTATTTAAACTATAATTTTAATGATTTGATATATTATTTTAATACCTTTATATTTTTTAAATATAAAAGGAAAAGAAGTACTTTAATATCTTGAAATAATTGATTTGAACAACTGTATTGGTATTGCCTTAGTTAACCCACTAATATTACAAAAGTGAAAATATGTTTATCCCGAAAAACTGTTTGTTAATCAATCTGGATGAAATAGCTGAACAGAGATGACACTTTTCATATAGTTTGATAATATTCTAGAAAAAGACATATATAACATTTATCCTGCAAAAGCATAATATCCCCACGACTGTAGGTAAAACAGGGGAAGCATATAACGTCATAATATTACGACTGCCTGCTCGCTAGTCGACTGTCACTTTTGCAAACTGAAATTATTAAAAAAGATCTTGGATAAAATGTCAAAGAAAACTACGCGAACGATGTATACACCTTTAAACCTTGTGACAGTAAGTAAAACCAAGATGCAGCGATCATTATACATTCATAGATGAGTGACTGTGAAATATTCTTTCGCACGAACTTCTTCTAGTAATTTACAAAAGAGCTCAAGCCTTACAGAGTTACCGCAGCGTAATATTATAATGGTCTGGCTTGCAAATGCTTTGATAAAGCCGCAATTTGTTAATAATGAATGTTCTTATGCATCTATGGATTGCGATTATGTTTTTTGAAAATACCTACTACAAAATATACATAAACAAAGTGAGAAAAGAGTTCGAAAACTTCGCAACAATTAAAAATTGTCTATGAATTACACGAGGGTTGATGCCTCAACACGCATTTCATATTAAAACCCCAAACATAATACTATATCCCGGAAATAAGGTTTAACATTTCATCAAAATTTATATCCCAACCGGTCCGAAGCATGCAAATTAATGGACGAAACCCATCGTTTCTGCAACATAAAACGTACTAAATTGTCACTGTACCAATTTAAAATTACCTCCTATTTACACAAAATGATAACTTACGAGAATTCCAAGATTAAAGCTGAACTCACGAATAATAATAGACGAAAACATTATCCCCCCCATGCCCCATCGCCATTACTGAGCGTTTTACTTGGCGCGGATAAATTACAGAGTTATGAATAAATTTCGCATAAAACTCGGAACTGCACCTTTACATGACGAAAGAGATAGGTTTATATGCCGTGGCCGTGGTCAGATAGAGACAGAAGACAGGGCACGTCGTAATCCGAAAATTTCATTAAGAAGTCAGACTAGCCGAACAGTTTTGCTGATATCTAGAATATTCGGGCGTACTTATTAAGACGGAGAGAGAAATTTCTTCCATTCCTTTTGGATAATTTTAATATAGTGCCCGTTTTAAAGATGCAATTATGCGAGATATCGGTGGAAAAGTTTCCCGGTCCTCGATGAATCGTTAAAACTTGATTACAACTCCGAATGGTGTGGTTTGACTATCGACTGAAGATCTATCTATAAAGTATTTTATTTGCTTTTTTTTTTTTTACATAATTTTCAGGATTTCTGTATCATGTTTTGTATTTATTATAATGAGTTCGCAGTGAAAGAGTTTTGAAAGAAACACGCTCGGTTTGAATGAAAATCTAATAAAAGTACTTAGTTCATTAATCTTAAATATACATCACCGCGTTGAAACCTTCATCAAATGTTTGTGCAGCGTAAAAAATCCTAAATCACTCTGAAAGATTCGTTGCAAAAAAAATTACAGCACGTAACACGCCTCCCATTAATTACGGTCATAACGCGGTTTTTTACGGTTAATCAAAAAAAAAACCTGTCCGACTTTTGAGGGTAAATTCGCCCCCACCTCCCCTATCCGTGGGATCATTAGCGACCGCCCAAATTGTACCTACAGAGGCACCTAAGTTGATTTTCAAACGAATTTAATTCAATTTACAATTAAAACCGTTGGCCGCTGTTTATTTTTTCGGGACACCGACTTCTAATTTGGCCGATGAGTTTTGATGGAAGTTTGTGTTTAGTATTTTTGTTTTTGATTCGTTTGTTTGCTCATCGTTTGAAGGGGATATCGTTCAAGTATTGTATATTCGTAAAATCTGATGAAGTTATCATGAACTCTAATCTCTCATACGCCAACTTAACATAGTCAGTGACCCAGATACTGAATGTACGTGTCAAATACACCACCATCCATAATAGAGCTTCGAAACTTCACAAAAGGGTCAGCAATAAAGAAGATTAAAACTATAGAGGGGCCATTATCATCGTACCCGACGACGCTCTCTCGGATTGGCAAGCCCACAAGCCCAGTATATCAAGGGCAATTACTCTGGAAGCTTCCGTAGCACACATGACCAGAAAGTTCAGTACTTCATTACTGAAACATCGGTAACACAATTTCTGTATAAGTAACGCTCATAATTTTTGCTGGGGGGGATGCCAGGAGCGCTTTTGGGTGTGTTTGGTTTGGGCTGTGTGTTTATGAAACATGTGTGTGTGTGTGTGCGTGTGTTAGGTGAGATCAGGTAGGTAAGTATTTATAGGCAATGATAGCTCAGTGCAATGAGCTTGAGCTTTTGGTAAGGGAGAATATCGTGAGGAAACCATAACATGGGATACGCTACCTTGTAATACATGCCTGGGTGGCTATCATTCCAAAGTAGAAAATCTATCACAAAACACCTACCAATGTGTTCCAGCAGGCTTTGAGTTACCACCTACGTCATCATTTATTGTAGTGAGATTGTGGTCAAACACAACCTAATGTACACACACGCTAAAATTGTAGGTCAAAAGAGTTAATAAATAAAATAATTATTTAAATCCACGGATTAATATTCATAAATAACATGCGGTATTCATACTAGGAAATGCGGGTGCTGGCACGCGTTGCCAAGGATGTTAGAATGAAATTTACAGCCTTTGCCCATTACTAGTAACCAGATACGGCCCCGTCCCGTCTCCCTTAAAACTCCATTGTGAATTTCAATCAAGATTTATTTAAATACGCAGACCTTTGATTGCGAAGCGAGGCAAGCTTGTTATGTCAACACAATCTTACACTTTCTATTCAAACACACCTTATATCGACAGTATAGAGCCTAAATTCATACACATAAACGGCAAAACGATTATGGTTCGTCAGTAACCCTTCTCTTTAATAAGTGGATGAAAGCTTTTCAATGATTGTTTCTTTTTTTTATACATACCGAATGCCGTTTGATATGATAATTCATTTGATAGGATAGACAGACGGAGTGTTTGATCGTGTGTGTGCATTTTGGTGGTTAATTTTATGTTAGGTGCATGGCGGTCGTTATTTTATTGGTGACGTGTGTGGCCACAATTAAGACTGCTGTTTTTTTTTTGGTAATTCAATTGTCTGGTGGCAGTGTTTCTAAAATCTGACTCGTTGGTGAAAGCACCTGAATACATCTCTGTCTGAAAAATTGATGGTATAGCATCACAAAGAATAAATTGTCTATTTGCCTGTCTGTTTATTAAAGGTATTTTTAAAAAAAAATATTTTACAAAATGATTATTATAAGATACCGTATCTATCACGCCACAGGTCCTGGGTTCGATTCACTCCACTTAGGACAGACATCTGTGTACATGAACATGTCTGTTTGTCTTGAGTCTGAATATAATTACCTATACCTACAAGTATATATTTTCAAAAAATAGTAGTATATGTAGTATGTTTTAGTTATCTGGTTACCATAGAACATGGTCTGCTTAGATTGGGGTCAGATGGCCGTGTATGAGGAATATTTTTTTAATTAATTCATCAAATAAAAATTAAATTAAATCTCACAAGCAATAAAACAGATGCGTTTTAAAAGACAGTTTTATCAAGCTTTAAGCTATTATTGTAATATAATATAACTGTTATAAGAGCTAAAGTGGTCTTAAAGCTATAAATCTCGCGGCTAATGTACAATGAGAGATGATTTTTCAAAGCAATTCGGGGGGTGTGCTCGCGACATAAGCGCAACAATTAATTTCGCAAACGTCTCTCGGGTATGGGTAGTGATATTTGGTCGTGTAAGTTAAAGACTTATAGCGATATCACATGAATGATATGTCAGATGTAACGCGTCTATAAAAGTAAAGGGACATGTAGACGAGACTCGTTATTAGAAATAGAAATTGGATGTAGAAATAGTAGAGTACTATTTAATATCTGTCCCAAATCTTCATATAATCCAATAGATGATGATGACATAAATATTTTTTGATCGAATACGAGATATAAGGTGATGATAGCTCAGTTGTAGTGATGTCGAATACCGTATCAAAGTTCATGATTTAAAAACCTATTTTTTTTTTTTTTTTTTACTTTGTATAGGCTTGTGTTTGACCACAATCTCACTATGGTAGGTGATGATGTGGCCAAAGGTGGTAAGCACACAAATCCTAGAAGGATCTGGCTCTCAAGTGCAGCTGCCGGAACACACCAATAGGTGTTTGGCGACAGATTTTCAACTTGAGGGTGGTAGCCAGCCAGGTGGGTACTAAAAAGTACCCTACCACCGTGCCATGGTTTCCTCACGATGTTTTCCTTCACTGAAAGCTCAAGCTCATTGTAGGATTCGAACCCACGACCTTCTCCGCGGCGTCCGACGTCACTACCACTGAGCTATCATCGCCTTAAAACAATAACAATACGCCTACAATAACTGTCCTATGTGTCAGTGAAGGACACATCGTGAGATAATCATTGCAGTAGGTATAATTTTTACTTCAGGGTGGTAGACCAAGCACATACCAGTATGTTGCAGCAGTTGCACTTGGCAGCTAATTCTCTTTTAGGCTTTGTAAAAAATAACATGCGGGGCAGCCTTTGGGGACTGCCTATAGAAGTGAAAATATGGAAAGCGTCCGGTGACGATGACGCGAGTTTCACGCTTTTTGTTCACCCTAAAAGTGCTCAAAGGCCTAAAGAAGTTTTCACTTCAAAAAATGTAGTCATGGAGGACTACAGAAATCGCTTAAGCCTCATTACTTAAACCATACAAGGGCAAACTGGAGCAAAATCGTGAGACATTAATCTTTAGCTCACGCGAAAAGTATTGTACAGATAACGTGGGGGACTACGATTTCCTGCGGCTTCGCTCACTAATCAACGGAGTAAGGGGAATAATAGGAGCAAATAGTCTCCGTAGTTTTAGGGTAGCGTTCGTAGCAGATGTTGCGATATGTATGGTAATAATGTTGTATATTAATTTATGTGGATGCGAAGGAGTGCTGTGTAAAATAGTACAATGGGATTTGACTTTAAATTTAAAAGTGCCTTTATTGCACTATAGCCTCTATAAGTTATTAAATTTAGACCTTGAAAGTATACCCAAATTCTTTACATACACAATTTACAGCGCGAAAATTATAAATTTCGATAAAACTAATTTATACTACACCTGTTCGGAAAATACCTCATACAGTTTTTTTATAGCATTATGTACTACTCGTAAGAAAGTGCAATTCCCAACTCGCATGTAATATATTTATCAAACTACACCCTTCTTGGTAATAGGTCACTTTCTTACCTCGGTGAACAATATACTATTTCCATGATTGAGCAAGGTTGAACTTCTGTAAACTACATTTTTTCACGATTTCTGAGTTAGTTAAAGTTCTTCAGCACGACACGCTGTGCTTAGGTTGTGAAATGGAGCCCGGCCGGTTGGCGAGGTTAGTATGTTACCCTGTCACACAACAGCTTCTGGGTTCGATTCCCATTCAAGAGATATATTTGCATGTATGAACATGTCTGTTTGTCTTGAGAGTGTAATTATCTATATGTAATGTATGCAGTATATTAGTTATCTGGTTTCCATAACAGAAGCTATGCTTAGTTTGGGTTCAGATGGTCGTGTGTGAGGAATATCCCAGGATATATGTTTAACCTTTACAACACAATCTCTATCCTATATCATTGTAGAATAAACCTTTATACAGAACAGTCCCGAGGCGCGTGAGGCAGATTAATCACAGCAGTACAGATATACATTTAAGTAAATTTCTAAACAACACGCGGTATAAATCGTGTTTAACTGCCTATGTGTACAACTGGCGGTTGGGAGAGGGCGAGCGCCGCAGAAGTAGCGCGGTTGTACATGCTCGTAACATTTTGGTGTAATATAGGTCATGGTAATGTGGTACTGTGGTTGGTTATAAAGTTAATGTCATAAATAAGATCGATCAAACTTTTAGTTTTGAGAAAATATATGAGAGAATTTCGGTAGGTTTAAATGCACTACTCTTTCTTTTTACTATGTATAGCTGTGTTTGACCACAATCTCACTATAGTAAGTTATGGTGTGGCCGAAGGTGATAAGCACATAAAGCCTATACGGAGCTGGCTCTCAAATGCAGCGGTGGGTGTTAGGTGATAGACTTTCAATTTGAGGGTGGTAACCGGACAGGCGGGTACTACAAATTACTGTACCACCGTGCTATGGTTTACTCACGATGTTTCACTCTGTCGAATATGACAGTGGTGGCTAAGATATTATGTTATATGATTAGACTGCTGCATAGCACCTTTGTAGTCTGCTTTAAGTTATTAACGAGTTATATAAACCTAGATAAGTTTTCAACAGATTACATAATGTTTAAGTTAAGTTCTCCTTTAGGGCGGAGTTTAATTAACTAAAAGCTGAAATACTGGGCCTGAGACTTTTGAAAACTTTCCCCCATTCAATGTTTCATTTGTGGTCTTATTCCTCTATTGTGTGAACATTACGTAAACTGTCTTTATTATTTACTTTCGTTTTTAAGTAAAACTTGGTTAGAAACTTAATTTTGTGACGAACCACGATTTTTAAACTAATTGTTAGTTTTTGTGCACGATTCACGAACAAACGTCATAATAAAAGCCTATTCATTTACTCTGTAGAATTTTTGATTATCATCTTCGTCTAATTAGTCATAAAAGGAAATATAAATATTACAAGGAGAATCCTTACATAATATGTTAATATGATATAACTATACCTAATTCGTGTATAAATTAGGTATTGACTAACTAAGGGATATGTAAGTCAAAATCAAATTATTACAAAGTGAAATAAATCGTAGAGAAATGTTGAACTTTTGAATTTGAAACTATCAGCATCTATACCATACTCACTCATACATACATAACATACTCTCGTTCGCCTTACAAACGGAATGCACTAAAATGCATCTAGCTAACTTTGAATTTAAAAGCAAAGAGTCAACTTCACTCTCCCGGGTTTCTCGTTTTACTGTTATTCTACAATTTCTCATTTAGCCACCGACTAAACGCGGATGCGTCTGACATCGTGGTTTCGTAATATCCTGTCACTACATTGACCTATTTCCACATTGCCCATAGCGGCACTGTGTCGCATTGTGCGCTACCGAACGTCCCTACCCCCATAGTCTGTAAGCACGTTTACCAGGGCATGCGCTGCAGTGTTACTCCAGTAGGAAAACTTATTTCCTAACATTACATAAATCTTTATTACGAAAGCAATAAAGGCTATATTTAACGCTGTCAAAGGTTTCGTTGAAATTAAAGCGTCGAAATGAAACTTCGGTTGTCTTTTTCGGATGTCACTTCACTTGGTTACTTGATGTCTACTTAATGAAGATATTTTCTGTGATTTGGAGCAGAATTTGCTATAAATAATATACAGGGTGATTTTTTAGTCACTAGCAATACTTGCAGGGGTGGAAGTACTCATCAATATGAACAACTTTTACTATGTGACCAACTCTGATATCGCATAAAGTGATCTGATATACATATATTTTAACTTACAATTCAAATTAGGTAGTTTTTAATAATTCTGGAGAGAAGTTGAAAACAATAAAAGTAGTAATGTACAAAATTATTGGAATATGTTACCTACTTTTGTCAACATTGTCAGATTGTCCAAAAAAAACGAAATATATATGAAAAATGTAACCTTGCTGAGTTTCTTGCCGGTTCTTCTCAGTTGAAGCCGACTTCCGAACTGGTAGTAATTTCAGTAGTTTCGACGTTCATAAGTGCGTAAACTGAATAAATGGCTTTGACTTTGACTTTGTTTTCTTAGCTGGAAGTTATTTTGAACGCTATTTAACTATAAGACATGTATCTAGTATATAATAATTCCTTATAGGATATAATCTACGGAACGTGATCCGATTTGAAAAAACCTTTTGCATTGGATAGCCCATTTATAGAGGAATGTTATAGGGTATACATTTTATCACGGGAATGCGGGCGAAACCGCAGGAAACAGTAAATAATTAAATTCTGGGATATCTTTTAATGCACGCCCACCTGACCCCTTACTAAACACTTGTGCTATAGTAACTATATAGCTAATCTATATACTACTATTATAAAGCTGAAGAGTTTGTTTGTTTGAACGCGCTAATCTCAGGAAGTACTGGTTCGATTTGAAAAATTATTTCAGTGTTGGATAGCCCATTTATCGAGGAAGACTATATGCTTCTTTTTATCCCAAGATCCTTCGGGAACTTAGGTGAAACCGCGGGGCGGAAGCTAGTATACTATATAATATTAGACTATACTGTTAAATATCATAGATATTTAGACTCAGACATAACAAAACACAAAGTTATGCTCAATAATGTTTCTTTTGGATGGGAATCGAACCAAGGACCACAACGAAGACAGAAAGGTGGATAATGATGAATAAGAAAATATTAAAGTTATTATTAAAATTTAGAGTATCTACATTTAACCAAGAAAATAATAATTCGATTATTCATTCTTTTAACATGTTAAGTTAACTAGGGTAAAAATTCACTACCTATAAAATTGAGGTAAAATAAATATTTTTATCATTGTGACCCAAATAAAGGTTTATTAACCTAAAACACAAGACAGGCTGGCACGAAAGGTGCTTTTTTAATTAAAGCTTATTTAAGTTTGTATGATAAAGTATTGGTTAGTTTTAGCCGTTAAAAATTAAATTTTAAGCCAAAAATTTATTATTTTGTTACATTTTCTTGGTGCATAGGTTCTATTCATAGGTTCCGTTTCCCATCCAGTAGAGATATTTGTGTTCGGAGTCTGGGTGTTAGTCTAAAAAATATCTATATAAGATATATTTACAAAAAGTATAATGTCGTATATCACATCAGATATCTGCTTTCTTTGAGATATAGACAAAAAAAAACACAATTACATTATAATTAATTATACTATTAATTTTATGGTCCAACATAATAAAATATATTAAAATGTACTGCTAATAGAATAACATCACAAAACCATGTAAAACCAGTTTATCACTTTAGAGATATAATATTGATTTGCAAATTGTAAGCCCAAAAACGATTTTCAAATATAATATACTCTATAAGTTTCAATGTAAAGGTCCTATTACTAAATTAAATACAAACGGTACAATGTTCGCAGTAACTGCGTCCGTGCAAGCGTAAAAACTCAATGAAATACATTAAGTACATTAGAGGGCACGACCCATGAAATAGGAGGTCAAGACATCGGCCTACAGCCGAATCCTACAGACGAGAGCTTTGCTGAAATAAGTAGTTAGGTGAGGCGTTGTAGACGGGAAACTTTAAGTTACGTTTAGACGCGACTCTTGTAGATAAAGAAAGATTTATAGAGAAGCAAGGTGGTAGACTTTTCCACCGAAGAGGGAAAATCTTCCTCCAGGCTAGGTCATTGTGGCTGGGGACCGCCGATTAAATGTTGATGTTGGAAACTCAGTGCTTAGGAAAGTTTGATAGCGCGATGTAGAATTTTGTGTCATCTATCCACGGGTAGTGAAAGTTCCTTTTTGTGTGATTGATAAATGTCGTCACAGATTCGTCTTAACAATAGATATTTATTTATAGTTCTGTGGATGAGGCCTACAGGTAAAAGTAGACAGTAGTTGCAAAATGTATGACAATAGAGTAAAGTATTAAAGTAGAGTAGGTATGATAAGTATAATAAGCATGATTTATAATATTAGTATGGATTATTAAAACTTAGGGAAACCTAGTTGAGGCAACTGGCTCTCACAGTCGAAAGTAATTAATATTGTTCTAATATGTGGGAGTGAACGTAAAATATAAAACTAAGTTATATATTGAAATACCTATTAATCGCATTAATTACTTATTGTAGCTCGTCTACATTGAACACGATTGACCTCATCCTTCGGGTGCGTCGAATTTTTCGGTCGGTCATTCGCGTGACCGCTTCGCATTAGTGCAATGAATCAAATTGAATACCGCCGCGGTCACATCCGCGATTGGAGGAAACGCCCGTCGCTTTTACTAATAAATAATCAGCTCTAACTAGTTTCGACTCCTGAAAAATAGTCGCGGAGTTAATAGCAGGCTTCAAGGTGGGGCGCATTTGTTTAGATTAGGAATTGTAGTTTATGCGGATGTCAGGGGTCAGCGATGGATGGCTGTTTAGATTGGATATTTATTCGTTAAGACGCAAAAGACCTTGGTATACTTGTTATATTTTTTTTTGTTTGAAATTATTTGTCAGCTAATAATGAAACTTAAATTTTTCTGCATCTGTTTTAAAACCATTTTCTCAACGTAAGTGCTCCGTGAAACCCTAAACTGCGACGCAATGGTTGATCTAACCCAAACAATAAAATAACTCTAAGCAAACACATCAGGTCCCGCGCGAGTCATTCTCTTACCCCCAAATGCAACAGAAACTTAGGGACGGGTAGACCCCGCACTCGAAGTTCAAAGTCAGTGCGAGTAGAATTAATAGGGTTATTGTGGCAATAAATACGGAGGCGTCTAGTTTGTGGCCGGCCGCGGTTGGATAAATCAAGTGGGCGCGCGCCGCAAGATGTCCCGGACTGTGCAACACCCTTCTGTCTCCCTGGATGATGTGGGGGAAGGTGTGAGCGGGAGCGATGTGATTAGGGCGATATTGAAAATGCCATTGTCAGGCAAACACAAGAAGTTTGCAAACCAAAAATTGTTAAAGATTTAAAAAAAATATATGTTGACTTTTAGTTTCTTCTTTTAACATTTATTCATAGATACATAATAAATTTAATTAGACGAAAATGGCTAAACGGTTTAACATGAAACTTATCATATAGATAGAACATATTAAGGAATAAAACATTTATAACTTTTTAAGTATATTCTTTGGCCTAAATACGAGCATATTTTTCTGTCTCAATAATAGACTATGAACACAAACAGGGTTAGTCTAAAACTGCTTGAGCGTACAACTCAAACCGATCTCTTCACATCAGTAAAGCAAGACAACTTTGAGGGCCTCCCGCAAAGGGAACATTGCGTTACATATTGAGCAAGTTATTTCCACTGTACTTTGATACGTTACGTGCTGTACCTTCGTACGCGCAAGTTTAATAGCTACATAGTTATAGGTACATGTGTAACTTTGAGTACCTAGGTTTTGAACTATACTATAGAACTAGGAAAGTTGAGTTTATGGTAAATTGGTGGATATAAAATTTGACGCATCAACTAACGGCAAAACAGCTGAAATTAACACAAATAATTGTCATACATACAATTTTCTAGCAAATTCAATAAATACTTATTTCAAGCTACTACTTATTTTCATTAAATCACTTAACTAAGGAAGAATAAATAGGCTTTATACAAAGCTTTTAACTACTTCAATTAACTGATTGTTTTCGTTTACTTAGGCTAGACGAGTACCAATCTCTTATCCTTCATCAGCAATTGAAATAGGCCGTATAGGTCAAAATTTATGTGAGGTCCGAGCCACCTGAGGCGTAAGTAGCCCAGGGGTGACTAATTTATCGTGGGTTAATTTGCCCAGCCATGTTTTATACCCACGGGTGAAGAATTGCGTGATTTGCATGTCTTGTGTGAAGAGGCCCGTGGGGGCAGGGAACTTGCGCAGTGACTAATGTTGGTTACAAAGTTAATGCGTTTAATGTGTCGGTCGGAAAACGTTATTCGAGGATTGGGGAACAAAAGATGAAATACGATTCGTCGTAGCGGTCACTTTCGTTTTGATACGGAATCCGTCGTCCATTTCATGAAAATGTTGCTCTCCGTTTTGAACTCGGTGGCCTATTTCTGTAATACTCGGCTAGAGACCGGTGGTCCAGGGTTCTAGGGTTTAATTCCCGGGTCAGGTAAAGCATAATTTACGTTTTTTGTTAAGAAATAATTACCTATTACTCATGATTGTTCATGTTTACAAACTTTGTGAGTTGGCTTTATAAGACATAGATAAACCGAATACAAGATTTTACAAAAAAAAAAACACCGAACGGGCGATAGTGCTTTAACTGTGTCGTCGTCTTGTAAATTCTTAGAGATGATGTAATTATGTAGACTTATAAAGCTAAAAACAAACTAAGTGATATTCTCAACGCCAACGGTATGAAAATGCAATTTAAAGTAATATAATTTTGTCACGGAGTTGGTGTATGTGTGTGTCCTACAGTTAAGTCTGCCCAGAAAATGTTGACGTTATGCTTCTGACGTTGAATTAAATATGTTTAACATTATTTAGGTTCGCTTGTTAAAGCTATTTTGAGGGAATTATAATTAAAAAGTTTTTTGTGTGTCTAACAATCAGGCAGTCGATTTACGTAATGTATCTGGCTATCTGTCAATGTGTTACCGACCTTTAGAAAGCCTAAACCAAAACATACCGATAGGTGCTTTAATTTTCAATTTCGGTTATACAAAGTACCCTACTGTTTGCTTTCACCGTAAGCTCAAACTTCTTGTGGGACTCAAACCCACGACCACGGCATTTGATGTCACTACTAAACATTTTCATCATTACAACCGTATACCCTAGTTTTTTAAAACAATAACCCTTCTTTATGTAACAGACAATTAACTCCGGGAGTAACTAAGCCGGACGTCGTGTCGACCATTTTTGGGGCGCTATTTTCCCCGTATTTGGACCCTGTCAGACCTTAAATTATGTCGGGGCAAAACGGACAGCCTTTAATTATAACTTTACAGCTGATGAGTCCAGTCAAACTGTGCACTTTAATTTAAAGTCTTCACTTTTAGATACGAGTTGGTTGTTTTGTTATTTGCTATTGTTTAACGTTTTATAATTAACTCTTTCATTTAAAATTGCTCAATAATATTACGAGAGGTAAGCTAAACAGTCAGTTACAATTGATTTTTTTTTTTTAAATATTTACATTGTCCTATAAAATCTTTATTACTTATCGCATAAAATAGCTCAAGACACTAAATTTGTGACAGTATAAAAAATTCAAGAAAATAATTCGCATATATCGAACATTTCCAAATGGCAAGCAATTTATTTCAATAAAAATGAATCTTTTGAAAATAAATAATGACCCAACATTTGTAGGTGATTCAACTCAATCATTCAACGAATTGCAATTTCAAAATCGCAGTAACACTGATAAATGGCAACCCTAATTGAACATTCGCATGTCTAAGTAATATACACTAAGTACACGATGTCATTAACATTAAGAGTCAAGACGGTTCGATGCCATCAATCTTCAGGAGAAAAGGTTTCGATCAAAAGAAAGAAACATCACTAGTGTTTTAAGATTAAGTATCGAGTTGAGAGCGCCTTGACACCGAAACAAAATTGTTAACGTTATGTAATGCCTTATGTCCTTTGAGATCACACAAATCACTGTTGTACTCTGTTAGTAAATTTAGAAGTCTAGAAAGCTGATCATTTAAACTGATTAATTGGAAACCTTCCAATTGCAAAGAGTAATAAATTTATAGACAAAATATTAACATAATATTTTCATGATAGATATTTTAAAAAGATACTAAACTTATATACTTAATCAAGATAAATAAAAAGGCGATGATGTAGACGTTTTATAAAATAATAAAATTTAATGGAAAACATTTTGACATAACAATTTGTTTAGTGAGTTGTTAACTTTAATACTTTTTATTATTTGTGAAAGAAAGATGAAGTATTATAAAACATTCTAGAGTCCCGCAATAGTTTATGTGATACATTTGCAATTGCTTACAAGAAAGTTAATGTACAGTTAATGTACAGTTAATGTACAGTTAATGTACAAACAATGTAAATTGTACAATTGCTTATAAGAAAGTTAATTATTTAGAATTTCTACTGAATTACAAGCTTTATAATTTTGGTATGGAGTGAAATATTTTCAACCAAATTTGGACTCGAACTTTGATATTGATACGATTAAAAGGGAAAGATCTATCTGTACATAAATATTATTGGTAAAGATCTTTTATTTATTATTGAAAAGTGAAGTTCATTTTGGTTTTCGTAATTGGACTTTTATAACATACTAGCTTGCGCCCCACGGTTTCACCCGCGTTCCCCAAGGATCTTATGTTTTCCCGGGATAAAAAGTAGCCTATGTTCTTCTCCGTACCATAGGCTATCTGCATGCATACCAAATTTCATCGCGATCGGTTCAGCGGTTTAAGCGTGAAAAGGTAACAAACAAACAAACTCACTTTCGCATTTATAATATTAGTTAGGATTAGGATAGTGTGATTTAGTATTGAGACAGGCATGCTATAATAAAGACGTTATGTTCACTAAAAAAGGTTAGATTAGAAAACTGTCAGTAACTGAAACAAAGCAATCTTATTTGTCAATAAACAAAGAAAAGTAACCGACAAAAAGTTACTCAACAATTTGACACACGCACCAGATAAAACCAATAAGACATTGGAAAGTAAAAAAGAATTGTTTACAGAAACCAATTTGATCCGTTGTCCTTTTTCTAATGGGAAATTCTTTTACCTCAACCGTGGTACCAAAAAACTTTGCCTGCAAACAACCGTGGACTTGCGAACTTCAAAAGAAATAAAACAAATGAAAGGAGCGCGTCCGTGTCGTCGGGAATGTGACGCTCGGGTACATTGCCCACCTTAAGCAGGGGCACCGAAACTTAATTGAGCAACATGATCGAAGTTCTATTATTTGTTTACTCGCTATTTTTAAATACCAAATTTTTTGATATTTTATTGGTTTTTCCGGGAACGTTAAAGCGAAACATATCTGCTAGTCCATCCAATACCCAACTCAAAGACTCAATCAATTCTTTATTTAGAACAACGGAAAAGGAAAGATGTCATCCCGAAAATATTATCTCTGCTTGACAAATGAAAAAAAAAAAGTAAAACGTCATCGTTCAGAGATCTTATACAATACGATGGGCCACCAATAAAACACAAGTTGCACCTTTAATTTTTATACAGTTAAATTCCGACATCACCTTCGTTTCCCGGATTCCTTTTTTCCGATTGCGGAAAAAAGTGCTCCGGTCTAAATTGGATTTGAACGAAACTAATACCTCCAGAATGGATACAAAAGCATTCTTTGTGCAAGCTCTACATTGCTGGCGCGCGTTCATCCGTATTCAGTGACCCTTATATGAATTGAACAATATTTTTTTTATGACTATCAGTTCATAATTTTTTTTAATAATTATTTTTTCGGATATTTTTAGTCACTGAACCACTGTCGCATCATTTGTGTGCTTTTTGATTTTATCATATTCCACGCCAGGTGCGCGACATCATTTATTTATTATTTTAGAGAGCCTTTTATCTTTAGGTCACACGTAAAGTCACACTGACCTGTCCTTTAGTATAAAGGCAAAAAAGGTGAGTATATAATATTTTGGCTTTGCTAAAATGGGTTGTTACTGTCCAAATAAATGTGGGATCCCTCATTGAACATTAATGAATGACTACGTTGACAAAAATCAGCACCAAGAAAATGTAAATATATTAATATATCATTTTATTTTAATATTTGTTAACTTTTGAAAGCATAACCAGTCTAGTAATTTAAATTGTATTCGTTTTCAATAGAGTTATTATTTTTTGTACAATTAAGTCGACAAACGGGTTACATCATGTCAAATGGTCACCGTTGCCTATGGATTGGTAACATGTGTATGTGTACCTTCTAGTCCAAATTACTATACATTTTTATCAACTGTATTAAGATTACAAATAAAACGTATAAACTAATGAACTTAGTATTATATAAAAGAGCTTTCCTTCCACAGTCAGTTTCATGTCTCCCTTTTAGAGACGACAGAACTTTTGCCAACTCTTTTAATCCTGCCAATGTGTTTTGTCGCAAAGAATGCCCATTGTTGGGAACTTTTTTCTTTCCGAGGTTTTTTGCTTCAATTTTATTTTGTCTTATGTTATTTAGAGTCGAGTCTTGTTTTTACGTAACGATTAAAGGAATCGTCACTGAATCGTACGTTTCCTCTCTAATACGATATTTCAGTGACAATTAGGGATGTACATTGAGTGAAAAAATCGATTATATAAAAATTGATTTTTCTCTTTCCAAATAAAGAAGAATTTTAGAAAAAAAAAATCTATTTTCAAATAATCGATTTTTTCACTCAATGTCACATCTGTGCAGGGTTGCCACCTCAAAAATTATCTTGTCACTTGATCCAGTGTAAAATATCGCTAGAAGAAAACCCGAAACTATTTTAAATACATACACAGCACAAATGGCGCGATCTTTTGATCGACTTGTTTATTTTAGTTTACTTACTTCGTATTTTTTCATTCTTTGGACAGATGGCGCCGTTTACAAAAATCGATTTAAAAAATGTGTGAATCGAATAAATCGATTAATATCATCAAAACAATCGATTATTAAAAATCGATTATACGAAAAAAAATATCGATTAATATAATAATCGATTATTTTTTCACATCCCTGGTGACAATTGTAGGTAAATATTGTTTATCTATGGAGACTACAAGACACAGGGGTCAAGCGTTCGAATCCTCTGAAAGCTTGAGATTAATATCTAATGATGAACTTAACGATTATTATGTATAAGTACCCGCCGGTTTATTTTATCTATCGCCCGAGCATGTTTAGGTGTTTGTGCTTACCACCTTCGGCCACATCATCACTTGCTACGATGATGTTGTGGTCAAACGTAACTGCAAACATATTTTTAGTATTAAAATACAATTCTGCATTGATAAGTTAAGTATGTAGCGAATGTAATAAATCTGAAGCCTTCTGCAAATAATTTTAATTTTATATTTGTTCTTAAAATTATCGTCTGAAAGCTTTTAACTCAATGTATTAAGTCTAAACTACAGAGTGCAAATACATTGCCTGTTCATTTAGCTACCATATTTAAGTTTGAATTTTTTTTTTTTTTTAAATTACAGCTGGTCGCAATAATCTACTATATAAAAATAAGTCGGGTTTTCCTTCCTGACGCTATAACTCCAGAACGCACGAACCGATTTCCACGGTTTTGCATTCGTTGGAAAGGTCTCGGGCTCCGTGAGGTTTATAGCAAAGAAAAACATAAGATCCCACGGGAACGCGGGCGAAACCGCGGGGCGGAAAGCTAGTTATAATTACAAATGAATTTCAAAAATCGGAGTCGTCTTGCAAAAAACTGACCCATTCTGATTACAAGAGGGTTCACTTTCTGAAATATATTGGGCTCGTTGATTGAGTTATTTTTATTCAGTACCAAAGTTTCCATTGCTTTTGTTTTTGTCTAAGTTAACATTCTTTTGTGCGTTAAAACTTTACCCACGAGGATAATGCTCAATGAATGAAGCACCTATTTTATTAAAAGATTTTTATCAAACAGATTCATTTGAATACTTTTTCTTGTTATCACTGAAACGGCCATTGTTTTAATAAATGGTTGGACAAAAAGAGTATTTTTTTTTTGTGTATTTTAAGGTCTTATCTCGTTAAAGGTGCTTTTTTTTATTATCGTTTAGGTTATTTTCAAATTTTCTTGAATGAGAACTTTTTGTGTCAAGTTTATAAACGTGGCAAAGGTCGTGAGCTTTATTTAGTTAATAGCGTGATTTTCAATCTTTAAAAAACATAGTAATACGTAAATGTACGTAGATTCAACAAAATTAACCTTTACTTTATGAAAAGAATTAAGTTATAAATTGTTTCAACTCGTTTTTTGATTAAATCTTATCATATATTCACCCTTGGGAATTTTCTAAACCAGTGATTTCCACAATTCGATGGAAAAAGGTTCCATGATATATCCCAGCGGATGCGACGGGCCGGTTAAAAAAAGTAAAATCCAGTTTAAACCAGTTTTTCTCCGAAGCAAGTGACTCGTTAGACGAATGGTCTGTGCCTATGTGTCGGACGCAGGATGTCCCCCTTCCCCTCTCCCGGGGGATGTTTCACCCCCCATTGACCCCTCTCAAGGCTGTCGAACGCACCCGACGCCTTCGTTAAAATTGCGATAAGGAGCGATATGTACTGTTTGGTCCTTCGAGCCGGACTTCGTGTGATCTTTACGGTTTGAGATTTGTAGCTTTGATGGGGTCGAGTAGTTACTTCAGAAGATCCAATTTTAGTTCTTATATCTTACTTTTACAATCTGTTATGTAAATCTCTTAGAAACTTCTTAAAAAAATATTTTACTATAATACTGTTTATTAGAAACTAGTGGATAACTGGCGTGTGCTACTACGCTAAAAAAAATGTATAAAACCATCTTCTCATTATTGCCTTTTAAATGAAACCAGTTTGGGGCACGTCGGTTGGATGGTTTCAAAGTCTTTAACGGACATAGGTAGGTAAAAACATTTTTTTTGCGTTTTGTATAAATAAGGACATCATTTCTGTAAATAACAAATTGGAGATTAAAGAAAAAGCATGTTCTATTTGAATAAAGGACTATAGCCCCGAGGCGGTGCGCTTACAAAATAATATTTGTCAGAATCAAATGTCCTTAGTTGAAGCGAACGATGTTTGCACATCGCAAGACGTTTCATCGGACTTCCTGTAATCCAACATATTGTGTTTGCTCTACCTTCTATATGTATGTAGCTGTGGACTATACTGGGCCTTATGGTGTTGTTGGTCATTAATATTTTTAAAAACTTGTTTTATCTATACTAATATTATAAAGCTGAAGAGTTTGTTTGTTTAAACGTGCTAATATCAGGAACTACTGGTTCGATTTGAAAAATTCTTTCAGGGTTGGCTAGCCCATTTATCGAGAAAGGCTATAGGCTACTTTTTATCTCGGGGCAACATAAGATCTCGCGGGAACGCGGGTGAAACCGCGCGGAAAAGCTAGTTACTACTACAAACGATGATATATCATATTGATATTAAGAACGGGAGCTAAAGTGAAAAATCAAAGATTGCAATAAAATTTCAAGTAAGTAACAAAAAAATTTACAGATATATTAATGCAGAAGACACACCTGTTTATCATTGAGACACGCCTTAACATTTGCTACAACTTGACATAACATTCGCTTTATTTACATTCATAACCCTGTATGGATACAGGTGCGTCAGTTTTGGATACTTAGGTACCACTATCTAAATAGGTAAAAGATTAAATAGTCTATTTATTACCATTAAAGGAAAATAGTACGTAAGTATAAATAATCCTAGGACCTGCGCAATAATATCCTCAAGGTTGTCTACGACATACAACTCAATAGACTCCACACATAACACAAGGCAAAGCAACTTTCGATTCTTCCCTGAAACAAAATGAGCCAAGTTGTAACGTAAAAGAAATTGGATTTTCGTATTGAATTGACAGAGGGGTCATCCCCTCCTTACCAGGAAAATGGGGGGTAGATAAATAAAGGTGAACGTAAGGTAAACACAATTCGTGAATGATCAGTCCGCTTTGTGGTGGGTCTTGGTATGGACTTTATTAGATACTGTATTGGGAGGGAATTTGACAATAGCTTTACATGTTATGTTTGTTATATTTGGAGAGATTCGTTATACTGCATTGGTTTTTTTTAATAATAGAGGCAAAGGAAATTGACAAGAATCTAGCTAGAAGAAAATCCTAAATCAGTATTGGAAATACATATATGATAGCATTTGTGCTCGTTGGTGAACTATGGTTCACGAAAGAGAAAACCATTTTTACTTTTGATAGACTGTTTTGACCACGCAGAAAAAATATAAAAATAATACAGTCAAAGTTTTTCATACAACTGTAACAAATACAGGACGATAAGCGTCAACTATACCAATAAAATCGAAATACAGAATACAAATTACAAAGCCTTAATGGAATACTTAACACCGATGAGTATTAAACAAGGAGCCGAGAAGAGATAATAATAAACAGTTTCTTCCCTAGTTGGTTGCCGAAGTAATTTACATATAAATTCGAAAGACAATTCATTTGGAGTGCCGAGAATCGAACTGCGCTCCCCATGGAATGAGTTCCACGAACTTCGCGGGAGCGTTACGCGCCCGTTAATGATTAATTAACAATTCCAAGTTTTAATTACGAATGATCTCTTTTTTAATGTTCTCGTTTTATTTGGCATTTTGAATATTTGAAGTAAAAAAATAAAATTGAGAATTTTTTTAATTGACTGGCAGAGTTTGTTAAGGACACGCAATTAATACTATTAAATTAATTTAGATCTGGATTCTGATGATTAATAGATGCAAAACGTTTGACTCACTGCTAATTAGTACTCATAGACGATCTAAATTGTCTTAATGACAAAATTAGAATGATCTAGTTAGTGTCTAGCTAATGATGGTGAGAATAATTTTCTGAAGAAGTAGAAAGAAGTAGTAGAAATCTGCTACTTTACAGTAGCAGATTTCTACTAAGAAACTAATTGACTGTCAAAGTCAAAGCCATTTATTCAGTTTAGGCCCCAGGAGAGCACTTATGAAGATCGGATTTACTGAAGTTACCACCGGTTCGGAAGTCAGCCTTCAACTGAAAAGAACCGGCAAGAAACTCAGCAAGGTTACCGTGTCGTATTTAGCATGGATATAGTTGAATTAATAAACTGTAATGAGATCTATCAACCACACGAAGGAACTTTCAATATCTGTGAATAGATGGTGCCTCAATATCCTGCATCGCGTTATCGAAGTTCCCTAAGCATACGGGTTTCCAACATCTAGTTGCGCGGTCCCCGGACACGACGTAAGATCTTCCATTTTCAATTGAATCGGTTTATATTTGACCTCAAACCATGGTAAGAGATGATGTGACCAAATGTCACACACTAAGTCGGAACACTCTCGGCTTGGTAATTAATGAACCCTGGACAGTGTTACACATATCTAGTAGCACCCTGGCTGGCCTTTACTCTTACATCTGGTAAAGTTGCGAGGATTCTATATAAATCAACCGGATGCAAACTAAAATAACCTTAGAGAACCGTAAGACAAATTTTGCAAAGGGATTCATTCATATCCTCCCGCGACCAAATTACCTTCCTGTCCTCACCTATCCAATGCTACCATATAGCACACAATAAGGTTGAAATTCGTATAATTTAGCATTTTGAATACACCCCCGTGTTATCCCGAAATCTTGGTAGCAGACAAAGCACTTCCGGTCGGGGCTCAGACGTCGCTATCGGAAGTCGACACTATCGCCCTCTATCGGCCTGTATTCTTATACGGAACTCTGAATCTGTGTTGCGTATGACATGGCTTATATTATTTCGCATATGTGAACGCTTATATACACACACACACACACACACGCACGCCCATATACACATTCACTTAAACTACTACACTATTACACATAATGTTAACTGCATGACATTTAGAGTAATTCAGTTATTCTTTCATAATTCATATTATTATTTGATATATCTTTAGTACTCCTTTTTTATGTAACACATTTTTTTTTATGTCAAATTTGTTGCTGACCCTTAGTATACAGGTTTTGCCTACCTTAAGGGTCAGAGACTTCAATTTAGCTGTGTGTCTGTAATGTGGTCTAATAAAGATTTTTTATTTTTTATTTTATTTATTTATTATTTTGAAGTATGAGATAGGTTCTAAGGGGTTAGAATTAGAATCAGTCTGAAATGCTGAGTATCAATATTTTTTTTATTAAATTAGGGAGAATATTGATTTCATTATCATATTTAATATGATATTATAACTTATGCCTAAGACATAAGGTTTATTTTCAATTAACACATTTTTTTCTTGTGACTTGAAGTAAGTTTAGGATTTCGTTTTATAATGCCAGCTTTAGATTCCATAAAAGCACTAAATGTATAAATTTTATGCCATTTTTAATAACTATTTAGAAATATAAAAAGAAATATGGTGGAAAATAAAATTATAGTATAAGTATAGTATGATTATAAAATATTTTAAGCAAGTACAAGTACATTAATAGGTAATCCATTACCTTCAGTGTATGTTGTGACCTTTTGTAACCTATAAAAAAACAGGGTCAGAACAAAGTCAATCCAAATACACACACACACTCTATAACTCGAAAATATTCAAATAACTAATTAAAGAAGTAATTTTAAGTTAAAGTAATAATGAAAGAAATTTCCAACAAAACTGTAATCTGAGCCCATAAAAAAAATCTAAATTATACTAATTAAGTTTCCACCCCGAGTCACGTGCCCTTAAGTAAACTTCGAATGTTTGAATTAATAATTTTAACAACTAAAATTAACTTGACAGAAGGCCTCTGATTTAATAATAATGGAAAACAATGTTAAATTTAACATAAACCTAGTAGGCACAATTCTATCGGAAGATAAATATCTATATAAATAGGCAAAGACAAAATAGTTTGGTACCATTTTCTCTTCTGATTGTGAATCGTTTTTAGGGTTCCGTACCCAAAGGGTAAAAACGGGACCCTATTACTAAGACTCCGCTGTCTGTCCGTCTGTCTGTCTGTCACCAGGTTGTATCTCAAGAACCGCGATAGTTAGAAAGTTGAAATTTTCAAATAATTTTCAAAAAATTAACAAATAATAATAAAAAACAGAATACAATAAATATTTAAGGCACAAATGTGATTTTTTTGCCGTTTTTATAGATAATAGTACGGAACCCTTCGTGCGCGAGTCCGACTCGCACTTGGACGGTTTTTTTTTGTTTATTTAGTAGATATTGATGAGCTTTAGGCTTTAGTGTTTCCAAAAATAAATTGGAAAAGCGAAGCTTGGCCGGGTGGGTTTAGCTAGTATTAATAGTAAATAAATATCCTGGGATATTCTTAAGATTTTTTTTTAATAACTATTAAAACATTGGAACAATTCACGTTTTTTTCTCGGGAACGCGAATAAAACCGACGGGGACAGCTAGTAATTATATGAACAAAGTCGGTTTAATTACACCATTATAACTTACCTAGCTTCCGCCCCGCAGTTTCACCCGCGTTCCCGAGAGATCTTATGTCTTATGAGATCTTCCCGAGATAAAAAAAAGCCTATAGCCTTCCTCAATAAATGAGACATCCAACACTAAAATAATTTTTCAATTCGAACCAGTAGTTCCTGAGATTAGCACGTTCAAACAAACAAACAAACTCTTCAGCTTTATAATATTACTATACCTAGATAACGGCTGGACAATTTGTTATGATTTGTGCTTTGTTGATTATATATATTTACACCCAGATTCAGAACAAACAGATACGTGTTCATAAAATGAAGTATCACTTGAAATGGAACGAAAGATTACATAATAATATGAAATAAATAAAATAACAGTTGATTCTAAGCTGAGCTTGTTGTAGAATCCAGACAACCGATATTTACGTTTTACATAACTGGGAATTTAATCCACAACTCGTTGCGTTGTCTGGTACATGAGTATCTAACTCCCACACCAACGGCTCGTCAGTTTACAATTCAACCAGTAACAATTAACTTTGATTTCAGGGAAAAACAGACTCTATGTCCTGTACGGTAGGATAATTAATGTTTATTTTTTATTGCTGCTTACTATTTAAGAGCAAATTTTAGGTAGAGAATATCTTGTTATTTTGTACTTGTCTATAAGTGATATCTAGTTTTTTTTTGTTTGACGACAATCTCACTGTGTTAGTTAAGTGATGATGTGGCTGAAGGTGGTAATACAGCTGCCGGAACACACCAGTAGGAGTTGGACGTTCAAAGATGAAAGTTTTGAATTTTAACCCGATTGCGATAGACCTAAAAGGGTTATGTTTTTAAATGTCTTCCGAATAAATATTCAATTTATATTTATATTTTTACAACTACCTACCACCCGCGTTCCCAAGGGATCTTATGTTTTCCCGGGATAAAAAAGGTAGCCTATAACCTTCCTCGATAAATGGGCTATCCAACACTTAAATATTTTTTAAACTCGAACCTCTTTCTATGTACCTACATAGGTAGGTACTTTTTACATATAATATAATTGGTAATAGTATAAGTAATATATTAGTATTATAAGTAATATTATTTAATATTACAAGTCTGGCTAAGTACCCACATTTTAACGTGCCGCTTACTGAGCCCTTATCACCTATCTACACCTTTTGACTTTAATATCATTGGTAGCGACACCAAAAGTAGGAAATAATGTAAAGTAGTCAATTTGATATATTTCCACAATTTAAACTAACTGTATCTCTGTGAAATGACTATATGTAATCTGGACATGTATTCAAAGATTATCATCAAACCGTGAAACGTAGAACAGTCGTAATGATTCGATAACATTACAACCTCACACTGATTGTACCTTATTGTACCTTAGGGAGCTGCAGTTAATGATGCCCTACGTTATTAGGTACCGGGATTAGAACACCTAGACGGTCTCCACGGAGACTTGAAGTAGATTGCTGCGCATGAGGTGTCAGACGAAGTATACATTTGAATTAATGTATGTTTATAACTGACTAGCTATTCCACGCGGTTTTACCCGCTATAACCAATAAAAGTAGCCTATGTTACCCCTTATGACTTCAGCTACCTGCCAGAGAAAGTCCCGTCAAAATCGGTTCAGCTGTTTCGGAGATTAGCCGGAACAAGCAGACAGGAAAAATTTTAAAAATGTTCTTTTGTTATAAGTAACGTATATACTTTAATATCATATGCATTTAGTAAAAAACTGTTATTTTGTTATAACAAACATATTTCAATTTTATTAATTTGTGTAGATAGATGTATAGATAAAATGAAGTCTGTTTCCATTTTGAAGTAGTTGCTAAAACTTGGCGTAGTATGTGGTTATGGTTAAATAAACGTATTTGAATGTCTCATTTGATGGCATTCATTTTTGATTGCTGTGCGATTTAAAATTGTGGTGTAAAGGAAAATGATCATTTTGGGTCCAAAAGAAAATTATTTTGTACATAAATTATATTTATAATTTATATTTAATGAAAGTAATGTAATGTAATGTTGTGTGTTGTCATGAATAAATGATTTCCTTTCTTTATAAATTTTGTTCCGTAAAAATACGAATATTAAACGGATCCCATTGCAAAACATAATAAATCTCATACTATAAAATAACCTCAAAATGTTTATTATTTTCTACTCTTTCTAAAACAATGGGGTCTTTAATGTTTTTTAGATATCTAATATTTTTAATACTATTTTTCGCAGCCCATCTTTGGTCCAAAGACATTATGATGCGTGGGTATTCAAAAATAACTCAGTATTACTTTTGAATTCGTTACAGTGATTAATTTGATTTATATGGCGTGAGGAGACACCAATGCTATAGCGGCGTAGTACTCCCAGATTTTATGTATAGGTGACTTATAATTAAATAAAATTTTGACCAAAATATAATTTACTGTCGAGATAGAAAATTTATTGAAAAAGATAAGATATCAACTGATTTTCCAAAGACAATTACAACCAATCATGATACGGCAATAACTCTTACATAACAAGTGCTACACCACCCTTTTTAAAAGCAAGTATAGTCCGGAAGTGGATGGCCGGTTACGTGAAATTTATAACCTGGGGCGAGGTTCGAATCGGGGGTGTAAATTGGTTAATGGCAAGGGGTCGACGATATACTTAGTATATGGACCCTGTACTGTTGTCAGGTTAAATTATAAAACATTATGTTTCATGAGAAATCACGAAATTCAAGTAAACAAGAATAAAGTACAATTGAAATGATTGAATTCAATTGAGTTCATGATTTCAGAAGTGATGATACTGGTAAAGAAATATTGATAAGTTAAGTTACAGCTAAGATTTAGTTTGCTCGCTCAAGGAGCACGGAAAATCTACCAATTGATTTTTTCACAAACGGTTTACTCTGTGAAAGTATAGGGTTCAGAGGTTCTACTCCGAAAAACGATACACGATAATCCGATCATCGTTTTCAAATAAGAATACTATAATACTGTAAAATCTACTTTTTTTTTTTGGAAATACTTTAATCCCTTTGTAATGTTTCAAATTATATTTTCAAATGAAACAAACAAAATTATATAAAGCTAGAACTGGTCTATCGTGCTTTTAGTATGGATAAACATTTTGGGCAGTGTTAGGACATTAAAGATAAAAGTTAAGTACCGATACTATGAAAGGCATTTAATGGGGGTTATTTGAATTTATCAGTGAGTGTGTTACTGACAAACAATTTGCTTTATAAGCATACAGAACATGTATATGATATGATAGAATATGAGCAATAAACGATATCTAAACAATTTACTTACCGAGAATTTATGATGTATAAGAATGATAAAATAAATAAGAAATATTATTGGATGTTGTTTTATAAAGAAGTTTTAATCAAAATTAAACAAAAGTGAACTAGACAAAGCGCTCGTGGCGTAGCTTGATTAGCCGTTCTTAACCGATTGGCAAAGTTAAGCAACGTCTAGTCAGGCCGGTACCTGGACAGGTGACCGCCTAGTGGTATTTCATCTTGAGCATTTCCGTGCTTCGGAAGGCACGTAAAGCCGTTGGTCTTGGTTATCACTGAATTGTGATAGTTGTTAAGCTAGTTGGAGACCTCCTTGACAACTCCAACAGTAGTTTGACCACTAGCCTACCTCCAACAATCCGCAGTGGGCACGCGTGGTGGAGTATTTGCCCATCCCCTTTTCACCATTATTCGTGAAAGGAGGCCTGTGCTCAGCAGTGGGCAGATATAGGCTGTAATTATTTATTATTATTTTATACTAGATTTTTGGTACCACAACTTCACATGTGTAGATTAAGTTATATGGCGGTGTAAAATATTAACGCAAGATTTTTTTATCTCGCCCGCGATAAATGCGATTCTTCCATAAGAATAACATATTTTGCCAAAGTAAAAAGTAATGTCCAGCTTTAACATAAAAGCTATTTATGTTCCACATTTTATAGAAATCGGTTCTGCTGTTTTAGCGTGAAGCAAACAAACAGTCATATAATTACTTTCACATTTATCATATTAAGTATGTATTAAGGTTTCCTTTTGTATGGCTTATAAGTTTAATTCAGTATTAGTTTTATTTTCTCAATAATCTGATTTTATTAAATTTCAATTATTATTTAATTGTTACTTTCACTACATTTAGCATCATTTTATCGCTTCCTTCTGTAACTTACGTACCATTATCTGACAAAGATCAGACAGCACTACCATGTACGTGATACCTAGCAATATCATTTACACGAATGTTCTAACAAAACGAACATAAATATTTACACATTTCACGTTACCTTGTTTAAACCAAAACTGTTACGAATACAATATTATATTACAACTAGCCTTTCGTCCCGCGGTTTCACCCGCGAACCCCTATGTTACCCCCTTAGGGATAGAATTTCCGAAAATCCTTCCTCAGTGGATGCCTACACTGTATAAGGTATCTATGTGCAAAATTTCAAGTCTCTAGGTCCGTTAGTTTGGGTTGTGCGTTGATATATCAACAGTCAGTCAGTTTACCATTTTATATAATACATAGGTACAGATTATATCTACTGCGCAATCATATTTGCCTGTCGATCAGTTATATGAAGGTTATTGTGTTTCGTCCTGTCTAATTTACCTCAATTTCCCTTTTTGATCAACAAACAAAATAGAAAATGGCGTCTAAAATACGGTTGTTTGTATTTGACTTATTTTATAACGGAAGCTATATAATAAAGAGTGTTCATGAGACAAATATACCTTGGGTACTTGAGATAAAGCTGAATCTGTCTATTATTCATATGATTTCATTGATGATCTTACCTGGAAAAATAGAAAAGTACATTTGTTAATAAAAATATTTTGTAGGTTATAAAAGATTTATATATTTTTTTAATTAGGCCTGTGTTTGAACAAAATTAATGATAAGTGATGATGTGGCCAAAGGTGGTAAGCATACAAAGCCTAGAAGAAATTGGCTCTCAAATGCTACTCCGGAACACATCGGTAAGTGCTTTAGGGTGGTAGCCAGCCAGGTGGGTACTACAAAGTGCCCTACCACTATAGTTTTCTTAGAATGTTCAAGCTCATTGTAGGATTCGAACCCACGACATTTATCACGATATTCGACGTCACTACCACTGAGCTATCTCACCTGAAAAAGATTATCAAAGACGCATTTTTTTATTCAACTGAGTATTAAAGTACATTGAACTCACTGAATCTAAGTAGCTCCTGACCCTATAAACCACACCCTAATTTTGATTAATGACACGCATGATTGAAAAATATAATCCACCACTTTTTACAAATTGATTCTCCATGATTTGGGGTTCAATAATGATATGGTCACGCATGGACATTGATTTAATTAAGTAAAATTTAGTTTACAATAACTGTAATCTGAGTATAGTCAATGGTTATTTCACAGAAGAAATACTATTGATAATCATGTCAAGGAAGCCTTATAAAAGTATTTCTGTCGCTATCAACGCCGTATAAAATGAAAAAGCTGGCAAGAGTATTGTGCTTTCAAAATCTATCGATCAGTTTGGTAAGAGAATAAAATTGTGGTTCAGTACGCTAAAGATTTACCTATTTGTAACCAATGCTCAGTGTTCTAACAGCAAAGCACTCTCACTCCCTCTCACTGATTACATGGCTTACACACACCAATATCCAAAACCAACTTCATTCCGTAAAGGTGCTCTGCATAGCTTGACGGAAGGTCTGTTAAAAATTAAAATGACTACAGAAAATTTACGCAGATCTACAAATTCGTTATATTACAGATGCAGTTTTATTTCTTGGTTGAAGTATTTCCAATATGCATTCCAATATGACAGGGCTTAAATTCCATATTCCCTTTGACATATAGTTTTACAGCTTAAAGTTTAAAACAACAGTTAATAACAGGTGATATAGGCAAGCAATCAGCTGTCAGCCATATCGAGTGATTCCGCACCGCCGACTCCAATCCGTCGAGTAAACATCAAACTTGATGCGCAAACGGTACCCGTTTCATGCAATTATCTAATTACAGCGCAGCGTGTCAAACATGGCGGACAAATATGGCGCTGGCGCCTCGTCACTCGGATTACGTTGTTTGTGTAATTTGTTGAAGTTCAACTAAGATTCAAACGTTTGCTTTACGAACGTTGGTTGTCGACGTACAAGTGGGTTTTCATGCAAATTTTGTCTTGTATGTATTGGTTGCTGGAGGTTGTCGGAGTGAGAACAATGTTTGATATTTCAACGTTTTGACGGCACACAGTATTATACTATGCTCTTGCTTGAAGGATGGTTGAACAGAAACTGTTATTCAGTATCGTCGACGCCATCGACTTGGTCATGGGAAATATGGCTAAAGATTTTATTTTCCTTTGTGTTGTTATATAAATTAATCTAGACACGTGCTATAAACATCAATCACATACACAAGCATAAAAACTAAATTAGTTACTCAAAACGACATAACAAAATTAATAATGTATTTTTTTTTGCTAGATATAATTTCATTAGCGCTAAATAAAAAAATAACAGACAGCAACGAGTCGGCTGGCACCTACAATCTATCTTCATTCATCATCATACAACATCTGTCGTTTGCACTGACAATGTTATATTATAAGAAGAATAGTGAAGGCATTCAATGCTGATTTGTACCTATTTTTTATTTCTAGAGATACTAGCTTCTGCCCCGTTCCCGAGGGATCTAATGTTTTCTCGCAATAAAAAGTACCCTATATGTTATTCCAATGTATGATCTATCTATGTGTCAAGTTTGATCCAAATCCATTCAGCCGTTTATGTGTGATTGAGTCAAAAACATCCTACCAAAATTTCACATTTAAGAAGGATGGTATTGGATCGGTAAACTTACTTACTCAAATATGAAAACATCTGAAATCGGGAAGAAAAACTGTACTCAAAAATAATATGTGTGTATTATTACTACACTAGCTCCCTCTCCGCGGTTTCACCTGCGTTCCCCAGGGATGTTAGGTTTTCCCGGGATAAAAAAAACATAGTACAAACGTTGTTCAGCTTAGAATCAAATGGCCGCATGTGAAGAATGTCCCAAGGTATTATTATAAAAAAAAATGAGATAAAAAAAAACACGAGTTTAGAGCTGAAAAGCGAAAAACTCGTAAAGTTGTTCAGTATGAAAAACTCGAATAAGGTCTTCAAAAAATTACATCTAGGAATATCAAGATTTTTTTAACATTGTACACGCTTGTTTTTGTCCACAATCTCACCATAATAAGTGATGATGAGGCCGATGGTAGAAGGCTACTAGCTCTCAAGTAAGTAAATTTTCAAAAACACACGAATAGGTATTACCCATTTATTGTTATACGCAATTTTATGCAAGTACAACTAAAAAAGGAGCCTGGAGTGTTGAAACATTTAAGGAGAGAAGATTAACGCCTTATATTAAAATTAACACCCTTACATTCAAAATATACCTTCAAACGCAGGTGGTAATGCATACGAACAACAATTAGTAAACAACTTACAGCGAGAAATGGGGAGCCATAGTACACCTGTAACACAGATACGGGTAGGGTGGGGAAAATTGTATAATATTAACATTTTGGTATATAATTATATTAAATTATGTTGGTGCATTGTTAGAGCAATATTTACATAACAATAGGGAAATTTTATTAAATATCATACATTTTATTTGGTAATCATATTTTTAGAGGTTATTTTCACATGTAGGTAATTATTGTTGAAAAAGACATTAAGACTGTAACACAGATTGTATCGTTTTTTTTTTTGCTTTTTTTTTACCACAATCACACTATGGTAAGTTATGCCAAAGGTAGCAAGGACACAAAGCCTAGAAGGAACTGGCTCTCTAGTGCAGCTGCCGATACACCAATAGGTGTTTGGCGACAGATTTTCAATTGGAGGGTGGTAGCCAGCCAGGCGGGTACTTGGCCGGTTGGCGTGGTTGGTAAGATAACCTAGCTATCACGCCACAGGTCTTGGGTTCGATTCCCAGTCAGGGCAAACATTTGTATGCATGAACATGTCTGTTTGTCCTGTGTCTGGTTGTAATTATCTATATATTTATGTATTTACAAAAGAAAAGTAGTATATGTAGTATATCAGCTATTTGGCTTCCATAGCACAGGCTCTGCTTAGTTTGGGGTCAGATGGCCGTGTGTGAGGAATAATGTCCCAGAATATTTATTTATTTATTTTATTGAGCTATAGTCCTTATTAGTAATAAAATCTACCCAAATATATGATAAATAAAGGTTAGATAGTTAATGGAGTCGGTTACAATTATTTAAAATATCAGATGGCTGAAATGATAAATGACCATCTTCCCATATGGACATTATCAATACTAGGGGGGATTACCAATGTGTTACCAAGCTTCACAAAGCCAACTGGCCTTCAAGTGCTTGGCGACATATTTTTTATTTGAGAGGTTGTACGTCAAAAGAAATTCTTGATACTTGAGTATACACAAACTTGCAACATTCCCTAATCCTACAGTTAAATATTTATCTTCCCGCATTCAATAAATTTCCAGAATTTTTACTAAAAACTTTTTGCAAGAACCTCAAGAACATCGGGTTTCATGTAGCGATTCAATTCCGGAAAGCACGAGCGTGTATCTAAGTCTTAACACACAACCATTACCCCTTTATGCCCAGTTTCCTCACAAAATCAAGCGTGACTGACTCGAATTTCGCTACGTTATTTAACACTCTGTCAGAGGTATAAAACTGTTTTGATTCCAAACTTCACCCTTGGCCTCGGACTTTGGCTCGTAAAAATGTAGAATTATAGATCGTTCGAGTGCCTAAATATTTAGCAAAACAAATTTTTACTGCCCAAGTTACTGTTTGGCTTATTTACTACCAGACCGTTTGTAAGAGGGTTATTTGTATACAAATCTATTTGACGTGGTTACCTGATATTATAATAAAAATGAACAGTTTATAGTTGAAAATCTGTTGCCAGTATCTACCGGCATCTGCACTTGAATTCAATTCTAGGCTTTGTATCTTCACCTTCGGCCACATTATCACTAATAAGTGAGATTGTGATCAAATGGAGGCCACTAACAAAAAGCTATACCAATTTGTTTGTGAAAAAAAAATCATAAATAACCTTATAATTACGAAATATATAGGCCATAAGATTGATTCTTGTGATGCAAAGCAAACAAATGTCTTGAATATAATAAACAATGTATAACCCTGGTATAAGGTTCTCGATGAGTAATAAGTGATAAGTAAAATTCTTTTGACAGTATTTATTTTCTTACTAGACATTATTTTTATTTATTTGGAATGTTGTAATTCACATAAAACCAATATGAAAATATCTGGCTCAGTGATGAAATTCTAAGATTACAATAATGCCGTCTGCTCTCAGACTGGGATGAAATATTTTTTATCAATAACGCCTTTTATCCTGATCCACGACAGCGCATAAAGATTTATTGCCAAATAACTTATGAATTTATTCTAGATGTTCTTTAAGTTTTTACTTTTGGGTTTATATTTTACTTAATTTCATAAATTGTTACACAAGTTTATATAAACTACAGGATCAGTTGGATACATTTTTGCTAGCAGATTTTATTCGTCGATAGACTGATTGTAGGAAGTAGATCATTATTCTGTTATCATATTTGTAGACAAAATCTAGCAAACATTTAAAATTTACTAAAAGGCATTTTAATAAAAAAAAAAATATCTACGATCAAAACTACAGCCATTTTTGGTTGGTAACTTATACTACAAGAGATTAACATTATTGAGGTTACTAAAAACTGTCAGCTAGCCCCTTTTAGGAGAAATCAAACTAAGATTCAAAAATAGATCGTGTTAATCGAAAATAAATCTTACGTCCTAATTTCTGGTTTCAAATTGAATGTCAATCTTGACTCCATAATTCACTTACTCTATAATTGACGTTTCATAATACGGCCATAAAACTTCCAGGCATATATATGTATAGTAACAAACATTACAGATTTTTAAAACTAATAAACAACCTAATTCACAGACAATCTACCAAAAGCTCATCAAGACACTGCACTCCACTTTCATATCCGCAACCGAGATCGAAGCAATTACGTTGTGGCATCGCATCAGAGCGTTTAGATGATACGCTGACAGTGTTGCTGGATGCTGCCTCAAATTGCAGGCCATGTCACGAGCACGGCGTCACGACAAGCGATGGTAACAATGTATTTGATATTGGTGGTACTGATGCTGTAGACTTGGGAACAATAATTGGAAACGTTAATTTAGAGGCAGTTATGGTAACTCTAAATATGGCCGTAATAGGCAAATAAGGTTCTAAATGTGACCTTGATTCATAACGAGATAAATTTGAGATTTACAATGAAGAGAATTAGTTCTTGATAATTCGTCAGCATGATTAGTAGATACAAAACTGTGTAAATCCTTGGCTCCAAATTTGGACCCGACTGCGGTGCGTATAAACCTCAAATTTGACAAGAAGCAGCCTAAAAAATATCAATATAAAGATTGTCATTTACTGACACAGATCCCTTCTATTAAAATGCATTTGTTGGTTTGTCTTTCTTTTACGCAGCAACGAATCTATGAGATTCTTTAAATAGAGATAATTTATAGACCAGACAACCGACATAATCTACTTTTATCCCGGGAACGTGAGTAAAACCGCGGGGCGAAAGCTAGAGATAAAGAGAAAAGCGTAAATACATTAAGAGAACTAAACTTTCATTAAACTCTTTCACTTTAATTCCATAGCAACAAGTTCAAATACACAGCACCATAACCCGGGATCATTGTTGAACGAGACGGGAGGTTAGAGATCGCTGTTGAGATAACTGGGGTACAAGTTCACCCCTCATTGTCTTGGCAATGCTTGTGCTCAATACTGTTATTGTCTTCACTTCGATGGAGTTCTTCTTGGGAATTAGGTGTAATGTGTTCTTTTGGAATTTAAATTGTGACTTTAAGTAGGTGAGTTGGAAGTGGAATCAATTCATAAATGTATGCGTATTTTTTTTACTTTTTACCTTATAGGCTAATGTTTTATCATGATAAGTGATGATTTAGCCAAAGATGGTAAATACATAAAGCATAGAAGGAACAGGCTTTCAATTACACCTGCCGGAACACGCCAGTAGGTGCTTGTGGACACATTTTCAACTAGAGAGTGGTAGCTAGTCAGCCGGGTACTACAAAGTATTCTACTACCGTGCTATGGTTTCTTCATGAAGTTTTCCTACACTGAAAGCTCAAACTCACTGTAGGATTCGAACTCGTGACCTTCGTCACGGCATTTGACGTCACTACTCCTGAGCTATCATTGCCTTATCGTATCGTTATTTTTTTTTAAGTTTGTTTTTTATAGTTTTCTAATTCTTTAGCTCTCTAAGATCTTAAGTGTTTCGTTTCTCTACTATGTTAATTACTGCAAAATTTTTATTGCAGCGTCAACGCAATGTAAATTTTCATTCGAATAAAATTCTTCTGTATGGAATACAGGATAAATATTAAGAAAGTTCTTTTAACATAAATAATGAACAGAAGATTCTGATAATAAAATATAATACATCTAATCCGACTTTTAATTACACAGGGGCGAACAGATCGAATCCTATTTTCTGCAAAGGACCTTATCGCAATTACTGTGGGAGCCGTTCTTACCATCCGCCCTACTGAGTTATAAGCAGGGTTAGTTCGACAGAGTTGTAAAAGCGGCTGAACAGTGAAACACCCATGGGAACAACCTATGCTATCTTTACGACTGTTCGAGTTAGATTAGTTTTTGTTCGTTGCTTATTATAATCATTATTGTTCAATAAATGGGTAGATATTGTTGATAATACCAATTGGCCAGCAGATATAAGACTTAAGGAATATTGCTAAGGTTATCTAAAAATATTATTAACTAGCTCCCGCGGTTTAACCCGAGTTGCCGAGAAAAAAAGTAGCCCATGTCCTTTTACATACTATAGGCTATCTGCATATCAAATTTCATTGCAGTCAGTTCAGTTTAGGCGTGAAAAGGTAACAAACAAATGAACTCAGATTTATAATATTAGTTAGGATTAGGATGCGTTATTCTTGTTCTTCAATTTGAAAATAATTGCAAAAAAAATCAAACATGATTCTTACTAGTATTCCCATGGTTACTGTATAATAGTCATTGCAGTTCGTCTGCTTGTTCATAGCGCTTTCACATATCAGCCACTAAAGAGTTCTTTGTAAAAGTTGTATTACTATTTCTTTATTTATTTTCCTTGTTATTTTTTCGCAATCTTTGTAAAGCAAATAAATAAATATTTATAGCCAAAATAATCAGATCATAACCTTGTAAAGATTCTTAGTTGAAGGCTGACTTCCAAACAAGGGATAAATTCAATAAATTTTACCTTCATAAGTGCCTAAACTGAATAAACGGCTTTGATCATCAATACTATTTGAAACACGACCATGATTATATTACTGGTAATAAATGCGCTTATTCAAAAAACTAAAAAGTTAGTATCACAAAATTTCAATGATAGAATAATAATCTAACTTGCATCAAAAGTAAAACGCAAAGCAAACAGTTTCCCAAACCGAGGGCATTAACAATGGTCTCCCCTATTCGATTAAAGGAAAGGAAATAAGAAAAAAAACCGTCTCACCCCATCTCTATTTCATAATTTGCATGGTAGACGCAAATAAATTTAAAATATTACACTGTGAAGCCTTAATTTTCCCATTCTGATGTTCCAATCAATCTTGGAGGGGGAGGTTTGGGATGACTTTACAGAATTTATAGAGGAATATGTATTAAAATATTTACAGAAGTGCATACAGCAGGCGGAATTTAGTACAATGACCCATCAATACTTGTCTCTGTCACTCGTGCATAAGTATATTGCCGTTTCGTTTGCACAGTTGTGGTGACAGCCGTCATACCAGCGTAAGACTTCTTTTCCACCAGACATGTGCTATGCAGCTATGATGCGAGGATGTGAAATCTAAGCGGAGCACATAGCTACACCACTCGCGACCATCCATAGCACGCATCCATCTATATTAAAACATAGCTTAGTAGAACCCGTTTCCACTAGTGCTGTGCTATGTGGAACAATGAATATGATTGTTGGATATCAAACGCATCTATAGCAACGCAGCATAGCACATCTCTAGTGGAAAAGCCTAATGGCAATATATGTATACTCCACGATCACACACTACATAATTACATAATTGACTGTATCATAATAAAGATTATAATACATAATACAGAAAAGAGGACAGATTCCAAATTTGAATTTGAAATGAACGATAATAGTTATTTGTGCAACAAGAGAGCAAAAGCGAAGGATTCAACGATTGAATCACGGGCGTAGCGAGTGATTCTAAAATTGAATCCTGAGTGTGGCGAGGGATTCAAAGGCACGAGATGCAAAAAACTTTGCTGTCGTGTAACACACAACTTTTCACTTCAGCAGCGAGAACACTTTAGGAGATAATAAATATTTACGAGTTAAATATCAGTTTTATTTGCAGTAAATACTTATTTTCGTTTAAATATACAACAATAAGTTGAAAATTCAATAAATTACATTAAATGACATAATTATCTTTTTGCAAAATTTGTTTAGTTAGTACGAAATTCCGAACGTGTTTGTCTTTGAGGTCAAATTCAAAATCGGAACTTCGAAAGGGCTGGTCTTTGTCTCTCTTTCTTTCTAATGGCGGGAAAGAGATAGAGTGTGAATGTATCGAATTGTATGATTAACACAAAATCACATTTTGCTCACCTACATGTTTGAGCTACTGAAGTGAAAAAAAAATTGTATTCAACTTATTATACCTACTACTATTACTGATGTATACTTCATTTATCATTTATGAAGAGTTAAAATTTAGACGTTAAAGTACTGTAGGTAATAAATTGTAGAAATAAGACAACATCAGTCGCCATCACGTCTGCACTCTGTAATGTTTAACATCAAAAGGCACGGAGCCTTTGACTAAGCTATTGATTCGCAATCTAAATATATCCCAATTAAAATCTCAATAGTAACAAAATCACATTAAAATTCAGACATAAAACGTCAATAGACTAATTTGCAGCCTAACATAGGCAACCGAAGTCTTGTGAATTTTTGATTAAACTATTTTTAGTCTTCAAACAGTAGAAGACAAGGAACACTAAGTTCTGAAATTGAAACCTACACTAAATGTTGCAATTCTAAAATTTCCTAATTTGACTTTGATAACAAGATAATTCCAGTTCAGTACTTTAACTTGTATACTATTTTACTGTGTAAAATTATTCTTTCTACATAAAAATTGCAGTTTGTGAGTATGCTACTGAGCTCTCCACTCCAGAACCACTGACCTGATTCGCTTGCGGTTTCCAATAGTAACCAACTCCCTACTTCAACTAGAATGTTTTGAGGTTAATTTTGATTTCAGGGAAAAATAGTATTTAAATTTACAAACGTAAATTTAAGCAAAAGTTGTTTTACGGGACCAAGATGGCTTCTTTATACGATCTCCCTTACATAGCCTTAGGCGAATCCATTTCAAAATATCGAGGAGTCATCAAACGGTACCGTAAAGGGAATCCAAATAAAATTTTAAATCGCGAATGTAATAAAATTGTAAATTCTATACGCGTATTCTGCAGTTGAACCCCCCAGATCTGTTACGGGGTAGACAAGACGTGGAATAACACGCGGACGTAACTGAATGACAAATGGGCTCCTATGTTTTTATGGTTTCCTGGTACTTATGTTTATTTATAATAGAATGAGGACTTATAAATATAAAAATTACGTTCAAATGAGATGATAAGTTATATTAGTATTTACCGTTAATATTACTTAATCTTATTTATCAAGCAGATATCTCTTTGTTATTAAATTCATGTAATAAATGGTTTGCTCAGCATCTAGAGTTACCTAAATTGTTCCACCAACTTTTGCTGATCCAAGAAAAAATTATACCTCAACGAATACTTCCATTTATGAGCTATTGAAACATTCTAGTCCTCCCCCCTCTACCCTAACGTCTCCCCTTATTAGAACCCGGCAATTTGGTGCAGATTTGCTGACTCCGCTGGTTACCTACAGTTTGCGAAGATTATTTTAATAGATTCCACTCCCTTTCGTTTTATTTTCAGTGCGATTTTTTCTCAAATTAGGGGAATATTCTATATTCGAATAAAGCCGTTAGTTATTAGCACATTTGCACTTCCTGTGCTTTTACTGTTCCGATTTTTATTAACTGATTAAAAATAGTTTCACCAAAGTTAGTGTACAAGGGGAATAGGCTCTCAAGTGCAGCTGTCTGATTGATTGAATACATCGGTAGTTTTTTGGCAACAGATTTTCAGCTTAAGTGTATCCAGCAGGCGGGTAATAAAAAAGTAGTCTACCATCATGCTATGGTTTCTTCACGATGATTTTTTTCGCTGAAAGTTCAATTTCACATTTGGATTCAAACCTTCGTTTAAAATTTACTTATCAAATCATAAATATACTTTTACAAAACATTTTAATAGCTTTCTACAAAAACCGTATTGTTAAAATCATTACAAAATATAAATTCTATTCATGTAATAACCACGTTGAATCTAACGATAAAACCGACGCTATTATTGAAATAATTCAATTTCGCGATAGAAAGAGACTAAAGGCGCTATTATGTAGAGCTGCCGGCCTTAGTAATGTTGGTCGTGATCATATCTCGGCCTGCCACCGTTCGCTACTGACGGACGAAACGCCTACCGATATGGGTATGGAATACTGAATGTTGTGGAGTTGGAGGTACCTTCTACATTTTGGTAAAAAAAAATAGACAATAGCCAATCATTCTAATCAGTTTTATTGATCATAGTCATTATAAGACTCAATTCTCAATTTCGCCTTTAAGTTTTTTGATAGACAACTAGCTCCCGCCTCGCGGTTTCACCCGCGTTCCCTAGGGATCTTGTATTTTTCCGGGATAAAAAGCAGCCTATGTTCTTCTCTGTACCATAGGCTACCTGCGTACCAAATTACAACGCCATCGGTTCAGCGGTTTAGGCGTGAAAAGGTAACAAACAAACAAACTCACTGTCGCATTTATAATATTAGTTATGATTCAAATTGGGAATAGGATTCTACGGGCAAATGGTATGATTATTGTGACAAATACATTCACACTCAAAATTAAAAACAAATTTAAACAACAATGAATCTGGATCATTAAAAAATATAAAATGTAGTTTAAGAACAGCTAAGCTCTACAGGGCTTCTGTTCGCCTAGTAGCATCTAGCAAGCGCACCTTGCCCGCAAGCTGGCCAATCAATATAGCGGCTGCAATTATGTTAATGCACCGCCCTCGGCCGCGCCAGCCCAGACGCAATTGAAAATGTAAACGACTGTTGCCGATCTCTATGAGACTATGATAGCCTGGTACATGAGAATTGATGAAGCTGTTTAGTTTTAAAAGGCCGTAAAGAAAAGGGTTTGCTGTGAAAGTTCGTAGTTTAAGGATGCCTCTGATCTCTATGCTAGGCTATGAACGCCTGGTACATGTTGGGTTTAAATGAGGTACTTTAGGTATTGAAGAAGTTGTGTAAGGGAGAAAATTTAGATCGAATTAGTTAGTAAAAATACTCCATAGCTACTAAGCTATGCAGTATTTTTGGTACCTACCTAAAAATACAATTTAATGTTTTTTTTTTAAACTAAAAATCATTGTTCTGTTAACTGTATTACTAATAACACAAGCACTAATCTCGTAGGTTCTCTAGAAAAATCTAATTATAATATTAAATTAAAAAGTCTGTAAGTTCGTCTGGCAGTGGCGTTGCTTATCCAGGGACGTAGTAATTAAACCCTTGGACGGGACTTTTTCTGCCTAACTTTTTTTAAACTTAGTAAGTATTTAATTGTATAAAAATCATTATAAATGCATGGATGGAAGCAAATAACCAATGTTAGGTAGCCAAGGTAGTCCAATGTTATTAATATATCTCTAGAGTTGTCCCTTTCTAAAGCTATTAAATAAACAAAGACGGAGATACTAGAGATACAACTTATTAATCAGTCCTAAAATTATAATTGCTGTCATTAGTACGTACGTTTTTGACTTGACAAAAATATAACTTACGCAGTTTACTCTTTGGTCAACTAAAGTCTACTTATAAAAAACAATCGATGTAATTTTTTCCAAAATTCAACTTTAAAGACCTCTGGAATGATCCGCATCCAGTGCGAACAAATCAACGAAAGCTGTTTATAAAATAACTTCCAAATCAGTAGCAAAGTAAATATTTTGCCATTAATGTCGCACTTAGCCCGGCTTCCTCTCAAACGTAGCTAATCATTCACAAACGATGTTAAAACTGTTAACTACAAGTCAATAACTCAAAGTTTAACTAATTAACAAGCTAAATGCGCTCCGTCGTCGCTTTATTTATATATTTATTTAGCATTTTTAATTATTAATTAGAAAACTTTTGGGTGCGTGCTCGTTCTACTCGGAAATACATAATTATATTGTAACCTTATGATGTAATATGTTAAGTAAAATGAAAAATACATTTTAAAAGCCGAATCAAGGTTTCGCTGAAAATCGATACATCGAGAATAATGATGGAGTCAGACAATGCGCTCAGAACAGATGGTTTACGTGATGAAATCTATCCAACACGCATACGATAATACAACCATGAACAATGCAACCTAACTGGCAAACCCGAATTATCTCGTTTCAAACACAAAAGCGCACATCAAATTAACAATTGACAGCGGGCCGTGTCACGCGCAACCAATGTAATGTACGCTAGATCGAATGAAAGACTCACAAAGGATTCATTTACGCAAATTTATAAGCATTCGTCTTTCGTATGTGGAACGATTTTTTCCACATAAAAGATCGAATCCAAATTTTAATCAGCGAACGAGTCCTCGAAGCCTACTTTGGGTAACGCGCGCGTATACGTTACCATAGCTCCAGAAATTCGATATCATTAATGAGTTTTCTCGGAACGTTTCGTTTACTGACTCTGCTAAAGCTGGGCCGGATCAAGTGAGTAGACTTACGTTTTGATTCCTTGTAATTGCATATTTAATGCTACTGGTCAAAAAGGTTTAATAAAAGAAACCCTTAAAATCCGTGCATGGATGTGATTTTAAGGGAAGCCGATTCGAAAATGGATTATTGTTTTAATTAGGGACTATTTTCTATCACCTTTATTTTAGAGAGTACAAAAAAAATATTGCCCTGTTTCGAGGCCAGTATCAAACTAGATTAAAAGAAAAGCGATACTTCATAAAAGTATGTCCATTAACTGAATCGATGTAATTACCTTAATTGATGTACTCTGCCTTGTGTTAAATACTGCGTATGTAATTACGTACCTGTAATAAAATAAAATTGTGCTATTTAACATGATTATTCATACTTGTAACAATAATTAACATAATACATTAAAATACTAATTAAAGTTAAATGAATAAACGTTTTGACTTTGATTTAATTTAGGCAAAGGTTAAGTCAAATAATGTTTTTAAAACTATCGCATACCGAACAATATAGGTACGTCGATAAAAAATGGGTAACATTTGATTTTAGGAGCTGGCCGCCATTTTTTATTAATCCTATTATAATATTAAAAATGGGATATGTTTTTGTATGTAATATGTATATGTGTGTATACGTATATTTGCTCCCACACAGATAAATCATAATAACAACATAGGTACCTAAATCATTCGAATAATATGTAAAATATTTTTTAAATCGGAAAAACAATGTCCTCCGAGAGCGCGGGTAAAACCGGGCAAAAACTAATAATAAAATAAACGTTGAATTGTTACCTACCAAAAATTATCAATTTCACTGTAATAAAGCTGGTGAATTCATAGCGAGGGAAGCAGTGGAGGCAACCAGTTATTGTATAAATGCACCAAATCGTTTGATGGCTACTAACCGTGCATAGATTAATTCGGCAGCTATTTACCGGACGCACGGTAATGCGTTATTACTCCAACTATAGATATGAATATGGTTTATGCTTAATTTGCGTCCAAATGACCAAATTGGCAAATCACCACTAGTATTATTATGATTTATGTTTGATCACAATATTGTTGAGCATTCGAGCGATTAGTGTTAAAATGAAACAAGCTTTATAATACTTTTGTTACTAGTTACTAGAATCTGTAGAAATAATACATGATGACTTAGGTACTAAATATTAAGAAAGAACAACTACTGTTTCTGCATGGGGAATAATGAATTGACAAAGCAAATATGTGTAAGTTTACCTTTACTTTTGATAGTCTTATGTTTGGCTTCAAAAGTTGGAACATGTTTTGAAGAACTGATGGACTGATAAAAAATCCATTTCTATTTTTTTCTTTTTTTTTTTACTTTGTATAGGCTTGTGTTTGACCACAAACGCACAAAGCCTAGAAGGAACTGGATCTCAAGTGCAGCTGCCGGAACACACCATTAGGTGTTTGGCGACAGATTTTAAAGTTGAAGGTGGTAGCCAGCCAGGCGGGTATAACAAAGTACCCTACCACCGTGCTATAGTTTCCTCACGATATTTTCCTTCACCGAATGAAATCCTACAATGAGCTTGTCATTGTAGGATTCAAACCCACGACCTTCGCCGCGGCATCCGATGTCACTACCACTGAGCTATCATCGCCTTAAAAATTCAATCAAAACTTTATCATGCTGTATCAGATAATGATAACAAGCCACCAAATTATTCCACCGCAAAACTGCATCAATCAATCAACGCTCAGGTGTTTATAAATTTAATTAACACTAAAACTGTTACATGTTTATTTTAAAAGTTAGACAGCTAATGTAAGTAGGGCAACCCGGGTCCAGCGCATGAATAAATGATAACGCTGCAGCAATCCTGTTAGTTGAGCAAACAAACCCTGGAAGCAAACAACTGCGAAAAACGTTTTGACTGACATCAGTTTTGGGTATAGCCTTTAGGTGTGTTCTAAATTCTGACTAGATTATAGTAGATATTACGAATAAGGGTGTAATTTATCATGATTAGTTAAAGAAATTATTTAATTGAGAACAACAATAAAAAGGCTAAAATGCTTATAATATTTATTTTAAAAGAATGATTATTAATAATTTATGAATAGGTTGAAAATTTTAAATGTAAAGATAAAATAAATTTAAAATTTCACTGGCGGTGCCCCTAGCTATAAAACAAGTTCAAACTGCAAATGCAAAGAGGGTTAGAAAATACACAATATTGCATAAAAAATATTGCACGACACGCAATGCTCTATCGAAACTGCCTCATTAACATTCATAAACAAACGCTCCAAACGCTAAAATAATTCTAAGCATTTGAATAAAACATTCTACTAGACACAATCCTCTCGCTACGAAAATTACACTGACGACTACCGTCTGAGGCGATTACAAACAGCTATAAAAACAAAAAAACACTTAGATCCAACGAAGAGTGTAAACCTTAAGAACCCAGTGCTAGAGTCCATTTTCCAAGAGGACAGTATGCTAATAGCCCGTCCACAGGTGATTCAAGCATCTGTTTGGTTATGTTGTGAAAATATAAAGTTTTTCCCAATAAATAATGCAATATGGTACACAGTACGGTACAGAGGAAAAATATGGTAATATAGAACTAGACGGGCGTGTTTTCGTTACGGGATTATCGCAGGGATAAAACTAATTCAACCAAAGAAGATAATATTTGTACGACTTATGAAAACATTCGGAGATCCGCGAGTAATCCCGCAGATGTGACTTGCGATTCGGCTGCTATGATAAAGAATCGTCTCTATTTGCTATAGGCTCTTATTGGAAATTCTACGATAATACAATTATCGGTTTCTACGAAGGTCCGCTTCACTGCGTTCAATATTTAATATATTTTCATATATTGCAAAAATCTTATTTATAGCACTGTAGATTACATTATTAAAACCAGCTTTTTTGAGAAAGTTGTAACGGATGTTGATCCAATTAAGAATAAATTATAATGCACGGATAGAAAAATATTACTTTCTTTAGAAAAAAGGAAAAAATTATTTAAATTATGTTTGTTACATAATAATTTCAAGAGTTCAAGATCAAAATCGTCTTTCAATAGAAAAATTATTGACAAAATACAAGAAAAACTAGTTCTTACTAGAACGCTTCCGACAACTTTACGACAGCTACAAAAAGTATTCAATTTATTTACCATTTTCTTGGGGACACTGTCGGCGTCTTAAATCTTACTCCAGGTTATTGGTCTACGTGATCGAATTCGCATTGTCTGCGTGGAAGTACAACCTTCGCTTTACTGCCTCGGGATCAGCAGATTGTTAGAGTAAATGATAAATTTATGTCAGTCTTTATTGCCTCTACGCCGGGCTTTCATCAAATTAGTGTAAGTTTCGATTTTTATTGCGGAAATGAAACGCTTAAGAACTAAATTGATTTTTTTTAAATGTTTTTACGCATTTTGGCAAATAAACGAAAATTATTGATTAATTTATTGCGACTTGTAGTTCGATCTTATTGCTATAAGACTGTCATTGTTAAATATTTAGATGACATCATGATTATTGATACAACATAAATAACCTATTTGTTCAATTATCTTATAACATAAAAGGCTATATAAAACTTATAACAACATATTTTAAAAGCTTCTCTTGAGCAAAACGGTTTGCATCACTTTATCCACTAGTTTATCCCCTACCTCGATCACGATAGTAATATTCAAGGAAACTTCAAGCCTTTCAATATCATCAATTCAAGTACATCGCTGTAGCGCACAATATTCACGTGTAAACGCCCCCCATAGCACAAACAAAGTAATATCACGACGTAAGATACTTACCGTCTACTTGGAGGATTATCCCCAACTTGACTTAGATATTTTGATGTTTTACCAACGAAATTGGTTTTTCCCTTAGCAAAGAAAACCCATTATCGTGGCTCAGGAAGCCGTCTCGTTACCGCGTATCTAATTTAGGATGATCCAGATTTTTCGTTCTTTGCCTGGAGGTGTGAGACTGACAGCAGCGTAAGTAAGGATTTGTACAGTATAATGGTTGGCTTAAGGGTGTGTTGACGCGTGTAATAATGGCATCATATTATGGTGCGCGGAAACCTCTAGAGGCTTATTGTTAAGTGATAGTAAGGTCACATCGGTTTAAGAGATTGGGGTGATTGCTATACTCCTAATTACACTTATTTGGCTAAATTCAGCTTTTGTCTTTTATTGGGTTGGAGAAATACATGAAGGTATTGTAGTATTACGTCTTTTTCAATTCTTAGAATACATACAACAAACTAAAAGAGGTTCAAAGTTCAATCTAAAGTGTTGCTACTTTTAATAATTAGTCTTAATTACGTAGCATTATGTTGGCAGTTACTACTTTCATCGCATTTTAGTTCTCTCGCAAAGGCTAGAAGTTAGGTAATTTGATTATTATTAGCTCCTGATTAAAGTTCGTTTTTCCTAGGATTCTCTATAATTGAATGTAGGTACAGTCTACCAGTTGCACGAGTTTGAAACTTGAACAGACTTCAGAACAAGGAAAAAATATAAAAGTCTAAGGTTATATTCCTGTGAATTTCATGATGCTTTTCCAAGTTTCTTTCAGACGTGTTATAAATATAAATTTGCCTTATTAGCAGTAGAAGTTCTAATGATTATAACCTATAGATTATATTTTCATGTATTCTCCATGTTTTATTATTTTTCTGTCTTCGAATATCTGCTCATATCTTTTACTACCATCACAATTGGCAATTTGACAAAATGAATGATTTTTCATACCAACATGCAACAATATATTTTCCATACCCCACTGGTCCAAAACGTTTAAATACAGTCCTTAAAATGATTTAAATACAAATAATATTCACACCGCGCCACAATCAATGTGTTGTCACACACACGCACGCCACAGAAATGGGGGTGCTTTGTGTGTGGCAGCCAGTAATGATGCATTTCACCGATGCATCTACAATGTTAGAGGGTGCAGCTTTTCAGACACTAGGTGTCGTGTATTTTCGTAAAATTTCGGTAAATAGCTTAGACGTTTAGTGAAATGTAACATATTTTAAACAGGATGAAGTAGAGTGCTTGCTTTCAAAATATTAATTGAAAATACATTATATAAGTTATAACAGCTATGGATTGATTTAGAATATAAGTGATGCAAGCGTAAAAAAAAATACACAGAATGACCTAATCATAAATTAAAAAATTACGAAATAATTTTGCGCTGTTGATGATGATTACGATGCTGATGATGAAAACAAAGATAAGGACTCAAAATAAAGATACTGCTCATGTGCTTTTAAATTTTTGAAATAATGTCATACATAGAGATTAAAAAATCAATCACAAGAAATCACAGAGATTTATAAAAAAGAATGATTTATTCTGACAAACAACACTTATTCAAGATCCAATCACCTAATACTCCAATTCTGAGAATTTGCGATCATTAATTAGTATTCCAACATTGAATAACATAAGTGTACATATTTTTGGAACGACTGTTGTCTTATTTATAACTTTATTAGGCTATTGGGATAGTCGTTTATGATGAAATTTTGAATTCTGTAGACTGTGAAAATTGTTATTTAATATTCCAAGAACTAGTTAGAATTGATATTGAGAATAATCATCTATTCAATATCTAATAATATTTAAGAGACTTATTAATTAAAAACGATAAGTAAGTAATTAATGAAAGAAAATTCAAAAAATAAAGATTTAACCCTGTTAATTAAAACATAAGTTTGTCAAAAGCAATGTTGATCACTTTAACAAAATTAATTAATATTGGTGGATTTTACTATTTTTTTTCATTTTCAATTATCTTAATCTTCTTCCCTAATCACTGCTCGTTTAAAATCTTCAAACGCTTAACTCAACTTAATTACATTATACTAAAAATAATCACAACACAAAATTAATTCTAAGGCAACTTTAACATGGATATTGAAATATTAATTTTCAAGTTTACGATTACTTACCCTTACAACTTGGCAAAGCTGAGTATTCGGGACTTAATTAACTCATCAATACACGTTTTCTTTGAAAATATCATCATCTAAGTCGGTATCTTTAGGTATTTCTCGGACAGGTTGCAAATACTTACTTTTAGGCTTGGTGAATGTAACAAACTGTTGCGAAATTACTCATAAGATTTTTATTTACATATTTACAATTTAAGTAAAAAATACAAACTATGATATATAGAAAACATCCTCAAAGCCCTCGCTGCTGTCGATAGGCAAGGTTCCCAACTGGCTGGCAGCGTTCCCTTTTGATTACTCATAAAGAATTTCAGGTTTTAGGTTTATTTTCTAATCGGTAACGACGTTAAGAATTTTGATTCTCAAAGCTTCTTCCAATTTTTTAAATCAGTATTGTTTTTTTATTTAAATAAGTTTTACACGCCTTATGAGTTGTCCAATTAAAGCCCACGGTGCTTTTGCTGAGTAAAGTCGGAAATATACTCAGCAATTACTCTTTTCAATACAAAATTAGATTTATTACATTAGAAATTTCCTGCAAGAGCAAGCGCTCACGTATCCACTTGAAGTGGCAATCCAAGTTAGGCCCTTTTGCGCACCTTTTTTTCATGATTAAATCTTATGTATACAATATATTTACTTGTAATACGATATGATTAATCCGCGATAAATTACTTAATTGAAATTATTTATTATTTTCCCTAACGAAATTACAGTACATCTTCATCCAAGGCAATATAATTTTGATTTTTTTTTGCTACCGTCTGCAACTTAGACCATTCTGCAAACGGTACCTTGGAGGCACCGTTGTATAGATCCCTCTGCCTTATCAGGGGCCCGCAGGCAGTGCGAGCCCCGTATTTTTGTTAACAACTTCTTTTCAGGAATTTTCAGTAGAAGTACCTATATTGTGCGGATGGAATTTGATTTTGTTGTTATCTGTCTGCTTTTATATCGAAAACTTTTCCGATTAAAAGAAGTGTTGGTCGTGTAGGTTTTATAACGTCGCTTTTGAATAAGTTTTAGGATACTGTTTATTCAAGCTCATTGTAGGATTCGAACCCACGACCTTCGCCGCGGCGTCCGACGTCACTACCACTGAGCTATCATCGCCTTACATTGAATCAGAAATCAAATTCCGCAGATTCTTATTTCAGATATTATACTCATTCTCATTTCCTGTTTTTTCATAACAAAAAGAAAGTCAAAATAAAGCTAAACTATTCTCAGAAACAAATCATAATTTCATGAAGTTCCTATGTGAATGTAGATATTATCAAATAAACGCCGAGTAATCTGACTCATCATTTTGCCAGAATTAATCTTCAAAGTTAGAGTGCGTCCTAAACGATATATAACCCTCAAAAACTTTCTTAAACCCCCTCGAAAGAAAAAACGTGAACACGGCATCCGTATTATAAGAACTAACTTCTATTTTCACTTGATATACTACTGAAATAAGCCTTATATCCACGACATAAGAGTCAATGTGACAGCAATAAAATCTTAGTGAAGACAAGGAAATTTCTTACAGGGCGCCAAAATTGCCACTTTTCCTTACATCGCCTTTGCCCTATGCCTCAGTTAGGTACTTGATTTTTTTTTCACTATTTCTTTATATCCACAAATTCTTGGATTGGAGTTCATTATAAATAAGGATTAATAAATACGTAAATTAACTCTGAAATTCGATGTATAGATAATTTGAGAAGCTATGTATTTTACTGAACAGAAATGAGTTCATGGAATAAATAAATAAATCCTTTGACATTCTACACACACAGCGATTTAATCCCAAACTAAGCAGACCTTGTACTATGAAAACCAAATAACCGACACCTAGACGACGACTCGAACAAACAGACATGTTGATGCACATAAATATTTGTTCTAGACACGAATCGAACCTACAATCAGCGTTGTGCCAGACATTGTATCTAAACTCTACAAAATAATGAAATAAAAAGTAGACATAACAATATTACATATAAAAGACTAATATTTTTGCAGAACAATATTCATTTTACATCGACATTTTACATTATAATAGTAGTCTCATAAAAAATCCACAATGCCATCTTATTATCAAACTATTCTAATAGAAGATGTTATTTATCAAATGACCTGATTTTTACTTTCATATTCTTCTTGTATTATTCTACTTTGTCTCTAACAATACCTATATTATTTGCTTTTCAGAAGCTCCGATTATTTCCCTTTCGAGAGAATAAAGTAATAAATAGTATTGGTTGTTCGTACATTCAGTTAAATAATGATCACTGAAAGGGATATATAGATGGGATAAAAGCTGCTTGACGTGGTAACATAAGATGAAAAATAGCGTCAATTTCCTTGCAGTAAATTAAATTAAGAACTTAAATTCAATTCAAAATAAAAATCAAGGTATGCAGTTTACTGAATCAAGTCTCGCCGAACTTGCAAGTAAAAATGTGCTGGCAAAGCAAATACTCAGAGTTGAGATAAAGGACGTTTTGGAACGAATCGTGTCTGCGATCGACATCGGGTGGATGCGAACTATCGACAAGTCGTCGGAGACGTTGCTACCTAACCCTCTGTAGCCTTTTCTGCACTGCCTTCACCGATATTTTCATTTAAGTTTGAAAATTGCTCGCGCTCGCCGGCGCAGCTCGCAAATTGTACTGAAATAGGGATCGATAATAGGATTGTAGGTGCGATTCTCTTTTGCTCGAGATGAGCCGAGTGTAAATCTTTGTGATAGAAAAATTTTGGAAATTGTCAACGAGATTTATCGCCGCGCCGCCTCACTGTGTGCGTCTAGGTGAAATTGTTTTTTGATTTTACGCTGACAGTGGTAGGGTTATTATGCGTGAGTAGGGAAGAACTTTTGCGTAATCTGTTTTAGATGTTGTATATTTTTCACATTCACAAAATAAATAATATTGTAAGAAAAAAAAAATCTACTAACCTCTATATTGTCGAAATATCATTTATTATTATGACATTTCATTAAGTAAAAGATAATAACGTAGATAATAAATAACATAAAACATTACTTATAAATGAGTACGATACAGGAGTTATTGATTTGTTAATGTATTTTTGATTATGTACCTCAACGCTACCAAATAAGGTAATATTTACTCAATAATAATGTTACGCATTTTGGTCATCAAACGAATTATTAACACTCATCAAAATATAAATTCCAGACGTCATAAAATTTAATCCCGATTACGAAAACTTTTTGAGCGCAGACGTTTCAAACTGAAGATTATTACGCTTCCATTTCTCAGGCCTTTACGTCTTCAGAGAGGAAAAGATTTACATAAAAAGAAACTTTCAGTCTCCCAAATTATGATTCAATTAGTATTAAAGGATTGGTCTCTCAAAGGGCTCGGACTTTTTCGGGTCTGCCGAGTCGACCGACTGATACGGAACTCCTTTGTGCTTTCGACCAAACTAAGGAGGTTGTAGCTTTGTACCACGGTTTGTCGCATAAAGCTACTGGTACAAATAACAAGCGGATTTACTTTTCGAGAGACGGAACATGCAATAAGCGAAACACGAGAAAAATTAATCGTTTGTTTTGTTTGTTTCATACGAGGGTTTCACAAGGCACGCTATTAGGTCCTCTATTGCAAGTAATGTATAGTATGTTGCTTTCAACTTGTACAACTGTAGTTGATGAAGGACTTCAGTTCATTACGCATTACGGTATTCCTTCCTCCATCTCAGGGTTTCGGGTGATTTTTTACGCTTAATGTACTGTAAAAATTCTCTCTATTGTCGGTCCTTTGCAACGAACGTCCTTTGTAATACTCTTTTAATCGTTTATTTTTGTGAGACAACAATATTGGGAATAGATAAACTCTCTTTGGAGACATTTAGTTTGTTATTACTAGGTGAAAAACTATGTGCAAAGTATTTATTTTTCATTTCAAGACATCAAGTGTTATTTTTAAGTCTGAACGAAAGCAGATACTAACTAAAAGAGCTGATAGCCAGATAAAAGTTTTCTTATAATATTTATAACTTCATATCTCATGATTTCATCAAAGAAACATAGAACTGTTTTTGTCACATCTAATGCTAGATATTTGTTAGCACCAGGCTCGTAGATGCTCGGATTATGTGAAAAATTATACTTTTCTCAGCTCGTCACAAGCAAGCGATTATTCCGCTTCGTCCGTAAGTTTGAGATATTCGTCTTAAGGATTAAGGGGTGCCTGAGCGAACAAAATTTCACGGAGTTCTCTTGATGGATGAATACGGAAGCCTTAATTCCGCAATTTCAGGCGTGTAAAATAGTGAAAGACGTGAGCCAGAGTGACGTTAATGATGACGTCACATTCTTGTGACATTTCTATTTTTGTCAAAAATAAAATCAACTATATTCACATTTGTTTATTTGTAAGTCCACGTCTCAACATGACTATTAAAAAGCAGCACGGCACCATATGGAAATTTAAAAAGGCATTCATTCATTAAACAAACACACATAAAATTTAACGAAGCGCTGCCATATTCGTTAACGAATTTCCGGCTTTCATTATGATTATCCCATGGCTACTGAAACACTATCTATCTGCGTCTCTTTCTGTCATTCCTTTTCTGTGAAGTTGGAAAAGGATGAGTATAGTTTTTGATTTGAAAACATAATGCTGGGAGTCATCTATCGCTCGACGATCCGTCACAAACATGAATTTAATGGGTGCAATTAAAGGAGACACTCGTAGCCTACCGAAATATCGTGACATAAAAATGTCGTTGTTACCGCGTATCAAATTGTTTAACACATTCGACGGACGACGAGCGCGCTTTTACGACTTGTCGCTCGTTTATGACGGCTATTTGAGCGATTTGTGATACGATATTCATTTAAAAAATAATATAATTTTAAGCATTTTAGTCGATTTATACATAATTTTTAAGTCGTTTTGAAAAGATCTAAATAGTTAAGTACAGACTGACAATAGATGTATGGGACATGAAAAAACATCGAAGCATAAAACATTATTATGTGACATAGGATCGCACAAGATATCATCACTTAGCTAATTTAACGAGGTAGAATGAAGTCGAGTGACATCGGACGACCCAAATTAAAGATTAACCGCTACTTCCATTATGGCTGGACAAATTACTGAATACGGTGAAACCGAAACATTGGCCGAATAAATTCGTAGCCGCAAACAAAGGTTTACGGGACTAACAGACCACAGAACAACAAATGTCGCACTAAACGACATATAAAAGCTGCGATAGTTTAAATTGGGACCCCCAAAAACTGTGTGTAAACAAACATTGGTACCCGAATTTCGGTTGGAAAGTTTTAAGGACAAGAGTGAAACATTGAAAACACTCGGCGGGGATCGAAAATGTTCGTTTGTAATTTGTTTAACAAGTAACAACTAACGTTTTGTTAGAGCAACACGTAGAAATTTTGACCGTTCACAGGGAAAATTATAATATTTTCCATCCGAAACGAATTGTTGAACTAAGCAGGTGATTTTGTTCGTCGAGAGTTACAATTTCGATTTGGTTCAATTTTGAATTGAAAAGTTATCAGGACTAAAGCTATCATGTACATTGGAGTTTAAAATAAATAATTTATTAATTAATCAAAAGAGTCCTACAAAATATTGATACTCAATAAATCGATCTAAATAATGTTTAAATGCCAGCATCATTTGGAACACAAAATTCCAGCAGGCGACCGACAACCACTATCAATTCAAATCACACCGAGAGAATTCCAATTAAATTGCATTTGAATGAAATCTAGAACGATTATAGGATCCATTGGTGAGCAAATTAAAACGGAGGTCTCCGTAGGATTTCCTGCTCAATTTTCATGGAGTACGCCGCGATAAAAATCCATCAGGGAGGCGTTGCGAGAGGCCTCTGTGTCACCGTGCTTTTATAAAATCAGTTATAAATACACTGGATGAGATAATAAATTATTATTTATCAGTAATTCATAGAAAATTATCTATGTATGGTAAAGATTTAAGTAATTTGTCCAGTCCAAGAACTTCAATTACAACTTGAGAACATACAAATAGTTATGATGGATAACAAGATTTAATGCATTTACAGTAATCATTACAGTTTTAAACACTATTGTAAAAGGAAATCAATATCCATTGATATAAGTTTCATGATATGTCTTAACATCTTCAAGCTTATTTATATCTTCGAAGTGCATATTGGTTTAAACTTTTAGCATAACAATGAAATTATCATTTCCAGTGGCACAGAGCTCGATGTTACTCAGGACTGCGCCATAATGCGATTCCGTAGCAATCACATGCTTCATTTTGCATTCCCGCAAACACTTTTGCCGCCGTATCCTGCTCCTAGTGCCTAACACGTAAAGCGATGCAAGAGTCGATATTATACAGACTTTTACTTGTTAAATGCTCATAAATGTTGACATGTCTTTTGCTTTCTCGATTCTTCATATTGTTTGAGGATTTTAATGTTACCAGTTTAATCAGAGAGCTTTGCATTTATTTTTGAGTTTTATCAAGTTTTATTACTTTTGATTGTTTATAATTATTATGCAAAGCAAATATATAACACTTATAACACTAAGTGTAAATATAGAAAATATTTTATGAAGGATCATAAACAAAATTTTACAACCATGGATCATGTGAGTATAACCTACTAACCTAATAAACAAACGTGAACAAATTATAATTCCCAAAAGCACAATAGCATAGCAAAACGAAAATAAACAACAAACGCGGAAACAATGTAAATTACGTTTGACATATGAAACGGAAAACGTTACGATACACAAAGTGTTAGATTACACTTACACACGGGGGTGGATTGAATCAAAATTACAGGGACAACTGACGATAACTTAGAAAAAGAAAATATTGAAGAGGGTGGTGAGAATCGCAAAGGAAATGCTAAATATTGTAAGTAGATAGTAAGTTTTTTTAGATTGCTACAACGCTTACAATATAATAATATCAGTAATAACATCGTGTTTGTTTAAACTATCATTATCTTTTATCATATACTAGATTTATTACTATTTTATCTTAGCTATGATAAAAATCATGACGACGCTATCAAAACTTACCGTTTTGCACCAGCAGCGTCGAGTCCCTCGCGAGCGGCAACTCGGAATCGGTTAACGTTGCGTCAGACGCGTTATCTGACGCTGACGTCGGCGTCGTCGGCGCAGTTGGCGAGTCCGACAGGCCGCGGCTGCGCGTGCAGCGCCGGCCGCTGTCGCTGCTCGAACCGCTGCCGCTGCCCGAGCCGTAAGGGTGCAGCCGGCCCAGGCCTGGGGAAAATTAGAAGAAATATAAGTATCTATTTTATGAGATTGTAAGCTAAGTACATAGACCTGCGTTAGACCATAATCTCATCATAGTCAGTGATGTTCTATCAATAGGTAGGTACTGATTAGGTATAAAAATATTATTTCTTACTACTTATGTATACTTTTTAGAGACAAGGCTTTTAAATGATTGACTGATATACTGAACAATTATGTTCAGTAATAGCAATTTAAATAAAGGTTAACGTTTTTTATTTATACATATTTAATATTTATAAGGGAACAACGGGAAACAGTAAAATTGAAGCTTACTATGATACTGATAATCAAACATCAGGTTTTCTTCACCAAAACCTCACCGCTTCAATCTTACCCGTCGTTATTAAATTAAAATACAAGGAAAATAAAATTCCGCTTTCCAATACGACATCACAATACAAACAGATCGCAGAGAAAACCCAAAAATAAAAGGTTTAATATATTACGAAAAACACATCAAAGAATACACGACAGTAGGCCAAAGTAAGATAACAATAAAACAAAAAGATGAACACACAAAAGGTAGAGAACATTTCAAACTTAGCGAAGACTTTTCCATACATTCATTAAGTATTTACCTACCAACAGGGACAGACTCTATCGAAAATAAATAACAAAGGGCAAAGAAGCCACAGAAAGAAAGAGAAATAGAAAGGGCAGACATAATTAGGAATAATACGGCTTCGGGACATGGAAAAGAGCACAATAAGACTCCTCGTACAGATTTTTTATTTTAACGGGAAAGTAAGTGAGGAATAGATAAAATAAGAAAAAACTATGTATTAAAAGTATCTTATATGATATTCCAGGGTATGATCTATATGTGCCGGGTTTCATCCGAATCCGTTTCGCCATTTTGGAGCTGAGTGGTAACAAACGTACACAGACACAAAAAAAGGAATTTATAATATTAATAGGATTATAGAAGTTTATAAAATAGGACTTATTATTATTTCTCAAAATATAAATACACACAAGACCTATACGTGTACTAACAGCGCTATAGTACTTAATATAATATCAGAATAAGGTAAGTGTGAAGTACAGACGGAGGTGGCAAAACTTCTAGGGTACCTTATTTGACTATGGAATCTTAAAAAATATTACCTATAACAATACTATTATACAACAGCATCTTAATAACAAATATATTGTAATATACCAAATAATACAAATGGTACAACGAATAAGATCTTTCGTAGAAAATCACATTTCCCGCACGTTGATTTACCCGTAATCAGTACACGTGTCTTTGATGTTGAAACGCGTTCATTAAGTAATATCCATTCAAAGAGCGTACTCCATGAATGGAAAAACATCTGAGGTAACTTAGCATGTTGCTTGAGAGACTTCGTAAACTTCTTTGCTTTTTAATTTACGAGGATGGACGATAGCTATTAGTACTGCAAACAGCAGAGTAAATTAAAAATATATCTTACAATACGTTTATTGCCTACTTAACTAAAGTTTTTATAAACTTTTAGCTTAATAAAAAAATAGTACTGTAACACTAAAACTAAATTTCCTAATTTCCTACGTTTGTTGAAATAAATCTATAGGAATATCTATTATATTAATTACCTCAGAATATGGTCTGATATACAATTAACTTCTACAGAAACATATTCAGCGGTTTATTTTATTTTTAGAATACAGTTGACATTTTAAGAAAATATCCCAAAATGTCTTAAAATCTCATCATTCAAAAACATAAGCACAAAGTACCATCCAAAAGAAAATCTCATTACATTATGTATGTATTTCACAAAATGTTTATCGACAGAAAGCGGGGCAATTTCCATGAAATTATTTTAATCCATATACTAAAGTCAAATCGTATGTGATCATTAGGGGAAAGTATCAGAAAGAAATAAAGCGGCCGTAGTCGGAAGTACTCTCGAGACTGAGAGAAAACTTTTTAATTTAAGGCAAATATCCCTAGAGGCCCAACTCAAAGGACTCCAAGAAAATAAAATTAGTTCCGAATGTACCTCATTACTGGACTACGTAATTGAGTATGCAGATTGCACGTGGTGAAGATGTTTTTTAAAGAAACTGCGTCAAAAAACGATTTTCATTTGATTTAATGAATGACATCGGATTTCAGTCCTAGTTGTGTATTTACAGTCAAATTTTTAGAGCTTCGGAATGTTGTGGGACACATGATAGCGTCGCTGTGTTTGTTCGTTTGTTTGTTACACATTTTGTCATTTTGGTCCCCCAATCCTAACGTGCGTTTAGAAGTTTCACTTCAATAAACATTTAACTTTTTTTAAAGACTAATCAAATTTGAGAAAGTAATACAAAAGTTAAATATTAAAATTATAGATATAGGGATATAAAAATTATCTTAATGCCTCTGGTTCATTCACAATTAATCTGTCTGTCTGTCTATCTTGATGATAAAATAAGGTATTCTGATGACCAACAAAACCATTATAAATATGAAAACGAAAATAAAACCCAACTAATTACTATAAAAGCATGAACGTACAAAACTCACCTAGTTACAGTGCGTATACCAGAATACCGTAAAGAAATAAAGAATAGGCGGCACATAAAGAGGCCTTAATTAATAGCAGTTAATACGTTTCAAGAATCTCTTACGCAATGGTAGGTATCTAGTATATCCAATTAACCTTTAGGACAACCGGCACAAAGGTTTCCTTTTCTAGAACCAATGCTTCTTTTATATTGGCTTTACTTGATTAGTCGTATATATAATTAAAGTATCCGTATCAAAGAGATAAGTAGATATTCTAATGTAAAAATATGGAATCAACATGCAAATTTGTTGGTTTACGCAATAAACAAAGGTTACGTTGTATTTTAGTATTATTATACTAGAATATTTTAGAAGGCAAATAAAGCGCACCTAATTTAACGGTTTCTAAAATCATAAACTTTGTTAAGATTTAGGAACATATTAGTAGTAGTTCTAAAAAACATTTCCAATTACACCAATGAATCAAAACATCTCAAACTAAATGTCCAACCATTCATAAATATTTCTTGAAAATTAATCTCGAAGCAAATGACTTATTTGCCATCAAAAATATCCACAAAACCTGGAATACCAACATTCAATGAAATAGCAAAGAAACTTGTTCAATGCTATAATTAAGGACTCTGGCAACGGAACCCTTCACAAAGGAAGACCAAACAAAAAGGACAATGAGCTCGTTAGAGGGGAATTTTTGCCAAACCCCCCCCCCCCCCTTTATCTGGTAGAAGGACAGTCGTCTCGGTGTAGACATCCGAATGCGGAATTCTAATTTAGATGGACCTGTGTATTGGGTATGGGAAGGCTTAAAACATTTAATCCATTGTCTTCACCTAAGTTCATTAACGAGCAGGCCAATGTTTCAATTTATTTTTTATTTTTTACTAGCTGTCCCCCGCGATTTCACCCGCGTTCCCGAGAAAAAAGTAGCCTGGAACATAGGCTACTTTCCATACCATAAGCTATCTGCGTACCGACTTTGTATTGCGATCGGTTCAGCGGTTTAGGCGTGAAAAGGTAACAAACAAGCAAACTCACATTCGCATTTACAATATTAGTTAGGATAAGTAGAGTAAAAATAATGTTCTAATACAATAGTCGACACTCTAAGTCTACAATTATAAGTAGGTAAGAGCTGTATTAGAAATATAAATTTAATAACTGTATGTTGGTACCCTATGGTGGATCCGTCCAGAAAAAAATTCACCCTTTACACTCATAACTCACTACTAAAACTAACACTTACAAAATTTATGGCAATCCAAATAAATCCAGAATCACAACGAACAACGAACAAAGCGGGCACACTATCAGTACGAAATTAAGATAAATAAATATTCAAATTAGCCCACAATCACGTACGTCCTATAGATAAACGGCAATGAAACTAATTCGCAAAATGAAATCAGGGATATTCTAGACTTGGGCGCCATCAAGCGTGGGTTGTGGGGACTTACATAAATAAAAATATTGCCTGTTTCCGCTTCGATAGATAACATTTACGATAGCGTTGTGTTGCAGGACGTCCGCGATGATAACTTGTGACCGGTCACTCTCAATGACTCCTGTTTTGTATAAGTGCTCTTTATTTTAGCGAATTTAATAATAAATAACATTATTATATGTAATATTTTAGGAAAAACTGTGATTTTATCATACAGTTGATTCAGCATGATATTTCTAGAATATTTCGTCATGAATTACAAGCTTGGAATGCGTCAATATCTACTTTTGTATCCGGTTGATAAAATTAAATGGGTGTTAACATTGGGCGTTAGCTGTTAGATAATTGGCTCTACCCACTAAAATCAATTCAATTAAAAGTATACATATTTTAGGTGAAACAAAAGGATAAAAAAAGAGTCCTTTCAGTATTTCATTTAAGCTCATAATGAAACCAACTGTTAAGAAGAAGCTCGATAAGTTTATTTTAGGTATTTGAAAGCGTTTTTTCCTATGGCATTTTGCTTTGAGGCAATGCTTCTGATATTGAAACAAGTTTACAAAAGATAACGGTGTGAGCTATTTATAATTTGAGAATCAATCCCATACAAGATAATTTTAAACAAATTAGTATTGTCATGATTGCACTCCATCAATACTAGAAATAAGTATAGCGTACTGGCCACTACTTTAAAAAGTACAAGGTTCATTTTGGATCTATGTTTTTTTTTTTAAATCTATTATTTATACAAAAGAATACAGGATAATTAATATAAAAATAGCAACCAAAAACCACTAAGGTTTAAACTTGTGCTATTAAGAGTCTATCTCAATATCGAACCATACAATGAAACACATGTAAGCGTAAGTAATAAGTAAAAGTTTTGTAGTCTTCTATAACAAAATTCCTTCCGCAATTTTCAACTGCCTTCACAAAAATTTCGAAAATCGGAATTAATTTTGAAATATGATCTCCTACCTGCCAATTTTCAAGCTTGTAGTTTTTACGGTTCCTGAGATATCGCTGATTGTGAGTGGTATTTCGCTTTTATATGTCTCTATTGATGAAATCTTTGCCGCCAATACCCAATTAAACAGCACATAAGCAAGTAATAATCCCAATAGGAATCAACTTCACAACAAATTGGAATTTACAATAAAGATTCAATCCGACAAAATAATGAACTCATAAATATACAATTGGCGAGTTGCTTACGTAGCGAAATCACGTATGTGCGAGTAACCCCCAAAAGTGGGCGAAAACATTCGAACAACGGCTTTCCGCACGTATTGTTGGCTTCGTTACTATACGAAAAGAAAACTACAATTTGAATCCCAAAAAGTCGTATAAACGAACCGTCAAACCTGCACCCCAGGGGGCCCAACTGTCACAATTGTTCTCGACGTGATAAAAAAATCATAGATAAACAATCATTACAGTGTGCTCCTGCAGGAATTGGCAGGCAGGCTTTGATTGTACAACGTTATTGGCTGATTGACGTATGCAAAGTAGGTAAATGTTGGGGAAAACGAAAACTGAAAATAAGATCAAATTATAAATAAATACTGAGGATATAGAGACTTATTTTCTTGGTTTTTTAAAACGTTGCCTAATTTAGAGTATATCACAAATAGTAGAGTTAAATTATATGTAAATATCAGAATGTTCTATAAATACGTAAGAAGTTAAATAGTATGTATTATTGACAAGTGGTAGACCAAAATAAATATAAATATATCATTTAATTTATAATAAATTTTCTACACCCTTTTCTTACTTTATGTAAATCAATACGACTTCCCAAAGACCCTACTTCAGATATAATATTCTAAACACGGTACCCTACGTTAAGGCAAACGTAGAAATTTGTCACATGAGCGATGGTTCACCTACGTGTTTCGCTGTCCAAATCCCGAATATAATCCGTAGCTGTTCAAATAAAACACACCTTTATTACTTTAAAGAGAAAAGCTTAAATCCAGCGCGGCCGCGCTTAGGGATTTCATATTTCATACGTGCACGAACTTGGATTATCGTGCGAATTTATATCTTAGCACTGTAATCAAAAAGAACGCTTTCAATCGAGCGGCCGCGCTGTCTCTCAACTGAGGTGTAGTTACGCGGAGTGCGACTGTATGATTTTATGCCAGCAAAAGTAAAGAAGGTTGACAAATAGGTCGGGCGTGCCGATGTTCAGTTTTATTAAAATTAAAACGTTCTATCGTGACATTAATAAAAGGCGGTAAGGTTTAGAATCGCTCGCATACCGCCCGTTTAAATTTACAGCGGGAACACGAGGGATAAGCTGAACATTTTTATTATCATCGTGCTAGTTTATTGCGTTTCGAGCTCGAGCATTAGAAATAATCTTCACTGTGGGGTGTATTTTTTAGAGCTCCTCGAGCGATGACAATTCTAGAGCGTGGCAAATCTTTCAGTTAATCCCAAAATCGATGTTCTCATCGAGACGCAGCGCCGATCAAAATAGGCATTCTCGATATGGGAGGCGAGCGTTTACGGAAGCGAAAATTTCTAAAAACAAAGCGAGCGATAAATCTGTCGACAGCGAAGAAAACGGCGGAGTCGAAGGGCCCGTCCTCATCCGTAACTCACTCTAAATACAATTCCACCGAAAATTTATACGACATGAACTGTAGTTGTCAAACGCTGACGTTCGCGTATCGAAAGAATAAATGATAGACATAAAAGAGTGGCTGGAGACAAGTCAGGGCTTAGGTATTGTGGTCACGTAGGAGGCGCGAGACTCGACGGAGGCGCAATCTTCGAAGAAAGAATTACATTTATCCAAAGCATGGAGAAATCTTTAGTAATTCAATGCATAGACGCGATGGAAATGCAGACGTGGCAAAATAATATTCATATTGCTATTGTGTATTATCCAATTGTAAATCAAGCGAAATGACTTTTTAAGTACCTACTATGTTCAAGTAATAAATTGCTTGTGAATATTTCCTGTCATAAGACAATTTCAGGTAGTAAAGAAATAACAAATTGATATTCAAAAAAGTTTCAGTTGGTTGTCAGCTGATTCACAAATTGAATTTGCATTGCGAACTTACACAACGTTAGACAGTGGCTTGTCACATAAATGTCATGATCAAACGAGTTGCAGATAATAAATACGTATTGAACAATATATTATTATGACAGCAATGTGACACGCAGTATTTGATAAATTTAATTCTCCTATTAATTAACGTCCAGAGAAAAATTCAATATTTGCCTCTGGCGCTACCTTCAGTAAACATGCGTTTTAGGTTTTTTGTGAAATATTAGTTTTAATCAAAACAGTTGGCCTCATGACGATATAATATCATCCGAAGACAGCACAATATGATATAGATCCCTTGAGAACAATCGACCATAACACAGCAAATAAACACACTGAACAATCCACACAATCATTGCGAATCATCCCGAACTTAGAACCGAAAATCCCTGACAGAGAGTGTTTGTTTTTGATTTTTGTCTAACGAGACAATGGGGAAATGATGAGCACTGCGCCGTACGTTGCCTCTGGGACTTCACCCCATACCGACACTACCACCCCTATATCAGATGTACAATCGAAACTTTACCTTGCAATGTACGTTATACGATTTCAATTTGTTTAAAGTTTGCTGGGATTAAGGATGTTTCGGATTTGGGGCGGTCACATATGGCGTCAAACGGGCTACAGCGAGTGACGGTATGCCACTAGAGGGACCCGGATTGGCCTCAGTGCTCCACGGGACACTATGTCACTGGACTGGAGTAAGGACTTTTGAAATTTAAAACGTCACGTACGAGTACATCTAAAGCAATCATTAGTACAGTTGACATAGCGTAGGATATGAAATTAGTTAAAGAATCATACAATTTGATTGAATGAAGCCTGGAAAATACAATTTGCATGATATAAAATATTCATACTGAGTAGCCCGAGATTCCAACATAGATTTCTTTATGGACAAACATACAATCGCTAAGCAAGTAAATATTGTACTTCTGCTCCTAAAACTATACAGGTCAGAAAAACATGTTTTCTTTAGTCTAAGTTATCATGGTAGATATATTATATGCATAAATACTTAGATTAATGAAATGAAAACAATGGTATTAGTGAGGCAAACTGATAACCACATCATAAGAGTACACAATTATGTCGATAATGAATCACTATCAATGTAGCTCGGCAATTAATAGAGCATCAGTCACTAAATTAGTAGATTAACGTGAACTAACCGAAAACCGATGGGATCCGTTTATGTACCTCTAATTAGACGCCTGTTGTTTACATTTGCAGTGATCTGACATCAAAGTGGTATCTAAGAGTCTACGGGGCTCCAGTAATACCGTCGCGGGCTCAAACTTAGTGATTTATTTAAGCTGTAAGTATTGATCGTCGTTACATGACTGCCACCGTTTGGGGAGACTCGAATCGAGGTCAAGTGGATAGGATTCTCTCATGTCATTTTGTTTGTTTTACACGAGTAAATAATCTTGTTGAAAATGAAACGTTTCGAGTTATTCGCTTGGTGATACTTGACGATGGTAAACGTTGAAATTGTTGCGAATTATTCTTTGATGATAGATAGAGAAAGATAGAGAGTTTGTTTACTGAAACTAAACTATAATGGGCTTCACTTTTGTCCTTGACAGAAGGAGTGGCGGAGGTCTGGCCTTGAAGATCTTAGTTATAAGAAACAGACGCTGGAAGTGAGTTCCACTCCTTTGCTGACATAAAAAATGATGAAGCAAAACGTGTCCATATTTGCAAGATATCGATAACGTGTGGGTAGAAATTATCCATATGATTCAATGAATATAAGTTTGTAGAAGTGATAAGGTAAAATTCTTGTAATCATAATCCTAAATTCCTAACTTTCCTAATCCTAACTTAATATTATAAATTCGAAAGTGAGTTTGTTTGTTTCTTTGTTACCTACCTTTTCACGCTTAAACCGCTGAACCGATCGCGATGAAATTTGATATGCAGATAGCCTATGGTATGGAGAAGAACATAGGCTACTTTTTATCCCGGGAAAACATAAGATCCTTGGGGAACGCGGGTGAAACCGCGGGGCGAAAACTAGCACTTTATAAAATATAATAACTCCAAATGAAATTTTCTTCTAAATATATATTTACTGCATCCATAGCAATAATTGAGACTGCAATTTTTCATCACCCTTTAAACGATCACCATGAAACCGATCCCGATTCCCCGCAAGCCGTAAAGCAATTATTACACCCCTAAATATCTTCAGACGCGTTACACTGAATACAGTAATGAGACAACGACTGTTAAATAATTTACACATGTTGGTTTTACTATGGTTTTACTACTTACAGCCGCTCGCTAAGTGATTGCTTCAAGCTGGTTGGATTAATGGACTTTATTGTTTTGAGGTCTATATATAAAGGAATGGATTACCAATCTGATTAATATTAATTGTGGTTTTAAAATTTTCTAACGAATTCGACTATACATACATACGTACTATATAATCACACAACACACATACTATACACCACCTCAGATCAGATACATAATAGTAATTTTTATGATACATCCTTAATTGGTTATTTAAATGATAAATTATTACTGTTTTTTTTTTATTTCATAATTTCAAAATTATGATTATTATTTATTTTTGAAATAAAACCGTTTTATGTAATAGATTATAGAACATTGTACTACCGTAAGGGACGACCGACATCTAAGATACATAATTATTATTCTAATTTAGATCCCAGGGTTTAAATAAATTAAACATTATTATACCCTCAATTATCAATAATAAAGATATTAGGGTATGAGAGACAGAGACGGAAAATTGACAGTAAATGAAATCTCCTTCCACATTGATAATGCCAATAGTAATAGTCGAACTAACGTGTGCATGTGTGTGTGTGTTGTGTACGAGTATACGAATGTTGTTTTCTATTACCTAAAAGTTGCCAGCAAGAAATCAGATTTGCGACAAGGCCGCATTAGTTGTTGTCTAATTTTTTTGTTGTTCTATCATGTGGTGTATATTGATATAATAAAGACGACGGGCCGGTTGGCGTGGTTGGTAAGATACCCTATCTATCACGCCACAGGTCGTGGGTTCGATTCCCACTCAGGACAAACATTTGTGTGCATGAACATGTCTGTTTGTCCTGTGTCTGGGTGTAATTATCTATAGATGTATGTATTTACAAAAGAAAAGTAGTATATGTAGTATATCAGTTATCTGGCTTCCATAGTACAAGCTCTGCTTAGTTTGGGGTCAGATGGGTGTGTGAGGAATAATGTCCCAAAAAAAAAAAAATGTCCCAAATATTTAGTTCTATTCTCATATAAATAAAAATCATCAATATATTAAAATTATTATTATATATTATTATTTTCTCTACAAATATTACGAGCATAATTATGAGTATTAATGCATTAATAACTTTGTTATGTCGATTCTATGAATTGTAAATTCTCTTTAATCCATTAACGTAATGAAGTTTTGAATGTATTTGGAATTTCACATCTACGTTAGACTAGAATTCTCTGTATTTATATAATGTATATTACCAATAGATTTATCAATTTCATGACATGAAAGCTATATGAAAATGCCTATGGCTTTATGATATAATAGTTACAAATTGTTGAATTCATGTTACTCTACATTACTTTTCATATTATCTTCTATCTATATATAAAAATCAATGTTTGTCTGTCTATCTGTTTGTAAGGTATGCATTGCTATATCATTCATCTGATTGAGATGCAACTTTGGTGAGTTGTTTTACATATTTAGAGCTATATCTCCCGGTTTTACCCGCGCTCTCGGGATATGAAATAACCTATAACCCACCTCAATAAACGGGCTTTCGGAGATTACCTCCTACGTTCAAACTTTACCGCTTTATAAAACAAATGTATATTATCGTAAAGTCCACGGTACGAACTGAAATACAAACAATTACGTATGTACCAATAATGAATCAATAATTCAAATTAAAGGAGAAACTATCGAATTGCACAGTAACCGTACACCGGAGGTAAATAATTGAAGTAATTGTTGGGTCAGATCGGGTCAATTAATCATCGGATGCGGACCGAAGCCGCATTAACAATTTATTATCCTGCTCCAAAATACGGTACTGTATATCAAACCCGCCCAAGCTTCCTAGTTTTATATCACATGGCGTTAACAAATGCTCCCAAATTAAGTACGCGTTTTTCGCCCCCGTTAACCGCTATATTGCAACTTTCATCGAATTCGTTAGAGCCGTTTTTGAGAACGTGATACAAATATTTATAAATATACAAATTTTGCTCATTTAATAGTATATAGGATTGAAAGTCAAAGCCAGTTATTCAGTTTAGGTCCTAACTTATGAAGATCGAAACTGAAGTTAACACCAACTCGGAAGTTAAACCTTAACTGAGAAGAACAATAACTCAAGTATTACGGAAACATGAAGTGAAGTCTATCATAGATTTCAAATGAGTTTTATCTGTTTACTAGCTGTTCCCCGCGGTTTCACCCGCGTTCCCGGAATACGAAAAATCCAATGTTTTAATAGTTATTCTGCTATTCGGGGCGGAGTAAAATCCAACAAATCAAAAATCTAAAAATCGGTCCAACCGTTATTGAGTTATAAATAGTGTAACTAACCTGACATTATTTTACTTTCAAAGTCAAAGTCAAAGCCATTTATTCAGGTTAGGCCCTAGAAGGACGGGCACTTATGAACGTCGAAGCTACTGAAGTTACCACCGGTTCGGAAGTCGCCTTCAACTGAGAAGGTCCGGCAAGAAACTCAGCAAGGTTACATTTTTTTTATATTTTTTGGACAGTCTGACAATGTTGGCTTTTTTTCTATTATATATAGATTAAGAATAATACTAACTGTAGAAGCACTATTCGATTTTCTTATTGCTGTGACTTTCTATTAGCAATCTACTTTATACCTGGCTAACTAGCTACCAAACTTAGTTGAAAATCTGTCTTTGAATCGGGATGTACTAAAAGCTGCATTTGAGAACTAAGTTCTTCTAGGTTTTATGTGATTACTGCCTTCGGCCTTGTCATCACTTATCATGGTAAAATTGTCAAACAGAAGACTATGTATTTGTAATAAAAAATGTGATCATCAAAATTACTTGTCATCAATGATTCTATACAATTCCAACATAGAAAATGCTATAAAATCTAGAGGAAGAAGACAACTAGAAATTGACAATGCAAAAAGCAACGTTTGCCAAAGATAATAGGTACATTTTGTATTACCAGTCCTATTGTGTCCCACTGTAAAAGGAAAGTAAACAGAGGCAAACATTAATAGCGGTTGGTGAATTTAATGTGGATCCATTATCGAAGCTTTATTTATTTCAGATCGGAACCAGATAGGGCCTAGGGCCTAAACTGAAAAATGGGTTTGACCTCGACTTTGACTTTGCCTTTTTTTTACTTTGACTTTGACTTTGACGTTGACTTTGACTTTGACTTTGACTTTGACTTTGACTCTGACATTGACTTTGACGTTGACTTTGATTTTGACTTTGACTTTGACGTTGATTTTGGTTTTTACTTTAAATATGAATTTGATTTTTACTTTGACTTTGTATTTATTATCCTGTTGCAACTAAAGTAGAAAGTGGGTATAATTTGACAATAGCTTCTACCTACTATCCTCCTGCCTACCAGAGATACTTTTTGTTTTATATGTTGCTGAAACTTTAGTATTGTATTCCTAACCGGTTACAATGTATCCGAAAAATAGTGAAAAAAAAACTCACCTCTCGGAAAATGGTTTTTCACTATGTCCCTTATAAAGGACAAAGTGACGATATTACTATGTCATTTATGTAGGACATAAAAAAGTTTTGAAATATAAATCGTAATTAGAATAGGATTATAATCTAAAAAAAGAAACAATCTTTTAAAATTATGGTTTTTTATTAGAAAATATAAAAAAGAAACATAACTAAACGTTTTCTCACAGAAAACTATCAAAATTAAACATTATTCTCCAAAAACAAACATAAATGATAAAATAATCAACATTATCTACTAATCAGTCGTAAATTAGGACCATAAGTAGAGATCAAAAAAGTAGGAATTAAACTTAAATACTAAGACTACACATGAAAATTGGAATAACAATTCCGATTTGGCGTAAAACAAAGGTAAATATCACATTTTTTACAAAAAACTGTTGTTTTTTGTCACATCCGCTTGCCCCTTGCCATCGTTGTTTTCATCGCAATAACATGTCGACATCATCAAAACAGGCTTGTTGTCAAGCCATATTGCTATAGCGACTTTTCCATCCTCTCTAACTTTAACTTCACTACTTCCTCTGGCTTTTTTACGAAACAGTTTTTCCTCTGTCAATATACAGCTTCTAAGAACTCTATTTCTCATCACAGTGCCTGTGCCATGGAACCCACGTCTCAAAAGTTCATCACACAATTTTGTGGACGTAAAATAACGGTCAAAGAACAAAAAATGCCCAGGAACCAGAGTACGAGTCAAATGTAGGATTGCAGATTCGCCTAAACCAAATCCCTGGCTTACTAATTCTGGGAATGTAGTATCTCCTTCATAAACCACCATATCACAAACTACACCTTGTGGCGTAGCAAGAACGAACACCTTCAAACCAACATTAGGCGCAATCTTATGAAATAAAACCTGTTTCTCGTCATAGCCATAGCAATAATAGGAACCTTCCATTTTTCAGACCAGTACATATCAATTTGAGGGTACTGTAATGCTGACATTATCATAGTAATTCCTATAATATAGGAAGAGAGAGAGAGGAAGAGAGAGAGAGGAAGAGAGAGAACTAAAGATATATATTATATATCTTTAGTTCTCTCAAAATGGGTCTACCATTGATCTGCCTGTCTCTAAAATATGTGTTCTATTCGAACAGTCAACCATAATTGTCAAAATGTCATCGTCGATATATTGATCATAGAACTTATGCCACTCCCAATCTTGAATTTCGTTATGTATGTAAGCTGGTTGCATCAAATCGTTAATTTCGGGTTCTAAGATGTCATTTGTCCATGTGTCTTGCACGCCATCATTTGTTTGACGATTTCTGATTGCAAACTGTCGGATAGATAGAGATGACGGTTGGGTCAGCTGACTTTCTTCGCTAAGATTTGAGCCACGTCCACGACCAAGTCCACGTCCACGTCCACGTCTTGTTCTTCCACGTCCTCTTGAGCGAGATCGCGATGAAGAACTGTCGGACAGCGCTGGAGACGCTGGTGGAGGAATCCGAGCATAATCATCTTCGTCTGAGCTGCTGGACTCACTAGTCTCGTGGTAACTCGCTCTTTGAGTCAGTTCTGGAGGTAGAAACTCTAGATCATCGTCGCAGTCATCCCCGGAAAAGTCTAATTCAGAATCATTTAACGCTTCAACTATGCCATTATCCGTTATACCTGAAAAAAATATAAATAATTGAAAATATCTTCCAATGTACTACACAAAGTACAGTAGAAGTAAAACTAACTACTAGTTTAACTACCTACATTTGTTCTTTGCATAGAACATAGAAAAACCATTCAAAGTTACTCGAACATTATTTATTTTTACGCAAAAATAACACTGTATATCTACGCCTCGAAGTATTAATTACTTACTAATTATTCAAAACCTAGAAATTATTAAGAATTTGATTAGATTTCAATGGATTGACGTACTTGTGCGTGAGCGCACGGCTGCATCTCCACCCTCCGACGCCATTTTGAAATAAAATTACAGATGTGAAGTGTCACTTCAATTTGTTTTCATATACTTAAATATCCGATAGATGTCACTGTTAAGCAAGATTAGTATTTTCGTTCAAAAATAAAGCGGCAGAATTCAGAAATTCTTATGTACTATGAGTAGTACAGATGTAGGTACGAGGCTATACCTACTTACTAAGTGTCATATATAATCTGTGACGTTTTACGTTATAATAATCTCTGAGTGGATCATTGTACAATGAAAAACTATATGAATTAAATAAATGTTATGTGATTTAAATTGAAATACTTATTAATTTATTACTCTCATGGCCATTTGTCTTAACCTATACCTTATTTTTTGGATGTCAATTAATACAGTAAAAGGTAATAATTTAAAAAATAGTGTCAAAAAATTAAATGCCGAATAAAAAGTTTACAAATGTTATTAAAACCATTTAAAAAGCCTCGGTCTTTTATAAATCTTTAATTGAAAAATTGTAGTAAAGGCCAATTTAAAAAAAATGTGTATCTTACGACTAAAATCTCTTAAAAATATTTTGTTATGATTCTAACACATTAAGTAGCATAAGCCATGTCAAGGAAAAAAAAATGACTTTTACATCATTACGACATAAAAATAAAACTGGGTTTTGGACCGTGAATCAGAACTTAAGCATTTTATAAATACAGATCGATCGAGCTCGCAAAACTGATTACAGAGATGGTAAAAACTCATTTTGGCCAAAATGGCTTTTACGACATTTTAAACTCGAATTGTCGATATTTCTAGAAATATTATAAGATGCATTCGCCTTCCTATCTGCTAATAGTATTTTATGGCTAAGCATGGTTCCGTAGGTCCCAGGATCTCGCCATAGGTATTTGAGTATATCACCACGACATATCGATAAATTAAGTGATTCAAACTGTCTCCGCGCCCGCTCTATCCCCATAAAAAAGTGATATGTAACGTGGACCACCATAAAAAATAGATTTATCCCATAGAACACCATAGTAAAGTGTGAATATCATATCGTGGAGGTATGCGAGGGGTGCGCAGAGTATGATGAAATTGTAGATAGATAGCTGGTGGTAGTGTAGGTTCGAATATAACAATGAGCTTGAGATTTCGGTAAAGGAAAAAAGTGAGGAAACCATAACACAGTGGTAGAGTACTTTGTAGTAGCAAGTAAAACGTGACGTCGATTGCGGAGGTGGCGCGTTCAAATCCTATAATAAGTTTGCACTTGAAAACAGTAGTAAGTCAGTCATAAGAATAATATACATTTTTTTTCAACGAAATACGTCTGTTACTACAAACATTACAATGAATGAATGATGAATTACATATTTTTTAGATCTGTCGTAAAAAGCGACACTTGCGTAGGCGACTATATTTTCATTGTACATATTAATAAAGTATATATTTGTCTGTTTATTTATTTAATGAAACGAAGCGAATGATTCAAGATTACGTAACAGTTCATTCATACTTGTGGCAGAGTTGGATAAAAGATAGAAGTGACAACAATAAAAACCATACGTGTGGCACTCGGGGACTGCCGCGGTAAAGCTATTGCATAACATTTTTTATCAACTTATGCAATTTTTTATTATTTTTTATTTAGGCAGTTTTTTTTTTTCTTTGATATTAATTCAAGTTTTTTCTTTGATATTAATAGATTCCTATACACCTATATACTTTCTCACAAACAGCATACACACACATACATAAGCGAACGCTTAACGTGTATGTATGTGTGTGTGGGAGGTGTTAGGTTTTTTCGTTACGAAATATCTTGATTCGGTCGCCGCGCTCAAAGCCTGAAGCCCGCGATAAAAGCTATACAATAGCTTAAAAATTCTGAAGCAACATTCAAATTGAGAATTAAATTAGAATTTCAAACACGGAATACCTATTGGATTAGAACATAGTTCTGAAAGTACTATTTTTTTTTAAGTATGAGATTGTCAGGTGTTTAATAAGTAAATTTACCTAAAGCAGAAACATAATCTCCAAAGATCTTAAATATTTATTTTATAAATATCAGTTTTATCCAAATGTAAATTTTATCTCGTATCACACCCGAATTTCTGGCCTATTTTAATTTGGAAAGTGGAACAGATTGCGCAAACGATGGCGTTTTAATTTAGAATATAAACTGTATCTAATTTTGTCAAAGCATAAACTTATTCTAATTTTTAAATGGGTAAATAAAGATAGACATAATTGAATAGATATTAGTTATGGGAGAGATTCAAGATCTGGGACAAAATTAATTTATTATGAAGAATAAAAGATATTTTAAAATTAGAATTTCATAATTAGAAAACAAATGAAATTAACCAGCCATAAACATCAAGAAAATAGAGTCTTCCAAATTCAAATGCACCGAAAACCTCATAAATATTAAATCAAGCGAGAGTGCACCACGCTACTAAAAGCGCACTAAAAAACTCTTTGTGTTGCGCTAAACAATAAACCGAAATATATCCGAGTGCCTAGAGATGGGACATTTGTACGCAGTAAACTTATCTTTATGTCTCTATTTCGTCAGTTTAAAAATAGACCGTCCATGTGTTCGGATGTGCATTGACTCGACACTACAATGACGTTTCTTGTTTCCACTTTGTTTAACATGTGCATATTGATGCTTCACTTAAGTTCTTTATAATGCATATTTCTGTGTTTCGAAATTCCACGAAGAAAATACAGTTTTACGTCAATTATATTTGTTTACCTAGCACACGAGAATTTATGACAGCGACATTGTTTCTGCTGTTATTATCCACTAAAATATTATATTTCTATGGTCTGATATTATTCAAATCAATATAAAAATTATATTTATATGAAAGGATAAATATGAAATTCTAATGCGTATAATTTTGCATATTATCGAAGATTTATATTTATATTATCGAAGGTTTAAACATAATTCATTGGTAAGCTATTTTTTTAATGGGCATGCTTTTGGCATTAGAAGGATACAGGATACTGACAAAGGTGATAAATTTGATTTCCTAATAACGAAAGACATACATTTTCTATAAAAACTACATATAGCACAATCTTTTCCTACCTCTGTGCAGATGATAGGGTTTCTTTTTATGATAATAAATTAAATATTTTATACCATTTCCTTTGTTTGGTTATGCAGAACGCCGCAACATAAACAACTGCCATTTCCACGTAATAACTTGGCTATAATATTCAAGTGCAACGTACCCAAGTAATAAAAGTGTAACTCAGAATACTACGCCTTATCAAAATGCCACGGAAAATGCGATGGCATCGCGTTCTGCCCTTCCAAGGTAACTGTCGGCTGGGGACCTATTTGCTCTATATTACCTTCTTATTCCTAACGCGTCAAGTTCGAAATTCAAAATTATGTGCTGCCATCTTTAGTGCAGCGATGACGGATTTAGATTGCTTTATTTGATTTATTGACTCTTGGCTCTTTACTGGATGATGGCTGTCACATGTTCAACGAGGTATTTTTATTCTTTCGTTTTTTTTGTCTATCAATTTGGTAATTGAAAGTGACAGTTAACAAATTGATTGATTTAGTGGGAAAGAATTTTAAAGGGCAACATTTTTTTTTAGTTTTATTTTTAGAATTCACTGTTTACGGGATCTTAGTACTATACCTACATACGCCATTTTATTTGTCTATCTGCCGCAGGGTAAATAGGTTGTTACAGAGATTTGAATTCATAAAATTGTAACTATAAATTTTATCATAACAATCGAGCTTATATTACATAGTAAAAAAAACTAGAAAATCCCAAGGGTGTTCCCGTAGGTTCTGAACTTTTGACTTGTTGAATTTTTACATACAAGATATCTCGAAAAAGGTTTTATTTTGTTCTACATTATTAAAATTATATTATACATATTGCCCAAGCGTCAAACTTAGTCAAATTCTGGTGAATACTTTGAATTGAAATAAAATATTTAATCACCTAACAGTAGAATGGCAGAGTCAAAAATTTGGAAATTTTGAAAAAAAAAAAAAACGTTTTTATGTTTTTCTCAACCTGCGCTATTTACGAGTCTATTGATCAAAAATAACATCACTATCAAAAAAGTCACAGCGAAAAAAGGTCAAAATATAAATCGTAAGCCCATTTAAAGATTATCTTTTGTATCACGAAAAGTAAAGATTACCAAAAGATCTTTCATAAGCAAAAGCTGAAGGTAAAAAAAATAATTCCAGACAACTTTACAAAGAAGGGCCAATAGGATTACATAAAGTAGACGCCGTAACAAGCTTTATACAAAACTCTAACGTCTAAAATAGTAAACAATGTACAAAACGTGGTTGAACGATGCCAGCACAAAGCCTATCGAGCCCTATGTGACTTTGCAACGACGTCCTCTATAAAATATTTTCAATACCGAGGGAAATTGGTCAAAAATGACTCCCCAACAAGATTATCTCGGCTGCTCTATGAATAGAAGAGAAATTGTACTTTGTCTCATTTTTATTTTAAAGTTCATTATCCTTCGGCAGCCTTCAAAGGTCTTTTATTTTAAGAGACTACTGTTTCAGTATTATGTAAGTTACTTCAGGGACCCGTGGAGAGGTAATTTGTTGCTCCTTATATATTAGTGTTTCGTTCTAAAGAAGATGAACTTTTTAAAGTGAGGCAAGGTCGAGGCACAGGCCTAATTTTAAAAGATATCCTTAATGATACACGACTATGAATATATTTTAATATTTCAGCCACATTTTTTAAGTAATAATTTATAAAATAATTACAAGGCATTTTTAAAAAATACTATGAAATATTACAACAAAATTGGCTAGATTATAATGTTTCCAAGTAGGTTCATCCTAATCCTAACTTCCTAATCCTAACTAATATTTTAAATGCGAAGTTTGTGAGTTTGTTTGTTACCTTTTCACGCCTATACCACTGAACCGATTGCAATGAAATTTGGTACTTAGGTAGCCTATGGTATGGAAAAGAACTTAGGTTACTTTTTATCCCGGGAAAACACAAGATCCCTCGGGGACGCGGGTGAAACCGCGGGGCGGAATCTAGTATTTAATATTTTCCTATAAAATAAAGTGGCAAACATGTTTCCATAGAATCTTTGTTAAGATCGGCAGCACATTGGAAATGTGCCTTGGTATAGCTAATGTTCATACGCGAAGGTGGCCAGACTGTCCACGGTGTGATGGTAACACCGTGGACAGTCTACCTACTAGTCAGCCTTATGACATTTATGTGTTTTCTTAATGAAATTAATACTATTACTGTTGAAATAAAATGGGTTACATTAATTTGAAATAAAATCGCTTCATAGACTTATGACGTACTGAGCTATGAAAATTACGCAATCTTATTGGTGGGTTAAGCATTCTTCTCTTCGCATCTCAGGTGGAAACGCACCTTTATTGCTGTATAGATTAAAATGTTACAGCATTTTTTATTTTTAAATGTTGCGGCTGACTATTCGCGGTTTAAATCGAACATGACTTCTATTTTTTTCATTTATTTTTGTGATGAGTACCTATTCGATTTTCAAAAAACTTTGTCGCATTTATCACTAAGACTCCAGAGAAATTAGACCAACAGAAAAATGTCGGACAATTTGTCCAGTGTTGGGACATGATGGGGAATTGTTTAAGTTTGGTATTAGAAGATTTAGCATTACCCCGTTGGGACGTAATAAGATTACTAACTTTTTCCATCTAAAACTTACTCTATAAATTGTTACGGCTCATCGAATGGAAACTATCGTGGCCTGGGATCCTCACCCCGCTTTTATTGACAATTTATGGCAGATTTGCATTACGACTGAGTAAATTACTGATGCCAAATGGGCCAACTTTCGAGCTGAGTTTGTGCGTTTAGATATAGGTAGGTACTTATCGATTTCGTTGATAGGAAGTGGCTTAAATTGTAAGGTTATTAAAAGGGTTATGCTACACGGTTTAAAACCAGCCACCAACGAAGGGAATATAGGAGTTATTGAGCCGGCGACATTTAGTATTTCAAGCAACGTGCGGCAACCCCTTAATTCCAGAAATCCTAATCCTAATTTCCTATCTTATTAATATTATAAAAGCGAATGTGATTTTGTTTGTTTATTTGTTACCTTTTTACGCCTAAACCGCTGAACCGATCACGATGAAATTTGGTACGCAGATAGCCTATGGTATGGAGAAGGACATAGGCTGCTTTTTTTTTATCTGGAATACGGGTGAAACCGCGGGGGACAACTTGTCATTGATAAATTTTCTGTAAAATTGCAAACTGTAACGGAAACCTTAGTAGTCCAGAAAAAGACCTATGAACTCTAAACCTGCAATATTTTCAAACTGTATTAACCTTATTATTGATTAAGAGATTTACGGAATTATTCTAAAGGAGAAATAAAGATATTGTTCGTGTTTCGATAGCCGCAGCAAAATTGTTACAATTCACAATTCTGCGGAGTCGTCGATTCAAATAAGTATACAAAAACGAAGTTATCTAGAATTGAACAATAAATTGAGGAATACAAAACTTACCTCCGATCGTTGTGTGTGTCCCTAAAGACATTTTTCCAAATTGAAACAAGAAAACTCAACGTAGGCAGTCAATAACATAAAATATTCTGTTATTTAAATTATATTAATACGTATATTTAGGTTGACTAACATACATTAATTGGTGTGTTGCAACAGCTGCACTTGAGAGCCTGTTCACTTCTAGTCTTTGTGTGCAGTAAAATGATAATCATTACCTCACAAAATTATATAAAGTGACATAATGTGGAAACTAATTTCATTTGTTACGTTTCTTCCGTTAAATATATTTTAGTACATGATAAAGCCATATTTATTTTAAAGGACAATAGCCTTAATTATCTTCCCCACATTAATACAAAAACTGTCACTCTACACACACAGTGAACAAGGTCGACAATTGCACAAAACCACATTTGGACGCGGTCCGACCACAATCGCCACAAATGTAACACGATCGACTCGATTCGACGTCTACTCGATATAAAATCGATATCAGTACCAACGCCAATCCATTTTTGCGCTCGTTCCACAACTGAAATAGTATTCTTTAATATTTAATTCGATTATTCGTTCAACAGTTTCATTAACGAGAGGTAATAGTTTGATATCAATAAATAATAATAAATATATTTGTGGTAAACGAACGGTAATATAACTATGTGAGGTAAACTTTTTATGAATAAAACTTTTTTTTTAGGTCGCTTTTAACATCTTAGGTAATTAGCGACCACTACAAACAGTTATACAAGTTTAGTAAATCAATCATTTTCAAAATGTTTATGGTTCGTGTACATCCTTGGTTTAAACGATCTTGTAAGCTGTTAGGTAAATCACATATACGTCATTCATTATTGTAAGCCGTGCATTCAATTAGAAGATGTAACACAGCTAAGTCCAGTCCACACTTGCACTATTTTTTTGTAGTTTTAATTAAATGGATATGTTTCATGTTTGTATGTCCTATGTAGCGTACTTGCAGATAAAGAATATTTACATTAAAAAGAATTACACCACGCTTTCCAAATACTAAATTTCAAACAGAGAAGGCCAATATATTTTCAGCCCAGACTCACATAAAAACGTACCCCAAATCTTGAACGTAAAACCATATCACATAAATACAATTCTCCATATCGCATCCATAATTCTTACTCCACTGATTAGATATGAAAAATAATATATCGCTGGGAAAATAATATCCTGATTTATTCTTACGGGTGCTAGATAACGGTACGGAAGATGTTCACGTAATGGTCGGTGCGGGCCGAAATTGACCGAAATGGGCCGAAAGTGGCCCATCCTGAGCGCGTATTTTTACATATTATTTTCTGGGGGCGCATTAAATTACGGTGGGATTTTTTTCCCGGGGAGTTATGAAAGACCATATTTTGCGGAGGTGTGCGGAATGGCAACGACTCCTGCTTCAGAAAGCGGGTGAAAAAAAGGAATTAATTATATGTTTTATGTGATTCGCTCGGGCGGCGCTTTTTATTGGGCGCCATTTTTTTGCTCCATTACTTAGGTTTTTGTTTGAGTTTTGGAAAGAGAATCTTATATATGACTAGTTGGGGTGTTTGTGACTTTTCAGATACCTACAATTCCATAGACAATGGTTTTCTTTCATTCAGATAGTTTTTCTTTTGGCAGGTTCAATAATACTGAAAGTCTATTTTTATTTTATATCGATTCTTCAAAAAGGCCCAAAGGTCTGATTTTACTATACAGGGCTTAAACTACATTTCTAATGTAGTGCATATCTACTTGGTGTTACTTTTTTTTTTTAAATATACTTCAAGGTTAAGCTAACTATGAAAATTAAAATATGCCTTTTTCTCTAGTACTTTTAGGTACAACCTGTTTAAAAGGAATGTGCAATTAATTTATAGCTGTTTTTACCTGTTTAAAAGATTAAATATAAAACTAAATGATTGACATACCAACGCACAGCTAAACCACAGGAACTATAAACTTGAATTTTGCACACAAATTCACATCTACAAAAGAAGGAATTTTCAAAATTTAACCCTTCAGGGAGTAAAATAGGGGATTGCGAGAGATATTGCGGGCCGGAAAGAGACAAAAATACAACATACTGTGTAATTTGTACAGATATATAATAATTAATTCATAAATAAAGGAAACAATATACAAAATAGTTGGTTTTGTGTAAAGTATGATTACGTTCATAAAAGAACAAATAAATATATAATTTATTAGTTCTGCATTTATTATAACTTGCATAAAGGGATAAATATTCGAAATATGTATGTTATACGGGTATTATTATATACAATATACGTTAGTAATACAGGTATTACTAAAACTACTCATATCTAAGCGGACACTAAAGCACTAACTATAAATGCTATGTTTACATAATATTTGACTAAAAGTGGAAGTGTTTCGGGTACAAAGCGGTGACGCAAAGTGATTCAAATATATTACTGTTTGTACCTTCAACGTCAGATCATCTCCGATGACGGAGGGCAACTGAAATAAGAAAATAAAATGTTACATAAAAAAAACTATAAACATAATAAATTTGTCATGTTTTACTCCTCTGTTATTGAACAGTAGTCTTTCAGATTTCGACCATACAAGAGTGGGCATGATCCCTTAGAATTATTTCATAAGACCACATAAAAATACGAAGTATATTATTAGTATCATATTATGTTTATGTTGTAAAATGTAAACAATATAGAATATATCATTCATTCACTTGATGATTCCTTTAATACTCTAATAGAGATGAAATGTTAGATTGTAGATTTTTATTATCTCTGAATAATCGACTATGGTGACGTTAAAAATTTAATGTTTAATGGCGCCAAAATTCAATATACCGTTAGTTAAATATCAAGCAGTGGTTCAGGCAGCCAGTCCAACAATAACATTGAGTAATCATATATAACGATCCCACTTTGGAGTATTTGGAGGTCAAACTAGTAGTGATGAGGTCACAGGTTCGATTGTGTATTCGGTTCGTCGCCGATGATCTGACGAATCGAATATTTTATGGTCGTAAACTCGTATGTAGATGGTCAGGTCCGTGATTTGGTTACATAAAGAGTGATTTTGATGTAATATAGGAGGAAATATTGACTTAAAACCCAATTGAGTAATACAGTTTGAGAAATTATTGTTGTACTCCTTTATAGTTATTTTATAAAAAAAATAAGTTCATATTTACTCTGAATTGGGTTTATGTAGGTACATATTCTATAGTAGTAATTTATTGCCGTATTCTTAACGCTCGAATTGATATATTTGCATCGGGAATAAAAATTTAATAAAAAAACAAATGAAATGGAATTCTATTGGTATTTAACCAAATGTTTCAGAGTGTAAAAAATAATGAAATTCGATCCGATTCAAAGTTTCGCAATTTTCGCATTCTATTCTAGCACTACGATACAAAAACAAACAGGAAATCACATTACCACCGTCGAATTCGAGGAATTTCAACAAAATCCCATACAGATGCCGAATGCGAAATCAGGTACCGACTCTTCGCGTAGTGAAACAACGCAAGGGCTCTGCTTGCACCCTGAAAATCGGCTTTCAGCAATCGAATGCAGGTGCGAAAGAGATGGAACACGCTTAATATTCCCGCTAGACGAAGATAGACGCTATGCGGACAGTCTGAGACGCGTGTGGAATTGCAAATGCGACCGGCCAAGTACGTAGTGCAGTTTGAAGACCGAGTTTACGTTACGGGTTACTACACTAAACAAAGATATTAGGTGTGGACAGTGGAAGTTTCTTGAATAAGTAGGTCGTATGTTTGTCCAGATTTATTGCTACAGCTGGTTTGCATTGTTAATATTATCCAAGTTACGGTAACGTTGAAGCACTGCCGCATAAATTGTTGTGATTAAATTCATGTTCTTTTTTTATAAAATTGAATTGATATTTTCTTTCATGGCGATTTCTATGCAAGCGCAGGAATAATAGTTATTTGTGCAACAAGAGAGCAAAGACGTTTTTTGCTGCGAGTGATTTTGAATCCTGGAGGCCGATTCTCGCGCTTTCGATAATAATATCGAAATCGATAAATATATCGAATCTCATATCGAAAGAAAATATTACAAAAATATTTCAATACTTACTCATAGCATATCGCACGCTAACGATAGATAAATATCGAAAGTGATATCTCGGGAATACAAAAAAAATATTTTTATAGATATCCGCCATGTTTTATGATAAATATCGAATGTGATATTTATCTCTATAGCTCGAGAATTGGGCCCCTGATCAAGCGAAGGATTCAACGATTGTATCACGAGCGTAGCGAGTGTGACGAGGGATTCAAAGGCACGAGATGCAAAAAACTTTGCTCTCGTGTAACACACATAACTTTTCACTTCAGCAGCGCGAACACTTTAGGAGATAATAAATATTTACAAGTTAAATATCAGTTTTATTTGCAGTAAATACTTATTTTCGTTTAAATACAACAATAAGTTAAAAATTCAATAAATTACATTAAAAGACATAATTATCTTTTTGCAAAATTTCTTTAGTTAGTACGAAATTCCGAACGTGTTTGTCTTTGAGGTCGAATTCAAAATCGGAACTTCGAAAGGGCTGGTCTTTGTCTCTCTCTCTTTCTAATGGCGGGAAAGTGATAGGGTGTGAATGTTTCGAATTGTATGATTATCCCAAGGCTTTCTGAAAAAAAATATTAAAAAGTTACTTTGTCTCACTCAGTGAGCAAAATCGCATTTTGGTCACTGAGTGAGACAAACGCATGTGTATTAATAAGTAAAACAGCTTAAGGATGTGACGTCAAATAGCGTAAAATGAATGACAGACGGTGTTATGTGTTAGAATTTGCAGTTGGCGGAAACGGAAGTTTCACTTAGACCGTGTGACCCGGAAACATATTGAATGTCTATTAATAAGATGGGTTCACAATTTTGTATTATTAAATATGCTTTTGAAAACACAGAAACGTTTAACATAAAAAAAAAAATACTATTATGTACAGTTACTGAAGTTCTTTTAGTCACATCCACATATTTTTTTTTGCATTATTGTGTTGTATTTGTAGTGAATTTTATTATGTTGAAAGTGATTTTTAACAACTACAAACGTTAAATACACTTCTGAATACTGATAAAAAAATAGTAAAATCAATTAAAACATGGCAGCCATTTTGGCAACACATAAAATAACATTCAAAGGTCTATAGAGTCCAGCAAGTACTAGCTCGAGTACTAACATAATAAACTTTATTAATTAAGTTACTCGACTGTCGGACAAAGTTCTGAAAATTCAAAGTGGATTGTTTTTACGCCAAGCCGGTGCGGGGGTAATCAAACTAAAGAACCCCCCCCTCTACTTCCATTTTCACGGTATATTTTCAAAGGTGGAGGGGCAAAAAGTTTGTACGAGTTGCAATCTTATTATTGTGATTTTTTTTATAGATTTTATTAGTGTGGTACTGGTTGGGGAGCTAATAGTCGATTGTGTGTACACATACCACAATAAAGCTAAGATTTTTAAAGAGTATATCTACCCTAAATCACCCAATAGTAAATGAAAAGGAAATAAAAGTCAAAATTGCCACTGCATAAGTGCATACGTCAATCTCTGAAGCTATCTGCATATGGCCGCTGAGTGCATATTTTAAAATTAAGTAAAGTGAGTGGATATATAGTTCTTTTAATATATAATAATACATATATTTTAAACAATATAAAAAAAAAAAAAAACTAACCATATCCTATATTAGAGAAGCAAATATACGCTAAGGAAGTTGGATTAAGATAATTTTGAGACACGTTTATAGAATACTAGCTTCCGCCCCGCGGTTTCATGTTTATGTTATATGTTTTCCGGGATAATAAATTAGACAAAGGAGTTGTTGTATTATATATTTTAAGTATAAATAAATAAGTTCTACTTACTTATATAACTATAACTGCAATCATCCCCATTTTGTTGCGACTCACCTGTAAAAAAAAGAAAAAAATTGAATAACAAATATTGTTTCCAAACGCAGATTGCGTAAGGTCCACAATAGGCACGTAGATTTCATTCATAGAAAATACGATTTTAAAGTGTTGTAAAAATTCATTCATGACCATTGTAGACGAAGTCGTGACGTCACGTGCCTATTATACGAAACCCGGACATATTTGTAAAATAAAATTTAGTTCAGTACCCAAATATTTACATACATTTTTGAATAGGATATAACCCTTCTTGTTTCAATAATAAAGTCTTTTTTTCTATCAAACTTTAGAGTTCCTCGATTACTCTTGGGAGTCAACCGTGAGAACATATATCATTGTTTCAAAATTTAATTTGAGTTTTATTTTCTACGCATGAAAGTTGTCATTGGAATGTACGTTAAAATTTCAAATTCCCGCGCTTCGAGTCACGGCTGTGAGCGAGCGTCACGCGGCATTAGATTTGAATCTGGAACTCCTTAAAATGTCGTAACGCTATCTTCCGTGTATATTGTGGGTGCCATCATGGCGATAAATAAAACAAAATAGCATGTACACTCAATGATGATCTTTATGTGACAGTAGTTAAAGTCTATTTGGAGGAGAAGAGGTTACGTGAACATCGTGTCAAACAATATTTTATACTTAATGTGTTGGTACATATTTGTTCAAAAATATTTGACTGTTTTTATGTGGTTTCCTAAAAACTAAAACTTGTGGGCTTTCTAAATAATATCGAGTATCAAAAAAGCAACAAAATACATTAGGTAGATATAAAAATGGTTTAAAGGCAAAAATCCTATTCGCCACACTCCTTTACCTATAATGACGAAACTGAACACTTTATGGGCCGCGCGGAATTTAATTTTGACCCTTTATATTTTTGACCACGATGTCCCTGTGGATCGTAAGTAGGGTAACCATTGTTAAACTGGAAAATCGCAAAATCCTGTAATTTTCTTAAAAAATACTTTAATCTTTTTTTTAACATAGAATTCCTAAATACAATCAACGGTTTTATACAGTTTATTTCGTACAAAGATTTAAAAATATGTATCGGAAAAACAACAGCAGATTTTGTATTTTTTTTTTGCTAAAAAGAGTATCCCAATGTTTTGAGTCTGATTTTGCATTTTCTTATATGACCCTAATAAAATACATAATTGTTTTGTTACAGTGTTAATTCTTTAATAACATAATCAGACACCTTTCAACCAGGTACCGAAAAAGTGTCATATATCAGAACAAATCCCAACATAATGCTGACCCGAATCATGACGGGACCTGAAACAGAGGGAGGGGGAGGGACAAGTTCTTTATCGCGGCCATTGCGGCCTCTCTCACGTACGCATATTAGAGGAAAGGGTCCAAAACTCGTGAAGAGGTCGAGGAGGTCGGCCAGCGTTTATGATGTGTCTTTGAAGTTTTTTTTTTACCGCCCTCGATTGATGCTTCGGATTACGGAAGTTAATATTACATAATAGACTTTAAATTGGTTTGTTTGTTTTGGGTATGCTCAAGAATGCTGGTATCTTGTTTAAAAAAAAGCTAACAAACAGGCAGATGGCTCAGCTAACTGAAAGTGGTCAGTCAGCTATAGATTTTTTTTATTTTTTTTATACTACTTAGCTGGCAACAAGCTTACGGCCCACCTGATGGAAAGCGGTTACCGTAGCCTATAGACGCTCATAACACCACGGGCATAGAAAATACAATATTATATTTTCCCTGCCAGGGGTATCACTCACGGGTTGCCAACCTTAATATCAGCGGAATTACCGATGTGTTGCCGACCTCTATGAAGTTTAAAAGGTAAAACTATCATGTTGAACTACATGTAATTGATTTTGGAGGTCGATTATTTTGTTTTCTAGTTAATTTATAAATGTATTACATAATACAATATTCAATGTAAATTAAATTACAGGCTGTAATTTACGGCCAAAATAGATCATGAAAAATACATTAAAATGTTACTTTAACTTTGACACCACAGATCGTGGGTTCGATTTCCACTCAGGACATACATTTGTGTGCATGAACATGTCAGTTTGTCCCGAGTCTGGGTGTAATTATTTAAAAGTAGTATAAGTAGTGTATCAGTTATGTGGCTTCCATAGCACAAGCTCTAGTTAGTTTGGGGTCAGATGACCGAATTTGTGGAATGTCCCAGAATATATATTTATTTAAAACAAAAATGTTGTTAGCAAAAATGTCTTTTACGAAAAATATTACATCCGTCACTCTTAAGGAGTAAGAACTCCGAGCCTCAGGAGGTCCGGAAGATTGCTGCCACCGATGACGTCACAGAAGAAGCCTATTCAAACTAGCAAGCAGCCCCTCCCTTTTGATAGTTAATTAAACGTCAGGCGGGAAATATTCGAGTCATTAGGAAAACTCGAGCGAGGCTGCTGCCGCGGCCGGAAGTGTCGACGCCGCCTCCCCCTTCACGCCATTTCCGTCCCCCATTTTTGGGTACTAACTGTTCTCGATGCTTGAGGAACATGAACAGAACTGTTAAAGAGAAGGTTGGTTGATATTTACAAACTCTAATTCACAATTAAAGCGGCCATCAAAATAAATTTAGAGATGACAGAATCAATTGCCTGGATGCAATTTATTTTTCTAGCAACATTACCTTATTAATTCACAATATGTCGCCTTATGATATGGATAGCTTTTTTCCATGGCATGTTCTAAGTCAAATTCTTTACAAGATTATTTCTTATTATTTTTCCAAAACCCCAAATCGAGTCAGTGAGTTAAAGTAGTAGCGACCTAAGAAGTCGCGTCGCGTGCGAAACAATATTTCACTAGAATTTGAATTTACTGCCTTGCATATTTAGGGTATTCATCAATCGATGCATAAACGATAATTTAACGGATCAATTGTATTAAAAATACCTTTACTTTATAGACAATAGGTTATTGCATGGCATGGTAGCCAGGTGGGTACTAAAAATTACCCCCCAAACTGTTCTATGGTTTCCTTCACCGAATGTCCAAGCTCATTGGAGGATTTGAATCCATGACTTTCGTCAGGTCATTCGACACTACTACCCTTAAGCTATCGTCACGTTTGACCCTAGGAGCCCTATCAGAGTCGAATAAATAACTTATGAAGCAATTCAAGTAAAACAATCATGTATGTGTGTGTTTTCCTAAATAAAATAAACTCATATCTAATGTGCTGATTTCTAACCATTTCACAATCATACTTTCTCTGTCATTTACATAAACAAAGATAAGGACAAAGCATCTTTTTGTTCAAATAGGGATGTTATTGTCGTAAAGATCAATGTGCCCCTATAATCATCCTTTTATACGTACCTTTTTTGTACTTTTTGAGCACTTGTGAGCACTCAATTTAGTGCTCACGTGCATGACGTGCATTTTATGATTATAAGCTTCAATTTGCTTTGTCAAACGGAAGATATAAGTACACCCAGAAGCGCAGGTTAGCCGTGGTTTTTGAATAGCTGAAAATCCGACATATTCGTATAGATACATATCTCTTAAAACCATCAAATCAAGCGAAAGTAAAAATTCAAAATATGATTAACAACCAAAATAAATCGTCATACACGGCTGACTAAACAAAAACAACTGTGCTTTCTTCTATCAACCATTCGGGGTATTGTCACCGGCCTCCGACACGCACGATCGCTCCTACGGTGTGGCACCCACAAAACTATTATTTTACTATAATGTCGGATAGAGCGGTCTCTGTGGTCGACGCTGTGATTGTATTGTAAAAATGCTGTGTTTATTTTCATATTTTTTAATGTAAATATACCTACTATAGATACTTATTTTGACCTATGCTTTTGGCATAAGATAAGAGAGGGGTTTTTATGGTATGGGTAAACTGTTACACTAAATTGTTGATAAACGTGTGACAAGGACAGTGTTAAAATGGAGAACCGCTAAAATACGTTTGATCGTACGTATGAATTGACAAAAATCTAGTAAATTTTAAGGTATATGAGAATTAAATTGTTTTAAGTAATTTTATATAGGTAGGTACTTGTGTTACTACACGTGCTATGAAACCCAACAAATTCAATTTATATTTAGTTAGTTAAAATACAAATTGATTAAGTGTGGATTTCTATGAAAGCCCCACCAGCTTCCATGTGTCCTATTTCTGGTTTATTAATTATCTGTCTATCCACGTATTAATTTTTATATATTATTACCAAAATTAATAAATATTTCTATAATATTATAGACTGTAATACACTTTGTAGTAAATACCTAACGGTGTATTCTGGCAGCTGCACTTGAGAGCCAGTTCCATCTAGGCTTTGTGTGCTTACCACTTTCGGCCACATCAACAAAATAATAAACGAAAATACATTTTTTCCGAAAATTAATACAAGTGTAAATAATACTTAATGAATATTGGTCGCCCCTCTTATACGCCGATGATTTAATCTTAAAATAAACTTAGTTTAAAACTAAGCACTTAAATAAATAGACCTAAAACAACTAGCGCGGAGATTGAAATCCCCGCTCCTAAAGTCTAGAAAAAGCAAATCACCGAACGCCATCATAAGATTACAGCCCAAACCTATTAAGATAGCACATCAAATAACTTTAAAAAAAAATCGTGACGCACGAAATCTGTATCTAACCGACACCGCACCGTCATAAGGACAGCCATTCACACAACGACGCGTACAAATGAAGCGACGACGCTGCAAAAGTCGCTTTTTTTTTTCACACCCAAACAACACGGTCGAATTTTCTTTGAAACATCGCTTCGACGCTTGCAAATTTCACTCTGTAACCGAATACAAAATTAACGCAACACTCCTATAGACTTTATTTCTTCGACCTTAGAGCAGATATTTGTCCGCGTGCGGTGTAAATGTAAGTATGTGTCGGATATAAGTTACATACGGTTGCCTACACAAAAATAACGAACTGCTCCGCCGAGACGGCCATAGTAATCACGCCGTGAATGGCCGCCCATAGACTATATTATGTAAAGGATCTTTTGAGCTTTTGAAAAGGATTCAGAAGCATTTCTGGGCGGTTAATTATACGATACCAAGGCAGTCTGTGAGTTCATCTTTAGTACTGAAGCTCCTATTGCTTTAAAGCGGTTTTATACCTCTTTGGATTTGCAAATATTTCTTACTTTTATTTAACGGCTCGTTTTTGCCTTCTGTATTATTTAACTTATTTCCCAAACAAGTAAAGTTAATTAAGCGTTATGGAAGTAACGTTACAAAGTTACTAATTAATTAATGTTTTGGATAAATTAATTCCTTGTTACTATTATTATACAATGTATGTATAAATGACCCAGTTTCATGAACAGATTATTGTAAAGAAATCGAACTAAACTCGAGAGTCGCTATTAAAGGCGATTCACAAGGCTTAACCGTCGGCAATAGGTTGATTACCTATCGGTTTTCTATATTTTTGGGATGACAAGCTTCTATACCACATTGTCAAGGTTAAATGCCTAAAAACTTGGGGGTTGTACACGAGGTAGGTACCAAAGATTATCCTATCTACTGAACGTACGCTTAAGCAGGCGATGCAATTCATCGGGCAGAGCAGATTTTGTAAAGAAAACTAAAACTACAGCCAGACACGCGGTGCAGATATGTCAAACTAAAAAAAATGTTCCTTACTCTGCGTCAAAGCGCGTCGTTTATACGCTCAGCCTTACCGAGCCTTTCTTTATCTGGAGTCAGAATTACTCAAGCCGCAGGTCTCTGACTTGGCTTAGCGACTGCTATTTAAATGACAAGCTATGCCCCGCAGTTTCACCCGCGTTCCCGAAAAAAAAGTAGCATAGGCTACCTTCTCCGTACCATAGGCTATCTGCGTACCAAATTTCATCGCGATCGGTTCAGCGGTTTAGGCGTGAAAAGGTAACAAATAAACAAACAAACAATCTCACATTCGCATTTATAATTATTATAGTTGAATAAAAATTGGAACCGACTTTTTACGTCCCCTCGGATGGGTGGATGATCAGTTCGAATCAGTCACCCGTCTCTGACTGATTTTGCTGGCGTTTACCATACAGCTACATTACCATTCAGTAAGTTAAACTCATATTTCGAATTAAGAAAAATAGCTCTTATCCTCTTAAACATAAGACATATGTCATGGTCACTGCAATGCAGTATTGCAGTTTCCTGGTGCGACAAAGAGCCATTCAAATCAGTGGCGGATTTACCAGCAGGCTGAGTAGGCTGGAGCCTAGGGCGGCAGATTTAAGGGGGCGGCAACTTTGGCCCGTTTTTTTTTTGTTTTACAGAAATAACGGTTCAACCAACGTTATGTTTTACACTTTCACCACTTAAATAATATTTTTTTAGATACTACGTAGTTTGCGTAGTTGTATTTTGGTTGCGGCGCGGGGACGAATATAACTTTTATTGCTGAAGGGGGTGGAAAACTATCTACGTTTATTTTTAAAGATAGAAAGCCGTTGCTCTTTTGTGCATTGAATCTGAACTAATGAAGAAGAGTTCGTAAGACGATAATATAATACTTACAGCGAAAAAATTTCAATAGCCTACTGGCGGCAAATGTGTAAATCCGCCACTGATTCAAATAGATTAGAATGACAACCTATCGCCTGAATTCTAGTGTGGCTACAAGACAAACGTGTGAAATGCGACTTTACTCCATTTGCACAATATTCGCACAGACACCAAAGTGCTATAAACATTTTTATTTGTTTCACTTCAGCATACTAAAATAGATTCAAGGTAGTGTCGTAAACAATTGAATTTTACCTATGTGATATTTATAAAATTGGTGTAAAATGTTAGAATTCATATACAGTTTGACGTTTAATATTATTAATTTTAATCTATGCTTACTAATAATAAAGCTGGAAGGTCTTTATGTTTGTTTGAAAGCGCTAATCTTGAAATATCAGTCGGATTTGAAAAAAAAAATTGTATTTGATAGCGAGGAAAGTTGTAGGCCACTTTTTATCTTGAAAACGCAGGTGAAACCTAAGGCTGTCCCCTGTAGAGGATGATGTTTAAAAGCCAAATGGTTTTACCAATTAAAAGAGCATTAACATTTAAAAAATATATGTATATATTAAAATAAAAACACTATTCACGTGGCCCCATACAGCTGACAGCAGATCGTCGGCTATTGTGACGGCATATATTAAATATATACATTACAGTAGCGTTATGGTCAATGGACCATTTAGCACGCACCGTGAATAGGACAATTTGAATGAAACTACGCTACGTTTTAAAACTAATAAATAAATGCCATATTTTAAAAGTCTATTGGGATTGTCATACTAAATAACTTTTACTATGGGACTAAGCCTGAAATAGCATTTTATTATAATAAGTATTTGACCACAATCTCAACATGGTAAGTATTGATATGGCCGAAAGTGGTAACCACACAAAGCCTAGAAGCATCTAGCTCTCAAGAGCAGCTGTCGAATACACGGGTAGGTGTATGGTGACAATTTAACTTGAGGGTGGTTGCCAGCCAGGCGGGTGCTACAAAGTACCCCACTATGATTTACTCACGAAGTTTTTCTTCATTGAAACCTCAAGCTCATTGTAAGATTCCAAACCACGACATTCGAAGCCACTACCATTGTGATATCATCACTTTACTAAAATTAAGATGTTTTTAAGACTTAAAAATAAAAAAATTGTAAAAATAATTCAGAATGACGTACATAACTTAGTCTTGGAAAATATAATATTCGTAAATATCCTGTATAAATAAATAAAATGAACAACAGAAAGAGAAAACAACATGCGAGTACCTCCATCCTCCTCCCACGGTAAGGTCTGTACATTATGACTAACATAAAATACCAAACTGTAACTTTATAACGCCAATAAATCTCCAGTTAACTTTCCAGTTGTTTCTAGATATTTCATGAAAAATACCTTTACTGCAATACGAGGCTGCGCTTAGTGCACTGCGTACTATCGTTATTTCTTTCAAATTAGTGCTATAAAAGTTTTATTAGTCGTAAATACGATAGGTAGAAATGTTTCAGCTGGTTTAGAAACAATAAAATCGATTTACGTAGACGATATGATGAATAATAATTGCTTAAAGAAAATATTGGATAAGTTTAACTAGTTGGCACTTGTTGCAATATGGCCATGAATAGTGGCCGGCGCAAATCGGATATATACTAATGTATCTATAATATATTGCAAAAGTGACATCAGTGTCAGGGAAAAAAAGGTTCACGTAATACAGAATTTGATATTAAATGTGAATAAAACATAGGATAGTTTTAATCCCCTAAAAAAGATTTGATTTGAGCTTTCGGTGAAGGAAAACTTCATCAGGAAACCATAGCATGGTGGTAGGGTACTTTGTTGTACCCGTCTGGCTGGCTACCACTTTCAAGTTGAAAATCTGTCGCCAAACCAAAGCCAGTTCCTTCTGGGCTTTGTGTGCTTACCACCTTCGGCCACATCATCACTTACCATAGTGAGATTGTGGTCAAACACAACGAGTGAAGTAAATAATAATAGTTCTCAATTAAACTATTAACTTACATTTAAATTGATTCCTAAAAAAAGCTGCCTTTCTGATCGATAAAACCTTTTTCCAATTAAAAGCCATTGATTCTCTACAATTTTGTCGATACATGTCGACTGCATGAATCTCTTAAACCCTGGTACTCGACTGTTAACATACCTTGTGTACAAAGGGCTTAAAGCTGTTTGTCTGTTTGTTTGCCACTTAATGACGGCTCCGTTTCGCCAGGGGATTTACGTTTTCTTAATTACACGCATTTTAAAATGAAATACCAAAGAGTTCGATATATAAACATCTATTGTATGTTTTTTTTCCTGGGAAATAAATCTATGAAAGAATTTTCAATGTATTTTGTGACGTAAAATATAAAACATTTATAAATATTAGTATGATTTTGAAATAAAACCTATACATATTTAAAACATGCTTTTGCCACGCGGTTTCACTTATAATAGGTATAAAAACTACGCATTTTTTAAATAATTTTAACTTGCCAAAAAAATATACGCTTGGAATATAGAATCTTAAAAATGAAGGACTTACACCATATATACCTATATAGCCCAAAGCTAATAGATTTATCTATAAAATACAAGATACCAAATACACTTCCCCTTGCACGCCATAGCTCGCGGGCAAATTCCGTTTAGTGCGTACTACGGTGCTACGTTGTAGCCGTAGGCTATTGCTACGGACCTACGAGAACATAGGTAATGTTTTCGGAGAATTTGTTTTCATGTACTTGTAACTGTATTTTGTTAATCTATTATTTAATCTATGGAACTTTGAGTATAAAGAAAAATAAGCTTTATTTTAAGGCTATATAATGTACCTACTGAATTCGATTGCAGTGTTATTGGAGTACATTTTTTTGCCGTGAAGGTAAATAAGTATTTCTCTTTTTAGTTTATTATTTACATGAAATAAAATGAGCGAGTACAAAAACATTGATTTATATTATATTGAGGCGATGATATCGATGGTAGTGAAATGTCGCGGGTTCGAATCCTACAATGAGCTTGAGCTGTCACACGGTGGTAGGGTACTTTGTAGTGGCCCTTCAACAGAAAATATTCGGCCACATCGTCAATGAGAGATTGATGATGTGGCCGAATAAGATTGTGGTCAAACACAAACCTATAAAGTCAAAAAAAGACAGGTCCGCGAAGGCTATTTCAGCATAGGCCCAAAAACCACCAGATAAAATCATGTTTAATAGTCAACAATAACTAATCTCAAAAACCGTTTGTCCCATACAAATTGTGCGTTTAATCATCGCGCGTATGAGCAATGTACATCATCAGTTAAACAGAGGCCGGCCGATGTTTTTTGTTGTACACTGAGGCCCGTTAGTCGCTAATTGGTGGTATCATGAGTTTTGACATTACGCCGTGGGGTTACAGATGTACGATTTGGGTGATTTACTGTTGGGACCGTTTGTGTTCTTGTTACTTGAGTATTTGATCATTTTAATCTCACCATGGTAAGTGATGATGTGGCCGAAGGTGGTGAACAAACAACACTGGCTCATCAGTGGATGCTTGGCGACAGATTTTCAGTCGAGATATAGTCAGTTTTTTTTACTTTGTATAGGCTTATGTTTGACCACAACCTCACTGTGGTAAGTGATGATGTGGCCGAAGGTGGTAAGCACACAAAACCTAGAAGGAACTGGCTCTCAAGTGCAACTGCCGGAACACACTAATAGGTGTTTGGCAACAGATTTTCAACTTGAAGGTAGCCAGCCAGGCGGGTATTAGCCAGGGTGGTAGCTCGGTTGGTAGGGTACTTTGTTATTACAAAGTATGGTTTCTTCACGATGTTTCCATCACCGATACTTTAAGCTCAGGTTTCGAGCCCACGACCATTGCCACGGCATTCAACGTTTCTAAGCTGTTAACGTCATTGATTTTCTTGTGATGGGTTTTCAATAGATACTAGTAATTTATTCAGCGACTTAAAAAAAAGGAGGAGGTTCTCAATTCGGTTGTATTTTTTTTTATGTAAATGTTTTTTGATGGTTTACAATGCTGATAATAGTCAATGTCAAGTATTTACAACTCTATAAAACTGAGAACTTACTGCCACAAATACATAACATTTATAATAAAAAAATTACAAATTACACAGAAATTTCTTTACATAAAACCAAAACAATATATTATTAAAAAAATATTATAAAATATATTTTTAAGGCAACAGGATACAAAATTTTAATTACATCCGCTTATTGTATTCGAAATGGCGTACACAGAGGCGGGTATTGTTCCAAAGATTTCCCGTATTTAATATACCACGTACTATATAATCCCGGGACGCCCTAAGGTCATAATTTCTCGCGGACTAGGGTACGGCCCGGGCAGGGACAGTTATTTATAAACCAATTAAAACATCTACTGCGGTGTGTAGATAACGCGGCTGATCATTTGGAAAACGCCCTTTAGACTTTTGAGTTGCGTAAAGGTATTCCAAGTTAATTGGATATTTGAACAAGGTCGAGATTTCATTGTAATGGATGATGAAAATTTATTTTCATTTATGGTTCGTATTTTTTATTAAGAATTGACAATTTTTTAATTACCAATTTGTGTATAAATCTCAATCAATCAACAATGATTAAAAAAGATACAGTAAAATAATATTTCCATTCCTCTTTAAAATTTCGTGTAACAAAACCCCGAAATTCGTTACTTCATCACAAAAAAAGTGAAAATAGACACCGCCATTTCTAACAGCCATTCCAATAAATGTAAGAAATCCATCACCAGTTTTAGGAGCGCGGAATTACCGGAGGTTAAGGGGGGCTCCCCTCTGGGTCGCAACAGACAGAGATTTATCTGAAAAACTAACTAAAGAGGTCGTTTTAGAAACGGATAAGGATCTGAAGAATTCTGCGTTGTAGTTCTGAAAAGCATTTTGTTGATTATAAACTGTTTTTTTAAACAGTGTCAATTTCGAGTTTGACTTATAACCAAATTCAATGACAGCTAAACAATATTAAAATTTGGTTTATGACCTTTCTCGATAAACGGATTACATACTTATCTAACGCAATTTTCTTTTTTCAAATCGGATTAATAGTTTCTGAGATAAGAAACTCTTCAGCTTTATAATATTAGTGTAGTTTTTTTTACTTTGTATAGGCTTATGTTTGACCACAATCTCACTATGGTAAGTGATGATGTGGCTGAAGGTGATAAGCACACAAAGCCTAGAAGGAACTGGCTCTCAAGAACAGCTGCCGGAACACAGTGAGAGATGTTTGGCGACAAATATTCTACTTGAGGGTAGTTAGTTAGGTGGTTACTACAAAGTACCCTACCACTGTGCTATGGTTTCCTCACGATAGTTTCCTTCACCGAAAGTCAAGCTCATTGTAGAATTCGAACTCACGACAGCCATTATCGCCTTACTAGTTTCATAAAACGTATTCCAATTTAATTTATTAGTTAAGAGACAATTAAAACTGTGTAATCTATAGGGTGTTCAAAACAAACTTTGCCTAAAAACAAAACAATAATACGTTCAACTCAGACAATCGAAAATTAGATTTAACCCAAACAACACGTAGGTATTTCTTACAAAAGCCGTCTGAAGGTCGGATTTATTAACCTTTGTAGTTTGTACTCTAAAATAAATTCAGAGTTTGGAATACAGCCTGTGAATGCTGCGGTGTTACTTTAAAAACATTTATTTCAAGTTTTTTTTTTAAGTAAAATTCAAAAATTCGTTGAGGGATTGCACTTACAGTAACAAATAAATTAGAGCTAAAAGTTGATGCTATCTCTTGATTGGTATTATTAATCTAATCAGAAATACCAAAAGAGGCTCTATAATAATTAAAATATTTAATAATAAATAAAATAAAAAACTGGGACATTAATTCTCACACACGGCCATCTGACCCCAAACTAAGCAGAGCTTGTACTATGGAAGTCAGATAACTGATATACTACATATACTTACTTTTCTTTTGTAAATACATACATATATAGATAATTACACCCAGACTCAAGAAAAACAGACGTGTCACACAAATGTCTGTCCTGAGTGGGAATCGAACCCACGACCTATGGCGTGATAGATTGCTCGTCAATAAATAAAAGAAGTAACTTCAGTAGCTTCGACGTTCATAAGTGCATGGCTTTGATTTTGACTCACCATGTAAGTATCTGTGATGATGTGGCCTAATGTGATCCTAACTAATCCTAACTATCCTAACTAATATTATAAATGCGAAAGTGAGTTTGTTTGTTTGTTACCCTTTCACGCTTAAACCGCTAAACTGATCGCGATGAAATTTGGTATGCAGATAGCCTATGGTACGGAGAAGAACATAGGCTACTTTTTATCCCGGGAAAACATAAGATCCCTTGGGAACGCGGGTGAAACCGCGAGGCGGAATCTAGTACGAAGATAAAGCCTGGAGGAGAACAGAGGGTCTACCGAAAAACGAAATAAAAATTAACCAATAGAATCGCAGCAAAACTGACGAGATGTCAATTTCGTGCAATTCTATTGGTCCATTTTTGGAGTAGGCCTTCAGGCTCTCAATTGCAGCAATAACACATTTGTAAGTACATAACTGCAGATTTTATAGGGGATTGAGCCATATTCAATATGCCGGTGAAACCTCGAAGCAAAAACTATCACAAATGATAAACGGCTGAATGGATTTTAATAAAACTTGATATATAGATAGATCATACTCTGGAATAACATATTGAGTACTTTTTATCTCGGGAAAACATAAGTTCTCTTGGGAACGCGGGTAAAACTGTGAGGAAGAAGCTTGTGTAAAATATTAAATAATTTAATATCCTCAATAAGGTGTCCTACGCACAATTCCAGGGTCCTAATGGCCCTAAATATAATAGAGATGATGCAATGATACAAATACCCGGCAGTTAGTAGCATCCGTCGCTGGTTGGGTACACTACTGTTAACTACGGAATGGCAACTAAAAGGTTATCTATTTTGTACGTAAAATTAACAACAAAATTATATTGAAAGTTATTTTTAACATTATTTGGAAGAGCAATGATTTTATATATGTATACGTATTTATGAAAATGAATATTATGTTTTTTTTATTCAAATAGGCCTTCACAAATTATGAATAGTCCAACTCTTACGCACGGTTCGGAATGTTGCTTTTGCTGAGAAGAGCCGGCAAGAAACTCAGCAATTACTCTTTTCAAAACCAACTCAGATTTATGACATAAAATTATTTTTATTTATAAAAAGACTAGCTTATGTCCCGCGATTTTACCCGCGTTCCCGCATTAAAAAGTAGCCCGTGTCACTCTCCGTCTCATAAACTATCTCCTTACAAAAAATCACTACGATCCGTTGCTCCGTGAAATAAGGACAAACCAACAAACACTTTCACATTTATAAATAGTAGAGAAAGAATAGACAGCCTAACATACGTGTATTATATTTCTTATAAGAAATTTATTGTTATTGCAAATGTATGCATGAAAGAACATGCCTAGGAAAAAATTTGAATTATGGACACATCGAACAATTCTGACGTATTCCAACCCTCGTACAAACATGGTTCTTTGTTACAATTACGACAGTCCACACAATAAATATAGTGCGCATAGGCAAGCTGTTGGCGTACATCTTTCACCACCCCATTTTAATGGCTTACGTTTGATTAATGGCGTCGAAGGGAATCGAATTATTTCATATATCTAGACCCTCTTGTATCTTTTACTCATTACGCAATACTCGATGTCTCTTTTGAGTTTCCCCTGGGCGGAGAATTCTTTGTCATAGTCATTCATTGTCATGTTAGAAGCTCATTAATGATTTTTGAAAAATGATGCTGCTGCCAATCATGAATCTCATTTATTTTAATGATGACTAACGTAAAATTGTATTGTCATTTCAATGATATTGTTGATATTTCAGTTCAAATAAAATTATATGAATTGATTTAAATTAATGGTTATTATAAATGAACAATAGTAAAATGTAAACAATTGAAGCATCAATTTGTGTTGAAATTAATTGTTTATGAAAGGCAAACTATAATCCCACCAAAAACATTTTCATGTAAAATGTTGCCAAGACGAGACCATATAGCTCGCACTGTCAAAAAGTTATCAGATCTCATGTAGAGCCAAGCTTCTAACTCTACACGCCTTAACTCTACAATCCCTAACTTCACAAACTCTACACCTTAGTCAAATATATGGCTTGGCCGTTTCGTTGAATGATTTTTAAAAAACTTGATTTTTAAATTATTTTTTAATTTGTAATAAGAAGTCTGTGTACTTGTATAATTTTCAGATCTCTAGCATGAAATTAAGTTTGTAGAGGAAAACCCATACAAACTTCCATCCCCTAATTTAAAGGGTGGGGAGTGATTTACTAAATATCCTGAAATATGTATTTTATTATTTTTAACAAGGAGTTCCCTATATTATCAATTTTCAGACCTCTAGCATCAAAATTTGCGGAAGTCTCATACAAACTTCTATCCCCTAGTTGGTGGGGGTTGGGGGGGAAAAGCTCCAAGTTTTAGAATTTTTTTGTTGTTTGTGTACTAATACTAACTTACATACCAAATTTCAGCTTTCTAAGACTTCAGGAAGTACCTTAGAATTTTGATGATCATTAGTGAGTAAGTGAGTGAGTCTGTGACGAAATCAGGGTTTTTTAGATATCAATAAAATCTAAAGTATAAGAGCTATACAATTGAAACTTTATATGTTATATAATTCCCCTATTGACATCATATCCCGAGAATTTTGTTTATCTGGTACAATCCAAACCTAAGTTATGAGGGTTCAAACAAACGACGAAGCGCTTCGAGAAAAGGTAGGTGCGCTTCGCTTAACTCGTCTTGGCGGGGGCACTACCGTGCCCCCAGATGTATAAGTGAATTTGTGAAAGTAAATTAATTATTCAAAAACATAACGATGCTTAGCGAGCTGAAGTAAACAAAACAGTACAACGCAAAATCTTGAGCGACACTACATTCTTTCAAATAAGTAAATATATATTTATATAACCCTGACGGTCATTTACCTCCTTTGCCTCTGCCAAAAGCAAAAGCCACTCGAAAACGTCAGGGAATCGTATATTCGACCATCGATAGAAATTCACTTGCACGGGCGAATTCGGACGAATAAAATTTTACCGAAATTGAATCGGCCGGTCGGTCCAGTAGACCGTAAAATTGGTCGGCACGGTCAACGTTGGGTTATACGGTATCTTTCTTCGGTGTTTGGCCAAATTATGTGTACGAGTATATGTTGGGTGTCGCTTTCAGGCTTCTGAATTATACATGGGCCGAGGCGACCTGTGATTTAGTGCGCAAGGTTCCGGCTTATACTCGCGACGCTTATGCGATATATCCGTTTGGCTGTACATATTTATGGGCATTGAATGTGTTTTGGGCAAACAGTTTTGGAACTACTCCTTGAATACATAAATGTAATACATTGATAGTTAAAATTTTTACTTCACTTTTGGTTACAAAATATAATGCTTTCTGATTTTATCTTCAAAACCAAAGTTGGGTTTTCCTGAACAGCTTTTACTCTGGGACCTACTATAAAAAAAAATTCAAAGATGGTGAGATTTATTAAATAATAATTCTGTCATAAATCGCCAATGAGAACATCATACTTAGACCCCTCTCAATATTTAAGCAATGTTATATAAAAAAAAACTAAAACACACTAACGTCAGCAGATTTTCCTACAACATAGACAACTAACAAATGATACGACACAAAAAAAGACATTAAAGAAACGCCCATTCAACTACCAGAAGTCGAAATAAAGTCGGCCTGAATGCATTCAGTATTTCGATCTTCACCCCCTGTCAAATTAACTACCACTAGGTATTGGTTCTTTTCACTTCACCCTCAGTGGTCTTTTCAATAGCTATTTGGCATTCGTTGGGGATATTTGTATAGTATTTCCATGGGTAAAGGAAAACGTTTGAGCTTAAGGAAGTAGCAATTTACGAATCTAAATATAGTTCTGATGAGTAATCGGAATTGTGAATAGGTTCTTTGTATGTGAATACTAGATTTATGTGTAGGGTGGCATATCGGTTTTCATTGGAAGTAAATAACTAAGTTCTTTTGTTAGAGAATCAATTTGTTATATTAGTAACATTATATTACTGATGATCTTTATCAAGGCTGGCCAATAAATTTTCCAGGAGAGCAAAATTTCTTAGACTCTTGCGGCGCCGGTCCACCACTACTACTATATTCATAAGATAATTTCTACACAAAAAGACTGAAAATGAAATAACATCATTATTTTTATTTAATGTGAGCTGTGAAGAGGTATTCCTGATAGTAATTTGTCTATATTTGGTTTTAAATCTGAGAGTACATCGTACATTCAAATCAGATGTGTGTTTTGCAGTGAGAGATGTGCGATATTTATCGGTTGCCCTCAGAATAGCATGTTTTCGTTTCAACCGACTAATCAAATGGAAGCGGTGCTCTCCAGTTATTATGTATCATCAGCTATTAGCGGTACCACCGCACGACTGACCGAAGTGCTGGCGGGCAAATTCAAATGCCTTGGCGCACCACTTCCTGGCCCGCGGGCCTGGGTTTGGCCGGCCCTGATCTATATCTTATATCAGCTGATTATTAAAAGTATCAAAAGACGATGATGCTAAAAGGAATATATTTGGGACATTCTTAACACATAGCCATCTGATCCTAAAGAAAGCAGAGCTTATACTATGGACACCATATAACTGATAAAATACATACAGCGTTATTTATTTAGTATACCAGAGAACCGATAGACTACTTGCATGATTTGGTGACCGTAGCTACAGTAAATGATACAGTTTTGTCGAAAAATAACATAACATAAAACTCTTTGCGGTAACTGGTGATACTGAATAAACTAGTTTATTGAATATGACAGACTCAGAACAAATGGACATGTTTATGCAAATGGAGATCGAAGCCTGTGGCCTGAAGCGTATGACAACCTGTGGCGTGGCAGCCACCAAGGCTCCAGGCCAACCAAACGGCATAATATTAATGAAATCCAAAATCACAAAGTACTATGATACCAAATAATAAAATTCCCGATATGTGGTAATCAAATATTGAAGTATCAAATGATGTCAACTTAAGGAACGATGATAGGTAAACTAAACCGCTATGCGTAAATAAACACTTATCTTCTTTTTAATCTCAGTTCCGACCTCAGGTAAGAGCCCTTAAAAAGGACAGTGACAAACCCTCGTTCTAATTTTTTCATCACTTCCCGTATCTAAAGAATTTATCAATTGATCCGAAATGCAAAAACATGTCCAACGCAATAGATTTATCTTCCGAATACGTGATCTTGTAAAAGCATTTCGTGATTATTTGGGATTTGTGGCGCAGGGAAAAATACAATTTTACAAAGGCTTCTGCTAACAGATGTGCACAGATTTGCATTACTGAATTAATTATATCGTATAGTAAATAATAGGTACCAACTTACTTACTAAGTACTCTTAATGAAAAGTTACTTTAAAATAACAGTACCAAAATTAATTTACCAGCAAAGTTGAAGCTGTTGCCAAAAATTAGCTTAAAAACCAAGTGGAGCGAACTTCCTAAGCTTTTCACACGAAAACGATAGTGAGACGAGCTTTTAAGCTAAAATTATTAAGCTCAACTTGCACCGACGTTATATACCTACTTACTAGTTTCGAGTAAGCTTTTGATAAATCCTTGATAGCAAGAAATTGAATTTGATGTTTTAGAGAAACCAAATTTTCACTATCGTGAAGGTATTCAGTACTTTTATCGCTTCGGTGGTTACTTCACTAAATTTGTCCTAAATAATTGAGCACTCATTGGCCAAATCAAAATAAATGGCTTTGACATGGTGGTCGAGTGATCCTAATCCTAACTAATATTATACTTAAATGCGATAGTGAGTTTGTTTGTTTGTTACCTTTTCACGCTTAAACCGCTGAACCGGTCGCGATTAAATTTGATATGCAAATAGCCTATGGTACAGAGAAGAACATAGGCTACTTTTTATCCCGGGAAAACATAAGATCCCTGGGGAACGCGGGTGAAACCGCGGGGCGGAAGCTAGTATATGTAATATTTAGTTCCGTTTATTTAAAAAGTTAATCTTGAATCCGTTGGTAAGAATAACTCTTGGATATAAGACGCTCTCTGGCTTTAGCTTTTCTAAAAGCTTATAATTCTCGTGTTTTATCGATCTTTAGATTTAAAAATAGCTTACCGTGAGACATTCCGAACGTTATTGCACGGTTTTCATATATTGCCGGCTGCAAGATTATGCCTCAAAAATATGCAGTATTAGAAAATTACATTATGGCCTTACCTTAAAAATCTCCTTATAAAAGTCATTACAAACAATCATGATCTAATGTAAGTTTTAAAATGTAAAACCAGAGAATGTGCTAGGAAAAATAAAAGCAGAAATAATAAATTAGTAGACGATAAAACAAAATTTATGGTAACTCACAAAGACTCAATAGCAGAAGAGCTACATTCATATGAGCAAATAACACGAAAAACAGAACGGACCCAAATAACAATAACACAACCGTAGAAGCATTCAGCAAAACGAGTAGTGACAACGCCCCCCACTAATTCCCGACTAAAAGGGGAGTAGTTTCGGATGGGGGGGTACGATAACAAATAGTTTTTACAAGGAAAAAGCTAATAGATAGTGACTTGGTTGCACTACAATATAGATTATTGTTTGGAGTTGTGTTTACGGAACTAAGGATGCAGAAGAAATTGTGATAGCCTTTAAAAACATTTGAGTTCATTTACGGCAAACGAAAATAATGTTAAAATGTATACTATTAATTACTATTGTATGTTACACTTCTGGTAATTTACCTTTTTGTAGAACAAACTTACTTCTAGTAATAAAGATTGAACGTGAATGTAATTCTTTTGCTGTAGGCCCACAATTGAATATAATTAATAATGAGTTGTATTATTTAATTGTGTCACACATTGATATAGAGTCTATTATAATTTTTATCAGTACTTATCCAAGTTTGCTCCAAATTAAAACAAATCCTAAACATACATTTTCCTTAAAGCACAAAGGTCAATACCACAGTGTTGTGTATTAGCGAGATATTTTATTTAACTCGTGCTCTGCTCTCAGATAAATGAACTGGTTTTGTACGGCTACTGGGTAGGAAATTGATATTTCACTCGTATCGCCTCGGCTGCTCTGTGGAAATCCATCTATGTGATAGATGTATAGAACGCTGCCGTATACATATTTATTTATTCTTTTCGCCGAGCGGGCGATCTTTTTTCGACCTTACAGGCGTAGACTGAGATAAAACTGGATTTCTTACATTTGTAACGAATGAGAGATTTCAATTTATTTGATTAGTAAGTTTTGGACTAAGCTGTTTTGGGAATAATGAAATGTCTTTTAGTCGATGCTTTGCTTAGCTTGAAATGATTAATTTGTGATATATTTTCAATGTCAATGGAGTTTTGGAATATGTCATGTCGAGAGTTAAGTTAATAATCTTTTTATCAAATATAATTAGTAAAATCCCAAGGTTTCAGTTTATAGGATGTACTTGCAAATATATTTTATACATTTAGGGTAACAAAAATAAATAGATAATTTTCAAATATTATTAATAAAGATAAATTCTGTATAAACGGGAGACAACACGGCAACAGTTTTGTTACCTCGCCGTCTGTTGGTGTAAGGGATCCTAAACTAATAGTTGCTTAGGATCTCAACTTGATCCCGGCTTTGCTATCCTGTGCGTCCTCCTGATCAGTGAATTGAGGAAACCGTATTACAATACTTGACAGTGTTGCTAGGAAAATGCTCTAAGTTGCTAACAGGTTTATATTCTTCGCAAAACATGTTCAATTAGAAGTTTTTAAATACAAAAACTTTACGTTTTTAATAATCGAGTTCTTTATCCTAAATCGAGTTGCTTATTCAATAATGCGGCTATTATTGGAAAATTCTTTCGTACCGAATGCCTTTCAAAAGAGCCGGAGTCTTATGGAAAAGTAAATTTAAATATTAAGTAATGAACGGAACAAATAAATGAACCGCCCTCGAGAATTCCTTTCATGAACTCCTTTTAGGGCTCCAAGAGTTTTAACGAGTCGCCATTGAAGCGCTCCAAATTCTAATAAAAAGATCATAAAAACGAATTAACCAAGTCCCGTTCTGGACGAGGTGGAGGGGGGGTTGGAAAAATTTCGGTCACACTTTAATTGTACGCTAAGCCCCACTTATTATTCCATACATCGATGGTGCCGTTTGTTCGGGCAGTTCTCATTGGTTGGAGGAAATGCGTGGACGGTGAAAAATCACGAGAAAAGGAGCCTCTTACATCGTATAAACAAACATCATTTGAATAATACTTGCGTTTATTTTTGATGAATCTCTTTACATTACAAACGAATGGAATATATTACATCATGTAATACGGCTTTCATAATATTATAATGAAATTTGTAGAAAAGTGTAAATGAGTTTACTATCAATAAAATTATATTCTGTGGTTCTAGCTATCACTCTAATGCGTAACAAGCCAAAATACACAGTAATTTTACCAGTAAATAGCTGTAGATAATCTGTTTATCTTTAAGATTAAACCTCACATGACATAAACTGTGGATGTAGTGACATTAACAAAGGAGTTATAGCAATATGATTGCTTTACGATGCTGTAAAAAAGAACACTGTATTTATTGAATATGCCTTTCAAGTAGTTGTTGTAAAACACAAGTTTTATGAGGATTGTTTTGGGTTAACTAGATTTTGATGGTTTCTTACATTATTAAGGCGATTAATTCCGTAGAATAACCGTGGATTCTAGTACCCGCATGGCTGGCCGCTGGAGAATCTGTTGCTAAGCACCTACTGGGGTGTTCCAGCAGCTGCACTCTAGAGCCAATTCTCTTGTAGGCTTTGTGTGCTCCACATTTAGCTAGATCATCACCAGTGTATAAAACATCTAAAAATACACGGAAACATTGAATCTGTAAATTTCTTCTTACCAATTTCCAATTACCAATCCAACCACAAATTAAGATCAAATGAAGACACTATGCAGTTCAATACATAACTCCATATAAAATAAAAAGTTGCTGATTTGACATACCAAACATCCCTATTTAAAAGACAGGAGTCGTTTCGTAAACGCAGAAAACAAAAATCCATCGATTCAAATAGTTTTCCAAAGTCGAAGTTTTTGTTTGTTTATTTATTCCACACGAATGGGCCCGCAACATAGCACAATCAAAACGTTTTCATTTTCGCAACGCAACGCATCGGCGGGTATTCCGGTTCAGACCGCCCGCGCCGGATCTGGGTCAAAATACACCCGCGTCCCGTATTCGCTTAATTGAAAAAGTTAAATCGCCCATTTTCGCGAAATCGTTTCGAATTTTTTTCTCTCTCTCGTCCTTTTATGTGCACTTCAAACGCGACACGTCTCCGAATAGGGACGTTAACAATTTCCATCGAACTATGATTTTAATATTTTTTGTAACTGGTTGAATTTTATTTTTGTTGTCTACGTAGAAAAAAATTACATGTAGCCTTAAAATTAGAGTATCCAAACGACATATTTGTATGGTTTTTACTTTAAGATCAATTGGTATATAGATCAGTGATCATAACAAAAGCAGTTTCATTTTTGAAACTTTGAACAATTATAACTTCAGCAGTTTACTAAATGAAGATATTTAACCTCATTCCTCTCTATTAACCCCAAATCAGAAACGTCAAACTTAACCCAAAAGCAAGTAAATATATCTACTATTAACCGTGCAAGAATACCATTCAATGAAGTCCGTGCTAGTCGACAACTCGCATGTTTATTCAGAACTTACTATAACAAACTTATTTTATGTTTTCAGTGAAAGCATGTGTGCTGGGCTGGCGAATGACGGTCTGGCGGACAAACAAGTCGTAAATTAGACGAGTGTGGACAAGTAAACTGCGCTGATAGATCGACCGATCAATGTAAACAAACAGACAAACAAATGAATATTATAATAATAGTTTTTCATCCGTACTTTTGTGAGAAGTTATTAAGTTATGGGTGATTTACATTTTGGGGTTTGCTGGTCAGAGAAGAAAAAAAGGAGTTAATCTCTCAATTGTTGGAAGCCGTTGGAATCAAGCGGCCCAAGAACAGTCGTAATAGTGGAAATGAATGAGGGAGTTCTATCTAATAAAAAATAATATATTTCTTCTCCTAAATATTAAATTTTAAAACGTAGGAAACAATTATGGAACTCAATGAAATACTTTATTGCAGCCATGTAACCGTTTTTGTTCCGAACCATTTTCCATATAAAATAAAAAGGGAACTTTCCCGCCCGGGGCGGAATTCAGAATAACCATTTTAAAAATTCAAATTGATGTAATGAGTTTTTTAACACACAGTGATGATTGATATTAGGGTAATGATATTTATGTTGAAATTCCATTATAATACTTGGAAGTCACAGAAGCTCAGAGTTTTGCGTGGAATTTTGGACCAAACTTGTCATGTCAACAAAAAACAACTCCGGTATAGTACAAATAAATTTGCTTATCGCCAATAAAGAAGGTCACAGGCAAACGTCAATTCGCCTCGAAACCTTCTTAGATCGAATTGTCTGCAAACCATTCTGCCGATACATACACAAAATATATTTGCGTGAGTTGACAACGCAATCTTCTTATATTCGAGCTTATCAACGCACAATTCTTCGTCATTCACTTCCAAATTGTATTCGGGTGACAACCCTGGGAGTTTGACGACAGATAAACGGGCCAAACGCTGCGATTTGACGGCCCAAATTGGGACTTTAGTAATGTAATTTGCTTGGACTATTGGCTCCGTGTGGACTAGAAAGCAATTTGTATTCCATTTCACGTCTCGAACCTAAAGCCGCAAATTCAATTCAGTTACTTTTTAGTGGTCGTCAACTTTTCAAGCTAAAGCGAAAGTGGTCCAAACATGAGCGGCTAGCTTTCCAACTATAAAGCAAACACCTAAGAAACTTATTAAAGCAAAACACTAAGCGGAATCGAAAACTGATTCGAGCCAACCTTGATAACCTTGTCCCAATTAAACTTCCAATCAACTCCTTCCAGTAAAGTTGACACGCCAACTGACCAAATAGACGGCCGCCTGTGGCAGTAAGTATGACGGCCCTCAAGTAAAACCGAAGTCGGTCGATCTCTGCCGAGGGCGGCCGAAGTGGGGCCGAGCATCCGCGATCAATACCCCGCCCTGGCACCCGCGCCGCGCGTCAATTCCGGGGGCAAAAGTCACGCTTTCGGGATAGCCGTCGATTTCGGACGGTCAGACCCCGATTGAGTAATACGTGTCTTCGTAACACGGAACGGGGTAACTAAAAGCGCGCTACCAATGTTGAATTTGGAATTTCATAATAAAATTAAATATCGTCTTCCAATTTCAAAATTATAATAATGCAATCTACTTGATTATTATATTTTTATAATTCGAAATAAATTTCATAATGCAGGCTTGGCACTGTCGTAAAAATATAGCAATACAATAAGTATTTATTCTAACAAACATTTCAATTGAAGAAGTTAAAAGCAACACTATTATCTATCTATCTATATAACAACAATTTATTATGATATGTTTACATTACACCGAGTAAACAATCGTTGAGAACTACGGAGGATGTACAGAAATACAGAGATAAAATTGTTGGTCCTTTCTGATAAATAGGTCACGAAAGCGATGTCAAGCGACACCGCCGAGAAACGACCAACATTTCTCAAAGACGTTTTGATACGAATGTACTACAATTTTAGAAACATTAATTTTCATTCACAGCCAGTATTTTTGTGAGTATTATTGAAATGTCGTTTTATTTGACAGACTAACTTAAAACATTCAATTGTCTATAGCATTTTCTTGTTTAAATTCATATTATGTTTATGAAATCATTTTTGGACGTAATTGCTGATTCCTTTATATAAATACCGCAAGTACTTAATATATAAGTCACTTACAGGCAATATAATAATATGCGAAAACACTTAAAGTTTCATAAGAGGTTCATACTGAAATACTTATTAGTAATATGAATACATTTAGTACTTAGTTCAAAGTACACGAGTAATGTTTACATTTAGAGGTAATGACATGGAATTTTTAAGTAGGCCGAGATAGCTAAGTACAAAATTAAAAAAATATTTAAATCGAAATACTAAAAACGATTAACAGAAATTAGAAATGGCAACACTGAAATTTAAATTGTCAACCAAGACAGATGATCAATAAAAAGTATAAAAGTCATCTCCAAAAAAGAAAACCACAAGCAAAATAATTAATTAAACCTTTTTATAGTGATACGATATCGCTTTCCCGAAAAAAAACAATTAATAATTAAATAAAAGAAAATACCACTCAATCACGTTTCACTATCGCTGATCGACAAGAAATCGATAGTGAGTAATTTTTAACAAGACAGCGTCAACTTTTTTAAAGTAAGACCGTAAGTAGGTCACGGTCGAACCATTCGGAATGAAGGTGCGGAAGAATGAAAAAAGCCGCAATCCGCCTCAGGGCGCGCAGCATCGCGAAATTAAAACATTGCCGAAGGCAAAACTAGAGCATTCACAGAATAAGGACATCATTATCTCGCCATACGAAAAGTCGAAAAAATGTACATCCAAAAAAAAACCGCGTGCTCCCGTTGCTCGTGACATGTGAAAGAAAAATTGGGCATTTCCCGGGACTTTTTTTAATTAGCGAGACAAAGTGTACGCTGCGGAATAAAGGAATGTCTGCGATGTATTTGTTATGTATAAAATGTTGGACATAATTGAAAATAACCATCAGCAAGATTTATATTTAGTCAAGAAATATAATCATCTGCATATTCAAGGCATTATATACCTACTTATTTGCGTTTTACATGACTCGCTTGAATTTTTATGTTAAATGGGCTTACGTTTGGTCATCGACCGACCCCAGGAGGAGTCAAGACGGGGCCGAGGATGCAGCACGCTTGCCCAGAAAAAGCCTATTCACTCTGGCCTTGAAGACATCTAGGTTGTAGGTGTCAGGAAACACAGACCTCGGAAGTGAGTTCCACTCCTTCGCTGTTCGTATGAGGAACGATGAAGCAAAGCGTTGTGTCCGTACAAGCGGGATGTCAACAACGTATGGATGGAAGTTCTCCCGACGTCTTGTGGTATTTTTAGGTTCCCACTTATATTTGTTATCAAGAAACGTAGTAAACATGAAGACAGTTGATATCTATATATATATTTACAGATTAAAACCGCTAAGTCTAGCCTAAATATTATACGAGGTAAACTTTAAAGTTTTGTTAATGGCTCAGTTAAATCCACAGTTAATCCGCTATTATATCCGACTAAGTATGATATTAAACAAAAGTTTAACTGTTAATATTGTAGTGCTTGTTATGTGAACCATGATCAAAGTTTGAAGTTATATTTTCAACTAGCTTTCGCCCCGCGGTTTCACCAATGATCTTATGTTTTCCCGGGATAAAAAGTAGCCTAAGTCCTTCTCCATACCATAGGCTATCTGCATACGAAATTTCATCGCGATCGGTTCAGTGGTTTAAGCGTGAAAAGGTAACAAACAAACAAACAAACAAACTCACTTTCGCATTTATAATATTATTAAAGTTAGGATTAGGATGTCTTACTAAATAGTTTGTTAATAGTGATGTGATACAAAGTTTCAAGATACTTTTAAGAATATTCTGGAGTAAAGTTTTACATTCTCAAATCCTTTATTGCAGTAGTTTTTGTGCGGCTACTACGTAAAATAATTGCAATCATTTCCAATTAGAAACCGGTTAAATATAGCGGTTTTGTGGTAACTTTTTTACATTTTGATAACTGCAAATGCAAACAGTGCCTTCATTGCAATTTTTGGGCAATTTAATTTTTCTATCAATTTAGAAGTTATTTCAATTTGAAATGGATTTCAAGTTACCTTATCTACGTACAGATGAGCAGCAACAAAATATGTAAATAATAAATGAAATGAAATAATTTGTTCATTCAAATAGGCCTTCACGGGCACTTGTGAATAGTCAGACTCTAACGCACGGTTCGGAATATAATAGTGATAACAAATTCTTAACACGAGATTATTATAAACTAATTAGACTTTTGGTGCCAATGGGTAAAGTTTATAAAGTTTTATATTGTCGTAAAAGCTAATTAAAATGTACAATTTTCCATCGCCAAATGTATAGTCGTTTGGCGACTAGCCTATCAAGACGTTTGGTGCATTCGATTAACAAATATGCAGTAAAAAAGTTAAGCGATTTACGAAAATCGCTCATGAGTTTCAAAAAGGAACGCGGTCGTAAGCGAAGATCGTAAAAAAACCTCTAGCAGCAAACCATTCGTTTGCTTTGCCCACTCTACGCGACCGAATCCACGATCAGAAGTTTGTTGGAAATGTTCATAAAAAACACTGTTAACCCTAACGCTGCAGTAGTAAAAATCGGTGTACAAAATCCGCACCCGGTTAAGGCGATGTAACGAAATTCTCTCGGCGCATGCATCGTAAATTTACGGTACACAGGAGGGCAAGTTGTGTACTTTAGTGTGGTGAGCTTTTACGCTGGGGTGAAGTAATGAGCTGTAACCGTAAGTGAATAAAATAAAATATATTATTTTACTGTAAATATATGAGTCTATGCCCGTAAAAATTAATAACGAAAACGGTATTTTAACCACAAAACATAGTGTGATACAGATAGGTTTAGTTACTTGGCACGTCCTTGAGACTTAACTAGTGCTACAGTCGCTTATTTGATTTTATTATATTTTAATATTCAGGAATGGTTATTCGTATTCATCGCGATCGTAAACTACCCATGCTAGTAGGTACCTAGATATGATTTTCATTTCATAGACATTTATATTTTATAATACCGTAAATCTAGACTAGTATAGGTTCAAGGTTTAAAATTTTGATGTTAAAATCGAACTATCACTATAAAATTGTTGTAGTAAAACAATAAAGCTTATCGTAAAATAAAATTTGATTTTCATTATACATTTATAGCTTGGTAATAAAATTGTTATGCAATTTTATATGATGATTCAAATACAGATTTTTACATACAGAAGACTCTTTGTTTTTCGTAATTTAATTAATTAATAGAGAAGTAAATCTAGATTTATGCCAGATACATCCTCGGCTTTGTCATAACACTTTCTTGGGTAAGTCAATGGCCAAAATTTAATCTATTTTCGATTCTATTCACGTGTATTTTTTTTCATATGATATGATAAAATGACGCAGTTTTAAAACCAAACTCTGCAGCGTATAACTTGGACCAAACATTTTGTACAACATCCGAGCACACTATTGATTCACAGTATCCATGTTACGGCATTATTGCAATTAGTCACTTTTTCGCAATTTATGAGATGTATTCTGATAGGTACATAGTTTAATTAAATTTAATTATTTTTTATTGATTTGTTATAACACAAAGAAAATTGGAGGGATGGAATGATTTTTATTTAAATTTAAAACTAAAACTATTTTTTTTTTACAAAGAAACTTTACTAAAGATAGGTTTTTTTTTACCACAATGGACATTAGTAGATAAGTGGTAATGTGGCCAAAACCTAAACACGGGAAATCCTGGAACATGGCTCTTAAGTTACTTATATGTATATTCTTATTTATCAAATACATTTCTTATGTCATTTTATCTTATACTAGCATCCGCCCCGCGGTTTCACCCGAGTTCTCCAGGGACCTTATGTTTGCCCGGGATAAAAAGTACTCTATATGTTATTCCAGGGTATAATCTGTCTATGTACCAAGTTTCAATCAAATCCATTCAACCGTTTATGCGGGATTAAGTCACAAACATACAAACTTTTATATTCATAATATTAGTAGGATTACGACTGAGGCAAAAAATGTGAGGGCTATTTTTTAAGCTATTGTATAGCTTTTATCTCGGCGACCGAATCAAGAAATTTCGTAACGAAAAAAACTGCCTAAATAAAAATTTAATAAATAATTATAATTGCATAACATTATAAAAAATGCTATGCAATAGCTTTACCGCGGCCGCGGCAGTCCCCGAGTGCCACACGTATTTATATTAACTTTTTTTTTGTAACTTTACGTAATGTTTAATGAGAAATTATTTATCACCAAGTAAAATAATGTTAAAGTAAAATAATTTTACTTTAAAATAACTAACATTTACTTAGTTAGACTAAAGCTAAACCCACCGCATGGTTGTATGTCACTTCAGCTTCATACTCTTAAAGCGAGCCAAGTGTACCGCGAGTGTGCTTACGTACTTGTAACTTGATATCGGACGCTGTAAGCTTTGCTAAAGTGAGGTGGCAAAATTGTGTGTTTGGAGGAAGACACCCACTTACAGCATTGTTATGAGTGTGACCTGCTTTATGTTTCTTGATATGTATTTTTTTCGGAGTATGGATCTACGCAGTCGAAGACGCTGATAACTTTGTAGTAATGACGGATTCTACAATGAGCTTGATCTTTCGGTGAAGGAAAACATCGTGAGGAAACCATAGCTCAGTGATAGAGTACTTTGTAGTATCCACCTTGCTGGCTACCACCCTCAAGTTGAAAGTCTGTCGCTAAGTAACTACCGGTGTGTTCCGGCCGCTGACCTGGAGAGCCAGTTTCCTTCTAGGCTTAGTGTGGTTACCACTTTCGGCTATATCATCACTTACAGTGGAGAGATTGTGGTCAAACAGAAGAGAACAGTTAAAAAAAAGTTAAATGGGCAGAGGATAAGCGTCATACATCCTCAACATTATTCTTAGTTCTTACGGATAAATAAAAGTATTATTCCTTGCAAGAAACTGAAAGGTAGGAGCGGAACTAGCTTCGAGCGTCTGTTTCCCGACTCCTACAACCTAGGAACTTTCAAGGCTAGAATGAATAGGCTCTATAGGCAAGTGTTTTCAATCTTCCACTTCGTCATCGCCGTTTATGGGTTAGAAAAAAACGATGGAGAATGAAAATTTGTCGCAAAATATACGGGCACTAGGTAGGAAAGTAGGTATTATCTCAGTTTTTTTTATTTTTGTAGCAAATATTTTGTCCTACCCTATAAGTTTATGTTGAAGTTCTTGTTTGAATCATGTCATGTGTGATAGTCAATAAACATTGTTTTTTAAACGCAGATATTCTAATCCATATCTATAAACCATTCAAAACAAGAAAAATTACATTAAGCGATTCAAGTAAAATCATAATAAAATTAATACATTCATTAAGCATACGGTACGAGCGAAATACCTATTTAAATTAAGCGAAATATTTATATCCTGTTTAATAACAAGGCCTCCAAGAGCAGCCCTACAAATATTTCCATAGGTCGTGTTTCGCATTATTGCGAGGGAATTCGATATTAATAAAATTAAACACACCCTCCTTACTTATCAATGATATTAAAACGTTGTTTGCGGGCGCTTTTGGCTTTTATTTATCATTTTTTGTTGAATTTAGTAATATAGGTATTATGCTTTATTTTTACTATTTATTTTTTAAATATTAATAAATGTGGTTAACCTTTTTCCTTACGTCATTATTAAAGGAACAACCACACCGAAATTACTTCTTAAATATAATAATCTCTAATTAATTTCATTTATATGTTAATTTTATTTGATAGATATTATACATTATTAATTCATTCATTATTATTTCAAAAAAAATATGAAAAAGTCCATAAATAACTTTTTGTTTCATAAAATTTACGTTAGTTCAACAATATAAAATATCACTTTTTAACAAAAGAAACGATCAAAATACACTTATTAGTCTCATTAACTAAACGACCCCTCATTACTATCTGATGGTTAAACACGCTAATTTAACAATTTGATTTTTTTTACGGTAATTTGTGTGTGTTTTAACGTCATTTAATTTTTTTTGTCTACTTCCAAAATGCGTCAAAAAATCAATTTTAATAAAGGGAGCTTGGGACCGTAAATGTATTAGTAGGTATTTATCATTATAATTATCTATTTTTGGATTGAATGATCATACTTTTTTGAGATGGTTCCATGTAAATTTTACTAAAATAAAATTCTTTTTTAGAATATTAAAAATACAACTATAATTGGTTGTTTAATTTTTTAATATAATATAATGATAATGTTTATGTGAATTGGATATTATTTTTTTAATAAAATACATAAAGATTAAATCTTGTTTTCAGATAAAACGAAAAAGAAAACCGTTTGTATGTATTTTTTCTGTGAAAAGTAATTGAAAAAAAAACCTGGTGTACATATTGCTCGGAGCAGATTATTAATATTTAATTTAAAGGTTTTTCAAAATGGTCGCCTAAACGGGTGGAATGGGGAGTTAATATATGTCATATAAAAAATTACACGAGCCGATTATCTCAAACTTTGGAGTTAATACATTACGGATATAGGTATAAGGGTGTACCTACTAAAACGGGTTTAACAAATTCAATTCCCTAAGGAACTAACCAATTTTGATGAATTTCAGCAGACGGGTAGCTTGGATCACGGAGAGATTTTCATCCCGGGAAGCAATTATATGCAACTATGTTTCATAATACTCATTAATAAAATAAGTTTAAAACTATACGATAACACTTGAGAGCAATAAAAATATTTTTATCTCTCCACATTCATCATTGCGCCATTATTACAATACGGGACACTATAATGGTGCAACAGAATTCAAATTTTCTAGAAAATGTATTTTGTTTTTGAATTTTAATTATTAAAACAAATATTTTAATTACCACCCAAAGGTCACTCTGTATTCAATAAATATTTGGCATTTCCTTCTCTTAATGAGTCTTGAACCATGAAATAACTTAGCATGTTAAAATGAATGCATAATTAAATATAATTAGCACTAATTTATTCATGATTAAACTCATTAAAACATTATCCTGTTAAAAATACCTTAAAACTGTTACAAAAACAAAAACAAGTCTCAAGGTATGGAAAAAAAAATATAATTAATATCAAGTGTCTTAATAGTATGAAATAAAAAAGCATAATTAGAAACTTGGGAATTAATTATTTGATGCTGAATCATTTATGAAAATGGAATTTGTACAGAGTTGTTAAGTTCGTAATTAAAACGTGGCGAGTATTATTATTTTTCAAGAAATTGAACGTTTCGCTTTTTGTATAGTACTAATTTGCTTGCCGTCTTGAAAGAATTTGGTATATTAATAGCTTTATTTTGCTATACAAATAGCCACATATTAGTTTCGTAAAAAATACCGTGTAATGTAATGTAATAAGTAATTTAATGTTTTTTTCCCTAAGTAGTACAACTTTTTTGTATAACAAAAATATTTAAATGAAATATAGATACTTACTACATAAATAGAATATAAATAAGTATGTAGCCATTATAATAAAAAAGCCACAAAAACTGACACTAGTTTGTGTCATCATTTAAATAATTACAAATTTTAACGATTTTATTATTTAGCACATAAAATTTCCGTGAATTAAATTAAATATTCTTAATTTAAATGAAATGAAAAGTCTTTCAGAAGATTAAATCACATTGTCCTACAGTGTACGAAGTGGCATGCGTACAAATTGATTTCGGCTGTAAGTGGCGACTTATCCCGACTATTCCCGAAGCGTCGGTGCGTAACACGTGATCAGTTGAACGTGCACTAACAGTTAATATTAACTGCCATTTAGATTAACGTACGGTTAACAGCACCCACTAATGGTCTGGCTTAATTGAATGAGATACGAGGCTAGCAATAACTTTCTTTTGTGAGAACCGGATGAATTCAATTTTAATTGTTTTAATATGTGAGGTGAAGTATTTCAAGACTGGGAAGTGGATGGGTGACCAGGAAAATCTGGGTTAAATCTGGATGTTTTAATAATTGAAAATAGTGGTTGGCTTGCTTGGAAGTTCAGAAGTGACTGACTAATCCTACTATTTTAAGAGAGGCAGAGCATAGCGATATGTCGCTAAAAAGAGCAGCTCGACTGGGGAAGTACCTCCACCTAACAAAATACCGCAGCCAAATAACTTATAGTTGTGTTCCTGCGCGTGAGTAAGGCCGCCAGAGCTCATCGGGGAGGGGAGAAGGGTCGGCAACGCGCGAGTGATAGGGGTATCACCAGGGGTGGTGTTGCAAGCGTTCATAGGCTACGGTAACCGCTTACCATCAGGCGGGCCGTATGCTTGTTTGCCGACTATGTTGTATAAAAAAAAACGAATCCTACAAATCCTTCTTCCTACTTCCTACTATCCTAGTAATAATATAAATGCGAATGTTGGGGTGGATGGATGTTTGTTACTCAATCACGCCAGAACGGCTGAACAGATCTGATCTGACAGATGAAATTTGGCACAAAGATAGATTATAGTCTGAAATAGCACATAGATTACTTTTTATCCCGGGAAAACATAAGATTCCTTGGGAACGCGGGCAAAACCGCGGGGCGGATGCGATGATGGCTCAGTGGTAGTGACGTCGGAGCCACGGGAAAGGTCGTACCATCGGATCCAACAATGAGCTTAAGCTTTCGGTGAAGGAAACCATCGTGAGGAAACCATAGCACAGTGGTAGAGTACGTTGAAAATCTATTGCTAAGTACCTACTGGAATTCCGGTAGTTGGACTTGAGAGCGAGTTGCCTTCTAGGCTTTATAAAGGTCGGCAACACATTGGCAATCTCACTGGTATTGCTAATGTCCATAGGCGACGGTAGCCACTTTCCATCAGTTGGACTGCTAGCCTACTTATCAGCCTTCTGACAAATAAAAATTAAAAAATACTTCGCTTAATTAAATTAAGCCGAAATATTTATATTTATGAAATACCGAATGACGTTTCCCAGAAATTACGTTTGGCTGCAGGCTTGAACATGTTTCTGGCAAAAGTAAATAAAATAAGTTAAGTCATCAAATAGGAACTCTGAAAATTGTTAAAAGATAAAACGATACAAATTTAAAACAATGTAAATAACGAACGGTCAAATAAGCTGGTTAAAAATGGCTTATTTATAAATAATACAAAAAGAAAAATAAATTTATCTTAGAAACATATCGATTGAGGAATTCTCAGACAAATCCCCCAAATTCTTGAGAATCGGCGACAGCTGCGCCCTCTTCAGGAAACCACTTAATCCCAACAGAAATAATGGTTAAACCCCTTTCAGATTTGAACCGATAGACGTAAATACCTTATTGGAAAAATTCGCCGAAAATAGACAAATTAAATTGTCTTACTTCACTAGTTCTTAAACAACTTTCCGGCTCTCTGAGTGAAGGAAATTTAATAGATATCCTGTTGTATAAATTAATGAAAGTCAATTTGTTTTTAATTATAATGTAGTTTTAATTGATTTATTAGCTTGAAAGTGGGAATTTAATTTCAACTTTTAAAAAGAAGAAATCAACAAAGGAACAGGACCCTGCGGTAGGAAACGATGCACTAATATCTTCAACGTCGAGTTATGATGGGACTGAAGGTTAGAAGAAAGTGAAGAAGAGAACTGGATCTCAATAATTTTGAACTTAGATATATGAACGTATCCGTTTTAGTTAATATTACATCTCATGCAGTAATTGTATTTCTTAGAAAATACTCGATAAGCAAACATAAAATTGACAAACTTGGATCGGATGTCATAAAATCGCAATGTATATGTTCCAAGCCAATTGTAAAAAGCTTTACAACAATTCCAACCAAAATTATATAGTACTGCAACTCAATATATTATTTACCTTAAAACAGTAGCCCATTTTTCCGAATAAACGCCCAAAACGCTATTTTAATACGAACAACTGTCCGGTTTTATCGCGCCGCTGTTTGAACTAAAAATTTTCGTCCAAATTTCTGTGAAAACAGGAACGCAAGTGTTTCGGTACGTTTTGGACATACGGCGATATGTCGGGTGGTTTTGATAAATGCATGTGGACCCCTACAGACTTTACGCTAAAACTGTACAATTTGTTGGCAATTTTGCGGATAGTTTTATTTAAGTTACTGTACTGTTTGTAAGAAAATATGTTTTTGATATTTATGTAACATGGAAAGATTTGGAGAAAGAAGTAGATATTTTTTATTAGTATTACTTATTCAAATTAAATTCAGTTTATGACTTCTTTCAAGTTTGAATTTATGTTTACTTTTTTTTTTAATAATTTATTTTGTATTTTTTTGTATTTGTATTTTGTATGTATTTTGTATTTGTAAAAAAAAAATCAAAATAAATTATTTAAAAAGAAAGTAAACATAAATTCAAACTTGAAAGAAGTCACAAACTGGAAAATAGCGATCGGCACATTGAATAAATGTCACATAAAACAAATAAGAATCACCGCCGCAATTCGAGCGACACTAAAGTAGCAAACAAAGTAATTTGTCATAGAAACGTTCACGTGTTCAAAATGAGAGACAAGCAGACACTCGGTAAGCCGTCACGGCTTTGAAAACAAATTTTGTGCGAAATATTCGCAACATCAGCTCATTACTGGAGTTTAATTATGTCATAGCTGTGACACACAGACGCACCGATTAGATAACATTTGATTCACTGCATTGGTGGTAAATGGGCTGTCTAAAATGTAAGCTAAATTTGGTTACATTTTACAATTAACATGTTCAGGGTTCAGGTACGTATTTGTAAATCGAAAAACAATTTCACATAGACATAAGAATTAAAAAGAAAACCTATTTATTTTCGGGGTTTTAATCGGGTTTTTATCCCGGAAATGTGATTGAAACCGTGGGGCGAAAGCTAGTGAAATATAAATATTTGTGACATAGGTATTCTTAATGAAAAAATAACAACTACCAAAAACTTAAATATAAGTCATTCCAAAATACACAAACATCAACTTGGAGTATGTAAGCGAAGTTGATATAATTTTTTCGATCTCCAACAAGTCTGCAAACATGCTCGTTTGTTCCTAAATCCCTATGTTCGACAAAGAAGGCGCGGCTTGCAATTTGACAAGTTACTGCGTAGGTACTCAGCCACTGTCGGCTTACGATCCCGCCCGGTTTATATTTACCCACGTAATTAGATGTAATCAAAGTTAAGTATTTGTTTATATGTATGGAATAATAATAAAGATAATGGTAACATAATTCATTCATTCATGTCACCACTTTGATGGTAAACCGCATTTGAGGAATTGATTATGCTAAGTCCATATGCTAAGACCACAGTAGGACAAAGAAATGGTATGTTATTTTATTTTGCACGGTGGTAAGGTAGGTAGGTACTTTGACTGGCTACCACCCTCAAGTTGAAAATCTGTCACCAACACCGGTGTGCTCCGGTAGCTGCACCTGAAAGCCAGTTTCTTCTAGGCGAGGCTTAGTCTTACCACCTTCGGCCACATCATCACTTACCGTGACGATGTAAAAAAACTGGCCAAGTACGAGTCGGACTCGCGCACGAAGGGTTCCGTACCATTATCTATAAAAACCGTAAAAATAACGCGTTTGTTGTATGGGAGCCCCACTTAAAAAAATATTTTATTTTGTTTTTAGTATTTGTTGTTATAGCGGCAACAGAAATACATAATTAGTGAAAATTTCAACTGTCTAGCTGTCGCGGTTCTTGAGATGTAGCCTGGTGACAGACAGACGGACGGACAGATAGCAAAGTCTTAGTAATAGGGTCCCATTTTTACCCTTTGTGTATGGAAAAATGTACGTAACTCGAAAACACGAGAAGCATTTGAAAAGGTAAAAACATCTATGAGGCATGTTAAAAAAAGGTTAAACTTTCGGACACAATTCCAAAACAACCACGTGATGTTTGTCACCAGAAAACATATGTTAACAGAATCCTTCAACAAAAACCTTTCACCCGGTTTAAAGACGAAGATCCATTTAAAGTATTCAGCTCGTGTCGAGCCATTAGTCTTGATCAATGCTCAGAACGACAATGGCTCAGATTTAGACGGCTCTTATTCTAACTCAATGCGCAGTACATTTATTTACTTAACTCTGTTGTGCTTGTTCAACAATGGTGCAACGTTTTGTGAAAGTGAACCGTTTGTGTCTAATGTCGAATAATGATATGGTTAAAATTATTTCAACATATATATTTTTTTTTTATGCAAATAATATTGAATATATATATTTTACTTTGTTTAAGCTTGTATTTTGACCACAAACGGAAACACACCGGTGGGAGTTTGGGAATAGATTTTCAACTTGAGGGTGAGGCCAATCTAGCCGTATGACGTAGATAAGCATCTAAGTTAGCACGGTGACATACCTACTAATAAATAACCAAAACGTTTCTGCTTGTTATTCCCGCGCGTCTTTGTCCACATACCTTAAACCCTCAATACCTTCCCAAGTCCTCAGCGTCGTTGCATCACTAATAAGTTAAGGTACGTCTTAAGAAGTGTCCACATTTGTTACTGTCACCGGGTTTGGTTCGGTTATCATTTTTTGTCGGTCGCGTCGGTTTCAGCGCTTTATACGGATTACTTTCGATCTTTACATAACTTACTTACTTATATGGCGTAGGTTTGTCATGCAATTAAGGTTTTGTTTCGTGAGGTTTATGGGTAACCCTTTTTGTGAGATTTATTGTGCAATGGCCTTCGCATTGCACGTTCAAAAAAGTTTATATTATCAATTAATTGTTCAATCACATGCAGCGGTTAATTATTTATGATTAAAAAACCAAAAGTCATCTAAAAACGCAATAAAAGTTTTTATTCTATTGTCATCTCAACAAAACTCCGGCCATTTTGTTTTCAAAATTCAAATCCCTGATCGCTCTATGTTTCTGTGTGAATGCATCTTAGAATTAGCCTAACGACGACGTTGATTGGCAGGCCAGGCGTCGCCTCGGCTAATCTCTAGTGTCACAGAGTGGAGATTACTGCGCTATACCCTACCCTTGCGATCGCGTCATGTGCCCATTTGTACAAGACCTACCTTGCCGCTTGCACATCCATAGAACATCGAAGGTAAAGATACGCCAAAGTATTTCAAAAATATACACAGTTCTATATGAACATTAGGATACGTAATTATGTGGTTGGTGCAGTAATTAACTAGGTATATAATTTAAGCTCTTTCTTAAAATAATGTCCCCGAAAATTAATATTGGCGAAACAACGGCCGAATAGATTTAGGTGACTTAACAATTATTATTTAATACTAGCTGGTTTCACCCACATTTCCGAGAAAAAAAGTAGCCCATGTCCATCTGCGTACCAAATTTCATTCAGATCAGTTCAGCGGTTTAGGCGTGACAAGGTAACAAATAAACAAACTCACATTCGCATTTGTAATATTAGTTAGGATGAACGAATACCTCCACTGACATATCACAAAACCCTCAGACATATCTACATAATTTAGGTGCAGGGTTGACACGTTCAGTTCCAGAGAGCTCAAAGTTAATTAGTCGGCGGCACACGACGCGGCGCGTGCGTCTGACGCCCTTTACAAGTTCACGTTGTCGGTGATCAGTGTTATCGGTAAATACTTAAGTTTTAGGACTAAGTTAGTTGTTAATTTTGATATTATAAGCTGGCTGACTTTACGACCGCTCCCCGGTTTTATCCAAGTTCCCAGGTATATTTTCTCGGGACAACATGTATCCCTTATCCCTGATATCTTCATCGTGATAGAGTAAGTTTTAAGGCCATGATACGTAGTGACGTCGGATGCCACGGCGAAGGTCGTGGGTTCGAATCCTACAATGAGCTTGACCTTTAGTGAAGGAAAACATCGTGAGGAAACCATAGCACGGTGGTAGTGTACGTTACTTTGTAGTACCCGCCTGGCTGGCTACCACCTTTAAGTTGAAAATCTTTCGCCAAACACCTAACGATGTGTTCGGGCAGCTACACTTGAAAGCCAAATCCTTCTAGGCTTTGTGTGCTTACCACCTTCGGCCACATCATCACTTACCTTAGTGAGATTGTGGTCACACAAATACAAAGGAAAAGAAAAAAATGATTAAAAATAAACATAGATTTTCACATTTATAAATTAAACAAATTACCTATCCTTATTAATTAAACCGTACTCAAATCTAATTACAGTTGTTAACCAATTGCTGTAATAATTTTGACTTTACGCACATTTTACAAAGCACACAACCTACCAAAACTAAACACATATAAACAACCAATATCCGGCGTCGAATATGAGCAGATATTCTGAACTTCCTGTATCCCGTAACGGAAATTAACGAAATCCGAACAATAGTCGTGCTTTCGTATAATGACAACACGTCAAGTAAATTAATGAATCCGCATCGATATTACTTCGTGATACCAAATTTATCGAACGAAGTGAACGAGCGTTTTCACACTCTTGAAATAATAATGAAGTAAATAAATATCTTTATGACGAGGTAAGCTTCACGGGAATCGAACCTAGAACCTTGTTACTGGAAGAATGAAAGTTAGGCTTTATTCATTGTAATTAATTTGGAGTACTTTACAGTTTCATACATCTCCGTCTCGATACGGATATCCCTGGTGACAGAACGACTTACATTAGAAAAAAATACAGATTGAGCTACCCCTGTACCTTCTACATAATATTACCACAGCGTAAAAAACATACAGTGGTCTATCGCGTTTGAAGTCACGCAAACGCGTCGTCATTAATGCATTGTGTCCCAAGCGAGTGTATGGCAGCTTGGGCTCGCTACCGCCCCTCTCTCACCCTGCAAGCCCCGCACGATTGCTCTATCTAGACGTGTCCGTTAGCCGACTGTAAGAGTTACATAGACTGTGATATTACTGGAAACAACTATTTTAAAATTTTAACCATTATTAATTTAAATTCAAATTTAATAAATTTAAAAAGTATACGTATGCCAAAAACTATATTTCTCACAAAAAAATAATAAAATTAAATATGACATAAATGACTCTATAATTCGAATATAATATTACCTTCTGTAGTTTTTGGAATGAAAGTCGTACTAGTCACCCAGGATACGCAAAACATTTATATAGCCAGATAATCTAAAAACTATATTAAAATATAACCTTGCTGTATTCCTCACCGTTTCTTCTCAGATGAAGACCGACTTCCGAACCGGTGGAAACATTAGTAGCTTCAAGCTTCATAAACGACTTTGACTTTGAAGCAATCACGTCAATTTGGTAGTTCATACAAATACCTAGAGTATTGGATCATTTGTCGTCTCGTTTACACTTACTCTTTACACATAAACGTTTTACGATTAAGTCGTCTCAACGCAAATAATACATAAAGAAAAACAATTTTCCCTCCAAAATGGTTTTTGGATATCAAACACGGAGTCTGTTGACGACAACGGTAAAACGTTAAATGTTGCTTTGGTCTAAATATAGAATAAATAACTATGTCGGTGAGTTCTACTAATCCTACTTCTTAGTTTGTGAGGATGGATGTTAGGTGAAGGATGTTTGTTACTCTTTCACGCAAAAACTACTATAAACGGATTTGGATGAAAGGCACACAGATAGGATTAACATATATGATACTTTTTATCCCAGGAAAACATAAGATCCCTCGGGAACTCGGGTGAAACCGCGGGTCGGAAGCTTGTACTTTATTATACTCATGAAACATTGTCAATATTGAGCCAGAAAGGAAATTCCAAAACTTGCTTGACTTAACTTTATTAACTTAATTTTGTTAATTTTACGTAGCAATTTAGGTAGTTATTACTGAAAAACTAACTTAAAACGACTTACAATTTGAATCACGAAATAGATTCCAGTTCTCGCCAACAGATGGCGCTACCAGTTAACCCGCTCACTGCAGCGGCGGCGCACGCGTGACCAATCCGCTCGATCCATTATAATTCATATTATTTTTTGTTCCCCCTCAACCCAATTCCATTCTTATAGCCGACTATAATCGTCAAAGAAGCCGTTTGGTTACGAACTGAGGATGTTAAGATGTTTCTTCTGTGTATCGTTGAGAAAAAACCGTTTTACAGCTACTTTAGCCGGCTTTCAAATGATTTTATTGTAATAGGGTTTTTGTGAGAATTGAACTCTGTTCGGTGTTAAGATTAGTTATTGATTGGGTTGTAATAAAATTATATAATTGGATCGATTGTATCTATTTTAGAATGAGAAATCTAATAAATCATTGCTTGTGATAGATTCAACACCTCTGAACACTTAGCAAAAGTGTTCTCATCATCATCCCTATTATTTGGGGTTGATGTACAACGTATTATTTTCCATCCGTCATATCTGCATTTACTCTTTTGTTACACATCTGCTTTCATATTAATAATTCTTTTTCTTTTAATGCCATGGCTTCAATTCTCCTGATCTAAATAAGTATCTAATTCAAAATAAAAATTAACTCATTTTTAATATTAACAGTGCTTCGAGATCCATACCAGCATTATAAAAGTCACCAAAATCCATTAATCCAAATTCTTTTTCATCGTTACGACTCCGTATTACTTAAAAACTAATCCATATAATAATCCAATCAAGTATAAAAGCTCTAATGCGTCTTTAAGAATGCATTTCCTTATAATATCATCAATCAAGTTTCAAAGCGGGATTAGGATATGATAATGTGTATTATATTATCCATTCAACGCACCTATTGTCGTGGAGAATTGAAAAATAGTTCCAAGCTTATATTACCATTCATGTATTCATTGAAACAGATGTGTGAGGTGAAGGTAGGCTGTATTTGAGAATTTGGAGATAGCTAAAGATAGTATGTACCATTGAATTTATGTCTAGATTGATTGATTTACTGTTTGTAATAAGCCATACCTCAGGAGCTTAAAAATATATATCATTAGTAACGAAAAATACTTTAAGAAACTATCGATGCTTTGAAATAATTTAGTGTGCAGCAATTTAAAAAATTCGACGAATTTTAGGCTCGCAACATTTCGTTTTTTCTTTTTAATTTCGACCCTCGATGCCAGGGTTAATTTTTGTAATCTCTAAATATACAAAAGCATTGTGTAAAAACAATGAGATAAGAAAAATAAATGAATAGCTTTTCAACCCTCAATAATACTAAAACAAGGTATCAAATTTGAAACATCTCAGTCATATTCTCGAGTCTATTACAGTTTATTTGAATTGGAAAATGAAAGGCATATAATAATTCCCAATATATCTACACTAGCACCTGAAATTCCAAAGCAGTCATGCATAATGCTATATTAAAAGCTATATTGTTGCCACTAGCAGCTCAACTCTCAAATGTTATTACGTTAGCATTATTAACTGTTATCGGGCTGATTGATGCGTAACCCAATTTCAGTGGGATACAGTCAGATGGCACCCACATGTTTCCAACTGGTGTATTTAGTTGTAACTAGACTTTGAACATGGTTATGTTTGGTTAAAATATTAAATTATTCAAGCCAAATATAGAAGCTTATAATTTAGAAAACGTCACTCTCACAAAATCATTTTGACTCAGAGTATATGTACAAATAAGAAAGAAAATGGATCATACGTTGCAATGATCAATAATTTAATTGAAGTTCTAAATTTAAACTATTTGTAGAAAGCTTTTTTATTCTAAATGACCGCTGAAAAAAAATTGACACTACATTTCTCACGTCAATCGTCACGTAATAAAAAATCACAGGATATCAAATCAAACATTAGAAACACGCAAGTAATAATTACTTATATTAAAAATTCTACAGAGTAAAAAAAAATAGTCAAGGGACATCACAAAAACTACCCTTACAGCTTTATAAGTAGATGTAGATCGCTTTACTTATTTAATATCGGTTATCAGTAGCACATAGATTTCATACAATAATTAATTAGTGAATGTGTGAATATACGGTGCTTTAATGAATTTTCAAGGTAACCAAGGATAAACCTTACAGTAAAATGTACGAAACGTTATGATAATGTTACATATTATATTAAGAAGTTATGATTGATGTAAATACGGTTTCAAACAATAACAATATGATGCTATTTGGCTTAATGAAGGCTTTCCTTTTGAGCAAAGAGTAAAGAAAGCAAGATAAGATTAAAGAAAACATGAAAAATCACATTTTGTAGCACAATTGTCTTTATAATTTCCACTACTAAAACTTTAAAACGGGAACTAGAATTAAAACCGACTATCCAACGTTGAAATTGCAAAACCTTGTAGTCAATACAGTTAAATTTACGAACATCAATCCGGAATAGGCTCGAAATGCAACCCAGCTAAAAATGGCAGCTACTGGAAAATTTATAACCGATCGTGCAAGAGAGTGGCGCTATAAACTGCAAAAAACACCCATAACTGAGCTTTAGGTCTTTTAAAACCAATTTGTCTCGAGTTTACGATCACAGTTGAAGCATCAAACAATGAGCGAAAGTATTGTTTTTTTTATGCCATTTAAGTTTGATCGTTTACCTAGCCATCATTCTTTTATTGGCCACCATAAAAATTGTTACTTTCCCGAGTCGTTCCGTTTCTCGTATCCCCTCATCCACATCGGATTCGTTCGAGACCTTAATTACGAGACCTATTATTGTACCATTCTAATGTCATAGTGTGTAATTATTAGGAGAATAGTTCGTAGCATATTGTAATAGTGTGGGCAATTAGGGTACAATGTTTTTGTTTCTGATGACATTGTGTTTTCTGGGAAGATACTTGTTTGTTCAACACACGTGGGAGTTCCGCCGTGTTGTCTTTTGAGTGTCGATGCATGTGTCGACCTCGGGTTAAATTAACCGGAAACTTTAAGGGGAAATAGTTAAGATTCCGTGCAAGTCTGTTGCAGTCACACAGAAAGTTAAACATGCCACCCCGATCTACAAGCGATCGTTTAAAATAAATACTTTATAAAAAATCAAAACTCCATTTTACGGAGTAAAATAATTCTAGGTTTTCAATTGCGAGTATTTGCAATTCATAACTTTGAACTCCAATTCTTGCTTTGAAAAACTATTCACATTTTTTATTAAGAATTTTAAATGTTGATTCAAAAAGTTGTTTCAACTTACAAACTTAAAATGTACAAGCCGTTTGTTTAAATAACCTACTTTCGTGTCTTCTATATTTCATTTCTTATAAACCAAAATTAAAAATCTCATTCTTATTACCAGTAGCAGATAATCTAATCGACACAATTTAAAACAGGATAATATCACACAACAAACGCCGTATGACAATGCACTTTCACGACACGATAGAATCAAACAAAAAACAAAACCTGTTCTAGAATGAAGTAAATATATGATTTGAAAAATATAAAAACAAACTTGAAGGAGAATTGTGGAGATGTAAATTAAGTAAAAAACTGAATACAATCGGGCGGGTACTACTATCTTTTGATAGTATAATGGAAGTGGTCGTGCTGGAGATGAAGCTATTCGGATCTCTTGGGTGGTCCCAGTTAGAGTATTTGATCTTTTTTCCATATTATTTGCCATCACTATTTGGTGATTTACGTTTGTTTAACACGAAGGTGTTGGGACAACAAGGGTGTGATTTGTTGGTTCTTTATAGGCTATCGATTTCAATAGTTTCGACAAAAAGCTTGAGGTTAAACTTTTTAGTGTTCTGAATGAGAAAGAAGCAATAAATAAAAGATATGTCCTTACTAATATACTTTATAGTAATGAACATTTTGGTTGCATTAACAAACAAACAAATAATAATTATCGATCTCGATGTTTAAGGAAAATATTGAGCTATTGGAGTAATCCCAGTGAATCATTGTGTACATAATTAGAGAGTTAATATTTATTTATAACATTATTTGGTTTATAAATTACAGGAAACTCTGACCTTATACGTAGGTATGTAACTACTTAGATGGATATCCAAATCATTTCAAGACACAGATTAAAAGGCTCTTTTTAGATGTCCATGATAAATTAACTTCCCTTTAGAAAAACATAGATTACACACCAAAAAATTACTTACGTTACGCACCTAATGAAATTGCTCCGACCAAATTTAATTTTTCCATCACGTTTGTTTACTTAAACAAGCAAATTTGCTTTGAATCAACTTTTATTTAATCCTAGGCTCTATATAAAACCTAGATCATATTATAAATGACTATGTATATTTAACCCAGAATTTATTACAGATAGGTATTTCTAACACAAACTTACAGCGATAAGAAAAAATTGCCTAAAATTTAAAAATCTTTACCAATCAGAAAGTCTCTAAACCTATCAATTAAACCTTAGTCATTTTTAAACTACAATATTTATGAGAAATTCATTCCTTTTTGACACAAAGATCAACATGGATTTTCAACAAACATGTAGCTCCTACATTAACAATTTCGTCGTCAGTTTAATCTTAATTGAACAAATCGTCATCAATTTATTTACCCACCCCACTTCTAGCTAACTCTTGTTCACTTATCTTAACAAAATAAAACAGCTCAATCTGAGCTTTCATTAGTTGCTTATCTTCAACAAATGTTAGGGAAACATTTATAATGAAGTTTTTTGCTTCTGTGTAGTCATTATATGGATTTGTTCTGTCAGGTTCAGTGACTCGAGTTATTATGGGATCGTTGTGATTTCTTAAAACGATTGTGTTCTCAACGTTTACGCGATGTTGATGTACGCGCTTATGTTCTATGGCGGTTGTTTACGATTTGCTGGTTTTGGATCAATTACTACTCTATTATCGGTATTTATTCTATTTGTTTTACTCTACGTAAGATTATGTGATTCATGATTTTTATCGGAATATTTAGTTTCCTTATTTTTTTTAAATTATTTGTTTGGATGGAGGATGATGTGCAGATTGAAGAAACGAATTTTGGTCAGAGAGTAGTCCGAGTCACTGTTTAAAATGCTACTATAACTCAATATGAACTTTTAAAAAATTTTACTCACTGAACGCAATAATTTTCTTCCTGCTAAAATATTTTTTTGGATGCAATTAGCGTTATTAAAAACAACCCCTGAAACCGTTGAAAATTTTGGAAAGCCACATAGCTGTTACACGCGAATAAAACCGCAAGTAACCGCAATGCGAACGAGGCAATTCAACAATATCCACACAACACAACCCTCCACGGGCAAATAGTAACAAACCAAAACACAAACACTTACGTTGATCGAAGAAACAGCGATCCAGACCATTCATAACGTACGAAACCTCATAGTGCACTCAACACACAATTTTTTATTACGTTCACACGCACTTAGTGACGTCACACTCAAAACAAATCACAGCGTATGCGTTCCCACTTCGGTCACTGCACAACGTCAGGGCGGATACTGGTATTGAAACGGCGGTGAGTTTGATGGACGTGTTGCCGAGTCGGAGGTCGGCGCGCGACTGGCGTGCGCGCGGCGCAAGGAGCGCGGGGTGAAGGGTGACCGTGGAGCGGGAGGGGATGCGTGCGTTCGGAATTCACTTCCCACGTGCTCGCCACCCGTCCCTTTCTTACAGGACGGGTTAGCTTTTTAAAAGCACGGCTCGTCGACGCATCGATACCGCCGGGGGCGATGTTTAGCTGTAACCTTGTTTATATGCACTGCAGCTAATAATACGCGCGAATAACACTTCAAGTGCGCGTTTGTTGTGTTTTTTTACAACTCTCTCTTCAAAGTACAATGCGTTTGGTTAAGTGGCGAGTTAGTTTGTGTGTTTGTTTTAATGTTTCCGATACGCTTGTTCCGTTTCCTGTTGATGTTTGTAAGATTATGATGTTGTAAGAAGATCTTTTTATAAATATTTTTTTTCTTATTAATTTATGTAAATGTTGCAAAGTTCAAAGACATTAGTTTAATGATACCATTAGAAACAGACAGGCAATAAAAATTCAATTCGCATTTTGTGGTTCATTAATAATAAAAATCGGGTAGGACTTTTTATAAATAAAAAGTATGAAAAAATTGCACCCGTCTGGCAGTATCGGGTCAAAGACATGTAAAACAATTTATAACGACTAAAAGATAATTTTGATCATAAAAATATTTAAAGTTTCCATTAAACTGAGTAATTTAAAATTGTGTAGATAGTGAAGGGTACGAACGAATGAATAGGGATGTTATTCTTTACTAACAACTTTGGATGAATTGAATATACCCAATTAACTATGTCTACACAATAGGAATTAGTCCTTTTTCTGAATTCAATGTAGGTACCTACCTATCAAACCTAACATTATGTAAAATAATTTAGAGTCTCTAAATCACAACTTAGCTATAGGGTTTTACTTTATAATATACCTACTAAGTCTTTAATTGAAAATTAAATGTAAAAATAAAAAATATATTTAAATATTTCATACATCAGTCGGGCCGGTTGGCGTGGTTGGTAAAATATCCTATCTATCACGCCACAGGTCGTGGGTGCGATTCCCACTCAGGACAAACATTTGTGTGCATGAACATGTCTGTTTGTCCTTTTTCTGGTTGTAATTATCTATATGTATGTATTTACAAAAGAAAAGTAGTATATGTAGTATATCAGTTATCTGGCTTCCATAGTACAAGGTCTGCTTAGTTTGGGGTCAGATGGCCGTGTGTGAGGAATAATGTCCCTGAATATTTATTTTTTATTTATCATCAATTATGAAATTTTGGAATTTATATTATCCGTATCTACATTAAAACAACAAAATCCCTATATCCGCCTAAGCCGATATCTTATCAGTAACAACCCTAGCGAGACATAAAAAAGTTAATGCATTTCTCAAATCTATTTCGGTGGTCGGTCTTATCGGCCATCAGTCATCGTAGGGTTTTTACTACTCTTTACCCAGAGCGATGAGTTAGACACTCGTTGACTAAGTGATGAAATGTTCAAATGATGTTACGCTTGAATGATAGTGGTGAGCTGATTATGTAAAACTAGCTGTTCCCCGCGGTTTCACTCGCAATCCCGAGAAAAAAAAGTAGTCTATGTCCCTCTCCATGCCATAGGCTATCCAAATTTCATCGCGATCGGTTCAGCAGTTTAGGCGTGAAAAGGTAACAAACAAAAAAACTCAAATTCGCATTTATAATAGGTATTAGTTAGGATAGTTAGGGTTCTTTATATCAATAAACGAAATTTTGTGTGTATAGGTATATGAGTGGGTCCCTGGATGGTTTGAAAATACAATTGGACCCGGTAGATGGCGTCGTAATCGAGTTTGGACAGGACAAAAGAAAGAAAGAAAGAAATTATATTTATTTGTGGCCAAATATGTACACCAAAAAATAACAAAAAAAGAGAACAATAAAATAAAATAAAAATTAAAGTTAAAAGGACACACAACAATAATAGGTACAACAATACAACATCTGTCGGGCCTGTTAGTTTTATAAAAATTAGGATTAGGATTAGGAAGTTAGGATAGGATAAGGACGGCTTATTATTATTTGTGGACTAAAAGTTACTCAAAGCATCCTCTATGTTCCGCCTATGGCAGATAGAGTAGGTACAATTAATTAAAAAAATACTTCATTTACTAAAAAAGAAATGATTTAAAAAATATAAATGTTGGAGTGAATAATTCAAAAGTAAACAGCTGGTTCGGTTAGATCGAACCGATTTGATAGTCTACCAGGAATACCATTTATTTTGATATTCAGACTTCCATTTGGAATGATGCAGTCGATTGGAACATACATGATAGTGGCTTATGAAGTCTGTGACAAACACAGCATCAGTACCAGCATCTTGAATAAAATACTGAGAAATTTTACCTGAATATTGAATAATGCGGCCGAGTATGTAGGTGAAATGGAGATATCAAAAAGTTTGTTTAATGAAATATAAATGTTTAAACGTAAAATAAAATATGAATATAATGTAGATATTAAAGAATAAAACCGATTTTTAAAAAACCTCAACCACCCTCTTAATTTTTTTTAACAAAAAATAAGATTGGTGTTATTATTATTCCTCGGTTTACACCCGGAATAAAAATATAAAATTCTTTGTTAATTTTCTAATACGTAGCACAGTCGAAACATGAGCAAAAACTATAATTTTTGATGTGAAATATTTTGAAATATACCATAATATTAACATGTTGCCGGTAATATTAACTCTCCCGCGTGCCTAGCTACCACCCTCAAGTTGAATATCTGTCGGAAAGCACCTACTAGCATGCTCCGGCAGTTGCACTTGAGAGCCAGTTGCCTTCTAGGCTTTATAAAGGTCAGCAACACATTAGCAATCCCAGTGGCATTGTTAGTGTCCATACCATTTACCATCAGATGGACCGCCTGGCTGCTTGTCAGTATTCGAACATAAACAAAAAAGCATTGGAAGACATTAAAAACCCTCTAAAAACATATTATTTTAGTACAAAATGGGAAACAGTGTAGCTTCAATTTCTTCTATAATTATTTCCCTCCAAAACTTATTAACCAAAACTGAACGGAACATAAAACGAGTCGGTGAAAAGGTATACCGATACAAAGTGATGTCTAGTTAACCCTTTAATCACTCGGCGTGAATGTGTCCCCACTGTTTATTTATTAGATTATTCCTAGCAGTAATGTATTTTACACTCTGCTGAGGAATTCTAATGGGTTCAATACTAATGTTCTGTAGTGAGTGAATGGGAAGGCGAGTGAGTGAGTGAGCGGTTTAATTGGTAGCTCGAATCATGTTTCGGTTTTATTTATTCTTTGTTTATTTTAAATTTGGAACTGCAATCGAGCCGTTGGAAAAATAATTAAGGATTATGTGATTTGGGGCTGGATTTTCTTGTCTAACTTAGTTCATTTTCAGTAGGTAACTAAAAAAGCGGCACGTTATGATGGCCGTTTTGACTCGTATATGTGCCAAAAATAGACGAGCATAGGGAGACACAGAGATACCCTCATGTCTAGTTTAGGAGTTTTATTTGGCAGGTATTCATAGTAATTCTATAAGTAGGTAATAGTGGGGAGTAAAAATTCAATAAGTAGGTATTTTATTTTTATTAAGGATAGAATTATTAAATTTTATTAGTTACTTATTATTAAGTCAAAAGTACATTAAAGCCTCCATTCTATCCTAAGTTCACCGAAAAGGAAATAATCGATACTTTTCTATCACTTAACTTGAACATTACTTAGTAACTAAAACTGTTTTTTTATGATAGTTATTCTTAATAACTTGAGACCTAACTTAGTATTATTATGTGTGCCGACTAACAACGTTGTTTAAAGTGAGTTTAAAGTGTCGCAACTTGAACATAACTTTAACTTAACGTGTGCACTTAGCTAAAGCTGGGAATCGTAATAACTTGCAGATCATATAGTGCTAGTGATATATTTTGTTATATTTTTAAATAAATTTTGACAGGTTATTAAGGTCGTGTTTTGGTAGTATCGTAAATTGGTTAAATTCTGGTACATTATTCCTCACACACGGCCATCTGACCGCAAACTAAGCAGAGCTTGTGCTATGGAAGCCAGATAACTGATATACTACATATACTACTTTTCATTTGTAAATACATACATATATAGATAGATAATACCTACACCCAGACTCAAGACAAACAGACATGTTCATGCACACAAATGTCTGTCCTGAGTGGGAATCTTACCAACCACGCCATCCGGCAATTTTAGAAGGTTCTGTAATGGTCGGCAACACAATGGTAACCCTGCAATTGCTAATGTCCAAATGGTAGCTTGGCTACCAACCATGCATCAGATGGAGAAACGCCTTACTTAATATCCTTCTGAAAATAAAAAATAATAACACCCAGACTTAGAACAAACATAATTACAAAAGAATCGAACCCACGACCTGTGGGTGTGGGTACGATAAATAACGAAAATCATTAATTTAAAGCATGATATTTCGGAAAACTGAATCTTTATATCAAAGAAGTATTTGAGACATAGTATATTTATAGGTGGTACCTAACCAAAGACATGTAAGGGAGGTACCCTAAAAAATGTTTATTCTGCGATTTATTAGATAACTTTGTTTGCGTCATGGATATGCTTATCTATCCAAAATTTCACTCGGAGTAAAATAACCATGACAAACAGAAGGATAGACAGACATAACGATATAAGGATTCCTTGTTTGTCTTCGGAACCTTAAAAACTGTAATCTGTGTAGTAACAGAATAATCGAATATGCCTAAAATTTAAACCGTTTAAAGTTATCTCAGAAATAGTTTTCATTGGTTATGCCAATATAATAATATATCATCAGTGACAGAATCCCAACAATACCTAGATATTTATCACAATTTGTAGCTTAATCTAGCGTATCGTGGGCTATATATCAGAAAGGGTCGGAGCACACTGGAGCGTGGCGATACGCGATCGATCCCGTATTACACGAACGGCAGATCGAATGGAATTTTTAATGTATCAGTAAAATATTTGTTGCGTATGAAATTATAATGAAATTTAATTTGTAACAGATTGAAGATTGTATTTTCTAAATCTATATTAAATTTACATTACTATGAAGTTGCTGCGTTATTATGAAGTTATTTGGGTTACTGTTTTCTTATTTACCTATTTGTTATTATATTTTGCGTTTTTTTTTGTATAGCCAAATATGTAAAAAAAATACTTTGCTAATTGCCGATTCTTTTCAGTTAAGCTGACTTCCGAACCGGTGGTAGCTTCAGTAAATTCGACCTTCATAGTTGTACCCTCCTAGGGAATAGTATAACTAGACTGAATAAATGGATTTGACTTAAACTTTGAGAAACTTACCTATCTACATAAAATATTTGATTTATGTATACCTAAGTATATTATGTTTGATAATATTAAGGAAGCCTGTGAATGCTGCTATTGATACAGGTTATATTCTTTCTAAATATATTTTTTGTGATAGCTAACTTCTACAATACAAATAATGCTCTATTTCTAAGAAATCAAAGTTTGAAATTGCTTAACTTTGCACTCTAGTTATTTTTTTATTTTGTAGCCGTTTTTAATTATATTTGGCACTATTTTTGTCTCACAGTTATATCCGCATTCCCAAAGGATTTAATTATTTTCCGGGTTAAAAGTAACATAGGTATAACCTATTTATGGGTTATGTTTCTAGGTTGGTCTATCTTTGTGCAAAATTTCACATAAAACACTTCAACCGTGATTATGTAACAAGCGCACACATACAATTTTGCGTATACCAATAGTAGGTAATTCACACATTATACCTTCCAAAATACAAGAGATAACTATAGTTAAGCTTCACGAAAACGCATGCGTCACACATCACAGGATCTAACCCCACACATTAGTGCAATAAACTTGACAATAACTTAATTCAGAGCAATGTAGGGCGATTCCCCCGTGGTTCCTTACGTCGACGCGGGGATGACAATAGTTTCTAGTACAGTTGAATGTAATTAGAATGGTCGATCGATGGGGTCTGACTGGGTCCTAAACTAACATAACTTTGAGGCATCTTCATTTGTGTCTTGATTTATAGGTAATAAAGATCTATGAAAAAACTGAAGATGAGCTTGAGGGACATAGTTTTGTAATTGTCTTAATCCCATAATTATTGTTTTATAGGAAATTTCTTGAATCAAGTAAAATACCAATTAGATCCATTTTAAATTAAGATTGCATTAAAAAAAAAGTAATTATCAAGTTAGTAAAACTTTTTTTTATTTTTTTCCTACTTCACATCCTGCAATCTCTCATTTTCACCCGCGCCGTCGCGGCGCGCTGACGTCACATGCAAATGTCGCCAACACGTTCAGAATATAAGAAAATGCAACATCAAATTTTTATTTTCCCGCCAGATTTTATTATGCATTTTCGACGTGCCAGTGACAGAAATCTGATTGTATTGCTGCTTGTAAAAATGTTACTTTCTAGGTTTGCGAGGGGACTTATATTCTAAGCGGCGAGAAGGGGGTTGAGTCAGTCGGGAGCTTTATTTATTTTGACACATAGCTGAAGGTGTTAAAATTGAATTTATGGAAGATTACTTTAACATCTTTGAATCCTAACTTCCTAACTACTATTATAAATGCGAATGTGAGTTTGTTTGTTTGTTACCTTTTCACGCCTAAGCCGCTGAACCGATCGCGATGAAATTTGATACGCAGATAGCCTATGGTACGGAGAAGGATATGGGCTACTTTTTTTTATTGGGAACGCGGGTTAAGCCACGGGGGGACAGCTAGTAAAAAATATTTCTTACATGGTGTCAACCCCACCTATACCTACCTGTGTGTTCCGGCACTGTACTTGAGTGCCAGTAAGTACTCTTCAAGACATTTAGGCTTACCAATACAGCACATTAACACTTATATACCATGACATTAGCATAAATCGTCTTACAATAAAGGTAGCCCAACATTATTTCAACCTAAGTTTATACAGTACTAGCTGTCCCCCGCGGTTACACCCGCGTTTTCTAGAAAAAAAATAGCCTATGTCCTTCTCCATACCATAGGGTATCTGCGTACTAAATTTAGTTTAGTTTATTTTAAGTTAGGATAGTTAGGGTTAGGATTAGGATTTTAATACCACAATTTGATTATATATTTATTTACTTACATTAACGCAAGGTCAATAGACTGGACGCGCAAATTACCTGCAAAATAAACAAAAAAACATTTACTTTTATGATTATCACAAGTATAATATTCGAATATGTTAATAATGACTTAAAAATTATATTATATTATTGTTGCTGGTACAAAAAATTGTTCCGGACAGTTTTAAGTAGTCACCACATTTGAGTTCGAGCCTTTCCATAACTGATGAATGGGGAGGAAATACCATACCTGATGGCAAGTGGTTACCGCCGCTTATGTACATTTGCAACTTTTAATGAAGGAGTTATTCCGAGTAGGCAAAAAAATACAATAGATACCTATGTTTCAGTCAAACGAGGGGTGATTGTCTGTTTGATCAGTACATTTTTCGATTTCAGAGTTGGTAGGTTTAAAAAATATGACTTCTGAAAGTACCTATCCTCTATACTGGATGGATATTTCGAGGTGGTATATTTGCAATACCTTCGGTTGATCATACTGAACAAGTTTTACAATGGGACCAACTGAAATCGCGAAAAAATAAACTTTTCATACTAAATAAAGATGCTCGACCAAAATGTATTAAAAAAAAATCGTTAATTCAGGTATACTTCTGTGCTGTAGGGATCTTATCGGAGATAAGTTAAGTAGAGATTCTGGTAACGACCATTTATTAAATTGTACAATGATACACTGATTTAAATATGTATATTGTTCCTTTACAAGTACGTATTTGGTATTACTTACCGACACAGATTACGTAAGGCAAAGAGAAGACATAATTATACAATACATAACATAGATTAAGTAGCATATATAAAACATATGTGCCTATACGGCACACTTCTATACCAGTATAAAGAAATTTAATTTTATAGAATTCACTTCGGGCATTCATAGTCAAGATTTTATTTTTGTGACATACGGATGTGATGTTTAATATATTTTTTCACCTAGCACCTATGCGTCAACATTTCAAATATTAAAGCGAATAAGTTGAGCAATAATAACACTACGCAATAAACGGATTATTTATGAATGGCGCTCTGATAATAAATAATAGTAAATAATGAGCCGACAAGCATGGCGGATGATTGATTACGTTGCAATGTTGCGTTCATTTGTTATGTGATATGAGATTATTATTTTTATTAGATAAGTTAGTACTACTATTGTAGGGTCTATATATAGTAGGGTATAGTATAGGGTAGTGTATTTAGGGTCACTCAAAGTCAAAGCTATTTATTCAGTTTAGACCCTAGAAGGGCACTTCTGAATGTCGAAACTACTGAAGTTACCACCGGTTTTGGAAATTGTCTTCGAGATGAATCGGCAAGAAACTCAGCAAGGTTACATTTTTTTTAGTCTGACAATGTTGGCTTTATTCCATTAAATGTTTAAAATTTTGAATAGCAACATACGCATAAAAATAAAAACAAAATAATTTTAATTTATGATAAATAACACTGTGATACATCCATGTAAAATCAGACTTCGATATCAAAATATTTGTTTACTTTACCAAGCTTCTCTGTAGGTTGATCAATCGTTAGGCTGTTTTTGTTTTAGAGCTCAGTCGTTGAATAGTTACATTAAACCTTTATATCGACATTTGACTTTTAAAGCACTTACATATACTTATACATACATGTTTTACTTAGTTATTTCACCCACATCATTTTAGGCATAATTTATTACTTATTATGTATTAGATACTAGCTTCCGCCTCGCAATTTCACCCGCGTTCCCGAGGATCATATATTTTCGGGATAAAAATAGAAATATATATATCAAACATAAAAAAACACATTTATAATATTAGTTGGATATCCAAAGTGGGTCAAATATAGTTTGCAAAAGACCCACTCGTTCACAATTTCTCCCTTAGGTACTGAAACAAGTTTAGCGATAATTTTAATGACTTTCACTTTGTTAAAGTTGGCAACATCGGAATTAGTTTAAAGCAACTTACTTGTATTTAAGATATTAAATAATCTTAAGACTTGAAGACAGATTTAGGTACGCTCGATAGTCAAATAGATAGGTTTCGAATTTGTTTTATATTGGTTGAACAATAATAAGTTAATGGAGTATTGAGTTTGGTATAGATAGTATGATAAATTTTAACATTGTATGGAATAAAATATATGTTTGTGTGTCTATGGTTTCATCTTTCAGTAAGTGTAGGTCTGTTTAACCACAATATCACTATGGTAAGTGATGAAGAGTGAAGCGCTCGTGGCGTAGCTTGATTAACCCGATCGGCAAAGTTAAGCAACGTCCAGTCTGGCCGGTACCTGGATGTGTGACCGCCTAGTGGTATTTCATCTTAAGCGTTTCCGTGCTTCGGAAGGCACGTAAAGCCGTTGGTCCCGGTTATCACTTAATTGTGATAGTTAAGCTAGTTGGAGACCTCCTAGGTGGCTTGACAACTCCAACAGTAGGTTGACCACTAGCCTACCTCCAACAATCCGCAGTGGACACGCGTGGTGGAGTATTTGCCCATTCCCCTTTCACCCTTATTCGTGAAAGGAGGCCTGTGCTCAGCAGTGGGCAGATATAGGCTGTAATTATTATTAATTATTAAGTGATGATGTGGCCGAAGGTGGTAAGCACACAAAGCCAAGAAGGGATGAAGGAATATCTTTAGAATGGTTCCTTGTGGTCAAAGTTTATATCTACACTAATATGTTTGTAACGAATAAACTCAAAAACTACTGGACCGATTTCAAAAATTCTTTCACCATTACATACATTATCCCTGAGTAACATGGGCTATATTTTATCCTGATCCTCAATTCTACCCCTTTAGGGGATGAATAAAAACTGGTGGTTTTATTCTTTATCTACATCATAATGGATCCCAAAAATGACAGGTTTCTAGGTCCAAAGATTTGGACTGGGCGTCGATGAGTCCGTTAGTAAGTTTTTTTTAATGTATTAATGATACAAATGTGTTATAGGATTTTCTCACTAACTAATTAAAAATAAATATTAAGGGACATTATTCCTCACACACGGCTATCTGACCCCAAACTAAGCAGAGCTTGTACTATGGAAGCCAGATAACTGATATACTATATATACTAATTTTCTTTTGTAAATACATATATTTAAAGATAATTACTCCCAGACTCAGGACAAACAGACATATTCATGCACACAAATGTTTGTCCTGAGTGGGAATCGAACCTAAGACCTGCGGCATGATAATCGTCGGCGTCAAAATTGATCCACAACATATTCACTATTAGAGTAACACTGCTTAAAATAAGTCAAACTGCTAATATTCAAGTATTTACATACCCGAAACTAGCTTTGAACGCAGTTAGAACTATAAATACGACAAATTTAAATATAACTGGAAGGTTGTGCGGTATCTCTAGAACTTTTGAATGACGTTTAGATGGACGTAACACAGCTCAGTAAGCTGTGGCTCAGCTATTTTCATAAGTCGTTATTGAATTTAAATTTGAAATATCTATTATAACATAAAATAAATATGAGCATCAGTTTTAGGAATAGGAAAACCTTTGATCATCCAGTTGATATGGAGGTAAGATTCCCTTTAGAAGACTTTTAAAAAGACATTAGCAATACCAGAGGATCGTGTTGCCTACCTTAATAAAGCCCAGAAGGCAACTGGCTCTCAAGTGCAACAACCCGAACTCACCAGTAAGTATTTGGCGATAGATTTTAAAGACGTAGAATAGAATATAATCGCATATTAAGGTGTTCTTTTTAGAGCTACATGTTTCGTCTTATATGAAGTAGGCATGCAATTATATTAGAGTTACTAACAAGTCTAATAAACTATCATATTTTTTTTTTTAAATTAAAACAAAATAATAATAAATATGTCAACAATTAAAAAAATCATTCAAGCTATAAAAACATTTCTCCCTCAACCACTTATACAGTTTTGTCTTAAATTGTATTAATTTTCATTCTCTTATGTCTTTAGGAATTTTATTAAATGTAGTCAGTTATACGGCCTACTACAAAGTATCCTTCCACCCTTGTTATGGTTTCTTCACCATATTTTCCTTCACCGAAACCTTAAACTCATTGTAACTTTCGTTGTGTGCTTGCTTATTACTTTTGGCCAGATCCTATATCCATAATTCTGTAGCAAAAAAAAAAAAAGACTATTAAAAAACAAAATGCGACATTACAAAATGTTTGTAATTTCAAGTAGTAACAGCGCGCACCATCCTGAAAACTTGGTCGCGACGTGGGAAAATGTATATTTCTTGTACGGATGCAAGTTTGTCTAAGTTGAGAGTTGCACCGAGCGAGTAGCGATTACACAGTGCATGAGAGACAGCGGGAGACTTAGCGAGAATTATAAGAAAAAAAGTCGCTACCTTCTGATAGCGACTTTTTTAATTAAGACTATTTTATATAAGCTTCTTACTTTTAAGTTTTCTTTTTGACGAGTAATTAAAAAAAATAACAAAAATAGAATATTGAAACATTACAACAATGATAAACATTCATGACATAACTTTCTAATAATTTCATTTTTTTTTTACCATGACATAATTATAAGGAATAAAATATGGAAAATTTAATTATGCTAATATCATACTAGTAGTCAGTAACTTAATAAAATAAAATTAAAAATATCTTATAAATCTAATTAAATCCCAAAAAATATTTATTCATAAATAGGGTAATGGCATATCACTGAAATACAATTTTTATTGAATTTTCACATCAAATATACCTTCAATTTGATTAAAAAACCACTGTCACCCCGATTAGGACCTCCGCTATCTTATACCCTATGCTCAGAGCTTACTATCTCTTTTCTCTACAGAACTAGAACGCGTACAGTTGGAAACATTCTGAACCTTTCGTAAAGTTGCTATTGACAAAACAAAAGTTGCACATTTTGAGTGTTTTGGATATGTGTGTAACTTTTATTTTACCGATCGCGTAGCCGAATATCGGTTTTGTTATTTATCTAGAGATTTTACAAGTTATAGCTAAAGTTTATCGTCTGGTCATTAAAGTTAGATAATGTTTTCCGGCAGTTGGACTTAAAAGTCAGTTGCCTTCTAAGTTTTATTTAACTATCACATTGGAAATCCCAATGGTATTGCTAATTTTCAAAGGCGACCGTAGCCACGTACCATCAGGTGGACTGGTTGTCTGTCAGCTTAAAAATCCTTTGAACATTTATTGACATAATCATATTGCTTATGGTGATCAGTAGGTCTCTGACTTTTGGCACACACCCGACACTTAATAGGTACAAGCGAACTAATTTAATGACCTTCTACTAATACTGGAGGGCCAGCCTGTCCGTTACACGTAATAGGTATGTGCAAGACGGATATGTTAGGCGTTTCGTCTGTTTCTTAGGCCAAAATATCAGTAGACTTAACGAGCGTAGCCAGTTCAAATAGGAGTGAAAAGTCGCTGAATCTTGGAGAACGAATCCGGTATATAGTATCCGTCCGTATCCATATAGTATCCGGTCAGTATTTATTAACTTTTAGCAAAGGCTTCTCTTATGTTTGGAAAACTTCGCCATAATGTCCGGCCCTAATATTCAAACGTTCTTTGACACAGTATATGAGGACTATGGAGGAATTTTTGAAAATTCATCCTTTAAGGGGTTAAAACGAACCCCTAGTTCGTGAGAGAAACCGCGGGAGGAAGGCTTTTAAATTCCAAATTGTCTTACTTTAATCAAGAGTCATCGGTTAAACTTAACCTACAATTACTATGTAGTATAGATCCGTAAATATAAAATCGCTGTCTTATACTTATTACGAAGCCTTTTGTTTAGATACGAACACCAATTACAGGCAAATAAAGCACAGGGTATCATGGCTCAGTCACACATAGCGCAAACTTGCGATGTAATCGCATTCGACGGCCGCGGGCTAATCGCGCTTTGAACCCGTTGCGCCGCGTTTGATGTTGCCGCGAGAGAGTGGTCAGAGGAAGCATACTCCAATTGGATGGTTGTCACACCGTTGTGTAGCGGAATATTAATATTTATCAATTTTTTTAACTTAGATTTTGAGCGGCGATGATCCATTTCCATAAATTTAATTTCATCTGGTGACTGGTTTTTTTTTACAATGGCCTAATTAGTGACAAACAGGTTCACTTGATGGTAATGGTGCTTATGGACATTTGCAATACCAAGGGGGTTGCCGATGTGTTGCCGACCTTGGAGAGCTCTTTTTATAATTTTTTTGAAGAACCCCATATCATAGGTCTAAGGAAATACCGTAATGTTAACATTACACAAAATTAATTTATTTCAATGTAAATCCTATTCATCATAAATCTATCGTATAAAAGACAAAAAACACATTCACAGGTATTAATAAAACGGGCTAAATTTAAATCAGAAACCCAAAGGTTTTTCGAACCACAAACCGGTACCTCAACCCTATTTATGCATATTTTATTTCGTCATACATACATGTTACCTACGTCGATGTTTGTGTGATAGGCGGCAATGAGAGCGCACCGTCTATTTTTACACTGTCAGTCTGAATGGGCCCCAAGGTGCATAGGTTTCGTACTCTGACAGACAACTACTTTTTTTTTAAATTAACATCACAGATTCCCGTTGTAGTTCAGACGATGTTTTCGCTAGATACATACTGTTTTATATGATCAATTTGTTCGTCGTGATGATTGTAAGATAGTTCTTCAAAATCTAAGTTAGTAAGTTTGTTTTATGCCTATTTATAACATTTTCTCTTCTGTTTGTGAAACGTTTTCGTTCTTAGTAATCGGAACCAAGACTCCGCTGTCCGTCCGTTTGTCTGTCTGTCCGTCTGTCACTAGGCTGTTTCTCATGAACCGTGATAGTCAGACAGTTGAAATCTTCACAGATAATGTATTTCTGTTGCCGCTATATACACTAAAACTACAAACACTAAAAAACAGAATAAAATAAATATTAAAGGGGGGTTCCGTACAACAAACGAGATATTTTTGCGTTTTTATAGATAACTAGATTCCGCCCGCGGTTTCACCCGCGTTCCCCAGGGATCTTATGTTTTCCCGGGATAAAAAGTAGCCTATGTTCTTCACTGTACCATGGGCTATCTGCATACCAAATTTCATCGCGATCGATTCAGCGGCTTAAGCGTGAAAAGGTAACAAACAAACAAACAAACTCACTTTCGCATTTATAATATTAAGATAGGATGGTACGGAACCCTTTGTTCACGTGTCCGACTCGCACTTGGCCGGTTTTTTTTGTTTACAGTTATTGACATGTTTTAGTGTCATCGATAAAAACCAAAATAATTGGAAAAGCCATAGCGAAGTGTGGCCGGCTCTAACTAGTTTTAAAGACACTTAATATTTATTTAGGATTATATTTGTATTTATATTAAGTACAGGGTGGGTAAAATAAAATCTTTTCAAAACCTAGTAGACTTTGTTATGCTGAACAAATTATTCTTAAATCAGGAAAAAAAATCTTTTTCATACATTTTGATCAAGAAAGATTTATTATTTTAGAACTAAACCTATATTTATTAGTAAGTTTCGAAAATATTAGGTACACATTCTCAAAATATTTAATCTTTAATTGTTTAAAAGTCATTGAGAGCAGGTAAAGACAGTCTATTATTAAAGTGAATGGTTAATAATGCAGTTAGGCTATCGCATTAATTTTTTATTGACTCATTTTACATTTTAGTAGAATACCTATAAAACAATTTTTCTTAAATAAAATACAGTTGATATAATTTGCTTCTCAAGGAAAAAATTCTCAACTTTGTAACTTATTATAATTCAATAGAGTTTTCCAATTCCAACTTTTTGATGTAACTTATTAACAATATTTATAAAGCGTAATGGTATTCCGAAGAGTCTTGCTCAATATATTTTTTTAATAATAGCTACTAGCCCAAATGCCCCACCCTATCGTTTAGAGTGCACGTTTCGCTCATGGATAAGATATTTTCGGGTATTCTTTAATGTCTATTAATATTTATGGGAAACGATAATTAATTAAAATAATCTTATTTGTTAGTGGAGAGTATATTTATGACATCATTTTCGATATTATATTTCTGTGTATATAAACTTTCATGACGTCATTTACATGTTGTTTTGGATTCCGTCAATTTGTGATACTCCATGCTCCGAAATCCTTAAAATTTAAATAAAGCCATACAATAACCAGCTTAACACATTCGATATGAATTTAATGAATCGATCATAACAAGAACAAAGGACGTACCGGGATAACTGTGGCAAACAAAGAGAAAATATTATTAATAACTTACACGCAACATTGCATACAAACTTAATTATACCGCTATGAAAAAACAAGAAAAATATGCAACAACCGTATTCCGTCGAGATACAGACGGTAATTCAACAGTTGGTGAGGCAGATAAGTGAAATTGTGTCGTAGGAGTTAATAATGAAAAGAATCTCAGGACCATTACTTCTGTTTATATCAGTGGCTCTCAACATGCAATTGCTCCTCCAAATACAGTTAAGTGGACAAATCAAGTAAAATCATGATATTTATTGGTAAATTTAGAAGGTTTTATATATTTCACACAGGTATTTTAGTTGAACTAAGAAACAAAAGAAGGAAAACTAAATTGACAACTAAATAAGCATTTTTCAAAATCAATAACTAGATAATATTTAAAATACTGATACTAGTTTTTATCAACAAATATTTTTGTAACTCTTTAGTATTTTTTCATAAAAAAAGGTACTTGTGTGACCCCTACAGGTAAGCATTGAGTGTCCCCTGCGTGTATTTATTAGCATTATAATCTTGGGTAGTTTCTATTTGATTATTAAAAGGGGGCTCAGTTTAAAAAATTTGAGCACCACACCGAGATGTAGCAACCAGCCCACACGTCTGTGTCCGATAGAGAATAAATGGATGCACCTATTTCTGTTTAAGTCGATCCTTCATTTTGATTAATTGTCGTTACCGGCACACTATTGTTGCTTTTTATCTGTTTAAGATTTAGATGTAATGTCTTTTTAAAATGTGGTCTAATGCACGTTGTTTGAATGCGTTTGTTGTACGTGTCCGATAACTTGTGTTTCATTTTTGTGTTTTACTTTTTGGATCGTTGTCCATTATTTTTTATTTATAACGGGAAGTTATAATAAGTTTTATTAGTTATGAAAAGTGTAAGATATTTTTTGTATGATGCTTATGTTAATTTGTAAGCCATTAATCTGATTGCTAAATACAATCCCACAATGACATGAGATTTCGGTGAAAAAAAATATCATAAGGAAATTAATAGCACGGTGGTTTTGTAATAGCCGCTTGGCTAGCTACCACCTTCAAATTGAAAAATTTTTTTTTTGGACAATCTGACAATGTTGGCTTTTTCCATTAAATTTTTAACAATTTAAAAAAAAATATAATACACAAACACAAAACATGAAAAAAAAACAACAAGAATAATAGATTAATAAGGACTATAATAGAATGGAAACAACAACCTCATGCTTCCCAGTACTTGTACTCGTTAGAATTTCTGACTAAATGTATTGGGCTTTATTAGTATACCGCAAATTGCTGATTCAGTATGTTTCTTTCACTCGGAATGAGGTTAACGTTATTGATGCATGCTAAACAGTCGCAATTTGTGTGTGCCTGTGAAAGGTTCCCTCGTTTGTTCTTACCGTCTGACTATAAATAATATCATTAGATGTTTAAAGAAAAGTGGACCAAATACTAGGAGAGTTAAAGTAAACTTCTGAGCAATGATTGAGACTAGTTTTCAAATAAAAGTTGGTTCAGATTTAGGTTATTGCTAACCTTTACTGACTGATGTGGATCTAAAATAAGAATAAGCCTCAGAGTAGTTCCATGATGACAAGTATATGGATCTGTTGGAGATCAATTTAGTTAGTTTCAGATATATATGGTAGATATTTTTGGCATATTTTCGAAACCTAGTAAGGTTCTCAGAGAAAAATACTATAATACATTTACAGGTACATTTTGATCGAGCAAGATAGACGAAATGTTTTAATTTTCTTTTCGATTTCAGAGTTAGTCCGATAGTAAAAGTTGTTCAGGAAGACCTAACATAGGTATCGAAAATATGCCATATTAAAATATCCATCCAGTACTTTACTTGTTTTTAAAGGGTTTCGACTATAGACTCTTAACCCATTGAAACTAGACTTATAAACTCTGACAACTTCGATTCAATAATTAAGATACCTTTAACTAAACAGTTTCTTTAACAAAAACCTACAAAACCAAACAGATTGTATAACAATCTAAAGAATTTACGCAAGAGCTCAAAAGGCCATTAGGCCCGAACAAATGATCGTACAGCCAAAACTATGGACACCATTGTTAAATACATCAGATAAGATACATTTCAACTCATAATGGACACGAACAACTGTTTAGAGAGCTCTGTGGTCATGTTGTTTGTATGTAAGTTTTTGTGCAATTAGTTATGTCGAGATAAGTCGTGAATTACCTTTGAAGGATCTGTCACTGTATTAAGAAATTTACAGTTTATTGTTTAGTTTACTTTCTATTAAAAAGCCAAAATTGCCAGACTGACCAAAAAAATAATAGTCAAAGACGAAGCCATTTATTCAGTTTATGCCTTAGGAGGGCACTTGTGAAGGTCGAATTGACTTAAGTTACCACTGGTTTGGAAGTCAGCCTTTAACTGAAAAATGTAACCTCGCTGAGTTTCTTGACGGTTCTTCTCAGTTGAAGGCGACTTCCGAAACGGTGGTAACTTCTGTAGCGTCACGTTCATAAGTGCCCTTTAAGGGCCAAAACTGAATTAATAGCTTAGATTATGATTGATCAACCTATTTTTTTTCAAAGAAAGCGTGCTTTAGTTTCATTATAGTAAAGAAGCTTTTCCCCAATAATTTTACGAGCATTCCAGATAAATTTGACCATAATCCCACCATGTTAAGTGGTGATGTAGTTGAAGGTGCAGCAGCCAGAATACATCGATAGTACTTGGCTTTTGAACTTTTCACCTGGGTTACCACCGTCCAGCTTTCCCAGGGTAAAATTATGATTTATCTATGTGATTATGAAAAATATTGCAAATTCAAAGTCAAAGCAATTTATTCAGTTAAGCTCTAATGTTATGAACGTCGAAGCTACTAATGTTACCCAATTTAATACGTAAAGTTACTAATTAAAAGGAGAATACAATATCTAACTAATAAATTCAACTAGAAGCATAGTAAATATATACCATATTGATTTAAGCCCAGAGAAAAAATGCCTACAAAACTGCCTGCTACAAACACACAATACTATTAATAACTATTTATGAACTCAGACATCACATTACGTACATACACATTCGTGCGATACTTAACAGTGATCGAGTCGACTGCGTGCGCGCAGTATTTTGTAACTCTTTTGTTCTAACGAGACGTGAAATGCCCATTCAATGTTAAACGCATCGCTTCTGGGTCACTGCGCATTCGTTTGAAATTTATGTACATAAGTACATAAAATATATACTTATTCAATTGCTGTGGTTTGTATTGTTTTTTGTGTGTGCATTATAGTCAATTTTATTGATTGCACTTTGGCATAGGCGCAGCTATGTTTATTTTTGTTAACTACTACTGAACATTTGACATCTCTGGTCCTAATCTTGCAACCAGCGGCTTCCAGTAACTCTAACCAGGGTCGCCAGTCTACCAATGTGGGAGGGCTATCCTGTCAAACAATATCCCGGTGCGTGGTCGTCACTCACACTATGGGGTCATTATTTATTATTTCAAATGATATTCAATTGATATTATAGTATCTATACAATGTAAATTAGTGACAATATAGAAAATCACTCCATTTCTGTTAATTCTCTTTCGATATTTTGTAATATGATGTTCGAAAATAAATCATGTCAGTCTAAATGTCAAATCTGATTGAATTGTCTTATGAAAAATGTCTTGTAAGACAATCAGTTGCATTGGTTGTTATAAGAGACCATGCATATTACAAGTATTTTTTCTTATGTCGGATCAGACACTTGCATACTAATATTTTTCTTCTCTAGCGTTCATGTATTATAATGTGTAAGAGGCCTTACTGTAAAAATAGCAAACGAGTAATTTGTCAGCTCTTTCAAAAGTAATCTTCTTATGAGAGCAGAGTTCGATTTTTCTAAAATCATTCAAAATAAATTATTATGATTTCACTGAACCAAAAATACCAGGGAAACATACACAAAAGAAATTAAAAATTCCATAAAACTTTGCCTCACGATAGAAAAAGATCTACAACTAAGAAAAAAGGCATTTTTTCTCGATAATAAGCCGATAAATATAATAGTGGATTATAAATTCCAATAGATCGGACTTGGGTCCGTAGCGCTTTGTGCGGCTGTTAGGTACTCCTTAATTAGGAGTCGTGTTTAAAATACGCGTGGGCGGAGAATCGGCCCCACGGGGATGCATCGGCCTTAAGGTGGAGTTGATTGTAGATTTTAAATGCTGAAATAATTATTTGAAGGTTCAAGATGTCGCGAGATTTTATTAAATATTCATTAAATCATTGCTTTACATATCCTGTAGAATAGAATTAAAAACGGTAGAACATGTAGAAGTATTGCAATGTTGCAGTACATTTCATTACATAGCATTATTACTAATTATTCTTTAGGAATATTATAATCTATGCATATATCTATAAGATCAAATACATGTTTAAGAATTTTTCAATAAACGGTAAAAAAATATTGTGATCTGGTTAAGATAGAGATCCTAATCCTAAGTAATATTATAAATGCGAAAGTGAGTTTGTTTGTTTGTTTGTAACCTTTTCACGCCTAAACCACTAAACCGATGGCGATGAAATTTGGTACGCAGATAGCCTATGGTCTGGAGAAGAACATAGGCTACTTTTTATCCCGGGAAAACCTAAGACGCGGCCGAAACCGTGGGGCAGTAGCTAGTGAATTAATAAAACAATCACTTAAAAATCGTTTTTTTATTTCGCTGGTTTATTTGCATTTGACAACCAGGTAGCCAGGTTAGCCATCTTCCTGGCGTTGCTAATGTCCATAGGCGATGGTGACCACTTACCATCACGCCTGCCTGCTTGTTAACAATTTAACAAGCTTCTCAATTTAAAGCTTCATAAGAAAGTAAATCAGCTCTTATGCTAGTATTCTCCTTAACCATTTCTTCAGTAATTAAACACCTCAATCGACGTAAAATATTTTTACTTTCATCTTGTTCTTGTACCTTATTATTTTTAATTAAATGAGAAACTTCACTAACGTTTATACATTTTATCGGTCTCGTGCGATTTTTAATTGTTATTTTATACGTGTTTGTTTAGAAGACAAGACTTAAGAATGTTAAGGGCCCGTTTCACAATACCTGCATATTAATATTCTTAGTTAAAATGTTCTTATGATTGACTAGTTCTGCCTCTCGGTTTTACCGGTGTTACTGAGGGATCTAATACACTACATTTAGACATACATTTTATTCCAGGATGTATATGTGCCTTTTTCATCCAATTTTTAGTAGAATTTCACCTTCAAGATGAAAATCTGTTTCACACAGTTACCGGTGCATTACAGTTTTGTGGTTCCACCTTTGTCTTCTTCATCTCACGATGATGTAATGACGTATGATGTAGCCGAAGATGTGAAAAATGTGAGGCCGAAAAAAAATTATATTGCCTGATTTTAGTTTTTAAGTTATAGACTTCAAAGGAAAAAGAGGAGATTCTAAATTTATTTGTAAATATGCAGATTGGATAACTCCTTTTAAATTACAAATATTTTATATTGAAATTTATTTATTTATACAAAAGTATGATTTTTATATTTCACATTTGGTTCCATAGTAAAAGACGGTTTTGAAAATATTTAAATTGGAAATATCTCCCATTTTTTTTTATGTATACTCCTTAATCACAAATAGCAACATATAAGTCACACCTATCTAAAATTTCCCGTTATGCATAGGGAAGAACCAAAAAACCGAATCAATACGAAGTGCGCTCGCTGTCAGTTAAGAGAGGGTTATCTATAGATGTCGATAGCATCTCGATACGTAGCCGGCGCGATCCCGATGTTCGATACCAGAGCTAAACAATTAGAAGCCATTAGACGGATCGATTCGGTACCGTTTCGTTAGCGAGAGATGGCGGCCGCGTCTTACAAAGAAGTGTAACAATAATTTTGTGTAGTTTCTCATATTGGTAAATACAATTCGAATAACAATATGTGGCCTAGATGCTGGTGTATCATTTTGAACCGGTTTAATAGAGCGATTTCCTGATAATTACAATTATTACGTTCTGGTAACTGTAGGTACTTCATTTCATTTTTGACATTATAACATTTCGAGCCTTTTCAGGAAAAACATCGGAAGCGCCAACCTAGCAGTATGTTAATATGCTCCATTTCATAGATTAGTACTTAGTTATATGAATAACAAATCATATTTGTTGAATTAGGAATGAAAAATCTCTCTCCAGTAAAAAGTGCAAATTGTCGCTTACGATGTTTTGCCTGAAAAAGCTCGATTTGTATCGATTTAGAAGTTGTCTCATATTGAAAACTGATTGCAAAAAGGTACGTAATCCAGGTATTGCTAACATACCATATTTATTTTATTACAAAGGATTCAAGCAGATAAGACTGTCCACCTGATGGTTGATTTCTTGTGATTACTGAAAAGTACTTAGCTATGTGTGGGTAAGACTCGGGTAAAGATCGGCTACTTTATCACATACCATTATGACATTCCGATGTCAAACCAAAATAAAAAAATAGAGACTTAGAAAGAGATAGATAAAAAAAACGAATTTGTACTTGCGTTACATAGATTATACTACATTGTTTAATACTTTATGTTTTAGTGTATTACAATAAAATTTCGGTGTAAACGCATCCATGTCTACTGGTACAGAGAGGTTACATAGTTCACGTGCGATGGTATCGTGGTGCCGGTATTTTTAGTGGAACCCATACCAAAGATCGGCTTAATGAGTTACACTATGAACGGTTTTGGTAAACCTATTAAGATAAGAAATTAGTATACTCGTATATGGAAATGGGTATCAAAGGAATTTGACGTGTTACACTTTCAAACACTATTTCTATGTAATTGAAATCACCACAACTATCATTTGGGTGGTGCAGGAGTGAAATGATGTATCTTTCTCCATCAAAGCTGAGCTATGCCATGAATATGAAGCGATTTGATTGGCGGATTTCTTGTTTATCTCTGACTAGCCTTAGCTCATTATTGAGAATTACAAGATTTAATAGAAAAATGACTTTATATTTTCGGGAGCAAAAGTACGTATAGAATAACTTTAATTCATTTTTAGTATGAGTAAGCGTTGATGCGCTAGACAATGAGCCTAAAATCAACTGGCTCTCAAATATAGCTTTCGAGTCATACATTGCAGCAGATTTAAAACTTGTGGTGGTAGCCAGCCAGGTGGGTACTACAAAGGACTTTGCCATTGCGCTTTGGTATTCTCACGATGATTTCCATGTGATTTCCTGTATTTTTGTAATATCTAATGTCACCAACCTTAACTCATGTTAAGGTTGTAAAATCAGTAGCCAACACTATTAATAACAAAGATCAGAGTGGATGATTCTAATTAACTTATTATTGAACTTAAAAGTTAATCCACGACAATCACCAAAAATATTACTACTCTATAATTTTACTATACCCATTAAACCCCAATCATCTCTCAACATATCCAAACTACGTTAAAAAAAAGTACAGTAAATAAAAATTTGCATCGTGCTGCCGGTGGAAAATTTATTATTCAATCAATGAAATCAATTTTCTGCGAGCATTGTACTGTAATTTCTATGGTTTGATTAATTTATTTTTATCTACACCCGGTTGGTATAAATAATTGGTGCAGTGGCGATAATTGATGGAGTTTGAGCATTCTGTGAACGAACGAGCAAGCAAGCAGTATACGTAAGGACCCATTTGTTTGGCTACCCCGTCATGTTGAAAGTCTTTCGTAAAGCTTGTTCTAGCAGCTACATGTGCTTCAGGTTTTGTAGCTGAAGATAGCTACAAAACCAATAACAGAGTGAGCTTGTGGTCAAAAACAAAGCTTATGCATGAAATACATGTTGAGGAAGCCAACTGAGGAGTTAGAAATACTAACATATAAAAGAACTATAACATATAAAAATTGTTAAACATTTGAAGGAAAAATTGCCAACATTGTCAGATTGTCCAAAAAAGATGTAACCTTGCTGAGTTTCTTAACGGTTCTTCTCAGTTGAAGAATGATTTCTGAACTGACGGGTCCTTCAGTAGCTTCGACGTTAAGAAGTTCCCTGCTAAACTAAGTAAATGGCTTTGACTTTGACAGATATATATCATAGAGCAGGCAGCAGTTTTCATGTTATAGTCAAATCTTTCCTATCTTTCGATTCGGACACCAATCACCAGTTCTAAGAAAATTGACATTATCTTAAAATTTAAAAAACTACATTATAGTATAAGTCTTTTTCATGAAATAGTTGATATTTTTAATTTAATATGAACAAAGATACGCATCAAAGCAGATACAAACAGTGTTTCTTTTGTGTTTCAAGTTCAATTGTTCATAATTGAAGTGTAATGCAAGTCAATGCTGCATAAGTGCAATGAATCAGTGTTATTTAAACATTGCACACGACAAGTGACATCATGGCATATGCATTGTTTTAATTAGAGTTACGACGCATAAATATATGTTAGCATTGCAAATTATTTGTAGGGCTTTAGGGTCTTTGTAAGAGGCCCTTTCTTTGGAATTGAATACCTTTAATTTATCAATTGTTGATTATTTTCCTTTATGATGTATGCGATGACGAAATGTTCGACTAAAAGTTTGTCAACAGTATTATTATAGTCTTTCGTGTTTTATAATTGTAGTTGTATTGTTTATAATCATATCTTTATTTAGTCACTGCAGTGCTAAGTAAAAATTTCTTCTATTTCTTTCTCTTTCCAGTCTTACTTCAATCTTATTTATAGGTTACCCATCTTCTGATCTAAATAGTCTACTATAATCACCATTTTGATACATCCTTGGGTAATATTTCATCTTCCCGTCTTGCTATCTAAGAAAATAACATAACAAACATGAAACAATTATATGTATATAGAAGTGGGATAATACTGTCTTACTAATCTTACTTCCTACTTAATATTATAATTGTGAAAGTTCGGATGGATGGATGTTTGTTACTGAATCACGCCACAACGACTGAACGGATCTGGATAAAATTTGGCATAGAGATAGATTATAGTCTGGAATAGCACATAGGCTACTTTTTATAAATATAATATAAAACATAAGATCAAACAAGATCAATGTGAACATCTTTTACTATGGGGCTAACTCTGATATCGCGTAAAATAATAAATATTCTGGAACATTATTCCTCACACACGGCCATCTGACCCCAAACTAAGCAGAGCTTGTACTATGGAAGCCAGATAACTGATATACTACATGTACTACTTTTCTTTTGTAAATACATAAATAATATATAGATAATTACACCCAGACACAGGACAAACAGACATGTTCATGCACACAAATGTTTGTCCTGAGTGGGAATCGAACCCACGACCTGCGGCGTGATAGATAGGGTATCTTACCAACCACGCCAACCGGCTCGTCAAAATAAACCGGTTGCTTCATACATTTTGGTCGAGTAGTATGCTGCAAGTTGCAAGTATTGCCAGTGACTAAAAAATCACCCAGTATTGCGCGAGCCAGCACGAGTCATAGACAAATACTATAAATATTATAAACATTCACAGACATTAGCGATATACTCAAAATTATTTTTGAATTTTTAATGCTAGTTCCCAATGTCCAACGGATAACTGACATCCCTGTCCCAAACAACTAACAGTCAAAACTACACTTAAACCTCTAACTTTTGCAGTCCAATTTCATGTGTAGCCCGATATTTTGATATCGTAAATATCCACGCGTATATCAATTGCGAACCCAATGATGTAGAAAATACGATTGAGTATCGATCGACGGCTTTTATTGGACATAAATTAAAAAGTGCACGTATAAAATGTGTAAAGAAATGGCGCGAAAGATTGGCAGATGTGATTGAATTCAATATATTTAAAAGCTAACATTATTATGAATTCTGTGAATAAATTGGACCCATAAAAAAAAAAATAACCACATTATGCCCAGAAAAAGTTTAGCTTTATTGTGTAATTTGAATAATTTTTAACAATTTAAAAAAAGAATTGGACTATGCTTTTCTAAGCCATTCTACACACAACACACGTTCAACATAATCCGAAAATTAAAAAGCGTGTCAGTAAACGAGCAATTCGAAATTTAAATAAACGTCAAATGGGGTGACAATCAAATCAAATTAGGCGAAACTGCCCGTGAACGCGACGTGTAAATTGTGTTGTAATTGTACCTATTACGGGACTGGTGGCCGCTGTCCGGCTGTGAGGAGGCGAGGGGACAACCTGTAATTATCGTGTCTATCCGTATGTACTCGTACTGGATGTTTTGAAAAAAGAACAAAATTATATTATGAAGTAATTCAAAAATGGAAGGCGTGGTGAACTTTGACACGTATAAGAGGTGATGATGACGTTACATTTGTCTTTAGAGTTGTTTTCTGATATTTTATAAAGATATGTCTGATATGTTTTAAACTATTTTCTTTTATTAGGTATCCTTCTAATATTATTATTATAAAAATAAAAGCACAAGTTTGTGTGTATATTTGTGTGAATCTGTTTTGTTTCTTATGAATTATACCAGACTATTTATTCTGGGAAAACTGAAATCTCTTGGAACACGGGTAAAACTGCAGGGCAGAAGCTAGTAATAAAAAAGGAACATTGAATACCAAAATAGATAGTAATATAAACGTAACAAACAAAATCATTATTTGCATTTTTGACGGGCCGGTTGGCGTGGTTGGCAAGATACCCTATCTATCACGCCACAGATCGTGGGTTCAATTCCCACTGAGGACAAACATTTGTGTGCATGAACATGTCTGTTTGTTCTGTGTCTGGTTGTAATTATCTATATATGTATGCATTTACAAAAGAAAAGTAGTATATGTAGTATATCAGTTATCTGGCTTCCATAGTACAAGCTCTGCTTAGTTTGGGGAATAATGTCCCAGAATATTTAAATTATCACAATGAATTTAAATATTCAAATGTTTTAAGCTATTTTGAAATTAGATGACTTTCAAATAGTGTTCAATCTATTTCACATATCAAACACTAGGAAATCATTGACAAAAACTAATCGTCAAACATCATTTCGTCTGTTTGTATCAAACCAAATCGCTTAAACACTGGGCTCTTAACAACCCACCGCTATTGGAGAGTTCAATTTATTTCATCATGCGTTAAACGCATTCGATTTCAAACTCTACGTGAGTATAAATAAAGGTTGTTGGGTTCGCAAATATTTTGTTTTGTACCGTCAATAATGGAATTAAAGCACACATCTTTAATGTTTACATTGCAATGTTGTTCGTGTGTTGATAATCAGATGCATTGCAACGTAATGTTGGATCGTGTCGTGCAGTTTTAATGAAACATTATGACATGAAACATGATAGGTATTTGCGTGACAATTTAGATATAATTTATTTATGTTATATCATTTTGAGTGTTGGCTCGTTAACAATTTAGTAATTTGTGTGTGAACGGTTTGTCAAATTGATTAACTGTTGAGGTTTCTAAATTAGTCGGTATAATTCGATAATCGGAATTTACAGGTTGAATATATTTCCTTTTTGTGACATACATTAAATTAATGCAAACACTATTTTGCAAAACATATCTATACTAATATTATAAAGCTGAAGAGTTTGTTTGTTTGATCGCGCTAGTCACAGGAACTACTCATTTGAATTTATAATATTTTAGTGCCCATTTAGCCCGGGAAAAGATAACATCCCTCGGGAATGCGGGTGGAACCGCGGGGCGGAAGCTAGTCTCAAATAAACTAAAAAGTATCCTACCTGTGGACCATAACTATCAATAAAATGGAAAGATACAGGGTGTGTTTACAAAAACATTCATGCTATATACAGGGTGATTTTGTTATCACTGGCAATACTTGCAGGGGTGGAAGTACTCATCAAAATGAACAACTTTTATAATGAGACTAACTGTGAAATCATGAAAAAATTATCAGCTGTTCCATACAAAAGTTCAATACCTACTCGACCAAAATGTATGAAGCAACCATATTAATTTACGCGATATCAGAGTTAGCCCCATAATAAAAGTTGTTCACATTGATGAGTACTTCCACCCCTGCAAGTATTGCCAGTGATAACAAAATCACCCAGTATTTATACATGGTGTATAGTTTTAATGTACCTACAACATTTAACTACATACGTTGCTGACTGTAGTCAATATAAATGCTTGTAATTTTTACTAATATATAATCTGCAAGTTATCTACACTAGTTGTATAGTAAATTCTACATAAACTGGTTATGAAACATCTCGGTTTCCTGATTTATTATATTAGACTAACTTCCGCCCCGCGGTTTCACCAACGTTCCCCAGGGATCTTATGTTTTCCCGGGATAAAAAGTAGCTTATGTCCTTCTCCATACTATAGGCTATCTGCATATCAAATTTCATCGCGATCGGTTCAGCGGTTTAAGCGTGAAAAGGTAACAAACAAACAAACTCACTTTCGCATTTATAATGTTAAGTTAGGGGGTTAGGATAGTTAGGATGGCTGACAAGAAGTCAAGCGTCCACGTGATAATAAGTGGCTAGTGTCAGTGAGATTGCCAATGTGTTGCCGACATATATAAAGCCTAGAAGGTAACTGGCTCTCAAGTGCAACTGCCGGAACACACCAGAAAGTGTCAGCGTTCGAAACACATTCGAAATTTGAAAACTATTAAAAGTACCTCTTTACTCGCAATAAGTTTTTTTTGTTAAAAATTTAATTACAAAAAATTTAAGTACAAGCTTTTTTTGGTGACTGTACTTGCATTGTCTTCAAATACACTAATGTATACCAAATATCAAGTCAATCCGACCACTGGATGTGGGTTAAATTCGACTTGTAAGATTCCACCCGGACAAATACATACATTGCAAGTTAATAAAAAGCTTGTAATAATCTATACTAATATTATAAAGCTGAAGAGTTTGTTTGTTTGTTTGAACGTACTAATCTCAGGAAATACTGGTTGGATAGCCCATTTATCCAGGAAGGCTATAGGCTACTTTTTATCCCAAGAAAATACAAGATCCCTCGGGAACGCGGGTGAATCCGCGAGGTGGAAGCTAGTAATTAATAAAACAAGAGATGTTAAAATAGCGTAATATAAAAAATGGCCGCGTATCCTAAAATCTGCGGGCTTCGCGTCCACGGCAGCCATTTTAGCATGAAACGCAACATCATTTAATTTACTCCTAATTACTGGACACCGACCGATGGGACACAACGTAATGTTAATATGGAAGACATACATGATAGAAACCTCTGCATACGGTAATTTGAGTGGATAAGGTAATTTTGATATCAAATTCAGTACTAAAACCTTAAGTTGTTCCGTAATGACATCATTTGACACTAAAATTATTGATGACTAGATTCCGCCCTGCGGTTACACCCGCGATCCCCATGGATCTTATGTTTTCCCGGGATAAAAAGTAGCCTATGTTCTTTTCCGTACCATAGGCTATCTGCATACCAAATTTCATCGCAATCGGTTCAGCGGTTTAAGCGTGAAAAGGTAACAAACAAACTCACTTTCAGATTTATAATATAAGTTAGGATTAGGATGATGATGGTGGTCCCTGGATTGATTAAGTCAGAAAACACATAAAAAAATAGATAAGTCCTTACATAATAATCACATACTGTACAATCTACTTTATTTTACAATTAAATAATTTATTTACAATCAATGTATAAAAATTAAATATAGGTATTAGAGTGCTCTTCATTCGCCAACAAATTATTATGCAGTATGGCGAAGATTAAGTTCAAATCTAAAATGAACTTTTTTGGTTAAAAACAAAAACATACGCCAATAACTAGTTCTTTGCTGTCCAGTTAAATATACTGCGAAAGTCGTGGGTTCGAATCCTACTATGAGCTTAAGCTTTCGTTGAAGGAAAAAATTGTGTGGAAACCTTAGCACCTTAGCACGTAGCCTCCAAACCAGGCTATCTGCGTACCAAATTTAATCGCAATCGGTTCAGCGGTTTAGGCGTGAAAAGGTGACAAACAAACTCACTTTCACAATTATAATATTAAGATAGGATTTTCGGCAAACAAGCATACGGCCCACCTGATTGCCAACCCTTCCCCCCACCCCGATGAGCTCTAGCGACCTTACTCACGCGCAGGAACACAACTATAAGTTATTTGGCTGCGGTATTCTGTAAGGAGGTACTTCCCCAGTCGAGCTGCTCTTTGAGCGACATATCACTATGCTCTACCTCTCTTAGAATACCACATCCAAAACCCTGACCTAAATTCCACCATCAAAGTGTTCCGACATAACATTATTGAGTGGCGCAGTACACTATCAGCTTAACTCAGTTAATTACAGCACGGGTTGAAATCCTCATGCGCCGTTGTTGGCCGTGGTCGGACATCCGATGGTGACAGGTACCTAACTAGATGATCTAACTTATATTACCACTTACCGGTATATACCTATATACAACGTGTTCCTGTTGATGTCCCATGACTCAGTCATATTTCACGTAAGGGAATTATTTATCGAATTATTTTGTATGAACAATGAAAACTAAAAAAAAATCATATGCCAGTTGATTCATTGACTTGGTCTAACGTTCTGTATCTACACACATTGCACATTTACTCGATTTTGTTTGATTGCACGGGTTGGTAGTCAAAAATTTAACAAATTTCTAGGCACTATTAGCTAATATTGCCTAGAAATTTGTCAAATTTTTGAATGTAGCTACATCAGAGTAAATATATACTAGATCTAGTCTAACCGATGTGATACATAAACAAAGTAAAAATAAAGATAACATATATTTCATATAATGTTCTCATATTGGTCAATCAAACAATCAAAGATACATTTAGATTATCATTAATAAACGGACTCCTTTGATCCTTAAAAGAAGGAAGGAGTACAAAGGGAACAAAGAAGTTCATATCAAATCCAATCACGACACAAAAATGAAAGCCCAACTGTTAAACTGTCCCAATTCCTATGTTCTTTAATCAGCTTTGTCCGTAACTGGGTGAATAAAACATCAAACGTCAAACCGAAACTAATTGAATACAATTTGTCGTCTGAAAAATTCTAACATTTCCAAGAAATCTTCATTATAGTATATAACAACGATATATATTAACAAATTACTTCAATAACTCTCTCATACGTAGCGAGCGATTAATTCAACTATTAAGTAATTTTTCTTATCTAAATCTGAGAATTTGTAGCAACACTGAGATGAGACACTTCAGAGGTCGGGGACGAAAGGTCATCCTGCCCTACTAGCGTAACAAGGTCATTCAGGTTAACCTCTTAATTCTTACCAACCTAAGGCATTTGTAGCTAAAATCAAAGAGCCGGCTCAGTTCAGAACCGCGGCTGCATTAAAAGAATAAACAAAAATACCATCTCATTATTATTTACGGGGTGATTTCACAAAAGAAAGACAAGAACTTGGTCAGACAAAAAGCGGGCAATTTAACTAAAAGAACTGTAAAAGTTTCAAGCTTTCCTTTATTTTATTCTCTTCACAGAATATGGCTAGAAATCTAAACAAAGACGGCAAACAATGTTATCAAAAGTAAAGTTCAATTACAAGAGAAGGGCAAAATATATTTGTGTATTACAGTTAAGATAAATGTCAGTATTTTATTTGAAAAAATACACGGAATAAAATCTTAAAACGATCCATTTATACTATTGTTTTAATGAGATTGGTAATACTTCATATAAACGAGATGACATGCAGATGCACTTTATGAAAGGTCATACAAAAGACGAGTACCTTTATATCTTAAACAAAAATACACAAAACCTGTCTGAATAAGCCACATAACAAAAGCCCCGTCAGGACTCTCTAGAAACTAGATGCAATCACAACAAGAAAACCGCATTACACTTTTATAAAAATGACGCTATCACCAAGACCGCCCCTCCGACGAGGTGTTGGGGGCACAAATAATTTATTACCTTCCTGTACCACAGACAATATAAGCCACGAGAAAAATAAGCAAACTATCCACTTAAAAAGACGTAACCGTCTCTGTAAATCCGGTTCCGGGTAAATCGAACCTTGAGTCAACGGCTGAAATTCGGTCTCGGTCATTTTTACCCCGGAGTTGAAACATAGTTTTCCACAAAGGGGTATAAATTTCGAGTTGAGGCGGGGTTGTCGCGTCGACCTTATTTAATTTCATAATAAATTGCAATAATTGCATTAGTCGAGACGAAGGAGAAATAAATAAGGCGATACGGAGAGGTTCGCGCGACGAAGTTCGCTGTCAAGTTATAATAAAAATGACGGGTCAGTTTGTAACTTATCTTTTGGTACGTTGAATCTATTTAAAAAAAAAATACACCTTCATATTTATTTTGGATTATTATATTTAGTTAATGTTTTCTTAGAAGACTAAAAATTGTTAATTAGACTTGTTTTGTGTTCATTGAATTGGATTTAATCTTGAAGTTTGAATACCTTTAGGCATTTTTTTTAGAAAAATCGTTAACACAAGAAATACTTTTAAACAAAATAGATAAAAATTATATCTAGCTAACTAAATATCTGACTTCAAATTCACTCACCTCGAAAATAAAGCTGCCAAACAAAAGGCAGTAATAAAATTAACATAAAAGTTTCCCTAACCCTATAATTACTATCATTTATCTTTTAGCGCAGACGAAAAGCAGACTAGCATTGTTTAACCCTCGAACGCTATTAACATCCCTTGGACTTATGAAGATTCGATTAAGCCAGTTGCAGATTAAACAGACCCCTGATTACGCGTATACATGGAAAAACAATTAAGGAAAATACTGAAACAATGATAGAGTGTAAAGTTTGTCTTTTGTTTTCGGTATCTTAACGATGGCTTGCGGTGGGCGGGTCGCAGAGACCTATGAGGGTATATTCTGCGTGGAAATAGGTACAGGCATTTAGAGGGTTGAGCATTGTAAGCCGTTAGAGTTGAATTTATTGTTTTTAGATAAAGTGTAATGGAGATTAGTGAAGGAACTTACATGTTAAAATGTTTAGTGAAATACTATGCGATGGAGGGTGTTCAAGTAGGACAGTGTTAGAGCGAGATATCTTACTTCTATTGTAAGACAAAGCATCCGACAGTTTATATTTATTTTTCAGTTTACTCGTACAATAAAGGTTTACCGAAATCTTTCTTGTTTGTAATGTCCATCAAAGTTTATGTAAAGTTATGATTTGAATCCTCGACCTATGACATGAAGCTTGATTATCGAATAACACAATAAATTCTCCAGACTCGACTTATCTTGTCTCTTCAATTTTAAAGGTTATCATATAATTCTCAAGTCATCTTTTACTAGCTATCCCCCTCGGTTTCACCTGCGTTCCTGGAATATAAAGTAACTTATGTCACCAGTCCATTAACTATCCTAATGCAAAAAATACGTCGAACTGTTGCTATGTTGCTGTGTGAAAGAATGACATACCAACAAATCATCTTCGCATTTATAATAGAAAAAATAAGTTATAGATATATAGCGACATAATTTCTTATCACACCAATCTTTCATCTCAACATAATTTTTTTTAATACACCATTGTCGGCAAATAAGCATACGGCCCGCCTGATGGTAAGCGGTTACCGTAGCCTATGAACGCTTGCAACACCAGGGGTATCACTCGCGCGTTGCCGACCCTTCCCCCCTTCCCGATGAGCTCTGGCGACCTTACTCACGCGCAGGAACACAACTATAAGTTATTTGGCTGCGGTATTCTGTAAGGTGGAGGTACTTCCCCAGTCGAGCTGCTCTTTGAGCGGCATATCGCTATGCTCTATCTCTTATACAAGCACCTTGGTTGCCTACCAATCGGATCCATATTGGAACTCCGGTATTAACTTCGATTTACGTTGTCCCAATCAGTAACTTTCAACATGACCTAAATACCACATCAATAATGCTTTCATTAAACGATAAATAAAAAATAATAGGTTAATTTATAAGTCAGATATCTTCACAACGTGATTTAGAATAACTGAGCAACGTAACCGAAATATATGTCGCCGCGGGGTGACCTAGTATGTTTTAAATATTAACATCAATATTTCAAAAGTTATTTTTTAGTTGTTTTTCTTTCTCGCATAATAAATCACTATATTTAAACTTAAAAAATTATGTCTTGTATTTTATAAAGTTTTTAGGGATACTTACGAACCTTTTTTGAAGGTACTTTGGTACTTTTACTTTTACAAATGATGTATGTCAAGCAAAATTAAATGTGAATGTATCTAATATCGGGGTCAACTAATCCTTGAATTAAGCAAATAATTAAGTCAATGCCATTTGTTCAGTTTAGGCCCTACGAGAGCACTTATAAACGTCGAAGCTACTGATGTTAATTGAGAAGAAGTGGCAAGAAACTCAGTAAGGTTACTAAACAATATTGAGAGAATTAAATGCAGATGTTACATGTGACGGGCCCTTTGGCATAGTTGGTAAGATACCCTATCTATCACGCCACAGGTCATGGTTTGTCCTGAGTCTAGATATAATTATCTATATAAGTATAGTATTTACAGAAGAAAAGTAGTATATATATGTATAGCTAGTATATATATCTATTATAAACTGTAAAATATATAATGAAAAGTGAAATCGTTGCAATCCAATTGGGAAGTTGCGAGTCATTCCCAACACAAGTATCTTTGATTACTTACTGGGAAGTCTCGGCGTAAATTTTTGTTAAAATGATTTCAGAAATAAAGCTATTTTTATTTTTTTTATTTTTTTTATAGCATATTAATTATCTGGCTTCCATAGCACAAGCTCTGTTTAGTTTAGGGTCAGATGGACGTGTGTGAGGAATAATGCCCCAGAATATATTATACAATCTTTTCCGCGCGTTCCCGAATGATCTTGTATTTTCCCGGGATTAAAAAAGTAGCCTATAGCCTGCCTCGACAAATGGTTTATCGAACACTGAAAGAATTTTACAAATCGCACCAGTAGTTCCTGAGATTAGTGCGTTCAAACAAACTCTTCAGCTTTATAATATTAGTATAGATTAAATTTGATAGAAATTTCAAACAATTTACTAATACTTTACTTTTAATCAACCAACAAGTAAATATAAATATAAGCAAAGTTTGAAATTTCAAATGAAACTAAAAAGCGACCAAACCAGCGACCTAACCCAAACTAGCTCAAAACAGCCGCAGGGCGCGAATATCATCGTACAATACGTAAACATGACTCCTACGGACTATGAGTACCTATAGAGTAATTTATTTAGGTTATATATATGGACGTCTTTGTCTCAATTTTGAATTATTCAAATGGGTTAGAAGTATCATGCTATGGCTCTATGGCTGCAAAGATATTGTAATTACCAATTGTGTTTATTGTTTTTCAGTAAATCAAACAGTTATGTAAATTATTTGAGGATAATTAATAAAAGCAGAAGTAGAAGAAGAGAGATATTTCAAATGAAAGTGTCGGGTGTATTTTTTATTTATTTTACTATTAATAATAGGGGTTAAAGTATGAAATTGCCGTTTTATTGTAATAGGTACTTCGAATTGACATAGAACCTTCATGGTTTGAGATTTTTGAGTGAAACTTTTTTCACATGGTAGGTACCTATGAAGTTCTTCTTTTAAAAAATGTGCAACATTCGATTAGTTGCTTTTTTTATTCTGCTTAGACAAGAAAGATGGATACTTCGAAAATTCGAGTGATTTTTGAATACGAGTTCCGACGCGGAACTAACGCGGCAGAAACAGCTCGCAATATCAATGTTCCGTTTGGAGAGGGAACTGCTAAGGAACGCACCGTGTGATTTTGGTTTAAACGCTTTCATGATGGAAACTTTGATTTGAAGAACGAACCACACAGGCCCACACAGGTGAATAGCAATGAATTGAAAGAGATGGTGGAAGCCGACCCTAGCCAAACTACCAAGGAATTAGCGGCATGGTTTAACGTTACCATATATTGACTCATTTGCGTCAAATCAATAAAATAAAAAAACATATAAAATGGGTGCCTCATGATTTGACTGACCTGCAGAAAGAAACGGGTGTTAAAACTTGTGTTGCCTTGTTGAATCGATACAGAAATGAAGAAATATTGGATCGAATTGTGACATGTGATGAAAAGTGGATTCTTCTTCGCAACAGTGTCCTAAAGCAAAGCTTACCAATAAAAAGGTAATAGTAACTGTTTGGTGGTCTCAGCATGGTGTTATTCACTATAGCTTTCTCCGATCTGGTCAAGCAATAACGGCAGATGTCTACTGTGCCGAATTCCGAACAATGATAGCAAAACTAGCAGTGAAACAGCACCGACTCATGAACCGATCTTCACCATTATTGCTCCATGATAACGCGAGACCTCATACAGCACGAGAAACCGTTTTAACTCTACAGGAACTGCAGTTAGAAACCATTCGTCACCCTCCGTATTCGCTAGACCTTGCTCCAACGGACTACCATTTTTTTCGTGGTTTGGACAATTCTCTACGTGATAAAAAGTTTGCTTCTCTGGAGGTAGTACAAAATGCTTTCACACAGTTTGTCGAATCCACATCACCAGAGTTCTATCGCAAAGGCATAAATGGTAATTATTTTGATTAAATAAATGTTAAATTAAAATAAAAATTAATTTCAATTTTTCAGTACAAATAGGCAATTTCATACTTTAACCCCTATATTATAATTATAAAAGTTTGTATATTTTGATGTTTGTGTGTGTCATAATCATTCATAAAATAATAGATTTGGATAAAAGGAAATACATACATATAGGGTACTTTTTATCCCGGGAAAACATAAGATCCCTTGGGTGACACCGCGGGACAGATGCTAGTATTTAACAAATATACTACGTGTTTTAAATTGTTCAGACTTAAATGTCAAGAATGTATAAAGGTTCAATAGCTGACCGCCCGTTACAGTCATGTATCGACTGGCATCGTGCATCAACCGAATTCTGCTCCGCATACTAATCAACTTCAGTACATTGTGGGAACGTTGGTGTAAATTCTGTCTGGAAGAGGTTAAATTTGAGCGCAGATCGAGGATAATTAAGATTTTGGTTCATATTTATTTGCTACGAATATTCTTGCCGTAAAATGAGATGTGGCTGAAATATGGAGTTTTTCACTCAATCGCAACTACTGGGTAGGTATGTGTTTAGTGGTAGATTTTCAATATGAGATAATACGGATAGTAGATGCTACAGTTTTTCCTTCTTTTTTTTACTTACCAAAAGTTCAATACATCATAGGATGAAGCCGGAGCACACCAGTGTAGGTGCTTGGTGATAGATAATGAACTTAATTTAATGGTAACAATTCAATTACCGTACCAACCATCACCATGAATATATTTTGATGAATTTTTCAAGGAGTGTAATGTAATTATTCCCTGACACATCTAGATATCTTTAAATCCAAGTTATGTATTGAAGAACCTCTTTTAAAAGAACTTATGTTGGGACCATTGTTCTTATAAGTTGATAATCGATTTATCGGAAAACCTATCTCAGTGGGCGATCATGGATTTTAAAAGATCATCAATGTTTTACATTATGCCATAGTAGGTGGACAGATCCAAATAAAAAAAAATGTAGATACACATTTAGAAAACATCTGTTTACTTTATCTTTCCATATAATGGATAGTTATAGACTGTACATTTTTATACAACATAGTCGGCAAACAAACATACGGCCCACCTGATGGTAAGCGGTTACCGTAGACTATGAACGCTTGCAACACCAGGGATATCACTCGCGCGTTGCTGACCCTTCCCCCCTCCCCGATGAGCTCTGGCGACCTTACTCACGCGCAGGAACACAACTATAAGTTATTTGGCTGCGGTATTCTGTACATTATTTTACAAGTTAAAACAATGAAATGGTCTAACATATACTAATATTTCAATTCCTTTCCATCCACAAGCTGTCTGGAAAATATCACTTTTTAGATATAAAACCATCAATTGTATAGTAATAAGTTATGTAATAAGTATTTCTCGATTTTGGTTAACTGCTTTTTGGTGTATAATGAAGACTTATCTATCAATCGATCTATCTACCTATCTATCATCTAAGTTTAATTTTAAGGTAGGTTCAAGTGTATCAGCTATTTGTCGCATAGGCGAGTTTTATGTTTGGAGACCACGTAAAGGTAAGCAAAAGGGACTATCACACTCCGCTATATCGACCGATGACCAGGTAGGCTTCTTTGTCTCACTCGTGCACTGCGTGATTTCACCGACGAGTTTAAGTTCAGAATAGTCCAGCTGTAGTGACTATGAAATGTGTAAAGAACTTCTTAGAATATTTAGTTTTTTAATTGCGTATGAAAATTTCAAAACAGCAAAACTTTTGTGCCTTCCACTAGCAAATAAGGGACCCACGTAAACTTTATAACCCAATTCATATCTCGGTTAAGAAACTTCTCAAACTCTTGATAGTTTTAAAGTAAGTTTGAAATTAATCGATGCGGTCATTCAAGCGGAAAGTTGAGTTAAGACGCATACAAACAGACCGGAGGTATATACAACGTCTTTTGAACTAGTTCCTGATGCAAGTTTTGGGAGAATGGATGATTTTATGATTTCAAATGTAAAGACAACGTTATATTGTCTGGAAAAACATGGAAGAGCAAAGAAAATCTGTCTGAGTGTCAAGGATAAAGTTTTTAATAATTATGTTGACGATAACTACAGTGAGGAAGATGGTAACAATGAAGATTTTGATGATATAATATGTAATAAAATCAAATAAAGTAAGAGAGGTAGAGCATAGCGATATGTCGCTCAAAGAGCAGCTTGACTGGGGAAGTACTTCCACCTTACCGCAGAATACCGCAGCCAAATAACTTATAGTTGTGTTCCTGCGCGTGAGTAAGGTCGCCAGAGCTCATCGGGAAGGGGGGAAGGGTCGGCAACGCGCAAGTGATACTCCTGGTGTTGCAAGCGTTCATAGGCTACGGTAACCGCTTACCATCAGGCGGGCCGTATGCTTGTTGCTGACAACGTGGTATAAAAAATAAAAATAAAAGTGCTTTGTCATAAATTTTGCCAGATCTAAAAACAACTTTAATCTTGTTACTTATACCACCTTTAATTGAACAACTCCTTAAACTATGTCTCATCTGAACCAATTAATACCGGCTTTAAGGGGTTAAGGTACCCTTGAGCTAAAAACGGAACCTCGTCTCCTACGTTCAAGGCCTACGAACCGTGAAAACTGATGAGACTGACGAAGATTTTGCCCTATTCAGAGGATTTACCACCTTTTTCAGAGGGTGGTAAAATCTTACTGATTGAATAACATGAAGATTTGATGTTGTCTCCAAAAACTATATCTATATCTACTAATATAATAAAGCAGAAGAGTTTTTTGTTTGTTTGGTCCAGTCAGATTTGAAAAATTGTTTTTGTACCTATATGATAGCCCAATTCATGAGGAAGGCTATTTTTTATCCCGAAAATGCGGTAAAACCGCGGGGAACAGCTAGTACTACTATATTTCTTAACTTCAGATGATTAAAGTATAAAAAAACTGCAGTAAAATTTTAATACTACATTAAATGTTCACCTAAGCACACCATTTATTAAACTAAAACGTATTTTCAAACAATTTAAAAATGTTTTGTTAAATAATAACAAAAACAGCGTCTGATTCGTTTCGGAAATCAAATTAGCCTCGATACAATCGAAATCATAAGAAATATTTATACAAAATTTTAATGAGGTTGACAAGAGTTGTTTGTGACATATTTTTTGTATTTTTTTAAATCTTACCTAAAGAAGAAACAACCGTATAAAATACACACACATGATTATATACAGATACATAAATAAAAAAAATTAAGGCCACATACGGGAATATTTTTCGAAGCTAAGTAAGGTGATCATTATGAATAACGTGGGTTGGTGAGGCGATGATAGCTCAGTGGTAGTGTCGTCGAATGACGTGGCAAAGATCTTGGTTACAAATCCTACAATGAGCTTGTGCTTTCGGTGAAGGAACCTATACCACGGTAGAAGGGATCTTTGTAGTCTGGCTAGCTGGCTACCATGCTCAAGTTAAAAATCTGTTACCACCGGTGTATTCCAGCAGCTACACAAAGCGACCGTCGGCACATCACCAAATAACACGGCGAGATTGTGGTCAAACAAGGTTCATGTCTAGCAGTGGACTGCAAAAAAATGAGGAAAATGATGACGATAAATAAAAAGTATACGTGAAATGTCACCTCCAAGCTCTATCATGCTGTCGACCATTTATTATGACAGACGAGTTCTTTACTGAGAACAGAATTGCATTCGCAATGAAATTGAGAACGTCTCAGCCATTCAATGCAAATAAAGTAAACGATGTGACACATGATTGCGGTTTTGATGTCTTCTTACAGACATAGTGGAAATACTGATTGTTTTTGATTGTATTTTTTGGACGTCTGATAAAGGTTTATTATGATTTACTTAAGTTATGTTGGTTTTTAAAACCGATTGGTTTGATGAATAACAGCGACTTTGGTTCTTGGTACGTTTTTAATAAGCTCTTGGTCGTGGTAACTTTTATAATACAACAGTATTATAAATTATTTTTTACTTAATCTTTTTGGATTTTGATCAAAAGGAGTTATCAGTTGAGAAATCTTTTATTTAAGTTTGCTCTTAGATTTTAAATTGAAATTACAATTAATGTAGTTACTGGAATCTAATAATTCGGGGTTCTCTACCAAGATTTGTAGATATACGTAAGCGATTTTATTGATTTATTAATATTTGTTAAAATTAGCACTGAATTGTTGATATTGGCCTATTAATATCTCTTTAAAAGGTTACCTAAGCCCTAATACTAAATTATTTGTAACAGGCTGTTGACTTAAAATTTAAATGATTAATGTTTTAGACGATGGTAAAAATTTATACATATAAAAAAAAAGTCCTGACTCACTCACTGACTGACTCATCAATGCTCAGCCCAAACTCTAGAACCTAGATGGCTGAAATCATTCTGTATAGCGTGTGTACATAGATTTATGTGGTTAAATTTATACCTACATTTAACTAGAGTTGTCCTTTTCGACACGCGAACACATTATCCATTACAAGTTGACATCCATGACGTATGTGGTAATACCACAAACAATACAAACATTATTATTAACCACTGGAACGCTACCATAAAAAAATAGCACGTAACTCTAATTACAAAGGCATAAAGTTGAAAATCGATTGACGAATCGTTCGAAACGTGTTGCAGTGATAGTAAACGAATAGTAGTATGAAGTTGTTTCTAAAACGGAGTTAGGCAGAGATCTGTAACAAAATGCGTTGAGATAACGCATAACACCTATTTACGTGGGTTGTACAGACGATCGGATAATAGTTTTTTATTTGCATGTCGCTGGTAATTTGTAAAATTAGACTTTTGTGTTGTAACCGCCTAAAATGTTTTTGTTTGGTGAATGATATATATTATTTAAATGATGATAAATGTAACTATGATCATGTTTTACAAGGATTTTAAAAAAATAATTACGTTACTAAACCTAAAGACTTTGGGAAATAAATAAAGTTTATTCATTGTTAATGAGCTATATAAAAACAACTTTTATTAAACAAAACGTCGTTAAAAACGAGTCCACCACAAAACACAATTAATAACCGTGTAACTTTACCAGCAATGAAAATCAAAACCCCCCAATCCTTTTACGACGAGCGAAATCCTTAAAAAGAGTATTTTATGGTCGTTTATATTAAATCCTTAAAGTCTGAACTGCCCACGACATCGGCCATCAAACGCATCGCGTGGGGCATTAAGGTGTCCGGTGTCGACATTCACATTCCTTTTGTTTGTCTGTTTGTTCGTCCGTTACGTAGGCTGAATGTCTTCTTTCTTTTAAGGTCTAAGTGATAGAAGAAGTTAATATTATATTCTGTAATTTTATTTATATAATTGAAGAGAATATGTGTCAACTTATGAAGCACTAGAATAACTGTAATCGTTTGTGTAACTTGCCCAAAGGGCTTGTTGACGTTGTGGTTTGGTTTATCACACCGATTGCCTTGCCACATATCGTGGGTTTTATTCCAACCCAGGACAAAAACTTGTGTCCATAAATATTAAGCTAGTTTAGTATATCGGGTAGATATTATGAAACTCATATCTAGGACATAATAGAAAAAATATTATTTATTAACCTAATAATAATATATTGGGTTTCCTAAAATTCTTGTCGGTTATTCTCAGTTGAGTAATTGGAGTCTCACTTCAATAGTTTTGATTAACTACATTATTGCCATCTTAGGGTCTAAACTGAAATGGGTTTGGCTTTTGAATTTAAAAAAAGTAAATTGCAACCACATATTTTTTTCGCCATGGCAAAACAACAAAATTTTGTTTTTGCTATCCGCTAATCGCTTCTATTTTGGATCAACTATCAGACATCGAAGTAGAATTGATGACCGAATTAACTCTTTCAAGGCACGAGAGTTCCTAGAATCCTGAGTTTAAGTTGCGGAGGCGATACGAGCTTTAAGAAAATCAAAAAAGTAGATATAAAATTGAAACTCTTATCTTATCTTATCAATTCACAAGAATACATACTCTTTTACGAGTAACTAGTTATAGTTATTACATAATATCACCGCGTCTGTCTGTCTGTCTGAACGCAATCAACTCAAAAACTACTAAACATAGTTTCATACGGTTTTCACTGATAGACGGAATTATTCATGAGGATAGTTTAGGTAACAAATTACAAGGTTTTGTGTAAATTGGATGAAATATAACAATGTGCATAATATGCTCTGCTACCCGTGCCAAACCGGGGCGGGTCGCTAGTTTCATACTAAATTGGAGTCACTGGATACTATGGAAGTAGCACTAGATATTTTTTCTGGTAAACATTAAGGTAAATTAAATATGAGATAGTTTTGTAATCATTAAATACAACTGTATGGTTAGCTACTTACCAAGTTTACAAAGAAACTTACAAAGCTTAATCTATGATCAACAAACTATTGCCGTCTTTGTCATTTTGTAAGGCATTGACAGAGAAGGGTATACTTTTAAGAAGAGATTAACATTTATCGGATTTCTAGAAACCAAGGGATTACTATCAAGAAACTTCAGCAATATGTAAAATTTGATCATAATCGTAAAAAGCCTCTCAACGAGGACCAACGGAGCCAATAAAATTTATTTAAATCAGCGCATAGAAGCTAATGCGTATACATTCATATAATTGTACTGCGTCACTTACAGATTGAGTTTCTTAGATTCTCAACTCAGCCCAGATCAAAGCAAAGTCTCGACGTAGCAATTTGTCTTGGGGATCATTCCCCGAAAGTTAAATTGAGTTCATCATACATGTTATCCTGCCAAAAACTCACGCCCAGCTACGGTTGATAACTTTCGCGCATTATATCCCTTAGGTATTATGTAAGTATATTTTGTATCAAAATTTTGTACTGGAATTATATTTTGGATGTCTTTTAATGAGATTAAAACATAAGTAATTTAAAAATTGTAATAAAATTGATATGAAATTTTATTTAAGAACAAACTGTCTCCTCCGGTTTGCGTTTCTTTTAGTAGTGATGTTAAATAGCCTATAACCTTACTGAAGAATTGGGCCATCAAAAGCAAGAATTTTTCAAATCCGACTAGTATTTCCAGAAATTAGCGTGTTCAAACCAAAATACAAGCAAATTCTTCAGTTTTATTATCTAACTAGCTTCCGCCCTGCGGTTTCACCCGCGTTCCCGAGGGATCTTGTGTTTTTCCGGGATAAAAAGTAACTCGATAAATGGGCTATCTAACACTGAAGGAATTTTTCAAATCGAACCAGTGGCTCCTGAGATTAGGGCGTTCAAACAAACAAACAAACTCTTCAACTTTATAATATATGTACATAGAAGTATCTTATATATAAAATTCTCGTGTCACAATGTCAGTTATTATACTCTTCCGAAACGGCTCGACCGATTTTTATGAAATGTTGTGTACATATCGGGTAGGTCTGAGAATAGGTTCTTATCTATTTTTTAATCCACTACGCGAGTGAAACCGCGGGGGACAGCTAGTAGATATATAAAATTCTCGTGTCGCGGTGTTTGTTGCCAAACTCCTCCGAAACGGCTCGACCGATTTTTATGAAATTTTGTGTGCATATCGGGCACGTCTGAGAATCGATCAACATCTATTTTTTAAACCGCTACGCGAGTGAAACCACGGGGGACAGCTAGTATTAGTATAGATTTTAATGTCTCTGTATTCTTATCGGCAATCGCCACTACTGGTGATGGAGAACTTTGTGGTGATACATGGGAATATAATGTAAGGACCGAGCTGCGATGCCATGGTCGTGGCTGTGCAGTAAATTTGTTAGTATTATATCAAAACGTTGTCATATCATTATGGTTTTTACTTATGTTGTTAAACTAGATTAAAAAATTAACAGACTGTCTTTACTTACTTCTTCGTCAATTCTTGCAATTTTTAGTAGGAAAGTTGTTTACCTGTAAAGAAAAATAAATATTGAAATCTTTTCATAATTAATGCATGATATTACCAGTATAACTGTAAACAAATAAATAAACACACAGGACAAACATTTGTGTGCATGAACATGTCTGTTTGTCCTGAGTCTGGGTGTAATTATCTATATTTTTTTTATTTATTTTTTTACTTTGTATAGGCTTGTGTTTGACCACAATCTCACTATGGTAGGTGATGATGTGGCCGAAGGTGGTAAGCACACGAAGCCTAGAAGGACCTGGCTCTCAAGTGCAGCTGCCGGAACACACCAATAGGTGTTTGGCGACAGATTTTCAACTTGAGGGTGGTAGCCAGCCAGGCGGGTACTACAAAGTACCCTACCACCGTGCTATGGTTTCCTCACGATGTTTAAGTATATGTATGTATTTACAAAAGAAAAGTAGTATATGTAGTATATCAGTCATCTGGCTTCCATAGTACAAGCTCTGCTTAGTTTGGGGTCAGATGGCCGTGTGTGAGGAATAATCGACTCGAAGAGATGAGATGTTGCCGACCTTGAAAAGCTTTTTTTACGCCCTTTTTGAAGATATTATATAACTCGAAGATTCAACATCGTATCCAGTGTCAATAATGCCTATAGCATCGGTGGCCCGGTGGTTTTCCAGTTTACCTGCCAGCAGCAAACAAACCAAGGAACTTCTGTATTTATATAGGTTGAAAGGGTGAAACTGGGTGTGTTTGCACATCTTAAACTTCACGTAAGACCCCGGTTTTAATATTGAATTATCTTAATAATTAATTATGTTACGACACTCGAAAATATATTCGGACGAGGGACCTGGTAACTAATATTTGGTGCAGCAATTCAATGATCCTTAAATAAATTTAAAAATGTAGTTTAGTAATGTATTTTAGTCCTTTCTAGTGCGATAAATGGACTTATATATCCATTTCACAATTGAATTTACACTGTATTATTAAAAATATAAAAACTTAAATCAAAGACAAATCATCTGAGATATTTTTTTAAATATAAAATTAGTAATTGTCGCTGGGCGCTAGAATCGTGCGACATAATATAATAAAAAATTTAAGACAAAGTAATAATTATGTAGTATATTTATTTTGAAATTAAGTGATAAAAATGATAATGATTAATTATAAAAAGTAAAGATCGAGTATGTGAAGAATTTTAAATATAAACCAAAATAACTTTTCTATAGAGCTCATAACAAATAAAAGTAGCATAACTCAACCCAAAGCAAAAGCACAAATACCTATCTAAACAAATAGTAAAATTTCCGCGAATCGACAATAAATACGAAACCATTGTAATGTTATCGGACACTCTTACATCTCCTCGAGAGTTCAAAATGTTATCACCGTAGGTACTAAAACAACTTCACCGTTATAGTTATGCTTTGAATCACGACATACAAACAATAGACTATCCTACACGCTTACTATTCTGGATTCAGAACCTACATATATGATGTAGTATATATAAATAAATGCACGGAGAAAGCCACTTTCGAATGAATTGTGGTCTTTAGATAGTTATGTTGTACACCGTTTGGTTTTCGATGTATCGATATAGTGAGTAATATCGACTACACTGTGACTGTTATAAAATTTATAAGCTTAAACTGCGTTTGCAATGTCATCGAAACCTGTAGTAAATGAATCTATTTAATTGAATTCAGAGAACTCCCATAAACAATCTGTTCTATGTTTTGCTTGATATTTTACTGGATTATTCTACTGACATAGTAAAACTGTAAGTTTATGTGTATGTTTGTTTACTTAATAACGTTGTAATAGCTAAATGGATTTGAACGCATCTTGGCACATTACTATTCATACACTGGATTAAAACTTAGTTTTGGGTAAAACCACGGGGAGAAGCTAGTTATTAGAATTAATTGGTTTGATACGAACTCAATATTTATATTTTAGGTACTTAAAAATTTTGGAATATTTTATGTCAAAATTTATTTTAAAATATTAGAATTTGGTTTTGCATTTCGATAAAGACCAGATTAATATTTAAATGTTAATTAAATGTCTTTACATCAAAAGTAATTCCTAAACAATGTCAAAGTCGATATCAAATAGATACATTAACTTTGGCAGATAGTAAAAACCGAAAGTGACTTGAAATCCTAACTCGAGTAGGAACTTGGTATGTCTAAGCTCGAATGAATTTTGTGTCAGATATTTTAGACAAAAATGCTTTATTTAGAAATATTCAGAAAATATAGTGCTTAATAAAGTGCGTTCTTGGGGTAAAATGCAAAAAAGAGAGGTAGAGCATAGCGATATGTCGCTCAAAGAGCAGCTCGACTGGAGAAGTAGCTCCACCTTATAGAATACCGCAACCAAATAACTTATAGTTGTGTTCCTGCGCGTGGGTAAGGACGCCAGAGCTCATCAGGGAGGGGGGGAGGTTCGGCAACGCGCGAGTGATACCCCTGGTGTTGCAAGCGTTCATAGACTACGGTAACCGCTTACCATCACTAGTCACACATTTTGACTAGCTACCACCTTCAAGTGAAAACATGTTACCAAACACCTACTGGTGTGCCTAAGACGCTGCCCTTAAGAGCCAATTACCTTCTAACCTTTGTCTTTTAAACCAAATCATAATTCTCCGTAAGATCGATATTGATGAAAGTAACAAAAATTATAAATGGCTTACTGACATCAATGATCTAATTTATCCCCTAAATTATATCGATTAGCCGTAATCTCCTATTCGAACAGCAATAACCATAATCTAATAAGAACGATGACGTAGCCAATGATCCATACTTTATCAATGTCAAACTTGATGATCTAAGTGTTATAATAGCGAATGACTTTCAATTTACAAATCCCATGCTCATTAAATCCGAGCACAAGGGTTGCAGAGTTATCATTTTATATATTCAGAGTCATATTAACACTATTTCATTTGTTTCATATGTGAGTGTTGGACACAGTGATCTCGAGAACGCTTAGCGCGAAATGCTGACATACCAAGAGTATCTTGCATTTAGTGAATCTATTTGGATTTCTGCTAAAGCTTTACACGGTAGCATGGTAATTTATAGTACCTACCCACCTAGCTAACCACTCTCAACTTGAAAATTTGTCAACATGGACTTATTGATATGTTTTGCAATCCCCATAGACCACGGTAGCCACCAGTATTATTTTCTTTTTTTTCCACTTTGCAATATCTATAAAAAAATATCAATTGTAAGCCCATTTTACATTAAAAACAATAAGGAACTCATTTCTACCATCCATATCTCTGAGTCACTTAAAACGACTTTGACTCAACACAAGCTAGAGAAGGTACCTACATAATGTTTGTGAGACGGGTTGCATTGCAAAATTTTACATCCGCCAAGTACAGGGCGGGCTCTCAATCTATTGATTATTCATTAAGTTTGCTCAACTTAGTTTGTCGGTTTCACTTTGAACTAAGATGTATTATTGAAGTTATAATGTATTTGTCATTAATAGAATAGTAATTGTCATGCTTATGGTTCTTCTTATTTTATTGTTATGTGTTCTGATGTTTGTGTTGTTGTTTTACTGTTAGTTAGTTAATTACGTAATTTGAAACTACTTTTTTTTTAGTCACTCTCTTTGATAAGGTACTCTGTTTTCAGCAATCTTTAAAGTTCATATTGATTTAATAAAGCAAATTATAAAATAACTATGCAGAACTTAAATTTAAGGACTTAACTCATCAATCACAAAAAAGAAACACCAGTTTTAAGTATCTTCATGAAATATTTGGTGTCATACAAGCTTCTACCGTGGTTTTCTTTTCTATGTCAGCAGGTTGACAATCACATTGACTGTTCAACTGATGGTAAGTTGTTACCACCCCCATGGACATTTGCAAATGGGCATTGGTGAGATGTTGCCGACCTTGAAAAGCTTTTTTTACGCCCTTTTTGAAGATATTATATAATTATGATTCTCAAAAATAAAGTGGCCTATTCGTTTATTTTAAGTTCTTAATTAAATCAAATTTGAGTAACTTGAAATTTTCTCTCAACAATCGAAACTATAGATTATAATCGCATGCAAACAGCATGGAGGGTTTATTGTTTCTGTTTTTAAAGTTGCTCTTATTAAATTTGAGAGAGAAGCAACAACCCTCGAGATTAGAGGGGAAAGGTTTTATTAGGGGCGACTAACGAGTGCCGATAAGGAGGTATAATGCCCCTCAACAGTGAAGTTGGTACAATACATGACAACAAGCGTATAATCATCTAATAACCTTTGTGCTGTAAAAAAGATGTAGGTATCTATTAAGACCTAAAGTTTGAAAATCTGATTATTTTACACTATATTGTGTTACACAAATTTTTGGTTCAAATGATAATCAAATAACAAAACTATAACCATTTTTTTTAGCATTTCATATTCCATAATTTTTTTTTGTTTAATATGCCCAAGATTAAAAAGACATATGCTCTACGCGCATCTATCTACATACGCTGTACTCTCACAAATTGCAACATCAAAAAGAGGGGGCGAACCATCCACTGTTTAATCTCCAGTCCAATCTTGACTTAAATGAACACCTAGACGGCCGTACCCCCTGTATCGATTGTCGGATAGTGCAAAGCCACTGGTTTGCTAATTAATTGATTTGCCACGCTGTTTTCGTCAATTAATAATGAGTTAAATTGGAATTCAGTCGCTGAGATTCTAATTCGAGTTAAAATTTCTACTTGAAGTTTGTTGCAATTAACACGCTTTATCACTCGAAGAACACGTTTATTTTAGTGCTTAAAAGAAATCTTGTTATGTGATAAGAAAATTTATGTTTGCAATGACTTCAAAGATAAATGTTAAAGCAGTATGAGTATAAAAGGATGCAAATTCAAAATATTCGCTTCGAAAATTTCCTTTAAATGTCTTGTTAAAAGATAGACACTTGACATTTCTGATTTACCCCGGGAAGAACAACAAATAAAAGGAAATGGTAACATTCAACTCGTGTCGTCCATCTATCTACAAATACGAGGGCAGGTTGACATCGTTATAAATCTTTCCTTATCACGAATGATAGAGCTTGGAGGATTTATTTTTTAGCAAAGGGTAGGACAATGCATTTGCCGTGTTCCCGTCCTGAAAGACAGGGTTAAAGAATATAAAGATGATAAGACGCTATTAAAGATAGAAAAGGGGGCTGTACAAGAGCTTTTTTTAGTGTTATACCGTAGAAATTGGTAGGGGTATTGAAATGTGTATAGGACATGCGATGGGGTAACTTTTATCCAATCGATATGATTATATTATCTATTGGTTGTTTGGTTAAGTAATTGAGTTTGGTATAATACTTATATGGAAAAAATGGGTATTGCCTTCTATAAAAGAAAGAGCTGCAGATACGTAGGATGTAATTAATTGGGTACCTAATCTTACTGATAATAATGAAAATATAAAAACAAAGGAAAGATTATCTGGCTATCGATTATTTTCATATATTTCAGTATCAAGTATACAGAAAGCAATATAATTATTATCTTATAAACAAACTAAACATATATTATATTTCAATATTTGTTAATAATCTTATAAATTTATTAATCTCATGATGAGGTTTTTTTTCACATAAATCCAATATAAAACTAATTCCAGAGCCTTTATACTGCATACTTGCTCACCTTTTATTGACGACGTAGGTAATAAAATTTCTTTGAACACATAAACGTTAGTTGAAATTCTTGAATCAAAATAAAACAGAATCAATGATTAAGCAAGGAGCAATGTTGATAACATCACTGCAGACTTTCACAACGATTTCATAAGTAGATAGGAAATATGTAGAAGAATCAAAACAAAGCATTTCCAATTCAGGATAGTTCACAAACAGTATCTTAACTAGGACTGAAAAGCAGTTAAACTGCGGGTGGTCATAAAATAAAAAGTGTTTACTTACCCCGAAGATAACCGGGCACAAAGTTCCTTGATAAGTTTTTATTTCCTTTGGGGGAGGAGCAGGTAAACGAGCCAGTAGTATAAACAGCATTAGTTTAAAATGATTGTGGAATGAGGACTCGTAAATTGAAGTTATTTATTTGAAAGACGGGTCTAGTTGATAATCATATTTTTTAGTCTATTACGTATGATTTCAGTCGCAAAACATGATGATAGTAATAACAATATTACTGCGCAGTACTATTATATTTTACAGAAGTAAAAATTGATTCCGAATTGATGAAGTAAAACTCCAGCCACACCTTATATCTACAATAATAGCAAATTCTTCTTGCTCATTAAGGCGAAAAGTCGGGAAGAATGTGCGATAACTCGTACCAATAGAAATGAATCATTTTTAGTGTCCCGAACGGAACGTTGGCGCCGACCGCGCAACTTCCTACAATGGCCAATAAACACGCCATAAAGTATGAAAGGCCGCACTAAAAATGCCATTATTGTTTGCTAAATGTCCACCTTTTGTTAAATGAAGCTGTCAAATATTTCGTCTCACCGCGTCGCCGTGTCAAAGGGTGAAACCGCTATGTATAGCTGTCATTTCTTTATGACGCTGTAAAATTGACGAAGCAATTTTACGGTTCTCCATTTTATAATGTCGAGACATTCTAATTGCGTAGTTGTTTGACTTACGACTCTTTCATGCAAACATTTTTACGGTAAAAGCAGACACGATCGGTATGTACGTTAACGCTAGAGTGATTTATTCCTTTTACAGCCTAAAGGGAATCGTTCCCGCGAATTAATCGCAATATCGAGTTTGGCCAACCGTTATTAGTACCTTCTATAGTTGCCAAGGTGTTCCACCCCTCAATAAATCTTGTCTAATTTGTGTGTAATTACAGGACGGCACAGTTCGCTGTAACAAGGAGTGCGTACCAGCGGGGAGTAAGCGGCACGTGCTTACGCGTGCTTCAATTTATTTCACGATAGAAAGATCCAAACGAATATTTAACGATATTTGATTTTGAACTCTAAAACTTCAATAAAACAGATGAAATTTTTGTACCAAAGAAAATGTAGTTGAATTTGAAGATGTTTATGTAAAAATAAAAATAAATTTCTGCGTTATAGCAAGGACGGAGGGTGGAAAATTCGATGGCAAAGCGATAGTGCCTACCATTTCTGCTAAAGTTTTGATCACTATTAAGAACGTTGAAGAGTAACGTGCCGAAAGGTTGATGTTGAAATATAGTAACGTGTTCTTTGACCCCTCGGTGAGATCATAATTTTAATATGGAAGACAGAGGGGTGAACTATTTTGGGTCGAATTAAAATTGCTTTATTGTATGTAGCCCTTATTCCAAAAGTACGTTGTAGACTTATAGTTATTTAACTAGAATTTTTATTATTCAAATTATTGAAAATTTTGACTTAAGTCTTTAGTCTAATTGAAAGAGAGAGTTATATGCATGCACAAAGTTCATTCACTTGGAGCTTCAATTCACATAAAACGGAATTGCAATTGATGACTCAAGTCTGAGCTTTGCGCCAGATGGTTTTAGTCTTTTTGGTCTATTTGGTCTAATCCCTTTCATCCCTACATAATTATTGCAGAGTCTATGTAATAAATAAAACCATGCTATGGCGATTTGAATAATACAAATAAATCTACGTCGTCTACGCATTCATCGTCCGTGAGTGCTGTTCTATATTGTCAACACAAACAAATACATGGCTAAAAACTATATCGCATAGTGTTGAATTCCGCTTGTCAAATAAATCAAGTGCTGCATCCCCAAAAAAAATTGTGAGTGTCGATACGTTACTGTATACCATTTACAAGCTTGATTGAAATTTCGCAATCAACAGGGGGAGTGCTGTGATGAAATTATACGTGTATATTTTTTCCCTCAAGCCCCAGCTATTATAATGGGCCTTCGGAATAGAAAATTTACTGGGGATTTAAGATTGTAATCGCGGGCCACTCGGTTGTTCAAAGTGATTATTGTATAGATAAGGCCCCGGAGCGGAGTGGGTCGTCCCACGCGCGGTACTAGTCCGGTGTGCTATGTAGGGTTAGTGTCTTCTATTTTTTATGTTAGCTCGCTGTACCTGAATTCTGTGGTCATAGTTATTTTTGCATATGGTCGATTCAATTTCTAGTTGTTGATTATCCTACTTTCAACTGAACATAGACACAAGTTATAAATATTCTAAAAATTATGGAAGTTAATTTTAAAATCTCAGTGTGGTTTTAAAATAAAATATTCTCTGAAAACCAACTACTGGCCAAAACCTCACGAACTAGAACGACAAACTAAGCAAACTTAAATAACACCTTCCGTTCCATATTAACTCCAATTCTTGAAGCAACAAATACCATTTCAGAATGACATATATTGTAATTTGTTTGTTCACTACGAGATTCCTTTCATTATGCGTTCGTGCTCCATAAAATATGCATCTGAAATGAGAAAAATGTGTCGCAGTATCGCGAGTTTGAATAACTACAGCCAAACAGCACATATCCATCTTCTGACACATTGTAAAAACGACCATAAAGGAAGTACGATAAAGTTTACAGTTTCAACGAAAGTTGTTGAAGTTAAGTCGCTTTCAAAAGAGTTGGCAAAGAATCATAATCTCGGCTCCAACTATGAGTTATATACACGTCGTCTATTCACATTAGTTTCTGAAGTAAATAAACACGTACACATGAAAAACGAATCTATTCTTCCGTATTTAACTATAATCATTTGAAACAAGAGACTAAATCTTCTTAAATATTGCTATTTCGTATTACAATTGATGACTGGGTGAATCCAAAATTTCTAAGTCATTATAAAGTTAAGGGATAAGTAACATTACGTCTAATTTAACTACGATTCCTATTAAAACGACTAATGATTGCCTCAACAATACCTTTTCGAGACATGTGGGCGCTAAACACAATTCCATCTAAAATTTACTACGACAGTCAAAAACCCAAAGCTCTAAAATATGAGACACATAACCGGTATCTCAATTTTAATCCAGAACTCAGTCGTAAGTTTAACGTTCAGTTAAGTAGTAACCGATACTTAAACGTGCCATTAAGAAGGCTTAAGCTATCTGCTTAACGTTAAATACTTAACTTAGGATCCGTTAGTTTTGTTAATCGCAATAAATTAGGATAGTACTTTTAGTTGGGTACTCGATACTAAAGTAATCAGACGAGAATTGTGAGGGATTATCTTGACCTTTTAGTTATTGCTATTGAATCGTATCTAGAAAGACATTTTGTACCATATAGAACAATCTTTTCACCCGCGGTTTTGCTCACACAGACTTCACAGAAGTTCGATGTCTTTTTTTCAGTTTATGCCGATTTTTCCAGCCGATTATGTTGCCTCAAGCATAGCTGCCGTTATTTCGGGGATTAATGCGTTCAAACAGATAAACAGACATATAGAAGAACAATTAAACTGGGTTCTTTTCCATTTTGTTACTCCTCCCTAACTACCCTCAGTTTTTAATGTTTGTTATATTGAAAAATTACATGCTTTTACATTTATCTGGTATCCATATTATATCATATTCCATAATAGTACAATATTCATATGATTGTGTACTAAGCTGAGTTGTAAGGTTTCGGATCAAATGGCCCTATGTGATGAATGTCCCAAGATATTATTATTTTAATACATTAGTTCCTCACAGTAGGCATAAAAGTTGTAATGCATATCTCACTAAGCTACCATATATTTTTCACGTTTCCATATTATAAATCCATCTACCACAAAATTACTTTTAAACGGTCATACAAACATTTCCATAGACAAATAAAGACATAAATATAGAGTACCCACACCCGATAACCATATAGTACCAACTTAAGAACATGATCTGCTTATATCATTTAAATTCTCTCACATCTTCCATATTATATTTTCTAATAAATCAGGAGATAAGAAGTGAGTGGTTTTATTTTTTAATAGCTAATATAAAGGTACCGGTCCTCTGTACGTTCCGATAAATAATAAGTTTATCCTTGGTAAGCGGTGTAATGGGATACAACTGTAATAATAGTCGTGTTGATTTGTAAGTACGAGTTTTACTTGGCTAAGCCCAGGAGCGGTGCGAAGTTTTGTGATACACTGTTTTTGGAAATGAACAACTATTTAATGTATTAAAAGCTAAATTTTTTTTTTTTAATAACTCTTTATTCAGTAAAATAGCATACATATTTTTGTTATTTAACATCGCCAAACTACTAACGCAGTTTGTAGGCGTTGCGCTCTTTTAAATATTTATATATATATGAACTATCTTACCAATTACATACATTATATATTATTAATCATACTTTCTTATATATATTACTATTTTGTTCCTCTAATAGGTGCTCTTTTAATCTTCATTTTAAAGTAACTTTACATTTGATTTTGTTTACATTTAGCAGTATTTTAGGATACATGTTACATAGTTTGGGAGTTACATATTTTCGAGTTCTTTTTCCGTAATAATTATAAATCTTTGGTACAACTAATGTCCTTCGTTTTAGTTCTGGTATTATATTTACTGTTACTCTTACACTTATATTCGTCACTATAGTACGTTTCTATAGCATGTAATTTTTTTATTTTTTTTATAAAATAAAACTAATCGTACTATATTGGTGCTGATTCTGTTGTATATAGATGGCGATTAAATTACGTCAATGCTAGGGTATAGCAAGCTCTTGGAGGATATTATGTAATATATCTAAGTTTGTTTTGGAAACGGTAATCAAATCAAATCAAATCAAAACTCATTTATTCAGTTTAGGCCCTAATAAGGCACTTATGAACGTTACAATACAATGAAAATGATTCTACCACCGGTTCGGAATACACTTGGACTGAGAAGACTCCGGCAAGAAACTCAGCAAGGGATATTTTTATAGTGTTTTTTTAAGTAATATAATTTAATTACTAATTACAATGTTTATAAAGTTATTTTGAAATAGCTTGTTGAGCGAACATTTCATTTAAATGCATTCTTGTCTTCCACAAAATTAATTGTTGAGTTCATTGCCGCAAAAGCAACCTTGTGAACCATGCGTTAGAGTCTGTCTATTTAAATGAATAAATATTTCATTCCATTTAATTATTGTAAACTAAACTAATTTTAATCGTACTATGTGTATGAAGAATGTCCCAGAATATTTGATCTAATTAAGATTCAGCTCGTCAATCGCTCCAGCCATGTGTAACGATTAAGCGTATACTTACGACGCCATTGAAGAGTTTTACTCCGATTATGGGTTCAATAATTGAGCCTCAAATGGTTAAATGTTAATTCAGTAGTGAGATAATGCATAATGCATCGCCCGCGGCATCAGGTAGGTAGTGAGAACCTAGCTACATTTGTGCATCACAAGAAAACTGGTTAATTGGTGGATGACCTATTTACTGCAGTAGTTCGACATTGCTGTCTTTTTTATTATATTACAAGGTGAGTTTTATAGGGGCACTCTTTTCTTGAATATCCAAATTTGATAACATGGTTCACTAAATATAAGGTCCTAATAAATGCAGTACGGTCCTTTTGAGGGATGATAGTATAGGTCGTAAGTATTCCGAAATTGATAAAATAAAAATATAAAAAAAAACCTGAAATTGTACTTAATAATTGTACTTCATAAATAAAAGTAATAAATAAATAAAATAAAACAATGTATTTTTAAATGGTTTTAATTAATGCTTAGTAGTGATGAAGTACAATTTCAGGTTTTTGTTTATATTTTTATTTTATCAATTTCGGAATACTTATGACCTATACCACAGAATACCTAACTACACTACCAGTGTTCCAGCAGATGCACTTGAGAGCCAGTTCCTTCTAGACTTTGTGTGCCTATGTCCAGCAGTGGACGTCTTGCGGCTGAGATTGTGATGATGATGAAATCTATGTCTTATCATATAATTTTAAACATCGTGGATAGATTAAGTGTAGGGTTTGTAAATTTGTATATACTTACTTAATATTGTAGCTACTTATTTTGCTGACTACACGAAGATAAACTAATTTATTTTGATTCATGTTTTTCTGCTAAGGTACCTTATTTAAGGTACATATTTTAAATAACGTTTTTATATTACATACAGAGTGATCCATTTTATATTATTTTGATACATCATAAAATAAGAAAAAAATGTTTTAAAACAATTATTTCTTTACCATTTTATTGATCAGAATAAATCAAGTAAACTTATCCCTAATAAGGAAGATATTTATGTCAAAATCAAGCCACTCCATTTTTACGGTATCTTGATTTGATACAATTATATACAACTTATACATGTTTCAAATAAACTTAAGTGTCCTTCAGTATATTTCATCCTTAAATCATCTTCCTGAATTTCATTCTCCGTTTGCCTTATCAAACTGACTTAAATTATTTACTGATTTTATTGATTCTATCATCAAGATCTATCACCAAAATATCGTCATCACTTTATACCACAAGAAATCGGTATAATTCTCATTCAGGTCAAAAATGTATGTGGATAAATATTCCTGTGTGTTTGTCTGGCTAGTAATATCTAGTAATTCCATCATTATGAGTGTAATGATATTATACAATGTTATTAGCTTCCGCCCCGCGGTTTCACCCGCGTTCCTGAGGGTTCTTATGTTTTTACGGGATAAAAATTACCTACCCTATATTTTATTCTAGGGTATAATCTAACTATGTGCCTATTTTCATCGAATTTCGTTCAGCCGTTTATAACGTATAAACTGATAATAATTGAGTCACAAATATCCAAAGTAGAAAGAATAACATTAAATGAGAAACTATTATATGTTGCTTTGCTCTTCGTCCGTTCAGCAACGGATCTACATAATTTTGCATAAAGATAGATTATAGACTGGAGAGTGATATAGACTACATTTATTTCGTAGCCAAGGGTAAAACCGCGGGTCAAAAGCTACTCATTTATAATAATCACTTCTCAAATATGAATTTTCAACTTTTTCACAATTAACGCGTGGACACGACTATGTATCACTAACCTGGCAGCGAGGTGAACATCTGCTGCAATTTTGCCATTGTCCACCGTCCGGACGGACACTAATTAAAAACAAACAGTGTACAATCGGACAAGTGATACATTATTAACATACGTTTTGCCGACGCCATCCTTTGTAGCACCGGACTATGTACTAAACAGTCATCTGAAATAGTCATGGGCGAATAGTAATACCACAGTCTATGTAACTTTTACAGTCGGCCAACGGACACGTCTAGACAGAGCAATCGTGCGGGGCTTGCGGGGTGAGAGAGGGGCGGTAGCGAGCCCAAGCTGCCATACACTCGAATTTCGAGTGACTTCAAACGCGATAGACCACTGTATGTAATTATGCTGTGGTAATACGTAGGACATGTTTAAACTTTAAAGTATGAAGAATTTATTATGTAATTAGCTTCTGCCCCGGATCTTATGTTTTCCCGTGATAAAAAGTACCTCACATGTTATTCCAGGGTATCGAAAAGGTACATACATAATTATAAAAAAAAAACTGACTCACTCGCTCGATTGGTTGGATTGCTCGATGGTTGAACGATTCGTGAACGTTCAACCCAAACCCATGGATCAAGTTTATGATGTAGACAAGGAATAAGGCTTGTCGAAATTCAACCCCTACGGTAATGGATAATAAAGTAGAAAATCATATAATTCATTCCATTTAAGACTAGAAACTAGGGCTTAAATGATGCCTGAATCTAGTCAGTGATCAAAAGAGAGCCAGAGAACTATATGTTTTAAAAAGTATGATCGCTTTTTCGTATCTCTATCTCAATCGTACACTAAGAACTCCTATTGCTAGTGTCTATAGGCGACGGTGGCCACTTACCGTCAGGTGGACCGCATGCCTGCTTGTCATCCTTCTGACTTGCAAAAAGACAACATGATTTGGTCTAAAGCTGCTTTCTGAAGAAAAAATCGAAAATTTTTGTCCCTAACTTCAAAACAGTACAACCTATCGTGGATACAGTTTGATTTTTTTGGTAAAACTTAATTATTTTCTATAGCTTTTTCGCGCGGTTTTACCCGTGTTCTCAGGATAACATATAGCTCATATTACTCAGTAAAAATGTAGTTATCTAATGGTGAAAGAATTTTTAAAAAGGTCCAGTAGTTTTTGAGTTTATTCGTTACATATAAAAATAGATACAAATCATTCCCCTTTATAATATTATTATTAGTATAGCTGGAGAGACCAACTTGTGACAATAGATACATACCTACCGACTATTTCAACGTATACAATGACGTCACGAGTTTTCTATGTAATTTTTACTAATTTTGTAATTACGGAAATATTTTTTAAGACAACTTTTTAATTTTTCATAAAAAAGATGCTATTTATTATTGCTATTTTGTCACAATCTCCATTGATATCATCTACTAAACTTAGCATTCGAAGGTTACATCTAATTCAATATTATTGTATTTTAACATTGTTTTTATACCTAGTCTACTTAACCCTATACAACGACATCCAAGTATTAATTAAAAACTTTTTAAACATATCATAAATAAATATGCCCGTGGGACACAATGCATTAATATTTCGCCTAGTGATTTACAGCAAATTTGCGGTATAAAATTACGGACAAGTAAACGGCAAAGTGTAATTGTAATAGCTTAAAACTTGTCTAAAGATGACTATTTCTATGGATGTTCCCTGGGGCGATACCTGTAGGCTATATTACAAGTATTTGTTTCATGAAATTGTTTTTAACTGCGTGAAAAACATTGTAAATCGTTTTGGTGCTGTTAATAATATTTAAGTGGTTTACTGTTTATAGGGCAACTGTTACACCTAATAAAATCCATACTAATATGTAAATTCGAAAGTAATTTTATTCTGTCTGTCGGTCAGTCTGTTGTTAGACCTTTTCACGTCGGACCCGCTGAACTGATCGCGATGAAACTTGGCACACAAATAGCCTATGGTATGGAGAGGAACATAGATTTTTTTCCCGGGAATGAAGGTGAAACTACGGGGTAACAGCTAGTTTTTTTAATATAAAGTAAGTTATTTCATACTAAGTAAGTATAGGCCTGAGTTTGACGACAAATCACCATGATAAGCCTAGAAAGCTATACAAAGCCTCTATGGAAGTAAAATTTAAAATACGTAATATATTTTGTTGATTAATTGTAAAAATCTTTTAGCTACAGACACAGTGCTGCCCTCTGCGGCACATAATTATTTATCAGACAGTAATACCGCAGCAGTAAATATATAAACTCTGACTGAGAGTCAGATTCAATACATAAATCATTATTTCTATACGTAATAAAACGCATAAACAATAAACTAAAAGTAACATTTTGCATCTATAACATGAAATGAATTTAAACTCCCAATTATGTAGTCTATATAGAAATCACGGTCGGCCATTATATCCTTGTATTTCTCACGGGGAAACTGTTTGCTATGCCGAGTACTGCGACTTATAAAGAAATGGATATGGCATAAAAAAGAGTAAAACACTCATATCCTAATCCCCTAATCCTAATCCCACTCTTATCCTAATACTAATCCTAACTTATATCAAATGCATTATGTAAATATGAAAGTGAGTTTGTTTGTTTGTTTGTTACCTTTTCATGCTTAAACCGCTGAACCGATCGCTATGATATTTTTTTGCTGTAGAACAGAGATTCACAATCTTTTTGCGTTGAGCCCCCTAGGATTATAAAGACTAGGGATCCGCCTCGGCTTCGCACGGATGCAATGCAATATAGTAATGTGGTGTCATAAGTGTCCGAACATTTTTGACAATAATTAACCATTTAGAGTTTAGAAAAGAGAAGAAATAAATTGATGCTCCCCCTTTTTTTCTTTTTTATTGTTACAATACTATTACAATAGTACTAGTACAATAATATAAAATCTTTCCGACATCCATGTACTCGGTAAATTCCAGCCCGAAGGCCGCAGAAAAATTATTATTTAGCTCTCGACAGGCGCGTGATCCGACGATTTACAACGAACGGGTGTTATGCCACATTTGAAACGCCATTTTGACCATATTCGTGTACCTTTATTGGTCAATTTGAAATGCCATTTGGGTTTACTGTTGGTACTGTATAATATTTTCTAATTTTTGTTTTAGTTTTATAGGTAACTAGCTTCCGCCCCGCGGTTTACCCGCGTTCCCCAGGGATCTTATGTTTTCCCGGGATAAAAAGTATCCTATGTTCTTTTCCGTACCATAGGCTATTTGCATACCAAATTTCATCGCGATCGGTTCAGCGGTTTAAGGCGCTGACAACAGCTGAAGTCTCTCTATTGCAACCCAACCTATATTAATCCTACTAAATGTACGGTATTGAAATTTAAATACACGATACTCAAGGATATAAATGACAAATTTGTTTTAGAGAAATAGGGCAGAACAAGGTCTGCCGGGACAGCTAGTAAAACTATATAATATACATATGATACTTACTATAATTATATACAGGATGTTTTTTTTACGAGTACTTCAACCCCTGCAAGTATGTCCAGTGACTAAAAAATCGCCCTGTAAATATTATAAATGAGACAGTAACTGTCTGTCTGTTACCTTTTCACAAATTAAAAATAATATCAGGTTTATTGAGGATTCAATATGAAATGTATCCAAATATATCTGTAATATAGTATGTATATGAATAAACGTTAATTCAATCACCCTGTACACGTCCCCGGTGACACAACTGACCAAAGATTCAATTACAACGGACAACCGAACATTTGCTATTAGGTATATGTAATATGAAATCCTAACTTGAGTAAATGTGTGATTTTAGTTTACATTATTATTTTTAAAATAACCTACATAATACACGTATCTACTTTACTTAACTTAACTTAAATCTCTATAAGTTTTTTATTACTTTGTTTTTTTATTGTATCTTTATTTGTGGTATGTAGGTACCTAATAATTTCATAGTTTTTTAAGCTATTGTATAGCTTTTATCGCGGGCTTTGAGCGCGGCGACCGAATCAAGAAATTCCGTAACGAAAATAAAACCTAAGTCGAGCTGCTCCGAAATCGGACGAATACGTAAGCAGCTGTTTGTGAGAAAGTATATAGGTGTATAGGTATCTATTAATATCAAAGAAAAAAAACTGCATAAATAAAAAATAAATACTGCATAAATAAATAATTATAATTGCATAAGTTGATAAAAAATGCTATGCAATACCTTTACCGCGGCAGTCCCCGAGTGCCACACCTTTTTAGGGTTCCGTAGCCTGTCTGTTTGTCTGTCTGTCTGTCTGTAGTAAACCGCAATTTACCTTTCATTCAATCAACTAAAATATATTTAAAAAAAAATTGGCAAAAAGCAAGGTCTTACAGCACAAATAAAGGAAAAATTCAAAAAAAGTTGAAAATTAAAGGGTGTCCCCATACATACATAGTAACGCCAATTAATAAAGACCTCTGAGTTGTATCGGCGCTCATACAATTTAGAGGTCTAGCTTAATTGGCACCAACCTCAAATAAGGTAAATAAATAAAATTGTGCATTTCCCTTGATGGACGAACAATGTACGAAGTTTGTACGGAACCCTCGGTGCGCGAGTCCGACTCGCACTTGGCCGTTATTTTTTGATTATCTCTTTAAGTTCCAAAAATACTGCCACTATAGGGACGTTAATAAACAAAGTTACAGATTGACCTTTTAAAAATATATATTTAATGCCTAAGCTTATAATACATACCATAGTGTATTCCTGCTTCAAGCCACGTACACACAAGTCAGATAAGAGTAACCACAATAGCTACTTTATTACTATGACACATTGATCAATGGATTTCAAGGAAAAGTGACGATGGCAATATACAGTTATTTTGTCATGGAATTGCAATGAGAGATTAATTTTATAAATTACGACATGTCAATTTATATATACAACAGATAAGACAAATAATATGTTTGTACTACATTTGTGGCTGTATTCCTTCACCGAAAGCTCAAGCTCATTGTAGGAGTCGAACCCACGACCATTGTCACGGTATTTGACGATACTGCTACTAAACTATCATCGGTTTAAATGTATATCATGCGATTGGCTAACTGCATGTCAAATATCATCGTTACTTCTGGAAAAAAATTGAAACACTGATGAGATAAGATACCAAAAAATGTAAGTACTTAATCCATGGTAACGTAGTTTTCATTTCGACGATACTCCACAACTTTTATAAAGCTTTCAAAGTTAAAGTTATATAACGTAACATAAAAGTTTAAGTTTTTTTTTTATTGAATGTATAATTAACTATGTGACAACAAAATCAATATTACTTACTATTTACAAATGGCTTTCGTATGGACAATTGTGCTTACCTGAAAACAGAAAGAAAATTAAATATACTAAGTGAAGATTATTCAGACCTATTTTATGACAATAAAAAAGTAAAACTAATCCTAAAAAATTGGCATACAGTAATACAAAGACCAAAAAAAAACTAATAACCTTTACAAAGTACAATCACGCGCATAATTCCCTCCCACAAAAAATATAATCGAGCGTAACAAAATAAACACCACACCGTTACCTAAATACGCAACAATGGAAAATTAGCGGAAAATCTTCGACCGCAAACTTGGCAAAGTACACTCAACTGAGCAACGGACCGCACTGAGCGCCGAAAATGAGCCGAAATCAAATATGAACATTCGTGCGAAATGTGTAAGACAAACACGGTCCGACATTCTGTATCGCACAATGGGGCCTCGGCCGAACAATTCTTGACCCTTTTTAAGGGCTAAGAACAGTCGACAATAGCCGCTTATAGTGATTACATATTCTGATGCAAACATATCTCGGTCGGCGAGCGAGAATTAATTGAAAAGATCCCGCGTGACTTTGATTTATGAACGGCGAGCGGATGGGATACTGTGGATTCTCTGCGTGACTGTACTTTGACATCCAATGTGTGACATAAAGCGTATTTTAAAGTGCAACATTAATTATTGCTATAATTTTATACATATACCTATTGTGGAAAAAGCTGTGGCAATTGGGGAAAAATAAAAAAGTAAATTACACGTAAAAGGAAAATGCAATATATATATTATCCTTGTCATCATCAACACCTTATAAATTTCTTAAAATAAAATCACTGCATCGCCATCTATGTACCAAAAAGAGACAAATAGCGAGTTTAAGACAGATAAAAGATTTGCCTTTTTAATTGAGGATTATAACGTAAAACATGGCAACACTTAAATGATATATGAAACACTGTATCGTACGTAGATTTGAAAAATGAATAAATTAATATTAAAATTATTGTATCTAATAAATTTTCTTTTGCCTTAAAAGGGTTTTATAAAAAGCTTAGTCGAACCATTAAGTCAGTTGAGTTAAAGTCTAAAATATACTCTCGTTTTAATATTTAAGTAAGTACATGAAAAATTAAGTATTCACAGCTAGTATTAAAACTAACCGAACGTTTATAAAAGTGAGAAGGGTCTTATTTGTGAGTGTTCTAAAAATGTAAAATTCCTAATAAAATTCTTGTTCACTTTTTGTCTAGGTATATTTTTGTAGGTATTTTTATATTTGTCTATGAATATAAAGATTCTCAAAATGGTGGTGGCTAGATCGTCGTATAGTATACCACTATATATTATAGATAGCTTTTCCGCGCGGTTTGACCCGCGTTCCCGGGATAAAATGTAGCCCATGTTACTCAGGGATATTAATGTAGCTTTCTAATGGTGAAGGAATTTTTGAAATCGGCCCAGTAGTTTTTGAGTTTATTCGTTACATACAAAAACACAAACCTTTCCTTTATAATATTAGTATAGATAATAGATATAGATAAAGATTGACAGTGACTGTGTTTCTTGACATCTAGATAGGTATATATATGTCATGTCAAAATAAATAAGTCCATACCCAGCACCATACGGTGGTAGGGTACTTTGTAGTACTCGCCTGCAATGACCGACTACCACTTTCAAGTTGAAAATCCGCCAAACTTTCGGCCACATCATCATTCGTTATGGTGAGATTGCGGCTAAAAACAGGCCTATACAAATTTAAAAACATAGGTATTTTCTGGGCAAGTGTGCACCTTTTATATGATAAGTAAATAGTCAAATGTAAGTCCATTTTACATTGAAATAATAATAGTTATACATTATATCAAATGGAGCCAAATACCGCGCTATTTCAAAAATAGAATGTCCGTTTAAAACTTCAAAATACTCCTTAGACCCATTGTAACAAACTGTATCTACTAACAAGCACACACGAATTGCTACACAAGTACTTAATATCTGGAATTCCTTGGATCCACAACCATTTCACTAAGACCTCTCGTATCTCTACACAATTCTCCTGCTATCCCAATTTTTCCTACGAGAAGAGGGGTGCGGGATCTCGTGTTAAACTGGTAGTATAACATGGGCTTCTAGTTACGAGCTACGATAAACTTTGGAGTCTCCTGGAGAGTGAGAGCGTTTAAATTGTCGACGCTCTGCGCTGCTAGCCGTACATTCTTCTTATAGTTTGTAGAGATAGCAAAAAGTGGGAAGTTTTGCAAATGGGCTTGATGAGGTTTAGACTAACACGGTGGTAGACTTTGTAGTACCCGCCTAACTGGCGCATCAAGTTCAAAATCTGTGTCTGTGTTCCAGCAGCTGCACTTGAGAGCCAGTTCCTTTTAGGCTACGTGCTTATTACCTTGGGCCACATCATTCCTTACCATAGAGATTATGTTCCAACACACATAAATATTAAAATAGATAGAGCAGTCAAAATTAGATTTAATAAGTGACAAAATCATACAGTCGAAAATAAAAAACCTATAAATACCGAACTCGAAATAATTTGACTACATAAATTCGATTCGTTTTGGATTGCCTTTTACATATTTTTATTATTACTAACAAAATAATTACATACGTATAAATTAAACATAAATAGGTTGTTCTGAAAACATTTCGAAATCTCATTAAATGTTGTCTTAAATTACGCACCTAGTCTTGATCAATTAGAACCTTATTACAAAAAGACTAAAGCACAAAATAAACCTATTTCTGCCAACGGTACAAAGAAAACAAGTATTTTAATCAACAAAATAAATGTTGCAATTAAATAAGTGATTAAGGTGCACTATACCTATCATATATTACATCGCAAGTGGTTTGGGCGACTTCTAGAGCCGCAGTGGGGTGGGTTTTCCCCCCTATTTGGGTACTAACCCCCCCTGAGTGAGGGTGGGGGACAAAATTAAACATTTCGGGGCTCTAACGGGTTACGTGTGCGACGATCTTAACACCAGCACGTGGGATATGTTGTTATAACTAGATAGAACAGCATCATGAAAGCAAATTATTTTAATTTTATATTTTTCTAGCTTTTGCCTCGCGGTTTCACCCGTTTTTCCGAGCGATCTTATATTTTTTCGAAATAAAAAGTAGCCTATGTGCTATAATTTATCTCTGTGCCAAAATTCATCTAGATCCGTTCAGCCGTTTTGGGGTGATTGAGTAACAAACGTCCATCCATCCAAAGTTTCGCGTTAATAATATCACTTCCGCCCGGGGATTCACCCACGTTCCTAAGGAACCTTATGTTTTTTCGGGATAATAAGTATTTTCTATTTTAATGCAGAATATATTCTACCTGTGTGCCAAGTTTCATCCAAATTCGTTCAGTAGTATTTGCGTGAAAGAGTAACAAACATCAAGACCCATTCGGACAAATTTTCACATTTATAATATAATTAAAAAGTAGGATATAGTATGGTAGGATTGCGTTGAAATATTAGTTGTTTTTTTATCAAGACATCAAATATATAAAGAAAAAAAATGCATTTTAATACCGAAATTTATAAAAAAAAACTTTGTATTATTACTTTATTGTTACTGTACTCAATGCTGCACAGCTGTTTCATTTTTGATACAACTAGGAAACCAATTTTGATCTTACCAGGGCCATATTACCGTTTATTGAGCTCGAGTTAAATCACTTGACTGCTTTGTTCTCAATTATTTAGAGTCCACGCTATTTACATTATATTTATTTTCCATTGTTCCTTTCTACGCTTCACACACTTTTCTAAGTATTTCTTACAAAATTGTACAGCCAAGCATTATTTGTGGAAAAATATAAAATAAAAAAGAAATTACAATAAAATATTATTTGACACATCCACAAAAACAAAGCTATGTGTCTGCATTTGCAGCTACACAGCTCTGTCTTATCCAGTAAAACTTTACATCTATAAAAAATTATGTGAGCGCTATATTTGCATGTTCATTTTGCTCTCGAGATGTTATTATATATTCAGATTTTAGGGTATGTACGTAGGTACCGTTTAGTTTTTATGGGCCCCTTGTAATCGCAGGGTTACGCTTTATGAGGGCATCCTATGGCCGCTTGATTAAATATTATACCACTGTAATACACCACATCGGATCTATGGGGATAACCGTAAGCTACAATAGGTTTGATTGAGCTGAAGTGTATTTTTTTAGGGTAAAAAATATATAAATAAACTAGCTTTCGCCCTGCGCTTTTACTCGCGTTTATGGGATAAAAAAATAACCTGTCACTCTCCAGTTAATAAAATATCTCTTCAATTTGTAGCTCCGTTACTGAAAGAAGGACAAACTAACAAACACACTTTTGCATATAAATATTCGTAGTATTAAGGGATAAAAAATAAAATTAATAATGACAAGAACTTAGATTGTCCGCTAATAATGTTAAAAGGTAATATTATTTAAACTAGCTGTTTTCCCGCGGCTTCGCTCGCGCAGACTTTATAAAATTTCTATAACTTTTTTCCCGTTAGCGAATTTCGATGAAACGAACAGTGGTACCCCCTTTCTATTTTTATAACTTTTCTTCAATGTACAGACACACCGGACTCAACTGTTTTATTATAGTATAGATAATGTACTATGTATGTGTAAATAATGTGTAAATATACGCTTCGTCATTAAAAAACAAAGAATATTTATTTAAATTTTCCAATTGGAAACCCTCTCAAGGTACTAATAATTTTAGAAGTATCTACTGCTGGCAAGAAGCCAAAAAAAGCATGTTCTGCCGTGCGAGAGTCAAGTATATAAATATGTTCCTTAGAAAGTTAATTACTCCTCCATTACATTGAATCTTTTTGCAAAATCAACTCCGTTTTAGGAAGAATCTCGAGATTATATTTAGTTATATCTATTGAAATAGTATCCTATGACACAATGCTCATTTAACTAGTAATATATCCCTACAAATGAGATCGCCCGAAATTACACCCGATGTCGTGACCGCTCGGCCGGACAAAAGGCGACTTTAGCCTTTATAAAACTACCAAATATAATATCATACACCCTGATAAGGATCTAGGAAGACCGCCCGACCACCCCAACTCGGCCGGGTAAACTGGGGGTCTCAATACAATTTTCTGGGTGGATGCATTTTGAATTTATAACAAGCAAATTGGTTGTAGCAATTTATATGTACGGTGGATATCTTTGGAATTAATTGGTTAGTGACCGTAATAGTTTTGGTGGGTTCTGACGTCACGGCTTAGCTAAAACTACCCTCGATTATATATTTGACGGTTAGTAAAATATCTTTCAGTTTATTTAAGATGGCATGCCGAAGTTACGAGTGTTGCGAGTAATAAAAGGTATAATTCAGTTAATATTTCCATCATTCTTCTACTATTGTCTATTGTATCTATTGGCGTGACTCGTAAGATACCTTACACGCTAAAGGTTGTATGTTCGATTCCCGCCCAGGCTAGAGTCTGGGTGTAATTATCTATTTGAGTGTGTATTCAAAAAATGTTTTATATCAGTTATCTGGTTCCCACAATATAAGCTCTGCTTAGTTTGGGATCAGATGGCCGTGTGTGATGAATGTCCCAGGATATTTATTATTAATAGCAACGTGATAGTTTAAAAGTTTAAACTCAAACCTTTCTCTAGAAAAAATTCTACCTCGAAAAAGTTATCAAAACAGCTTATTAAAACTGCGTCACCCAACCTTTTAAAAACTCTTTTGCAGTATATCAGTTTACTAGACAAAAACTATTTCTGAACAACAAAGCAGAGGAGGAAAAAAACAAGAAAAATAATTATCCCGCCAAGTTAAATAAATTTATGTTCACAAAAAAACTAAAGTGACTGACTTGCTATCTATCTTTTTACTTTAGCAAGGAATTAGGTAATTTATAGCGTAAGGCTTTGCGAATATAGGATTCTAAAAATGAACTGGAAATCAGAGAAAAATTGCTCTCGACTCGCCATGTTCTGCTGAATCTATAATTTCTACCCCTATTACTATACTATTATTTTAATTTTTGCACAGAGATAGTTTTTTGGTTAGAAATTGACAAAAACTACTACCTATGTATTTATGCGCCGCGTGGAAAGAAGTCTGGCTATGTTTAAAATATTTACGAAAATCTACAAAATGATAATGATGAAACCGATCTCTTTTGTAAAACCGATAGCTTATCCCAAAACAAATAATGAAAGATGAAAGAAATGATGATGAATGATGAAAAAGAATTAAAAATGAAAGAAAATTCAAAAACACGCAGAATAAACACACACTAACAAAAACCCCATATTTGTACTGAAGAAATTGATTCAATCCAAACAGTCTAACACAGCACTGCGCTGAGCTTAAATAATATAGTCATTATTGTAACTGAGGAACAAAATGCCTTACAGAAGGCACCAGTACCTTTTACTGGTATTCCAACTGCGCAATTATTATAATATAAACAAAAGGGCGCCCTAATCCGGTATTTGGTCGCATTTCCCTTATAAAATCACTTAGTAAAACCGATGTTGTCACTGCCCTGTCCTGACCAGACACCATTTGGACAACAAAAACGGTTCTCTGGACACACCATGCTTTTCATTCAACCCAAACTGTAACTTGCACTTGTTTAGATAGAATTCAAAATAATCTGGCAACTTATTTAGGCTGTGTTTTGAATAAATTAGACTTTCATAGCAACACAACAAAGTTCAAAATTAGAATAGGAAGTACGCATGGGGTTATATAGAAAATTTGAAACGATTAAGAAGCGGAAAGTGACCGTTGCCTAATTTGAAAGGGTTGTGATGCAATAAAGTGTCGCGTAAAATTGGCAGTATTTTAACTTGATGTGTCAAATAACGCACATATTGTAGTTGTTATTGTTTGTTTTGATAATAAATTATGTCTTTGAATTAGTTGATGACCACTAGATTAGTAATTCCGATTATTTACCACTTACTCAGACCATTTTATTGATCTAAGACGTTTGTTACAATTAATTACACTATAATATGAACTGTACATAGTACTAACGATATTATATATACTTCGATAGCAAGTCTATGCAGATAATTTATTTATATTCTATGTAATCTCTTATCTGTTAAAATTAAATACAGTAAAACTGTAACATTTTCGCGATTAATTAGTAGTTTCACTTTGCAAATCTTCAACAAGTGACATTCGTATTAAAATTAAACTATTTTTAATTTTATCTACATTGTGTCTACCAATATTATATACTGTTATATTTATTTTGGTGGGTTAGGTATAGGTATATATAAGTTGAAGCAATAATTAAGTAGAGACTTCAATGCTAATATTCTTACATAAGATTTTTGACTGTAAATTTTTTATTTTTTAATATTACTCGTCGTGGAATGACGTCCACCACGGGCATCATTTTAATAAAAGCATAATTAAGTAAACATTTATGACGTTTAGAAAAATCCAATTACCATCGTAAACTATGTTTCTAACTTAAGTTACAAACGCTGTGTCACACGTGGCTTATCAGACCACCCCGGTGTCTGCTGGCTGACATCTTTTTTTTACTAATTTCTACCCGTAACATGTGTTTGCAGATAAATCTGAGAGACTATTAGAACGTTCGATACGATCACGATGCGAGATGAATTTGTTGGGGACGCTAAATTGAAATAATAGTAGATAAATTGTTAATAATTATGAATCTTATGTACAAAAATAATGCATTGACTTTAAATTTATATTACAAATGCTAAAGTCAGTCTGTCTGTTAGTTAGTTACTCTTACTGCTTAAGTTTTGGACTGGTTTGTATTGATTGAAATTGGTAAAAGGGTAGCTTCTATCTAAAACTTATAGTAAAAACAAAATTAAATTCAATACGGAACTGTAATATATGACAACTAAACCGCCAAACACAAATTCCATAATGATTTTAAAAAAATCGTACACGCTAAAAGTCCAACCATTGAACGCAATCTAGTTTTAAGTAGCAGTGATTTACGGCCACAAAGTTTATGGTGTCGTGAGACAAGTCCCACTCCAGAGACGTACGTGACGTCACAATGTGGTCTCCAAACGCTTTTGAGAATTCTTCAAGAGGTTAAAATATTGCGAAATATGAAACCGACACAGTATACCCTCGCTTATCTAAAAAGATTAGAAATGTGATAAATTTATGCGACAAAAAGACTTTCTATTTTAGAACAGCAAATTTATATCTTTTTGACATGTTTGAACATGAGTTTGGTGTAAAAAGGTAAAAATTTAGAACACTTCTTCCTTTTCTCAGATACTAGCCGAAACGATAGCCATTATCCGTTCCTCTCATTTAACCAACAAACAAATATTGTTAAGTGTGTCGTTTACTAAGAATATATCCAAAACGTACGCAAATAAAAACCTAGAGGCAATAAAGGAAGTATCCAATGACCATCATTCACTTAAAATGTGGCGCAATTCGCTATTTGGACTAAATAGTTTTTGTTGTTGTCATAAACAACATGTCCTTCACACATGGTTTCACTTCAGGTTATATCTGAGGCTAAAGTTAAAAATAAAAGTTGTCTCCCTGACTGACACTGACACATCAACGACCAGCCTAAACCCTTGGAGTTAGAAAGCTGAAAATTAGCAAAGTCCCTTTTATGATTTTGACAAAGAATAAAGCTGGATTTTTCGAAATTCAATCCCTAGGGGATCGCGGGGTGGCAAGCTAGTTAGAATTAATCGATAGGTACTTGTAGTTTATTTGCTATGGATTTTGTTATTTTTAATATAATAGTTTTTTTTTAATCCTTGGATATAAGAGAAATTCCGTAGATATGATAACAGTGGTAATTATATTTTTAGATGAAGTTGTCAACCAGCAAAATAGTCGTAGTAATTTTTCAGCCATAATTGAATAGATGAAAATAATAAACTCCATTGTTGAATCGTTCAAACCTAACTGCCTCATACATATGTCTCTATCCAAAGTGATAAATCTTCCCGGTTCCATCCAATTGTCCTCAAGTAGGTCATCAGATTGTCCACCTATTTACTGTCTTGTCTCTTGCCTGAGTTTTTCCTGTTTCAATTTTCTTTTGTTGCTATTGTATTAAGTTGTTTTGTCTGATTCCGTGGCATGACATTGTGCTATATTCAGTAATTCTCCGAGATTAATATCATCGTGAGACGTTGAAAGTTTGCGTGTGCGTACATCTCTCGGTATTGTTTTGGGACTTTCATTTCTTGTCATGTTAATATATTTGTGCGAAATGGAAATGTTATACTTGTTTTGAATTACAAATTCTCCAAGTTCAAATTATACTGTTACTGTTTTGTTATTTATAACATAAATTATAGGAGCATCTTAATTTATGGTACTTAATAAGAGGTTATCACAAAAGTCGTCGATAAATAGAAATAAATTGAGAGGTAGAGAATAGCGATATGTCACTCAAAGAGCAGCTCGACTGGGGAAGTACCTCCAACTTACAGAATACCGCAGCCAAATAACTTATAGTTGTGTTCCTGCGCGTGTGTAAGGACACCAGAGCTCATCGGGGAGGGAAAAAGGGTCGGCAACCCCTGGTGTTGCAAGCGTTCATATAGGCTACGGTAACCGCTTACCATCAGGCGGACCGTATGCTTGTCTGCCGACAATGTGGTATAAAAAAAATGAAATGATTTCACCACCAGCATCATCACGGCTTTATGTTGCATTAGTATAACATTTTTTTAACGTTATCTTGTTCATTTAAACACCTATTCTTTGAATCCGGAACATGATCCATCAATACACAAATAACGGATCATGTGTCACTCAGATTGGATCTAACGTTTAAACGAGATTGAATATTAGATAAATGATTGACATACAATGTTTTGCAATCAATATTAATGTTTCGTGTCTTTTGAGTGAGATTTTGATCTTACAGTACATTTTGGGTAGGTACTCTAAATATTCCATAGTCTTTAATGAAACAACTTTTTTTTTTATTTCACCAAGCTTACTACCATACATATATTGGTTCACTTGATGTTAAGTGGTCACCACCGCCTATAGTTGTGATTGAAAATGTGATGCCGACTTTTGAAAAGCCTGGAAAGCAATTGACTCTTATATTTTAATCATGTTTCTACCTATTTATGAACATAATATTTCAATCATTAATATAATTGCGTTGCTTTAAGTAGTGTACGTAATAAATTGTCATTAAAAAAAATCCAAAATTCAACATCCAATCCGAGATTCTTTGAAATGTCAACATCGTCGTGGATTTGTGCCAGTACCTCTGAAACTATAATCCCGTAACGAGGGCCGGAAGGAGGTATTTACCGTGGTACGAAATAGAAACGACACGCCCGTTCAATCGGGGACAGGTTGGAGTTATGACGGGTATGAATCCGGTTGACGACGTTACAGACGTGGTCTAAGTTTTGGGGAAAAGCGAGACTTGTTATTTTGAATAAACTGAGGTAAAAATCACTTTTGAAAGACTTGCACTAAAAATTCTGCATATAAAAGATTTTCAACATTTTTTTTTTGTTTGATATAGGATTTTGACATGACACTTATCTTTAGATGGACAAAAAAGCCCATTTATTGGAGAAAGGTTATAGGTTAGGTCTACGCTAATAGGTATTAGAGGAAAGATTTGTATAAACAGTTATTTTTAAACTTTTAAATAAAGACTAAGCTGAATTAGTAATGTAAACTCAAAAGTGCTAAGTAGAATAGCAGTTTTGGAACGTTGAGTAGCAATATTGATATCTAGATGACCAAAAAAATCAGCTCTCGTTACATGGGGCTCCAATAAGGCAACGTAAGATCTTTAACAATTGAAGGGCATTTGAACACCTCGGCTCAACGAAATTAAATGTCATGATAAATCGGTCTTCAGCAAAGTGTTCTCAAATAAACAGCTTTCTTATAACTTGCGTCACATGACAACAAGTAATTCAAGGGTCCAACGTGGACCCATTTCATTGGGCATTAGTCCTGATGGCCAGGATTTCTTGCCTTGAAATTTTCTCGTCGTCGGACATAATTAATAGGGTGGGGCACTTATTAGTATGCCCCATTCAGAGCGTTTGACCCAGTGACAGGACATCTGGTGGATTTACCATCTGTCCGTTGTTTGGAGACCCTAGATTAAGGAACTATTAGTGTTTTGGTATCAATATTATTTAATATCAAGAGTATTATAAGAATATTATTTAATTTCAAAATAACGAGCTAATCCTAGTAGAGTAAAAAGTCATCATTATTCGTATTCTTATCGTTAAAAATTTTAGGGATCTCTACGATGATCCCAAAAACGGTAATACAGATTGTACGTGAGATGATTCGGGCCTAATAAACTGAAATATGGGTGAATTTTAAAACCTGCGCCTACCCTTCTTTCCCCAATGACCGCGATAGGATAGGTCGAGGGAAAATCTCGTAAAGATTGTTTTAATTTGACGTTTTTATCTATTTATGCCACTGTAAAAGCTATAATAGATTTATTTTTGAGCAAAATTGTATATTGGTTTATTCATATGTTTCAATAGACGAAGTCAAAATAGTAAAGTGCCATTTACTCTTCTATTTGAAAAGCTTGATCAATAAAAATATATAAGACTTTACAATTTAATAATACTAAATGTAGGCCTTAGAGACTGATATTTCAACCTAAATTTATAAATGTTTGAATGAATAAAATTGCTTAAAAAATATATGTAATTTCATAAAGGAGCTACTTTATCATCACACATACATTAACACCATATCCCTTCAAATATACGAGGACATGGGTCCTTAATTAAACTTTACACACATTTGGAGTTTCAATTAGGACCTAATATTGATATAAGACTTAGCGGAGCCCCACCGTTGGATCAACACCTAACATTAACATAGTTGATTAAAAGGCCTCCAAACCATGGTTAACTCGTAAATGTCAAACGTACATCTAACCATAAATCATCTTAAGATTACGGTTCAGTTGCTACCTTGTATAGTAGCGGCCCGAGAGTACACCCTTGAGGGAACATTGTGAAAATCAGCTTTATCTCTTGAGAATAAGGTGGATGTATTTGGTTATCAAGTTGGCGATTTAGGTCCTTTTGTTTATGTGTAAGAATATGCAAGCGTAGGAGAACTAGCGAGTACTGAATCAGCATCTAGGTGCTTCCCATATACCAAAGTTGCACAAAGTGGCAGTGAGTGAGGTTATGATTTATGATCCAATTAAGAACGACTCATTGGTTATAGATAAAGATAATTAATAAGTAATTGTGTGTTATATGCGTATTTTAGTGCCATTTGTATTATTGGAGAGTTTTGGTCATCATTCGATGATTTTGGCGAAGGTTTCTTTAGGGTTATCATACAGTTTTATATATTAAGATACATGCTTTTATAAAACATGTCTAAGTGGTGCACTAACAGGTGACAACCGCGTACAAATATTTAGTATACAATCATTATAATAATAACTGAAGTTGTATGGAGTTTAGATAGAATAGGTAAGTCTATAAACGACAATGTATAAAAAAACCGGCCAAGTGCGAGTCGGACTCACGCACCGAGGGTTCCGCACAAACTTCGCCCATTTGTTCGTCCATCACGGGAAATGCACAATTTTATTTATTTACCTTATTTGAGGTTGGTGCCTGCCTTTGTTTGTGCTGTAAGACCTTGCTTTTTGCCAAATTTCGTGATTCTAGGTCAACGGGAACTAACATATAGAAATAAAAGGGCAAAAAAATCGCGTTTGTTGTATGGGAGACCCCTTAAATATTTATTTTATTTTGTTTTTAGTATTTGTTGTTATAGCGGCAACAGAAATATATAAATGTCTAGCTATAGCGGTTCTTGAGATACAGCCTGGAGACTGACAGACGGGCGGACAAACAGCGAAGTCTTAGTAATAGGGTCCCGTTTTTACCTTTTGGGTACGGAACCCTAAAAATTATCTACTTGACATTAATTTCACAATTCATAAAACTGAAATAATGCTAAATCTCAGACGTTTAATATTAAGTTGTTATTCCCATCCACAGGCATAATCTTGTTTTAAAAACGTAATTCCATTAAAATCTATATTTATTACTACACTTGTGTCATAACAAACCTTTCGCGTGGGCTGGACCACTTTCGTAATATCTCTGCTTTCATGAAATTAAAGTAAAAAAAGCTCACTTTATCATATACAAACGAAATATTGTTCAATTAATTTTATCTCGTATCCACCAAGCTTGTGATAGCAGGACTCACACTTGTAGACAGTGACCCTTACATGTATTGTTTTTTTTTATAAGTCCCTGTTATCTCTACAACATTTCCTTTTACATAGCTTAGTTTTATTTCAGACATAGTAAGGACATTTTGTTAGGTTTATATTTATATTTATCATATTCATGGTCGAGGTTTTGCTTTCATCTTATTCTGTTGATATTTTTTTATTCGTTTCATCTGAAAATCTGATTATGTAAAATTTTATTTGTTTACGAATAAGCTGTGGTTAGCATTGACCTCAAAATATCTTTAATAATATCTTCTATAATTCTTTTTATTGATGACAACTGTGATTTGTAATTTATTTTTCGTAGAAAATCGGTAATATTTCTATAAGATATCATTTATATAGCTGAATTAGTGCAAAACAGAACCTCGATTGAATGCAAATAAAAATATTATGTCAAATCGAATACAGGCAGTACAGCAATTATGTATAGATTTTATCTCAAAGAGCGCATTCGTTATCAAGCAGTGACATACTGACGGCTGGTAGGATATAACAACGTTTATCAAGGGATATTTACAGTTTACGGATATTATTTCCCACATATTTATAAAACATACTACTAGTTTAAATAGCGCGATACTAAGGAATATTATATTATCTAAAGTAATTTAAACTAATCTAAATCAAAACTAATCTTATAAAGAGGAAAGATTTGTTTGTTTGTTACGTATCTACGTAAGTAAGTTATAGTTATACGTATATAAGTTAACCGAATCTCAATAGTTAAACTAGTGTTAGAAAAAAAAATGGAAATAGAATGTCGTATATTATAAATGACCCTAAACAGAAATCAGGTCACTATATCACAATGGGAGCTCGGCTGAGCTTGCTATGTTCTGTACAATGCATCATGTATTAGTACATCTGGTTACTAAACCAGTTGGACGTTCCGTTCCAGGGTTTCCTTTGAAATTTTAATTCGATTATCTCGTGTGAACGCGGTTTGGGATTCAATTAATTATGAATTTGCCTCGTCTAAGTTTAATTGGTCCGTTTTGTATTTATTTATGAGTTATTGGGGATCTACAACTAATTTATCATCATCATGATCATTAATTATGTGCCTGGCTTGTATTCAACTATTTAGATTTGGTGCAATAGCTTAATAGGGTATTTTACTCTATATGAGAAAAAATCTAAAAATATACAGTTGAGATAGCTTAGGCAATAAGCAGTCGGAAAATTTTAATTTTAGTTCATAAAATAACTAAATTAATTTTAAAATTCATTTCAAAGTTTTCAGTTTTTTTTTACCTGTTTCTAAACAACGAAACAGTAGCCGCCTTTGTATGATGTCATACGGTGTTGGAAGTAAACTAAAAAGTGTCAACTGAAGTATTATTATTATTATTTTACACTATGCATTCAGGAACAGCACACCAATGAAAAGGATAATAGCTCATTTTTAATTTATAAAAATTTATAACTGCAATTGAGACCAATATCTGCGCATTTGTTTACTTACTAGACCAAATGACGTCATTACCATTGAGTAACATGGCGTCCAGAAATTTCATCAAATTACGCGCGAAAATTGAAAATGTTAATTTTAAATGCATTTTTATGGCACTTATCGATTGAATAAAATTTTTGAGTTTTTTTTGTGGTTTATCAGAACCTTAGGAACGAATTGAGACACTTTTTAAAAATGGATGTAATACCCTATTCTATCCATGTTTTTTGGTGCATAGAATCTCAGTATTTACTATTTTTATTTTATTCTTTGACCTTGTCTTTTTCAAAACGTTCATGTAATTTAAAACTTCAACTACTATGTTATCAGATCTGATCTTTTACAGCATTGATTTCAAAGCGGGTTAAGATTTTTTTTTTTCGACGTCCTTTTAAATAGACAATACTATATTTTAAAAATATTCTTTTTAGATACAAATAACTTTTAAAAGCCCTTTTATTTTATACATTATTTTATTCTAATTTGAATCAATAAAAGGCAGTCTTCTCCCTTTTCTTGGTAAATAAACTGAGTCGATAATTATTCTTATACGCTAGGGTTGGCTTTGTTTCAACTACCCCCTGATGTTCCCCTCCACTTTGGACCCCCACTCGATGAGATGGCCCTTTGCTATAGTGTTATTAGTAAACCGAGTGCTTTATTGCTTGATATTTGTTTGTATTTTAGACTTGCAATTGAATTAGTGAATACGTTAAATGCAGAGTGTTTTAGCAACGAAAATATAATAAACGCCATCACTTGTCATGGTGAGACTGTAGTCAAAAACAAATAAAAAAATGGGTGCGTGTACTTATGTACATGTAGGTACGCGCGTGAGAAGTTATACTTGTTAAATTTGTTCATTTATTTTTATAAATATTTATTTATTTATTCAATTTAATAATAAATATTAAAGATTAATATTTTAATTTAATGTTCGACTTCATTTTTGTACCATTTTTTTTTATATATATGAAAACAGTGATCAGAGGCGACGAACGTATCAACATGGGCAACTAACAGAGGTTCTATTTCTATTTTGTTGGTAGCTTTTTTTTTCGAGACTTAATGAGCGGTTTAGCGGGCAGCTTCAACCTGTTACTTTTGTGTTACAGTGATGCGCGCGCATCTTAAAATTTCACTCTCATATTTTTTTCATAACGCACCTAAAGAAGTATAACTTCAAAAACAACGACAGTTAAGTACGATGATAATTAAAAACAATATAGAATCTCCCATTTCTTGTAAGAACTTTCGGGCTAAGAATATTTATAAAAGTAAAGTTCCACAGAAAATGTAAATAAAATTATCAATTAAGAAGATAAATTTACAGAATTAAAAAAGGTTTTATAAGCATTATGCATGAAAAGAAATAATATTAAAAATATTACGGTAAATCTACATAATCTACGGTACCTACTGTTTTAATAATTTAAATTTAATTCCAAAAAGAATAATCAAATTTTAAAAGGCTGGCCGCATAAAGCCATATAACAAAGCAACAATTATAAAATTACAAGGACAAAGCGCCACAGACTCAAAACATCCTAAGCCTTGAAACCTTTTTAGAGGATTAAACGAAAACAATGCAATGGCCATCAACATTCCGACCGGACAATGTTACCATAATCATCATACAAAAATGTAGACCCTAACAATCATAGCTTTAACGGCGGTATTCGGCGAAATCACCTAACAAATGTCAAAATAAACATTTTTACAGCCCAAACGTCACATAAACATATTAAGTTTATTCGACAGTTAGCTTTAAGTGAGTTTTTAAACGATTTGAGCCCGTTAACCACCAATAAAATGATAACATTTTCGCGATCACTTTGTTCATGGAAGAATTTCATGCGTCATAGATGATGTAATATTGTTTAAGCTCAGATGTGTTACTCCATTATGTTTATAATTAGTTGTTTTGTGAAAATATACAGTAGTTGGTTTACTGTCGTAAATAAAGAGCGAAACACTTTGATCCCGATAGCAGTTAACATGAGTCATTATTATTATAATGTGAATCATTGCATCATGGATCAATTACTTGATACTAGTTTCTGCTCGCGGTTTTATCCCACCTCCTAGGATAAATAGTAACCTAATTAATTTTTTAGTCCACAAACTATAAATATGCAAAAAATCACGAGGATCCATTGCTGTGTGAAAGAAGGATAAACCAAAAAAAACACTTTCACATGTATAACAGTAAAGGATATAATAAATAGTAGGGTAACAATAATATTCCACATAAATAACGCGGGTGCAATCGCGGGGGACAGCTAGTAGCTTATAAATGAAATACTATAAAATCACTCTATATCGAAAATTCATTGGTGGTCTTCACCAACTATTTGAGAAAAATAATTACAGCCCTTAAGTTATTGACCTATCTTAGAAGGTTTATCGGTGGCCACTCTGAGTCAATTGAAAGCTATGTCGGCGAGAAATAAATGCTATTTTATTTTCAAGTTTATTTCTAACGAGGTAAAGCACCTTTTCATAATTGGACAGACAAGTATTATTTAGATTTGTTCTATTATTATGTACCTATAAAAAAAATGAGATAGAAATATCAGACGTAGCGAGAAGAGTTCTGAATGGTTAAAAAAATAAGCGAGATACGAAACATAATAAAAGGTCAGATAGTTTAATTAAATAATGTTCAATATAATTATTTGTAGTTTTAAAGATTCAAAATCCATCTTATTGTAGTAAAACTCTTGACAGAATCGTGGTCTTCGTGAGGGATTGTCAGAGGCAAATGTAACGTAACGTAACGTCGTCCGATATGACACCATCCTCCCTTTTGGTGCACTCGGTGCAGGAGATCGCCCATTTGAGATCTAATCTAGTCTGTCTGACAACAATGATCTCCCACGCGGTCTGGTTGGTACCTTTGATTTTTCTTTGTACTAGAAGATGCTTTATAAAATCCTGGTTCAACCTTGAGATACGTCCAAACAATTTTAGAAATCCACTTTGTTAAGGAACAAATTGAGTTTAATACTGTTAGCAACCTTATGTCTATTAAATATAAGACTGAGTATTAGTCGTTTTGTTTCTATTACTTTACACCTAAAACCATATTAGTTGTTGTGATAATGTGTGAAACTTGAGGAAATATATTCGTGACCGTGAAACTGCAAGTATCAATGTAAAATTAATGCTAAATTCACATAGCTAACACAAAATAGCTTTTCAGAGAAATCGTATAAATTAATGATATAAATCATCATATTATCATTCGTGGTTTCGATTCCCACTCAGGACAGACATTTGTGTACATGTCTGTTTGTCTCGAGTCTGGGTGTAAGTATATATTTAAATAAAGTAGTAATGTAGTATATTTAGTTATCTGGCTTCCAAAGTACAAGCTCTGCTTAGTTTGGGGTCAGATGACCGTGAGTAAGGAATGTCCTGGGATATTTATTATAATCTTTAAAACTATATTTATGAATGAAAATTTATGTTAAATGTTAAACGTATGTATACTATCCCAGGGAAATTCTCTCGCAAGACAGTGGGTAGAGGTTTCATTGTTCAGATAAATGAGTGTTATTCTTTTATTGTAGAGACAAAGACGGCACTTAGCCTCAAAGCGAGGCGCCAATATTTATACAACCTTCACTTGTGCCCCTCCTTGAGTTATTTAGGAGCACATTGTTGACAGGCAGCGGGAGCGATTTTGATATTTTGTGATAGAGCAGAGCAATACGTTATTCAATTGTCTCTTTTGTTACAGTGACATTGAAGTTGGGTCTAATATATTTTTTGCGATACGTCATTAAGGCACTATTATATCTTTGAAGTGTTCCACGTCGCCACAATTTAATGTGGACTATGGCGCCTTGTTATTTTACCCACGTTCCCGTGGATACTTATGATGTTCTGGGATAAGCAGATAAAAATATCTATTTATGTGCCAAGCTTGAGCTAAATCCGTTCAACCGTTGACGTGATTGAGTCACAAACATCCAAACTATCACATTTATTAAAGTAGTACAAACTCTGCTCTTCTAGTACAGTAATTATTGATAAGGCTACCTTTTGTGATCTTTCTTTATAGGAATAATCTCTTGGATCATTAACTACTGATCCTCAACTTTACTTGTATACTTACTTGCTATTAAGCGCTCTTCTTTAAATATATAGACAGATAGATAACACTATATACCTGTATCTATAAAAAACATCAATGGATCATACCTTAATAATGACCTCAGCTTAAATTTTCATGAAATACTGCATAGGTGTTTTAGAGAGAACAAACGCTTCCTCTCACCCACCATGCCATCTCCCAACCCTTACAAGAAGCAGCTCTTGATTATATAAGAAAACGTTCGATGCTCCATTGTTGGATGAGGGTAGTTGCAAGTTGTTTCAAGCTTAGAGGGTTACAACCCCAGCATCTTGAGAGCGTGTTTATACACAAAACACGGTTATGTTACGCGTATCGTGTTTTTGTTGTATATGGTTGTAATAATAGAGTCTAAGGCCCCTTTGTTAGTGGAATAGCGACATGATTTGGATTTCTTAGTCTTGCTTATATAGGTACCTTTATTTTTTTGAAATTGTTGAACATTTCATATTAAAAATTACACCGTAGTCATGTTCCATGTTTCGTGCCGGTTCTTCTCAGTTGAAGACTGACTTCTGAACCGGTGGTAACTTCAGTAGTTTCAAGTTCATAAGTGCCTTAAGGGCCTAAACTGAATAAATGGCTTTGACTTTGACTTTGACTATATTGGTTGAAAAACTGGTTGTCCTGAGTCTGGGTGTAACTATCTATATTTACAAAAGAAAAGTAGTAAGTATAGGTATGTAGTATATCAGATATCTGGCTTCCATAGCAAAAGTTCTGCTTAGTTTGGGGTCGGATGGCCGTGTGTGAGGAATAATATCTCAGAATATTAATTTATTTATTTATTTATTCCGGACAGTTAATTTTTAAGTACCTTTTATTTGTCAATTAAAATTACTTAAATATCTCAACCTTTACAAATATTATGTTTATGTTTAAATGGCATGCCATTTCCGTATTGGCATTTTAATCATAGTAGCACACCCCTAACTTAATAGGCAGAACCGAATAGCCTTTGATACTAGTGCCCCATGGGTATATACTATTTACTATACCATTTCTGGTTCCCCTAGTTCAGAAATATTGAATAGGTTTATACATTTGAAATATTCATGGAATTGACCATTAACATTGGGAGAGTATTGTGGAAATACAAAAAAAATAAGAAAGTTATGGATATATTTACAGGATCTATTGCAATACTAAACTTCTATTGCCTATCAGTAGATAATATGAACGTTTGTTTACTATAATATAGAAAAAAAAAACAATCTCCACTAGATTTTCATGCAGTATTCACAATATAAGTAGTAAGTAGTATTTTATTTTAGTAATTACAAGTATTTTAGGCTATGTAAGAGTAGGTATTCATTATTGTGTTGTTACGCTAAGCAGCTAACAGACAAAAACTCCTCCACGCATGCGAACTAAAGAATAAAATCGTTTAATTTAACAGCTCTTCTACAAAAAATAGAAATAAATGAGCTATCAAAAAGGAGATCCACAAATAAATTGTGACGATTACATCACAATGCTGATTTTTAGTAGAATCTACTTTTAGTAGGTTACCTATAAGTCCCAGAAGTTTTAACCACGAGCCAAGACAACCATACCTTCCAAAAACTACGACTTATTCACCTACCTGCGCATCATCAATATTATTCATTTCACTCCATCAACAGAGAATGGTTAATCAGGTGTTAAACGAAAAATAAAACGGGGTTGTAAAATCACTGTCCTCAGGGGTAGGCTGGGGTGTTAAAGGGCTTCCGAGTGCATTGACCTTTAAGGGCCGCGGGCAGTCGGAATTAGGGAACCGATGAACTGGACACAATAGATAGGACTGTTTTGGCTAAGAGATTTATTAGGGTCCAAGTTTCGATTGGGTATTTCCGGGTGCAAGTGCTATTCTTAGATAGGTGATAATAATATTATGTATTTTTTTCACTTTAAATACATAATAATATATACCCGCACTTTTATTTCACTAAGTGACTAAGTTAAGTGATGATTTGGCCGAAAATTATAAGCAATTAACTGGCTCTCAAATGAAGCTGTCGGAGCACACAGGCAGGTGACAGACAGGTTTAGTTTATTCATTTGTTTTATGTCAAGAAGGCAGGCGGTACACCTGATGGTAAGTGGCTACCGGCGCCTATGAACATTAGTAATACCAGAGGGATCCCAATCATAGTAAAAGATTGCACGACGTGTCCTAAACTACATAATTATTATTATAGATTTATACAGGATGATTTTTTAGTCACTGACCATACTTGCAGGGGTTGAAGTACTCGTCAATATGAACAACTTTTATTAAAAAAATAAAATGAAATGGTTCCTTCATACATTTTGGTCGAGTAGGTATTGAACTTTTGTATAGACATCTGATATTTTTTTGTGATCTCGAGAGTTAGTCCCATCATAAAAGTTGTTCATATTGATGAGTACTTCCACCCCTGCAAGTATGGCCAGTGACTAAAAAATCACCCAGTATATGACCCAGTAAAACAATTATACCTACCTACTAATACTCACTTAGAATTGCCAACCAAGTAGAATAAATTCATTACCTAAAACAGAACACAAAAATTAAACTCAATTAAGATTTAGCAATTTCTTGGGAAAACTTTGAGGAAAAAAATCACCCTTAACCAAAATCCGACTTAGTGGAAAGTTTTAAATCGTGGTCCTAAGCGTTACGTTGAATAATTAAACCTCTAAGCTGAGGGTTGTGGGTTCCGCAGAATAGCTATAGAGATTTTGAACGCCCAACAGTTGACCAGTCCCACGGGTGCTTAGTAAATTTCTTTTTTAAGTAAAATTGATTAATTTGAGGGAACTCAGTGATGAGTGAACAGGGAACTGTAGAAATTTGTTTATAAAAATATTTCAGATAATTATAGACTTTAATGACTACCTAATATATTACCTTCTAAAATATAACATAATATTAAAACAGTTTGACGGTGTTTTACTCCATTTTACTATGAAATAATACGCGGTATTGAACAATGTTAGTAACGCGGTATGGATCAACGACGTAAAGTACTAGAATTTATTATAATATAATAATAAATGACTGCTTCTTTCTCGGCTAAACCAGCATTAAATGTTAAAAGCTGAAGCTCATTGTAGAATTCTAACCCATCTACGTCACGAGTCACGACAACAACTCGACTCATTTGGATAAATGAAATACCTCCCTAACTGACGCCCAATCAAGAGATCATTAAGAAGATAAAAAATGCATAATAGCCCGGGATTTTTCCATTCCCACCAATAAAGCTCGTTTGTACATACATTGCGGTATGCGACCCAGTTTTAGAAATTCCCTTTTTAAGCGGGAAAAAGGTAAAAGTGAAATTTTCACTCGCCCCAACCAGCTGGCAGACGTGATGGTCCGATTAGAGGAATGTTCTACTAACCTATATCATAGATGCTGAATTTTTCGAGCATCCATTTTGGGAATCTAGCTATATTTAAACAAACATGTTTCTGTGTTAAACGTGCTTAATTGATTCTATTGAAGTCAACAAACTGCTGTCTTGATGATTGAATAGGTCCGTCTACGACTGTGTAATAGTGCGTCAGCTAGAGGTTTTAGTAAGGCTCTTATTCTATGATATTAAATGCTAGGCATTTTATAATTCTTATTTTGTCCCATTTCCTGAGATCAGCAAGGTAGTTAGAGGAAGTATAGTTAACATTATTTTCTATATTGTCATAATTCATGTTTATTGTTATATTTAGAAAGCAGTTTCTACCACCTCTCATGTACTTACACTTTCAAAGTTCCCGTGGAAATATAAAATCTCTGAAACAGTCTTGTAAAGTGTACATTCTTGTAATAAGTCCAAAGTGTATATTAACGTCATGGTTTCCATCAAAGTCGTGATGGCAGGTGATGGGAGCGGAGGGCAAGAAGCGGTTTATTAAAGTTTCATGGTGGCATGCATTTAATGCATTACAAGTGAATGTAATATGACGCGCGCCGTGCATACCGATCTAAGCACTCTGTCTTGTGAATTTACAACATTCACGCTATCATCAGCTTTTTTATTAAAATATTAGTCGAAATTATTCATAGAACTTGTTAGACAGAAGTGGATTTGTATAGGAATTTATTTTTATCGTTATTAGGGATAGCGATAGTTTTATACATAGTAAAATTACATGATTGACCTTAAAAATTAAAGACCAATTATAGATAACTATCGTGCTGAAGTGCAAGAAGCGTATACATACCTAGCTACAAATATGTCTAGTAAAATAATAGCTTACCAAAAATATGCCTAAATATTGTCGTGAATAAAAAAAATAAAAATAATACAGTTATAAAAGAATTTTAGGAGATATTTTTTATTTTCTTTTAAATTATTATATCTACTGAATTGATTTTTCGAGATGCCATATTTTTGGAACTGATGTTAGGTTCGTCATATTGAATAAAATTGATTATGGGACCAAGGTTGAAATCACGGAAAAAAAAACAAAAATTTTGATCGAGCAAGCTCAACATCTCTGAGATTGGAATCTTTGAAATAATTTACGCCGTCGCAAAGTAAAAGTTGTAATGCATGTTAAACGTAAGGTGAATCTTAGTCTCAGTATAAGAAAAAAATTGTATTATTAATGATCTTTATCAAGCCTTTGATAATTCACTAAAACAGCAAAAATAAGGAATTCCTTTGTTAGACAAATTTATCGCAAGGCGTTTCTCAATACAATCAACAGAGAGGTCCCATTGAATTTATTTATTCCCACACCCAAATTCAGACAAGTAAAGATAGCGCAAAAAAGTAAATAAACATCCGGACGAAAAGAGAGGAATCGAAAAAATATTCGGCGGCAAATAAAAACGTTAACATTTGCATTGTTGGGTGCCCTTGGCGCTTCGGCGATCCAACGATCGGTCGCTAGATTTGTTATACAGATTATGTGTTAGCTTATCGACAGTCAGAGAGATAATAAACATTATAGTTGATTTAGGTCTTCATATTTATCCTCTATAGTTGAATGAAGGAGTGAATAAAAGTTCACAATCTAAAAATAAAAAAGTAAAAGATATCGATCATATTGATGAAAAAAATTAAGAAATTGATTTACATGAGCCGATTACATGGACGAACTGCATGAAGCCTATTATAATTGCACGTACAAAATAGTAAAAAATTATGAATCCTTCAAGTCATGGGTAATAAAATGACAATTTCCAATATTTCTGCAGTACTCTCTCTGATGACAATTCTCTTGAAATTAAAATCTTAGAGTACGTAGATAAATACAGGCTAATTTTTGACCTAACACCACAAACTCACACGGATGAAATAGCGGGAACAGTTAGTAGTATACAAATATCAATCGCAATCGTAGTTTGATTCCTTGACTAGTTGTCTAAAACTATTTTTGAGCAACAAATATTGATATAAAATCAAATACAGTCGAGTACTTTTATAAATACTTGCACGTGGTTTAGTTTTTCCATTTTTGCTTTAGTCATTGGTCACTTTTGAATTTCATTTCATGATTTTAAAACAAATATTTAGCTATGCTTTGATAAATAGAACTTTCAACTATTCAATACCATCTGCACTTAAAATAGCTACTGCATTAGATAATAAAGATAATGACGGATCAAACAGGTATCTTAGAATAATAATTTAGTTTGAAATTAAAATATAAAGCTTTATAGCTTTGACTGATCAAATACAATTTGACGAAAAAATCACACTCAGTATTAAAAAAGCTAATCATCAAAGAGCAAAATAGTTAAATTCTAGACTAGACTACGGAGTACAGACTCTTAGAATTAATAAACTTTAGAAACTGCCAGAAGAGTAGTTTCTATAATAAGATTCTAGCATCTTCTGACAATCTTAACTTTTTTGGTATCAAAACAAAATGTCAATTTATTTCTTCACCATAGTATTCTCAGAATATTCCAAGATTTAATAAAGATAAAGTAGGAAAAACAACAAAACGTACATTCACACAATTTCCTTGATATCTAATGTAATTGCTTCAGTCAGGGTTTCATCGCGTGGCCTTGTAGGTTGTTCCAATACAAAAAATGGCCTGTACTCGCTTCACATGCGCACCATACGGGATAAACGTAAGCTTTCACTTCTGATGCTATGCTGCATAAAGATATAAAATTCTAGAAATATTATTATTTTTTACCCCGTAGTTTTACTCACGTTCCCGAGGGATCTCATGTTTTCTCGAGATAAGGAACACCCTATATTTATTCCAGGGTAGGATCTATTTATGGACCAAGTTTCATCCAAATCCATTCAGCCGTTTATGCATGACATACAAAATTTCACATTTATAATATTAGTAGGATACTACTTAGGTTCTTTGGCAGCAACTGGATTCATCCAGTTATTTCAATAACTGAAGACAGTTCGATACGAAAACCCATAAAACATGCCCATGTTATTTAGTGTAGATAATGTTGTTGAGACATTATTGTTGATTTTACGACTCATTTCCAATTCGAATTAGGTAAAAAAGGCTCTATAATTTTTTCATTCTTTTACTATGAATATTACACTTGTTTATCTACAATCTCGCAAACTCTCAATAAATAAAGACTCGCTTTCAAGTATAATATATATAATAATAATAATTACAGCCTATATCTGCCCACTGCTGAGCACAGGCCTCCTTTCACGAATAATGGTGCAAGGGGAATGGGCAAATACTCCACCATGCGTGCCCACTGCGGATTGGTGGAGGTAGGCTAGTGGTCAACCTACTGTTGGAGTTGTCAAGCCACCTAGGAGGTCTCCAACTAGCTTAACGACTATCACAATTAAGTGATCACCGGGACCAACGGCTTAACGTGCCTTCCGAAGCACGGAAACGCTCAAGATGAAATACCACTAGGCGGTCACCCATCCAGGTACCGGCCAAACTGGACGTTGCTTAACTTTGCCGATCGGTTAAGAACGGCTAATCAAGCTACGCTGCCGAAATGCACCGGTTGGTGGTTGGTGATAGATTTTCAACGTCAGGGTGATAGTCAGCTGACTATCACCTAAGCTTAACAAGGAGTTCTTAATAGAATGCAAAGAACTCTACCCTCGTGCTATGGTTTCTTAACGATGTTTTCGTGTACTGAGATTTCAAGCGCCAATCTACTAAAGACTATGTTCCAGCATAGCTTTTGATAGCGTATCATAAAACGTGTGCCTCACCTTTACCAGCCGCTGAAGGGGGTACACTTTGCATATGTATAAGAGACTGATTGAAATTTTACGCTCACAGGAATTTTTACGCATATTTTAGGACGGTTTCGCAATTTCACACCCGCCCTAATAAAGTCGTTGGCGAACGTGTTATTTCATATATTTTACACATTTCTGTTTATTCACTGTATTGAGAATTATGCGTGTGAGAGGGAGGATGTGAGCGCTAAAATATTTCGTTGTGACAGCAAAAGCTGATGAAAGTATCAGGGAGTGTCGTAAAATTTCATGGAATTTTAGGTTTATGCCATAGTTTTAAAGTTTTAGTGATAAAGATGCTTTAATATTACAGTGCGTCAATTATTATGGTCGAATTAGATTTTTTGTTAATATTTGCAGGCCATCTAATTTTCAATGGTCACCGTTGCCTATAGAGACTTGCAACACTAAGACCCTGTAGAATTTTATGCAAACCTTTTTTGAAGAGCTTCAAACTATACTCCAGTGGGAATTAGCTCTGAGGGAGCTTATTCCACAAGTGAATTGAAATCTTAACATTATACAAAAACTTAAAATTATTGTTTATTCATTGATATAAAGTTAACACATTAGATGCTTTGATTCTTATTAAAATAGCTACCTAAAGTTTAAAAATTACTGTTGATTAATTAACGCCAAATGCTAAAGTAACTGAGTTTAAAAATAAATACATGGTACATACAAAAGTGAGACTACTACATTAACATTTTCATTGTTCTTCACCCCCGGGCAAGTTATATTAAACCGTTGAGAGACATTACAACTTATAGCACTTGAAGGTAAACTTGGCATATACAATTACAATTTTAACTTTGCACTTACCAAACGCATTGGCATTTTATTACGCGCACATGATAGAATGAACAAGCAACTTTATATTTGTTTGTCGACGGCAAAATTAAAGTTGTACATCCGTGAAGAAAGCATCTATTCATACAAAAGGGATGTTCCCTCATTCGACTCCCCTCTCCTGCTGTCGAAGTAATTTTTTTAATCATGTTTTATACTCATATTAATTTAGTTAACGACCGCCTTAGTTGGGAGACTTTTTGAATGGATCGCCGCATTTTCGATGAATAAGGAATGAGTATAATACAAGTATAATTTTGTGCTTATAATTTCTTAACGCGATCGTTTGGAAAATTAGATTTGAATCGTGAATGACTTTTTATAAGGCCCTTGAATAATATTAACCGTATTTGGGAATATCTGACTTGAAATTATTCTGTTACGGTAATGAGCACGTGCCATTGGAAATGTATACGAAAAATTCTTGAATAATTTCGATGGAATCTCGATTTGGTAGTTTGAGCAATTTATTGTAAACAGATTATGTAGTAAATAAATAAGGAAATACGTTTGTACTATAAAATCTATTTTTCATAGATCAGATTTGAGCTAGCTTATGATGTTTTACTATTTAACAAAGTATCATTAAAATTATTCATCGCCTCGGGTCGTGGCTTAGATTTTGTATGCCTATTTGTCCTGAATAGGTGTAAATGTCTATTAGAGTTTATATTTACATGTTTGGTACCTACATCAATTAGCTGGGTTCTTACAAGCTCTAATTTTGTTAGAATCAGATAGCCGTGTTTGAAGAAAAGAATATTCTAAGTAGGTAGAACAATCTCCTAGAATCTAGGAGATTTATTTATTACTTGCTTTTCAAAGCCTATATTCTGCAACAAATTAATCTCTGTCTACCTGTGAAAACTACTGTGATTTTTGAAAACTAGGATGTTATTTTAGTATAGTCTCTAAATAAAGACGACCAATTAATAAAATTAATAAAGAATAATTATTCAAATGGGAGAATAAAAATAAACGATTTCCCATTCGCATCCGAATCACAACAAATAAAATAAAATATACAAGTTTCCAATATAAAAATGGGCAGTTGGAAGAAAGTTAAGTCATCGGAATTATGTTTATAGAGTAATTCTTTAAGAAAACAATACAGCTTGCCTTTTATTGTTATTTGAGTCATCTGCATCAGAATTCAGGATAGGGGGAGCATCGAGGGTTGAAATGTGATTTTTATTCAATTCTTTAAGATGCAACATCGCTAATTCGGCATGGCTTTGCGAGGTCCGTTTGTTGGACATGTTATAAGATGAAGCGGAGGCCGTAGCGATTTACTTATCTATGAATTATATTATTAATACTAGCAGTCCCCCGCGGTTTCATCCGCGTTTTCGAGACAAAAGTAAGTAAAGCCCATGTCCATACCATAGGCCATCTGCGCACCAAATTTCGGTTCAGCGGTTTAGGCGTGAAAAGGTAACAAATAAACAAACAAACTCACATTCGCATTTATAATATTAAAAGTTTGGATGAAAATCTGTTATTGTATTAAAGATAAATAATAAAACCCGTATTAATTAACTTTCTGACATATATTGTTCTGTATACGAAATATCAAGATATTTACCTAACTACATATATTATGTTTTTCATTTTATAGGCTTCACAATTTGGAAGGGAACTGGCCCTCAATTATAGCTGCCAGAACATACCAGTAAGTGCTTGGCCATATTTAAACTTGAGGGTGGTAGCCAGCTAGGCGGGTACTGTAAAGTAACCTACCACCATGCTATGGTTGATGTTTTTCTTCACTAAAAGCTAAAATTCATTATAACATTCAAACTATATCAAATATAAAACCGGTAATTAAGACAATCGCTCATAACTCAAGACTTGCACCAAGCCACCTCAGAAGCATTGGGGGCAAATTCTTGAGGTGTTGTTTACCCTTAAGGCGATTTACTCAAAGTGTCTGTTAAGGCGATAATTAGAAAAGTTTTTCAATTAGTTCAATTTTGTTGTAAGTGCGAGGAAAATTTTTGAAGCTTACGTCCAACGGGGCGGTACTTAAAAAAATCTTATGAACTTTCCGAATATTAAAATGAAATACACCTTTCTTGCTTGTTAGGTACATTTCGTTTTATAAAGGTACTAGTTTCCACTCCGCGGTTTCACCCGTATTCTCGATGGATTTTATATTTTCTCGGGATAAAAAGTACATAGGTATGTTATTCCAGATTGTGATCTATCTATGTGCCAAATTTCATCCAAATCCATTCAGCCGTTTATGCGTGATTGAGTCACAATCATGCAAACATAGAAACATAACTTTAACGTAGGATAAGGGTACCAAAAGCTGACAGTTAATCTTTATTAGCTCTATAATGATCTTCTTAACATGTTAACTTATTTTACACGAAAATTTTATGTATTTCATGTAAAAGTAATTTTTGAGTTTACTGCGGCTCTTCTCAGCAAAGGATCCTTCGAAACTGGTATTAGAATCAGACTATTCATACGTACTTGTGAAGAACGAAATACCCATTTTTAATTTTTTGTGTCATCATTATCATCATTATCTAACGCAAGATGTGTCCACGTTTAATTTATGTTTATTAGACAGTTCTAGCCAAATCTTAGGATATTTCGTGAAGTTAAACTAACCTTCACTCACTAATAAAATATTTACTGTTTATTTAGCAGCTTGTAAATTGTAAAGAACATTCAAAAAAAATCTATCATAATCAACAGCTAAGAAAGACTTTGAATTTCCATTCATGTATTACCTTTTCAACAATCAATACATTAGTAAACCTTTAACCATAGATATAATATAGACAGAGACAAGCAAATGGTCCCGAAATTAAAGTTGTAGCGTTTCGAGCGCTCGCGTCGGTAGTTCCGGAAGAATTAGCGCACGCACTGACAGTCGCGACGTGACGTCACGGCCAAGTTTTAAATTTAATTAAAGACAACTTTGGAGGGCCACATGCTTCACTACGGTAAACAGATTATGGTGCTTTGTAGACGGGCTGTTTGTTATTTACATAACATACATTTATTTATTGAATTCTCAACGATTTCAATGATTAATATTTTAGCTTTTACTTATTATTTTTTCTAGTCTAACCACACACTGCGTATCGCGTTAGTAGTACGTATACCAAATATTATCAAATTATTATAATCAACGGTTTAGCGGCTGGTTATTTTTTATTTCACAATTTTAACACATGATGTAAGAATACATTACGATTTCGCCACGCAAGTTTATTAGGTCATTCACATCAAAACAATATCATTTACTTACATGCGTAAAACAACCAAATACAATTATAAATGCTGTTGTATTTGTTGTGATTATTTTCGCATTTAGTTTGTTTGAAAAATTTGATATTTGGAATTTGGTGTAGTGACTTATTTGATAATTTTAAAGTGTTTTGATTAACTAGTGGGGATCGTTTTTCCATTTAATGTCGTTATGTCGTCACCACTCTGTATTTAAATATAGTGTACACGCAAATTTCACCAAAGCGAGTAAAGTTATAAATTAAATAAAAAAATATACCTACCGTATGTAAAGATATATAAATAATAACGCAAAGTGAGAAATAACTGAATTTTATCTGGCACTTAAATATTATTGAACAATATTATATCTTAGTGCCAATTCAGGTTGTAATAAAATAAACGCAGCATTGTACAGCTGCGTGTCTCCCGCTCGTCCACCCCGCTAGCATTCCGCCACGTGACGCCAGCGCCAGATGCACCTCGCAAAGAATTTTACACGCACGGCCCTACACAAATTCTGCATAGCGCCATTCTGTTGAGACATTATATTTTATTCTTTATTTAATTTTATATTTTTCTATTCAAATAGGGGTGCAGAATGTCATCGTGTTTAGGGGAATAATTTATTAAGTTAAATAGTGTTACTACGCATTGTTTTTTTGATGAGCATGATTTTTGTAGCATGCAACATTGGTAGTCATAGACCAAAGCCCATCATATTTTTTTTAGTATGTTACTTAATGTTGTTGGTTTTGTGTTTGTTCACAATTTCATTACGGTAAGTAATGATGTGGTCGAAGGTGGTGGAAAATGCTGGAGCTGCTGGAACACACCTGTAGGTGTTTGGTGACATATTTTCAAAATGAGGGTGGTAGTGAGCTGGTGGGTACTACAAAGTGTGCCTTACCACCGTGCTATGGTCCCCTAATGATGTAACTATTACAAAAAAAACCGGCCAAGTGCGAGTCGGACTCGCGCACCGAAGTTTCCGTACAAACTTCGTCCATCGTTCGTCCATCACGGGAAATGCATAATTTTATTTATTTACTGTATTTGAGGTTGGTGCCAATCAAGCGAGACCTCTAAATTGTATGAGCGCCCATACAACTCATAGGTCTTTATTAATTGGCGTAACTATGTATGTATGGGGACACCCTTTAATTTTCAACTTTTTTTATTTTTTAGAATTTTTCCTTTATTTGTGCTGTAAGACCTTACTTTTTGTCATATTTTTTATATTTGAGTTGATTGAATAAAAGGTAAATTGCGGTTTTCGATTAATGACGTATTAAAAAAAACTACTAACTAGATCTCGTTCAAACCAATTTTCGTTGAAAGTTTGCATGGTAATGTACATCACCACATCATTTTACCACTTTGGAAGTGTCTCTCGCGCAAACTATTCAGTTTAGAAAAAAATGATTGAAGAAATCTCAATATCATTTTTGAAGACCTATCCATAGATACCACACACTTATGGGTTTGACGAAAAAAAATTTTTAAGTTTCAGTTCAAAGTATGGGGAACCCCCTAAATTTTTTTTTTTTTTTTCTATTTTTGTGTGAAAATCTTAATGCGGTTCACAGAATACATCTACTTACCAAGTTTTAACAGTATAGCTCTTATAGTTTCGGAAAAAAGTGGCTGTGACATACGGACGGACAGACAGACGGACGGACAGACAGACATGACGAATCTATAAGGGTTCCGTTTTTTGCCATTTGGCTACGGAACCTTAAAAATGTAGTAAATATGGAGTCGGTTAACAAAACACACATTAACAGAAAGTTTATCAAAAGTTAAATGATTTTACTAAACAGGCGATACTAACAAAGTATTTCATAAAGCTTTAAGCCCCTAAACAACCCTTACAAACTGAGGTTTAAGAAACACTGCCTTAACCTGTTCACGGCTGTAAAGCGGCCCTAACAGGCAAAGTCTTGTTACGATTTACGTAAACACATAAAATTCACTACCCAATTATGTTTCGTAAAAGAAAATTTTGAGCTAAAATTACCTATTCCAAACCGAGCCACGTCAACTTAAAACTGTTAAGGCAAAACTTGGACCGTAAGCACGTTGCTTTAGTACAGAGGCTTCCAAACTTTCTAGTATGATTCCTTTTCTTTGGAATTATTTTATTATGTGTTACCTTATTTAGTTGATTTTGGTAGTTGTTGGAATGTGGTGGTAGTTATAAACTAGCGTTATCTCGTTATATCCGTTTAGTTATGAAAATGTAATAAACATATTTACATTCGTATTCATAATATTTTAATTATTGAAAATACTTATGATATTTAGAGATTTTTATTTTATTTTAACCGATTCCAACATACCAAATACTGCATTTTTTTCTAAATGAATTTGATTGACACTTAGAGGGGGCAATCATTAAATCTTTGAGAACCACAATTTTAACGACGCAAAGTCAGAACGCCTATAGCCTATCCAAAACCTTAGAATTATTGGAACATAACAAAATATGACCTTTTGGGTATACCTCCATAAATCGTTTTACATCTGCTATAAAGTAATGAGATTTAACCCTCCATTCGCATTTACGATGTACCCACACTGACGGGATCAAAATATTTATATTTTTCTGTAGCTCAAGTTTTAGGAGTGGACATACGGATGGAATTTCACAACGTATTGTAATTTGTTGACATCAGAAAGCGTCAAATTGTATTGCCTCCAAAAGGAGCTAGATTGCCTAATAAGGAATCTATTAGGTGGTTGATACTTATCCTCCATAAGAGTTCGCAAAAAATATATTTATACGATTCTCATACACGCAGAATCTAAAATGGCCGGAGAGAAATTTGTCACGAGTATAATTATTGTCAGATATATTTTTTAGAAACTAAAAGGTATATTATTTGTATTTTTTTTGCTGTTTTCTTATTTATTTATTTCAAACAAACACACATTGCACACACATTAGTGACTGTATAATGCGCGAACGTTTCAGAGAGCCTAACTTCGGGCCGACCAACTTAAATTGCACGTATTGTAAACCACTTTCAATTCACTTATAATTTAATTACTACTTGTGAAAGGAAATATTATAATAAATAGGTGTATACATCATCGATTTAGGATTTATTTTCGAATCAAATTAATTAGTGAACAGTTGACAGTGTTCCAATATCAGATGATCGTTGAATTGCAGCGAGCACGTTCAAAATATAGTCACGTATTCATCCCTCTTATCTTTTTACTACAATCCCACAAAAGTTGATTGACGTAGTCGGAGAGGGAATTCCTTTCTGGAGAATTTGTTTAGACCACTCAATGGTCGAGGGAAATATTAGGAAATGCCTCCGCCCTGCGCCTATTGATGTTGATTTTTATTCGCCTTCAGAAGATTAATTCCAATTGAAGTATAGATGACAATTCTATCTGGGACGTTAATGGCCCTTTAGAATTTTTTGGTGAAATTATTATTTGTGTAGTATAGAGAATTTTCTAAGGTGTAAAATGTAAATATATTTAGTAATTTTAACTACCTTTTTAATAAAACGATATGGTTTCTGGCAAATTTGAGCTGTGTATCAAATAATATAAAAACAGAATATACCTGGCCTTTATTAATTAAGGCAAGCCTGAAAGGCATAATATATTAAGTTATCAAAAGAGTTTTTAGAACTACGATCACTTATAATTTAATGGGTAGTAGTTTAAATTCACCGATTCTAGGTATTTAATTATTATCATAAATGCCATATTGGTGTTTGTTCCTGGTTTGCATGCTTGAACTCTCGGTGAATGAAGGAAAACAGCGTGAGGATACCAAAGTACAGAGTTGGGATACTTTGGAGTACCCTCTTGGTTGGGTACTACTCTCAAATTGAAAATCCAAGCATCTGTATGTTGCCAGATTTAACAAACCTTTTATTATTGTTTCAGGCATTTTTTATGCTATTATCATAGCCAATTTTTTTCTATTAACAAAATGTAACTTTATTGAAGCAATTCTTAAATGGTTCAACACAAAATCCATTCCAACCTGCTCCAATGCGCCGGCGCCACGTATTATTTCTATCTCAATCTTATTTATTGCATCGTAAATATATGTAGTGACAGTTTTTATTGCGCCAAACTCGGTTCCGGAGTTAGTGGGGAAAAGATTAACATTCGTACGGGCGCGGAATAAAAATGAGACACAAACGTTGCTTTTAGAGCAACTTGAAGTTTTATACTGGAGTGGGGTAAATTAAAACAATTGTTGTTTTTCTCCAAACTCGTATACGAAGTTGAATTCCCTCAGTGGAATAAGGAAAGCAGCGCTCCAAGTAGCCCATATTGTTGATGTTAATTCTGATTCTGCAGTGGTGAAAGCTTAAAGTTAAAAGACTCTTGTCTTGTAAGTTGTAGTCCGTCGACTCAGTGTTGATTTGGATGATCGAGTAGATGTTGAAGTATTGGCTAATGAAACAAATCTAAAGATATTTATGGATTTTAGCACATCTAGAAAAATTACCTCATTGATTTGGAAAATAAATGTCAATATAAAGTCTAAGTCTCTCTTTTACACAAAATTTTCGTAAAATGCTTTGATTTCGACATTTTGACCTCATACATTTAACCTTTATATTGTATACTAGCTTCTGCCCCGCAGTTTCACCCGCATTCCCGAGGGTTCTTATGTTTTCACGGGATGAAAAGTAGCCTATGTGTTAATCCAGGGCGTCAGCTACCTCCATACCAAATTTCGTCAAAATTAATCAAGCTGTTTGAGCGTGTAGAAGTAACAAACATGCAAACACACACTCACAAACTTTCGCATTTATAATATTAGTGTGATGAATTCAAGTCATTTTCTGAAAATTTGAGAATACATTAGGTATTACTACTCCATGTTCGCAAAAAAAAACGAAATTCCATTAAAATGTAACAAAAGTTTTACCGACATGTGCACGCTTGAATTGACTCTATTTGTTGCGACTGCAAACTTTTCCCCCTATGTAAAGGAAAAAAGCAAAATCCTTTAAACTTTCAGGTAAATAGTGAGGCATATTTAAGTAAGGTGGGGTCAGTCAGCCGTGCGTGCATTGAAGGGTCCCATGCTGGCTGTTTGACTTTGTACAGTATCAAAATATATGCAAGTGTATGTGAAACTAAAGATGAATCTTGAGATAGAAAATTTCACAACGGTGATATATGCAATTCAGTGCAATGCTAAGTGACGTAAATAAAATACTACTTATGTAAATTCTGTGAAATGTAGGCGTATCTGACCAGACGTCAATCTTTAAAACAACACCAGATAAAATACTGTGTTCTATAATTCAATTCACACCCAACTCCCTAGCTAGCTGTGAACAATGGATTCAAGACAAATGAGAAAACAACCGCGTGAACAAAACAGCAAACAGAAAATCTGCTCATAAAATAATTGACAAAACTACACCTCAGATTTCACGTCCATATAAAACTTGCAAAGCTATCAGCTCATACGTCGGCTGCGTCAAATAAAAGCGTTACAAATAATATTTTTATTGCTACAATAAAATCGCAATTGCAATCGCACAGGTTTTAATGCGTAAAATGGACGTGGCTCGCGTATTGCACTGTGTTTTATGTCTTGATAATTTGTTCATAAATTGTTGGCGGGGTGATGCGATGCGATTTTTTGTTGCATAGCATAAGTGGTTTTTCATTAGAGCTGTTTTCGATAATAGTTTGTTGTACGTACCTAGTAAACTACAAATGTAATATTAAGGCGACAATATACGCAAAATGATGATTCTAAAATAAGTTTTCTCTGTATTCCTTAATGCAAGAAATTTGTAAAAAATATATGTTAAATTTTTGCTAGGGAACTATTTTTTAATAATCTTATGATAACGTAGGAAAAAAAAGAGAATATGTGTCTTTTTAAAATTGAAAATGGATTTTTCTCCTATTTTATTCATCTAAATAACTTGAAAGTATTAACAAAAATTTTCAGATCAAAGTAACAAAATAGTTCCCATTTTGTTACTTTTATAAGAATCATTCTGTTATTTTTTAAAATAAAATTAAAACGTCTTTTTTTACTATGAAAAAGCCTTTGTTCCTTCTCTCTCTCGCCCGTTAGTTTAGTGCGGGACAGGGTTATTTGCGTATATCGTCGCCTTAAGTATCTTTATCATCATCATAATTACAATCAATTAACATTCTATGACTGTGAGATATAAACATCCCTCTTGCATCATTAATATTAACAAATTTATCTAATAAAATCTATATGATCAAAGGCTATGGTGACTCAGTAGAAGTGAAGTCTTGGAGGCTCAGGTCTTAAGTAAACCTCACAATGAACTTGCACTATAAGTGAACCCATCAGTATAAAAAGACCTCTTCAAGGTTGACAACACATTGGTAATCTCCCTGGAGGCATTGATCATTTACCATCAGGTGGACCTGCTTGTCAACCTTCACCGGATACCTTAAAAGGATAGTGATCAATCGGAAGCATTCTCAATGTAAAAAAGGTATCCATAGGATCTATGGACATTTTAAAGCTGATGTCATTCATATAGATGAAATAGTTTGACCACAGATAGAAAGTGTTTCTTGTCTTTTGTTCGGATCAAATTTTTTTAACAATGCATGTGAGCTGTTTTGTGAGAAATTGATAGGTATCGTTGGTTTGATGCTAGATTGAATTACTTACATGTACCAAATTTTGCTAAGGAGATAATACTCGTACAAAAATACAAAAGATTTTTGATTCGTTTGTGGAATGGTTTTAAACAACGCTTATGAAATTCTATAAATAGCTCTCGGTTTTTCGGGAAATCCGGTAAAATTTTATCAAAATCTGGTTAACCATCCTCAAAAACATAAACAACAAAACTATAAAAACTTTCGCATTTTTGAGAATTATTTTGTAAGAAACTTCAAAAAGTTGACAAATTTTATATTACAACAATAAATTAAACCAATTCATAAATGATTTTGAACTATATACCTTCAAGCTACGCCAATCAAATATCTTACCCTTAATCAGAGGTCACAAAAGCGTGAGTAATCAATACGACTTTTGTATAGAATATTTGTCGTTTTGGATAGAAAGGTATCTTCGTGTTATTCTTACAAATTGTCAGAGATACGTCACAGATAATGTTACTCGGGATTGTTCGGGTCACTCCAACTTCACGGGCCTTTTATCTTAAATAAACATTTTTTTGATATTTTACAAATTTCTGATACAAAAGTGGCATGTTACATTGTTGGTGTTAAATTAAAGAGAAAGTTGGTTGAGTAAATTTTAGGTTTTTGCAAGATTGCCTAAATCCTAACTATAATATTAAATGCAAAAGTGAGTTTGTTTGTTTGTTTGTTTGTTTGTTTGTTTCCTAACCTAACCGAACCTAAACCACTGAACCGATCGCGATGAAATTTGGTATGCAGATAGCCTATTGTATGGAGAAGAACATAGGCTACTTTTTATCCCGTGAAAACATAAGATCCCTGGGGAACGCGGGTGAAACTGCGGGGCGAAAGCTAGTTACTAAATAAATACAAATATACTTGGATTTGTTTGGACCCAGAACTATTATAAGACATAGAAGTAGTAGATAACAAAAAAGTTAACCTCAGTGAGCAGATATGGAATATAAACAATAGTAAAATTTAATCTACGGGAACATACGGGATGGTTGTGGGTTCGATTCCCACTCAGGACAAACATTTGTGTGCATGAACATGTTTGTTTGTCCTGTGTGAGGGTGTAATTATCTATAATATGTATGTATTTACAAAAGAAAAGTAGTATATGTAGTATATCAGTTATCTGGCTTCCATAGTACAAGCTCTGCTTAGTTTGGGGTCAGATGGCCGTGTGTGAGGAATAATGTCCCAGAATATTCCCAGAACATAGTCAAAAATGAAAAAGTCGGTTTTAAAAAAAAAAAAAAATTGTAAGTAGTGGAGATGTAAAGTGGAGGTGTAAGGAAAAACATTGAAGTTTTATGTTTTGAAATTATCCTAAAGAAAAACCCAATAGAAATGTGTACAAAAGTCAAGCTATGTAGTGATATACCAACTAGAAGCAAGCTTTGAAAAGAAGTCATCAAATTAAAACTAGTATTGATCAATAGAGTACCGGTATCAATGGTGTAAAGCAGGTCGGGCTTCATGACTGTCATTTCCTACAAATCATGTTTACTGACTGCCCGTACAATGAAGGGACAGACTGTCAATAATCGTGTAGTGCACACCCTAGCCGGAGGAGCGTTTAGTTCATATACTTTATTGGAAATTTTCGAGTTTGAGAATGAAAGTAATTGTGAGAACGATTTTAAAACTACTTATTCAGCAAGGAGTTCGAAGACGGCAAGGTAAAAACCAACATGTGGACTTACTTTACAGAAAATTTCTCTAAATTATTCGATATAATTATGTATGAGAAAAATTATTGATTTTTAATAATTTATGTAAGTTAAAGATGCATAGTGCAAAAGGAATTGCATAAGGCTACTCGTCATTTGATAATAATTTTACTGTTGAATAAAAAATTACTAATTTTTTATTATTTGTAACCATTATTCGTTTAATGTACCAGATCTACCAGAAATTTAGACTGATAAATTAATAGCTTAATATACATACGTATTTCTTAAAATATTGCAGTAGGTAGGTACCTAAGTACATTTTAATAATTATCGAGTAGAAAATGACTTTTAAACTATCATGCTGGTTTTAGTAAGTAGTACCTGGATGACCGGTATTTTTTTTAAACGACGTTTTCTAAGAAGTCGGTTAAAAAGGGAACCTAGTTAGATCGATTTATCGCCCCCGAAACCCCCTGCATACTAAATTTCAAGAAAATCGTTGGAGCCGTTTTCGAGATTCAGATTATATAAATAGGTATATATATATACAAGAATTGCTCGTTTAAAGGTATTAGATAGATATAATTGTAGTACATTATTTAGATAAAGAAACGAATATGTTTTCATATAAACAAACCCGTAATAAAGCGCCACTTGACTAAACGTCTCTACCGAATCACAACGCAGCACCTGTACACCTGTTAGCTAATATCTCGATGACTCTGCGGAAAGCATTCACGTGTTGTGTTGCGCATAAGCACAAGTCATTCAGTCTGTTGGTGCATGCGCTTGTGTATCAGGTTTAAACCAGTTTGGTAGTGATTGATACGCAACGTTGACGTGCCGAGTGAGATGTCATTTGCATGAGAATTTGTAAGATTTCAAGTTGATAGGCGAGTGATGTGAACGCACTTTTAATGAATAAGGTTTTAATAGATCGATTCTATGTAGAAACGAGAAATATAAGTGACTTTGGTAATTTTAAGAAATTGAGAAATCTTTCTTATCTATGTTAGAGTTCATTTAATGTACAATAAAGATAATTGATATGCGAGCAACAAACCAAGTATCAAAAAGTGTATTTTCAAATTTCTATTGAATTTCGTACCATTACTAATTTTATGTAAAATTGAAAGGAATAGATGCCAGACAAAGTCATGTAATATTACCATAACAATATACTCATAGACTACAAATCTATCACTATTGTGAACTGAAATGAAATGTTTATACAAAACATATTTCAAAGCTATGAATTTTGATATTTGAATTAGAATAGAGGTCTATACAATATATTTCGCCCCAAAATTCAATCTGTCCACCCGTTTAGATTGAGTAACAAATAAACAAAATAACTTTATATCGAATGTATGAAAGAAATAAGATGAAATATGGAGTAAAGCAGACTGTAAAACCTATGCAGACAGTTTGAGTTTTGCAGTTACTGTCCAGATGAAGAATCTGTAGAATAGGCAGATAGGTGAACTGATGGAATTGTAGAAGATTAGTTACGTTCAGTATCATTCAAATAATGGCTTTGCCTCTACTACTAAGAAAGTCTGATCATTTTAAACCAATGCTTCTTCTCTTCTGTGCCTTACGTTTCTATCTTGCGACGATCCCATCAGGTCTTTCTGCAGTTCCCTCAATGTCATCAATCCATCTGGTTGCTGGTCTGCCAATAAAACGCTTCCTTATTTTCGGTCACTAATCTGTGAGGGCTTCATTTGCCATCATAACGTCTTGCTGAGTGATCTATCTGCCCATCGCCATTTATGAGCCAAAATTAGATTTCATTCGGGTGAACATAATAATGATATTCATGATACATAAGTGATCTGATGATGTCATCATTAAATTATCCTCTATCATTGTTCACGCTTGTTGCTCATATTTGATTGTGAAAAATAGTTGTCGTAATTCACAATAACGTAGGTACTTGTAGTTTATATTTTATGTACTTCGATGCAACAAAAAGTTTATCCACGTATTTAGTAGCTACAGAGATAATAAAAAGTCTAACATGCACAAACCAAAAATGCGCAAACTAACAAACTCCAACTCCCTAAAGTCTCAGAATCTAAAGAGAAACAGTAGCCTTATTCGCAACACAATAAATAAACGAGGCAAGCACATGAGAAATTGTGGGGATACCCTTAGGAGCTCTCATTATTTTAATAGTGTAAATCAGTACTTCTCAACCTAAACTACATTCTACCCCTCCCAAAATAGGGTTCTCAATCCTTTGTATCAACACTGAGAAATTAAGGAGCTATAAACCTGTATGCCGTATCAAACATTGTATCTTAAGTCAAAGGTGAGAGGGTTGGTTTTTCATGGTGTCTGAAGTGATTGCATGGTGGTTGACCGTTGTGGAGACCGCACACCGTGTCTTAACGCCTACACTCCTTTATTATGCGACTTCTCGAATGCACAGTCACCATCGAAGAATAATTAACTATATATCAAAGTTTGTCGACTGCGTCTTACTTCCTTATCGAGGGTGGTAAATAAAACATGCCTGTTGGAAGTAGTGCTTTTTGATAAAAGACAGCTTGCTTTTGCCTCTTTGAAGTTTATGTTTATTCTGTGTCTAATTAATAGTGGAAGGGGATAAGGCTTGATGTTCCTTAGTTTGTTTTTAGAGTAGATTGACATATTTATATACCTACTTCCCTACTATTTCGACTTAATATTATAAATACAAAAGTATGTTTGCTGGTTTGTTGGTTTGTCTTTCTTTCACTTTGCAACTGAGTAATGGATTAACGTGATTTTAGTTTATAAAGCGGAGAGTGACATGTGCTACTTTTATCCTGGGAATGCAGGTGAAGCCGCAGGCGAAAGCTAGTAATTAGAAATGTGATACATTTTTTATTAAGACAAATGTGGGTCTCATAAAAATCGATTCGAAATATCATAATCACCTATTTATGCTTTTATAAGGTATTTATTAGATGACTTGATCATCAAAAACTAGTAATTTAATGAAGTTGTGTTTGAAATAAATAACAAATTAATTATGACTGTCACCGGAAATGGTGTGATTTCTTATAAATTATACTTTCAAGGTAAAAACGGTGACTGATATTTAGCACCGAAATTATATTTATTTGGGATTGTAAGTGAATATTTAAAAAAACCGGCCAAGTGCGAGTCGGACTCGCGCACCGAGGGTTCCGTACAAACTTCGTCCATTGTCCGTCCATCAAGGGAAATGCACAATTTTATTTATTTACCTTATTTGGGGTTGGTGCCAATTAAGCTAGACCTCTAAATTGTATGAGCGCCGATACAACTCAGAGGTCTTTATTAATTGGCGTAACTATGTATGTATGGGGACACCCTTTAATTTTCAACTTTTTAATTTTTTAGAATTTTTCCTTTATTTGTGCTGTAAGACCTTGCTTTTTGCCAATATATTTTTTTTTATTTGAGTTGATTGAATGAAAGGTAAATTGCGGTTTACGATTTATGACGTATTAAAAAAAAACTACTAATTAGATCTCGTTCAAACCAATTTTCGGTGGAAGTTTGCATGGTAATGTACATCATATATTTTTTTTAATTTTATCATTCTCATTTTAGAAGTTACAGGGGGGGACACACACATTTTACCACTTTGGATGTGTCTCTCGCGCAAACTTTTCAGTTTAGAAAAAAATTATGTTAGAAACCTCAATATCATTTTTAAAGACCTATCCATAGACACCCCATACTTATGGGTTGGATGAAAAAAAAAATTTAATTTTCAGTTCTAAGTATGGGGAACCCCCTAAATTTATTGTTTTTTTTCTATTTTTGTGTGAAAATCTTAATGCGGTTCACAGAATACATCTACTTACCAAGTTTCAACAGTATAGCTCTTATAGTTTCGGAAAAAAGTCGCTGTGACATACGGACGGACAGACAGACAGACATGACGAATCTATAAGGGTTCCGTCTTTTGCCATTTGGCTACGGAACCCTAAAAACATTACTCAATTCAAGAACCTGTCTCATGGTAGGTACACTTTTAATACAGTAAAATATTGTTATTTTATGCCTTTATCACACAATACGATTTTAGACTTAAAAACGCTTTTGTAATATTAATATGAATTTACCAATTTTATGAATTTATATTTTTAAGGTATAGCTCAGTGGTAGTGACGTCGGACGCCGCGGCGAAGGTCGTGGGTTCGAATCCTACAATGAGCTTTCGGTGAAGGAAAACATCGTGAGGAAACCATAGCACGGTGGTAGGTTACTTTGTAGTACCCGCCTGGCTGGCTACCACCCTCAAGTTGAAAATCTGTCGCCAAACACCTATTGGTGTGTTCCGGCAGCTGCACTTGAGAGCCAATTCCTTCTAGGCTTTGTGTGCTTACCACCTTCGGCCACATCATCACCTAAAAAATCATTCGAACTAAAATACCTTTACATTGTCATGTTATTTCCATGAGTAGGTAATATATTACATATTAAATTCCTAATGTCCATAGGTGACAATAGCCATTTACCATCAGGTGGAACGCCTGCGTGCTTATCAACCCTCTGATATAACAAAATGAACTAAGTTATGTACTGGTTAATTTAATTGCTTACCATCAGGCAGGCCATATGCTCATTTGTCACTTAAGTGGAATATTAACAACAAAAAAAACTGTTACCTATCATTGAGAGTATTTTTTTAAAATGTATGTACGTCTGTTTGATAATAATCTCACCAAAGTATGTAAGTGTTAAAGACATAAAACTTGCAGAAAAAAGCAATCGTTTTTTTATTAGGTTTTCATTTAGTTTCACACTAGGTACCTACTAACAATGCAAAATATTATTTCTACAACACAATTCATAAAAAAATAACAAAATATATTTTATCCAACAAATTTAAAAGTCGCCAATAAACAGTTCCGCTCCCAAATCGCCCGCGTCGGTGTATTATCAGAGCAATTGCCGACACATTTAAGTCGACCACCCATCCGACCGTTTATTTTTACATTTCACGTGACCACCGTAATCGACGACGATAAACCTATAAGGTACCATCGTAAATGTGTTTGTGTATGTTTTTTGGCGTCTCGAACATTAAAACTGTCAAAACAGGTGAACATGTAATTAGGGAGATAGGGAGTTGGTGATCTATGTTTATTGATAGCTTTTGAATGGGAAACGGCTTTCCTATTTAAGTTTATTAAAATATTCGGATTTAGTTGTCATAAAAACATTAGGCAAGGCATAACAAATCAATCAAATACTTATCTATAATTTAAATGTCAAGTGATTTACATGCATGCGTGTCTTTTTTGGCTTTTAATATTAAGTTAGATAAGCCTGTTTTAACACAATCTGACCATGTTACGCGATAATGAAAATAATCAGGTTGAAAGATGCAAAATAAAGGTCAGAAGGGAACTGGGTTGCTAGGAAAATAATTCATCTATAATCTGATCGCTTAATAGCGTGCCATACTTTCGGTGTGACTGGCAGGGTGCGGGGCGAAAAATCAGAACGGAGCTAGATGCACGCAGCAACCTAAAGGATGGCACCATACGACGCTTGCGGTTAGACTATTTTAGCGGATTTTGCAAGGTCGACAACGCGCGAGTGATACCCCTGGTCTTGCACGCGTCAACCGTAGCAGTGCAGGTGAACCGTATGCTAGTTTGTCACCTAAATGGTATAAAAAAAACTAAGTAGGTATGTATAATATGTTATGTACCTTTTTACATTGTAGTCAAAGGAATAACTGTTGAGTTTCTGGAATTATATTTTACCTGCAACAAAAAAAGACATTACGTTAATATATTTAAAGGTTTCAGAGCTACTGCATTAAATAAATTCATATCCTCCCTTATCCCTACTGTCATAAATGTGAAAGTATGTTTGTTCGTTTGTCTTTCTTTCAGTTTATGGACAGGAGAATGACATAAGTAGATTTTTTAAAAGCTATCACACAATAACTGAGGAATTTATTAGACTTTTCTTTAACCGCAATTCCCTAGAAGTAAACAAATCAAACGTTCGAGAAAATTTTCATTATTTCACGCAATGTAACAAAAACTAGCTTAAAACAAACAATTCAATATCAATACAACAATACCAAGTCTCATCAATTGTTTACCGCATCTTACAACATCATGAGTGTGTGAAATAAGGAGGTATTTCTTTATAAATTCATCGATGCCACGGCGTAAGGCATCGCCACATCCCATCTGCATACATGTAAGTCACCAGATATTGCGGTGTGCCACCCGCCTTATTGACGACATTGAGGTACGGTTAGCAAGGACGGAAATACTTATGATGAGAAATAATAAAATATTTTTTCCTTTTTTTTAATTTTTATAACTTTAAACTTTCACCCGCGTTCCTCAGGGATCTTATGTTTTCCCAGGATAAAAAGCTTATGTACTTTTCCATACCATAGGCTATATGCATACCAAATTTCATTGAATCGATTTAAGCGTGAAAAAGTAACAAACAAACAAACTCTCATTTATTATATTAGTCAGGATACGTATATAACAAAAAATAAGTATGACAAAGACAACACATTCTGTAACATAAGTACTAAAGTCTGTAAATGCATTTTTTTTTCTTTTAAAATTAACAGAATGAGACGACCTGTAAAGATATCTACCACATATGCTATCAAAACATATCGGCAACCTACGAAAATGGCCTTTCCTTAACAGGGTCGATGTCACTCGTTTCTTTATTAAAAAGCCCGATGTATAAACTCTATTTCCAAAAACCATAAGCAAGTTAAAAGTAAATTGCATAAGATATCACATGACAAAGTAAGCAAACTATCCAAAACGCGACACACTTGGCACAGTTCCCGAACCATTGTTTTTGAGATTGACCATGTGTTTGTATTCAAATTTTTTTTACGACTTCCATGGTGTCACGCTTTATGACATTGTTATGAGTCTTTGTGTGAATTCTAGGTTATCTTATTACGTTATATTAATCACGATGAGATTTGTAAATTTATTTTTACAAAAAATTGATGGTTTTAAATTTTCCTATGTTGTGATTATAAATCCATCAGTATGATAAAATCTTTTTAATATTATAAATTCGAAATTTGTGAATACAGCTCCATAACGTCTGAATGGATTTTAATGAAATTTGGCACACAAATAGAATATACTATGGACTAACTCGTAAGGATATTTTTTATCCTAGAAAGGCGGCATGAAAGGTAGTATTTCAGAAACCGTTTTTGACTTCGTTTCATTTAAAAATTCATATATTTTTGCAAACCTTACATCGTCGCGTTGCAGTGGCGCAATTCAGGCTGCTTCGGCGACCGATTAAGGTTATCGATTCCGTATATGGCCAGTGGACTACCAGTCGGCACCTTATAGATCCGATCTATGGATCTTTGCTGCGCTTACAGGCCGGTCCGGTCCGGAAAATTGTTTATTAAAGAAATATTAATAATATATACAGACTATGAATAAGGACTATGAAGAATAGAGATACATAGAATTGACTGCTGTGTAATTTATAAAAAGTTAGATTGGTTATATTTTTAAATATCATTATCATCATCATCAGCCGCAAGACGTCCACTGCTAGACATAGGCCTCCCCTAAGGATTTCCAATAGGACCGGTCTTGGGCGGCCTGCATCCAGCGTGTTCCAACGACCTTTACAAGGTCATCAGTCCACTTAGCTTGCGCTAAATTTCATCCATGATTTTTCAGTCATTTATATACGCTTCTAAAAGTAATATTGAAGTTAATTGTTTGAATTTTTTACATTACAATGAGCAAATAAATGAACTCATTCTCACCCCTACCATTGTTATCTTGCTATAAACTCACAATAATTGTCTCGCGACTCGTACACGCGATGACTTGCCATACAGTAATCCTTACTTCCTATGGTCAGTGCAAGTCATACAGGGGAATTATACATTATTAGTGATCTTTTGTGTGTTTAATGTGGTTCGGATTCATTTGTTGTACTTATCATTAAATTGGGGTGCGTTTGTTTTGTGTTTAAGATGGATTTGGGGATTTTGTTGAGAGTTAGAGATGATTTATGTTTTGGGATATTTTGTTAGATGATTATTTAGTGATTTTTATCATTTATATCGAAAGGACCATTTAGATATTATTATAGAAGTTATGTCGTTTTTATTTGCAAATATAATTTACGTTATTTGGATATTCCCTATTAAATAAGTAATCAAAGTAAAATGTAGAGAGAAATGAAAGAGTCTAATTCATACGAAATTAGTAGAATTAGAAGCGAATAAAAATAAATCTTCTCCAGTCCTCAGACCAATCCCTACATAACTAATTGAAGTCACAGACTACTACTAATTACGTCGACTTGTGGGTCCACAAATCCGTGGACTCGTCGCAATCCACCCACTGTGCTGAGCAATTAAACCGTCGGCGAGCCACTCGACTCGCAATTCGATTATACGAACGTTCTCGACGCATGTTAGATAGTAATTTGAGTCGACTTTCGCCGCCGCGTAACATTGTTAGGGGTTTTTAGAAATTTGAATTTGGAACGACATTCTAATGCAGTAGGTACTTTTAAATTAAAACAATTAATGATTTTTTTATTTATTAAGATGTTGATTAAGGTACATCAACTATTGTGCCAATTTCAAATAAAAATCATATTCTACGTTTAAGAGCTGATAATAACGATGGTAGTAACTTAAGAATTTATGTATGGATCATGCAGTTAATAAAAAAAAACAATAGAAAGTTAGCAATTCATAAAAATAAGTAGGTACTGTAAGGTATTTTATAATATTAACATCAAAAGACTAATTCATAACTTCTTCATCACAGCAATAAAGATTTACATTTTATTTTAAGAGAAAACGAAATATAGACAAATAAAAAAAACATATACAAAAATAGCGCACACGAAGTGAAAATAGAAGGCTAGGGACGAATTTATCGGTCCATTACGGAACATAGCCGCGTTCATGTGTCGTACATAGCTCGAAACAATAGGTACCCGTTGGATAATAGAAATATACTGGAAACCAATTCTATTGACGTTTTATTTATGCACGTTTATGATAAGAATTTATATGTAGAAAAAAAAACATTTTTATAATTTCCACCTTTTTGGTGATTGAGTGACGTTTTAAAAAGAATCCTATAGACTTGTAGAAGGTTTCTAACAGAAAATCTAAGTTCCGCTTTTGTATAATTATAAGATATTGTTTCATTTTTCTATGTGTTTATCTTAATGAATCGTCTTTTTCAATTAACTAACCGCCAGTTTTTGAAAGCCCAATCAAAATTAATCTATGATCAAAAATATTGTCGTCTCTGTTATTATATAAACCATCGACAGTGACAGGTATACTTTAAATAAGACATTAACATTGACCAGGTTTCAAGAAACTGGGTATTAATAATTTATAAAATCAGCAGACAGTAGGTACCTACTAACTTTTATATTTTTTTAAAAGTCGCAAGTATATTTTATTTAGCCTTTAAGCTCTCAACCGCAATCCTGTATCCAAGAATTGTATAAATATAAAGCCATAGAAACGTGTCGCGTCAACAAAATAAACCTATTTTGGATGACTCTAAAAATACTCATACGAGACTCTTATGCGTAGGCGCCATTGTACTTAAAAACAACCAAATATGATCCTACAACCTATGAAGCTAAAGCTCAAATTCTCTTGAACATTCCCCATCGGATTAAGTTACTAGCACAATGCGTTATTGTTGAATGGCTATAATGCGACCAAATATGGACAATGTTCTCTCAAAATGGTAATATATTGATGGCAGAAAGCAATACAAGTCTAGACATGTGTGTCTTTTATTGTATTCGAACATGTTTACTAGGTTTGGTAAAAAGTAAATGTCGGGTATGAAAATGAAAGTACCCCTACTATGCTCATTTAAAAGTGAGTCACTCAAGGTCAGTAGTTATTGTGGAGTAAAATTTATTAGTCTCCAGATTTCAACTTGGACAAAAGGGGCTAGAAAACTTTCAAGCTGATTTCAGTCTTTACCCCCACTTGCGCTACATTTTCACTAATAATATTTGCAAAAAAACTGACAGAAGAGTGCGGCATAATGTTGACCCTGCTCAGAATTAAATAACGTAAGCGACTTTTATCAAAATCATAAATAATAATGCATTTTCAACTTGAGGGTGGTAGCCAGCCAAGCGGGTACTACAAAGTACCCTACCACCGTGCTATGGTTTCCTCACGATGTTTTCCTTCACCGAAAGCTCAAGCCCATTGTAGGATTTGAACCCACGACCTTCGCCGCGGCGTACGACGTCACTACCACTGAGCTATCATCGCCTTAAAAATATAGATATTTCTGCCGAGTTTTGCTCACATTTTGAATTTGGACCAAATGAAAGATGAGTACACCCGACCCCAAATTATTGGGTACAGGGCAGAAAGATAATGATGATTACAAGCGCCTATGAGGCGTAACACCAATCTAAATGTAGAAATACGCGACACTAATACCAAATTAATGTAAAATTCAATTACCACGCAATATTATTCATACAACCATAGCATTTCACTCCCCATATCTAAACTACTTACCACTAAAACTTCAACACCTACAAAATTCATTCACAAACTTTCCACCTATCGTCCCCAAACTTAATCTGTTAGTATCCTAACAAAATTCATACGTCAGCCATATTTATTCCAAGCGAAATAATCTACACCTGCGTCGGTCGCATCCGGTGGCTGGCTTTTCCATTTCCACTCCGAGTATTCCACACTTCCGGTGGAGATGGGGGGAGGGGGGGGTAGGTAGTTGGAGGTTCTTGTTTGAGGGACCAAATAATCAGGTGTTTATTGTGTCACATATTCAATTATACCCAGTATTGGAGGAAATTCAGAGATGGATCTTCAGAAGAATATTTTTTCTGCTTGAGAGATGTAAAAATAATACCACTAATAATAATACAGTATGAGTATCTCGGCTTAGCAAAGTGAGAGACACATTCAAGAGGTAATGTATACGCTTTAACAAAGTACCTAAAGAAATTCAAGAACTATCTGTGTATAGATTTAAAAAGTTAGATAAACACAAGTGATGTAGGAAAGGGCAGCATTTGAATGAAATTTTCGCTCCACAAACTATTTCAATATAATTAGATAAACTTTATAATCATAATGATTATAGTACATAAATTCAAAATAAGCTCTACAAAAAAATGCCTTGCTGGCATTTTTACCAGAGTCTTCTCAGTCCAAGTGTATTCCAAACCGGTGGTGGTAGAGTCGATAATAAGTGCTTTATTAGGGCCTAAACTGAATAAAATAAATTTGAGTTCGAACCATTTTATAAGTACAAGTAAATAAACTTAATTTCCAGTACCCAACTATTGTTAGTCATTATTTTTATAGACAAGAACCCAAACAAAGCACACAGAGATAAGACAACATTATTTCCTCGGAAAAAATATACATAAACCAACAGTTTGCTCAACGAAAACAGCAAATAAAATGAACACTGGGAACAAGCTAGCTAGTAAAGGTGTAAATACAAGAGAAAAATAAATGAAAAATATATTAATATATAAACATTTTCGGGAGTAAAATTTGCATTTAAATGGAGATTCACGCGTACGTAACAAGCTTAACTAATAGCCGTGAAATGAGGAGGGCGCACAGTGGTGCCTTTTGTAACGGTTGATGGACAAAAAAGGTTTGCCACCTCTGTCTTGTTAGGAAACTTGTCTTCGCAATCTTGTAGCTTTCTTTCTATTTTAGAACAAAGTCTAAATTTTATTTAAGTGAGTTAAAAAATGGGTATTTAGGTTATTTGTACCAAAAATAAGCCCAGGGGGGCTAAAAAGGAAGCTCGAGTTATATTGCTAATGTAATACATTTTTCTGAATTTACAAACACAGATCATACAGATCTTATGCAAATCATCAATTCCAAATCTTTTAATGAATTAAGTTGTAAATCTGCCGAGAATTCAAAAAATTAATTGCATTAGCAATAATGCTTGGGCGGCCTTTTTAGGGGGCCTTATTTGCAGCGCAATTTCAAATTCATCGCATTAATAATATAAATGTGAATATTTGGATATTTGTGACTGAAATCACGCATTAACGACTGAACGTATTTTAAAGAAACTTAGTGCATACATAGATCATACGCTGAAATTAGTTATAGAATACTTCTTATCAAACATAAAATAGTATGTCATGAACTAAAATGACTGAGCTGTAAAAGTGGAAACAATTTCACAATAACATTATGATACTCTGGACTGGTACAGACTAAAAATAGCCACACTCGATCTCATGTCTTGCAAAATTTGTACAATTCAGTGCGAAGGCGTTTCACCAACAAAGGAGCGGTTGGGTTATGCACTTATCGTATGCGTCCTCACGCCGTGCAATATGCCAAGATACAGTCCCGGACAGCTTTATGCCCCAACGAGTTATAGAACATCATATTTTGTAGATGTGACACTCGTTTTATACAAAATGTGATTATCAAATGAAGAAGAAGATAAAAGGGGACGTAAATCACATTAAGTAATAATTCTACCGAGAAAAGGCTGTTTACTTAGTGGCATTGATCCAGAAACCTGGAATCTAAGGATTAATAATAAATAAGGGAGTTTTTTAGTCTATATAGTAATCTGGATTCCATAGTACAAGCTCTGCTTAGTTTAGGGTTAGATGGCCGTGTGTGAAGAATGTACCAGGGTACTTTTTACTTATTACTCTTGCCTCACTTAGGAACTATGGCTATGCCATTCCAAGGCATTCGAGATGATCTGTTGACAGGGATGATGATGATGATTCGTATCATTCATCATTCAATGATGTTAATGTTTCAAATTTCTATGTCTACCGGTTCAGACTGTGCGTAGTCTGTCAGTCAGCCAATAACTGGTAAAATAATGTTTTATAGGTAAAGACGAGTTACAAGTGATACGCGAGATACGCTGGAATTCTGTTTAGTGACTACATTCTTCTTTATTATTTTACTCTTTGACCCTAAGAGAGCTCTCTTCATATTTAGTAAAATATTTCGCAGCAGTAGACGATATTTCCACGAGGATTAGTGGCCAACTCTGGCCGGATACCAATTACATTTATTCTTAATGTTTTGTTAATTTTGTCTCTGTTAAATTTTACACAAACTTTGATTTCCTTATTTTAAACTTCAAAATCTAGCATTATTGAAATTTATTTTAAGCTCGTTACCGTCAATGATGTTATTATATATACAAAGACCAGTTCTTTGTTGGAAACAAAATACTGTAAATTTACATATTATTAGAGGTAAAGTCCCTAATTTCATTCTCATGTTACAAGTGTAGCTTACAAGTCGAAATTTAGATTACTTTCTTCAAGAAATGGAATGAAAATCAACAACCAATTCAAGTAAACATAATAACCAAAAACTCAACTCTAGATTCCTCAAATGCCCAACTATTTGCAATTTAACACCAAAGTGCAAATTCTGAAATCAAACACATAACAGCAACACTTGATCTCAATTTATAGCTTGCTTAGTGAAACGATAAATAACTCGTAAAACGCAAAACGCAATCCATAAACAAGACAAGAGCAGACAAGTCAAGTCAACATGAGTCAAACTCTTATGACCCCAGTACAAAAGCTAATTGTAAATATGCATTAATAAAATTACAAATAAATAAGTGCCCTCGCCCACTTGTGTTCACGTGTGGTCAGGAGAGATGCACTTTAAGACGGGACCGCAAAATGTTATATGCTTATTTTATACTATAAAAGAGACGCTGTACTTACGAAAGAGAAGATTTGTGTTTACCACATTTGACCACATCGTCACTTACTACTGAGATTTTGTTCAAACACAAGTCATAGATATAGTAAAGAGATGGATGTGATTTGATAAACGGATTTGGTGTATGGTATTCTATTCATTCTGTCATAGTTAAGATTATTGAATACTAGCTTTTCCACGCGGTTTCACCCGCGTTCCCGGGATAAAATATAGCCTATGTTACTCGGTGAAGATGTAGATTTCTAACGGTGAATGAATTTTTAAACTCGGTGCAGTACTTTTGGAGCCAATTCGTTACAAACATACTTACGTAAATACAAATCTTTCCTCTTTATAATATTAGTATAGAAGTATAGATCAGGACTTTTTGCAGGACAAACACAGCCTTTGTAAATATCTACGCTAGCATTATTGTACCTTTATCTTTGGCTTATCTTAATCTTGTAATACAGTTTTATAGCATAGCATCGCTTGCCATTGGTAGACTGTAATTATCACATACAATTTATTGCATGCACAATTACAAGATGGCGGGCAAAAGTTGCAGGGCGCAAGCGCGACAAAAGCTTGTCAACGAGGCGGCGGCGCCCGCGCACTATACCGCACCGGTGACATGTATACGACGGCTCTTGTTTTATTTTAATTTATTAATTAAATACATGACTTGCCTTTGAGGGCTCTAAGAATGGTTGAATTTTGCAGATGTTGAGTTTGGTGTAGGTACTGTAGAAAATAATTAAGATTTTTACAGGATGTACGAATGAAAGATCTACAAAAAAATCCCGTGTTGTTATTCTTGACAGAGTTTTCTCAATTTTAGAGTCTAATGTAATTTATAAGTGCTTAATATAACATTTTTTAAGTATTCATATTTATTTATTTATTTATTATCATGATAGGTGTTTAAATTACGAGAAATCTGAAAAAGAGAATGTCATCTGACATCTTGAATTACTAGACAGGCCCTATAAAACTAAATAAATCATTGTATAGAATGTGATGAAGTTGTATAATCTTTTTCATACTCTTACTTTATCATCATCAATTTTAGACTAGGATTGTTCACTGCTATGTAGCTTCAGATTGCAGCTTCTAGAATAATCTTCAGCCTTATGCATTAAGCAATCGTAAAATTATCTTCTTTATCTTTGAAGTTTCATAAAGATATTTCTGAACTGATAGTTAATTCAGACTACAAAATGGTTATTTATAATCTACCTCACAAAGCATTCCTTCATTACCAACCCCCTCAGAGTTTTTTACGACTCCCACTTGACATGAAACAGATGCTCTAAACAAATAATGTATTAAAGTGGCATTAGACGTTTAGTGAAATAGACAAGGGATATTTTTTTGTCAAGACACTGTCAAATCAATGACTTATAACATGACTATGAGAACATTTAATATTATATGCATTGAAGGCATAAATTCTACTTTTATAATATTTTTTATCATTTGGTCCATTCTACCTGTCTGGTTGAAAAAACTGCCAGTCGGTCCACTTGACTAGTATATTGCAACCATTCAGGAGGAAGCAAGGATTCAATAGCAATGGGATGGCCAATGTGTTTGCCAATCTTAATAAAGCCTAGAAGGCTTCTGGCTGTCAAATGCAACTAAGAAAGAAAGAAAGAAGAAAGAAAAAGATTTTATTTTATGCACGCATCCAACGCACACAACTTCAACAACATTTCAACACGAAATATGCATCAACACATAAAAAAAAAAATATTATGAACTAATACAAAAAACAGAATAAAGACACTATGATAGATTTTATTTTTACATAAATAAATAACAATAAAAAATACGACTAGGCTAACGACTAACTACTGGAACATTCCCAAATTAGACCACGCATATAAATCTAATTTCTTACTAGTTGAACTAAGATTAAAATGAAGGCAATATCTTGACATGAATCTTGACATCAGCTTAAAGGTCCTCATAACCATGACAACTATATTACCAAACACAGTAGTGACGAGACCCATAAATCATGTTGAAGACCAATATTTTCATAGCTGCGGTAGGAGGACCACAAAATGTTAACCTCTAAGTATTGAGCTGCTAGATGTGTTTGTTTACCTCTGACCCGTTTGGGAAGCCACATGTTGGTTGTGTAGCTTAAGAGCTAGGTAGAAAGATTATAACGAATTTTTATTTTATATTGTTACTTTCTATTCAGCACTAGCTTTTCTCCCCGCGCTTCACCCGCGTTCCCGGGATGAAATTATAGCAGAACTGTCAAATTGAATGTCACATTGTTTTTATTTAAATTTTCATACAAAAATACCATCGAAATTCCCGACTTTTTTGGTGGATTTTTCTAAAATTTCTAACCTTGGATTGACATTTACGAACACAACAAAAAAGAAAACATCTGAATCGTCAAGTGATGATCTTTCATATATGCGGCAATACTAATATAAAAAAAAAAAAAATTTTTTTATATTACAATTCAAATATTCTTTTATGTTTACACTACATTAGGTACAACACAAGTTGGAACATAATTACAGATAAGTCTTAGTGAAAACAATTAAGGCGGCCTTATATGAAATGGGCTTGCGTTTGGCCACTGAAAAGGATGAAGTCGAAGCCTAAGATGGAGCACGCTTACCTAGAAGAAACCTATTCACTCATTTCCACATTTACTATATTGAAATTGTGGTCGAATACAAGCTTTATTTTTTCTTTTTTTTTTCGATTATCTATTTCAGACTGAGTGTGAGAATCAAATGGATACTGTGTTTCAATGATTGCCTAGCTCCTAAAGTTAGTCTAGTGACTCACATTTTCCAAGGTCAAGAGATCGATTGATGATAACCAGATTCGAGTTTTATGACTAACACTTACGTTACCACTGGGTTCTTAACTAACTTTTATTTCGGTATTTAAATGTGATAATAAAGATTGAACTCTCGATATGCTTCGATGTTTGTAGGTCATTTTGATTTATGAAAAAAAACCTACTAATATTATAAATGGAAATATGTGTATATCAATGTGATTACTTAATCACGTCCTTTTGGCTAAACGTATTTCGATGGGACTTGGCACATCTTACTATCCTATGCTACTCCCTACTAATCCTACTTCCTACTTAGATGTTTATAACTTAAATGCCATTCTGGCATGATTAAGTTGCTGAACTAATTAAGGCTGAACTGATCTGGATGAAAATTGGGCTACTTTTTATCCCGAGAAAACATAAAATCCGACTAGAACGCGGACTGGTGATACCTGTTCTTTCAAAAAGTTAAAAACAGCAGAAGACTCTTCGTGTAAATGACAGGTGAGATGACATGTGCCTCAATAAAGTAGCAAGCAAAGTGAACATGCAGTGAATACCAAAAATGTCCGGAAGACCCATCTCGATAAAAATCACCCAAAATTCCTCATAATCGCAAATAAAGGTAGCAAAACAAGTTTCATATCAAGGTTCCCGTAAAAAATACCCAGATCGGGTTACCTTGGTTATGATTCTACGTCCGACTCGTCATGTAACTGATACCTTGTCAAATCCAATGCGTTAGAGCGGGACGGCCATACAATCTTGATCTATTATCGTCTTCCGAAATTTGTAATATGAGTTGCTGTGTCTTGATCGATGCATTAGTAGGATATAGTTTTTTGGATGGTTTACATTGAAGGTTGAAATGGAAACGTCCCATACTGTTCCGTTACCAATTAGATGTCAATAAAACAGGGTTATACCATAAGTATAAAAATAATACTTTCGTACAGTAGGGAAACTCCATTGAAGTTAAAGAAAGCTGACAAAGGGGTTCGAATTTTGCGAAGTTGCCTATATCCTATATTACTATATTGGATTTTTTCACATCTTCTAGCTCGATTTTTGGCACAGCCAGGTGATTTAAAAAAAAATTGTAGGCGTTTTTTCTTAACTTAAATATAATAATAAAAATTCCAGGGAAAATTAGACCAACCTTGTTGGGTTCGAAATTGCGTTTATTGTATTAAAGTTTATAAAAAAAAAGCAACCAGCAATGTAAACTTAAAAAATGTAATCAATCCATTTTTACAATAAAATCCGACAGAAGATATCGGTTTCAATATAATTATATTATTTCCGGACAAAAAATGTCGGCTGACACGCACCAGTGATTTTGTATGCGACTCACGGTCGGCGTTGTTCAGAAATTAATTCTGACATTGTTTGTGGTAGAAAACTCGATTTGTCATGTATACATTAAACTGTAATGTTTATTTATATTATGCATGACTTGAATAATTTTGGAATAAAAAAAAATAACTCGATATTGACTGCAGTGTCTTATTTCAAAGGGTTTCAATTACAAAAATAAAAACAAAATAATTTCTTTTGACGGACAAAATATAATGTAAATGATTGCCATAAGTTTGCTTCGTAATACAGCTGTTACAAAATTTTCAAGATAGGACATATCAAGCAAGTTACAATTGTCACAAAATATCATTGATAATAGTAATTTTATAATAATAAAAAAAACATAAATTAAATAGTCACACCTAGTGTACAACAAAAAAAAATCATAATATTAATTAATAATATAATATTATATTTCATTAAATGGAGCATTAAATAATATAATAGCCCAGTTAGATCTAATTTCATAATGTAAAAAAATACTCTAATGTTCCAAGTATTATCTCATATTATATAATGTATTAACTTCTTATCACAAATATATAACTCATATGTTCGAAATTTCTTTTATACTTTTCGGTAGTTTCATAAATATTTTTGGCCCATTATTTTCGGTAACTTTTTGGGTAATGCTAGTCTGCATGAGATATTTTGTAAGTTATCTTTGTTTCTCATAATCCTTGCACATCCTAAGCACATCCTCATACATACTACATCACTATTTCCAATGAAATATGAAACCCAATATCAAAAATTTACTCTGAGATTTAAGATACTTAAATTGACGACTGAAAGCAGCTCATCAGGCGACCCAGTGTTAATTATGTGAAACTCAATACTCGACGCAGTTTAGATGATGATGATGAATCATAGTTTAAAAGACATAAAAACAAGCTATTAGTAGGTACTCCTAATTCTAACGCTTAAAATCTCAAGCACTAACCACTTATTCATGCAAGATTTTATATACGTTCATAACAATTTGGAGTGCATCTCTAAAATTCAATAAAACATCAAAATATCAGCACGAAATACGAAGCAGCCTCAACAGTACCATAAATAACGTTTGAGACGACGGACGGTCTCTGAGAGCGTCTTATTTCACCACATTTCAAAATTAGTGACCGATATCGAAGCTGCGCTGCCCCGTTGAAGCATAACCGACCATAAAGTTGTCCAGGATTTATGCTGTAGTTTAAAAATTTCGTATACCGCAATAGCTGAATTGAAAAACAAAATAAGCGGAACTATGTGCTGCAAAATCATATCTACAGAAATACTAGTCAATAATAATTATATTTTAATACTGGAACCACGCTTTCCATATTAAGAATTTGTATTTAGACATTAACCATAAAAGGTTTCATTATAACAAGAAAAATGAGCGTCTTTCGTTCAGATGCGGTCCCAACTGTTTACAGTATAAATGATATATGCAGTCACATGTCCACTCCAGCCTTTTTCTGTATTAAATATTAAAGACTCAAATCCAACTGCAAGCATTTATGCCAAGTGTTCGGTAGCATTTCAGCGGGAGTTAAATCAACTTTGGGTACCGAGTGAAATTATTCGGGTGCGGCAAACACTGCCGCGGCTTGTTTCTGAAGTATTCGCGGAGGCTGCAATGCGGATGCTGGTTTACGATTGTGGGCTTTACCGCCACTAACGATGTACGTACTGTCGGAGAAATTATCATTTGTACTATAAAAATCATAATTGCGTGCGCTTTTTGTGGTTGGACTCCACATTATGAATTGGTTTTAATAAACTTGTGTAGCATTGCAGATGTTATTCGCTTGTGAATTTTATCTTTATTGATTTGATTATCATATCGGGTAGCAATGTTGTCTTAAAGTTTTATACTGAGACTTCTAAAATTCTTATTAACGTTTAATTGCTTTTTATAAGGAACATATTTAAAAATAGTGGTAGTGAATCCATATTGTATAAGCTAACCAACTGAAATAGAAAAAGATACCTAACTATTTCCTAACGAGTATTACAGCAGGAAACAGGCAGTACAAAATAAAAGAACATAAAACGTGAGCACGGGATACGGATGTCGTTAAGTGTAACGTGGCTTAAAGCACAATATTACAGTTTTGCAAGTCGGCTAAACTTCTCAGCCAACTCGCCGGCCAAACTTCGCAATATAAATATCAAAAACACCGCATTCAAGTTTTATATGGTAAGCAAATCAGTGTTAAAAATTTCATAAGTTATCTTTACTTAGTATTTATGAATTTAAGTTAGAATAAGTTTCTTTGTGAACTTTTTGGTATTAAAGTGTGGGGAATTGGAGTACCTAATTTGTAGATTCAAGCCAAATCAAACATGGCTTGCTTGATGGACTGACTATATGACGCTTGATTTAAAAAATACTCCATGCTACTGTTCCTCTATATTGTGTGCTTACCACCTTCGGTCTCATTAACACATTACCATGATGAGGTCGTGGTTTAATATAAATCTGTGTATATCAATATTTAATGGTAAACTGACTGACTGTTGATATAATATCAATGCACAGCCCAAACCGCTGGACCTAGAGACCAGATATTTTGCACATAGATACCTTATACAGTGTAGGCATCCACTATGGAAGGATTTTTGAAAATTCAACCCCTACGGAGTACGCTGGTGAAACCCTTAGGATTCTACAATGAGATAAAATATATATTTTCCTTCATAGCTTCAAGCTCTTTGTAGGTAGGTTTAGAATCCATAACTTTATCTCGGTATCCACACCGATTCTTCAAAAGATTTTATTTTATTTATAAAATAATACAGCGTGACGTGATAAAGATAAAATTAAAAAAATACTCGTAACTTTTAAAATTATAATTTAAGCGATAAAACTTGTTTATTCCCACTGTCTGTTAACACGTAACAAAATGATATCTTTGTTAAATGGCCTGTAATATTCTGATATGTTATCTTAAACCAGAATATTACAGGCTACTACATAATTATAATGTAATATCATAAATGCGTATGTTTGTATGTGTACGCTTGTTACTCGTACCACTAACCTACGTAACGGATGAACAAATATGGTTGAAACTATTTTACCTTCACCAAAAACCAGGAGACACCTAGTGGAATACCTCAGTGAGACTAAGGGCCGATTTTTCAATCGCTGGATAAACCTCAGATAAGCTATTCCTCTGATAAGTTCATACAAAACTGTTCTAATTTCAAATTAACGGCCAGATACCGTTTATCTGGCCATCGAAAAATCAGGTCACATCAGGAAATAAATTTAATTAGGTTTAGAAAAAAAAATTGCTGAGTTCAAAATCAACCTTCAGTTACCCATGCATTAGAGGTCAAATTATTTACATTTGCATGTGAAGGCCTATTTGAATAAAAATATTTTTATTTCTTGGTATTATTATATTATTAGGTAAGTAGAATTAAATAGCTTGTTCAATATTTTAAATGGACAATTAAGTAACATAATAATATAGACATTTAACTTGGGATATATAGACATATAAAAATGTGTGTAGAGTTCGCGCCACCAAAGAAGTTCCGGAGTTCCACCTATATCGCAAAAGAAATAATATCGATTTTTATTTATTCCACGGGATTTCTTTGGTGGCGCGAACTCTATATACAAAATTTTAAGGAAATATTTCAATCAAACCATATTCTAATTTTAAACCCAGATACAAACTATACAATTTAAACTCTGGACTTATGACATGAGGCTTATTTTCAATTAACAAAATTCTTGAGACTTAATTTTAGTGTGCGTCGATGCTTCCGTATACTCCAAAGTATTTTGTTGAGCGTTATTCCGATCGAAACCGATGCTAAAAAAGGAAGCGATTTATATTAAATGCAACTCTCTCTTTCTTTTCTGAGTAAACGGTAGAGATGGGGCGATAGTTAACTAATGCGACGTCATAGTTAATTAGTGTCAGTTAGTGTTAAGGGTAAGTTTATCTCATTAGACAAATATTCATCTTGTCGTTTTGGTACTACTTTAAAGTTAAAGTCTTTTAATATATTATAATAGTATATTTAATTGTTTTTCTTTATGAATTATTAGCTGTTTCCCGCGGTTTCACCCGTATTCCCGGGATAAAAAGCCAATAACCTTTCATAAGAACTGGGCTATCAATTGCAAAAATATTTTTTCAAATCTGAATGGTAGTTCCAGAGATTAACGCCTTTAAGGTGACGCCGCGTTAAGCTTAAAAATCTGAAATTCAACGTGCTGCGTCCCGCTCCCTACTATAGCGAACTCTCATAGAAAACCCGCGTAAACGGAACGGGCGTATGCGACAAAATGGTTTTTATTTTTTAATTTAAAAACTACAAATATATTTCATAAAACCTAAGTACAATTTATAGTATCAGTTTCAATGAATATATGTAGAAATTTTGGAACCTCAAATCGATCCTCAATGCCGGTAAAATTGGAATCTCTTATTTTAAAGAGGTCTTTTTGATTAATTATTTTGTGTTATAAAAGTTAACCAATCGTGTTATGCAACGTACAAAATAAAGTCAAAGACATGATTCTTACAATAAATTTCAGTTCGTTCGCTTCAGTCATTGTTGAGAAAAATCGGAATCCTTGCAACCAAAATCTTCAAGGCGTCGCCTTAAACAAACAAACAAAAATCTCTTCTACTTTATTATTATATTAGTATAGATTTATTTTTTAATTTTTAAATGAGATGACAATTAATAAGCAAAACAACTATTTGTATCAATTTTGTTTACGTAAAATTATTATTTTTAACTTGTCCTTAAATTAAGGGCCATTTCACACGGGTGCACACTAAAACAAGGGGAGGTGTAATGTTAAAGCGTTCACATTTTTTGCTTTTTTTTCAACTTTGAATTGTTTTTAATTGAGCCCACATGTTTTTAATATCAGATAAATCAGAGATTTCAGATTGGTGCTACGGTTCCCTCTTTTTTTACGGTATTTTTTTTATCTCGTAATTGGTTGTAATGAATGCCCTTTTAGCAATTCGAAGAGGTTTGGTCATGTTTTTGTTTTATCTTATTTTTTATTATCTGTTGACTGTTATAAATTTTAATTGTGATTTTGTTTCATGGCCATGAACAAAATGATAGTACCTAACAAAATATAAAAATAATGCTTCATTACCATAAAGTATATATTTTTTTTTGAAGTGAAAACTTCTTTAGCCGCGTTAAGCGTTTTTGTAGGGGAAAAACTTATAGGTTTGCGTCACCGACATTCACGTCACCGACATGCTCATGCTAATAGTATTTGAAGTGAAAACTTCTTTAGCCGCGTTGAGCGTTTTTGGAGGGGAAAAACTTATAGGTTCGCGTCACCGACATGCTCATGCTAATAGTTTTCACTTCTATCGGCAGTCCCCATGACTGCCTGTTTTTTTTATTGCGTTTTCGATCTTAGATCGCAAAATATAGATCAGGATTGGTTATTAATTTCAGGCGTTAGTGATTAAAATAATGGTGGTAGATTATTTTTTTATCGTTTATAAGCCTAATAAATTACAGAACCTAATTTTAATAAAAAAAAGTTTTTAATTTTTTGTTGGAACTTAAATAAAACGACGACATTCTAGAATGAAAATATTTGAAATGATTAGACATCTATATTATTTAATTTTAAATAAAAATACAATAAGAAATTTTCAATAAAAACATTTTACTCATTCATTCACTAACTTTAAATTTATAAAATACTCGTTCAATAAAATTCACCGAAACTGAGAGACGCTATAAATATATTAAATAAAAAAATATTTGTAAAGAAAAAAGATTTTATCGCATCATTTACCATTAAGTCTTTGTCAATCAGTAAACTTAATTACATTGTAAAAACATTCTTATATTTTTTCACTTAAGAGCTATTATTTTCATTCTTAAGTGTATACTAAACCCACGCAGCGATTTACGAGAATCGCTCGAGTCACAGATAATTAAATAACAAAAAGTATCGAAACAAAAAATGCGTGATTTATTCTAGACAAGTGTGTGAGTGGGCTTTAACATTAAGGGTAATTATTTTCAAATCCCATAATTACATTAAAAATAGGTGTTTTAATAAATAGAAAGAAAAAGTTAGTTATAAAAGTTTTCCCCAGAGTATCTATATATCACCATAATCATCAGCCTTTTTCGGTCCACAGCTGGACATAGGCCTCTTTCAAAGCACGCCACTCCTTCCACGGCCTGGGGGGCGTCCCACATTGCGCTTGCTAAGACGCGTCCTCCACTCTAAGACTCGTTTACTCCATCGACCGTCAATTCTTCGACAGAAGTGACCAACTTATTGCTTGCTAATCCGTTGTTTATATGTGATTTCCCCCATTTTTTTTTAAGATAATTAAACTGTAAATATGGTTAAATTATTATCGCTAACCAGACTCACTCAGACAAACTAAACGAAAACTTGAAATGCTCAAAAATATTGAGTACGTCCATAGACAGACCACCACCTAACGTTTGCTTTAAAATCCTTACTACTTGTGTTCATGATTCATAAAATTAGAAATCAGTAATTTGCCACAACAGTTATAAAATTAAGTATAAATGTATAATAAAAAAAAAAACAAAATCAAAATAAAATAGAGCAGTGTTGGTTTCCACATGTTGTGACAGTGTATGACTCCGACTCAGCATTCATATACTACAGTGCTACCTGCAGCGCTGTTTTTCTACAGACACCAAGGAATGAACCACACGCCACGAACCATTTTCAACTATGTAGTGAAAGAGAAAGAGTAATAGAGAGATATACTCATATGAAGCGCTCGTGGCGTAGCTTGATTAGCCGCTCTTAACCGATCGGCAAAGTTAAGCAACGTCCAGTCTGGCCGGTCCCTGGATGGGTGACCGCCTTGTGGTATTTTATCTTGAGCGTTTCCGTGCTTCGAAAGGCACGTAAAGCCGTTGGTCCCGGTTATCACTTAATTGTGATAGTCGTTAAGCTAGTTGGAGACCTCCTTGGTGGCCTGACAACTCCAACAGTAGGTTGACCACTAGCCTACCTCCACCAATCCGCAGTGGGCACGCCTGGTGGAGTATTTGCCCATTCCCCTTTCACCCTTATTCGTGAAAGGAGGCCTGTGCTCAGCAGTGGGCAGATATAGGCTGTAATTATTACTCATATTATGTTTGAATTACAGTACAATATGTACATTACAATATGTACATTACATTGGCAAACAGTACCGTTTCATTATTGTATTAATGAAATTATCGTCAATTCGTTTTATAATGACATTAAATAAGTAAACAATGCTGAATATTAAATACCCGACGTACTCTTCATTGACCAAATAGCCTGTTATTGGTTAGTAATAAAGCCATTATAAAGCAGAAGCTAAAGCGGGATCCAGTATTACAAGAATTTGTATGCGATGCATTTCTTACTTATTTGGTAACGGATTTTCAGTGAGATAGAAGAGCTGGTTAAGCAAGAAGCCTCCATGCTTATGGTAAACTTACAATGTTTTTATGCATCATAAGATATCTTAGTAAAGTAATAAGTTAAGGCGATGATAGCTCAGAGGAAGTGACGTCAAATGCCGTGCTGAAGGTCGTGGGGTACTTTACAGTACCCACCTGGCTAGCTACTACTCTCAATTGAAAATCGGTACGGAATATACTGGTAGAGGCAGTATGTTCCGGCAGCTGCGTTTGATAGCCAGTTATTTATAGATTTTGTGCGTTTACGACCATCGGCCTCATGTTGAAATTCTGATCAAACAAAAAAAAACATATTGCATTTAGCTCCCAGTTTCTCGTTTTCTATGATATTTATAGGCGGGGATGACATAAATAAAAGCATCCTTTGATGATCTGCTTTATTAATGCATTTAATTTCCAAACAACGCTTACAGTTTATAACTGACAACCGGATTCCCGCTGAGGATTGCAACAGCCACGCGTGACCGTCCACCGCGAAATTTGAAGCACACCAGATTAAAAATTGACACAGTTTAATAATTTAGTGCGAAATTTTCGAATGCGTGCACCGACGCTGGTTCACCGGACCTCCACTGATGAGGTAATAATTTTAATTGAGTTTTAAAAGCGTTTGCTCCGAATCCCGATTCGGAATATATACTGACATGTGTTTGTTTGCGTGTTTTACTCTTATATAATATTGATACACACCATTTTCGTATTGATCTGCAAACATTTGGGGAACTGACAACGGCAGTTTCTCTCTTTTTTGCAACTCTTTTATATCTATTACATATGATAAATCTGTAGACTTGGCGTGTAGAAAGGCGTGTTGGAAGGTTAGAGGGTTTTGGAATTGTTATCCGTTTGTTTGTACTTGTATCGCATGAAAACTATATGTCAAATGCACTAGAATTTTATTACAAAAAGAGAGCACAAATCAGTGTAGTATCTAGGTTTTATTTTATCGAAATCAGCTGATGAAAAAAAGATATAGAAACATTATGAAGCCAGCGGGAGCAATGCCGTGGGCGAAAAGCTAGATTTATAAAGAATAATTAGGCTGGTCAGTGATCTTTCGTATTTGTAAGCTGATTAAATCGTCTGAATAAGGATTATTATTTCAGTTTGAAGATAAAGTTTCTATTATTTTTTTAATTAGTGTTCATTATTTAACTGAATTCCCAAAATCTTTTTTAAAAATATTTAATATTGCTATCACAATGTAGAACAGTTTAAAACGGTCCTGCAAACACGTCGCGTGTAATTACTTCATTATTTACGATTCGATTATCGGCGCGAGGCGATACCGTATCGACCGTAAAAGAGGCGCAATTGGAATATTTAAAACTCTTTGCAAGTTGTTTCAAGAAATATTTTTACAATATTGCAGATTCTAACAACTAAGCCTCCAGGAGCATGTTCTGTTGCTTGTATAGGTTCTTTATATAGGTTAAATGGTGATGATGATAATAATTCTCAGTAGTGAAGATTAAAGAGGCGATGCAGATGATAAAATATTAAGAGCATGTGACTAAACTGTTGGAAGGTTAAACTGCTAATTGTTTTGCTAAATCAGTCACTAAAGTCAAAGTCAAGTCAAAGTCAAAGCCATTTATTCAGTTTAGGCCCTAAGAGGGCACTTATGAACGTCGAAACTACTGAAGTTACCGCCGACTAGACCACTAGACTAGACATGCCAATCGTCTGACATGACTTCAGTTCAATTATTTAGAGAAGCAGTCTCCAAAACTCAGTGAACCAAACAAAAATAACCACAGTAGACGTTATGCTTGTAGAGCACGACAACAGTTCTGTTAATAAAAATGAAAAACTAGTAAGTGGGCCTATTATTTAAGGAACTAAAAGAAGGCAAAGTAAATACACCATGAATTTCCGAGCCAAAAAACTAGGAGCACAATTCAAAGCGTTGAATGACGGAGAGTCGTAACCGGCTCCTAAACGGTCCACCATTAGGCCGTTACGAGCGCATTAGTCTTCAGGCATTCCCGGGAAATAGGACGGGACGTGACTGGGACGTGACCGGGACGATACGTACGCTCTGCGACGCATTACGGTGTGAGATGAGGAAAATTTAACTTTTTGCTTTTTTTTGGAATCAAAAAAAATATTATTATGGTAGTTTATGATATCGACTTGAAATTAAGTTATGTGTTCTAAATACGAAACGGAAATTTCTGAAAAATATGTTTTGCAATGCTGGCGCATTGTCTGATCTTAAGTCAAGTTAGGCGATAATAGGCTCTAGGTCGGTGATTGTTTTTAAATTGAGGATCATAGCCAAATTTGCACTATTGAGAATTGATACTTCTTGGACTAATAACAATAGATGGTTATATAACAACATACATAATTATACAATACTTAAATCTATTAATTGAATAAAACTCAATTACTTAATTCAAAATATTTTTTTTGAAAATTGAAAATTTCTCGTCTAGATTAAAAATTAAATGCTCTTTTTTTCAATCATCTCTGTTACAACCGTAAAATTTTTAATGATAGCCACAGAATAGAGATGTAAAGGCAGACTATAAAACATGAAATTTAATTCGACACACGCTAACAAGTATTTTTTAACGAATACAACTCTAATTTGATTAATCTTTGTTGGTAAGCATAACATAAATCCCATAGAAGTACAGTCAAAGTTGAAAGTGAAAAGGGCTTCTCTATATTTTTGTAAAAAAATATTTTTAATAAAAAATATATTATGAAATGAGTTTTATTAATATCAATTTACTATGTGTATATATAGCTGATGGAACACATCAATAGGTGCTTGGTGACGTAATTTCAACTAGAGGATGGTACCTATTCACGCAGGTACTACAAAGTACCTCCATCGTGCTATTGTGCTTAGCTTACCAGCTTTGACCACATCAACATTTACCATAATGAGATTGTGGTCAAACACAAGCCTATGCAAAGTAAAAAAAAACGACCTTTGACATACACACCACTAAAATATTTTTTCTTTATTAGGTTGCAACAGTGATTTCATTGGAAGTTGCATTTAATTTCATATAATAAGGATAAATTAGATATTTACATAATTTATATTGACTTTAATTTTAACAAGAATTAGAATAAATTTTGAAAAGTACGTTACAATTTTAGCTGCAACTGTACCTTTTAAAATTTACAACCGCCGCCGTGTTAAGTGTTCCAAAACCGAGGTATGCACTCCTCACCTATTAGTATAAACGCTTTTATTGTCCACCATAAACCTAATTGATGTATTACAACCACAGAAATTGTGTGTCACTTTTACGTTCTACCACAGTACTTGATGGTTGAAACAGACAGAACGAGGTATACAGCTTGAAGGGTAGTTAAATTATTTTTGGGTGTCAAGTTACAAGTTAACATGTTGTCGTTGACTATACTTAAAGCTTTTTTTTTTCTGTGGTCAAGATTTTTTTTAACATTTATAGGTCTATGTTAGACCACCATTTCACTATGGCAAGTGAGGATGTGGCCGGAAAACACCGGTTGGTACTTGGGGACAGATTTTCAACTTGAGTGTGGGTACTACAATGTATCCTACCACCGTGCTATGGTTTCCTCACAATGTTTTCTTTCCGAAAACTCAAGCTAATTGTAGGATTCGAACCCAATCCCACTTACCACTGAGCAATCATCGTCAAGTCAATAGACGATGACACAAAGAATCAACCTTGCATTGATTCAATATTTTCCTGAGTCGATACTTTTGGTAGATGGATATCTTAATAGATTCCCATCTATCTAAGGTAATCCTTGCAGTCACCATCTGTTCCTAAAACATAATAAAAAAACAGTGACAGCACAACGTGGCACAACTATAGAGGAAAGTAACAGCACGTTTCGACTTCCTAAATCATGAAATGACAAGTCAAACTCAACTCGACAATTTTAAAACAGAAAGGTCCCCGCTTTTTGAATCCCGTCGTAATCAAATTCCCGTCCAACAAATACAATACAATTTGTCGTTCTTATAATACGGGGAAACAAACAAACATAATTCAGTAAAGGTGACCCCGGGACTGCGTCTAAACTAATTAAGCGCAAACGAAATATACTTCTCATTCTGGAAGCGTTGGCACAGACCTTGAGGGGAAATGTTATTTTTATCATTCCGTGTTGGATTTTTAGAACCTTTAAAGATTGTTAGGAAATTGTTTGTCTTTTACGTCTTTTGGATATGATATCACGTTGAATGGATTTTGAAAGTGGTAATGTTTCGAAATCTGATATTTTTGCTAAAATTTTCTACAGAACTACTTTTTTTTGGTAATGAATCTATCTATTATTTTATGCTTTTGTCATACATAGTTTCGTTAGATACTAAATTAATGCCAGACTTGTGTAATTTTTTAGTTTTATTTAGTTCTAGTAATTATTATTTTTGATGGATAGAGAATATTTCACATTCCAAGAAATCGAAAGAATCCTATAAAATTTTTAATATATTAAAATTATGTCAACAATATCAGCAAACTCTTGCCAAAGCATTTTTTTATTTGCTGCTTTATAAAATTTGTTAGAAAAAATGCCAAATAGGGTATGGCTTTAATGAATCTGTCATAAAAAGCTACGGGCCGAGTCTAATGAGGGTATACTATTAAAAAACGTAATCAATTTGACGTAGACGGCTGAGGCTCTTGGTTATAAGCTTTTAAATTGTAACAATTTAGGAAAAATAATCTCGTGTTCATGCGTAATTTTATGTAGAGTGATACTAACGTCGTATACTTAAGTGAAAACATTTTCCGGCTCATTTAGATTGTTTAAAATATATTATATCTCAATGCCTGCCATGTTTAGTAAGTCTTCAATTTTGGATTTCAAAATTTCAACGCTCTTTGTAATTACAAAGAGATACTGTATAATAGAGCAATTAACAATTTTAATATAACATACATGCTTAATCTAATAATCCTATAATAATGTGGTTGAACTAAAGAAATCCTTTCCTTTGATGTACTGGATCAAAAAACAAAACCAGCAAAGAATGATATATAAAAGGTTTTCTGTAGCATTGAAAAATAAAAAAACATAGTCAGTATTACCGGAACAGAGGCAGGGCTCATTTGCTGTTGATTGGACAAAAGGACCGTGGCTATGAGGGCCATCAACAAAAATACCATTACTTCACTGGTTTTAATTGGACATGACTTACAATTGACGTGGAAGCGAGAAATACATGATTTTAACTGTTTTGAAGAGACGTGTGATCTTTTATGGATGTTTTGAGATTCATTAGAATTGTCAATTATTTAGTAAGTTCTAAGGAATAGCATATAGGTATTTTTCGGATTCGCATTGTGCATATTATTGTCAGATGAGCTTGATCTTTATTAAGTAGTATTTTACCCTATGGTAATCCAACGATATTCTTTAAAAATAAATAAATTTAATCAATCAATTAATCAGAAAGTATTGATTTAATACAAAAACTAGCATCATGACAACTAATATCATACATCCTCTTATTTTACATAGTATCCAACATTCCAACTGCATAATATATAGCAAAACTAGTACACTTGATATGAGAATATTGCATTCTGATCCAAAAGGACACCATGCCACATCGCTTGAGATGCAACAAACTTAGTACATCGAGTGACCAGGGCCAGAGTGGTCATTGTTCCCGTCGAACAATGAGTGTACGTCGGAAACGACAGGAATCTGCCTTTCGTATCAGACTATATTGTCTAGCCATGAAGCTGGAGGTAAGACCCAGGAAATATGCAGGAAATGGTTAATGACTTAAGAAGAAATAACAAGATAATTAAATAAATATTATGGGATATTATTCCTCACACACGGCCATCTGACCTCAAACTAAGCAGAGGTTGTGCCATGGAAGCCAGATAACTGATATAATACATATACTACTTTTCTTTTGTAAACAGACATGTTCATGCACACAAATATCTGTCCTTAGTGGGAATCAAAACCACAACCTGTGGCGTGCGTAGATAGGGTATCTTACCGTTTACGCCAACAGCTCAATTCTAACTTAAAATCTGTTTCTTGTCGTTCTTTCAAAATTGAGATGACTTAATTCTTTGAGGGCTGATTAGGTGTTCAACTAAGCCAGTACATTGGACCAGAGACTTCAAAAGGTAGCCGGACTAGGTTGCGGGTGGCGACTTTTGAGAGAGGTACTTGTTAAGCAGTACTTACACTGGAATAGGCAGTTTTTTTTCACGAAATGCGAACTCATTTCATCTTACAATTACAATAATAATTAGGTTACACGTATTTATGTTTATTAAGAAAGTGAAATGTAATAATACAACATAAAGCGCGTAACTAAAGCATACAAGAACATGATTCACAATTGCAAATATTGACTTGCTTATTTTTTTTTTACAGAATCTAGTAGGTACCTTAATAAAACTGACGATAAAGTTATAACGTCAGTTATGCTCAATTTAATGGCCCAACATGAACCAACAGTGAATGTCTGAGGACATCCTCTTATTCGGATCTGAATAAAAGATTTTTTGAGAGTTCAGTCAGAAATTAGTTAGATGTTTTACGGACTTTTCGGAAATGTGCAGTATTTTCATATTAATCATTGTTTCAAGTTTGTCTAACATTTTCAGTATTGACAAAGTCAAAGACAAAGCCATTTATTCAGTTTAGGCCCTAGGAGGGCACTTATGAAGGTCGAATTTACTGAAGTTACCACCGGTTCGGAAATCAGCCTTCAACTGAGAAGAACCGGCAAGAAACTCAGCAAGGTTACATTTTCTAGGTTTTTTTTTTAATAATCTGACTATTAGCAATATTTTTCCAATAACAGCAAAATGAGAATCAGCTGTTCTATACAAAAGTTCAATACATACTCGACCAAAATGTATGAAGCAACCATTTTATTTTACGCGATATCAGAGTTGATCCCATAATAAAAGTTGTTCATATCGATGAGTACTTCCACCCCTGCGAGTATTGCCAGTGACCAGTGAAAAAATCATCCTGTATATATGTACATAGAAATATATAGCTATAACATTATGCTTTACAACAAGTGCTATTTCTATAAATACACAGATAACCAAAGTATTTCCAAGTAGCAAAACATTCTTATCATTACTCATTAGCTGTCAGAATTATTGAAATGAACGCAAATTATCATATTTGTAAGTGAATTAATTTTGACATAGTTCACCTACAAATGTATACTGTGACCGAACACGTGTGACTAATATTACATTATTAATTGTGTGTTTCGTTTCATCTATCTACCTTACTTTTTCGTTTTAGTTTATCATTGCAATGACTCTAGTCTCATCTATATAAAAGAATAGCTTTTCCGCGCGTTTTCACCCGCGTTCCCGGGATAAAATATAGCCTATGTTACTCGGTGAAGATGTAGCTTTCTAACGGTGAAAGAATTTTTAAAATCGGTCCAGTATTTTTTGAGCCAATTCGTTACAAACATACTTACTTACATACAAATCTTTCCTCTTTATAATACTATAATATAATACTAGTAATAAGTATTTGTATTTTAGCAGCCCAAACTCCTGCGGGGCTAGGACCGTGAAAATTTCGACCGACTTTCTACGAGTTTATTACACTTTGTGGTACCTATTAGCTTTGTTGGTACCGAAATGTATTTCAGTGTTGCTAATTTGAGTAACCGGGGATGTTGATTTTGTTTATACATATGAATATTTTTTTTTCTTTAAAAAAGCAGTCTGGTATCAATTAATTATTAAGTTTAAAGACTAAGATATGGTTCAAAGAATTAATATCTACATTAAGATCAAGGTAACGTTCACCCATATACATTTTTGGAAGCAATAACTCCATTAGATTGAACCTGTTACCCCACCCTACTTAGAATTTGGGGCTCTTGTTAAAGCAATCTCTCTGGCCCTAATTCGGCAACGTTATAATGAGAACCAGTCTTGGAGGTAATAAAAATAAATGCGTGAAGCTAAAACAACTTTACTATACTTGTAACATTTCGCTGAAACGTATACCGAGTACTAATTGATGCGAGCACATTCTCTTTGGAATATAAAGGCCTCTAAGTGCTTTAATGTTTTAGGCTTGGAAACCAAAGGCAAGGTTATTTTATATGTCTAAGTTATTAAAGACTAGCTTTTCCGCGCGGTTTCACCCGCATTCCCGAGGGATGTTGTGGTTTTTCGGGATAAAAAGTAGCCTATAGCCTTTCTCGATAAATGGGCTATCCAACACTGAAATAATTTTTCAAATCGAACCAGTAGTTCCTGAGATTAGCGCGTTCAAACAAACTAACAATCTCTTCAGCTTTATAATATTAGTATAGATATATTATATAGTAAAGTTTACTACACAGTTAAGGAAAGAAGGTGGCTTAAATTATAAAATGTACATATTTGCTATAGTACAGATGAAAGTAAAATAAATTTGATCGTAAAGAAAATGATTTGATTAAGAATGTAAATCTATGTAATAGGACAGCTATGAAATTGATGATTTTCATTCGCAACTAACTTGTTAACATAGAATAATACTTTTTCAATAAAATTATTTCAGATTTGCAAAACCTTAGCAGATAGATTTAAGGCGATGATGAAACCATAGAACGGTGGTAGGGTACTTTGTAGTACCCGCCTGGCTGGTTACCACCCTCACTTGAGAGCCAGATCCTTCTAGGCTTTGTGTGCTTACCACCTTCGGCTACATCATCACCTACTATAGTGACATTGTGGTCAAACACAAGCCTATACAAAGTAAAAAAAAGATTTAAAACCTAAACATAATAATTTAAAGCAAGAGTAGCTGCTCAAGATAACTTCAGTTTTAACTGGTAGGTTACTAGATCCCATTCATCAATCGATCAATCATTATTATTGACACATGCTGTCAAACATGATTCAATATTTGAAGACCCGTCATCATGTTAGGGAATCAATTTACAGATTTCCGTTTTAGATTTAAAAATTGGCTTAAGATAAGGCATTTAGGTACGATGATTAATAATATTACGAGTAGTAGCATTTTTTTGGGACATTTTTTTTGGGACATTATTCCTCACACACGGCCATCTGACCCCAAACTAAGCAGAGCTTGTACTATGGAAGCCAGATAACTGATATACTTACATATACTACTTTTCTTTTGTAAATACACACATATATAGATAATTACACCCAGACTCAGGACAAACAGACATGTTCATGCACACAAATGTTTGTCCCGAGTGGGAATCGAACCCACGACCTGCGGCGTGATAGATAGGGTATCTTACCTACCACGCCAACCGGCCCGTCTGAAGCAGCAGAACATGTCATCTATCTGTTTCATTATTCCAATTAGGGCGAGTTTTATTACCTACTAGATTCCGCCCCGCGGTTTCACCCGCGTTCCCGAGAGATCTTAATGTATTCCCGGGATAAAAAGTAGCCTATGTTCTTCTCCGTACCATAGGCTATCTGCATACCAAATTTCATCGCGATCGGTTCAGCGGTTTAAGCGTGAAAAGGTAACAAACAAACAAACTCACTTTCGCATTTATAATATTAGTTAGGATTATACTTTTTACACTTTTGGACGTTAGTATGTTACAGAAACGAAAGTTATTATTTACAAATTACACATTGAAATGCTAGGTATTCAATAATAAATGCTTACATCTTGTTGTAACCATTTTTTAAGTCAGTTTAAAATCCAAAGTCATCTATTTAGCTATGGTCCAAGAAAGGGACTTATGGAAGCTGATGCTACTGAAGTTACTAGTTTTGAAGTCAACCTACAATTGAGAAGAACCGGCAAGATTTTTTTGGACAATCTGACTTTTTACTAATGCTTCTTTAAATTATAAGTTTCATTTTATTTTATGTTTAACTAGCTTCTGCCCCGCGGTTTCACCCGCGTTCCGGGCTCTTATGTTTTCCCGGGATAAAAAGTAGCCTATAGCCTTTTTCGATATATCGACTATCTAACACTAAAATAATTTTTCAATTCGAACCAGTAGTTACTGAGATTAGCGCGTTCAAACAAACAAACAAACTCTTCAGCATTATAATATAAGTATAGATGTTATTGTTTTTATACAATTCTAGTTCTGTACTAAGTGTCAAGTATTTGAATAAAATTTCATTCTAGGCACATAATATAACTTACATTCATTTAAACGAATAAGTACTTATGTTGTTCCAGATCGACACAACTTAATAACATTGCTAAGGTCGTTACAAAGTGCCGCCATCTGCATAAGTAATTATTACTTGCGTCAAAAAGTAAAATCTGTTCGTGGCCCAGAAAGCTTAGTGCACAGTCATGATCGTGACGTCATATAACACAGTATGTGGCAAAATATTGCGTGACTGAAAGGATTTAGATAAGTCTAAAAATATATGTGATGCAAGAGTGTTGCATATATAAAATAAAGCTGAAAAATTATACTGTAAGTTAGGTATTGTTTATTTAGTAACTGTAAGTTATGAGAAAACTTTATCTATACTTCTTTACTAATAGCACAGTCTATGTAACTCTTACAGTCGGCCAACGGACACGTCTAGACAGAGCAATCGTGCGGGGCCCGATAGACCACTGTATGTATTTATGCTGTGCTAATATTATAAAGCTGAAGAGTTTGTTTGGTTGAACGCGCTAATCTCAGGAACTACTAGTTCGATTAGAAAAATTATTTCAGAGTTGGATAGCCCACTTATCGAAGAAGGCTATAGGCTACTTCTTATCCCGTGGGATCTTATGTTTAATAACGCGGGTGAAACCGCGGGGCGGAAGCTAGTATTCTTTAAATAGACGGTTGGTTTGGTTGTATGATACTATTTATCACGCTACAGGTCATGGGTTCGATTCCCACCCAGGATAGATAGTAGGTATATGAAGTATATTACTTATCAGCTATGATTTTTTATCATTAAACATGTTCTGCAAAAAGGTATTTAATTAGATAAGTTGTAATTTAGAGTCTACATTAAATAATAACCAACCACCAATTAGAGTCTTCGTCTAAAAATGTAGGATAATATTTTTTTTTTTTTGGTTTCTTTTTTTACTACTAATTCAGACATAGCTTATAGTCATATTACTATGCAACTGCCGTCTGAGTACAGCCCTAGCTTTACTTTTTCCGTCACAAGCACGGAAGTAGGGGGGGAGGAAATTAAGGGTCCGTAATTAACGGAAATGAATTGAAGCTTCCAAAGTATTAAGTATTCGACCTATTTGTCGGCGCGTCGTCACCCGCGAATTGCCCAGCTTTAAATCCGTTGACGTTTTGAAAGATGGCGCCATTCTAATATTTTCAGGGCTTAATTTGTTTGAGGGAAGCCCTTTGAATTGATGGTGGGTTTCGTTTGTTTACGATTTTACGTGTCGCCTCTGTTGTTTTTGTTGTCATTTGTCTTGTTTTAACCTGATTGGTAAAGTTTTGTTTTATTTTGAACAATGTATTTACTTAATGAAAATTTTAAATTCATATCCAGGGAACAGCGACAAGGGTAATAGCCTGTATTTTTTATACAAATAGTCCAGCTGAACTCCACCTGGTTGCTGGGAGCTGTTAAAATATTTCTAGAGCTAAATTCCTAACTTAATATTTAAGAGTATAGCGTAGGTCGCTCAAAGAGCAACTTTACTTCCTTTGCTCCGAATGGGAACCCCATTTCGATTAACTAAATAATTATAATATCCTGGGATATTCTTCACACATAACCATATGATCTATGTAAGTAGAGCTTGTACTATTGAAACTAAATAACTGGTTAAGACTTTATTAAACCACTACAGAACATACAGAACAAACATACATGTTTATGCATACAAATGTTTTTCCCGAGTGTGAATCGAACGTACAACCTGTGGCGTAGCAGTCAATGTATCTAACCTCCACGCCAACTAGCTCGTTATAAAAGGCTAGCTTACCTCCTTAGGGGTGGAATTTTCAAAATTCTTTCTTAGCGGATGCCTACATCACAATAGCTATCTGTATGTAAAATTTTAGCCCGATCCGTCCAGTGGTTTGAGCTGTGCGTTGATAGATCAGTCAGTCAGTCACCTTTTCCTTTTATATATATAGATTCATTGGTAAATCCTTGAATCACCATTACAAAACTCACGTATGAAATAAAAGAATTACAAAAAATAAACAATTCACACACACTCGTATATAAAAGAAAGAGAGACAGACAGAGAAAAAGTCGCATGGAGGGGGCGTAACTGGTGACGCCACATCCGTAGTGTTTTTTCTTACGTGACTATTTCTGCCAACACCTACCACAAGCCACGTAAAGGAACTTCTTTCCAAAAACCATCGCTTTAAGAAATTTATTGAGTGAATGTAAAATTATATTAAATTAAAACAATAAAAGTTTACAAGAACATACATGACCTGACCTTTTCATTCACAATCAATCTCCCGAGCTTCAATATTTGGTACCCTATACTTAAATTTTATTTTCATACCATTCAACAATTTATAATCTGTATATACGATCTTTACCATTTACGGAATTAGTAATGATTTCGTCTCGGGTAATATTTTTAAGAAAGTGACGTTTATATTATTTTTGAGATGAACAATCAATGTTTTTTTCCTTAATTTTGAAAACGATAAGCTGTAGGGCTGTAGAAATATGAATTTAAATATGTTAAGATTGCGCAAAATATTCTTATAATACCAAAATAATCTTCGATACAATTTTGTTCACATTACCTATTTTTTTCCTATTAATTATTTTTTCAATGGATAAGATTCATGATGTGGTAGAAGGTGGTGAGCACACATAGCCTAGTAGGAAATTATTATATTAATAAAAGATTAAAAACCATAAGCAATTCAAAAAAATCTTAATACTGACCTACCATAAACTTTACTTAAAGAGGAAGCAAGTCGCAAGAGTAATATACACGAAACGTGTATGTAAACGTTAAGTATGAGGAGGAAATGGCGAGCGATTGTGATGTTAACCCATAGGATCATAGGTCAAGGTGTGAAGCGAGTTCGACGCACTAGCCAAGTGTTGATAGCACTTGCTATATTTATGTGTAGGGTCAGATTGAAAATCTAATCAAATTAATTTACAATGGTTTTTTTATGTCAGAAGGCTAACAAGCAAGCAGGCGGTGCACCTGATGGTAAGGGGGATTGCTTAATATATTTTTATTAAACTAAGTGATACAATCATGAGGCGAGTGAGTTAGGTGATTTAGGCTGGTCATGAGCCTCTGTTAAAATGTTTCGCAACCGTTTGAAGTGCGTGAAATGTTTTTTTTTTTTACTATGATATTGTACATCTATAGCTATAAATTTTTCTTGATATCAGTATTACGTAAATATTTTTTATAATTTTATTTATTATTTACAAAAAAATATGTGAATGTTATCATTTTTGCAGACCTTACGCAAAATCGGTATTACCAAGTGCAATGCACCGATGATATAGCTACGTTAGTTTATGCTCCGACTATTGATATTATGTACCTTGGCTTTTATTGTCTTATATCACTATTGAATGGAGCATCAAATACCTAACTTCAGTAATTTAAAGTCCTGTTTCCGTGACTAATATATATAGCATTTCATAATATTTTTGATAATGTATAAAAATAGGAGGAGAGCAAAACTAATCCTTATCGTATTGTGATTATAGCTCATTATGGTGGCGTCTGATGTGACGGGTAAGGCTTTATTCAACAGTACTAACTGGTGGGTCCAAATTTGGTCGTATCTTTGAATTTTCAACCAACTAATTGAGTTGAAATTTTGCACACACTTTTTGTGTTCGTGATAATATAATCCAGCATACTCAAAAGGCTTGCTTTTAAAAAGTTTTTTTTTTAAATTTATTTATTTCAAATGACAAGGCACGGGAATGTATCACAGTTTCTCCGAAACACGCACATAGGGCACAAGTTCCAATCCATTGCTATTCACATTAAAAATGGTCTTGAATTCAATCCCAAATTAAGGCTTTCGATGAAGAAACAACTGTGATAATCATAACAGTAGGTCCTCCTCAGAACAATACTCATTCCTACACAGATAATAATAAAAAAGAAACCATTTTCAGAAGACCCTCAATGAAACCAAGTGCTGCCATTTCCTCCGCACATAATAATCCCAAAGGAATTCTCACTTGCAGGGAAACGTCACGTCTGCACCTTGCATTTTATTATAACTGGCTGCCCCTTTAATGGCTGGGGTGTGGTAAGTGGCTGGTAATTGTATGGGATAACTTAGATTGGCTTTTTAATTCGGTAGATTTGTAGTCGAGGGTTCGGATATTTCTACGGGATATTATGTCACATCATTTGTTTAGTAGCCGTTGTTTTATAGCTCTATTTATTTAAAAAGAGGGGACATTTTGATATCTAGATAGTAGAGACATGATAAAAATTTTATGATAAATAATTTCTTAATTTGAAGGTGATGATAATCCTATAATAATCTCCGTAGCCAATCACCTATCGTATTGTTCCGACAGCTGCACTTGAGTTACCTAGTTTGTTTTGGGCTTTATGTTAAACTTATTTTTATATAATAGACTAGGCTGGATATAAATCCAATTTCCGTTGGTACATTAAAAAAATACATTTAAACCAAGGTACCTAACAAACAAGGTAAATAACTAAATAACATAACCTACAAGCTGTCCCCCGCGGTTTCATCCGCGTTCCTGAGAAAAAAAGTAACCAATATAATTTGCCATACCATAGGCTATCTGTGTACCATATTTAATTGCGATCGATTCAGCGGCTTAGGCGTGAAAAGGTAACAAACAAATGAACAAACAAACAAACTCACATTCGCATTTATAATATTATAGTCAGGATAATAATAACGTATCTTTTAAGAAAGTGTTTACTTTTTATAAAGAATAATCGAAGTGTGGTGGGTGCTCATAAATTTGGTGTGGTGAGAATCTTGTAAACGTCACGAAGAAGTAAAGCTGTTGCTGTTTTGAATAAGGCCTACGTTCGTGAACTTATAGGCTTTTAGGCTAGGAGTTGACTTATACATTATTTAAAAAAAAGGTCTCATTTCGTAATTACAGAGAGATACAATAAAATAGAATACACTTTATAGTATATACCACATGACATAACATAAACCAACACCAATTGAAGAAAAAAGGAAAATATAGCAATAATAACTAAGAGATAGATATAGGTACCTGATATATCTGACTCTATAAGAGGACTACAGTGACGACTTTATTATGTCTAGGTTTTACAATTGACCGAGTAATAGTAAAATCAAACATTATGGGTTAGTTTAGACAGTATTTTACAAATTGACAAAACCTAACCATGGTTATGTGTTTTTAATAATACTTATCTATGACCATGATATAAGATTGTTCAATGTGCCATAATATAAATATTAATAAGTCCAAACATCTACCTAAAGAAAAACATTCACTTAGATACAATTCTCTATTTCCCATTTGATATACTAGAGTACATTTTTTCATAATTCAACTACAAATAACAATTTTGTAAACATACAATTTTTTGCAAGAAAAACTTTAAAATTTAAGCGATAACGCAACAATATCCGAACACTGGCTTTCGGTGTAAGCGTCGAACTAAAGATTTATATGATTCTACGTGAGTTTATACCGCAGTATATTTTGCAAGCTCTGGCCGTGAGAAAAAGCTGCCTTTTATGATAAACTATAGTATTTATACACTTCGCTTTATTGGAGTAAGTTATTAGACTTGATATTTGTTGAGCTAAGTGTACGGGAATCTATACATAAATCTGTAAAACCAGTGTGTGTACATTCTTTTTTTTTTTAACAAAAATGGAGTGTGGGTGATTTTAGGAAGAGTAACAACTATCTGTCTATCTGTCTGTCTGCTTGAACACGATAATCTTCGAAACCAATGAACGGACTTTCATGGAGTTTCCACAGGTTAAATGCGGCATCGCTTGGCGCCTCGAATACATAGAAATTTCATCGAAATCCGGTGAAAGGAAGAAACGATATAGATATTTTATAGTCTGCACGAGCGAAACCGCGGACAAAAAGCTAGTTAGTAATAAATAGCCTAGCAGATAGCATTAAAAATCTTATATGATATTTAACTAATTTATAACTAGTTCTCACAATATTAAACATGCATTGTAAAAGTTCTTCTATAGATAAATTTACCATATTTTAAAAATAAAAACAGACAATTCCATTCAAGTAAAAAAAAAAACAACCAAATAACATCTTTATTGATTCAAACACAATCTAAAATAATCGGATCAGTACCTCTTCAGATCGCGCTAAACAAACATTACCTTTATTGAATCACAAATGAATCCTTAATTTCCGAGTAACAAGATACAAAATCGTTTGAAATTGTATTTCTAAATAGTAAAATACATTATGCATTTGTAAGCCGAGTTGACAAATACGGTCCGTCTTATAGTTCATTAATATAAGTAACAAAAGGGATGGGACATGTTGAAGAGACGTTACAAAATCCATTGACAAAACGCTTCGACATATCAATACATGTTAGGGTTGGCACCTGGAATTTTGGTGGTAAATAAAAATTATTTATCTGTCAGTCTAAAATTATTTGAGGAAAACATTTAAGTTAATGAATCATCATCATAATATTTAGGTTACGAAATATATCTATTACCTAATGAAAATTAATGAAATATCTCTTATAAATCGCTGACAGTCCTCGTGTATTGCTCTTCTCGGATAAACTTGTGATTACCGATAAATAAAGTGTATCTTATAAACAGAAATCTAAAATATGTGAGTTAAAGGCAATTTCTTTTGAAGTCACCCTTAATTAACAAAACAAGCAAACCAACTATGGTATATTACAATATAACTACGTTAAAAATAACTTAGTAGCTACGAAAAGATTTTCAAAATTTGACAGCCCTATTAAATAAAGCCGCAGTTTTATAGCCGCGTTCGATCTACATACGGTCTTGGGGCGATGATCTCTTTTAAAACTAATTCCCATTTGTTGTATACATTTCACGCACCACTCGGTTTCAATTATAAAGGAACCCCTTAAGTTTAAGGGGCTCAATAAAATCCATAGAAATTCGGTACACACCATATTCATGCTTGAGTAAATAGTGCAATTTTTGACAATATGTTTGACGGTGGGACATACTTTTTTATTTTCTTGATTACCTTACTAAGTTATTGCATCTTTGTATGTTTGTTGACTTTGGAATGCGTAAAAAAAGATGTCATCCGGTGAACAAGATTGCAACTTATTTGTAGAGTACTAATATTCATATTATGTAAGTATGTACCTATAGATTTTTATTTACAATAAACACAACACTAAAATGAAAAAAAAAAAAAAAAAAATTACAACTAAAAAGGAAGACCGTCACCAAATGAGAGCGTGCCCAGAATGCTGGCTGCATTTCCACGCTATAGATTGTTTGTTTTGTAAACTTATTGGACTTCTTGCCGGCTCTTCTCAGTTAAAGGCTGTCTTTCAACGTCGTACTTTTACATTGTACATATAGATAATTATGTTAAAGATTGCTGCCGACTTTAACGATAACAAAACAATCAATGTCTCTGGCAAACATAATATATACCATATTCAAGATTTAATATCAATACCAGATACAACATTAAAGGAATAGTTGTAAATATATCTGAAATGTATAATGAAATCTCCGACATTTCCCCAGTGCCAGAGTAATTGGCAAGGATCAAACGTGAAGCAAAAACTATACGTCGAATATTAGCTGAAATTTTCGAGATACGAGCATCTTCTAATATTGTGTAACGACAGCAAAATATAGCTTTTTATGTCTCAAGGTTATTGATTTGTTTCATATAAAACCTATTTATTTATACACATGCAATATGAGCCACTCATAATTTCACTCACCCTTTTTTTAGCATAATGTTATTTTATATAAAAAAAACATTTAGGTATTATATACAATACCTAAATGAAACATATTATTATAAAAAAATAATAAAAATCTATGTCTTAATAGAGAACAAAATGGTGCAGTGCAATGAACCGGCGCTGGTAACCGTTTGTTACATTCATAAGAGCCTTACCTAGGCCTAATAAGAATAGATGAGCTTGAATTTTGAGCTTCAAATCTATTGAAAACATCCTAAATTTACTCTACGCACAGCTCAAACCACTGGATGGATCGGGCTAAAATTTGGCATACAGCTATCTGTATCCTATTATGATGTAGGCATACGTTAAAAAAGGATTTTGAAAATTCCACCCCTAAGGGGGTAAATAGGGGGCGGTAAGCTAATATTAACATAGAAAAGCATCGCAAGGGTCTGCTCAAAAAATTTGCTAAAACATGAATAAAACTCTACCAAAAGTATACGGCTGTGAACAAATGTAATGAAAGATCAATATAACAAACAAGTTTTCCTGCAATCCGTACCCATAGCAGTGTTTTCATTTAAAATATCATTAGTGTGTCAGACTAATACGAGGTTAATTGGAGATGCCACTCAGCGTGTGCGCCGCACAAAAACCCGCACATCACTTACTCACTTACTAAGTGCTTTTTTTGCTATAATTCTGTAATCTTTACGTTGTAATAAAGCTTGTTAAATAGTTTTTATTTCCAATTACTATTACTGCTTTTATTCCCAAAGAGGATGAGTAAAGTGTGAGAATAGCTTCATTTTTTTTACTTTGTACTTGATTGTGTTTGACAACAATGTCACTATGGTAAGTGGTTATGTCACCAAAGATGGTACACTTACAAAGCCCTGAAGGAACTTTCCAATAGCCAATAATAAAGTCCAAAATATCACGGGGGGTGAGGTGAAAAATAAATTTAATCAAATCTACCTATACTAATATAATAATGGAGTAGAGTTTTTGTTTGTTGAATGGCACTAATCTCTGGAACCAGTCAGATTTGAAACTGTTGAGGAAGGTTATAGGTTATACTTTTAATACCAGGAATGCGGGTGAAATCGCGGGGCACAGGTAGTAATAAATGGAATTCTATAAATCATGGCTCCATTTTTTATGAGGAGTACCTACCTACTGCCTGCAAGGGTAGATCCATAGACACACTTTTTCTTTCATCTGAGTTTGCCACCTGCCACGCCAAATTTTTCATTCTGGTAGAAATATTTCAAATTGATGCTGCATTCTAAACTTTCAATGAACGTTGCAAACAAGTCAGCCAAAATCGATTTCATCCATAGTTTTACGAGGTGAATAATAAAGAAATAAACATAAGCTTGTTAAAGTCATGAAATAACCCGATACCGCGAGTCATGGTCGAATTTATAGTGGTACTACATTAACCGTGATTTAGTACTATGATAATGGAAATATCGTGGAAAATAAAAGTCCTAAGGAATATAAAAACTTTAGTCGAAATAGATTTCTTATTGGTATTATCACGTTATTTGAATTTGGATCTTGGTTTTTAGGAACTAGAAATCCCTATAATTATAAATGAAATGAGGTGTTTGTTGGTTTGTCTTTCTTTCACGCCGCTACAAAGTAACGTATCGAGGTTATCTTTTTCCATAGATATAGAACCGGAGATTGACAAAGGCTACTTTTCATCCCGGGAATGCGGGTGAAACCGCCGGGCAACAGATAGTATAATATAATGTTACATCGATCTATCTTCACACAGTACGATGAACCTAGCATAGGTTTCAAAAATACGGCATCTCGTAATAACTACCTGATATAAGGCTTTGAGACCCCTTAAAGCAATTAAACCTACATGGAAGTACGCTATCTACCTTTGGGAGATACCCTGATGCAATATATGATTCCTTTTACTATTTTTATGATAACGATGAAAGGTATAAAAATAATGAATGATGATATATTTGTAATGTTTAATGCAATTAGATAAAGAAGACTTCCTATAACTCGTCATTACAAAGTAGCAGCGCACACACACAGACTACACAAATCGATTGAAAAGTCTGCAAATAATGAAACTGATATAAAGATAATCCTTGTTAAATAACAAGCACAGTAATTAATGGAAAAATATCCCCACTTGAAATAGCTTATAGGTTTCAGACTGATCGCAGATTAACTTGGAAAATAAACGTTACAAATACGACTAGTGGCCTATTAGCCACTATTTCATTAGTTTTTTACTATTTGCGTTGGTAGAAGCAATCGTAACTTTTAATGTTCTACCCACACTCAAGGTGTATGAGTACGTAATGCTATTACTCACATACCACTCATGTTTTTTTATATTTAGATCACCAAGGTCTCTCACACCCTTCTGAAAAGTGTAATTCCTATTACCCCATACAGCCCAGTTCTAAAGGTTTTTGGGAGAATTAAAATATAAAAAAATCGACGCAAAAGTGCCGAGTCACGATCTCAAAAGCATCCGAAGGCCGTAAATTACCCTTAAAATTGCGAAAAAAAATATCACCGTCATTACTGCGAGGCGGTTCAGCCGGCCGAATGGTTAGGCGATTAGTTTTGTACTCAGATTTTTGATGGCAACCCTTTGTGCAATTAAGCGACTAAAAAAGGTGTTAACAGAATATCTAGGCAGAAAATGGAGTTCACTGTGAAAGTACTTTTAAATTAATTAAAAAAGTAATTGAAAATAAAACAAAAATATTAAAATACCTCGTTTTCACGATATTAGTAGTAGAACCTTGTACCTGCTTAGCTGACTACCCTCAAGTTGAAATCGCACAAATTTATTACATCTACATATTTAATTTATTTTATTGTACATATAATTTTCCTTTTCCGTTTTATTATAACCTATTACTGTGCTTTGAGCGTTTTTTTTTTTTGCTTTATTACTAGCTTCCGCCCCGCGGTTTCACCCGCGTTCCCCGAGGATCTTATGTTTTCCCGAGATAAAAAGTAGCCTATGTTCTTCTCCGTACCATAGACTATCTGCATACCAAATTTCATCGCGAACGGTTCAGCGGTTTAAGCGTGAAAAGGTAACAAACAAACAAACAAACTCACTTTCGCATTTCTAATATTAAATAAGTTAGGATTAAGATCTTTACAAGTTTTTATTTTTGTTATACTTTAGCCCTCCGTGCAAATGTCATTGTTTTTGATTCTGCCTAATTTTTGTGATATCAAATTATATGTCTTTTATCTAAATCTGTTACCAATCCTTGAGAGCCAGCCAGGTGGGTACTAGAAAGTACCCTACCACCATGCTATGATTTCTCTTAGCCATTTTAAAATCCACATCAACATTCAACCGCTTACCATCCAATCGATCACGATACATTTTCATCAACCCAAGTCGCTCAATAAATCGATTTGACCGCGACTCGCATTGTTACCGGTAATGTCGGTAAATTACCATTGGGTTACAGTTACACGGTTATTGTGTAGATGAACCGCGATTTTATGAGCCCATGGGGTCAGGAGTGAACGGTGGTTTAGGATGTCATAAACAATGGATGTGATTTTGGTACATTAAATCATTTGCAATTATTATGGATATAAGCTTATTGGAATTTGACTAGTCACCTAACTGACCATAAGTACCAAAATAGTCTGTCTAGTTTTTTAAATACTCCGGGTTCGATTCCCACCCAGGGTCTTTGTATATCAGTTAACTGGTTAGTTTGAGCTGGGATGACTATATGTAACAAACTTCTTATTCTTATTATAACCTAACTAGTTTCTGCCCCGCGGTCTCACCCGCGTTCTCGAGGGATCCTATGTTTTCCTGAGATAAAAATGTTATATGTTATTCCAGGGTATGATATATTTATGTGCCAAGTTTCATTTAAACTTTCACATTTATAAAATTAGTAGGATAAAACAAATAAATAATACAACCTCATTCTAAAAGATTTTTTAAAAACAAAAAACGCTAAACTCGAATATTCGCAGAGAGTAAAAGTTAATTTTACAGCTTGTAATCGATTACACGGTCAAACTTGACCGTTCAAAATAATATATGATTCTTCTAAAATAAACCCAAAATACAGTATTGTTAAATGTAATTGTAGAGAACCACTAAATGTAGGTATTTTTTGTTGTTCTATGATAGGGAGAATATAATAATGCAGTTTCGACTCAAAACGAGAAAACCCGCAGGTAATGTCAAGTATAATGACGCTGTCACGCTTCGTTATACAAATTTGAAATACAATGCAATGTTAAAACTTAAAAGAGAGATAGATAAAATCTAGAGCTAAGCGCACACTTGACTCAAGATTGTTAATGAGATAACGCCCATGTCGTAACAGAGTGATGTGTACGTTGCCTTATGGTCGGGGAATGTAGGGTCAGCATAGGAATAAAAAATGTTTTTTTTTTCATTTGGTTTGCCTGTGAATTACTATTTATTTTTTTGTTAATTAATTTATTTAAAAAGGATTATGTTTCATTAAAAAAAAACATTGACCAATTTCAATTTGTGTCTAAAGTAAGACATAATTGCAACAAGAATTATATATAAAAACAAGTGGTATTTCATTTAAAGTAATACTAAAATAGAATAATAAGCTGGTATATTGCGTTCGCTAACACGAATCGAAGAAATATCAACAATGTATGCAACACCGGTCATTACAGTAACTTGACTACACGTATGTAATTAGAGCTTGCGATGTATAATAATAGTTGGCACAATGGATAAAAGTTTTACCGTCTCAGAATAGATATTTGAAATTAAACATTTATACTTTTCAATCAATAAAAAAGGCTGTTTGCCTGTTAAAGGCAAAGGCTTTCTGAATGAAGTGTTTTCAAATATATATTTATAACTATCTCAGTACCGTGATTATTTCCCGCGTTATCGAGGAATTTTATATATCCCCGGGATAAAAAGTTCCAATAAGTTATTACAGGAAACGATGAATGATTTATTGATGTGCCTAATTTTAACCAAATCCGTTCAACCGTAATGGATTTCGTATTTATAATATTTGTAAAAAGCCTTGATATTAGAAGTAAAGGAAATACCATATTTATTTTTAAATAATTTAAGATTATCTTAATAAAACATTAACAGGTGGCGTAAATTACGCGCAAAAATAGATACGACAATAAAAAAAACAACATAAAAAGCTATTATGAAATCGAAAATAACGAATACTAGTTTTACTTAGAAAGAATTAAGTCCAACTTTTTCTGCGGTCGGTACTGCAGGTCAGCGCTTGTCTGAGCGCTTATCTTTTTTCTCTTTTACCCATTAGTTTCTTAATTAATATCCCATGGCACTGCGACCCGTGAATGCAGGGCAAATCAATCATGATCATACGTTATAAAATATTTTAATTTTCCTTAGGAACTGTAGGCTGTAGGAATACTGTGAGATCTTTTTATTAATCTTATAGTTATTTTAATTAAGTTTAACAAAGACATATATTGTGTACAAGGAAGATCTTTTTAATTCAACGCTTTTTATGTTACTATTACCTTTTTAATATTTATTAACAGCAAAAATACAAACTAGAAAATTTCTAAGCTACCGCCGCTGCCGCTGGGCGAGGTTCCCAACAGGCTGGCAGCGTATCCTCATTTTATGTTTTATTGTTATCTAAAAATAAATCGAAAGTAAAATATAAACTTAAATATAGCAAGTAAATAACAATACCATATTATCCACCATAATAAAAATAACCTATAAATTATGTTTAGTGTTACAGTTATATTTTTTAATATTTTAACAATATATGATCAAAAACTTAACTATGGCTCATCAACTTCGAGAATATTTTGTTCTTATGCGTATTAAACCATTATTATTTTTCTGATTCACCATTTAACGATTAAAAAAAAAATTACTAACACATTCATAAAGGGTTGTAAGTGATTGGATTTTTTAATTCGCCATATATTTTCAGTTTTATTTAACTGCACATTTTATTACTGAATCGAATTAACTGACCGCGCAATTGAACTCGCTCCGAGTTGTAGTGAAAAACCACATTTATTTAATCGAGAATATGATTCCATTGTAAAAAACATTAGGTATAGTAACATAACAAAGTTAAATAAGACTTACAAGAACTTAGCTGATGTAGGTTAGTAAATTTTACTACTGAGTACCTACATGGTGTTTCTTTTGCCTTTTTGAAGGCCTAAGTATTTCATTTATCATGTGTTTGACAAATATCTGACCCCAAACAAAGCAGAGCTTGTACTATGGAAGCCAGATAACTGATATACTACATATACTACTTTTCTTTTGTAAATACATACATATATAGATAATTACACCCAGACTCAAGACAAACAGACATGTTCGTACACACAATTAATGTCTGTCCTGAGTGTAATGGGTATCGAACCCACGACCTATAGCGTAATAGATAGGATATTATTATCTTACCAACCACACCAACCAGCTCGTCAAAGGTATATGATGAAATGGTCAAAAGTGACACAAAACCTAGAATTAAATTAACTCTCAATTACAGGTTTCCGGACACATTGACAACAGAATTTAACTTGAGTGTGGTAGCTAACCAAGCTGGTTAGAAAATTCCTTTTTTTTACTACTCATATAGGCCTGGGCTTGACCACAATCTCACCATGGTAAGTAGTGATGTAGCCAAAGTTAAGCTAGAAGTAACTGGATCTCAAGTGCAGCTGGCGAAACATACCGGTTATAATAAATTGATAAATACTTAACTTATAACTTTAAAAACTTAACGCAAAGTATTTTAATCTAGATATGAATCATGAATCACTCAGAAAAAGTGAAACCGCGAAACTGTCAAGTGGAATCATTCATCAAAGTGACGACGGACAGACAGATTAAGCAGCTATGCATATTAATTATCATTGAATCATACTTTAATGTATGAATATGGGTGAATTCGTAGAATGAATCATTGAAACGTTTTAGCTTTGATCCTGGTTTTGACAGCAGTTTTGGTATCAACTTTTTGTACATTGAGTGTGATGGAAAATACTCGCTTTTAAATTAATGAAGAGACTGACCAATGGTCAAGGTTATAATAAACGAGCTTCCGTCCCGCGGTTTTACCCGCGTTCCTAAGGGATCTTATGTTTTCTCAAGATAAAAAGTATACTATATGTTATTTCAATGTATGATCTATCTATGTGCCATGTTTCATCCAAATCCATTGAGCCGTTTATGCGTGAATGAGTCACAAACATCCATACATCCCAACATTCACATTAATAATATTATTAGGATTAGGATAGTAGGATTTGTTTTTTTTTTTATTTTGAGCCACTCATAGACAGATGCGTCTTCGATTTGGCAGGATTACGCGTTACCCTATGACCGACTAAGTTTGTATCACGCCCGTACTGCCTGACGAGCTAGCTGACTGCCATCAGGGTAGATACCGCATGATTTCTGCGAGAGGCACTTGCTAAATGCATGTAAATAATATTCCTTCCACCTTGAGCTGACTTATAAGAAGCCTGCACTTATATTACGACATACTTTGAAAGTGAAAGTGTAAGTCGATTTTGTTATAAAAGCTATGAAATTTAAAGCCTTTATCAAACAGAAACCTAAAAGCAATCTTAAAATTGATTATGATTGACATTATAAATAATTATATTCTATAGTATATATTACAACGGAATTAAAAAAATACAAAATATAAAAAAGTTAATATTGTTATTTTTACTATAATTATATAGGCTGTAAGCACACAAAGCCTAGAAGAAACTGGCTCTCAAGCTAAATAATGAAACACACCGGTTTTAAGGCAATGATAGCTCAGTGGTAGTGACGTCGGACGCCGCGGCGAAGGTCGAGGGTTCGAATCCTACAGTGAGCTTGTGCTTTCGGTGAAGGAAAACATCGTGAGGAAACCATAGCACGGTGGTAGGGTACTTTGTAGTACCCGCCTGGCTGGCTACCACCCTCAAGTTGAAAATCTGTCGCCCAACACCAATTGGTGTGTTCCAGCAGCTGTATTTGAGAGCCAGATCCTTCTAGGCTTTGTGTGCTTACCACCTTCGGCCACATCATCACCTACCATAGTGAGATTGTGGTAAAACACAGGCCTTTATAAAGTAAAAAAAAAAAAGTGTTTTGTAACAGAGTTAATAAGTTCTGTCACCTTTTAAAGTAGGCTTTATTTTGGATCATCCAAAATATAAATATTATTTAGAACAAATATCCACTAAAACTTGGTCATTTGCAAAATTTTCGCATTAACTACACTCATTACCATGAAAAATATATCATTAATGAATCATTAGCGTGCCCTAATAAATTTGAACGATACCATCAGGTTATTCATTACCTAATCATGCCAATCATTCGAGATGAGGGGTGATTTGATTGATGACTCATCGACCATGAACTTGTGGATGGGAACGAAATCAGACGAAAGGTTTCGAGTCAATCACTTTTTGAGGCTTGATTTAATATAAAGAATATAGAATAGAATTATTCTAGAATTTTGGATTAGGTATTTTATTTTTGTATAGACTTGTATGACAAAGTGCTATGTCAGAGGGCTGACAAGCAGACAGTCTACCTGATGGTAGGAGGATGATAAGATGAGAATGATAGAATTGATTCGCTAGTATTTCGGAATGCGCATGGTGAGCTACATTACACCCATTGTTTAACTTCGTTGGAAATTGAACCACATCATCAAATCAAATCCTGTGGTGCAGCAGTCAGGGTATCTAACAGTAGTATTAAATAAATCCAAACGATTCCCACACTCAAATCATCTGCTATAGCATCTCAACTTACAAATTACATTACCATCGCATAACCGTTGCATAATAATTTACGAAATTAAAACTGCACATCATAAATTAAGAACCGGCCAAGTGCGAGTCGGACTCGCGCACGAAGGGTACCGTACCATTATCTATAAATTCCGTACCATTATATAGCGGCAACAGAAATACATAATTTTTTGTGAAAATTTCAACTGTCTAGCTATCGCGGTTCTTGAGATACAGCCTGGTGACAGACAGACGGACGGACGGACAGCGATGTCTCAATAATATGGTCCCGTTTTTACCATTTGGGTACGGAACTCTAAAAAGTAACTGCATAAACTTCCTTTAAAGTCTTTTTAATGACAAGTTCTCATACTTTTTGAATTTGATTGTCCCGAAATCTTGTTGGTATCAAGTGAAATCACTCATCAAGTGAAATTAGGGGTAATCGTAAGTATACGCTTTAAACATTGTCCAATGTCCAAATTACAGTGTAGTCGACGATCTCAATTTTACAGTAGTCAAGTTGAGTTTCAATAAATTATATGGGACCGAATTATAAATGGAACCTACCATGGAATCGACTTTGATAATAAAAAAAAAATGCTTAAATAGCTAAATATATTCGTTATTTGATAGTCTCATATTTTCACAAATTAATGAACACTACGAAAAATGCGTTAAAAACTTTTTAGCGACTTAACTGTATTAAGTTGCGTATTCCCGAGAAAAAAGTAGCTCATGTCCTTCTCCATAACATATAGGCTATCGGCGTACAAATTTCATCGCGATCGGTGCAGCGGTTTAGGCGTGTAACAAACAAACATACATTCGCACTTATAATATTAGTTAGGTTTTTTTTAGCGACCACTAAGGAAAAAATGCGTAAGGGAGTAAAGTTACAGGCAATGCGCAAATGTGATTCATTTCGGGACACCTTTTATAGTAAACTAGCTTCCGCCCCGCGGTTTCACCCGCGGTCCCGAGTGTTCCGATCGCCACCAAACCTTACAGGATTACCCGCGGGGCTAATATGAAGATTGTCTGAAAATTTCAACGCGATCGGTTCAGCGATTTCGGAGTCTATAAGAAACATACATACATACTTTCTCTTTTATAAATATAGATTGAATTGATGAATTATTACAAAATTATACTTTGCTCGATTTAGGAATGGGGGGCACCAGGCCTTAAAACTTAAATTCAAGCACCAAAATTATAACTAACAAAAATATTGAGTTTTTTCTAAATCTCAAAAACCATATCGAAAGTGATTTCAAATCGAGAACCAGCCGTATTGAATCAATTGCACGATAATTCCTAACATTACAGCGCCATTCCGTCAATGGTTGCCGACAGATGATGTCTGCCCGTTACGGTGACCACCTTTCGATGTGTTCAACGTATTATTTCACGATTAATTGATTTCACTTTGATTTTATTTAAAGGCAGTAAAATAAGGTCAGTTATTTTTTTTTCATTATGATAAATATTGTAATGAAAAAAAAAAAAACAAAATATATAAAAAATTTTACCTTGCTGAGTTTCTTGGCTGTTCTTCTCAGTTGAGGGCGACTTCCGAACCGGTGGTAACATCAGGAGTTTTGACGTTCATAAGTGTCCTTCTAGGGCCTGAGCTGAATAAATTTAAAATGGCTTTGACTTTGGCTTTGACTATGACCTATTTTGAGCCATGGACGAAGGTGAAGCCTAAGATCGAATATTAAGTAATATTAGGTAATTTGTAGTTTCTATTAAAAATATATATCTTACATTTTGGCGGTAGGGTGTTATTATTGACGATTTTAATTTAAAACTAGCGTCCTGCTCCGGCTTCGCACGGGTAGAAGATAAATTATATACTAAAACCTTCCTCTTGAATCACTCCATCTATTAAAAAAACCGTATCAAAATCCGTTGCGTAGTTTTAAAGATGTAAACATTCATAGGGACAGACAGCGGGAGCGACTTTGTTTTATACTATGTAGTTAACTTTATTAAGAACAGTCTCCTTTTAGTCTTCGAGTGCGTATCAACCTTGGCCACATCATCACTTACCACAGGGAGATAATGGATAATTATTTTCATTTACTAGTTATCAGCCACACGGTTTCACCCATGATCCCCTAAGGGATTAAATTATCTTGTATTCATGATGTAATTAATGAGTCTGAATTCGTTATTTTATTACACATAGATTATAGAATAAAGAATTGTTATTTCTAAAAACCCACAAAAGCTTCGAGCAAAGCTGTTGGTAAGTAATTAAGAAACTGCCTACCACAAAAAATAAACAATATAGATAGCGAAAATTTATATCCCGCTGATGTTTTTTCATTCGTCAATGGTGTAGCTCATGCATTAATGTATGGAGCGGACAAATTGGCAAGTTGCCTCTTTAAACCGAGTATTTACCGGTTGCCGTGACGCGCATATATTACAGGGATTTTAAAATAAATATTATCGGTTTTTATTGTTGCATGCTTATTTTACAGTGTAAAGCTATTTTTTGGATTAAATGCTTTTATTACTTTCTCGGTTATTGTTTGTTAGTAATTAATGTGTCCAATGACATCGCTGTTTTATTGTTGCATGTTTACTACAAAGTGTAGAGACTTTTTTTTGCTTTTATTATTTTCTCGGTTATTGTCCGATGTAAGTTTATGATAATGAAGTTATGTGTTATTGGTTGCACAGTTTAATGAGGCAAGGACTTTCGGACCCCGCACAGAATGCTATTAAGTCTTATGTATTGTTGATGCATTTTGACTTTGATTCTGATTCGTAGGTCAATTAATATTTTTTGGATTAAAATTGTAATAATCGCATTATGTCCACACATAATTATTACTATGATCTCTTTCAATGTGTCTGAAAAGCTTAACTTTACAGGCGTAAACGTAGATAATGCATAGTTTACCTGTCACTTAATTTTATTTATATGATTCGGTACGCATAACCAAGAGCAAGACATCCTCAGTTCTAGATAAAATAAAATATGGAAGTAAATGTTCTTAATTCCTTATCTTAGAAATAAATAACAAATGTCTACTTTGAATTATAAAGTCAGACCAAAGAGTAGGTAGAAGAAAGAAAAATATGTTATTGACTGGTAAAACCGCGGCCTGAAGCTATTGTGGTCATAAACGAGTTGAAAGAAAATTGTAATTCAAATTTCGAAAGAACAAGTCGCCATTTATAGTTTATACGCCCACGGCCGAGTCCCAAGACACAAGTATATATAAAGTACATTCTACCAGGAAAATGTGCAGAAATATAAAAACAAAATATAACCCATATGGTATTCAATACGTCAACACAACACCTGCAGCGGACGGCGACGGCATATCCCGAGTAATAGTCAGTTGACATTGATAGATAGTGCACTATTTGAATAATGCGAACCACCCTGCGCTATAATAGTCATATAGTGGTACTGCTGAATTTATGATTCTAATATTTAGTTCATATGTACCTAACCTACACCACAAATTATTATCAAACTTTTATTCGTTTAAAATTTTATTCGAGATATTAAAATAAAACTTGTGTCTTTACAATAAGTATACTTTTTGTAGCAATATTTTTAGACTATTTGATAAAGGGTATAAAATACAAAATGAATGAGTGCCCTAAATTAAACTGTAACGCCACACATTTATTTTTTGTTTAACTTTGTATTTGGAGACAGATTTTCAAGTTACCCACCTCAAGTTACAAAGTACCCTACCACCGTGCTATCTGGTTATTATGGTTTCCTCACAATCTTCATTTTCCTTCACCTAAATATATTATAGGTATTACTTTAGATAGAAAACTTGAATGGTGCATCCAAATATTGTCAGAACGGCTGCTTAAATGCACTAAAAAAAATACAAGTTACAGATAGATACAGATATAGTCGTACATATAGTGTTTATTATATTTTAGCTATTTTAGTGAAATGTTCTATGGTGATTTGATACTTGTAGAATACATTTATACCTAATTTATTACCACAAAATTACGTAGCGTATCTCATACATAGTTCCCAGATTCATTTAGTTTTAAATACTTATCCATTATTAACAAGAGAGTTTTATATACGCTATGGACAACTTGGAAAAAGTATATTTTGCTTTCTAATGCTCATGGAATACCAAATCCACCACAAGTCGTTTACTAAAAACTTGACAAATTCCTCATGTAATCCCGTAAGGGATTAATTAAAAATAATTTAGCGTTAAAGTGTACTGTCTCGTGTTGAAACTCATAATTGCATAGAAAATATACCAGCCGAGCTTTCATTATGTCTGCCGGCACTTGCTTCAGCGAGTGCGGGTGCAATGCGACGAATTTTGAGGTTGTGCCTAGTTCAAGGCTATTTAAGTTAGTTTTGTTTTGTAATTGTTGAGTTTATGGCCAGTTCTTTTTAGCAGCCTTCTGAGTTAGATGAACAAAAATCTTTGTTTTTTTTACTAAAACATCGTTTTTTATTCCATATTATAATCAAACATCCGTAAAGCAAAAAAATATTTCTTTGATGCGTTGCCGCGTTGTGTAAGCAATCTCTCGATTATATCTTTTGTAAGAAAGCCCTTGCATAGTAAATTCAGTTTATAATATTATTATGTGTTTGCATAAGCGGCCATTTTATATGACAAGTTACATGACTACATATTTCTTCACCTCAACCAAGACAGAAGAACAAAAGAATTAAGAAATAGAATGTTAGTTAGTAGTAATGTTAGTTTCACTCCATTTTTGTTTACTTAATGTACTTATTAATCAGATGTATTGAAAAATTGTCATAATCTCTCTCACAGCGTATGATTGGAAAATGTTTTGATATTTTGTGATAAATTTGTGTGAAGAATGGTAAAGCCTAAACAAATAAAGTATAGCGAAAACTTAGCGTTATCTATTTATTATAAAATTGAAAAAACATGTCAGCATTTTTTAATTCAGAACAAACATTGAGTCTACATTCGTCGTAGCAATACTGCACGATGTTCGCGTGCTTTACTCGCGTGACGGCCTACCAACGCCGCTTTTATGCGTTTTCATATTGTAAGCACGGGGTACTTCTTAACCTATATACAGGAGTGAGTGGTTGTAAGCATTTAGTTGTTAAACTGGGCTTTTATAGTAATGCATCGCTGACTGTATTGCCACTTCTACTTATATGTAGGGGCGTGATGGGTGACGTTTGACGTAACTCACAAGGTTTGACGTTTCCTGTCAAAGATTTCGAGATTAAAAAATAATACTTTAATTTAAAACTAACAAAATAACATATTAACAAAATTTTCAATTAAGTATACAAAGTTTTTTTTATCTATTTCACCATTTGCTCTGACGGGTGCGTCAACCCATTTGATTGGACACACACCCAGCTTCCAATTGAAACTGTTCTACATTCAAATTCTTTTCAAATTCAAATTTCGAATTCGCAACGGACAACAGACAACGACAACACTGGGCCGTTTGAATAGTGACGTGAATCGAGCTCGTTGAATCGATTATTCGAATGAGCTGTCTATCTGATTGTACCCGATCTAGTGAACGAGACCGTCTCATTCGGAGCATATGTTGAAAGGGGGTGAAAGATGTGTTGTTTTGTGTTGCGAATGGGAATGGTTCATGAATGTATTAGTTCTTTCTCTTTCTTTATATGTATTGAAGTACATTTAATGTGTCGGTGATTTAATCTTAAAAATCTGAAAGGAGTTCTACATTTAAAATGTTGGAAAGACTGATCGGATATGTATCTACCGATTCAATTTGTAATGTATTGATAAAATTCTAATGTATATCAATTTGAAACTAGTTAAATTCTTTTATATGAAAAATTTACATAAAATATTATTATTTATTGATTATTTAATCTTATTTTTATTATTTAACTAACTTTCTCCTACTTATCTATTCAAAAGATTAAAAGGGATATTTCACCAATATACTTGAGTTCCTATCTCATACAACATTTTTTTAAAAATAAATATTTAGTTTCTATCTATAAGTAGGTACTTCAAATGTCAATAGCCCATTGAACTGTCTCCAATAAATCGAATAAAGATAATCTTATCGATTATAATCGAACTAAATTTACCATATCAACAACCCTATTTCATGTTTATGATTATAAAAAGACAAATTTACATATGATTCAGATCTAAACGCAGACATGTATTTGAAGCAAATGTGTAATATCTCATCAAACGGCCGAGCAGTTTGAGATCCCATTAGGATAATGCTTGGCCGTGGTTGACTAATGGTCATGTGTTCAGAGCTCTTTCATTCACTTGCTCACTCATTCGCATTCCATTCACTCTTTCATTCGGTCGGCTATTTACGGCTTTGTACGTCCAAGCGGGTAATTAAAATAGTTTTTAGTTTGTACCGATTTCTACTAACTGACATTGCTTTATATAATACTAGCTGTTCCCTGCGATTTCACCCGCGTTCCTGGTGTAATTTTTTTTCATACAAACCTTCTCCTGACAATAACGAACATATAAAAGAAAGATTTATCCAATTCGGTGCAGTCATTCGGAAGTAATGCGCGTACAAATATTTCGGCGATCCATTTTTATTTATATAGATAGATAGATTATGATATTAATCGTGACCTAATTATTAGATACTGTAAGTTTTCAATAAATTAAAAACATCGTTACATGAGGTTACTCAGCAAAATTGTGATGAATTGAAGAAGATAATTGCTCCATCGGTGACATGACTGACTGCATCGCGATGAAGAACACGTTTTAGGTTTAATTATACAGCAACCAATTATAAACCGTTGCTATAGGCGTCAGGTGTGCCAACTTAATAATTATATTACTGTCTAATAACACCAGCATAATACCAACCTTCCAGTAAGAACTTGTCAAAACATTATTTTATATTTAATGGTGTTCTTTATCATTATCAAATCATCAACGTCCCATGAGGTGGAACTATGACCTGGTCAAAGGCGCCGAGAGCCTATTTTTTATGTCATACTCATAAGGCCGACAAGCGGGCAGGTGGTCCACCTGGCGGTAAGGAGCTACCATTGCCTATTACATTAGCAATACCAGAGAGATATTCAATAAGTTGCCGATTATTAGTATAGAAGATAAAGTACAACGGCTGGAACACATCCTTTGACTGCAAGTAACCCAAGGCTCTTAGTGGAAACCAATGGAGAACCGTACAATGGTGGACAGTCTTGTACTAAATATGACAAATAATAACGTATTTCATTAATACGGTATTTCTATTAAATCAAATGCTGGAGCTTAAGTAAGAAAGATATCAAAGACACCACAAAGTTTCAACAAACAAATGACATAACAGCTTTATATTGCAAACTCAATCATATATCAGTTTAAGCTCGCAATAAATTTCCAATAGATGCAAGTCAACGGTCCGCTCCTCACTAACGCGATAGTTCTAAATAAACAATTCTGTATTTAGCGCGCCAACTCCCGCATTAGCGTCAACCATCAAATTAAATCCATAAACTGCCGCAGTGAGCCCACAATACGATTTTACAAACTATCGATAGAAACCACAATCGATTTAACACTCTACGTTCAATGATATAGAATCGATTCTCGCACACAATTCAATATTCGTATCGTTCGTAAATTTGAAGAGCCACTCGCCTTTTCAAAACCGAATCGGAATGCCCCGGAGTGCCGTACAAATTTAGAAATAGCTGAAATATGCTTGATCTAACTCCGTTCATAAATCCTTATTCCAATTTCAATAGAGTTTAAATTCTAGTGTATTTTCTGGAGAGATAAACCGATAGGCCCTCATCTTATACTCTTTTTTTTATTGTTTTGAAGGATTTTTCCCGCTTCGTTCGCTTTAGTGCTTTACGATTTGAACTAATATTTGGGTTTTACTTTTCTGATACTTTTTATAGCTTTGTTTAACGTTGGAGTAAAATGAACGGTATTATTTGAAGTGTTTTGAAAGCAATTTCAATAGAAATCATACCTTCGTACCACTCTGTGTATCATACTTTTAAGTCTTTGACAACAGCATCCAGGCTAACTAACCTTTCAGACCTTCAAAATAATGAGCGGCAGTCAACTTCCATTAGACTACGTAGACGATGAATGGAAAATCACGTTGAAATAAAAACACGATATTTAGTGGTAATGTCAGACACCACACCAAAGGCTTTTGAATCAAAACTTACATTAAACTTATTGTTTTAGAAAACTATACCACAGTTTATGGGTAATAAAGTATTCACCTCACCTGGTTAATATTATCTTCATCTTTAAAATCTATCACAGAATTTGGTGTTTTCTGCAAATCGAATGGCTTCCGAGTTAGGAAACTTTGTTGTAACCACCTGGTTAAGTAAATCTGTCTTCAAGCACCTGTTGATGTGTTTTAGCAAACTGAACATTAGAGCCAGTTCCCTTCTAGAGTTTGCGTTTTTGCCACCTTCTGTCACATCATCACTAATATAAAAAAGTGATATTACTATAAGAATAAGTTCACTTACGATCCATAAATCTGGAGAGTACATACCTGAAACAAGAAAACTTTATTAAATCAACTTCAGAAAGCTTATCTTATAACCGACACTTCACATAATATGTAACGGTTTCTCGTGAATGACACCTAGTTTCATAACTTTGCCGAACTAAGTGTCCCGAGTAATGTTCTTAATTTAGAGTAAAGTCTTAGGTAACCTGCCTTTTGTAACTGTATTTGTGGTACAAGATATAAGGAAGTTGCGACAGTTTCGATGATAGCTCAGTGGTAGTGACGTCGTACGCCGCGGCGAAGGTCGTGGGTTCAAATTCTACAATGAGCTTGAGCTTTCGGTGAAGGAAAACATCGTGAGGAAACCATAGCACGGTGGTAGGGTACTTTGCAGTACCCGCCTGGCTGGCTACCATCCTCAAGTTGAAAATCTGTCGCCAAACACCTATTGGTGTGTTCCGGCAGCTGCACTTGAGAGCCAGATCCTTCTAGGCTTTGTGTGCTTACCACCTTCGGCCACATCATCACCTACCATAGTGAGACTGTGGCCAAACACAAGCCTATACAAAGTAAAAAAAAAAACATTTTTTACTTCATAAATTATGGTTCATTCTGTTTGAATTTTATCCATCAAAGTCATCATCTCAACCGTAGGACGTCCTCTGCTGGTGGCCTACCCTAGGGATCTCCATTGGAACCGGTCTTAGGAGGCCAGCATCCATAATAATCAAATTCAACTTTTTCCAATGTAATAAACTAGGCCTCGACACTGGACAGCAGAATATTAACCTTCAAATGGTCCAATACACCTCTAAAATAATTATAATCATAGTTTAGACTTCGAGAAACGTACAGCTCCAGAATAATTCCATGAAACCGAAAGATATATGTAATAAATGTTGATAGTTAACTGTTTACATTGCCGGTCAAGAACTTTTGCTTCACTAGTTTGTCTCACTCAAACAGTATTTGGTCTGCGGAAGCACCCAAAGTGGTCCGCGAAGCCATCCGATAAATATTAAATGCGTGTTTTATTTTTAGATAGAACAACCTTTTATTCATTTACATTTATTGTTCATGGCAAGACAGAAATCTTATTAAATGATTCCTCATCACCAAAAGTCCACCACTGGTCTAAAACTACCAAAGAAAATCGCTAACCGATGCTCTCTTGGCGGTCAGAACACGCATTACTTGGCCGCCTGGTGCCGCAGTGGCGACAGCCAACTGTGAGAGTAATTGCCCGTCGCACTCCCATGGGCTGTGAATAGTTCACAGCCCAGTGACAAAACTATATGCTTCTCGTTTTTTGCCCAACTCATTCCTAATTTCTAGCTCAAGTGGCTCTTCACTAGGACGAGTTCCTTGATTTTTTCTGGGTGTAGCTAATCACTTATCACTTGACTCCTTTGAACCCGTTCAAATCTTTCCTAGTCCCCCGAGGACATGTTGTGAATAAAGTTGAAAATTTGGAGTTTATGAGTACTAAACAGCTAAAGTTTAGTGTCTGACTTCGCACTATAAAAGTGTACCAATATTTTTTCTTCAACATTTTTTTTTTCTTGTCACAAATTCTGTTATTTTTTTAAAAGAAGAAGTAGTGATCACTATTAACTATTACAAAGACTGTCTGCTCCTTTAACGAATACAGAAGACAAAAATTGATAAACACAATATATTATTTTCAAAACCCACGCAAACGTAAATTTGTTTATTATAATAACATTACCATTCTTTCTACATACAGAAATTATGAGTGTCATAAGTTCCACGTTACGCCGCACATACGTTTTATTACACAAGAAAATGTCTTTATTAAGTCCATAGCATTTGTCTTATATGATATCTTATCGTTTGCCCTCGCTTCCTTGGTATACGACATAATCTTCCCTCTGTACCGCTTTATTAACTTTTACGATTGTACTTCATAACTACAGCGTTCGTTGCTGTCTCTTCGTTGTTTTCTTCGAAACTGCTCCTTACAAACCCAGTAATAGAAGCATTGTAAGCATTTCTATTCCGTTACGCCATATTCAGTGGTAGTTTAACTTTATTAATGTTAGTCACAGTGTCTTAACACTTTTTCATAAGATACGATTCTAATGTTGATTTTTCTTCTAATATGATTATTTACTTTCTTAATAACATAAACGTCTCCTACGCTTTCTTTACGACTTGCTATACGATTTGAAATGAAACTCGGTATTTGCTTAGTATTAAGTTTTTATTTGGTGACTGGCAACCAAACCACTCCGGTTCCATTCCACCAAATTGTGCTATTTAATTTATTGCCACTATTCACTAGTGATGGAATTTCATTAGCACCTGGTTTCAAGCACAGTACATCTCATGCAAGTATTCTAGTTAACAGCCATGTTCTAATTTCTCGACTCACAATTTTCGAGACAAAAGCAATGTCCCTGGTAAATTAGGTCAAGTCACCTGTCCCGAATTAATCCTGCGGTTTCAGGGAATCTTGTAGCTTATACTTGATTAAACCAAATCACGTAGACACTGCACATGACATTTTTTGTTTTCTCTCCTAATCAGAAGACATTAAATCCTAGCCACTGTTAGTGAGTTCTCCGAATAAATGGAATACAACTGAAATGCCATTGGATTTTTTCCTGAAATTCAAACGAGATGCAAAAATGTTGGTGAAAAAAAGGATACAGCTTTTTCGGCATTTTTGTAGCTTTTTGGTTCACAAAGGTAATTTTTGTACAAAAATTTTGGATGAGAGTAAAATTGATAAAATAGTTTACAAAAATAAATTGTCGGATTTATGAGAGTCGGAAGAAATTTTCTCGTCAAAACAGGTTATGATCAAGTACTAAAACAATAGCATTAGTTCTTCTCAGACTAAGATGGATCAGGCAGTTTATGAGGCGAAGGGTCGCGCATGCGTTGTAAATTATAATCTGACGCCCCATGAACTGACTATCTGACGAAGTACAAATGAGCCGAGAGAACCTTCAGTTGCGAAAAGACTTTAATCTATTTGGATGTGTACTTATTGTAACAAATTTCATTTTACTAATATATGATTATGCTAAGTCGTTAGTATATGCCAATTATGATTAAAAATATGCTATAAATTTTCGTATTTATGGATAAATGTGGTCATGATGAAGATTCACCTATTATAAATTCTATATAATATTAGTACTTTGTTACAAAAATATTCTCTATTGATATTAATTCACCATCGTTAGGAACATAAGCACCTCTCCTAACAATATAGAATATTATTAATTTACGATTACCCTCTCCAAAATTCAATTGGTTCATAACTCCACGCACGAAGACTGTAGAAACAAAGCACAAACTGTGTACGTAGTTCGAACGCATAAATCTATGTACCTAACGTAACCTAGGCCAGGCTGTTCGCCGCCCGAGGCACCCGAGGCACGAGAGTCCAACTTGTGCACAGAGAACGGTTCAAGCAGACAAGATGTTATGTTGAGATGAAAGTTATGTTATATAATGATTGAAGAATTAATCATTTGTTCTTGGGTATTTAGAGAATTTAGAATAGACACCTGTCAATTAATATAAATGAAGTAAATAGTATTTTGTTTGACTACAATCTCATTATAGTAAGTGATGATGAGGCCGAACGTGGTAAGCACACAAAGCCTAGAAGGATCTGGCTCTCGAGTACAGTTGCCGGAACACATTGGTTGGTATTTGGAGACAGATTTTCTGCTTGAAAGTGGTACCAGTGGTGCAACCAGTGCTATGGTTTCCTCACAAAGTTCGAACCCACCTTTGCCGCGGGATCCGACGTCACTACCACTGAGCTATCGTCGCCTTAAAACTCTCTTAATAGATCGATGTTATATAATTAAAAAAACCATATTCATTGAAAATAAGATATATCCTACGTTACAATTTATATAAACCCACTCAAAGAGATAACTGACCCCTTATCCTTATTTAACTTTTTTATTATCAATAAAAGGAAAAAAAACTCACCAAAAGTGAGTGCACTAAAGATTTTATACCCGACACGGCCAGCCGCATCTCGGCCCCAAGGGCCCATGGGACCAATTCCGTACCATTTAAAAATTTATCAAACTGCACTGCAAAGGTAATATCAAAACCTTGTGTACACGTACGGATTCGGCTAAAAGCTGTAAAATACTGAATGTTTTGTAAGTGGGGGGGGTGAGACAGAAGATTTACAACTGTTCAAGTGGTACTCCTAATAGACATATATAACATTGCGGTACGATTTATAGACTATATTTCTTTTGTTTTCGACGATTTATCGCGCGCAGGTATTCAGTGGATTTGGACCTTTTTTAGTGCTTTCAAGGTGCGATTACGGCTCTTTATGGGGTAGTTTGTAATCAGTTACTATGATTTCGAACATATAAGTAAATATAAATTAGATACCTATTTTTACAGATTAGTTGATACTTAGTAGTTTGCCAGCAAACTTTATCCTACAAGCCCTGACTCCAGTGGACAGTTAAATTACCTCAAGGCAATAACAATTTAAAAAAAAAGTAATCTTACTATAATTTCATAAAATTATTTCCATATAAACATTTATAAAAACATTAAAAAATTGAACAGAAGCGCATACAAAAATATCAAAAAAAATACAACCACCTAAAAAACGGTGTAGTTCTTTTTAAATTAAAAAGTGATTTAGATAAACTTTACAACGAAATGTTAGAATCATTTGTCTCAAGATTTGTCTCAGGCGACATCTGTGAGTAAGCGCTTTGAGATCCAAAACGTAAAATAGTATAACCACTGTTTTAATTTTCTAAGGTTTTATTCATAACAGATAAAATTTTATGACTTCCTCTAGGTAAAGATGCAATTATATATAAATAAAAAAATTATACATATTTTAATGCCCATTTGATATTCACCTCCACTAGGAGACATATAAAATGTCAAAATGACATTCGTACAAAGTGTATTGATTATTTACAAATGGGCACGAACCTCACATAATATGACCTCAAACATAAGACCTCAAAAGAATATAAAAAAACATTCAAATTAAAAAGAAAATCTAAAGAAACCTCACCTAAAATTTTAAAATTAATACTAACCCCACTTTCTCCAAGGCGACAGTCATATTTTAATCTGTTTCACAGGCCCGCATAAATATTTATTTAAGTTTTAATTCCGGCTGCTACGCCGCTTATTTGAACAAGCAAGGGTGAATCATGAGAACGTCTTTTCATGTTACTTTATAAGAAGTTATACTTTTTGTGACAATTGTACCAACGCTTTTTCAAAGTCTATTGTGTTTAGTAAAAAATCTTTACTCTTCTACTGGCACTATCTTATTATATACAATAACTTGAAGTTAAGAATCTAAGCCCAAAAAATAGGTAACGTATATAAATGTAGGTAGTAGAATAAAAGTATATATAGGTTTAAACGTCTTTTGATATTATAATACATCCAATATTTGTGTATAAACTTAACTGACATCGGGAGGATCGCAGCGTCATTTTTACGATTTCATCTTTGCTGTAGCGCTCCAAAAAGATTTTAATGATGATGATTGCTTCGCCAATTCAAGTAAATTACAAAAAAAGGTTCACTTTATACAAATAAAAGATCCAATTGAAAAAACGCCTGTACTCAGCCCCTACTCAGGCCGAATATATAAATTAACCCATAAAATCGGAACTATAAAAGCGGCTCTAAGCCGATACAGTAATACGATATCGGTCTATCTACTACGCACGTACATAGACTCGTTTACTAAAGATTTACGCAACAGATAGATCTCGATAGAACCCTTTTCAGTCGTTTTATATCCCTAATTCTCTAGTTCTAACTCCAAAAAGTAACAACTCCTTAAGAAACTCAATCGAACAAGTCTTTCTCGAATCTAACATTGAATTCTAATACGACAACCTTATTTTTCATTTCAAAAAGTTGCCATACATCTTTCATAACTAAGAAATAAAGTTGAAACTCAAATGGCATACCAGCAAATGCATTGGAATAGTATCCAGGATGCGTTCCGGAGTTACATGTTGGTTCTCGCAATTTTTCTCCATCCTTTTCCAATTGGATGGTAGAATGTGATTCTTGAAACATTCACCGAAAGATCTCCAAAGTACTCATATTATGTGGATTAACTTACTGAATAGGTATCTTCCGAATACTAAATTCCTATACTCGTTGAACTCATATTAGGAAAATTTGGATGTCTTCAATTTTCTGATTTGTCTGAATGTTAAGTAGTTTGAAATTATTAATATTTTTTAATGTATTGGTGAGTAGGTAGATGGTTAATTTTTAAGTTACATCTATAATGTATAAAGTCTCTTCATCGATTGAATTTTGAAAAACCCTTCAGTGTATGCTTAAGTTAAATAACGGACTTGATAGCGTTGATATTCCTGTCAGTCAGTTTATCCTTTTAAAAATATACAGATTGTTGTGTCTACATCTAGAATGCCATACACTAGAATACCTATACAAATTGTTGTCGTAAACTGTTTATAGTTCACAATTTATCATCCAGTTTTGCGAATCTTTAATTGACTGAAACTAAATTATATGAATTGCAAACTGCACCTTGTAATAATTTCAGTTTTCCGGTCAACCGGTCACTTGCGTTTGGCCAATTTGCAACGTCAATTTAAATTGAATTTCGAACGTACGAACGATGAACTACTCGTTCAATTTCATTCAATTGGTGATTGTAATCATTTGCTTTTTTTGCATTGAGCGCTTGAGCGGCTGAAAATGCTTTTAAGTTCCTCAATTAATTGATTGTAGAGCTGGATCTATGGTTATGTAATTTACCGCGTTTTTATTGCTGATATTAGCAAACACTACATTTATGGGGCTTTTGTTTAAATGCAGTTTACACAAAAATACATGATAATATTTTATGAAATGTACTTCATATAATTTTCAAAACCTAAAAAGTCATCTCAACCATCTCCAAGCCCACCTATTCGTCTTTTCGCACCGCATCGATCTTAGCTCAGTAATGATTAGCGTCAGAAGGCCAGTGGCTCAGTCTAATTGGTGCAATCGTTCACTCGACTGCCGAGGGATGGGTACCATCCGTCATTGGCAGAAGCCATTTAGTCAAAAGGTGGTAATTGGTGGGATAATTGTCATGTTAGATTTGACAATTTGTGATGTTGGATATATTTTGGTGTAAGGTATTTCCTTTATGAGACAATGGTTACATTTTGTAAAAAAATAATGATAGTTTTTTTTGCTTATTTGGCATTTAGAAATCATTTGCTATTAAATGCTCTTCAAATTTAAACTACATGGTGGACCATCCTTTGAAATATGGGTCTTAGATATATTGTAGCTGAAAGTATTTTTTCAATTTTTAATAAGCTTGTATGTGATCACAATATTACCTTGATAAATAATGATGTGGTCGAAAGAAGTAAACACACTAAGCCAAGAAGTAAGCTTTCAAGTATAGAAAAGGTAAACACTAGCTTAGAAGCAAATTGCTGGAAAACACTGGCGGCGACAGAATTTTAAAATCCAAATACATCAAAATAAAATTTAAAGCCGAGAAAATAGAAGCGTATATTACAAATCTGTTGATTATTATATGATAGTCTAGATAAATCAAAAAGGCTTTTATTCCGAGAGACGTTTAATGAAATCGAGTATAGTATAGGAATAATAGATAATTTAAGTCCTTCGAATATATTGGTTCAAGGATATCGGGCCAATACCGAACTCCAATCTAATACAATGAATAGGAATAGCTTATTTTATCTATATCTAGGCAGACCCAAGAGGTTCTCGTACATATGAAGGTTGTTGACCTGTATCATTTAAGTATAATTAATTAATCCTTGTGTTACAGCATTGTATTATATTAGTAACGATTTATCAGCATTCAAATTTACAGTATACATCTTTTATGTGCTATCTCAAATGGCTTATTATTATAACCATTAGATCAGTCGGGAGATTTAGCACAGCTCAGCATTTCCTTAACATTGATTTAACTCATAATAATTACAGCCTATATCTGCCCACTGCTGAGTACAGGCCTCTATTCACGAATAAGGGTGAAAGGGGAATGGGCAAATACTCCACCACGCGTGCCCACTGCGGATTGTTGGAGGTAGGCTAGTGGTCAACCTACTGTTGGAGTTGTCTAGCCATCTAGGAGGTCTCCAACTAGCTTAACGACTATCACAATTAAGTGATAACCGGGACCAACGTCTTTACGTGCCTTCCGAAGTACACATCCAGGTACCAGCCAGACTGGACGTTGCAACTTAGCCTATCGGTTAAGAACGGCTAATTAAGCTACGCCACGAGCGCGTCATTCTCGATTTAACTCATGTATGAGATATACCTTATACCTTAGACGTGGGGTGTCTTCCTAAATTGCTAATTACGTTGCGTCTGATGCAGTGGAAAACATTTTTTTGTTAGGTTTGCCATGTTTTCTTCCTTTTTGCGTATTCAGAAACATTGTCAAAAGAGACCCTTACGGAAAGAATGACCTAATTAGTTCTCATGATGGATTTTCATTTGTTAGCCGATCAAATGTTTTAGAAATACTATTATTAACTCAACAAAAATTAATGACAGTAAAATAACAATGACAAGTATCAAAATACTACATAATATATAGATTTGACTAATAAAGATAACTAGTAATTTGAGATCCCATTAAGTTTCACATAGAAACATAGTAGTATTTATAGCAATCATGACGGACGCACCCCATGTGGTAAGGGTTTCGTGGGGTGCCGCATTATCGGACAAATTGATGGAAATACGACCTAAATCCATCTAATTTGTAAACATTACCTAATTATTACATTCTTAAGAGCTTTGTTCTAATTTTTGGGCCTAGTAATATTATTATGGTCGAATGACTTAAGGAGGGAGAAAGAAATGATTTGGAAGTTGAAGATGAATGATTGGTTATTGTTGTAGGTAGTAGAAGCATTTAATTAACGAGCAGATATCAATCCCTAGGTTGATTTTAGAATGATAAATTGTAGTCAAAATCAAATGAAAACTAAATTTGATAACAGAGATTCCATTTTAATTTTACTACAGATGACATAAAATATCGAGGACTGTAATGAAGAAACTTCAGCTTAGCGACTACTAAGTCATAACAAAACCTATTAATGATAGCTTACATATGAAAAATAGACATAATAAAATACTATTTCAAATAAAACAAATACCTATTCTCTTTTACCAATAAAATCTACCACGTTAAAAAACGATTAGTGAAAACAAACGTGAAAAAAAAACAAATACCCACGTTCAACCATAAAATACACAAGTTACCGTCGAAAAACATAGCAGCACTTCAATGGTAGCAAAAATGTAAATTGCTCCAAACAGTGGGTCACTTCGACCCGTACCGAAGCCGATTGAGAAATTAATTATGTGCCGAATGTGTTGCCATCTGCCGCATCAATATTCAATCCTATTGGGAGCGATAGGCCTGCGGTGACCGTCCAATATGTTAAGACCCCATTCGCATCGTTATAATACCTCAAATTTGTTTCACATTCATGAAGGGGCAGGCGGGTGGGTATACCAAGTGATCCTGGTCAGAAATTAGTACACCGATTTACTGGGCATTTTGGTATTATTACGTTGATACTTTATTATAATATTTTACGGTTATATTTGCTGGTATAGGTCTTGTGTAGTCCATAAATGTATGGCATTATTATCCGAGAATAGACTTTACAGGCAGTTAAACCTATTATTTAACAAGTCTTATATATTTGAAAGCTGTTATCTTATACAGTAATAATATTTTTATTTCATGTATATAGCATCTGTTTATACACGCCACGAATCAAATATGAATCTAGAAATATGAGATTTCTGTAATAAAATGTGTAATAAGCTACCTGACCATATAAAAGAAATACAGTGTTTCTCATTTTCTATCTGTTTCAACTCAAAATATTTTGTTCTTTCAAACAGCAACGAAGCAACGGTTCAACGTGATTTTTTGTATAGACTAATTTTTATCCTGGGAACGCGGGTGAAACCGTGTGTAAGAAGCTAGTGTTATATAAATTTTTCGATACGTAAAACCACTATTTTCAATATTTTCGAGGAAAACTTTCCATTCACACACAGTTTTATATTAATTCAATGAGCAAGAACAATGAGTAAGTGCAGATGACTAACTCAAGCGCGTGGTTATCGTATGTCTATCCGTCTGTGGTCAATTGTTTGACAATTAGATCCGTGTTTACTGATATGCTTGACTCATGATGTTAGTGGTAACATGGTAAGTGACTTGGAATTTGTTTAAGGAAAACGTTTGGTAGGTAAAAACTCTACTAATATGTAATATGGTAAAAGTTTGTCTGTTACCCAATCACACTATTATGCTGAAGTATTTTAGATGAATTTTGATGCAAATCATATCCAAGAAATACAGGATACTTTTATCCCGGGTTTACGTATGATCCCTCAGAAACGCAAGCGAAACCGCGAAATGGAAGCTACGAATAAAATAAAGGTTTTAGATTATACGAATTAATCAAATTTCAAGTCTTAACGAATTGGTTATAATTTTATTATTATCGATTTCAAAAATGGTTTCTTATTTCAATATTCCTTTTCGGTAAAATGTCATAATATACGAGTACTATATTTATATTATATCGTACGCCAATAGTTTTTATTTTGCAGTCTAATATATTTCACCCTTTGTATTAGTCAGCTGTGAATTCTGACAACAGTATTTACCACCTACTCACGTATTGAGTTAACCTGATCCTATGAATAATTCACGTCACATAGTTTGATGGATATCAACTTTTTTTTATACCTCTATTATTATCATCATCATTAAGGTGGTGATCGAGGGTGGTAAGAACACAAAACCTAGAACAAACTGATTCTTAGATGCCGGTAGGTATTTGCCGACTGATTTTCAATTCAAAGGTTGACTGGTAGAGATCACTTTTAGTGATAAGGCCGCCCATTTGTAACACATTCATTGAAACTTAAGGTTTGTACTACTCCAATCATTATGTGGTGAAACAATAAATTGTTATCTATCTATCTATATACAACATCTAATATGTGGTCCATCTGTACTTACGGTAATCTCCACTGTCTTTAGGTAAGATTTGGTCGATGCTGTCTTGCTCTATAAGTTACATGTCAGCTATAATGATAATGTTAACACTTAATATAGTCCATGCATGCTCATACATACTATACTATATATAAAGGTATGTAAATACATAATAGGTATGCATTCTCATGAATAATGTATGGGGGATCATCGCGGTAAACGTTTATAGTTAGGGAGCATGCAGAATGTCCTGTGAGAGTCGGATTAAGTACTGCATGAAAGTATACTCGTATTTAGATATAGTAACGGTACTTAATTACTTGATGACTTGTAAAGTCGCTGGGGCGGCTGCGACCGCTGCTGAAAAATCCAAATTTAAAAAATACGCTTGTCTTGTTTCTAATTTTTTGTTCATGCCATTCGCAGTGGAAACCATGGGTTCGTGGGGGTTCGAGGCTCGCCGAATTGCTCGGATTTTATCATCCAAGCTCATCGAGGATTCGGGACCGACTGGCTGGGAGCTTTTTCCGCCAACGCATAAGCTTGGCCATCCAAAAAGGGAACGCTGCCAGCCTGTTGGGAACCTTGCCTATAGACAGAGCAGAGAGGGCTTTGAGGATGTTTTCTATATATCATAGTTTGTATTTTATATATTGATGACATTGGATTTTTGATCAAGGATGTTATAAGTTTTTTTTTTAATTTAAAGGCATGTAAACTGTGGAAATATGCACTGGGCCTATAGCCTCAATTCTCCTTGTCGTGAGGGGAAGTTTGTGCCCTTCTTGTGGGGATGTTTATGATTGTTGATGATTATAATTATGTAAGTGTTGTCGAAAAAAAAATGTTTACATAAAATTAACTAAGAACAAAACTAACTCATCTTTTATTATTTAACGAAATTTATTAAAATTACTGAGTTAGTTTCAGATAAATTACTTAAACAAACCAGTCTTACTTACGACTTACCGCAGCAAATATAAATGCTTCTTTACGCGTAGCATGCGTCAGAGAAACGCATCCGGTCATATTTTCGACCGGTATTAAGAGTTATTGCCGCATTTTTATTCATAGAGCAATTTTAGAAATCCTTCTTCGGACCATTTGAATTTTTTGGGGAACCAAATGTATGCAATGACCACCCTAAATTGAACTTTGCATTTGGAACTCTGAATGACTCATACATAATTTTAAGGGAAAAACCCACTGCAATGGTTCCTTATCTATAAATAATGGACATTTTTAATTAAGGTACCATTATATAACATTTAAAAAGTAAAATGAATATGAATACATAATATAGTAATTCATTGCCACATGGCGCAAGCGCAAATCACAAATTTATTTATTTTCTTTTAGGAAGATATACAGCTAAATAGTAGTCATAAGTTAACAATTAAATATTCATATCCCATTTAAAATTCCACCTTAATATTATTTGACATAGAGTATAATGTTGTATATCAGTTATCTAGTTTCCATAATACAAGCTCAGCATAGTGTGGGATCAGATGGCCGTGTGTGAGGAATGTCCCAGTATTACTTAGAAATTACCAATAAACATTGAAATGTCATTAATATAACAAAACTAACAAACCAACACATAAAGGTAACCCTTCAATCGTCCTTCAACTCATCCATAACAATTGAAATTCAATTTTAAGCTTAAACTCCAATAAACGCTCAAAGTGCTGTTGAAATTAATCAAAATAACCCTTAGAATGCTAAAGGGAAACTTAACAGAGCCATCGGGTGATCTTAAATCGCTTATAGAAAGCCCCCATATTGAGTTATCCGACGGTTAAACGTAAGTAATAATGTGTGGCAGGGGTACGGATACGTCGGGTGCTTTGGGCCCCAATAGGTACTAGTTTCGTCGAGATTGCCGAACGTGCAGTGAAGGGTTAGTACTGATGGAAAATTAGGCTGGTTAATTTTTTGCGATACATTTTTTTGTAAAGTGTTTGAAAAACCGGCCAAGTGCGAGTCGGACTCGCGCACCGAGGGTTCCGTACAAACTTCTACCATCGTTCGTCCATCACGGGAAATGCACAATTTTATTTATTTACCATTAGGTTGGTGCCAATTAAGCAAGACCTCTAATTTGTATCAGCGCCCATACAACTCAGAGTTCTTTATTAATTGGTGTTACCATGTATGTATGGGGACACCCTTTAATTTAATATTTTGGAATTTTCCCTTTATTTGTGCTGTAAGACTGCTTTATGCCAAATTACCACAAAACAAATAAAAGGGGCAAAAAAAATCGCGTTTATTGTATGGGAGCCCCCTTAAATATTTATTTTATTTTGCTTTTAGTATTTTTTGTTATAGCGGCAACAGAAATACATAATTTGTGAAAATTTCAACTGTCTAGCTATAGCGGTTCTTGAGATACAGCCTGGAGACAGACAGACGGACGGACAGACAGCGAAGTCTTAGTAATAGGGTCCCGTTTTTACCCTTTGGGTACGGAAAAATAGTAAAGCCAATAGTCAGATCAAAAAAATGATTAATAAAAATGTAACTTGGCTGAACTTTTTCCCATGAAGCTTGCCTATCAATGATCCAGAGCTAGAGCTGAATAACCTCCCAGAGCTTTTAATTGAATGAATGACTTTCACTTTGACTTTGTTGTCATATACTTTCGCACCCTATCCTATCCTATTTCCTACCAATAATATGAATTTGAAAGTTTGTGTGTGTGTCTATGTTTGTTACCACATAACTACGTAACGGCTGAACGGATTTTCATAAAATTTTATACATAATTACTTTAAGACCTAGAATAGGAATAGAATTATTATCACTGAAATGCAAGTAAAACCACGGGGGACAGCTGGATTATAATTTAAAAAGGATTTTTAGTCTATTTTTATTTGCCAACCGTACTAACCCTAAACATCTCGTAGAGTTAGGCCATAAGTTATCGGGATGCGTTAAAGGCCCACCTCTAGTAATTAATAATGACTGAGATCCTCGCACGATGCAACCTCGGTACAACGTTCAAGCATTAGTGTATGTGAAACAGTCCATTTTCTAACTTATTATTCACCCTTTTGTGGTTATGTGGTTTTAAATTCTTTTTGGTTGCCGGGTGAAAGGAAAGAATACTTAATTATCCTATTAATAATATGAATGTAATGTACATTTGTGTTTCACGTATAAACGGCTGAATGGATTTCAATGAAACTTGGCACATAGAAAGAAAATATCCCGGAATAAGATATAGGGTACTTTTTATCTCGGGAAAATATAAGATCCGTTGGGAGCGGGTGAAACCGCGGGGCAGAAGCTAGTAATAAATAAATATCCAGGGATATTCCTCACACTCGGCCATCTGATCACAAACTAAGCAGAGCTTGTAGGTACTAAGAGAGCTGATACACTACTTTTTTAACTAAATATACTGTGACCGATTTCGAATAATGGAGTATCTTTCTTTCGAAATGTATAGAATGATACGGCCTGTAAAGATATCTACCAAATAAGCTATCAGGAACTTAGCAGCAACCTGTAATACTGGCCCAATTAATTCATTAAATAAATTATCAGTTACGTGATATAAGTATGTATTGGTAAAACATATAATAGATCTATCATCGCACCTCTCGCCAGAGCTCTTCCTCATACATTGAAACCAATCTGGTCTCGTACGGTGCGGTTTCAAAGGAGATTCCTACCGCGGACGCTCAGGTTATGGAACGAGCTTCCCACCGTGGTTTTCCCAAAGGAGTCCAGCATGGGGTTCTTCAAGAAGGATGTGAATCAATTTTAACACGGTCAACAACGCGTGAGTGATTCTCCTGGAGTTGCGAGCATTAATAGGCTACAGTAACCGTTTAGTTTCAGGCGGGTCGAATGTTTGTTTGTCATCTTATTGGTATAAAAAATAACTTTTTGATAGCTTAGATGGTAGGGAAAGTGGACTCATGGTGTAGATAATAGTCTGAATTTGTTATGGCCAAATGGAAACCAAGACAAGTCCGTACTAATCTTGATCTCGTCTGGAATGAGAATAAATTCAGTGACCTTACAAATACTAGAGTCGCAGCGTCTTACAAATAATTCCGGAAAAACGTAGGAAACCACATGCTAGTTCAAAAGACGTTTCTTTAGAAATCATTGTGTGTCTCGTTTCTACCGTGAAACTAAGTACGCCAAAGTGAGACAGGGACACTTGACATCAATCAGGGAACTATGGCTGCAGGCATATGCGAAGTGGCAACGCGACAGTACCGTACACTGCTAATCTAGTTCCATCATTGGAATTATTAGTCATAATCTCGCAGTCGCGGATTTTTATTACCTTCCATTAGAATTTTATTGAAAATCGATAGGTTCTCTGTGACAAAATGGTGGTCCATCAATTGTCTGAATTATGTGAGTGCTGTTTGAAGTAGGTAATGGTACAGTCACGAGCATAAATATTGACGTCAGTAAGCCGCTAGTGAAAATGAAAATTTGTATTGAAATCTTTGATATAGTTTTACTCAACAAACAGTTGGGTTTTTGGCTTTTATTCCTTGCCTGTGAAATAAAACGTAAGCGACCCTTTATGCTTAAAAATGATTGTTTTTACACTAAGTAAATTTTTCGTGAAATGACAGTTAATCCTTTAAAATTTTCGTAACACCATAAAAATTCATCAATACTGAGAAAAACCTTTCAAGTTTATTTACACTTATGACTGTACTCATACAAAATCAATCAACACAAACATACAAACATAGAACAAAACACTTGTCCGTTGGAATCATTCGGAATGCAAACGGCTGTTGGCATTCAGCTGTTGTACGGAGAGCCACGCCGACAACGAGCGAACTGCGGTACTGCGTACGCGACGTGAATGTACCATGGTTATAATCTACGTGCGTCTTGAAGGATTGGTGACTTGGTAGGCTTTTCATTAAAGGTATTTATTTATATCACTAGTATTGACAAAAAATAATGGGTAGTATTAAAATGCAAATCCAAAAATCTTATATAAAATACTGATTGCACAGTAAAATAGTTATCTCAAAATTTTGTAATCTTAGCAACTATTTATGTTCGTGATGCATTGCTATTTATTTAAAATCTATGGTAGTATTTAAACGCACATCAAAAATTGCCAATTTTTGATCAGAATATAAGTACTATATGGACATCAAAAATACTGTTTGCGCACCAAAATTTGCATATCCAAATAAATTAAACTTAATGTATATAATATTGATTATTATATTAATATTGATGATATTTTTATGATAGCTCAGTGGTAGTGACATCGGACGCCGCGGCGGAGGTCGTGGGTTCGAATCCTACAATGAGCTTGAGCTTGATTCGGTGAAGGAAAACATCGTGAGGAAACCATAGCACTGTGGTCGGGCACTTTGTAGTACTCGCCACCCTCAAGTTGAAAATCTGTTGCCAAACACCTATTGGTGTGTTCCGGCAGCTGCGCTTGAGAGCCAGTTCCTTCTAGGCTTTGTGTGCTTACCACCTTCGGCCACATCATTACTTACCATAGTGAGATTGTAGTCAAACATAAGCCTATACAAAGTAAAAAAAATTAAGAAATAAAAAAAACCACGAAGCCTAACCTAAGGTATCCGTGTCGTTTCTGAATAGGAAGAGATTTTAGAAGTTATATTTTAGACTATCGTGTTTCGTTTATTAGATGCGCATTTGTTATTTTTGATGAGTAGTTAGTATTTTTGATATGTAATTAGTATTTCTGTTGTAAAATTTTTGCTGTAGGTACAAGTTTTCATACTCAGTTAATTAGTAGTGCAATAATTTATTTGGTGTACATGTAGATTATTAGGTGTGCGGTTAATGTGTTAATTAATTCCCCTTAAGTAACTACTTATATAGAAATTGTAGGACGTTGTCTCTAAAACAGGGATTGTTGGTATTGCAAATAGTAGATCTTTGGCGACATTTTCAATTTGAGGGTGGCCTTACGATGCTTATCTTCACTGAAAGCTCAAGTTCATTGTTGGATTCGATCCCGCGACTTTCGTAACGGCATTCAATGGCACTACCACTGAGCTATCATCGCATTAAAGTTAAGGTTTCTCAAATATAGTACAGCATTATTTATTTACGAATCGTAAAAAAATACACGTAAGTTATAAATATCTTTCTTATGTAACTTGTTAAACTTCAAAACGTCATAACTGAAAAAATAACGAGCAACATAGTCGTATAGGAAAATATATTTCTACAACACACTATAATATTATAAAAATACGTACAACATAAATATGTTATGTTGTTTAATCATCCGTAATATTTTAAGCTTATGTTGACGAATATTAATAAATTCAAATACAAAAATAACCTGCGGTATTTCAATGTGTGTGGAACGCACACGTGGCGCCCGAGGCAAGGGCGTAGTGTATGTATTACTTGTTGACATTGTACCACTGCATGTATTTTAAATTTTGGTTAAATATTCTTTTCGTACGATTGAATTTTAAATAATGTTTTTTATTGAGTTCAAAAATATTGGAACGAATGTGCATAAAATTATTTGGTGAGAATAGAATTTCAAAATGTAACAGAAAAGATATTAATTTTTCAATAAACAATTTCACTATGCTATTATATATATTATATATCACATACATACCTACTTTAAAAAAATCCAATAAAAAATATATATCATACTTAGTATAGTGAAGTATTGACATCTAGTTTGTCTAACTTATTCAGCCATCCTAATCTCAGCTTTATTATTAAATTATAAACTCTATATTTCTATAAACTTAATATGAATAATAAAATGTACCAAACTCTTAAACCAAATAATAATATTGTTACCTGAAATAATCTCACACACACATACAATATACGCCTTCTTTCCACAATTACTTTTTCTCATTCGCTGGGGAATAATTTATAACATTGTGTCATTTACATTTTCGCAAATAATGTTTTTTTACTATATAAGAACACCAGGTTAATGGCGCTCACACGTGTCAAATAATATTACATTTTTGTCGCAGAGCATTGAATATTAAAAAATCAAAACCATGGCCGGTTTTGGGTTGGACGAAAAATTAGTTAGCCGATTTTTTGATGTGTGGAAGACCCGGTATAGTAATTACGTAGCCAAAAAAAAAGTATTCAGCTTCTAATTCAATATTCAAAAATAGAACTTGTTTGATACCTTGTATAATTTAATAAAATTATAAAACGTCACACATTTTTATCCAAACAAAAATATCTCACAAGAATTTGTGTCAAAAGTGTCATAACTTTTTAAATTAATTGAAAGGAAGACTGACACAAAAATAACCAACATGGCAATTATAATTAGGTCCACTATTTCGAAAGCGTCGCGTATCGTGCGCGGGCGCATGCATCAAAACATCGTTTTGTTTCAAAGGGAAGATATATTTTACGACAGACGCATGTGAAAAGTCAATTTTTAACCGACACAAGCGTCGTATTCTTAATTAATGACACTGTATGTCCTACACACGTCTGAAGCGTGAAATTCGATTAGTTTTGTTTTTGGTGGTTATATTTCAAGCCAACCGTGTTAGGTTTAAATTGGCACATTAATAATATTCTCCTGTAACGAATCAACTGTGTCACAGGAGATAAATAAAGACTGAAATACTTTTGTGTCGTTAATACTGAAGTCTGAAGTTGGTTGTCAGAAATGGAATGCAGTTAAAAAGGCCACGTTCTAAATATTGGCTAATGTCTATAGGCAACGGTAACCACCTACTTCTCAGCCTTCTGACATAAAACAAACACACACCTGGAAAAACTCCACAAAAAATAGCTCGACTGTTGCTTTCAAAATTATAGTAATTACTCCTAATATTTTTTTTCAACCCGATGAGAGTGGTTGCCAGCCTCACAACCGTGCTATAGTATCCTCATGATGTTTTCCTTTACCAAAAGCTCAAGCTTATTCAATGATTCGATCCCACGACTTTTGCCCCGGCATCCTACGTCACTACCACTGAGATATCATGACCTTGACCCCAGTTCCATTCGTTCACAATGGTGCCGGAGCTGTTGCAGTAGTTTACCACGTGCATCCAGAAGAATTCTAGCGGATTCAATCCCCGCTGGGGATGTCAGAGAAGACTACAATTTCTCCAGAATGGTGCTGGAGCTGAAAACTCGCTAACGAAAGCAGTTGAAAAGTGTCAAAGAGAAACGAGAGGCATGAAAGTGGCCGCAACGCACTCCCAACCAATTAATAAGTTTTGGAGGCTAGACAGCTGGACGGGCCGCACTGTTGACGCCGGATATCCGGCGCACAGTTGTCATACTGTCCGTACAGTTTGCAGACATTAGGTCTGCTGTTATGTTACGTTGAGGATTTATAATAAATAAAGTATTGCTTGGTCTGTGTTGTCGTGTTATGGTAGATTTCAGGTTGAAAAAAATCTTTATTTTTCAATGATAACAATATCTCACCTATTTTTCATTGGAATCCTATTAATGGTATAAGAACACTTATGTTACAAACATAAATTTTATAAAATAATATAGATAGAAAATAGATATAAAAAAATATTGCCATAAATAAATTTTGATTTTTTAATTCTCGAAAATCTTATTGACAGCAACACTGATGCTTGAATGAAAAATACAGGAACATTTTTTGAAGCCAAAATTTTATTCAACTACACATGTTTGTAAAAATCAAACGGTGCCAAAAAGTCTTCTAATATTGTAACATTCTAGCAATGCTGACGTTACAAAATGTAACCAAGTAAAGTGACAAAGACAGCGCTACCGGACAGTTGGCCCGCGGGGGCTTGCCTCAACAAACTTTACTGTTTACTACATTTACTACGGTCACTTAGCTAATATTTCTGAAGGATGTACTACATGTTTGTAAATTTAACCTTTATTGATTTAGTATAAATTATTATTTGTTTAGGCATAAGTGAATCAAAGTCAAAGTCAAAGCCATTTATTCAGTTTAGGCAATAAGAGGGCACTTATGAACGTCGACTACTGAAGTTACCACCGATTCGGAAGTCGCCTTCAACTGAGAAGAACCGGCAAGAAACTCAGCAAGGTTACATTTTTTATATATATATATTTTTTTTTTTACACTCTTATATGATGTATTGGTATTTCATCTGCCTCACAGCAGAATCTACACGCCTTGCTTATGTAAGTATTGATCCGTAAATATTTTATAACAACAACCTTTGGTATATCTGCTGTGTTTGTTCACTAACACGGATTTTGATACGATTTTCACGAAAAACTATTATATCTATTAGTACCTATACCTTACTGAGTTTCTTGCCAATTCTTCTCAGTTGAAGACTGACGTCCGAACCAGTGGATATTTTAGTAGTTTTGATAATCCATAAGTATTACTGATGGGGCAAGATGTTAAATTCCTTTTTTAGTGGACTGTATTCTTAGGTGTGCCTCCTCACGTCTCCGTTTCCTCCCATGTAAAAATGCGGCGGTGAGATGTTATACCCAAACAAGTAACTTTATGAGTTATAATATAACCAATAGCCACTCACCTGATTTCAGCTCCTTGGCAATCTCCAAGTCGCACAGGAAGGGTGCTTTGAATCAAATTAAAATAAAGCGGCGCGGTGATAAAATTATTTAAAATCAACTCCAACAAATGTATTGACAACAGACTGACATTAATTTTTTAATAATAATACAATTAAAGAGGCCAAATGTGATGCGGTCGCGACTCGAAGACGCTGTTTTGCTTCAATCGTAGCGAGGGTTCTCGGCTATAAAATAAAACCTAAAAATACTTGTTTAGGCTCGAACAATTACCAAGGATCTTAACTAAATAAATCGCTTTGACTTATCATTGACAAGGAGAACTAAACACTGACGTAATTTTAATTAAACATGACACTTACTAAAACTTATCCACACAAGTGGAGCCATGGACCAAAGTTAGTCATTTCTAGAAACATATTTTTTATTACAGTAAATCATATTGAAAACCCAATTATATTTAACACAAGCATAAAACATCAAAGAAAACCTCACAGTTACTCAATAATCGTAAATGTAATTTTACTGACAACTTTTATATCCAAATCACAGAAGTCATTCTTGAAACAAGCTAAAACGTGTCCTATTCAAAGAGAAATAAGAGTGATTACAATTACAAAAGTTATATAATTTATTATAAATCTGTAGATAATAATTCTGAATAACACCTTAATTATTCATATGTCAGTGTCGATTTTAACGTTAAGGTTCTTGAGCATTAGCGTTAAATAAAAAGTGTTTTAGTTAATAATTATTTTAACATTCGCATTATAAAATAGCATTCACCTCACGGTATTGTCCGTGTTCCTGAGGGATTGTACAGGGTGATTTTGTTACCCCCCCGACGTGTTGCCACCTTGCCGTGGTGGGGGGGCTTGCGTGTCTCGATGATCCCCAAGGCTTTACCGGCCAGGGCCACCCATACCGGGCAGGCTTGGGGTGAGGGATCTGACGAAGAGCAACACTCCCTTCCTTTTCCTTTCCTTTCGTTCCACTTCCCATCCTTAAAGGGCGGTTCTGCTCCCGGTACCCCTCTCGCTTCATGAGAGTTGACTGGCGATGCAGACCGACCCATCATCCTTTCCCCTTTCCTTCCCCCTTTTCCATTCCTATTTCCGACGCGGAGGGAGCGGCGGGTCTGGTGTGTACTAACACTACCACCAGACACGGCCTTTTTCAAGGCCACCGCCGGTCAACCCGTTCTGCAACGATGGCAGGAGGCCTACGCGGAACGGGGGGCCTGGCCTTAACCGGCTGGGCCTGCGAGGAAGAAAACCTCTATAAAAAATTACCCGAATCCCAAGTGGCGCCGCACCGCGAGGGGATGAATGGCCAATCGGATTTTTGGTTCCTAGTGCGTGTCCCCACACTGGCACCAGTCGCCACCAGCTGTGGGTTACAAACCAGACCTACCCGGAGTACAGGGGTCTCTGCCCGGGTCGACGAATTTTTCCCCCATAATCGTGGGTACAAAAATGGATAAATACATGGAAAATTTAAAAAAGAAAGAGGATAAGGAAGGAGGAAAGAAGGTGACAGAGGAACAGAACGTGACACAGGAGAGAGACACGGACGCGATGACGAGTGTGCGAGATGAGCGCCTCTTTGTCCCCAGACGGTCAGAGTCTGAGGATACGGATGGTAGCTGGCGCTCCATCACACCGACGGAACCGGATAAAGTTCGTCCTGGCCGCTTCTTGAAGCGATCAGCGAACCAAGATCTGGACGACGACGAGGAAAGGATGAGATCGTCTCTCAAGGGAGCGGCGCACAAATCCAAACGTGGAAGAGGCCGCCCACCCACTACGGGTAAATACATCGGCCTGGCGGAGGCAAAAGCGCAATTAAACGCCGCCAAGGCGGAAGAGTTGCGCCTGGATGCGGAGGAACAGGTGGCTAGCATGACGAGGACTCTACAAGAGTCCAAAGCTGCCTGCCGCCACGCTCTGGCCCCGCCCATCGCGGGAGAGGACACAGTGCAGACCATGTCTGCACTGAACAAGCTGGTTTTGGACGCCACAGATGCGGTTTTAAACGTAGCTGCGGTGTCCAAAAATCTGAAGGGACCCATGGTGAAGGCCCTCAAGGAAGCGGCGGTCACCATAAAGGAGGCCGCCGCAGGTCTTAGGGCCCGAACCGTCACCGAGGAGCTGGTGAGATTGGAGACGGCCAACTCCTTGCTCGCCCGCCAGCTGGAGGAACTGCGTGGCGAAGTGGCGGAGATGCGTCGACAGCCGGTGATGGCGACACCTCTGTCCAGTCCCTCCATCAAGGAGATGATGGAGGAGGTCTCGCGTGCAAGCGTTGCCCAATTTGGTGCGATGCTGAACGCGAGACTTGAAGGCATCGAGGATCGCCTCTTGCCGGAGCCTCGAAAAAGGCCGCCTCTGGCGGCTGATAAACGAAGGGCAGAGGAAGCTGCAGCGAAAACGTCGACGCAGCCCTCAAGTTCGGGGTTCGGGTCGCAGCAGCCTAAGTTGGCTACTACCCTACCGCCGACACCCCCCCCCTCCACCCAGCCTCCTAAGGGAGGTAAGGGAAAGGGGAAGGGTAAAAAATCTGCGGCTACAAAAGGAGGGAAACCTAGGGACCCTAGCCCCTACGTGCCAGCGCCTCCGCCCCCTCCACAAGAGGAGCCGTGGAGCGAGGTGGCCGCGCGTGGTGCCAAGAAGAAGACACCCAAAATAGATACGGCGGCGGCTGGCGGGGCAAAACCCTCAAGCCAAGCGCTGAAAAAAAAGGCGGCGGTAAGGCTCCGCCCCCCGCGGTCGGCCGCGGTGACTCTCACCCTCCAGCCGGACGCAGACAAAGCGGGGCTAACGTACCGGTCCCTCATCACCGAGGCCCGTAGCCGCATTGGCGACTACGAGAGCCTCGGTATCGAGGAGATGCGCTCCAGGAGGACGGCCACAGGTGCCCGCATGTTCGAGATCTTCGGCAGTGCGGGCCCCGAGAAGGCCGACTCCCTAGCTGTCAAGCTAAGGGAGGCCTTTAGCGCGGACCTGGTGCGAGTCTCGCGCCCAGTCAAGCGAGCGGAGATGAGGGTCACCGAGCTCGATGACTCCGTCACTGAGGCGGAGGTGGTGCTAGCCGTCGCCGCCATCGGAGGGTGTTCCGCCGAGGCGGTTAAGGCGGGTATAATTGGGGACTCCAGGGCACTGTGGCTGAGCTGCCCGGTGGAGGCCGCCAAAAAGGTGGCGGTTGACTCGGGTGGCCGCATCAGGGTGGGCTGGTCGTCGGCACGTGTAACGTTGCTCGATGCCAGGCCCCTCAGATGCTTCAGGTGCCTGGAGATCGGCCACCTCGGCAGTGGATGCCAGTCGACGGTAGACCGCAGCGGTCTCTGTTACCGCTGCGGGAAGCCGGAACATCGGGCGAGGGACTGTCGGGAGGACCCAAGCTGCCCCGTGTGCGCGGCGAACCACCCTCTAGGTGGAAAGGGGTGCCCAGGGGGTCGCAAATCTGGGCCTCCAAAAGGGCCCCCTAAAAAGAAGAAGAGAAGAAGAGGGAAGGCTAAGGCCCCTGAAGCCTCAGAGCCGTCCCAGCGCCCAGCCGGCGCAGAGGAGGAGCCAATGCAGACCGGTATCTGATGTCTCTATGGCCCCTACTGCAGGCGAATATCAACCACTCCGCGAGGGCTCAGGACCTATTGGTCCAAACCTTGGCGGAGTGGGAGATAAAAGTAGCCGTGGTCTCTGAGCCCTACTATGTTCCCACCCGGGATGACTGGGTCGGGGACAGGGAGGGCTCGGTGGCCATCGTCGCCCAGGCGTCCACCGGGGCTCCGCCCTTCGAACGCGTGTCGAAGGGTCGGAGCTGGGTGATGGCTGTTGTGGGTGACGTCGCAGTAGTGGGGGTATACTTCTCGCCCAGTCGGAGTCTCGCCGAATTCGAGCAGATGCTCGTTGAGGTCGGGGCTCTGATTGGGCAGGTATCCCCCCACCCCGTGCTAGTCGCCGGGGATTTCAACGCCAAATCCGTGGCGTGGGGATCCCGGGTGACAGACGCACGGGGGGAGGTGCTGGAGGACTGGGCCGTGTCTGCGGGGCTGGCCGTTCTCAACACCGGGTCGGAGGACACGTGCGTACGACGAAACGGTGGGTCGATCGTGGACATAACGTTCGCGTCGGCCCCCCTGGTGCGCCGTGTCCTGCACTGGAGGGTGATGGTGGACGTGGAGACGCTGTCGGATCATCGGTATATCCGATTCGATGTCTCCGCGTCCCCCATCGACTCGCAGCGGAGTAGTGCCCGAACCCACCCCGGTGTTGGGGGCGGTCCGCGCTGGGTGTTGGGGCGTCTCGATGGGGAGATGGCCGGGGAGGCAGCCGCACTCGAGGCATGGACGTCCGGACTCGTCCCTCTGGCAGACGTGGATGAGGAGGTGGAGCACCTCGGCAGGTCGCTCGCCCGCATTTGCGATGCGGCCATGCCGAGGGCGAGACCACTCCCTCCACGGCGCTGGGTGTACTGGTGGAACGCAGAGCTCCGCCAAATACGCGCTACCTGCGTGGCGGCGCGTCGCCGGTACGCCCGGTGCAGGAGGAGACGGGTCCGGGACCACGTCGAGGAGGAAACCTCGTACGCTGCCCTTAGGGCCGCGCGTGAGACCTTTCAGGTCGAGATCGCGCGGGCCAAGGAGGCGGCGTGGGAGGAATGGCTGGCGATTCTAGACAGGGATCCGTGGGGGAGGCCGTACAGAGTGGTGCGCAAAAAAATGCGCCCCTGGGCCCCCCCCCTGACGAGTAGTCTCCAGCCGGAGTTCCTCGACGAGGTGGTCGACGTGCTGTTTCCCCGGCGGGGTGAGTGGGTGCCCCCCGCGATGGGGGGATCTCATTCAGCGCGTGTCGCCGGGGCAGATGCTCCGGCGCCAGTTTCGGAGGCCGAATTCGGGGCGGCCGTTCTAAGATTAAAGTCGAAGAGGGCCGCCCCGGGCCCGGACGGTGTGCCGGGGACCGCCCTGGCGATCGCGCTGGAGGAGATAGGTGGTAGGGTGAGGTCTCTGTTCTCCGCGTGTCTGGAGCGGGGTCGATTCCCCCGGAGGTGGAAGACGGGCAAGCTCGTCCTGCTTCCGAAGGACGGACGCCCGGCCGAGCAGCCGTCGGCGTATCGTCCGATCGTGCTGCTCGACGAGGTGAGCAAACTGTTCGAGCGTGTGCTCGCTGCTCGCCTCGTCGAGTGCATGTGTCCGGACCTCGCCGACGCGCAGTTCGGCTTCCGCCGGGGTCGGTCGACCCTGGATGCCATCGCGCGGGTCAGGGACCTCGCCGATGAGGCCATTTCCCGGGGCGGTGTGTTGTTCGCGGTGTCTTTAGACATCCGCAACGCGTTCAACACGCTGCCCTGGGAAACAGTGAAGAGTGCTCTGCAGTTCCACGGCGTGCCGCGGTATCTGCAGAGGGTCGTGGCCGACTACTTCGTCGGGAGAGCGGTGGTCTTCCCGACGAAGTACGGTTTCGGGAGGAGGGACATGTCGTGCGGTGTTCCGCAGGGATCGGTCCTCGGTCCGCTCCTGTGGAACATCGGTTACGACTGGGTGCTGCGCGGGGCCATGTTGCGGGGGGTCGGCGTTACTTGTTACGCCGACGATACCCTCGTCTCGGCCCGCGGCGGCACCTATCGCGAGGCATCCCTCCTCGCCACGGCGGGCGTGGCCCAGGTGGTGGCTAGGATTCGCGCCCTGGGACTCGAGGTGGCCCTCCACAAGTCGGAGGCGCTCGTTTTCCATGGGCCTCGAAGGGCGCCACCACCTGGGGCCACGATTGTAGTTGGTGGGACCTCCATCGCCGTCGGGTCGACGATGAAGTATTTAGGACTTGTCCTCGACGGTCGGTGGAGGTTTGAGGAGCACTTCCGGCGGTTGGCCCCTAGACTCGTGGCCGCGGCCGGAGCCCTGGGGCGCGTCCTCCCTAATTTAGGAGGCCCCGGAAGTGCTTGCCGACGCCTATACACAGGTGTGGTGCGCTCCATGGCGCTCTACGGAGCGCCGATATGGGCAGGAGCCATGAGTGCCCGAAACTTGGCTGCGCTGCGACGTCCGCAGCGCGCCATGGCACTCAGGGTGGCCCGGGCGTACCGCACCGTGTCGGGTGTCGGCGCGTGTGTGCTCGCCGGTACGCCGCCGTGGGACCTCGAAGCCGAGGTACTCGCCGCGGTGTACTGGCGAGCCAAAGAGGAGGAAGTCGAGGGTGGTGGCCGCCCCCCTGCGAGGGTGATCGAGCGCTGGAGAGAGGACGCGCGCGAGATCCTCCTTCAAAGGTGGGCGGCCCGCCTCGACAACCCCCTGGTTAGCCGGGAGTTGGTGGCGGCCGTGCGGCCCGTTCTCAGGCAGTGGCTGGAACGGGCGCACGGGGCTCTCACCTTCCACCTGGCACAGATGCTGACCGGACATGGTTGTTTCGGTCGCTATTTGTGTCGGGTGGCGGGTAGGGAGCCCACAGAGGCGTGTCACCACTGCCCGGCGGGAGTCGCGGACACGGCGCAACACACGCGTGAGGCTTGCCCAGCTTGGGCGGTGCCTCGCGCCGCCTTGTCCGCGACGGTAGGTGGGGACTTGTCGCTGCCGGCCCTGGTAAGATCCATGGTCGGCGGAGACGAGTCCTGGCAGGCGGTCGTGTCCTTCTGCGATACAGTCTTGTCGCAGAAGGAAGCGGCGGAGCGGGAGCGGGAAGATAGTATCGACTCGCTCCCGATCCGCCGCCGGCGACGTGGCGGGCGGCGTCTGGCCTTCGCGGGTCGGATGCCGCCCTGACGGGGACCTGTGGGCGGCAGATCGGGGGGTCTGTCGCCGACGCTAAGGGTCCCGTGCTGGAGGCGCCCAAGTATTCCTGGGCGCCTCAGCGGAGGTGGGGCGGGGCTTGGCAATGGTGTTTCCATCTCCGTTGCCAAGCCCCGCCCCAAAGAGTAGGGCTCGAAAGAGCGTGCCGGCGGGGCACACGGCCGACACATAGCTCCCGTAGCCCCGACCAAATGGCAGCGAAGGAATACGGTGGGGTTTTAGTGAGTAGAAGTCTCACATAACCCGGGCGCTTCCCCCGAAGTGTCCGGGTATCCATGAGGATTTCCCCACCAAAAAAAAAAAAAAAAAAAAAAAGGGTGATTTTGTTATCACTGGCAATATTTGTAGGGGTGGAAGTACTCATCAATGTGAACAACTTTTATTATAGGGCTAACTCTGATATCGCGTAAAATAATATGGTTGCTTCATACATTTTGGTCAAGTAGGTATTGAACTTTTGTATGGAACAGCTGATAATTTTTTCATGATTTCACAGTTAGTCCCATAATAAAAGTTGTTCATTTTGATGAGTACTTCCATCCTTGCAAGTATTGCCAGTGATAACAAAATCACCCTGTATAATCCCTCAGGAACACGGACAATACCGTGACGTGAATGCTATTTTATGCTATATCGGCGTTATTGAGTAACGTTCGTATTTTTTAAATTAGTAGAATTATAATAGGTATTATTGGGATACTTGAATTAGTAGGATTTTAGGACATGATTTATCTATATGTACAATTTATCTAAATTGTATCTGCCATTACAGGAATGATTATTAGGAATATAAAAAAAATATTATGAAATTTTAATATTGTTTGTATAATAATAAATATTTTTGCGCTGATTATTTATTATTTAAGTATATTTTTTTGTAAATATCTATCTATACATCTTGTTATTTATTGCTATTTATTTATACCTTTCTTCATATCACGCCACACTATTCGTAAATGTTAAATAGCAGGATTCTTTTTGTATTAATATCTTGGAATTCAAGTGACATCGAGGAAAAAAACGATATTGTTTGTTATTTAATTTACAACTAAAGGTTAAAGTCATAAAAGAAAATCCAAGTACTTAGCAACCACTTAAGTATCCACAAACCTTTATCTAAGCTAACCTCGTTACATCGCAAATCAACGTAAAAACAGTCATTAAACAGTTAACTGTCGTTCAACGTCGAGTTACATGAGTTTAGTTGTATGGTCATTGGGGCTCTACAAGCGATGTCTGTCACGCGACTCGTTTTAATAGGTTTTAGGTCGTTATTGTATTATTTTTGAAGTGAAATCTTCTATAGATTCGTTGAGCGACTTTAGGAGGGTAAATTAACTTTTGTAACGTCTCTTACGTTATACAGAAACCAGAACACTTAAATCGTGAAAAAAATCATTTTTTTCATACACTTTGATTGAGCAAGGTTTTGGTAGGAAAAGTTGTTTTTTTTTTCGTGATTTCAGGGTTGGTCCCATAGTAAACCTTGTTTACTAATACTATCCTTGGGTGAAACCACGTGGCAGAAAGCAGGTTCAGTATATCTAAAGTAGAGATAAACCTATATGATACAATCTGAGATTAGAGCCAACAAGAACACCAACAAAACTTTCCTATCTAAATCACCACTTGATTTCGAATAGAACAAATTTTTCCAACTAAATACATAATTCATGCGAACCATATCGATAATCGGCGAGTGCTACCGGGAACATTTTCTTTGTGAACGCCTTAGGCCACGCAGATAGGATGCCAGGCAGAAATAATAGGCCAACTTTTATCAGAGACAAGTGAACCACGGCTTTATCAGTGAAATACTCTTTCAAATTACAGTGGTAGTGTAAGTTTTTATCAGTACGCCGCGGGCTATGGACCTCGCGTAATCAATAAAGTGCGGCTACTATGTATCTAACGGTACCTACGGACAGGTAGGTAAAGCGATGTAACTCTGAAAGTTGAAATATGAGTTTATTTTTTAAATTTTACAATTAACTTATTTTTTATTTAAATATTTATTCTACAATATACTTAATAAAAGTTAGGGGTAGAAAAATATCGTGAGGAAATTATGGCATCCTCATCGTAAAATTCGCCTCACTGGCCAGGCCACCACACTCATTCCTATCTAGGCTTAATATGCTTCTAATTATGGTCGAACTCAACACCATGTTTTTATTCCATAGCTATAAAAGTTAAAATCATACTAAAAATCAACCCATTTTTTGGTTTGACGATCCAAACCATGAGTGTTTTTAAAACTCATATTATGCCCTATTTTACTTTCTTAGAGTTTGAGTTTTAAAAACTCTTCCTGGATAGCCTACGTTCTAAAAGCAACCTGATAGGTTTATCAGTCAATCAGTCAGTTTCATACAGATTTAAATTCAAAATTCAAAATTAAAACGTTACCAAAAAATCTTTAATCTCTGCCCCAAAACCAAGCCATCCGTAGCACATATTACAAGTTATCTATACAGACGTCATACACACAAAACATTTTCCGGCTAAAAGTAGGTTATCACGCTTCACAATAGGGAGGGCCGGTTGCCGGCGCGACTCGGACGATCTGATAGGCCTCTTGCCAGTAGCCTCAGACTTGGCTCACAAACAAATATGACTGGAAATACTGATTGTAGGGTGACTATGATTATTGGTAAAAAAATGAAAACTTTTTATGACTGGAGAAAATTTTACGTCGTTTGTTGAGTTACCCGTATGCAATATTGTATTTGTAGTAGCTTACATTGAATATATATATTGGGTATGATAGTATTTTTTAGACGCACATTGATGGTGGTTGATTAAGTAATTCAGAGGACAATGTAGATTTTTACACAAGAATACCTAATCTATACCTAAAAATATTATAAAGCTGAAGAGTTTGTTCGTTTGTTTGAGCGCGCTTATCTCAGGAACTACTGGTTCGAATTATAAAATGTTTCAGTGTTGGATAGCCTATTTATCGAGGAAGGCTTTTATTTCGGGAAAACATAAGATTCCTTGGGAATGCCGGTGAAACGTGGGGCGAAAGCTGGTGCTATTATAGAAGTCAGTTTAATTAGCACCATTTAATAATATCTGGGGATATTCTCCATACACCATAAACTAAGCAGAGCTTGCCTATCATAGACACTAAATAAAACAAAGTCAAATTAGTGACACCATTTTTTTTTGCCAGAAACGCAACAGGCAACAGGTAGTAAATGATAATAATACATTGTCATATACTATTATTTTTTTTAAATACATACTTATAAAGATAATTTAACCCAAACTCAGGACAAACTGACAAATCAATGCACACAAATATACCCACAACAGGTATAAACAACACATATACGCAACCAATCCTGCAAACCAGCCCGTATTATTTATTAATTAAATTTGGAAGATATAAAAGCCTACGTTAAAGACATAAGATGAGGGTTGAATTTCGGAAAATCATCATCCAAAATTTGTGTTTCTAGAATCAACAGCTTAGGGTCTGCATTGATTACCTGTCAGTCAGTTATTCGAAACTTTTCTTTTATAAAAATAGATTCATTAAATTTACAGGATTACATTGAGATAAATCATTGAAATAGAAAACACCTTTAACGATGACGAACAACGATTTAACTTTTAACGATGGGAATAACTTATTGAAAATATATAATAATAGATAAACCAATTTATACGTTCATTGGCAAACCAACTTTAGTTAACTAAATTATTTTAAGCGTTATGTAATCTTATTGAAATCTTATTTATTAATTCCTATCTTTATTTTATTGGCTATTATTTCAATGTTATTAAAACAAGTAAGCACTTAAGTTATTGTAAATAGTGTGGGAGTAACCGTTCAATATTAATAAAATAGTTTTTCCATCTAAATATTAAAGGAAACTTAAATAGTTAATCAAGGATCTCTATTCTATTTTGATTTTGCTTCAAAATAAAATTACTGGAAAATTACTGGAAAGCGTGTTGATTTATTTGTTTAGTTGTTTTAGAGGTCGGTGACCTGTTTAATATCTAATAATTTACATCACTAATATTAAATCCTAACTAATATTATAAGAGCGAAAGTGAGTTTGTTTGTTTGTTACCTTTTCATGATTAAACCACTGAACCAATCGCGATGAAATTTGGTATGCAGATAGCCTATGGTATGGAGAAGAACATAGGCTACTTTTTATCCCGGGAAAACATAAGGTCCCTCGGGAACGCGGGTGAAAGCGCGGGGCGGAAGCTAGTCACTAATAAAGCATCATACTGAAAAATTAAAACAATAATAATTGAAATGAAATGAAAATTATTTTTTATTCGAATAGGCCTTCACAAGCACTTATGAATAGTTTATGAATAGTCTGACTCTAACGCTCGGTTCGGAAGGTTGCATTTACTGAGAAGAGCCGGCAAGAAAATAACCTCGACAAACACCTCAAGATGCTCGCGTTAGATGGCTGGATCAAGGGCCAGATTCAGTAGGCAGTGCTTCTGGAGACGGCACGCATAGTGAGTCAGTTTCTCACCCTGAAACCTTGACCAACGGTAACTAGGAACCTGTTCCTGTTGCCGGTGGGAACTATTTTTAACCGACTTAAAAAAAAGGAGGAGGTTCTCAATTCAGTTGTTTTTTTTAAATATATTTTTAATGTATTTTTTATCACGCATAAGCTTGGTCATACAAAGAGGGAACGCTGCCAGCCTGTTGGGAACCTTGTTCATCGGCAGCGGGCAGTGGCTTCGACGGCAGATGGTCCACCTGATGGTAAGTTGTCGCCGTCACATATGAACATTTGCAATACCAGGGAGATAATAAATAAATGGAATAATAACATATCTTAGGACATTTTTCACACCCGGCCATCTGCTCCCAAACTAAGCGGAGCCAGATAACTGATATTCTACATTTACTTTTTTTTTAAACCATGGCCACCCTAAAACCAAAGCTGTAACACAAGCAAACTCTTTTAATATGTCCTGTTTTTGCGCTCAGCTATTAAATACGCAACAAGACGCGGTGCCAAATTGGTTCATACCCGTTCCGTAGCGCAGTTGCGATGCGACCGCCACTTGTAATCTGTAAGATTTGTGCGGTGGTTCAACATTATTTTTAAGCTATTGTATAGCTTTTATCGTGGGCTTCCGGCTTTGAGCACGGCGACCGAATCAAGAAGTTTCGTAACGAAAAAATTCCGTAATGAAAAACCTAACACCTCCCACACACATGTGTGTATGCTGTTTGTGAGAAAGTATATAGGTGTGTCGTATCTATTAATATCAAAGAAAAAACTTGAATAAATATAAAAAAAAAAGAAAAAAAAACTGCTTAAATAAAAAAAAAAAAAAAAATCATAAGTTGATAAAAAATGCTATGCAATAGCTTTACCGCGGCAGTCCCCGAGTGCCACACGTATTTTTTTATTTGTAAATCTCTTGTAAAACACGCAGGGCATGCAATTTTTAACAAATATTTTCTATAACTTCTGCCCCACAGTTTCACCCGCGTTCTCGAGGTATCTTATATGTATGGTATACCTATGTGCCAAGTTTCATACAGCCGTTTATGCGTGATTGAGGCACAAACATACAAACTTTCACATTTAATAGTAGTAGGATTATTAACACAATTTTGGCTGTATTTTCTTAAAAGTAGATTTGAGTATTTTAAATTTTAGAATGGAGAGAATAGGAGAATAAAAGAAGTTGAATGAGGTAGTTTCTCCATACATATATTTAATTTATTACTTTATAACTAAAAACAATGTATTTTCATTAAAAAAAAGTCATAAATAATTTCATTTCAAACCCAACCATTATTTAGTTACAAAAAAATATATTGTGATTACATTTTTTTTGTACATTCCAAAAACTTCATGACAAATTGTACTTTAAAAGAACACAATATAAATACAAATTCAAGCACCGTGGAAAATATGTAAAATTGTCTGTGTAATGTAATCGAACACCTCACAAATAATACCATCCCATTGTTTCATTGTTGACAGTGGACGCGTACCAAATATTATATACACTATTAATAAACAATAGCGTGGGATACATCCCACCATCCATCCATCCATCCATCTAATTTCGAGTAATCATTGATAATAATAATCTTGTACATTTTTCATTTAACTTCAATAAATATACATAGTATTTTAAAGGAGTTTGTTTGTGAGTTTGAACCAATGTATAAAACATCTAAAAATAGGAAACATGGATTAAAAGTAGATTTGAGTATTTTAAATTTTAGAATGGAAAGAATAGGAGAATAAAAGAAGTTGAATGAGGTAGTTTCTCCATACATCTATTTAATTTATTACTTTATAACTAAAAACAATGTATTTTGATTAAAAAAAAGTCATAAATAATTTCATTTCAAAGCCAACCATTATTTATTATTTTCTTTTTATGATATTTAATTATCAATTTAACAAGAAAAAGTAGATTTTTTGATGCTGTATAATTATGACGTCATAAGTTAAATGTAATATACAACTCTATATAAACCTATCGTTTTGACATTTCATAAAATGTTACGAAGAGCTACGTTATTTCTAAATGCTATAATATTTAATTATGGCAAATATGAATTCGTAGGTAACAGCTAGTTCATTATAGGTATGTTTTTGTACTTAATATATTTAATTAACTTATTTAATTTTATGATTAGCTGAGATTTCATAAAAACAATATATTGGTTGACTTTTTAGTCACTGGCAATACTTGCAGGGGTGGAAGTACTATTATGAACAATTTTTACTATAGGACTTACTGTGAAATCACGAAAAAAAGATCAGCTGTTCCCTACAAATGTTCAATACCTACTCGAACAAAATGTATGAAGCAACCGTTTTATTTTACGCGATATCAGAGTTGGTCCCATAATAAAAGTTGTTCATATTGATGAGTACTTCCACCCCTGAAAGTATTGACAGTGACAAAAAAATCAGCCTGTATAATCGTCCATTTTTATTACGACCTATAAAATCTATTATTTACATATTTATATTATGAATCTTTTACCTATAATCTAATCTTACCTAATCTATAACATAAACGGCTCAAGAACGGCTGGACCGATTTCTTTTGTTGGATTTGTCTCCACTACAAATAACAGAATAAGTATTAAAACATCAGATTTTTTATACCGGGATCGCGAGTGAAACCGCGGTAAACTTGTAAATAATAAATAAATATTCTGGGACATTATTCCTCACACACGGCCATCTGACCCCAAACTAAGCAGAGCTTGTACTATGGAAGCCAAATAACTGATATACTACTTTTCTTTTGTAAATACATACATATATAGATAATTACACCCAAACACAGGACAAACAGACATGTTCATGCATACAAATGTTTGTCCTGAGTGGGAATCGAACCCATGACCTGCGGCGTGATAGATAAGGTATCTTACCAACCACGCCAACCATACATATATAGATATATATGTATGTATTTACAAAAAGAAAAGTAGTATATGTAGTATATCAGTTATCTGGCTTCCATAGCACAAGCTCTGCTTAGTTTGGGGTCAGATAGCCGTGTGTGAGGAATAATGTCCCAGAATATTTATTTATTATCTATATTTTATATTTACATTATTTTCTTCTGCTTTTTCTTCAAGTTATTTGACATTTATTTTTCAAGGTAATGAAAGGTCACCTTCGGCCATATCATCACTTAAAAAATAAACCTAATATTTAATGTTATATTAAAATATTTGATGCTATTGGAAAACGCTGGATGCCGGCCGCCCAAGTCCGGTCCCATCGGGGATCCTTAGGGGAGGCCTATGTCCAGCAGTGGACTTCTTGCGACTGAGATGATGATGAGTGTTATATAATTTTCAGGGTTCCGTACCCAAACGTTAAAACTATTACTAAGACTCCGCTGTCCGTCAGTCTGTCTGGCTGTCTGTCCGTCTGTCACCAGGCTGTATCTCATGAACTGTGATAGACGTTAGACAATTGAAATTTTCACAGATGATGTATTTCTATTGCCGCTATAACAACAAATACTAAAAAACAGAATAAAATAAATATTTAAGGGGAGCCCCCATAGAACAGACATGTTTTTTTTTTGCCGTTTTTATAGATAATGGTACGGAACCCTTCGTGCGCGAGTCCGATTCGCACTTGGCCGGTTTTTTATTTTAATAACTTATGACTTAGCTCGTGTAGCTATGGGATTACTTGAAAATTAAACGATGAAATCAAATGACATACAGATCTTATAAAAACTACACACAATGTATAAAACATGAATAATTATATCTTTATTTGGATAGTCATTTTTTTTTTTAAATTAAGTACAACTTCAATTAATAAAAGAAAAAAATTAATAACCCTAACCTTCACGATTACAAAAGCCAGTTAGATATAAAAACCTACTAAAATTATTAGACGGCACGCAGTGGTAGCATTTATTTTTGTATATTTTTACCCGGTATATGCAAGCGAATTCAATGAATATCATATGGCTAATACTTTAGAGTTTAAAATAGTAAAACTATCTCACGAATTCGCGACATGTACAACTGAAAAAAAAAAACTAATTGACACATTAAGAGCAACGAATCACTTTATTTCCATTGAAAAACGGAATCCTTTCAGATTTACAGATTGCTACGAGCCACGGCTCTACGCCTCTACGGCAATAGCTACGAGTACGTAGCTAGGTGCTACGGAACTGCCGCCACGTAGAGAAAGCGTCTGGCGTGGCGTGGCTGGCGTTATGGGGCGCCCCAGTACTTGCAACTGTGCTGCGTTTAGATTTATTTGCTAGAATTAGTTGCTAATTTAATGCATTTTACTAATAGAGCGATGATAGCTTGCCCGTCTGTCTGGTTACACATTCAAGTTGACAATCCACTGCCAAGAACTTATACCGGTGTATTATTGGCAGTTGCATTTGAGAGCCAGTTTCTCATGGTAAAATTGTGGTTCACAGAAAAAAAGATTTTGAAACATAGTTTTAAATGAGCTACTCAACAATTGAATTATTTTTAAGTCCTTTTCATTTTTCCGACATCATTATTAAATTGCATTGTACTAACAATAAATACTCTGTATTTCATACTAGGTATATTCTTTTTACTCAAAAGTATATTTAGCTGTCCCCCGCAGTTACACCCGAGTTCTCGAGGAAAGAAGTAGCCTATGTCCTTCTCCATACCATAGGCTATCTGCGTACTAAATGTCATCACGATCGGTTTAGCGGTTTAAGCGTGAAAAGGTAACAAACAAACAAACAACTAGTATTAGGAGGTTAAGGACAGTTAGAATTAAAATAATCAATAATACCTACTTACAAAGTATGTTCATAAATTATTTTCTAATTTGTTTTGTTTAGCTGAGGAGAGTTAAAATATTTTCCAACGATATAAGCTTTATAGACACAAATAAGATTATTGCCTTATCTAAAATTAATTAATTTTACGTTCATTCAGACTTACCAGAGCCCTATCTAAATAAGTATTGAGTTTGAGTTTTGAAATAAGTTCAGATAATTATCATAACCCATTCCACTTACTCAAGCCACTAACCACAATATATCATCCATTATACTCTCCCAACTAAACGCTCCTTAGTGCCGCGTCTCGTCACTCAGTGGCACTCAATAATGCATGGTGCAGACTGAACCACGGCCTACGATCCGTTACTATGATACACGGGAAAAATGCAACGGTGCTGCGTTGATTTTGAGCCTCCATCGAGCCTTGATGGAATGTTTTGAATTGTAGCTACCTTGAGTGGAATAGGTTGGGTTCGATTTTTGAATCATCGCATTACGTAAATTTCAATTTAATTTTTTTCAGTGTTCGACGTGATAGCTCAGTGGTAGTGACGTCGAATTCAATGACGAAGGTCGTGGGTTCGAATCCTATAATGAACAGAGTTTTCTGTGAAGGATAACTTCGTGAGGAAACTGTAGCACGGTATTAGTCAGGTCGTGGGTTCGATTCCCACTCAGGACAAACATTTGTGTGCATGAACATGTCTGTTTGTCTTGTGTCTGGTTGTAATTATCTATATATGTATTTACAAAAGAAAAGTAGTATATGTAGTATATCAGTTGTCTGGCTTCCATAGTACAAGCTCTGCTTAGTTTGGGTCAGATGGCCGTGTGTGAGGAATAATGTCCCAGAATGTCCCAGAATATTAGTACATTGTATATAGTACCCGCCTACCTGGCTACCTAAAATATTTTCACAGTACCTATAACTAGCTAGCACAACCCCCCCGGCTTGCCTCGCGACAGACCACTTCAGACGAGTCTAGTACACACCGAGAGGGTGTGAAAAGCACCTGGAAAAGTTCAAGGTTGTCCTTTATTGCGTACATTTTTCTATTTCTGAGTTGATGCTAATGAGTGGAGCTTAGCAGCTAGTGTTATGATATGTGGGAGTTATGTAATATACCTACTATACAAATTTTCGCTTCATGTTATTAAGTTTAATGTTCTCTCAAGATTGATAGTTTATTTTACGATTTTCTAGAGTACGGTCTATGTGTATTTAAGAGAGGTAGAGCATAGCGATATGTCACTCAAAGAGCAGCACTAAGGAAGTACCTCCACCTTACAGAATACCGCATCCAATAACTTATAGTTGTGTTCCTGCGCGTGAGTAAGGTCGCCAGAGCTCATCGTGGGAGGGAAGGGTCAGCAACGCGCGAGTGATACCCCTGGTGTTGCAAGCTTTCATAGGCTACGGTAACCGCTTACCATCAGGCGGGTCGTATGCTTGTTTGCGTCGAGTAATGTATGTGTCGAGTTTCATTTAAATCCCTTCTGCCATTACATCATAATTGAGTATCAAAGTTCTACATACACATACAGATGTAATAAATTTCATGGCGATAGTTCAGTGCTAGCATAGCTAAATTACACTTATATTATAATTGCGAAAGTTTGTGAGTGTGTGTTTGTATGAAATTTTGTATGGAAGTAGCTGACACCCTGGATTAATATATAGGCTAGATTTTATTCCGGGAAAACATAAGATCCCCGCGTTCCCGAGGGATAAATAAAATGAAATATCGTGGGGAAACCATAGCATGGTGGTAGAATACTGTGTAGTACCTGGCTGGTTCAAGTTGAAAACTGTGTCCACCTGTCCAATCCAAGTGCTTATCACCTTCGGTCACATCATCACTCATAACATATACATAACATCTGTACTTTCATTTTATAAGTTTATTGCCGGCTCTTCTCAGTAAAAGCAACCTTCCGAACCGTGCGTTAGAGTCTGACTATTCTTAAGTGCCTGTGAAGGCCTATTTGAGTGAATAAATTATTTCATTTCATAACCAACTAGCTTCCGCCCCGCAGTTTCACTCGATTTTATGTTTTCCCGGGATAAAATAAATAAATAAATATTTGGGACATTATTCCTCACACACGGCCATCTGACCCCAAACTAAGCAAAGCTTGTACTATGAAAACTAGATAACTAACAAATAATAAAAAAGTACCCTGTATGTTATTCTAATGTATGATCTATCTAGGTGCCAAGTGTCATTCAAATCCATTCAGCCGTTTATGCGTGATTGAGTTACAAACATACATACGTCCAAACATTAACATTTATAATATTACTAGCTGTCCCCCGTGGTTTCACCCGCATTCCTGAGAAAAAAAAGTAGCCCATGTCCTTTTCCATACTATAGGCTATTTGCGTATCAAATTTCATCGCGATCGGTTCAGCGCATGCGTGAAAAGTTAACAAGCAAATAAAACTAATTATTTAGGATCACGATAGTTAGATTATAGTAGGAAGTAGGATAAAAAAATATGAAGTCCCTACCTATAGGTATTTTGTTTACTGTTATAGTAATTAATCGTTTAAAATCTTTAGATTTACAAAATAGTTTTCGACATAATCTATACTCCATTCCCTCATTTAATTCCAGGCAGCCACAGACCATTCCGACTAATTAATCTTAACAGAGACAATCAATTACACTTTACGTATTAAATCTATACGGAACCCTAACTGGGTAGTGCTGAACAAAAGGGCTTGCTTCCGTTCGCTTACCCTTCACTTGGGGTTGTTTAGGACGTGATCACCGACTGATTGCGCCCCACTCCCCCCTTTTACCTGGGCAGACACCCCCCTTAAATATCCAGTTTGCAGTTTCCATTCATAGGTTAGGTTTTTGTATAGTAGAAGCTAGGATATGGAGATGCTATAGTAATTTATGTTTTTTTTTTTGAAATTTATCAAATATGAACAGAAACAACTTGCGTAGTAGTCTTTCTTTATTTTTACTCTGCATGGGACTTGTATCTTTGATAAATGAAAGCTATTTACTCGATTTAGGCCCTAATTTAGGCATTTATGAAACTATTGAAGTTACCACCGCTTACGATGTCAGCCTTCCACTGAGAAGAAACGGCAAGTAGCTCATAAAGGTGACATGTTTATATAATATATTTTTAATAATTATTTTGGCTATTTTTTTTTTCAAACGGTTTACAATTGCAATCTATACTTATAATAAAGCAGTAGAGTTGTTTTTTTTTGTTTGTTCGAAAGCGTTAACTACCAGTCGGATTATTCGACCTTCATAAGTGCCCTCCTAGGGCTGAAAAAACTGAATAGATGGCTTTGACTTTGATTTGAAAAAATATGTATGCATTTGATAGCTCAATTCTTGAAAAAGTAGTTTATAACTTTTTATTCCTGGAATGTGGATGAAACCGCGGGAAACAACTAGTATAATATAAAGAGAAAAACATATTTTATAAATCACTAACCCAAACAAGTTCTTAAAATAAAAGCGAATATGCAAATATCAATTAACACTGCAATAGATAATTCCCACATATCCACTCGTATATAATTACACCAACCTCTAACAATATATACGATTGCGACACAATGCTACACATATCTAACACTATGCTCAAGTCTATTACACCCTCTAATTGTGACAATATATTGCCCCTGAATTGTGTGAAATCAACCAAAGCACCGCTCGTCTGGCCGACGCCGACGCGCCGGGCCGGCGAAGCGTGATGCTATCAGTTAACGTGGAATATTCTACCTATCTATAGGAGTCCTATCTTATACATGATTATGCACGTCTTAGAACCAAATTAATAACTTTGGTTTTACAATAAATTAAGCAATGTCGTTGGTTCAAATCTTACAATGAGTTTTCTGAAAGAAAACATCGTGAGGAATAGCACGGTGCAGAGTACTTTGTAGTACCCGCCTGGCTGACTACCACGCTCAAGTTAAAAATATCTCTTTCTTATACACATCCTATAAAAAACCTGCTTGCCAAATTTTATGTTTGTAGGTTTTATAGTTCTTAAGATATCTTTACACTTGGTTTTTTGTGCATAGATGATACATAATAACTAGAGGTCTAGCCTATGTACTTCTTTTGTCAAAAGGCAGACAATGGCTCAGAGCCATTCAGCCTAGTCGTATTTTTTATTGTTATTTATTTATGTAAAAATAAAATCTATCATAGTGTCTTTATTCTGTTTTTTGTATTAGTTCATAATATTTTTTTATGTGTTGATGCATATTTCGTGTTGAAATGTTGTTGAAGTTGTGTGCGTTGGATGCGTGCATAAAATAAAATATTTTTCTTTCTTTCTCTTTCTATATAGATGCCTCAACTTGATGCGTCATTATACAATCCCCATTTTCACTTCTTGGGGGTGGAATTTCCATAAATACTACAAAAAAAACTTCGTTTTAAGCCAGGAGCCCAAATACCAATTTTTATGGAAACATCTTAAAAAAAATAAAGTATTTTAATACAAACGTACAACCCCTATTTTATCCCCTTAGGGGTTGAATTTCGGAAAATACTTTCTTTCTTTAACCCTACGTTATAAAAAGAAGCCCCGATACCTACAAACTGTACCTCCTTACTCATTCTAAAAATTGACGTTCCATATAACTTTTGCACCCCCTTTTAACCACCTTAGGGAATGAATTTCAAAAAACGCCGAAATAGTTATTTCATTAATATGTTGAAGAATATTATGTTTCGAATAAATCTGACCAGAAAAATAATGATTCTCATACAAACCCCCGTGTTGTTGTTTAGTATCAAGCGGAGCAAATATCCCCTTTATTTGTTCGCCTACGCCTACCTAACACTAAACTACGCAGAGCTTCTACTAGGAAACCAGACACCTTACTGATATACAACTTTTACATATATATTTACACCCATACATAGAACTAACAGACATGTTAATGAACAACAATTATTTTTCCGGATGGGAATCGAATCCAAGACCTGAGAAGTGATATACAGGTAACGTCTACATCAAATGTAATGTCTATTGGCGACGGTAGCCATTTACCATCAGGTAGACCGCTTGCCTTCTTGTCAACCTTCTGACATAAAAATAAAACCATAGCTCATCCAAGGTAAAGATTATTGATAAGAAATATTTTTATAAAGAAAGAAAGAAAGAAAAGAAAGAAAATGTTTTTTAGTTGTGCACGCAGCTTCAACAAATTTCAAGACTTAATAATTGTGATTATATATATTGCTAGCTATCTCCCGCGGTTTCGACCGCGTAGCGGTATAAAAATAAAATGCCTACGACCGATTCTCAGACCTACCGAATATACACAAAAAAAATCCTAAAAATCGGTCCAGCCGTTTCGGAGGAGTTTGCAGACGAACACACGAGAATTTTATATATAAAGATTAAATATACAATCCATAAATAAAAAATATATGAAATCTATTATTATAGTTTATTAAATTAATTTTCAAATGTCCCAGAGCTTGAACTATGGAAGCCAGATTAGTGACACATATTACTTTTTTGCATTTGAAAGCAGTAATTGTTTACATTACCAATTTGTCACATTATAACGCAGCAACATAAGCAATTTTTTTGAGTATTTAGGTATTATTTTATTGTAATGTAAAATTGCCGGAATATGTTTCAACAATGAATTGCAGCAAGAATATTTCTGTAAATATAACCGGGTTCAGTCAACCGGCAAGTTTTCCATCTAGATGGAATTGCATGTTAACTATTTTGCTAATCGTTGAAATAGAATATTAGTTTTTTTAAAACGTATTGTTAAAAAATATATTAAACCTACTTTTGGTGTACCTATGCCCTTACCTTGTGTATAGTGCATAATATTATAGCGGTGCTGCCATAAACTCGTCCTTTTCCACCATTACCATAAACATCACTCACCTGAGGACAAACAAACATAATTTTACATTATTAATACTAAACAACCTTTTTTATATCTACCTACTAAACCCCCTATAAGTGCTTGTCTGCAAACTCCTCCTCCAAATTCAAATTCAAATTAAAAAATAATTTATTAAGTTTAGGCCCTAATAAGGCACTTATGAACGTTACAATCGATTCTACCATAAAGTGGTAAATTTTGCATGTTTGTTTGTATATAGGGGGTAGTCTATGAAACTAAGGAAACGATTCTAAAAATTATTTCACTAGTAAAAATCTCTGATTAAGGCTACTTCTACTTTTCATTCCAGTAATGCAAATCAAACCGCAGGAGACAACTAGTCAGTTATAAGTTACATCAAATAAGAATTCATTCACAAATCCAATCACATACGCATATAACCACAATAAAAACCTCGGGTTTTTTGAACTCATTCACTGACTGACAAGACAAATTCGCATCCAGCTCACCCTGGCTCTGGGCAACAAACAAACAGGTGTTCCCGTGCCAAGTAGAACGCATAAATACAGCAAAATACAAAGTTATCGGTGGCACTAAGTCGCTTTTATTGACTACCGACCCTGTTATTCCTATACCGATTTAAATACAACCGACTCTAATGGATTGTATACTTTAACGTGCGAGTTATATAGTTGATTTTCGCTTGAGGAATTTTGGGGCTTGGAACGTTTGGAAAAAGTTTAGGCAGGTTTTGCAATATGGACGCATTGACAGGCTCATGTGCGTACAAACTGCGTTTTATATACTTAATCGATGAAATGGCGTCCATAATGAAACAGCTTTTTAGTGCTTAGGTTTAGTGGTTGATTCACTTGGCTTTGACCATAGATGAGTTCAGTGAACTTCAATGTTACATTCTATTGGTAATTCAAGATTTTTTCAACCTTATTTTTCTATTATTAAAGTTTAAAATGTGAAATTAAAAACAACTCATTTAAAACAGTTACTGTTGTCCATTCATTGGACTGGTTGGCGAAGAAGCTATCTCATAGATCGTAGGTTCAATTCTCATCCAGGACATGAACGTGTCTATTTGTTTCGAGTCTGGGTACATGTAATATACCAGTTATCTGGTTTCATATTTATATTATTAAAAAATACAATAAAATCTGTTTCAAATAATGTGTATTGCCCCCAAACTTCTTAAAAACACAAATATAAACGAACTGATATTAAAATAAAGCTCAAGCACCCTTAAAAATGAACGATCCCTCCTTCCAGAGAACAGTGGATTCAGAAACAAGACATCAACCAATAAACATCAACTAACTTCCAATTCTCAAGGACCCGACGATCTAATTTAACTTGTCCTCAGTGAGGCGGACTCAGCAAAAATTCATTATTAATACAAGGAACTTCTTCTTGTAGGGTTGTAGTGATAGCGTATTATTTTCAATTAATTAATTTTAAACTATCCAGCATATTTTTTTTTTGTTTTGCGGTGCGTTGCTGCCTCAGAAGAAATAATTGTGGAAATGTCGTTTGAAATCTGAAAGAGTTTTGGCGGTGCACACTCTAAGTTAATTGTATCTGCAATGCCTACTACCTTCGCACAAGTGCAAGCAATAAGCTACGAAGGTTTATCGCAATTGAATGAAATGAACGGTATGTCAATGCATAAAAGAACAAACACACACTGATTGTTTTTTTTTTTAACAAATCTATGATGAAAGTACCGTAGTGTTAAAAGATCACCATGAGGCAAAACAAGACGATTATAATATTTTTCTGATAAACTTTTATGTATTATAATGCAGAATATTAAAGACAGGAAGAAAAAAGTACTTTAAATCTTAAATATGGAAGAATATTATAGCATAACATTTCTAAGCTACTAAACTAGAAGCCCCACTGTAACCGAAACTCCAACCTTTGTATTGTAAGCGAGTTGGGCATCGAGCGTTCGAGTAATCCGATTATAAAATACGGACTGCGACATTACAATTCTTGCGGACAAACATACAAACCGACCCATTGTGGTGCAATTGTTTGACAAATTATAATACTGTTTAGAAAATCTAAACAAAAAAATATCTGAGGGTTAATAAACTTGAACAATAAGATTGTAGGAGTTTTCAAATAAGCTTTTTGGAAGACTGCATCAACAAAAGTGAGATCAGCCGATCAGATCGGAAAAAGTAATGGTATCGCACATTAAGTATTATTCTGATTGTAATTAATCTTTGAGCTAACTGTGAGTTACTGTGCGCCCGCGATGATTTCTGACGAAGAAAATAACTAAAAACATGTTACATTTTTTTTTGCATCAATTGAAAAAGATTGTAATGACTTTAAATGTAACAACGTAATAATTTAAAAATATTTTATGCAAAGGATGGAAAAACCTGGGCCGGATTTAGAGGTCTAGAGGCCTCGGGGCAATAAAGGAGTGGAGGCCGCCTGGCCCCAAATTATTTTCGAAATAAAATATTTTTTTTTTCAGTCGAGTTTGTCAATGAATAATTTATTGTGAAACTAAGTAGATGCTTCTCGTATTTAAGAAACATATCTATATAAATATAATTTAATTGGAAACGAGAATTATCTGAAATTAAATTTAAGCGTTAACGAACGGAACCTTTTGAGCTTTATTCGCCGAAAAATCGCTGATGATTTCGCTGTAAATCCAGTTCCCGAAGTAAATCACTTTCAATGTTCAGGAGAAAAAGCTTTGATAGACGGTTTTTTAGAAAGTGCTTATCAGAGCCATTTGAGATTTTACTGATTGCTTGATTGAGTAAACAAATATGGATCAATAATTTCTGTTAATATTTAAGAACAATATAATCAAGTTTGTAAGATTTTTTTTCCGAAGTCTCTATTGTCTCTTTTGTGGAGACCCCAGGGCTGTAGCCCCGGTTGCCCTCCCCTAAATCCTGGGAGAAACTCATTTATAATTTTTGCGGCATAAAACTTGAGCTAAAATATTATAAGTTATCATTAAGTAATCGTTTTAATACTGGATAGAGTACCAGAATGAGAACAAAACGCAATATTGACACGGTGTTCACTCAAGATAGTATTACTTTAAATTGTCAAAGGTCGGGGGAGGAATGAAGTGCAGAGCAAACTTAGATTGGCGCTCGGAGAGCGGAGATTGTTATCTAAATGGTTCTATTTCGGGGAATATTGTGGAACAATTTCAGGGATTTTAATTTAATATTGCAGTACTTGTTTTAAATAAGTAGGTACTTAGAGTTGAGCATAGCGAGCAAATGAAAGAATTTTCTTCAGTAATGGGTGGTAGGTAGCACTGTTGCAATTTATCAAATTGAAAGAGAGCGGTTATGTTGAGGCCGCATCACTGAATCGATGCAAGCCGTGTTCGATACACGGGATGGTCCGCAAAAAACGAAGCTCTCATTGGTTCCAATTTTAGTCAATATTTTATGTGGTAATTAGGAGGTGAATTACATCGCAAACTACCACAATCAGTGACTGTATCTAATGGTGTGGTGAGGTAGTTACCTGACAAAATGTTCTTACTTACTCACTTACTACCTTATCTTATAGACGAGAAAAAATATCAAACCTAAAACTTTGTGAAGGACTCAGTAGAGAAACAAAAGAAAAATCTATCCTTATTGGTAAGAATATAAACAAAGCAATAAAATAAGAATTAAATGTCGAAATATCAAGTCCCTCGGCTTCACCACACGTAGTGAAACATATGCGTTGAAGTGATCAATCATGCGAATCACCCCGTGTGGAATACCTCGGTCCGAGGTTCGTTTGCTATCTCTTTGTCTTTGGATTTCAGTTTAATTGAGTAATTGGTGTAAATGTGGCTGCAATCAAATTTATTACGATTGCGTTTATAGATTTCTATTATTATTTTTCTATTAAAGTATTTGAGTAGAAGATTTTCAAAAATATTCAAAAGGCGACAGTTTAGTGGTTACTAAATGCCAAGGCAAATTTTTATGTGCAGTTAAATTTTTTGGTAAGTAGCCCGTTCTTTTAAGCTACAGTCATCTTCAGTAAATTTATATTCTAAACGAGTTATAGTTGTTCCATGATATAAATGATAACCTAGTCAATTCCATGTTTTTTTTAAAAGGCTGATGTTTTTTTTTTTCATCTAAATGTTTTGGTTGCTTAACATCGCCAAACTATACATTGACTGACGCAGTTTGTATTAAATGCCTCTTGGTTAGATTAGCTAATCTATTTTATCCCTTTTTATTACCGGATGGGTTACATAAATTTTCCATATTATAATTTAAATTAAAGTTTTCAATTTATTTAACACTTTGACAAGTCTACATACTTTGTTACTTATAGCATGAAAATAAATACATTAAACTATTCATACTAAAACTCATAAACGTCTGTCCATAGACAAAGATTCACAGAAACCTATATAGAACAGACTAGCGTCTCCATAACATTTTTCCCTCGCGACTCGGCGAGTACGTTGAGACATAAGTATTCATCCAAATACTACAATAGTCGGAGTACGGTCGACAATTAGTCGTGCCGTCTCGCCGAAGCCTTTCAACTTTAAGCCGTAGCCAGACGCCTCTGACGCCACTTTTATTTCGTCTCTATCTATACTTATATTGTAGAACCTTTCTAGATGAGGCTTAATGCGATGGTTATGGGTCTACATAGCTTTTCTTTTTATTTTTAAACTTATTTTTACGATTATGTTTTTGATTTATAAAATTGTTTGTAATGTTTCGTGGTGCATCCTTGCTGAATATTATAAATGCCAATGTGAGTTTGTTTTTTTGTTACCCTTTCAGGCCTAAACCGCTGAAGCCATCGCAATAAAAATTTGGTACACAGATAGTCTATGGTATGTAGAATGACATAGGCTACTCTTATTTCACGAAAATGCGAGTGAAACCGTGGGGTACAGTATTCGATATAAAAATTACCGGAGTCTTTTCACTTTGGTGGGTCAAAGTGATGGCAGCAATTGTAACGTTCATACGTACTTCACCAGCTATACTTTGAGTATAAAAAAAAAACTGTTAAGTACTTTTAAATATCCTCAAACACAGTTTTTAAGCCATTAGTACATATAATCAGATAGCATATCAACTACCATTATACCCGATCTAGAATTATTCCACATCTTCATTGGTATTCCACAACAGAATTGTCAGTGAATTCTTGTCATTACTCGTGTCAAACACTTGGGAGGCTTCCACTCAGCCTTTTACTTTTGTTTTATCTTTGGGATCATTTACTTAGAATATATTTACTATATGTCAGGTAAACGTATACATCTTCATTATAGAAAAAAATTAAATTTTCAATGCTTTTATTAATTCATAGATATCTATAATTGTATCTACTTTTTAGGGTTCCGTAGCCAAATGGCAAAAAACGGAACCCTTATAGATTCGTCATGTCTGTCTGTCTGTCCGTTCGTATGTCACAGCCACTTTTTTCCGAAACTATAAGAGCTATACTATTGAAACTTGGTAAATAGATGTATTCTGTGAACCGCATTAAGATTTTCATACAAAAATAGAAAAAAAACAATAAATTTTGGGGGTTCCCCATACTTAGAACTGAAACTCAATTTTTTTTTCATCCAACCCATGAGTGTGGGGTATCTATGGATAGGTCTTCAAAAATGATATTGAGGTTTCTAATATCATTTTTTTCTTAACTGAATAGTTTGCGTGAGAGACACATCCAAAGTGGGAAAATGTGTGTCCGGGGGGGGACACACTGTAACTTTTAAAATAAGAGAGTGATAAAACTAAAAAAAAATCATAATGTACATTATTATGCAAACTTCCACCGAAAATTGGTTTGAACGAGATCTAATTATTAGTTTTTTTTTAATACGTCATAAATCATAAACCGCAATTTACCTTTCATTCAATCAACTCAAATATAAAAAAAAATTTAGCATAAAGTAAGGTCTTACAGCACAAATAAAGGAAAAATTCTAAATAATAAAAAAGCTCAAAATTAAAGGGTGTCCCCATACATACATATTAATAAAGACCTCTGAGTTGTATGGGCGCTCATACAATTTAGAGGTCTAGCTTAATTGGCACCAACCTCAAATAAGGTAAATAAATAAAATTGTGCATTTCCCTTGATGGACGAACGATGGACGAAGTTTGTACGGAACCCTCGGTGGGCGAGTCCGACTCGCACTTGGCCGGTTTTTTTCTGTTGTATTCTATTTGCAAATTAAAACTAGTGAAACATAATTGAAACCATTAGAGTTAAAAATAACGTATGTACCTACTTTAAGAATCAGCAATCGTGGAAAGAAAAAGTAACATTATCAGATCTACTGCTGCAATACAGACTATACTCGATCAAGGAGATCTTACTTAGGGCGACTTAGCCTAGTGGTAGTGGGTGAGGTTTAATGCCGTGTCAAAGGGTCCGAACCCTAGCAGGCGCCCCAGTAGGTACATTGTAGTACCTGCCTGGCCGGCTACCACCTTCGGCTATACTTACCATGGTGAGATAGTAGTCATGAATAATAATGATACCTTGGATTATATAATAGCATCCAGTTAGGAGATTGTTATCTATGGAAATATTTTATGCATACACATTAAAATAACTGACCACGCAAAACATCCCAATGACTCTCCTAGCTGCATATATTCCGGAATCCCGTTCAAGGTTACCCCTCTATATTTCATATTGCACAAAAGCTTCTCTATCTAGTAGCCTATCCATCAATGCAAACATGTTTTTATTGTGAGCACCCATTTTTTAGTTTGTCTAGTCCGTCATTATGAGCCACTTTAGGTAGGAACTGCTTTGCCGAGGCACTGACAGAATGTGTGTCACACCGTTTTGTAATAATAAAGTTATGGTTATTAAAGAATTGGACAATAATTAAGTTCAGTAGAGTAATAAATAAATTATTATTTAATTTATATACTTATGTTGTCTCATCGTTGAAGTAAGAAATTTCACTTCTTACTTAAATAAAGATTTAAGTGTGATGGCTTTAGATGAAATTTAGTACACAGGTAGAATATGTTCTGGATTAACACATATAATACTTTATATGTTGGGAAAACATCAGATCCTCGGGTACGGGTGAAACAAGAAGGATGGAAAAAGTTATAAATAAACTAAGCAGCAATAATAAATCTAAAGTATAGATATGACCAGAACTAAGTAGTGTACACAATATATACGCAAAATATGGGTCGACCATCAGCCAAATAAGAAAATTGTAAAGATCTTGGAACAAAATACACAAAATTTCTTGTTAAATAAAGATAACCATAATAAACGAAGCAGAGAACGCATCCCACCGAATATCTTCACAATTTACAAGTTTTCCTTAGTTTTCAACACTGAACTAGTGTTAAAACTATAAAGCTACTGAAATTTCAGTGGCACTTTCAAACAAGAGCTCTTAAATAAAATTAAAATAACAAAATAGTAGGTACACACACTTCGGTGTAACAGCCACCCGCCTTTCATCGGGTCTTCAACAAACATTCACTTTGTAGGCCCATGTTTGCGTGCTCGTTCGGTGCGGCGTGTCTTCAGGCCCTGATTGCTTGTAGCCGGCACTCTTTATAACATGTTTTGTTTGCTACTTCTACGGCTTCAGTGTTCTGAAGCGTGCGTAAATTAGGCCTACAGGCCTTTGAGATAAGAAATCGGGAAATTATAGGTACTTTGAAGAGCTTCTAGACTTTATGGCGAAAATTATTGCTATTTTATATAACCATGTTATTTAAGTGTTATAGGTTATAGCTATAGGTTTTTAAATAGCATATTATGATTGTGTTCGGTATGTTTCGATTTTTATTATTTAAAATATATTAAACACATGTTTATGCAAATAAAATAATTCTATTCTATTCTATTAATGTGGATTTTTTATAAATTGTTTTATTGGTGTATTTTGAATGAACCCAAACCTGAAACGGATTTACATTGTAAGAAAGTTTCAGTCACAATTCAGGATTCAACCGAGATCTTTACCATAATTTATCATAATACAGCATTTACTGATGTGTTACGGAAGTACGAAGTCAGTAAGTTGAGCTGAGCGAGATTCTGACAGTCGCAATAAAGGGTATAGTTATAGTCTTTGAAGTTTCATTAATTCAGAAACTAAGTTACGATTATAAACTTATGGCTGTAGGCTTTGCGTGCTTACCACCTTCGGCCACATCATCACTTACCATAGTGAGATTGTGGGCAAATACAAGACTAAGCAAAGTAAAAAAGTTCTTTATTTATATTGACACTATAGCCGGTCCCTGCGGTTCCACCCGCATTCCCGGAATAAAAATATAACCTTCCTCAAGAATTGGACTATCAAATGCAAAAAGAATATTTCTAATCCAACTGGTAGTTCCAGAGATTAGCGCTTTTAAAAAAATAAAGAAAAAACTCATCTGCTTCATTATATAAATAGAGCCTAGATACTGCCATGATTTTATATACAAATTGACTTCTGACTGACTTATTTTCAACATTTTTCAATTACTCTGCAGAAAACAATTTGTTGACTGACTGAGGAAAGTGTAGATTCCTTTTTTTCAATATAAAACATGGAACCCTAGGATCAATATTAGATTTACTAAGGTGTTAGAGATAATCTCGATATATGACGATGTAACAAAATCGAGTAAATGTGTAAGCAACATAAGATCGACAATGTATTTTTGTCGATTGAAGAATTGACATTAATCTTTTTGTTTCCCTGCATTCTTACGATAGTAACAATTGATGAGAACAAATCTGTAGGCAGCTGACAAATTTAATTGATCGTCGAAAATTGATAAAATCCGTAGGAGTTTAATTTTAGTATAACAAATAAATCAAAATGTTAAACTATACATCATCTGAACAAACACTCGTAGAAAGAGAAAACTTATCTAAGGCGTTTTTTTTATTTATTTGCAAAAAGAATAAGGATATACTGAAGTTTTCGCAGTAAGCGCATCCGAAACGCCCATGAAACAAATGTTGCCGGCAATACTTTCTCACGGCATGCCGCGTAGAACATCACTACCATCTTATACATAGCGTGTGGTACAAGTCAGGGACCTAAAGCGAGTGAATATAATGCCTCTTTACAACTTATTATATACCCGAAGAGGTAGGCAGAGATTTCAGTGATGAGCACAATATGGAGGTGTCCGTTCAATTGAAGGAATATGAAGTCCCAACGTGAAAAGTAGTGAGTTTTATGACTAAGTTTCTATGTCATTTTATTAACTTTATGCTACAAAACTTATATAAGGAAACATCAATTTTATGATGTCTGATTTGGAAATCGAACTTAGGACCTCCGGTTTTATGGCGTGCCTTAAGATTAGACAGCCAAAGCGATTAGTAAAGACACTGCTTGAGATTTTTTTTTAATAGTCCCTAACCGTTATCTATTGACTGGTTCTATTCTCTAAGCTTATTTCCTAGGCCTTCCCCCTTCAAATAATCATCTTGAATACTCTAATGCTAGACTACGCTTATTGTAAGTAGTATTAAAATTAATAACAACAACGTTCGGGTCAATAAAAAAGCTAAGGAATTTAATATATGCAAACTCAGTCGCTAGCTTGATAATCTTGAGCCAAAAGTACCTTAAGTAAAATTTGCTATTTTTCCCATCTTAAAGGCTTCTAATATCCCAGTTTTCAGCCTTAGGCTGGTTGTCATTTGTCTGCTCCTCTGTAGGCAAACTTTGCTTCAGTGTTTGAAAGCACTACATTATATCCGTCCTTCTTTATCGTCTTCGTCTGCGGTATAATAGTGTTGGGATGCGATCGATAGATTTTATTCAATTTTATTAAATAGTTAACTGTATGATAAGATGAGTTATTATGCAGATACATAATGATTGTGGGTTTTAATCCTACAGTGAGCTTGAGCTTTCTGTCAATAAAAAAATAATGATGAAACCATAGCACGGTACGTACTTTACGGTCAGCAAGTTTTAGTGTACGTGAGTTTTGTAAAATTGGATCTGTTTAGCTACATACTTTACGTAGGTACTTTGTATCCGGCTTATTGGCTACCACTCTCAAGTTAGAGATTAACAAAATATTCAATATAATTTTCCAATCTCTATTTCTTCATCGTACAAGACGCCGGGAGTATTTTCGCCCACATTATCGACATCCCTCTTATATAACAAGATAAACACAACATTATAAAAAAAAACTTCTATTTCTAAGTCTTTATTGCCTTAGTTAATCGATAAACCAAAAAAATAACTAAATAATTAAAATGAATGAAAACCTTGCAACAACTAATATAATGTTTATTAATGACAGTACATAACAACTAAGAGATGATTAAAATATGAACTTCTAAATTTATGTACATAAATAATGAGGTCTACAAAATAACAAGGCCTGAACTTTCGCAGGTAAGTGTTTAAATAAAAATATTGTTACTCATAATTGAAACAATTTGCATTCATAAATAATCTTTATTATAATATGCATAATTATGCCGAAATTCTCGTCCATTTAGAATAATTCTAAGAATAATTCAGTTCAGGTTTAAACACAAACAAGGTTATATAGTTCTTATTAATAACTTGCCAAAATTACGATAAATTTCAACGAAAATGTTGTGTAACTAAATTGGCTAACTATAATAGTGTGCATTTTATTTAATCATTATAACTATTAAAATAGAATAAATATTAAACTGGCATATTTTTATCAGTTAAATACTGAACTTAATTTTAAATAAAATAATATTAATGGCGAAGTAAAGATTTTAAAAACAAATGAAGGAAATACAATCTGCGGCTTCACCGCCTAAACGACCTCTTCTAGGCATTTGATTAAAAGAAAATAATATAAAATAGTTTAATTTATATAATATAAGTAACATTGACTACAAATTGTAATGATTTAATTTTGCCCCGCAGTTTTACTCACAATTTCCTATTTACCTCTTCAGGGAAAGATTTTTGCAAAATTCTTTCGTACACCCTACAAAAGTAACATAATAATATCCTTTAAATTTAATGATTCTATGACCAATAGGTAATTTAGGCTCTACACTGATCTTTCAATCAATTCAAAGTCAAAGCCCTAGGAACATCGATGCTACTGAAGTTACACCTAATGATATTAAATTATCGACTGTATCACATCACTATTATGAAGCAAGACTCGCCTCTTTCTTACAGAGCTTAGATTTCTTTTTAATACCACGCATATAAACTTCTTGTGTAAGGGAGGCAGCGTATGTTGTTCAGTAAACTTTCCTATGTCTGTCTCACGTACTTACACTGGTTCCAGTCTATATTAACTTGAGAGTGAGTAAGAGAGATGTTTCAATGCAATTGTGTTAATAAAATGATAGCTTATTACAATAGACTATAATAAATCAACAGATCACACTCGATTTAATGACGTGTTAAAAAAACCAAAACAGTGGATGTATATAACGGAGCAGGACCAGAAAGAGGCGCGTGGTAGAAACATAAAAGTTTAGTTAGTATAAAATAAAATAGTTATTTCAGAAATAAATGCTTGAAATTAAAAGGAATTACTGATTGTCGAAAGGATAATATCTAGGACTATTGTTTATGAAGAACGTCCTATTTAATTCAAAGATTTTGAATAAGGACTTTCATTATCTTAATTTGGTATATTATTGTTAGTATAAATTACAATCATGCCTGATTATTATTTCCATAGTAAGATTTTTCTATCCATCAGTACCAAAACTATAAAAAAAACACTATCGTTTTATATTCATTCTGACACCGGACCGAATCGACCACTTCAAAAATAGCAGGGGGAGTTCCGGACCGCGGACCGAAACGACCAAAACCCCATTAAATGCTAAGAGATTATTACATCCCATCAATGAGCCATCAGTGTTGCGTTTCAAAATCTTGCTATAAGTCCAAAATATTTGAAGAGTGCAAAGTTTCAAAGAAGAAAATTTTAAAATAGCAAAGTAAAAACTGTCGCCAAGGGCGGCCGCGTGGGTACCGTGGCCACGAAAACAATGAACTGCCATAAATCAGTTGTAAAGTTTAATAAACCCCACTTCCTGTTCCGAGGTATAGCCCCCAGCTACTTGTAGGTACCTTCTTGTAGTAACCGTGTACATTTCAGTTAGTTTTACAGCTTTCGTTGTTTAACGTACAAAATGAAGGATTTTCAAAGTTTTAACTTTTGTCACATAAATCGTATAATTCAAACAAGTTGTGGATTTATTGTTGATGGGGGAAGGGTTTGGAAATTTATGAGCTGAGTGTCATTAACCATTTTGGATATTTAAGAATCTAACGAAATAAGGAAGTATGATGGATTTTATGAACCTTATATCCTGTCGAAGAGTAAGTTGGTTAGAAATTTTACAAATAAGCGTTGTATACAAAGTAGGCTTGGTTTGATAAACTTCGTAAATAAAAGAAGAAGAATCTCTTCATAAATCTACAACTAAGCCATAAATTCTAATTTAACCTAGTAACTTCCACTCCGCGGTTGCACCCGCGTCTCCAATGGTCTTATGTTTTCTCGGGATAAAAGTATTCTATACGTTAATCCAGAATATATTATATAGGGCCAAATTTCATCCAAATCCGTTCAGACGTTAGTTGAGTGGTAACAAACATACGAACTGCGTGATATCAAATTAAGAGAAAAAAGTAAGAATTCTCGAAATAGTATTCATAATGAACTCGCATAAATAACAAGAACGTGTTACCACGCTAAAAAAGAATAATCTCGTAAGGAAATAAGAATTTTCGTTGTAGAAAGCAAGTGGTAGGTTTCGTTTCAACAACACTCCTGTGGGACTCAGCGCAAGGACGTCTGAGCTTCCCGACGAATTAACTTGGGAATTTTCCTGGGAGATTAAAAAAATATGTGACGAAGGCTGCTAGTGGAAAAATCATAAAAAATATGAGAGAGGTACATTAAATAAAGAAATAAATAAATATTCTGGGACATTAATCCTCACACACGGCTATCTGACCCCAAACTAAGCAGAGCTTGTACTATGGAAGTCAGATGACTGATATACTACATATACTACTTTTCTTTTGTAAATACATACATATATAGATAATTACACCCAGACACAGGACAAACAGACATGTTCATGCACACAAATGTTTGTCCTGAGTGGGAATCGAACCCACGACCTGCGGCGTGATAGATAGGGTATCTTACCAACCACGCCAACCGGCTCGTCAATTGTTATATGAAAGAAATTTTAAAAATGTTGTCGCTTTAAGCATCTGTCATAATGTATGAATGTAATGTAATGTATAATTGTAAGTACAATTATTGTTATTATCGACAGCTGTAGGTAAACTCTCACTGTTAAAGCAGCATATATAAAATGGGCCATACTTATGAATTATTTAAAAATTGCACAAGCTCTGAACCTACCAACGTGTTTGGGCAGGTGTACTTAAAATTCTATTATATGCTTTTTTGATGCGATTTGCCACTGGCACTGACGGTATGTGGTTTCCGTTGTCTATAAACATTCAAACTTCAACTTCAAACTCATTCATTCAGTTTAGGCCCTAATTAGGCACTTATGAACGTTACAGTATAATAAAATTGATTCTACCACCGGTTCGGAATACACTTGGACTGAGAAGACTCCGGCAAGAAACTCAGCACATACAAAATTAACAATAGCAGGGGATCGCCACTGTTACCGACCTTTATACAACCTAGAAGGTAGCTGGCACTCAAATGCAACTGCCGGAACACACCAGTTAGCGATAGATTCTCATCTTTAGCTTGGAAGCCAGCTAGGCGGGTAATATTTACCATACCACCAAACTTTGGTTTCCTCAGTCTTCATTCACCAAAAGCCATATCTCAGTCACATCATCATGGTGGGATTGAAGAATAAAATATGCCTGTGCATAGTAAATAAAAATATTTAAATCAGCCGTTAAAGTATTATAGTATCTTTTAGGCATATGAAAGTATTATCATAAAAAAGCTTGTACAGTTTAATGACCACACCCCGACCATTTTTCAGCCACATCCTAGGGTTTTATTTCAACAAAGTCGACCCCAAAATGGGCTGTTAAAACGGAAGAGAAGCGCCAAAAGGGGCCTGACACCGCATTCGCACCCTATTCAAAGAACCATACAATATTCAGAGGATCGCATTATGCAATAGAACGGTAAGACTCAAAATCAATATAGCTTTTTTACTAGAAAAGATTTCCTTACCACGTTGTCATAAATATTTAAGGAGCCGTTGAGTTCACTCCGTGTTTCATGGGAAAGAAATGTGTATTATTTTGCGATAATATATTTGTTTTGTTATGGTATATCATACGCTCCAGTTGGTTTGTTTCTGTTTACGCTAATCCGGTAAATACGAAAAGATTTGCTTGCTTATTTTCTTGTGGAAAAGATTTTTCTACATAATATATTTTAAGTTCCAAACTTACTTTGTCTATTAATTAGGAAGAAAATTATACCATTTATAACTCAAGAATGGCTGCACCGATTTATATGATCTTTGATTTTTTGGATTTGTCTGCGCCCCGAATAGCAGAATAACTATTAAAATATAGAAAACATATCGGGAACGCAAGTGAAACCGCGGGGATCAGCTAGTAATAAAGAACATGTTTTATAGAGGCCATAACCATAAATTAGTTATACGTTGGAATTTACATGAGTCTTCCCTTGTTGCACAGACAGTCAGCTTTAACCAAACACCATCTAATATCATAAATGTATTTTAAACTATATAATATGTTAATTATTATTAACAGATATTAATTTATCCGTTCCAAAAATCGCAAACAATCCGCTGTAGTTCCAAAAATATTTACGAGCATGTGATTTACAAAAACTTGGAACTATGCCCCGCGGGGATAACGCAGTGCTACAGACTGTATGAAACTAGTGGATTAATCAAAAATCAGTTGCTTATATTAATAATAAGTGGTATCTATATCTCCAGGAATAAGAAACAATCAGGGTGTTTCTTCCAAAATTATTAAAAAAGGTCGTTTGTTCACCTCGTGTGAGTGGGTCCTACTCTGCTCTTACCGATTCATAGTCATCAAAAAGATATTTTTTCCATCATAGTTTTCTCATATTATTCAGACAACTAAATTAAATTCTAGTACACCGAATATGAACACACTGCCATTTACCACACTATGTCAACAAATCAACACTTGTATGTTCCAACACGTGGACCCGATCCGATCCGATTCAATCCGTTTCCCTGACAGCCAACCATAAATATCCGTCCAGAGATCTTGGCTGTTACGTTTGATTTCCCCAGAGGTTGAAGACGCAAGTTTTTAAATTAGCTCATTTATTTTTGTTCGACCTTGACCTTGTTTGGTTGAGCCAATGAACTGTGCTCGAGGTCAAGACCATGCCTTGAGGATAGATTTACGAAGACTGTGTTGATGGAATCGGGTTTTTCATTAAATTAAATATGAATTTTCGTGTTTTACGTTTTTACATTTTTATGATAAAAGTAAAGGTGTTATTTTTATTAATATCACAAATTTTCTAGAACACAATTACTAACAGCTAAGTTTTATTGCAAACAGAACAACGATAAGAGATACAGAAATATTTAAAAAAAAAATGGTGAAAAATAACGTAGTAGATCATGCAGGCTTTATAGAATAATCCAATACTATATTGAAGCCAAGAGGGCTTATGAACTTATAGCTTTCAAATCTCGATTTTCACTCAGAAAATGAAAACAGATGGGAATAGAAAGAATTCCACAAAAGAACGCATGTAAGTAAGTGTATCTCAGACAAAATTACAATAAAATTTGACTAACAGTATCCACTCACAGTTAATCAGCGTCTCTAAATGTTAACTCAAGAGTTTCTGAACTTAATTAGAAAGTTGAAAACGTTTGCAAAGTCGGAGAAGGAATAACTTTTGGCAACGCAAACGACAAAGCTTCGTCTGTGCTCACGATACGATGGCGTAACGATATGGATATTTAAATTCTTTAGAAGCTTTTCTCTAAGTTTCAGTCTAGCCACATCAAAAATGAGATGAGTGAAGAAATTCCTTGCCACTTTAAGATGTAAGTCAAATTTGGGGATTTATGTGTAGAACTGTTTTATTATTCAAATATAAAAAATCTAGCATATGAAATTTAAAAAAGATAATATGATCATGAAGTACCAAAGTTGATAAATTTACAAAATTACTTGATTAAGAATTCATAATTTTGAACACTACTAAGTAATTGTGGTTTATTATTATTCTGCCTAGTTTTCCATATAGTTTTATTAATCAAAAATTACACGAAATAGTAAATAGAACCAAGTTGACAACACCGAATGGAAATCGTAAAGTGAAACTTTTGTTTTAGTGGAATACTGTCACAGCTTGCTTTCTATTTGCTTAAGTAGTTCGTTTTAATTTGTAACTTTAATCAAACAGCGGTTATATTCTGAGTTTTTCTCTTACAAAGCAAAAATCTTTTACTCTTTATTTTTAAAACTACTAAATTAAAAAAAGTTAATACATCCTTTTATACCATTGCGTGGTAGGTAAAGTGGACATGGTTGGCAGGCAGATTAGTAATCATAGCAAGTTTATGATATTTCTCAGGTAACGTTATACCTGCATCTCATACTTTTATTACTGTTATGTTCACTAATCTGTATTTTTTTATTATAAATCTACCACGTTTTTAACCACGACGCAACGGAGACGGTATATAGCGGTAGACGGTAGGGTGAAAGGTTGTGACTATTCTCTACTACTATATATTTGCTTCTCTTAAATTCCTCAGCCTATAAGCATCTAGGCTCTTGGACATTGGTCTTTCCCAGTAGTGATCATACCTATTTGACCTCTACTTTCTAAATCTATGTGCCCTTTAAAGGTTTTGCAGGTCATTGGTCCATTAAGCATGCCATACATTATGGTCCTTAATCCATTCCTTTTTTGACATCAAAAGTAATCGATGCTTCGGGAGACCGAGCGGCGGCGGGCGCAATAGCTTGGCCATCCAATGAGGTGACGCCTGCTGGGAACCATGCTCATCGGCAGTTTCGAAGGAATTTTCTATACTAAATAGATTGTATTTTGGTAGTTATTATAATAATAATAGGTACATTATTTATCCTTTCCTACCTAATCATGTTTTTTTAAACCAAATCATCGGTCTCCTATTCGGGTTTTTAGTATTTTTGACTGCTTTTTTAAGCATCACTTCTTTTTATAAATCTGCCTTTTAGTTGAAGTACGGGTAAAATCAGATTTTATTTCCGACTTATTCTTTTTGCAAGCAAGGTCTGTAATACCTAGCACTACTGCAGGTTTCACGTAACAGAATCATAATAATCTCAAGAGATGTCCTAACAGTTACAACGCTGCGTCACGTACTACGAAGATGTTTGCTATCTGAGCTTATCTCTTGCTATCTAAAGGTACAATTTTATCTTCAGCTAATTTACGAGCATTATTTTTTTTAAATCCCGTCTCCTCCTTTATTAAAGATATAGAAATAATTTAGGCTTGTAATCTCAAAAAAAGATTTAAATAATTAAGATAATTATCTATTTACCGATTATAATGAAATCGTATTTTTATATGGCCACTACCTTTTGATCACAATAGACACTTGTCTCTCTCTTGGTTATTCACCGAATAATAGTATTCGTCATCCATTGTTTCCCTTTGAAGTCTTCATTGAAAATATTTTTTTTTTTTAAGAAACTGGTTAATTGAAACCCAACAAATTTGTCACGGCTATCATTTGACGTCACGTCGCACACGTCACGTCACGTCACGTCGTCGATGTCAATTCATCCCGTGTCATTTGTCGCCGCGCACCTAAAGCAACAACACTACCGATAAAAGCAGACCGACATCCGTTTCCGGCTACCGCCCAAGTAGAAACCATAGATTATACAAAGACATGACAATTGACTATTGTCTTCAACAGTGTAATTGTGGGTTACATCCATTTAAGGGATAAATAAAAAAATAATAAATGACGTCAAAACAACATTATTATAGAGCAAAGTATATCGTGTCCTAAATTGTAGGTAGTAGAACTCTTAGTGCAGAGTTTGCCTGGAGAAGTACTACCACCATATCTGATTTCGCCGTGAAATAGTAGTGCACTTGTATTACTGTGTTTTGGTTAGGAGGGTATGGGAGCCGGTGAAATTACAGGCACAGGAGACCTAACAACTTCATGTCTCAAGGTTGGCAACGCGTGAGTGATACCCCTGCCAGGGAAAATATTATATTGTATTTTCATTGCCCGTGGTGTTATGAGCGTCTATAGGCTACGGTAACCGCTTACTATCAGGTGGACCGTAAGCCTACTAATATTTTAAATGTGAATGTTTGTAAGTTTGGATGTTTATGTCTCAATCACGAATAAACGGCTGATTGGATTTGGATGAATCTTGGCAGGAAGAAAGATCATACCCTGGTATAAGATATAAGGTACTTTTGATACCGGGAAAACATAAGATCCCTCGGAAACATGGTTAAAACCGCGGAGCAGAAATATGATATAATAATGGAAAATTATACAAAATATAGAATATTTTTAAAGCTTGTTGAATACCTATAACATATTTTATAATAAGTATTTTAATCATTATTGATCATCAATAAATTCACAAATGATTTCTCAACCAAATCCAACATGTTTACCTACATTTATACAATTCAATCTGATATAATTAATTTAAATTAATCGAATGCCAGCCAACCGAGCTAGACGTCAGATGTAATGATTACATTAGTAATACACATACATATGTGACGGTTATATATATATATATATTGGAGTAATTGTAATAGTCGACCGTCTGTCCAGCTTAAACTAAACATTTCAAAACAATGCCAAATTCTCCGATTATAGTTTCTATTCATTGAAATTCAAAATGAGGTTAAAATAAGAACATAGTAATTGTTATAACTGAGCTAATTTTTTTTAGGCTGTTTACAAATTGACGACAAAGATGCGACATTTATTCATATTAATTTATTATTACTACTAAATTACCTATTGCTTTTCAAAATATGTATTTTAACTGCGTTAAGGCGACGCCTTGAAGATTTTGTTTGCAAGTATTCCGATTTTTCTCAACAATAGCTAAAGCGAACAAACTGAAATTGATTGTAAGAATTCATCATGTCTTTGACTTTATTTTGTACGTTGCATAACACGATTGGTTAACTTTTATAACACATAATAATTAATCAAAAATACCTCTTTAAAATAAGAGATTCCAATTTTACCGGCATTGAGGATCGATTTGAGGTTCCAAAATTTCTACATATATTAATTGAAACTGATACTATAAATTGTACATAGGTTTTATGAAATATACTTGTAGTTTTTAAATTAAACAATAAAAACCATTTTGTCACATACGCCCGTTCCGTTTACGCGAGTTTTCTATGAGACGTCGCTATAGTAGGGAGCGGGACGCAGCACGTTGAATTTCAGATTTTTAAGCTTAACGCGGCGTCACCTTAAAATAAAGTTATAAAGAATAACAAGAAAATGCTTTTCATGGCCAACTAAAGGTCGATTACCGAAGCCTACATTTCTCAAAAACACAGACACAAATATGAATCAGCATAGGCTGCAGATATAGATCTGCAATGCTTTACAAAAATACAACCACTTGCTACATTAAATTTTTCACCATTTACGACAATATAGTAAACAAACATTTTCTCTTTAAACAGTAAATCAATGCAACCAAAAAGGAGCAATAAAAAGCACAGATTATTGAATCGACTCACCCCTCTGCGCGACGCTGGGCTCACACTACACGGTCACGTATGTCGCGTGGTGTACGTTAATATGTCGTACGTGAGTCGCCTGCCTAATGTCCGCTTATAAAACGTGTAGCGGGCGTTGCAGTCGCGCGACTTTATTCTCCTTTTGATTGTGTCGACGTGACGTCACGTGTGTTGGTCCGGTGTTGTTGTTTATGAATTTTCTTTAGTTTTAATTGTCTTTATTATAAATTTAAGTAGGTATCTACTTATAAATATCGTAAAAAGTTCATATTATTTATTTTTCAATTTCGAAGTGAGTCGCCACATGCATATATTTTATTTCTAACTAGCTTCTGCCCCATGGTTACATGCACGTTCCTGAGAAAAAAGTAGCCTATTGCGTACCAGATTTCTATAACAATAAAAAAATACTTAGAACAATATTTTTAAATTAATCTATCATTGTAATAAATTGCCAGTACCTAATCTTAAATTGAAACATAAAGCCATCGAATAAAAATGACCCATCAATAAGTATGACACCAAATGATTAATTGTCAACTATATTTCCATTATTGTGGACACCATCTTGAATAATTACATTTGAATATTTTTTTGAATCTAATACTATGTTACAAAAAGGTTTTATAAAAAAAAAAATTACTGATTAGTCACTAGTCTAGGTCAAATCCTAAGTCATTACATCATTAGTTCAATAAACTCATCATGGTATAATTATACTAAGCGTTAGTTAAATAGCTGTTAGAATCCAAATTTATCATCTTAGTCAGAAATGTGTCATGAAAAATATGAAATCCGGTCTAAATGCAACATTGACCTTTAAACTATAATAAAACGCCTAATGCAATCATCGTCATCATCAGCCACAAGACGTCCACTTCAGGACATAGACCTCCCCTAAGGATCTCCAATAGGACCGGTCTTGGGACAGACGTGAAGTATAAAACAAAGGAATGACGGTAATAATAACATCGTCAGCTGCAGAGCACACCGCGCAAGCACTTTAACAAAAAATCTACAAATACACCCCATTCAATAAAGCCTAAATTCCCTCAACGTTAAAGCATCCCTTTTTGTATATAAATAAGCTTTAAAAGAAATTGATAGCGATGATTGATTTGAGAGTCGACGACGCACGCCAAACTGTCGCATCCAGTGAAGTAGCGCGAGTCAAATAACCAACGGTGTACGTGAAATATGAGATCGACTATTAAATACATATAAGATGCTGAGCATCGAACAGTTTATTCCGCCTATTGCAAAATTTTTAAGATATTTGTTTTATTCGGATTCCAAAAAATAATACTCTTGAATCTATTTTGTGGAACTGAATCATTAAATTGAACAAAAGTTTATTCAAAAAGATAGGCCCAATTCTACTCATTACAGATATCATTATTTTATTATGCTTTAAGTCAGCCATTTACATTAATGTACTCCATGTCATTGAACTTAAAAGCAAACACGTTCATCATCCACCAAAACACAAACAATTGTTCAATAGAGAAAAAAACATAGCAAATGTAGGCTAGTCCGATGATTACATGTCTTTGTCATGAACCTTTAAAGGCACGGACCACAGTCATCCATAACCTGACACATTGTTCGGTACAAAAAATAGTAACAAACAAGTTTGTATCAATACAATTTGTATCGAATGTTAAAGCTATAGAGCTGACATTCAAATATGAACATAAAGCAATATAAGACGCTTGCTATATTAAAATTAGCCGCCAAGTGTCAAATGTTCACTATTATGATGGGATAGAGAAATATCGACGAGTTAGGCACGCTTCAGTAGGCCTTTTTAACTGGTGTTGCCTAAGAAAGTCTTTCGGCTCATTATTCGCTTTTGGTCGGTGTACTGAACCGTTAGCTCTTCACATAACGTTATTTTGCGGTATTGAATTCGTTAAACGATTCGCGTTAAGCGATGACTTGGATTTTTCTTTTACGTTTCTTGACACTGGAAGTCGGACACAATTTAAATTCTTTACATCAATCTTTATACAGTAAAACGTTTATAAAATAGCACAAAAATAATCTCAAGTAAAATTATTATAACTTTAAAATATAGAGCAACACGGACCGGTCCGCTGAATTTAAGAGCCAGTTTTGCTTTTCGGCTCAAAATATGATGTCGATGGTAAATCATCAAAATTTTGACAGAGGACCTAAATTACACGATATCAGATCCCTTTGTTTATCGTAAGTCAAGGTCAACAAGATCCCATTACTAAGGGGGAGAAAGTAAAATTATACCTTAAGAAATATTACAATCCACTTATAATTTCCTCTTCTTGCCTGCCCTTTATTTTGTCGCCAAATTAAATTAAGATTTCCCTTAAATTCTGAGGGCAAGAATTTACAAGTGAGGATTCAGAGTTCTTAACCGGCATTTTGATGTTGACTAGCACTGATCCTTATTAGGTTTACGGAAAACGAGGGGCGAACGGCTGACAAAATAAATTCGGCATGACAGGGGAGTATTGTCAACAGGGGTGTTGGGACGCTGTCCCATTCATTGTCCCCTTTGATGACGTTAGTTCGTGTCCGATGCACAAAGTCAGCGCTCGCCATAGACGTATTGTCACTTTTAGAGGATTCTGTAAACATTTGGCCGGGTGGATTTTGTTTTGTTTACTTTACATTTTGTTTGTTTTCTATGGTATCTTGATTGTTTTCTTATGTCGTTTGGGGATCTTTGGTATTTTTAAAATATTTTTGTTTTGTCATTAGATATTCATATTGCTCGGCAATCATTCAATCTAAAAGGCCCCGCTGCAAAGGTATGATCATAAAATTTTGATTAAATGCACATGTAGTAGAACTTGCTTTATAGTTGTATAATATCCTGGGACATTCCTCACACACAGCCATCTGATCCCAAACTAAGCAGAGATTGTACTATTGAAACCAGATAACTGATATACTACTTAAACTACTTGTTTTTCTAAATGTATATACTTATATAGATAATTACACCCAGATTCAGGATAAACAGACATGTTCATTCACACAAGTGTCTATCCTGGTTGGGAATCGAACCCAAAATCAGCTCGTCAATACTTTTAATAAGAATAAGATGGTTAATATTAACTGGCAAATTCTAATCCCATCACCAACTCTATGCTCAGATCGATGCATGATGGTCAGTCGACGCCGTCAGTCGTGACTACAACTAGTATCACATTCCTACCGCTTGTTGTTTGTTTGTGCCAATTGCTGGTTCAGTAGAATTTGTGATTGGCACTTGATTGTTATATTTTGATTGATCTTTGCGTACTTCTACTAGTTCAAACCAATTGACTTGATTAACTTACCTATCTAACTGTATTGTTCAGAAATAGAAAACTTGTAAAAGAAGCCCAAGACGTTCAGATAACATCGCCATTGCTTTGGTAATTTTTGTTATGAAAGTCCCCAACACTTTGTGTGGACTTGCATTTAATTTAATGATCTCAATGATCATTACCCCATTGACTTTCAAAAATTCTGTCACGAAAGAAAAATCTGAGCGGGCTAGTTACTTTTGTATAATATCCTTCTTTAGAAGTAAAATCAGCTTGTCCAACATATTATTAAAAGTTATTCAAATGATTTCATGCCAAAATAAATAAAAAGTACCTAATACTGTGACCTGGATTTCTGGAAACGAAGATTACCGTGCCATTTCATATTTCGTAAAAAAATCATTTTGCTCGATTCTTGGAAAATTTCAATCAAATTGTCATCTACCGCTCACTCAAGTGTGAGGAAACTCATCAACCGAAAACCGACGCCATTTTTCACACCTGATACGTCGAAGTCAAGTTCAGATACACCAATAAGATGGGCCATATCAACCCCTTGCATATCGAATGAAATTTATTTCTAATTTCGGTCCCCGATTGTCGCGGTTGCTATGGTGATATTTGCCTTCTTGTCTACCACATTCTCTATTGTTCTCGTGATGGATGTGTGAAATATAATTTTGTTGTGTGTTCATTTCTTTTATGAACTTTTAAGTTTATTTAAAGTATAGCTTGGATTTTTTTTGTTTCTTTAACTGACACATTTATTAATTATTATGGGTATTTTACAAATCACAACAGCAGACATTGATAAATGAATACCAACATGGGTTAAATACTCACGAAGCGAACTCTTAACGAAAATTTGCGAAAAGAAACACGTACGGAATCCTCTATTTTTGGTGCAAAAGTAGAAAAAAACCTCGGAGCTTGATGGATTGCCTGCTTCCTTATTAGTGCTGGCGTACCAAACCCGTGTTAGAGCATTCGGATCGGAACAGGTTTCTTTTAAGTGTAATTTTTATTTGTATCCCAAAATGTTTTTTTTAAATTTAGTTCACTGGTTAAGACATTTTGTTTTTGATAAAATATCATTATTAATATTTTTTGTATTCAACAAAACCTAATATGATTTAAATAAACAAACACTAAAAAAAATACTCAGTTTAACACGCGCTTATGCATGTTCTTATTTAATCATATGAATCCTTAAACTTTACGTCAAGTAATGCTACATTTGGGACACAGGATCTCAAACTATTTGACTTCAATTCCCATCCAGGACAGACATTTGTACACATGAAAATGTCTGTTTTTCCTGGGTCTGGACGACGGGCCGGTTGGCGTAGTTGGTAAGATGCCCTATCTCTCACGCCGCAAGTTGTGGGTTCGATTCCCACTCAGGACAAACATTTGTGTGATTGAACATGTCTGTTTGCCCTGTGCCTGGGTGTAATTATCTATATATTATGTATTTATTTACAAAAGAAAAGTAGTATAATATATCAGTTATCTGGCTTCTATTCTGTTTAGTTTGGGGTCAGATGGCCGTGGAATAATGTCCCAGAATATTTATTTTATTAATAATTACCTATATAAATAAATAAATATTCTGGGACATTATTCCTCACACACGGCCATCTGACCCCAAACTAAGCAGAGCTTGTACTATGGAAGCCAGATAACTGATATACTACATAAACTACTTTTTCTTTTGTAAATACATACATATATAGATAATCACTGTTTTTTTTTTCTTAAATAGTTAAGAATAAAACAGTGTATGGTATTATATCAGTTGTCCCGTTTCATAATACAAGCTTTGCTTATTTTGGCCGTGGAGGAGGAAAGTCCCCGGATATTATTTTATTTATTTACATCAATTTACGATACGCACCTTTTGCAAAACTTTGGTACCTACTTTATCATTGAATAATATATACTAGAGGTCGCCCGTGGTCAAAATTAAACATAAACAAAAGAGTTTATAAATCTAGTAAAGAAAGTCACTTCACTCATATACGAACTCTTTTCTTTAAGTCTGTCATTGCCGCGTTATCGACAAAGCACTGACAGTGGTGACTCGTGTGTGTGTATTAATTTTATTGTTTTCTAATACATCTAATATATAAAATTCTCGTGTCGCGGTGTTTGTAGTTAAACTCCTCCGAAACGGCTTGACCGATTGTCATGAAATTTTGTGTGTATATCGGGTAGGTCTGAGAATTGAACAACATGTATTTTTCATCCCCCTAAATGTTAAGGGTAGTCCACCCCTAAATTTTATTTTTATTTTTTAGATATTTTTTTTTGTTTTTATTTTTATTATGATACAACATTAAAAAATACATACAACCCTAAATTTTCAACCCTCTACAATCAACTCCTATGTTTTATTTGTTAACTATAAACTTTAATTTTTTTGGCAAGATTTTTATTTTTATTTTGTCATGACTTAGAATAAAAAATATTATATTAAAACCTCTACGATCAACCCCTATCTTTCCACCGCGTTTTTTTTTTAGTCGGTCTCCTGTCTTACTCACTCTACAGTTTTCGGCCATTTTTTTTGGTTTTATTTGTGTATCGATCGTAGCAGTGGAGAAATAGGGCAGAACAAGATCTGCCAGGACAGCTAGTATTATATAAAAATATAAGATTCCAGCACTCCATATAAACTTTAACTGTACCAAATTTCATACTTCTTCGTTCGCGTAATTTTCGTAAACATATGTACCAAAGTTTTTGCTTCACGTATTTATAATTTATAATACTGTCTCTCAAGGTTAATAGTCCTACAGCATTGCTATAAGTAATTTGGAGTACTTTGTTTGAGAGCATACGTTTAATTTTGAGAACCACTGCCTCAGAATAAAACAGACAAGAATTTCTTATCCCGTCAGCGTCGGTTATAAATGATCGCAACCCTTCGCTGAAAGTAAAGCTTTTTAGACCCTTGTTTTGGCCTTACTTTTCCCTTAACGAAACATCGGGTAATATTGTGCGGGAGTTTGCGTAAGACTTTACTGTATGGGTAATTTATGAAGATTGTAGTTTACTGCTTAAAATGTATCGTCCTGCTTCCTGCTTGAAGAGTATTATTTGTTTTACTTCCGTGGCTTGTATATATTTTTTAATTTTGACTGTATTACCACGGAAAAGTAAATCAACTCTGCAATAGGAATGTTGGATTTTTCGAAACTATTATTTTTTTATAGAAATTCATATCAAAGTTATGTGGTGAACATTTATCAAGCCTAAATCAAAAATATTTTCATCATCTAAAGACAATCTTTCTACTCTTTCACTAAGGGACTAATTAAATCGTAAAACAAAACTTTTTCCATGCTATTTGTCTCAAACTCACCCCAAACATCAACATTACCAAATGTATGCGAAACCAATATGGCGTGATTCAAAGTGACGGTCAACGCCATGCGTCAAACGTCACGCATCAAACGTCAAACGTCACGCATCACACGTCATTACGCTACGTGAACGTGAGGGTGACGTGGCTTTACAGACACGTCAACGACACGTAGCCTTGGTCTGTGTGAGGTGGCCTGTATTTGATATATTTGCGTTTAAATTGATGTGGATTATGGTTATGATAGTTGTTATATAATCCGACGATATTAAGCGCAGTGTTCAAGTAATAATAGAGCTTTATAGGACATGTAGGTATGTACCTAATTGTTATGTAATGGTTTCTTGAATTAGTTAAAAGCATTTTTTTGCTGTTTAGCAAAATGTTTCTAGTGAAAAAATCTATAGTTCTATAGTCAGTTCAACATTGCCAGTATAAAATCTAAGACTAAATATAATTATAGTTCAATAAAACAATAATTTATGTATAAAAGTTGCGTTGCGTGCGGTAAACTCGGTTTTTGGATCAAAGTCAAAGTCAAAGCCATTACTAAAGTTACCACAGAATGATGGGAATACCTTGATTAGTGGCATGATCAGCGTGTAGTAACTATACTCGGCTTTGTTCCCAGAGAGGGCAGACCGCGGAACGCGGACGAGCGGCACAGGCGGCACGGGCGGGCACGGCGAACCTTATGTGAACGCTTTTGGCTGGATTTTGTTTTCAGAACATAATTAAATTACGCGGCAAATATTTTAACTTTGACTTTGATCCAACGCACCTCATTGGCAGGCTGCCACCTTATCTTGAACTTGCGCTAAGAAGCTTGAACTCAATAATACCTACATACATAATTATGTACATTTATAAGTGAACTACAAATTTCATCCTTGTGACAAAGAACTGATAAGGTCGAGGCTAACTCAGTACCAAAATTTAAGTAAAGTAACGGCCATAAAGATATAGTCTTGCAAAAAAAAAATTATACTACTAATGTGAATATAGCTTCAAAAATAAGGAGATTACTGTTAAAGCATAAGAACCAAAACAAACATAATTCATCATATAATATCAAATAGAACATAACAAATGCTGGTTATGCTGATTACAGGTAAAAATATTCGATTCTGCAAACAACAAACACAAATAAAAAAATACTTCGAATGTGTTCCAATGATCAAGTAACGTAGCATCAAAAGTAGACCGAATACTCAATGAAGTCAGCAACGGAAGCACACGTGCACAACATGTAGACAAACATAATGATCGAATGGCATAACACGATACCTGCCAAAATGACCAGCGACATTGGAAAAGGAACAAAAGAAATAGCAGTGAAATTCGGAGCCGAGTCGAACGCTCCGGGCGGTACACAGTCGTTGTCGCCGTGACGCGTGACACGCGATACGCGACGTCATGTTGCTGCGTTTTGTGCATAGGACAGATTATACCGGATTTGGATGTGTACTGCGTTTATATTTCATTGAATGGTAACGTATTTTTAAAGAATACTATTAATATGTCATAATATTATATTATTTACTGTTTATATATGAAATAATTGAGAGCCAGATTCTTCTTCGTTCTGTGTGCCACCTTCGGCGACATCATTACTTACCATGGTGAAATTGGGATCAACACATGACTATTAATAGTAAAAATACAAATGTTATTTTTTTTATTCCAATTATTATAATACAATAAACTTATATATATTACACCACATTGTCGGAAAACAAGCATCGGCCCGCCTGATGCTAAGCGGTTTACCGTAGCCTAGTATATATAGTAAGCGTTTTCTAACGTCAATTGTTTACACTCGGGGTACTGGTGTATCACTCGCACGTTGCCCACCCTTCCTCTGAGCTCTGGCGACCTTACTCACGCGCAGGAACACAACTATAAGTTAATTGGCTGCAGTATTCTGTAAGGTGGAGGTACGTCCCCAGTCGAGCTGCTCTTTGAGCGACATATCGCTATGCTCTAAATAGTGTATAGCAAGGTGCAATGTACAATGTATTTTGCACGTTTATAATAATACTATATATAGTTCGTAAAGGTTCTCAGAGACTCATCTATATAAGTATACCTATATATTTTTTATAACACTTAAGATTGATCTTATAAGTGGTTCTGTTCGTTTTTCTAGTTTAAATTAGGAATCATTTGGGAACTATCTTTTGATACATTGGGACATCAGATAGCATTTTCCGTACCAATAGCTATTAAGACATAGGGAATTAAAACCAAATAATATTAACTGATTTGCAAGATTACGTAACGATCATAAGGGATTCTGTTTAACATTAGACATCATTCAAAACATAATATCTAGCTTAAATTGGGAATCACTTAAGAAATGACCTTTTTTAGGGTTCCGTACCTCAAATGCTAAAAAAGAAACCCTTATAAGATCATTCTCTTGTCCGTCTGTCTATCTGTCCATGTGACACCAACGATTTTCTCGGGAACGGGTGGACCTAGTTTTCATTGGGACGTCAAATAGTATATCCCGTACCGATGGCTATTCAGAATATTAAATACGTAATTAAAACCGAATAATAAAGTAATAAACGAATAAAAATGAATAAACTAACTTCATACTCACAATCGATATTAAAATAATCTTGTAAAACTCTCACGAATGTTCACTTACCTGAAAATGAGAAAAAGCACCATTAAAGTATAATGTAACATAACAAATGCACTGACCTACGCGAGTTCGTGAGGTGAAACGAACAAACAAACGAACTGGATCCGGTAGCAAAAAGAAAAACGATAAATTTTGTTAAAACGCCAACAAAAACCGTTGTACGCTTGTTAAAGCGCACCATTGACGTACAGACTTTGGTTTAAAATTAGTAAAACACATTTAATATCAGTGTAGCTAAAAAGTCACGTCCCTTGGCAAAATTTTACTACATCACTTGAGTGCCTGTTCCAGTCAAGGTTTTGAGTTTACCAACTTCAGCAACATCATTATTTACCAAGGTGAAATTACAGTCTAATACAAGTCTATTTAAAACATAGTAAAACAAAGTTAACGTGAATATACCAACTATTATTAAACGACGCGAAATTAAAAAATTAAAGAAATAGCTGTACCGCGTGGTTCCACCCGGTTTCCCGAGATAATAAAGTAGCCTATGTCATCTTTATGCCTTGGCTATCAGCGTACCAAATTTCATCGCAATCGGTTCAATGGTTTAGGCATGAAAAAGTAACAGACAAATACTTTCGCATTTATAATATTAATATGGGTATTTCATTACCATTTTCTACGATTTATCATCTATGAGCTCTTATTAATTTTCCTTTTCGATATCTGTTCATACTGTCGGATTGTGAATAGCCATCCTACATACACCAATTAACCTTCGTTCCGGAACGCATAAATCGTGTCAAACTACATTCCTCTTATTTCTTTACATCGATTTTTTTACGAAACTCTGTATTAAGATAAATTTACTTTTGGAAATGAAGTGATAATGATAAATTGCCCAAATGTTGTAGTTTAATTTAGGGAAATGCTTTGTTTAAATAATTTCATAAATAAATATATCTGACCCCAAACTAAGCAGAGCTTGTACTATGGAAGCCAGATAACTGATATACTACATATACTACTTTTCTTTAAAATAAAATAATTGAATTTTAAGACAACATTATAATATTAGAATATGATCAATTGAATGAATAACAGAAACAAAATAAAAGTATTTTATTCATCACAGAAGTCAATAGTCTTACTCTAATATTGTTGGAAGGTTGCATTTGCTGAGCAATAAACTCATCAATTACTATTTTCAAATCACCAACGTTACTGCAAGGCTTTAAAGCGAGCAGAATTAAAATTATAAAAAAATAAACAGTTTCTCAGAAACATAATGTAAGTCTATAATAATTTGAAGATATTTTAAATTTAGAAAGAGATAAAAAGTAAAGTTCCACTCGAGACCACGACAGTCATCCCTGAAGACCGAAGGGTGCAATCAAAAGGCAGTGTTTGCGCATCTAAAGCCTCACGACCAATTAGCCTCGACATCACGCCACATAAATTGTGCCAAAGAGCCACGTTCTACACTGTATCTACCGGTCGTAATAGAGACATAGTTATTGTTCTGGATATGGTTACTTACAAAGGAATGTTTTTTTTACTTGAAATTATCCATACGGTCTCCGCATTCAAAGAGCTGCTTATGTATGAGCTTATCAATTATGTAATCATTCATTTTCAGTTACTAATAGTAAATTTAAAATTGATGGTAAATTAGCTACCACTGCGTTTTCTGAATCAAATCAAACTTGTGATTCAAAAGCAGAAAAAAATCCTGCCAAGATTTCGGTCCAAAACCTATAGGGTACTTCCGGTTGACCTAGAATTATCATTTTTGGTTAAAAGCATGGTCTTACAGTACAAGTAAAAATTCCGAAAAATAAAAAACGATGAAAAATTAAGGTAAATTTTGGTACTTACAAGTTTTCACGAAAAACTAAATTTGCCCATATCCTTTTATTGTGTTGACTCAGGAGAGGTTATCAAAAAAAAATTAAACCGCCGAAAAAATTGAAACGCAAAAAATAATAAAGATTTATTAATTAACCTTAATAAGTTCTTAAACTAATGTAAGTATACCTAAGCAATTTTGAGTCGGCGCCAAACAAGCAAGCGCATTTTTTGGAATGTTAATGTTCATCACTGCAGATTTCACGTTGCATTGTGGTTATTTCTTTAAATTTAAGGTAATTTAGTGATCTTTGTTTATTGATTCTAAATTACTTAGGCACCGATTCTAAATTACTGAGGTATACTTACATTAGTTTAAAAACTTAGTTATTAAGGTTAATTAAAAAAGCTTTATTATTTTTTGCTTTTCAGTTTTTTCGGCGGTTTCATTTTTTTTTATAACCTCTTCCAGTATCAATTCATATCTATGCATCCATAGAACCAGTGCCCCACCATCCGCTGGCAAGAGTTCATTATTACAAATAAAGTGAAGAGCCTTTCTGTTTTTATTGTCGTAGTGGAAATGTGCCTTCGCAGTTCTATTGCCCTCCAAATTGTGTCAAGTACCTTTAACATCGGATTGTAAGATAACGTATTTTTAATTGGAAGATCAATTAAAAGCAAGTTATGGTTATATTAAAGCCACTTTTGATTCAACTATCAGATATTTTGATTATTAAATAATATAATATTAATATTTAAAACTAGCTTTTCCACGCGGTTTCTCCCGCGTTCCCGAGGGATCTTGTGTTTTCCCGGGATAAAAAGAAGCCTATAGCCTTTCTCGATAAATGGGCTATCTAACACTGAAAGAATTTTTCAAATCGAACCAGTAGTTTCTGAGATTAGCGCGTTCAAACAAAGAAACTCTTCAGCTTTATAATATTAGTCCTTGCCACCATCAACGTGCCAGCTTTACTTGTCAGTTTAGCACGTGACGATGATAAAAAGCCCGATGGGATGACGTTAATACGTTAATTGACTCCAGGTCAAGGAAAGCCACTTGTCTGGGATGCGACATGTGTTGATACACTAGCACCGTTGCACCTTTTGTCCACCTACTGGGCATCAGGCGTAATCGGCATTAACAGTGGAGAGTGCAAGTATGCGGCTATACATTTACTAGTGTCTTTTTAAGTAAACTCTGGGGCCAGTGGGGCCCGAAGTTCGGTATTTCTTTTTATATAACTGTCGACGTGCCTCATTTATTTGTCTGGTGGCCAGAGGGCTAATTCTTACCTCGGACAAAGGATTACCCATGCGATCCAACGGACAGTGACCTTAACTCGATAGTCTATCCTAAAATCCTAACTTATTAATATTATAAGCGCGAACGTGAGTTTGTTTGTTTGTTACCTTTTCATGCCTAAACCGCTGTACCGATCACAATGAAATTTGGTACGCAGATAGCCTATGGTATAGAGAAGGGCATGGGTTACTTTTTTTTCGGGAACACGGGCGAAACCGTGGGGCAAAACAAGTTATTCGCATTTATAATATTAGTTAGGATTTGGATAAATCAAAAAAATATTATAGATCTATATTTTACGTTATAAAACAATACATATTAACGTAACACCGAAAGGTAAAATTAAGTAAAACTAATAAGTACCACAGTTTGAATACAAAGTACAGATTAATCTTATTCTTAACTGTTTACATATAGGTCGTATATCAAAGTTAAAACCCCAAAATCCTGACACACCCCAACAATTTGCGACAAACTTCCGAGACTGGGTTAAGGAGCGAATTAATATTCGACTGAATGTCTAAATCTCAAGACTCAACAACATGTGGCTGCAACTATTCAACGTTGCTCTAACCTTGTTTGTACAATTGACTTAGTTTGTTCACTTAGATTTAGAATTTAGACTTTATGTATATGGAATACGGATAATATTCAAAAGTACTCTTTTTATAGATTTTATTTTTGTCATAAGTACAAGAACGGTATGTGAAAACAAAGCTGTCGAAAATCCTGTCCTTCACAATATTATCTCCTGCGGTATAATTATGAGAAAATATTCCTCTATTCACGTACAATCTCTTAAATATTTTACTGCGAAACCTTTCCAATCAATAAAAACCTAATCAAATCTTCCTTCCTTATTCACAAATACGGGATCACAACAAATAACATCAACAAATTGATACGTATGAGTCACATAAAATCATACGTCTCTCCTTGCGTTCCCCATATTGGTTCCTTTATTAATTCTCCTAATATATAGGGGAGGCTTGCTAATTTCTTTGTGACTACCCTTCTCATATCTACAAGTAAGTCTAATATGTACGTCTTTTAATCAAGATAATAGCAAGATATACTTCATATGAGATACCTACTATATCCAATATATTTCAAGACATTGATATCCTTGACTTTATTTATTTTCCGTAAATTGGAAATAGATTCCTGCCAGGATTGAATTCAAATAATGCATGATGAACCAATCAATTCATATTTTCATTACACTAATTGCAATTAAGCATTAATTATGCAAGTAAGGGATAATCATCACAAAGATATCAATGCTACCTATAGATTCGATCCTACATCAATCTCTCTAAATTCAAATCGCGTAATCCTGACTGTCGCAACTATGAAAACAAACTGGGGCCCAAACCGAGGTACGTACGCAAAATGTCGGTAATCTAATTAAACAGACGCCCGATTAATGGAGTGACAATAATCTTATGGCATTACGTCCAATGGGGCAAGGGATAATCCCAAATTTAATCAGTGGAATCTACCACAACCCTTATAAAACCGATTTGATATCCAGCGTTACTATTAGGTCTGGAAGTATGCGATTCAATAGGATAATATTACATACTGGACAAAATGTATTCTACATTAGTTTGATATCTATGTACCTACTTTAGGGCTGCAATGTTTTATTTTTAAGTAAAATATTATAACAGTTGTTTGTAGAAATCATATCAATATCTTCGTTGAGGTTTTTAAAATCTACTTGAGTTACAATTATGTATCTATCCAGATAAAATTGACCACAAAAATATACAATCACTGCCAACTGTACATCTAAATTTAAAACCATAATACTAACTTGAAAATGAATATGAATTTGAAGCCATTGGAATAAAGTTGAAATTTGAATGCACAGAAACCGCTATTAGCCGAAAATCTGATGACAGACATAGAATTTGGAGTAACAAACAAGCGTACTGAGAAATCATTAAAATTGTAACGTAATAATACATGGGGTCCTTTTTATAATAGGTTTCGTATGATGGGGGGTCCTTTTGTAAAACACATTCTATGGGTAATTTACAAAATGTTACCTTGAAGGGTACCATTGCAGGGGTCCATGTGTAACGTAAATAGTTACATTTCATTGTGCGCGTTGAAATTATTGTAATTTTAACTTACATATTAAAATGTCTGATGCTAATAATGATGTAGCGATTGGGGCCGATATGGCAGATTTTATAGATAACCCATGCAATTGTCAACATTTAGGATATAGAATTTGTTTTGTGAATTTGATTCATGCTATGAACAATCCTTATAAAATTGGAGAGTACAGAGTAAAATATTATTGTTTTGTTTCATTTAGCACCCAAGTAGTGTATCTTTGAAATAGAATTCTAAAACAATTTTTCAAAAATGTGTCAAAGTAAGTAAATGTAAGTTTCGACAAATACTTAGTTATCAAAATTTTAAATCATTTTTTTCTCCTTTTTAACCACATAGCCACGTAACACTACGTCGTATTGACTTGTAATTTATATATATATGTCCATTTTTGGTATGATTATGGTCGTTAGATAGACTTGTTTTACGAATGAAAAAAATATTATTTTCTATAGAAAGCACATAGGCTGAGTATTAAAAATACAACTTGGAGATATGTTGCTTCATTGAGTGTTTTTCTACGGCTAGGTTATGTTATAGGGATATCAAAAATGCAAAAAAAATAATATGTATATTTAAGAGAACTTTACTGCCCATTTCTCTCGCTAGAGGCGCTACTGTGTTAAAACGTAAACAAATGACGCGATTGGATACAATGACAAGACATAACTAATCTCACATAAATCGTGGCACATTATTGGACATAATTTTTTTTTGTATTTCGATGGCGCCATCTATGATTATCTTTGCGTAACCCTAATATTGTATTCACTGTTCATAGATAAAATAAAATATATTTTCAATTATTTCAACAATTTTATAATGCAATGCTGAAATTAGATACATATTCGTGGAAAAATAGGTACCAATATCATTAAATACAACACAGAACAGGAAGTACCGTAACCATGGCAACAGGCTCGTTATAATGACAAGTCTGGCATTTTCAATATTAACAAAAATACCTAAGTATTTTGCCATCAAAAGAAAATTACGCATAATATCGGAAATATTTATTTTTGTCTTTGATATAAGTAAAAATGTGTTATTAAATTCCTATTTTATGATCTTTAGTTCACGAAATTGTGTCATTCTTTTTATTAACATCCCTTGTCATAAGATATTTTATATCCTGAAAACATCAGATCCGTTGGGAATACGAACGAATCCAAGGAGTGGAAACTAATTAATAATTGCATTTTATGTTATTGTCCAAATAGAGAGGAAGGAAGACTGTTGGTCTTCCTTCCACAACATTCGGAATATATACATTAAAATAACAGAATATCTAGGTTAGTCAACTAGTGTCATATGCAGCGCTGGTCCCAATTACGGGCCGGGCCCAAATCCGGGAGAACGTCTGTGCCCCATAGAGGCGCGGATGATGGATCACCAGGCGTGTCATCGCAGCTACAAATAGGGGTCGCCTATTCAATGGGAGCCGGTTGGTTATTGTGTTAAAATCAATTTGGCTCATCCCTATCGCGTGCTATTTGTAGAGATGTATCGTGTATGATGATTTTATCGATATCATACCTACTAGGCTACATACATAGATGGTATAGGTTAGTTTTAAATCTATTCAGGTCTGGATAACTACTAATTAGATCTAAAAAATTCACTACTTTTGAGATAATGACTTATAAGTGAAAGGTACCTAAATATATTTTTTAAATATATTAATTAGTTTGATAGTTTGACCTCAGCATAAGTAATAACTGTAGGAATTGAATGTATTACCTATGTATATAAAGGCACACTATCCTAATTGATCTGTCCATTTTTACAGTTTTCTAACCAAAGTACGCATAAATTTCACAATATCGATATAACTTTCCAGCTCTATTGCAATCTTACACCTACAAAGAAAAAATATAGTTTCTAGGGTTATCACCCCACCGTTAACCAACCAAGCCAATGTGATATTGTAACAAAAGTCATACAACCCCAAAATGCTGCTAATTCGAGATGGATCCAATTTTTTCACTGTTTTTTTTTACATTTCTCTCTCAAAGGGTGTTTGGTTGCAATTTAATGGGGATTTGTTGTGAAGTAACTGCGATGTTTTTGAGTATAATTTATGCTAATTTGACTCTTAAATCCTTTGTCGGTACGTTGATTAGTTAGTAGTTGTGGTGTTGCTAAGTTACCAAATGAAAATGAAAATATTTTTTATTCAAAAAGACATTCACAAGCACTTATGAATAGTCTGACTATAACGTATCTATAGATTTATCATTTATATACCTATACAGTAACTGTTATGTAATCTACTAGTGATTCTTCCGATATTATGAAAGTTATTCTACTATATAAAAATAAGTCAGGTTTTCCTTCCTGACGCTATAACTCCAGAACGCACGAACCGATTTCCACGGTTTTGCATTCGTTGGAAAGGTCTCGGGCTCCGTGAGGTTTATAGCAAAGAAAAACATAAGATCCCACCGCGGGTGAAACCGCGGGGCGGAAAGCTAGTATGATATAAAATATTCACAAATCCACTCAAAAACACATTACCTTTGATTATATTCGCACACCTTTCTTGAAATACAATTGTCTATACAAACCGACAGGAGGACAAAAAATCAAGGCGTGGATTTTAATTAATAATATGTAGCGACCCCCTTACGGGTTGAATTTCAAAAATCCTTTCTTAGTACACCTGCACGTTACAAAAGTAACATACCCTTCAAATTTAGTGTTTCAAGGACCAGGGATTTAGGCTCTACGTTGATTATCAACTGTCAATCAGTCAATCAGGACTTCTTCTTTTTAACCGACTTCATGTATAATTGAAGAGGCAAGAGACCATAATCATCAAATGTTAAAAATATTTATTCAAAATCTAATGTTCACGAATGACTTCTTTAGCCCTCATTTCAATAGACGTATTTAAGGCGTGAAGATGAAGCAGTTCACTTCATTTTAATCAACATTATACCATTAAAAACAACAAGTAAAATTTTAAAAGCTTTTCAATCCCCAATAGACATTCTTGTGAGAACAATAACAGAGACGGAATGTCATAGACATTATGTCAACTCCATTACTGCATCTTTTTTTCTAAATCGGTTTATATTAGCATTCACGAAATAGGATTCTGTTTATTCACAGCGTTGACTTGAGGGGCTCGCTGGTTTGATGATTAAGTAAATAAAGGTTTCGTGATGAATCTATTTAAGTCGCTAAAGTAAAAGGAATGAATTGGCAAAAGGTAAAATACTCTCACGAAGACAATTAAATTTGATCAATACCTACCTATAAATCTGAAATCAATAAAAAAACGCCTGATGACTGACACATCAACGCGCACCTAAAACTGAGTTTAGAAACTTGAAATTTTGAACATACTTAGGTTATGTAAGTTATCCAGTAAGGAAAGGTTTTTTAAATTCACAATGATAGGAAAACATTTATCGAACCAAAAAGGCAAACTTTAACAGCAAAATAATGAAGAAAAAAAATGGGTGATTGCTAGGTGCGAACAAAACATTACATTGAAGTATTTCAACAATAATTATCGTCCCGAATACTAGTTTCGAAACACGACAGACAGAGCCTTTAAATATTATCCTAGTAAAATACAAGGCAAAGTAATACTACATTACTTAAGAAAGGGGATCTCCAAAATTTGTAGATTGTACTAACAGAGGTAGGGTGGTGCAATTCCATTATCCTGCGGTACCAAATATAGCGTTATAAAAAAGGGAAAATCTTCCGCCCGGCTAGGTCATCGTGGCTGGGGACCGTGGTCCAACTGTAGAAGTTGAATCTTGTATATATTGTAGAGTACTCAGAGAACTTTGTTAGTGCGATGTAGAATCTTGAGGCGCCAACGGGTAGCGGATAGTTTCTTGTGTAGGCAATATATTATGTCGCTACACTTTTATATACCTACGGATGAACGATTTAATAATATGCTTGAATTATCGTCAAAACTCATTGAAATTTCGGGAGACCAGTCGGCGTGGAGGTTCTCCCGCCAACGTATTAACTTACCCATAAAAAAGAATCCTACGTCCTTCATGTCACAGTTCATTCGTGCAAAAATCTAGTCTATCCGTAAGTGATGATGTTGCCGAAGGTGGTAAACACACAAAACCGTTACTCATTCTCAAATACAGCCGCCAAAACACACCAGCAGGTACTTAACTTGAGGCTGGAAGCCAGTCAGCTGAGATTGACAGTAGCCTGACATGAGTGTAACGTTCTGTGAAAAATCATGAAATTTAGATTTTTTACTTTCTCTTGGAGGAAACGTCAATATTCTCTAAGTAAACAAAGCACGCAGATAATGAAGAAAATAAAATGGTAATCATAACGTATCGTACCAAATAATGGACTCACACAACTCAACGAGCCGCCGACAAATATTTGCGTAGCAGAATCATCCGCGAGCTAAGTCGACGCTCTCCGTGTAATATCGTGATGGATGACGTCAGCCGGTTATCTTGACTTGTGTATATTAGGGAAAGCATACAGATATACGACACGTTATTTTTTATTTGGAGGGGTTATTGACTATTTATGAGTCGAAGTTAATAAACTAAAGCCGTCTTAGGCTTGCGTTAGACCAAAATAGTAATCATGTGGCAGAAGGTTGTAAGAATACAAAGATTAAAAGGAAGTAGATACATCTGTCAGTTAACTGGTAGCTACTTGGCGATAGATTTTCAAGATGAGGGTGGTAGCCAGCCAGGGGGGTACTTAGCTACTAAAAAGTACTCTAACGATATAATTTCCTTCACCGAGAGCTTAAGATCATTGCAAGATTCAAACCTACGACCTTAGCCACGGCATTTGACGTCACTACCACTGACCAATCACCTGTTATAATATTATGTAAATAATCAATTTTGAAGTCCGGCGTCTACAACAACTAAAAAACCGGCCAAGTGCGAGTCGGACTCGCGCACCGAGGGTTCCGTACAAACTTCGTCCATCGTTCGTCCATCAAGGGAAATGCACAATTTTATTTATTTACCTTATTTGAGGTTGGTGCCAATTAAGCTAGACCTCTAAATTGTATGAGCGCCCGTACAACTCAGATGTCTTTATTAATTGGCGTAACTATGTATGTATGGGGACATCCTTTAATTTTCAATTTTTTTTTATTTTTTTAATTTTTTCCTTTATTTGTGCTGTAAGACCTTGCTTTTTGCCAATTTTTATTTTTTTTATATCTGAATTGATTGAATAAAAGGTAAATTGCGGTTTACGATTTATGACGTATTAAAAAAAACTACTTACTAGATCTCGTTCAAACCAATTTTCGGTGGAAGCTTGCATGGTAATGTACATCATATATTTTTTTTAGTTTTATCATTCTCTTATTTTAGAAGTAACAGGGGGGGGACCCACACATTTTACCACTTTGGAAGTGTCTCTCGCGCAAACTATTCAGTTTAGAAAAAAATAATATCAGAAACCTCAATATATGTTTTTTGAAGACCTATCCATAAATACCCCACACTTATGGTTTTGATGAAAAAAAAATAATTTAGTTTCAGTTATAAGTATGGGGAACCCCCAACATTTATTGTTTTCTATTTTTGTGTGAAAATCTTAATGCGGTTCACAGAATACATAGATCTACTTACCAAGTTTCAACAGTATAGTTCTTATAGTTTCGGAAAAAAGTGGCTGTGACATACGGACGGACAGACAGACAGACATGTCCAATCTATAAGGGTTCCGTTTTTTGCCATTTGGCTAAAAAAAAAAAAAAATATTGAGATTTTTAATTAAAAGTATTAGTGATTCAAAGGAAAAAATCTTAGCTTAGGAGTTCCAAAAATTAACAGTACTGAATGATTTATTAAATGTTTCGGAAGTGCGAAATGGAGTTCCGAAGCGAACTTCAGAAAATTAAGCCTAAACTAAGGGTGTTGTGATATTTGAAGAGTTTCTCATGAATGAAGAACTTACGAAAAATTAGTCTTTTAAATTCTTGAATGAATATTGTGTAAAATTTTTGATATTTTTTTGATGTTTTTTTAAATTTAATAATGAATCTTAGGTACTCAAGAATTTCTAAGTAACCAATATATTTATTTTTTTGTTGCTTTAAAAAAAAATCGTTTACTTACCGTAAGTAGGTATATTATTTTCTAGGTACCTATATATTTATAAAAATTGTGTCATATAGTAAAAGTCTATTTTACAAAATTCCCACACCATAGCCTAATGTAAACAATTGTAGGCAGTTAATCGGATATCAACGCAGGCGCAGCGCAGGCGGCGAAGCGAACACAGTAATTGAGTATAATGCGTAATGACTGACAGACGGACTGACTGCTCCCACGGGGACTGTTTTTGTTTATAATATATGTTAGACATATAGGTACTTATTTAATAGTTGACATTTGATTCTTGTAAATTAAATACTATGTTCATGGTAAACAATGAAAACTAGCTTATTAATTTCCAAAACTTTCATGAAAAAATAAATATCAGAGAAATAAAATTTAAAGGAATTTGAATGATAACTTGTAGCTCTGCAGTAGCAGTCCAGTCCAGTAGGACGTATCAAAATAATATTTATTTTTTAGTGGAAGAGTAAAAAAGACAAAAATAAAAATAAATGAGTGAGGTGGAAACCATTTTTTTAAGGCTCAGGACAACTTCCTATATTTAATTATTTTTTGATTTTTATACCTACCTTCTGATACAGATGAAAAATCAAGTATCAAGATAATCAATTTTGTCCTTATTACTCAAATACTCAAAAAGTCTAATAGTTAACAAAAATTTGCATAATAAAAGCTAAAAATATTATAGCGCACTAAAAACCGACTACTTCCATAATAAACTCCACGACACAAACCAACAATTCTATAAAAACGCAAAAAATACAGCGAGAAATCTCTGACATAAAATAGTTGAATAAAATTAACCTACCGTATAAAACAAGCAAACTTAATATTTCCACATCCAACAACTTACACAATGCCGGCGACGCCGACGTTCAGAACTATTTTTAGGGTTCCGTAACAAACAGGAACCTGTGATGTCTATGTAGTCAGAAATATATAGTCACAAATATATTGCCATCGCGCTCACACACCACCACTGTCAATCGAGCGTGTTTGCAATATATTTGACAAGTAAGACGGGTAATTTCTGCCTACAACGTTGCACATTTGCAAGAATTATTTGTTGTTGTAGAATAAATTACAATATGTTTTGAAATGAATTAATAGGCAATCGTAACGTTTAATTTCATAGATAAATAGTAAAATATTGACCCTAGAAATTGATAAAGTTCGGTTGCATTCCAAAATATATACTAGTCCAACAACAAATACCAAAACAACCACCATGGTAGTTTATACGCAATAAAATCGGAACCCTTGTTACTTAACTATCACTCGCCCTTGCCTAGTTTTTTTTTTTTTTTATAGTGGCGCATGCCAACAATAGCATCGGTCACAATGCATGCATGCTAACTGCTACGCCGCGGCTCAGTCAGACTCACTGAATGGGCGCACTCGGCATTTAGGAACTTGTCGATGGCTCGCTGACCTAAATATGCGACTAGGTTATTTGAATATTCATTGTTGCGTACATGTGTACTTAATAAGGAAAGATGATAGTCAGCTGTTTTAGCTTTAAAAGGTGAAGTTTCCTTTCATGCTGAATGAAACATGTCAAAGTATATATATGTATCCATAGCATTAGGAGGGCAGTTATAAAAGTCGAAGCTACTGAAGTTACCACCGTTTTGGAAGTCAGCCTTCAACTAATCATAACTTCTATACTAATCCTACTATAATATAATAAATGTGGAAGTTTGGATGGATGGATGTTTGTTACTCAATCAAGCCAGAACGGCTGAACAAATCTAGATGAAATTTGGCACAGAGATAGATTATAGTCCGGAATAGCACATAGGCTACTTTTTATCCCGGGAAAACATAAGATCCCACGGGAACGCGGGTGAAACCGTGGGGCGGAAGCTAATATTATGATAAAACTAAAGAGGTAAAGTTTGTTTGTGAGTAGAGATGATTTCTGAAACAACTTATATATTTTTATTTTTGCATTAGATAGCACTTTTATTGAGGAAGGTACTTTTTAACTGCGAGGAACAGCTATATGAGCATAAAAACTTGAAAGTATACAAGTACCTACCCACATATTAGAGCGAATGAGTTACTGTTTTCAGTACAAACATGTAGTATATTATGTAGTATATCAGTTATTAGTAAGATACAACGCTAAATTAGAATAAGACAGAACTAGGTAACGTAGTAACTACAGTAATGCGGGTCCGTACAAATTACATTAGACACTTTAGCAACGATCTCAAAGCATCCCTATAACTTAATATTATTATTTAACTCAAGTAAACATCCGCCGCACATTGTCTGGTGGTACAATGAGCCGCTTTCAAACCATGTCTCACAGTCACAGGGGGCGAGCGGCGATGTGGAAAATGTAACCGCTTGCAAATGAAGGCATAAGGAAAAGGCTGTCGCGCACCGACTTCGTAGAGGCCTGGCTTAAATTATGTTTGCGTGTGTTTCTATGTCCCAAAAAAAAATAATATATATATTGGGTCTAGGTTTTTTGGTCCACTCACCGTTTGGATCGCGGACCGAAAAACCTAAATTTTTATAAGGACGATTAGGTTCACAAAAAACAAATGCTCTACAGGACGTTCGAAGAAAATAGTTTTAAATTTTAACCCGACTGCAATTTATTTATATTGTTTATGTAATGTGTGAATTCATAAAACCAATCTTACATGGAGGCCATCAATCTAAGAGAAATTATAAGAAAATACGGCCACTAAAGGGTAAGTAGATTATAGGTTGGATTGTGAAAAGTGGATGACACGCTAAATTTGAGATGAAGATAAACTTATTGAAAGTCTCGTAGGGTAATTGTTATTTGTTTTGAACCGCAAAGTAATCGTTGGAAAATATATTTATCGACTCTTTGTTTTTAGGGTTCCGTAGCCAAATGGCAAAAAACGGAACCCTTATAGATTGGACATGTCTGTCTGTCTGTCTGTCCGTCCGTATGTCACAGCCACTTTTTTCCGAAACTATAAGAACTATACTGTTGAAACTTGGTAAGTAGATGTATTCTGTGAACCGCATTAAGATTTTCACACAAAAATAGAAAACAATAAATTTTGGGGGTTCCCCAACCTTAGAACTGAAACTCAATTTTTTTCATTAGACCTATATTTATTTATTTACATATTTACAATTAAAGTAAAAAATACAAACTATGATATATAGAAAACATCCTCAAAGCCCTCGCTGCTGTCGATAGGCAAGGTTCCCAAGGATTTTTTTTATTTCATCAAACCCATAATAAGTGTGGGGTATTTATGGATAGCTCTTCAAAAATGATATTGAGGTTTCTGATATTATTTTTTTCTAAACTGAATAGTTTGCGCGAGAGACACTTCCAAAGTGGTAAAATGTGTCCCCCCCCCTGTAACTTCTAAAATAAGAGAATGATAAAACTAAAAAAAATAAAGGATGTCCCCATACATACATAGTTACGCCAATTAATAAAGACCTCTGAGTTGTATCGGCGTTCATACAATTTAGAGGTCTAGCTTAATTGGCACCAACCTCAAATAAGGTAAATAAATAAAATTGTGCATTTCCCGTGATGGACGAACAATGGACGAAGTTTGTACGGAACCCTCGGTGCGCGAGTCCGACTCGCACTTGGCCGGTTTTTTTATTATTATAGAAATCATCGATTGTCTATCTGTTCATTTAAAACGTATACGCTCTAATACTGTTCATCCGATTTTGACGAAACTTTGGCGAGTTGTAGTGCACACGGCCGCAATTTTTTCTGACAAAAAAAGGAGATTCCGACGAATAGTAAACCTCCTCCTTTTTTTTTGAATATGGTATTTTTTTATGTAATGCTTGTTACACCTACCTGCCGTTGTTTTGTTTTATTCTCCTTTACGTATTAGTGTAGACACTTCTATTCTATTCTATACTTCTATTTTAAGACGATGATTGCTTAGTGGTACTGACATCGGACTCTGCGGCGAAGGTCGTGTTCGAATCCTACAAATGAGCTTGAGCTTTCGGCGAAGGAAAACATCGCGAGGAAACCATAGCACGGTGATAGGGTACTATGTACCCACCTGGCTGGCTACCACCCTCATGTAGAAAATCTGTCGCTAAACACCTATTGGTGTGTTCCGGCAGCTGCACTTGAGAGCCACCTTCGGCCAAATTATCACTTACCATAGTGAGATCGTCACACAAGCCTATAGAAAAAAATCTTGAAACACTCAATCTTAACTGAATTTCACCACGCGAAATTCAGATCACATCCCAAATACACGACCATAAATCAGTGTACAGTAAACGGTATTTCAACAAGTCCAAATAAATTCAATTAAAGTGACGATGCTCATTCCACGTCGAGCGATTGTTACAATTTACACTTCAATTACGTTGCTTGGTCGGCAATTGAATAAAGGTGCCGCTGTACGGTCCTTGAACGCATGACATGTGGGCTTAGTAATATCCACTATGTTTATTGAATTATAGATCGAGATATAGAATTGGTTGTGATTTTTGCAATCAAGCAACTATCCTTTACCTACTCAATGCTATTTTTTGAACTGGTGGTAAACTTGTAGGTAAAAATAGGTCCTAACTCCGTGCACGAAAGTTTTTTTTACATTAAATATGTTCAAATGATGTTCATTTGTAAAAAAGGAGATTTGTGATCTTACAATAATGCCATACACTTTGATTCAGCTATTTTTAGATATGGAGTTTTAATAGTCAACTGTATAGACAACTATTATTGGATTTGTCGTGAGTCGTGACTATTATGTAAAATTATTACATCAAACTCGATCACTCTCCTTATTACAAAACAATCAATTTAATTAAAATATTAATAACAGTTGAAAAAAAAAAAAAAAAAACTGGTGAACAACAACTCGATGAAATACACAAACTTTACCGTTTATAAATATATCCGGCGACCAATCATTAAGAGATTGATGGTCGTCAAACAGATATATATATATTCACATAATTTAAAGTACCCAGGGAATATTCTCGAAGCATTGTTATTAAAAAGTCAGTCAGTCCAAAAATCAGATGCATTCATCTAATTTTTGGACTATCTCCATTCTTATCACATTTGACCACATCACTTACCACGTGATTGTGATAAAATACAAGCTTAATTAATAAAAAAAAGTGTGTGTTTGTGTGCAAGTCACACATGGTAGAAGTGAAACTTCTGAAAAGTCCCTGATTAAAATTCTGACGGAAGTAACGCTTACTAAAAAACATTGGTTGCCATGGCCACCAATGTTTTTCGCTAGCTAACTTCATACCTTTATATTTTAAGATGTCAGACATTAATTCAAAACTAAGAAGATAAATAAGATAAATGGCTAGGCTGTATGTGACGATTTGCTACAAAATTTCTCCCATACGTCGATAAAATGGCAACCAATGTTTTTCGCTAGCTAACTTCATACCTTTATATTTTAAGATGTCAGACATTAATTCAAAACTAAGAAGATAAATAAGATAAATGGCTAGGCTGTATGAGCTAGAACCCTTTGCCTTCCAAAATACGGGAAAACATAATAAAAGCAACATGGCGCGTAACCGAAAAACGTGACGATTTGCTACAAAAATTTCTCCCATACGTCGATAAAGAAGTTTCACTTCAAAAATAATAGGTACTGCTATTATTTTAGAAAGACTTCAACTGAGAAGAACCGACAAGAACTAAAAATATGTTTTTCATTTTGCATTTTTTCAATAATACATCACGATCGCACTAACATCGTTTCTCCCTCTCTATAACCGTAAGTAATAATCCCATATATCGTCAGACCAATCATGTAATGGAGGCGAACGATGCCGGCTACCGTTCACTATGGTACCATCAAATGCACCATTCATCGACATATGCCGAGCTCGATGTTGAAATCCAAAACATTTTTTATAAAACCATTAATGATAGCTTGCTTTAATTTATTCTAGGAAGTATTATTGATTTTCTATTGCAAATATTTTCAATTTTAATCGCATTTACTTTTGTAATGTGAAATTATTTTTTTATTAGACATTCTTGCCAATATTCTAAGTAACTATGTGGTCAATGATAATCTGATAATCAAAATCTGATAAAAACCATGAATACACTAGCTCTTATCTAATAAAACACAACAGTAGATGCTTTAAGATCAACTTTTAACATGAACTAACAAGTACATGTAAAATTTATGACTAAAAACTAACGCTAATTTAACAATTCAGACGTAGTTATGAAGATTAGAACTTGCCCTATTGATCTATTTACTGCAGCATCTTGAAAAAAGTACCACATTTTAGCTACAGGAATAATATAACATAGTCTTAAAGCAAAACACCACAAGAAAGTCGGTTTAAAAACTAAAACAATAACGGTAACTCTTCATTCGTTTTTAGTTATAAAAATTTATGGCCTCGCACCACGGACAGTAGGGCAGCTAAATGATAAATGATCTAAGACCTAGCACTAAAAGTTAGGTCATTTAAAGAGATTTAGAAACTTTTTATGTTAAGGAAAAGGTCAAAAGTTGGAACAATGTGATCGGGTTAACAAAAGGGACCTAATTCACGCTTTAAATGATGCTGTAAGATTACAAAAAGGTATTAAGATTTCTGAAAATACTGGGATTTAAGATAAACTTCTTCGTGATAATCTAAAGATGTACGCTTTAAGTGAGTTTAGAACATCACAATGTTGGTCAAAAATTATAGTTACTTAGGCCGAATTTACCAAGCGTAGAATTACATCGAAGAGGTTGAGAAGATGATGTGCAGGTATGTGGATGGGTAGAACACGTAGCGCAGTAGGAACACGGAAGGTAAAGCAAATCAGTGAGATAGTGGTAATCAAGAGATGGACAGCAATTATTCCCCAGCGGCTAGATCGCTGGTCATTCTTTTTCTGGCAATTGACAAGCAGGAAGACGGTCCATCTGATGGTAGGTAAACATTTGATATATCATTCTGATTGACAATGTGATGTTGATCTTGAAAGTAATGCGGTTTTTGAAGAATCCAAGCGATGGGATTCAGAAAGCTGAGGTAAAATTGTAAAGGTGCTCATTCCACCTACATCCAAAACAACCAAAGTAGCTCCGGGATAAGCTCCATATCATCAACAAGCGGTGCGATGACATTAGGATAACATTATATCAGAAAGTTCTTTAGAATGGAGATTATAGTTATTCATTTCAAATCTCTGGATAAGACGGAGATTTTTACATTACAGGCTTAAAGTTTAACCACAACTTCACCATGAAAAGTAATGATATAACCGAAAAATAGTAAGCACAGTATTTATATTTTATCAGTGACATTATATAGGTATCTTATTTTGCCACGTGCCACAGCTGTAGATATAAACCGTTCTTCCAAATTAATTGACATATTCATCGAACATGAGTCAAGTAATGTACAAACAAACAAAGATCACGGTATATCGTTGTTTGGACAGGCGCAGTTTACACTGGAACCTGCCATATTGGAAATGTTCTAGATATGAGACTGTTATTGCGAATTGATAGAATGTTGTCATAAGGTAAGTTCGTGTGTCAGCTTTCGATTTGTATTGTAGAGTCAGTTACTCTCAATTTGATTATGTAGTTCGAAAATTGTTTAGTTTCGTAGTTTTGATTTTCTAGAGGTTTCAAGACCTTCTAATATTAATCTCATTCTTATGATTTATTTTCATTTTTCATCATCATCATCCAAGGATGCATTTATATCAGTGAATGAGCATTGTTCTAGTTGATTGAATTTTTCCAGGCTATCTGTTTTGTCGTTTGCTTTTCTTCTCCAGTCAATACTACATTTTTTCTAAGATCTTGTTCAATGCTATTCTAATATCTTATCTTGGTTTCCTATTGTTTCTATATGGCATTCTCTATTTAGTTTTTAAAGATACATTGTATTATATTACTATCATAGTTTTTTTTTACTAGAATGACTTCTATTTTAAGGCGGGGGTGTCACGCTACACTGTCTCTATCATCGTTACGTAATCAAGTATAACGATTGCCAGGTTTCTGGGGCACACTCTGGCTATTTTCAGATAATAGAGAATTTAATACAGAAATTCTTTTTCATAAAAAAAGTTTAAGAATTCTATGGTATCTGTCTAAACTAGTGAAGTAGTAGACATTCGAGCTGCTATTGAATGTTGTGGCAACATGAATTAAGTATTGCCCTACAGTGAAATAGAGGTTAGTTCTACTAATCCTACTAATATCCGACTTCTTACTAATATCCTACTTTAATCCTAACTAATATTATAAATGTGAAAGTGAGTTTGTTTGTTTGTTACCTTTTCACGCCTAAACCGCTGAACCGATCGCGATGAAATTTGGTATGCAGATAGCCTATGGTATGGAAAAGAACATAGGCTACTTTTTATCCCGGGAAGACATAAGATCCTTCGGGGACGCGGGTGCAACCGCGGGGCGGAAGCTAGTATTATAAATGTGAAAGTTTGTATGTTTGAATGTTCGGATGTTTGTGACTCAATCACGAATATAATGAATGGATTTGAATGAAACTTGGCACATGAATAGATCGTACCCTGAAATTACATAGTTTTTTTTATCCCGGGAAAACATAAGAGCCCTCGGGAAGGCAGGTGAAACTGCGGGACAAAAACTAGTAATTTAGTATAGGTAAAAAAAATAATTTGTCTATTTACAAACATGACAAATAATGATATTTCACAGGCTTTAAATTCCGTAAATGATTATGCACAGCTTAAGGCTCCAGTCTCCCTAAAATCAGTGTTCTTGCGGAATTTATCAGAAAAGAAATATTGTTTTTTAGTCATCAGAAAAGCAATAAATGAAATATATTTTACGTTATTTTAAAGTGTGAGATTTGAAGTTTCCAATACATATTTTATTTTTTAATTTGACGCCACTTTTATTAGCTTTGTGAGGCTTTAAACATACCTCTATTTACGTTCCACGCGTAGAGGGTCTCATTCATGCACACGCTACGAAAAAAATATAACAAAAACAAGAAATGTATTCAGATTACATTTGTCGGCAAATCCTCTACAATAATCTTATCTAGTTACTTTTATTCCAAATTGTCTCAATTTCTTATTTAAATTGCTTTAAAAAGTTATAAATTTCTGAATTTGACCCTTGCAACATATATTTTTTTCTATTACAAAGTAATGGTTTAGAGAAATCACACTTTAACCACTCCGAAAGCAACTACTTATCTGTCGAATAAAAAATATATGCATTCAAAAAATCATTTGAAATAAATTTACCGAGACTAAACATATAACACAACGAACGCTGTCAATTCCCAGCGAAATTGAATGGAATTTTGATGCATTTTATGTTTTATTTGTTTAGTATGTTTAAAGCCTCACAAAGCTAATAAAAGTAGCGTCAAATTAAAAAATAAAATATGTATTGGAAACTTCAAATCTCACACTTTAAAATAACGTAAAATATATTTCATTTATTGCTTTTCTGATGACTAAAAAACAATATTTCTTTTCTGATAAATTCCGCAAGAACACTGATTTTAGGGAGACTGGAGCCTTAACAACAAACATTAAGGCTTGCGCAGTGCAGTTCAGATGCATCCATCATCATTGGTAACATATGGGAGCTTTGACAAATGCCCCCTAATGTCAGTGCGTTGAAAATTGTGCTTCTAGCTAAGGTATTATAATTGATTTTCAATTGTTTTACAGCTAGCCGTTCATATTTGTCCTATCTATACTAATATGATAAAGGAGTAGTGTTTTTTTGATTGTTTAAAGGCGTTAATCTCTGGAATCACCAGTTAAATTTGAAAAAATATTTTTGCATCTGATAGCCCAGTTCTTGAGAAAGGTTATAGGCTTTTTTATCCCGGGAATGTGGGTGAAACCGCGGGGAACAGCTAGTTTTGAGATAAATCTGTTAGTCTTTTTAGAGTTTTTGTCGTGGAAAATTTATACAATATACCAAGTTTGAAATTTGTAGGTTCATTATAAATGTATATTTTGGCAAGTCTTTAAATCGGTACATATGCAAAAGGATTTCGTTGGTACTTTTTTAAATAAATTTGTGCTCGTTGAACTATCCATAAAAATACATAATATGAAAATATAATATCATATTGTTATACAAATTATCAAAAATGTCTGAATAAGATCAAAGTCACAAAATACATAGACGTTATTTATACGCAAGTCTTTTTTTTTAGAAGTTACGACATAAATCAGCGGGACTATTTCTCGGTGCGCGACCAGTGACATTGCATCTTCATTCACGATTCCTCCGCGCACAGTTTATTGGCACCCATTCAAGTACACTTCACCATGATTTAAAGATGTTAGTGCCTTTTTCACCAATTTCAACTTGCATAAATGTAAAAAAAATTAAATGGCCGGACGCGTCGCATCGACTAAAAAACGCGCGTCCCTAAGTTTTGATTCATATGCGGTAGGCAATACAGTGTGAATTTGCTTGCGAAATTTGAGTTTACGTCCGTAAAACTGCTCATTATGAGAACTAATACCAGAAAAAATCATGGCCAAAAAAACATCAAAATAAATAAATAAATTTCTATGCGCAGGCTATAACCAAAAAATCTAATGTGATATTTTTACCATAATTAATGAATTATACTCAACATTATGTTTAATAAAAATACCAAAAACAAAATAAATTTAAAATGTATTTTGAAACTGACTGTACCACTCTTTCATATAGCAAGAGAGTATCGGACAGTTATATCTGTCTTTCTCTGCCAATATAATAAATGACAAGGACAGGTGATACATTCACATATTAATACACAGCTGAATGATATCGCAAAGTACGTAACAAACTGAATTTATTTCGGGACAGGATGTTGAATGGAGCTATTGCAGACGACCGAGTTTTTTTATTTTATTTCGCTAATAATATAATAGCATCACGCTGATGCAAAGGTCACACTTTCAATAAGATTTAATACTATTTTATTTTTACAGTAAAATACTTGTTAAAAAGTATTTGACATTTTTTTTTGTGAAAATAAAATCTTATAGCAATTATGAGACCAAATAGTCTTGCAAGCTTTATTAATTTAATAGGATACAGTAAGTTTTTTTTATGATTTATACTTACTGTGTTCAAAGTCAAAGTCAAAACCATTTATTCAGTTTAGGCCCTAGAAAGGCACTTATGAACGTCGAAGCTACTGAAGTTACCATTCGGAACTTACGTTACTTTGCATTTTGTCAATTGGATAAGAAAATAGTTGGGTTTTTGTATCACATTTCCCACCAAGTGGGTTGATAACTTGTTATTGTCACTGGGAGATGTTGGATGGCTTTTAGTACCGCTCGTGGAAAATCTATGACTGCCTATGTTTTGAAGCGTTTATATTAACCAACGAACTATTGGAGATCATTAGGGGAGGCCTATGTCCAGCAGTGGACGTCTTACGGCTGAGATGATTATGATGATTATACAAAGTTATATAGGTCCATAAATTGACTTAGACACTACCACCTAAAGTGCAAATACATTATGGAATTCAAATAAATACATAAGTACACAATATATTATTAGGCTGAATATTGTGATGATAATTCCTCTACAGGTAGACGTTCTATCTAAATTAGAAAAACTAGAACTTAATTGAAGAGAATACTATTTAATATTTCACTACCTATATGGTACCTACATTAAATTATGCAGTAAAATATCTAGAATAACTTGGTCTAAGAGGCTACATATAAGACCCAAATCTGACATTTCTCATTACAGACTACTTAGACCAACCAAATAAGGATCGGCCTTGCTTTCCCCAAACAATTTAGGGTTTGGAGCCTAAGCGAAAGCATCAACCCAACTTAGTGTTCGGGCAAAATTTGTACACAAGCAACTGTGAACAAAGTTCTTTACAATAAATAATAAATACACATAACTGAACTGTTATAGGGTTTAATTAATCCCGGAGAACGGGAATGTGTCCCAGGAAATTTATTGCTATAATTTACGATTCCCGGAAAAAAGGGAATACAAATACGGCATAATGTAGTGTCCGAATTATAGCGGAGTATTTGGCTGAGGAAATGGACGATTTTTCGGTATGAGTGATAAAGGATTTGTTAACTGACTGCAAAAAGAGAGCAGGTGATTTTGGGCACATATTAGAAGAAGATACGATGTTCATATTTACAAGACTGGGGGCTTATATTAATAATAATATCCCAGGGCAGTAATTTCATCCCAAAACTAAGCAGAGCTTGTAATATGGAACCCAGATAACTGGTACTATAAGTAAATATATACTTAAAGAGATATTTACATAAAGACTCACAAGTAGACATGTTCATGCACACAAAATGTTTGTCAGTCTGTCACTTATAAAAACAATTTAAAAAAAAAACCTTGTAATACAATCAGCGACATCTATTTCTCAATGTTATACTTAAATACGTATGAATTGGTACGATTAAAAGGAACTCTGCACTGAAACTATAGCCTTCATCATTCATAGAGGCTTTGGCTTCAGTAGTGTTAGTGAAATGGGCCGTTAAAGATGAACAAAATCCAAAATACAAAATCTTTTAATAAAACCTCAACTACCGACGATTAATATACCCTGGCAACATTAATTATTATCCAAATAACATTTACAAGTAACAGCCATTTCACCGTCCACTTCGGTGCAAAAAAAAAGTATATAAATCAAAGAACAAAACCACGTGCAAATGAAGGCGAAGTTAAAATGGTAACAGCGCGTAAATCAAATCCATCGGGTGCATGCCTCTACGCATGATTCATGGTGTACACGTGGTAATAAAAGTGTTGCATGATTTATTTACTCAATTGCTCTATTAAAAAATCTGCGTGGACGTTTGTATCTGTCGCGTGTGATGAACCGTTGCAAAAATAGTTGTATTTCATCGCAGTTAGGTTTAGTGATTATAGTTTGTAAAGATTTACTGTCATACAGATTAGAAATAACTCATGAGAGCTTTACGCTGATTAGATATTTTTTTGTGCAATTTATGATCGTATAATTCTTGTAATGTCTAAGATTTTACAAGTTTTTTGGTAAAAACAAATACATTACTAGAACGTATACATAGTACAAAAAGAGGCAAGGTGATTCATTTCCCAACTATTTAGGAATCAAACAAGTTAATAGTCTTAATATTTGTCTAACCCATTTCTGAATATTTGTAATTTACCTATTGATAGAAAAATTATACCCGGCACCCGGCATAGTAAAATAAAACAAAAACTTATGTGTCCGCCTGTACAACATGCACTTGCTTATTAAGATCACTTTGCATGCATCACGTCGCCAATTGGGCGGCGGGAAACATATGCGAATGATTTGTTTATTTTCAGTGTCTTGCACGACCGGGACTCGGAGACTGTAAAAGATACCTAATATTGAAACAAGTCTTGTTTTATTAAAACTTTGAAACAGTTATGTGTTTGACTGTCATTTTGTTTTTGGATTTATTTTTCGTTTTTATTGAATTTATTTATTTGAATTTCTAAGGCCTGATTTTTAACGGCTAGATAAGCGGTATCTGTGAGTTACCAGTTAGTCCATAGCTTATTCAGTGATCTGCCCAAAGGGAAAAATGTTTCATAAAAAATATTTAAAAAAAATATTTTATAAAAATTATTTTAAAAAAATATTTTTAAAGAAAATTTAAAAGAAGACACCTTTTTTGCTTTTACTTAGCAATGTTCAGTTATAAAGTTTATTTGTTTGTAAGTTGATAAACATAATGTACGGAATTAATTTTTTTTTGGCTACAGCCGACCTCGGAAAATGAAAATAGAATTTGTCATACTATTTTATTCTAATTTCCGGTTAGATGACAGTTTTGAAGAAATGACAACTGCATTTATGATTACTAAACTGCCAAGAAAATGTCACAACGTACTCGAAAGTAGATTTCAATGTTATTAAATTAGTCATAATGACGAAAATGACGTTTATTTTTTTTTGTGACCAAGCCTACAATTTTTTTTTTTTTTCGACAAAGATCTTACGCTTAATCCCGGGATGATACAATGATTAAAATGTTCATAAAATTATATAAAATAACGTCTAAAGAGTCAAAACCGTGATATAATTTCATTTGCACATATGTTTTTTTAATTATTTTACTTACCATTTCATATGATTACATAATAAATAAATCAAACACAAACCCTGAAAATCAGCTGACATACTTTACTTCATAACAATTTTTATCGACCTGTAGATAAAATCTAAATACAAAATATTACTCACCTATCACAAAATTATATCCACAATAAATCACAATCTAAATATTCATGTAATCACAACCTTTCAACCAACTATTAGTTAAAACAAAACACAACCAAACGTCAAAGTCAGCTGTTACAAAACGTCAACGATTAGTTCATTCAACTTTTAAAAATAAACCGCACAGTTACGGTTCATTCTAAAATTAAATTTGAATTTTAAAAATCACAACACGGTATTACGCATACGGTTTTTTTTTCAATAACTCGACGCAAAGGCTTCGCAGGCAGCCGCCTAGCGACGTGCCAGACGGTCGACTGCCGCCCGCCCAAACACGGTCCTCGTTCTGAACGTAAATTTCCACAACACTGAAAATTTTATTCAGGCTTTCGCGTTATCTTGCGAGTTTACCAAGTCGGCGCGACTTGAAGGTAAGAGTTGGTTTAATTGCAATGTTTAGGTAGGGGAAGTTTTATCTGTGTTTATATGGTTTGTTTTTGTTTAAATGGCACATGGTAGGGTACTCGCACGGTGATTGGGTACTTTGTACTACCCGACTGGCTGGCTACCACCCTCATGTTGAAAATCTGTCGCCAAGCACTACTGGTGTGTTCCGGCAGTTGCACTTGAGAGCCAGTTCCTTCTAGGCTTTGTGTGTTTACCACCTTCGGCCTCTTATCACCTCCTTGTGTGTTTATCATCACTTACCATAGTGAGATCGTGGTCAAACACAAGCCTATAAAAGTAAAAAAAAAAAAAAAAACTTTGTAAGTAACCGTATCTCTATGACAATAACTTTTTGTAAGGAACATCAATGGGTAATTTCTAGTTTATTTAATAAGTCTGGTTTGTTTAATAATTTAGCTACAAAATTGTTTGTCTGACAATGCTTTAGAGATTTTTTTTAATATTCACAAACTACGCTAGCTTTAACAATATACAATAATTATAAATAGTACAATATATTTATTATTTACATTTACACCCGTTAACTTAGTCACTTTAATGTGCATTTATAATCTGTGCACATTTAATGTTGTACTGAAACATTATCATTTTATGAAATTGCTTTTAATAAAAAATATATTAACTCGTTTATTGTTAAAATGTGAATAAAAGTAAACCAATTAAATAGAGTATTATAATTTAAATGACATTATCGATTTAATGCAAACATTTATCTATATTAATATTATGATTGTGATTATGTTCGTGTGATTTGTTACACTATAACATTGTTATAGCTTGATATTGATGAAATTTCCTGTGGAGGTAGCTGACACCCTGGAGGCCTGGATTAACACAAAGGCTACTTTTTATCCCGGGAAAACATAAGAAACCTCAGGACCAAAGGTGAAACCGTGGGGCGGAAACTAGTTCGAGCATAGAGACGCATGGAAGGACCTTTATCATGCAAAAAGTAATATATCATTATATTTAATTATTTTTTATTTAATTTAAATATAATAGCTATAAAACTCTATGTAACAACGCTCATTCATTATGTATCTATGAAAAACGCCTACCCTCTGAAACGTCGGGTAAGATCGCGTGACAGTGGCTCCCTCTATCCATCACTCAGATAACGTTAACAAATACTTTCAGGCATTAGCATAAACCTAAGAAATTGTTACCAACTTAGTCTAGAATAATAATTAGATAGAGTAGAGTGTTAATTTTACTCATAACGTTAGTCATTATGTTTCTAATCAGGACTTAAAAACTTTGATGAAGAAATATTATCTACTAACTAACTTTATTGATTCCTTACTTTAAGCTACGAAATCAACCAAGAAACCGTGTGTATAACCGATTATTAATTAATTTCCATGCTATAGATTAAGTTCTATAATCGAGTATACATATATAGTGGTAATGACATCGAATGCTGCGGCGAAGGTCATGCGTTCGAATCCTACAGTGAGTTTGAGGTTTCGTTGAAGGAAAACATCAAGTTGGAAATCTGTCGCCAACCACCGCCACAGTTCCGGTGTAGTACTTGAGAGCCAGTTGCCTTCTATGCTTTATAAAGGTCGACGACACATTAGCAATCCAACTGGTATTGCCAATGTCCATATGCGACGGTAGCCACTTACCATCAGGTGGACCGCCTGCTTGTTTGTCAGCCCTCTAACGTAAAACAATGAAAGAAGAGTATCTCTCCATTAGAAGAACATTGTACTAATGTAAAATCTAATATTACAGAATAGTACATAAATATTACTGCTTTCGAGACAAAAACATGGCCATTTGCATTGTCTACAATTGTTATCAATGCGATGCAGCTACTCCATTAAGTCTAATTTTACATTTATACGTGGCATTTGTACGAGAAACTTATCACTATGTGAACAAATTACATGGAAACACGCTATTCCTCGGTCTATGGGACTATACAAATATACCCACCATACAATAATGAATCTGTAGAAAAGGTGTGTCTGTAAATTCATTTATTTTTACCAAAAAGTTTACCTGAACAAGTGAAAAAAATAATAATGGACTGTGGGTGATATAGGAAGAGTAACGAATGCAATGGGTTTTTTTTCATGCCTGTCTGTCTGTTTGAACACGTTAATCTTTGAAATCACTGAACGGATTTCCATGGAATTTCCACAGGTTAATGCGGCGTGGCTTGGCGCTTCGAATAGGCTTTATTTCATCGAAATTGGGTGAATGTAAGAGAAGATATAGATATTTTGTAAAGAATGCGCGAGCGAAAAGTTAAAACTAGCTAAATGTATAGCTAAAAAAGTAGAAACTTTTCTATTACAATTACGCCAGATCTGAAACTTAACAATGAAAAAAATATTCAAAAAAAGAAAAGTTTGAAAAAATCACAAATATCTACAATATTATTAAGAACATACATAAATAGAAAAGTTTCTCCTTTTTTTACTGTTATAGTGTGTATATACCGAACCTATAACTATGGGATAAAGACTAATTTATGGGTAGTAAATATTTGCTAATCTTGTTAATTTAAGAGTTCCAGAAGTATGTATATAAGATTGCAAAATCATAAAATATAAAACTGTTTGGACTCTTTATAATAAATTATAACTCAATTTTAAATTATAATTTATCATATTAACTCCAATAATTAATTATTATAATAATTATCTTATCTTCAATATGACGTCAAGAGAACAGGTTCTCTTGAAAAAAATACTATCGGTTAATCATCAACCCATAGTTATGATCACTTCAACCATGACCACAGACGTTGGTGTCACCTGTCAACCACACGCACAGTTAACGAGCCAATTAACTAAGCACATGAACTTGTGCAATGTCTTCAAGTGTAAAACATGCAAATTTACTGAAAGTGTAAAAACATTGCGTGCTCAGTGAAAAATAAAGGGAGAACAGGTTATAAGATTACATTTCAAAAATATTTGACGGGCAGTTTGGCGTGGTTGGTAACATACCTATCACGCCACTGGTCGGGTCCAATTCCCACTCAGGACAGACATTTGTGTACATTAACATGTCTTGGTGTAATTATCTATATATCTGTATTATAAAAGAAAGTACAACATTTATCAGTTATCTGATTTCCATAGTATAGTTCTTAGTTTGGGATCAGATGGCCGTGTGTGAGGAATATCCCAAGTTATTGGTTTTCCAACGAAAAACCAGCGGTGTTGCACTCCTATATGCAGTAAACATTTATTAATCACGCCAGTATACCTACCTATATTCCGATTAAGTGTTCAATGAAAAAACAATTCAAATCCACGAGGATGTGTCAATGCTAAATTAAAAGAAAATGAAATATTGAAGATACCTACTAGGTAATTATAGGTACTAAATAAAAGTAGGTCTTTTCGTTTACAAAAAAATTGTATGGGAGAAATTAATTCCGTGAGTTTTCCGCGAGAGGCGCTATTTTTTTTACAAATATTTTGGCAACTTTGCTGTAGGATAGGGTATGTTCATCAAAAAGCTCTAACGTATGATCTATGTGTTGTGCCAAGTTTCATACTAATCCTTTTAGCCAATATGATGAGTAGCATGATTGAGTAACAGACATTCTGTCTGTTTGTCATGATTTCTTTAAAAACTCACGAACTGTGATGTAGGTAGTTGTTCAACTTGCAAAGTGTGTTGTTCAACTTGTTCTGGTTATTATTTTACATTTATTTTTCTAGTTGCTTTTTTTGTTTATACTTAATTGTTTTTAAAAAATATGAATACATATAAAAAAAGCTGAGTTTCTAGCGGGTTTTTCTCAGTTGAAGGCTGACTTCCGAACCGGTGGTAATAGTCACTGCGTGATTTCACAGTCGAGTTTAAGTTCAGAATAGCGTACCTGGGCATAAACTGAATAAATGACCTTGACTTTGACTTTGAATCAGTGTATCTAACCTCTAAAATACTACGAAACGGGTCGATACCTATCTACAATCTAAAAAGTATCTGAACATCATATTTTTATTACAATACAGATATAAAATCGAGCAAAATGCAAAGCAAATACCATTTGTAAAGTGAATTAGTACTCGTTGTTCGAGTATGGTAATACTATTGGAGTATAAAAGAGAAATAGCATTTATGGTCACTAGATGATTCTCGCCGAAGATGTTGGAAGACTGTGAGCAGAGTTAGTTATTACATTAAGATAAAAATTAAATTTTAAATCAGGAAAACACTTGACCTCGGGAAATACTTTCCCACAGAAAATTACGTACCAAGAAAGATTATGCTGCCGATGGTGCTGACACAAATAAGATTCCAAGTTTATTAGAATGTATAGATTGACCGTTGTAGCTGTGCCGCACTCTTTTTGTATCAGTCCAAGCTTAAGACAAAAAAATGAGAAGAAGAAAGTCTCTCCACCTGAGCATCTTCTCAGGTGGAGAGATTATTTGATAGAGGTACTATGGAGGTCTCATTTCCATATAAAATTTTAATTGCAAATGTGCAATATTGTGCGAATCTTTTATATTTACTAAATTCATTTAAATTCTAAAAACATTTACATTTCAATTCTAAAATTACAATCATAATTTACAAAACGAAAAACTCAAAACAAAAACGCCTATAATTCATCAAAACTATCAAATTCAGCTGCCAACTGTTGCTCCAGAACATACCGCATCCAGCTACCAGCGCTCGACGTCACCTACCATAACTGCGCTGACTTTTTGCCATATCCAGGGCAGCTGTTGCTTTGTTTATAGCAAGACCGGTCCACGCACGCGGCGTTTTACGCTTTATGCTGAGGCCAATAATGGGGTACAATTGTTAGGGATTTGGTTAGTATTTAAATTAGAAATTTAATTATATATAATCTTAAAAATATCATGTTGTTTAGTGGCTATGGCAAATTAGGGATTTAATCCTTATTTCAATCAAATATAAATTTAGTACGTCAACCAAATACACATATACCTATGTGCCATTTTCTCATACAATCATATTATATTCCCTGATATTTTCCTGCAATCCAATATTTTTGTATATCATTGTATTATACCTACTTGTACCTTAGGAATGTTTCTTCGTAAGTTATTTGACTCGAATAAATCAATAGTACTATGTGGCGACATTCATGTAGATATTCTTAGTCATTCATCTGAAAGTAGGAATTTCGTTGCTTTATTTAAATCATTTAACTTAGATTTATTGTTTAATGAACCAACAAGATCAACAGCCACATCAGCTACATGCATAGATAATATTTTAACTAATTGCAATATATTGGGGAAAACGATCATAAGTGGTGTTCGTTCGGATCATAAAGCTCAACTAATCAAACTGCCATATAAGAGTCAAATTTCCAAAGTAACTCTGGTACCTCACTCGGTAACCAAGATGACCGATTTTAAATTTAAATTTTACATAAAGAAAGTTTTGAAGGAAAAGGCTTATTACAAGGCTCATTATGTTGAAGATAGGGATTCACTTTGACTTTGAATGCCTAAGGTTTTGTTTTTAATCAGATATAGAATTGAAGGTTAAAACGTATATCACGTTCCTCTTCAATTTTGGTACCATGTATATCATGAATACCGCGAGAGTTTTTTAATCGCTCTCGAATTCACTTTTAGCGATCGCCTTTTTTGGAATTGAATTTCTCGTTTTAGACACACCCTTTTTGGTTTAACGCAATCACGTTACAATAAAAGCTATTAGGGTGTCGGAGAATCCAAAAACTTGAGACAAAAAATGTGTCGGCTTTTTTTCCCTCAAAACAATATGGCATGGTGTTAACTGTCTCTATTTGCCTTATCTATATATGATCATAATCTCATCATGGTATGTGGTGATGTGGCTGAAGGTGGTAAGCACATAAAGCCTAGAAATGCACTAGCTGTCTATTGCAACCGGAACAGACCGGCTTAGTCATAATGTCTGATAGCTTTGGTAATAAAAAATAACTGAAGCTACCAGCGTTTTGGAAATCAACTGAGAGGAAAATATAGTCTATATATTTAATCTAGCTAGCCTGCCAAATGACATTGAATGAATGAATTTAATTTTTAGGTTTTTTTTTTGTCAGAAGGCTGATGAGCAGGGGCCATCCACCTGGTGGTAAGTAGCTACCGTCGCATATGGACATTAGCAATACCAGTGGGATTGCCAATGTGTTGCCAACCGTTATAAAGCCTAGAAGGCAACTGACTCTCAAGCGGAACTGCCAGAACACGCCAGTAGGTACTTGGCGACAGATTTTGGTGGTAGTCAGCCATGGCAAGTCCTACAAAGTACCCTACCACCGTGCTATGGTTTCCTCACGATGTTTTCCTTCACCGAAAGCTCAAGCTCATTGTAGGATTAGAACCCACGACCTTCGCCGTGGCATTCAACGCCACTAACACTGAGCTATCATCGCTTTAATTACGTAATCAAGATACTGGATAATCAACACTGCAACCACAGGTACCTACAACTCATATAAAACAATTACCCGTATATGAAGGTTGAATAGATAATAATAAAAGGTAGTAGTGCAGTGCGTTACGACTTACGACGCGGCGACCCGGACGGTTGAATACGACACCGATGTTTCCCCTTTACTGCGACTTAGAGTGTGGGCGTAAATTGAATACAGCGTGATGCTGTTAGCATTGTAGAGATTAGGTTAAAAAATAGGTTAGGTTAGGACAAAAATAGGTTTTTGCTGTTTTTAATAAATCAGTAGTTTGTTAAAGATACTCACAAAAATTAAGAGAGTTTTAACTTTCAACCATTTATAGTTTCAATAATTTAAAAACAAGTTCTCTTAGTAAAAATAAACGAACATTTTACCAAATACAAAGCAACAATTCAACAAATCTACAATAATACAACACACCGTATAACAATCCAGCGCAGACATAACATCAAAAACGTCTGACGACTCTCCGGGCGGCATTAACTATTATATAATCGCGATTACAATAAACCAACCCGGTTGTAATTCGGGTGTAATAACGCCCGGGTGTGCATGTGTGCATGCACCTTTATGACGGCAACTTTCCATTGTTAGCTGAACTTCTCGAGCGTGAAAATGAGAGAGATTTTTATTTACACCCACGTGTCTATTAAAGAATTCAAGTATATTCTAGTAAGAGAGTAGTTCTAGAAATTGTTGGTGCCTTTTCCATAAATGAGTGCATTTTTAAACATAATAATAGATTTAGATATATTCTCATACACATAAGAAATGAAAATCATAATTAATTACTATCTGATACAATTATAATTCTTTCTTGTAACATTAAGGGTTTGCGCCCGCCATAACCTTAGTCACCTTAATGCTATGATAGCTTAGAAATAGTGACGTCGAATGCCGTAGCAAAGGTCTTGGGCTTATGTGCTACAATGAGCCTGAGCTCTTGGTAAAGGAAAACTTCGTGAGGAAACTATAGCACGGTGGAAAGGTACAGGCCACTCTCATGTTGAAAATCTGTACCAAAACCTATCGGTTTTCCGGCAGCTGCATTTGAGAGTTCCCTTCAAGTTTTTTGTAAAGAGCACCTTCAGTCGTATTATCACTTAGTGGTCAAACACAATCTTTGTGGCTATTGTTCATTGCAGCGTTACAGCAGCCATACAAACGCTCATATTTTGTTGTCGCTTGTTTCAGTCGCGCCTTTGCAGTAATGCAGTAGCATTGCTGAAGTCCTCTACATACAAAAAGTAGTCAAAGGTGCTAAGCTTTATTGTCTGTTATTGATTGTGAAACAGTTATGATATACATTTTTATATCACAGTCTATGTAACTCTTACAGTCGGCCAATGGACACGTCTAGACAGAGCAATCGTGTGGGGCTTGCGGAGTGTGAGAGGGACCCAAGCTGCCATACACTCGCTTGGGACACAATGGAGCAATTACGAATGCCTATACAAAGCGGCATTTCACGTGACTTCAAACGCGATAGACTACTGTATGTAATTACGCTGTTGTTAGCAACTAACTTAGGTACATGATTCCACCAAATATCCTAGTCCAAATTCCTGAGCTCCAAGTAAACTGGACAGCATATATTCCATGGAGTACAAGAGTCGCACGTTAAACAATTATCGTTAATTCCACCGACATGTTAGCTGGGGAGGGAACTACTAACTATTTAGAAGACCTCCGTTTGTCCTATAGAGCACTAAATGGGTTGATCACACTTCTCACGAGACTAGGATGTAATTGAAGTCATTCTTTGCCTGAGAAAGTAATTGTCTATAATAATAATGTTAAGATTACGAAGAAAATAAACTTATATAATATACATGATATAAAAAATAAGCTATTTTGAGTTGTTACATTGTATTAAATTGTCACTAGCACCAAAATTGTGTGGAAAATTTAAGCTCAATCGGTTAGATGGAATTGATTTAAAATTTTCTTGTAAGATTCTATCCACAGATACTAACAGTTAAAAAACGCTTATAAAAATAGGTTGATGAATCGGTTAAAAGTTACAAAGTCTATAAATTCTGCAATGTTGTAATTTCAAATATTCATAGATATTAATAGGGTATTTGCTTGTATTCAAAATAAATTATCCAACACTAACCAATCTATAAAACATCTAAAAAAAGGGGAAACCACGATTATTTTATTAAATTTATCCTTGCTATGATGTTTAATGACCAATCTAACCATAAAGAGTATGCTATATAATTATGACGTCACATGCTTGTATTTCATACAAAACTCCATATAAACCTATCGCTTTGACATTTCATAAAAAGTTGCTGATTTGAATGTCAGTCAAATACCCTATTTCGTTTTAAAAATGTTATAAGGGAGTTTTGAAGTTCGAAAATACCAAATACAAATACCAATAGAAGTAAGGTAATGTCTTATTGTGCAAGAAATTTTCATAGTAAAAAGGCAATTTGAAACAATACTTTATTTTATCATCCTTCTTGCATTAAGGCTCCTGAAACACAATCAAACGGACCAACATTTGCACTACCTACGACTTTTTCGTGAAGAATAATATATTTTAATTAAAAAAAAAACCCTAAAATCAAAAAGCTGTATGTAGGACAAATTTGGTTCTGTTTAAATTATTCCTGGGACATTATTCCTCACACACGGCCATCTGACCCCAAACTAAGCAGAGCTTGTACTATGGAAGCCAGATAACTGATATATTACATATTTATACCTACTACTTTTCTTTTGTAAATACATACATATATAGATAATTACAACCAGACACAGGACAAACAGACATGTTAATGCACACAAATGTTTGTTTGGGAATCGAACCCACAACCTGTGGCGTGATAGATAGGGTATCTTACCAACCACGCCAACCGGCCCTCCATGTTGATGAGTTGTATTACCTATTTCAGATTACTTACATCATTTATGTATAAGGAAATATATCTTAGTAGCTTTTCACCCCGCGATTTTACCCACGATCCCCCATTTCCACACCTTCTTATGGGTTGAATTTATAAAAAGAAAAACATCAGCTTTCTAGGATCTAAGGTTTGGGCTGGGCGTTGATGAGTGAGTGAGTTTTTCTTTTTATATAATTGATTACGTTACGTTCAGACAAACTTGACTGTAATGCAATCAAGCACAGCGAAGTGGAGAATAATACTCGTTTTAATTTTTTATGGTTGACAATGTTACGTCACGAACACGATATAACGACATGTAGTCACGCGCGTTCTCTCGCTCATTGTCTGAGAGGGCATTGTGTGATGAGTCGCGTCTGTGTGATGCACCTACCTAGTAGATGTCTGAGTCTCAGGTATGCTATGAAGTACAGCGCTAGGTTGTAAATAGAGTAACTAACAAAGGCTTAATTATAAACAGATTTGATTTTGCAATTTTTGAAAAAATGTATCCAAAATAAAAAAAAGTTTAACCTTGTTGAGTTACTTGCTGGTTCTTCTCAGTTGAAATCTGACTTCCGAACCGGAGGTAACTTCAGTAAATTCGACCATAAGTGCCTATACCATAGCTAGATACCCTGAGTATCACGTCACGGGTCGTAGGTTAAATTTCCACCAAAGACGATCAATTTTGTGCACATGAAGACTGTTTTTTTGGGTCTGGTCTTGTCTATCATTTACTTTTATATATTGAAGCCAGGGAAATAAACTCCGGTAGGGTACCATATATTTTGGTACAATTTGAGATTTCCGGTTGACTTACACGAACACGCTTTTTAAATTCATCTTAATAATATAATACCTATACCTACTACGACTGTGAATTTATTTAGATTGTTTAGAAGTAGCAGTTTAGAATGTAGGGGTGGGGGGGACCCGCATTTTTCACAAAAAATATTTAAAGATATTTTATGCACGAATCTTCATATCAAAAGAGTATTTTTAAAAACCTTTTATACGTCACTCTTCTTGATGTGAAAAAATATTATCTAAGCGCGAGTAAAGCCGCAGGAGGCAAGAGTTCCTAACACTACTACCCCGGAGGCGGCAAAGCATTAACACACAAATGAATATTCAAACAGTCAGCTGTAGCGAATTGTAAATGATAAACGGTCATTGCGACGGACGTATAGTGCAACACTAATTTGTCGGGCCGTGCGAGCCGACCCGAGCGCGCTTCGGCCACGTCCGTCGAACTGCACCCACGCATCAATTGCTATTGATTTATTGTCTCTTTGATCATAGCGTTCGATTTGATCTTCGTTTATTTTGTCAGCGGTACTGGAGCTAGCAGAACTTCGATTCGTTCCCGTTCAGGACAGACATAATATTTTAGTCTTATTATTTTTCTTGCTTTTATTTATTTTTCCATTTTTGTGTTTATGCGTAATTATATTTACCTATTAAAAATTGTTAAACATTTAATGGAAATAAGTTTTTGTTAAAAAAAAACATTTTACTTACTTTTTGTTGACTGTACTTGCATTGTCTACCAATATATGTATATGTCACCGTAAAATTGTAAATACCGTTAGATTTTAATATATCTCGCGATATTGTAAACTGTTGAAAGATTGTGAACCGTAACATATTGCTTACAATTTAAGGTGACGCCGCGTTTAGCTTAAAAATCTGAAATTCAACGTGCTGCGTCCCGCTCCCTACTATAGCGACCTCTCATAGAAAACCCGTGTAAACGGAACGGGCGTATGCGACAAAATGGTTTTTATTGTTTAATTTAAAAACTACAAATATATTTCATAAAACCTAAGTACAATTTATAGTATCAGTTTCAATTAATATATAGAAATTTTGGAACCTCAAATCGATCCTCAATGCCGGTAAAATTGGAATCTCTTATTTTAAAGAGGTATGTTTGATTAATTATTTTGTCTTATAAAAGTTAACCAATAGTGTTATGCAACGTACAAAATAAAGTCAAAGACATGATGAATTTCGCTTCAGTCATTGTTGAGAAAAATCGGAATCCTTGCAACCAAAATCTTCAAGGCGTCGCCTTAACGCATTATTTTTCGGTAGATTATAATCTATCGAAGTGAAACTGTTAAATCACAATCTGTCGCACGTTAAATTGTCAACTGTCTGAAAACTGTCCCTGATTGGTCGGTCTTACAGTAGGTAGTTTTGATAGGTTCACACGCATAAATACTTACACCCAGACTCAGTACAAAGAGGTAAAACTACAATAATAATATATACCTACGAGCAAGAGATTAAAATAAACGTCAACAATTAATAATGAGACGCCAGTAATACCATTAAGCCAGTAAGCTAGCATTCACTAGTGGTTGTTCAATTATATAAAATCATAGGCGTATTTGTACACAGGCTGTATTTATTCAAATTGCCTAGAGACCACACACGCGTTTTTACAAAAGCGCGTTTTTTTTATTTTTAAAGTGTACGACCTCTAGATTTAATAGAACAATACATTCGAAACGTCGAAACAACTGAAGTTACCACCTATTCGGAAGTCGCTATCAACTGAGAAGAACCGGCAAACAACTCGGCAAAGTATTTTCTGACAATGTTGGCTTTTTTCCATTATATGTTTAAATTTTTTTAAAGAAATCTAATACGGATAAAAACAAAAATGAAAAAAAAATACAGCTGATAATAAAATTATTATGTAAAGTCAAGTGAAAACAAATTCAAATTACATAACAATTATGAATGACAAACATTTGCCATATTCCGATGGACAAATATTTGCGGGCACGCGTAACCACGTCGGGTATCCGATGAATTTTAATTCTCGACGGAATACTATTTTCCGCCGCTGAAAATTTCGCTACTTTAAAATAAATTAATATCAATGTTGTAATGAAATCCAAGCAAAATCAATTTTAATATTAAATAAAGTTTTACAAACAAACTACATTGTCGTCTACTATATTATTCAATTAAAACGCGGTGCAAAAAAAAGGATCAAAATTTATGATAATCATGTTTTTGATGAACAAATAAACATTATGTCTTTTATTTTTATGAGTTTTCAACTGTCATTTTTTTAAACTGTTGATTAAATTTAGTACTCGGGAGAGTACCTACTTAATTAAAAGGTTCATATAAAATTTTCGAAGTCACCAGTCGAATCTGTTTGTACCTTAAATCACTCCGATCACGATGAAAATTGGTACGCAAGTAACCCATGGAATGGAGAGGGACATAGGCTACTTTTTTTTCGGGAACACAGGTGAATCCGCGGGGGACAATTGGTGTATTAATTATATATTGGCTAAACTATTACTTAAGTTAAACAACAAAAACATTTTTTTCTATAAAATATCCTTATGTCCAGCGTATTTAAAATTTTGTGATTAATATTTATGAGGCAATCAGTGACAGTGACGTCGAATGCTATGGCAAAGGTAGTGAGTTCGAATCTTACAATGAACTTGAGCTTTCGGTGAAGGAAAATGTCACGACGAAACCATGGCATGGTTCAAGACATATCTCATTTAGCCTACCGGTGCGTTTTGGAAGCTGTACTTGTAAGGTAGTTTCCTTATAGGCTTCATGTGCTTACTACCTTTGGTCATATCATTACTTACCAGTAAAAAAAAATATTGATAGTTGACATAGGCTACTTTTTACGTGAGCCCTAGGGCGGCGGACTCGGGGGAGTCTGCCATCCGTCACAATCGGGCTCGGGTAGATGCGCGTGTGTTCCCGCACGCTACCCAAGGCGAGACGGTGGAGACAAGAGCTCCGGTCCCCACCGTCGATAACGACGACGTCGACGATGACGTCGTCGAAGAGGAGGCCTACCACCAGGCCGTCGCTGCTGGGTACTCGGACGAATGCTTCGGCGCCCCCGTATACCCAGCCGGCAGCGACATGTAGGAACACCCCAGGTTTTTAGTCAGTAGGAGTCTGACATAACCCCGCCGCTTCCCCCGGAGCCGCGGGGTATCTTTGAGGATTTTCCTGGGTTAAAAAAAAAAAGGCTACTTTTTACGTTGAGAAAAAAAAACAAAGTTGAAATTCAACTACTGAGCTAACTTTAATAATAATTATAAATAGAAATTCAATTTACCAATTAATGGATAATAAATCATTGATTTGTAATAAGTTTATAAAGTACTTGGGAAAATTCTTAGTACCTAAATAAAAAAAATGTTGTGATTCACGACGTAACCAGTGAGTGATTCATATGAATCAGTGATTGATGTGAATATTTTTTCACAACACTATTTGTTTTACATCATAAACTGGTAACACAGTAAATGTCATTTTACACCGCTGAAATAATGATAATACTTTAGGTACTGTTACGTAGAAAATTCGAGCCCTTACAATGTCTAGAATTTTCTGAGTACTAACCTTGACCTTGGGCTCATTCCAATCATTCCACATATGGCATTGTTCCTTTTTATCCCTTTTCCGGCGTTATTTGAAACGTATTTAAAGGATTTCAATTTCATCCTAATGTTTTCACAATGAAAATATTTGTTTTGATTTCGCTGGCGGATCGATCACTGACGTCTTGTCACTTTGACGTTTCCAGTGACGTTTCCAGTGACGTTCCATCGCTCCGCCCGCGTTTAGTCGTGTTTTTAGCTTGGTAGTCGACTTGGATTGGCCGTTTGTTGTGTTGTTTATAGGAATGATTGAACGGTTTTCGGGAATCTGTGATGAGGTCATGCCTCATCCCTAGATGTCGGTCATGACTCCTTCATTTCGATTTCCGACATCGCCGGATTAGCCTCGGCAATAACCTAGGAGCCAATCTAAGTGTTTTTTGGTAAGTAATCAAGCATTTGGGAATTCAAAATTCATTGTTGCTTTGTGATTGAACGTAGGTTCTAACGATTTGTTATTTTTTTACAGTTTTGTGTGGACATACGGCCGGCGCGTGTCTAGGAATTTAACCCAGTCACGCCACGCTTATTTTCTATCTTTCTATTGTAAGTATTACTAGAATACGCCTATCGCGTATTCCCGGCTCGCGTCACGTCGCCCTGATAGTAATATTTATTGTTTTTTTACAGATTTTACGTGCTGTACCGGCGTTGCCACCAGCACGTGGCAGTGCTTGGAGTGGACATTGTCCAACCTTTCCCACGCAGGGACATTTTCCTCCATAAGGTATTTATGGTGTTCTTTTATAATATTTGTGAGGTTAGGGTTCCTTGAACCATAATCCGTGTGGTTCCGGTGTGGTAGGCCGAGCACATGGTATCCTTATCTTGTACTATCTTAGGTAGTACTCGCTATCATTGTTTTAGGGTTCGCTCTGCCCAATCCTAAATTGTGGCAGAGTATTTAATCGTTATTTTTGTTGGGATTAGGTCGCTGTTTGACCGAGCACATGGCCGGCATCTGGGGCTGATGTCCGCCATTTTGTGTGTTCGGGCCGTGTATAGCCAACTTCTAATACCAACAATATTGGTACAATTTCAGGAGGAGTCCGGTGGGGGCTTTTCTTGCCCGAGTTCTGCGGGGCCGTTTTGACCCGTAGTCCGGTGGGCTTTTGTAGTCAAGAGTCCTGCAGGGCCGTTTCGACCCCTAGTCTGGTTGGGGTTCAACGCAGCTTCCGGCTCCACGAAGGCTACTTCGTGGCTGGCATCGCGGAGATTTGAGGCGGTACCATTTAGGGAACTCATTATTTTTGTGACTTATAAATTTAAATTCGGACTGACAGCCGTTCACTGTCAGTGGCGCTCAATTTTATTTAACTCAACTTTAAACCAACTCAACCTTACCTCAGAACCCACGCGCTGAGTCTAGCTGGCACTTTAATTTTCTTTTGTCTTCGGCATTAAATTATAACAAATAAGTAAAGAATTGTAACTAGGGTTATCACTTAACCTTAATAAAATTTTCTTTTGTGTACCGGGAAGATTATTTTTTTATTTATCCACCTTTTCCCCGGATTGTAACAGTACTTGTTTATTATTCTGTTCTCTAATTCCACATTACACCAACACCAACTCCACCTACCTACCAAATGAATGTCTAACTGACATTGACACATGAAGGCAGATAATCACTGATTACGGTTGTCGATAACACCAGAATTCCGATAACGTATCGAGAACGTATCTATTGTTGGGCAATTTTGGATGCAGCATTTGTACCCGTCTCGATGTTACTGATATTCCCGAATTAGTATGGGCAACGATCGATAAAGACGTTATGTTGGGCTTCACAGTCAGCGGTACGATGGGAGACAGCGGAACCAGCGGATAAACATGGAAACCATGTGCAGTTTTCAATTTAATACGAAAAGTAAAGGAGTGGAACTTATTTGTAATATCTGCTTCCTAATATACTTATTACCTTGATGTCTTTAAAACTAAAACGAATAGGTATTTTCTGGTCAACCTCTGAAGCAAGCCTTCTTCCAGAGTGAGATAGTGGCCAACCCTAAGCGTATTTTACAATAAATTGCAGCTATACCTCGCATCATATTATTTTTCATATTCCTCCAATATTATAAATGCAAATGTGAGTTTGTTTGTTTGTTACCTTTTCGCCTTAACCGCTCTACCGATCGCGATGAAATTTGGTACGCAGAAAGCCTATGGTATGGAGAGGGACGTGGGCTACTTTTATATCTCAGGAACGCGGGTAAATTTATATTATTATTATTCGCATTTCCAAAACGCTCATTCAACCCGCTTATTTTAAAGCCCCATCCGCACACTTGTTTCTGATAAGAGATTCGACATTTGAGCAGACGTTAAAAAGATAAGGTAATGTAAACTCGGCCCGTCTCGTAGACTATGTGTATATCCGTGTAACTAGATAACTTTTATAGCCTCAACTTTATCTCTGTTGGACTTGTAAATGCCTTTGATTGTATACATACTTTGTTGTTAATTTCTTAATTAGAATATCTTTTGAATGGAGTTTTGAGATTATATAAGTTGGTTTTTATTATTCATACACACATATCACATACTGAATTCTTAAACTATGTTGGAATGACTCCATTTATAATCCTAATCCTTCCTATTCTAATCCAAACTTTAATATTATAAATGCGAAAGTGAATTTGTTTGTTTGTTACCTTTTCACGCATAAATCGCAGAACCGATCGCGATGAAATTTGGACGCATACTTTGTTGTTAATTTCTTAATTAGAATATCTTTTGAATGGAGTTTTGAGATTATACAAGTTGGTTTTTATTATTCATACACACATATCACATACTGAATTCTTAAACTATGTTGGAATGACTCCATTTATAATCCTAATCCTTCCTATTCTAATCCAAACTTTAATATTATAAATGCGAAAGTGAATTTGTTTGTTTGTTACCTTTTCACGCATAAATCGCAGAACCGATCGCGATGAAATTTGGTACGCAGATAGCCTATAGTATGGAGAAAGACATGGGCTACTTTTTTTCACGGGAACGCGAGTGAAACCGCGTGGGACAGCTAGTAAATAATAATATCCTGAGACAATGCGCTTGGCACAACTACTAGGCTTGTTTGACCACAATCCGACTGTGGTAAGTGATGATTTGGCCGAAGGTGGTAAGCACACAAAGCCTAGTAGAGAACTGGCTCTTAAGTGTACCCGGCCAGCCATACGGGTACTACAAACTACACCCTACCACGATGTTTCCCTTCACCGAAAGCTCATTTCAGTAAATCCGAATAAAATATGAATACTACATAATTAATAAGTATTACGTATCTATAGATATTAATATCTTCTATTATTTATGTAAAAATAAAACTAACAAATCTACGCCCACGAACTAACTAACACGCAGTCACAATGTAAATCTTTATGCCAATAAGACGAATACAAGCTGTTTGACAGATAAATCAGAAAACAATTACCAGGCAATCAAAGTGGCTCAAAACGGGTAGATATAAGTTATCGTTTGAATCAGTTTGAATAATAAATGTCCGCGAGCTATAGCGGCCTGTCTTTAGTTGCGGTTGGACACACGTGCGTGCACGCAAGTGAATGGTAAACCTGATCACTATATTTCTTCTATCAGCTTATTTCACGGGGCGTAGGTCAGTGATAAAAGCAGATGCAATGAGACCGTGATGATGAAAAATTCCTGAGAAAAATTGCATGCCCAAGAAATCTATACTAATATTATAAAGCTGAAGAGTTTTGTATATTTGTTTGAACGCGCTAATCTCAGGAACTACTGGTTCGAATTGAAAAATTGTTTTAGTGTTGGATAGCCCATTTATCGAGGGAAAACATAAGATCCCTCGGGAACACAGGTGAAACTGCGGGGCGGAATGTAGTGAAATTATAAAACATGCGAAAACATTAAATGTACTGGGCTTGCTCGTAGTTAGATGAACCTCGTGGAAGCGTTTATGCTGTTAATTATGATAAATTGCCAACTCAAAAACATCCCTTTATTAAAGAAAAAATAATAAATAAATAGCATACTAACTACTACATAGGTTAGGTATTAAATATTCTGGGACATTATTCCTCACACACGGCTATCTGACCCCAAATTAAGCAGAGCTTGTACTATGGAAGTCAGATAACTGATATACTACATATACTACTTTTCTTTTGTAAATACATACATATATAGATAATTACACCCAGACACAGGACAAACAGACAGATTTGTGCACACAAATGTTTGTCCTGAGTGGGAATCGAACCTACGACCTGTGGCGTGATAGATAGGGAATCATACCAACCACGCCAACCGGCTCGTTACTTGTAAGTTTTTGAATAAAATATTCATATTTTTGCTCAGAATGGATTTTAAATATTTGTTATTACGACAAAGATTTAAATTTTTGTAACCAGTGACATTCCCAATGAATAATATGCTTTAAATCAAACATCATTCGTTAACATGACAAACACATTTCCAAACAAGTTTCCGAGTGAAGCGCACGCGCAGCTCGCATAACTCCATCGACATCTAAATATTCTAAAAAAGAACATTATGTACCTTTGAAACGTTCATTGATCACGACAGATGACGCTACTGTTTCTCACTACAAAAAACGTCGTATCATACTGTCTATAATATTGAGATTTTAGATGTTACAGCTTATACATTAAGGTTGAAAGTCGATTGAGGCTGTCTAATTTATTTCATTCACAGCAACAAATCAACCAAATAAAAGTGAATTTGATAATCATCATTCTCGACATGAGCATTCGTTTCGACGCCGTTTTATATCAATTTAACACTTTAATTTTGACAGTCATTTTAAATTAATTTACAGTTTTTTAATTGCATTGTTGAGAAATTATTGATATTGACAGACTTAAATACAGACTGATTGCGATTGTTCTAAATTACAAAGTTTAATACCTAAGTACCTTAATTTAGCTTTCACGCCCCGCAGTTTCACTCTCGTTACCCTATTTTTTTAATTCAACCCATTTTGAAAAACCTTTCCTTAGTGGATAATAATAAAAGTTGTTCATTTTGATGAGTACTTCCACCCCTGCAAGTATTGCCAGTGACTAAAAAATCAACCTGTATAAGGAACCTGTGAGCAAAATTTCAAGTTCCTAGACCCTGTGGTTTGAGCTGTGCGTCTGTTAGTCTGTCAGTTTCTTCTTGTATACGAGATGTAGGTATAGATGTAAATATTTTTATCAATATTAGATAACTGGATTGTTAGTTCTGTCAGACGCCACGATAAAGATCTTTAGATCGAATCCAATAAATGAACTTTATAGTTTTTTTTGTTTAAGACAGAATGTTGACATGAGTCATGATAAGTTGCTACATATAGACATTCGTAATACTGCCTCCTCGAATTGACAATGTGTTGCCAACCTAGCCTAGAAGATAGCTGCCTCTCAAGTGCAACTGAAGAAACACACCAGTAAGTGCCACGTGACAGATTTTGAGTGAGAATGGTAGGCAGCTAGGCAGCTTCTATAAAGTAATCTACCATCGTGCAATGGTTCCCTCATAATATTTTCCTACACCGAAAGTTCAAGCTCATTGTAAGATTCGAACGCACGACCTTCGCTGCGGTATCCGACGTAACTACAACTACGCTATCATCGCTTTTTAAATCAATTAATGAGAAGGAGACATTAGCAATTTTAAATCAACTATCTACGAGTAACTATTCGACGACCAAAGGAGATGTTTCAATTCCGGCCAGGAAAATGTACACTTGCTCAAAAAATCTAGAAAAATCCATGAAACTCAGAAAAAATACATAAAACATTATTAGACGTGTCTTTTTCTGGTTCAAAATTAATTTGTTATCAGTTAATTGCATTGTTAATGGCAACAATATGGTGACTCAAATACATTGTTGTTAAAAAAAAACTAGGTATACCATAGACGAAAGTGTTTTTTATCTGTGATTTCCCTTATTTCGGGTAGGCAAAGGGTTTTAGCTTCCATACAGCCTAATCATGTAAAGTATTTCTTCTTTGTTTCAATCAATCAATAATTATGTCTGATATCCAAATATAACATAACATAGGTCGAAGCCAAATCTAGTATACATTTAGTCAAGTCAGTTAGGTTTTAGTAAATTGGTGACTGTTTTACTAAAACTTTTCATAGACTATTTGAGACGACATGAAAAGTCACGATACACGCATTCATTTAATTTCACATCACTCGTGCACTTGTATTGATCTTTATTAGACAAAACACGACCAATATCATTCAATAAAACTCAAAATACACCGATTTCATGAAAATAAAACGAAAACGCAACGTCACTTCGCAAATTCCCGCCAAAAAGCTAATGTCATACATTGATCAATGACAGCTTCCTCCATGTTTTTTTTTTTGTTTTGTGTTGCAATTCTGTGTGTAAATTCTTGTTTTCAACCAAAAAACAAGCCATTTAAAAAAAATGGATAGTTAGAAACTGTTTAATATATTTTTACCTATTTTTGAGTATAGTGTACAAAGACCTGGCCGGGACTCCATAAATTTTTGAAACATCTCCTTTGCTTTCTAGACACATGCTTACCATTTTCAGACACATCAATAGTACTAGACTAATCAATTAAATAATAAAACCTCTCCCACAGATTTATTCACCCACAATGAGATGATAATAACTCAAAGGGTTGGAATCAATTAACATGCATGAAAACATCTTCTCAGAGGAGATACCATCAGATTCCCAGAATTGAAAGCACAACAGAACAGAACAGTTCTGTTGATGTCTAGAGATGCGTCATCGAAAGTAATCGCTAATACAGATAAACAGTGTTGAAGGAGACATTGGTGCTGCTTACAATATTTCGATTCTCAACTCATTTATGTCAACTCCTCTACATTGATAGAATGAATAATGAACTGCTGATAGAATCTAAATTACATATGATAGCGGTTGATTTCATTCGATGAAGTCAATTGACGATATGAAATAAATAACCTTTTATACGTAGCTTCCGCCCCGCGGATTAGCCCGCGTTCCCTAGGGATCTTATAAATTTTCTGGGATAAAAAATAGATACTAATAATGGTTATATATTCTGTATTAACATAAAGGATTCTCTTTAAAACCGGAAAAACATAAGATTCCTCGAGAACGCGGGTGAAACCGCGGTGCGGAAGCAAGTAATTAATAATCTTTAACCCCTTACGTAATGGTTTAAAGCACGGAACAGGTGTGGTTTAAAGTCTAGTAAAACCAGGTTTAAATAATATCTATCTCTTTCTAAAGTTATATACCAAAAAGAGACGGGACATTACTTTAAACCATCTCACGTAATGAGACAATAAATTTTAGTATCCACAATATACTGCCATACTTTTCGGGTACCTACACCAATATTATAAGAATTGAGATAGACTTCTATGATATAGTGCGGGGCATTCTCGGCGTTAAGTACCATAAAAACTTTATGCTGGTGACTTAGGTATCGGATCGTCCGCGTAGACAGAGGCTACTCTAGTTATACGGCTAGATTTATTGAGAGACTAAATAACTTTAGCATTACTAAGATAGCTAAAGGTGATGTAAGGAGTGGAATAATAGTTTACTTGGGTTTGAGATTCATATCATTTTTGTAACATTTATTTTGAAGATATGGTAGCTCAGTGGTAACGTAAAATATCGTGACAAAGGTCGTGGGTTCAAATAGAACATGGTAAGGACACCACAACATGGTGGTAGGATATTTTGTAGTAGGTAGGTACTTGCCTGGCTGGCTACCAAGTTCTAGTTTAAAATCTACCGCTAATTACCTTTCAGTGTTTCAATAGTTGCATTTGTGGGCCAATTGATTTCTAGGCTGTATTTTATGTCCATAGGCGACTTATCAGATTATGTCATGAAAAATTTTAAGCTTTTGGTCATGGAAAACATCGTTAGGGTACCAAAGCAAGGTGGTAAGGTACTTTGTACTTGCTTGGCCAGCTTTTACCCTTAAGATGACTTACGATAGTGAGATTATGGTCAAACACAACAGTAAAAAAAACCGGCCAAGTGCGAGTCATACGTAATTTCTTGATTCGGTCGCCGCGCTCAAACCCCGAAGCCCGCGATAAAAGCTATACAATAGCTTAAAAAAAACTTTCTAAATCTATACTAATATTATAAAGCTGAAGAGTTTGTTTGTTTGTACGCGCAATCTCAGGAACTGCTGGCTCGATTTGAAAAAATATTTTAGTGTTGGATAGCCTATTTATTGAGGAAGGCTATAGGCTACTTTTTATCCCAGAAAAACATAAGATCCCTTGGGAATACGGCTGAAACAGCGGGGCGGAAGCTAGTCATACTATAAATTCCTAAATAATATTTTTAATGAAACAATAAAAAAATAACCCGAAAAGATTGGGAAGCAATAAAATAAAATTTACCTACTACATTTTTTTCAGGCTTATGCAAACAATCAACAGCTTATCGGGCATCAAAGGGCCACGCAATTCCCAAGCAAATCCAGGGACAAACCTAGTGATTTATAAAGATCAAAGAAAACAATCCAAAACGGGCCTCAAACGTGGCACAGTTCAAGGGTGTGCGTTTTATCTTGCTCAAACTCCAGCTCAAGGGCTGGGGCGGAAAACAAATTGAGATCCACTGATATGCTGGTAAAAATAAATCCACGCTGTAGCTACCTTGAGATATTGTCTTGTTTTTGTTTAGGTGCTTTGGGTAGCTAATAAATTGTATTATAGATAGATAGTTAAAGGTTTTCGTAATAATATTTTGGTGTTGTGTGGTGATATGCTATTTGGGTTGTTAAATAAAAGATGATTGATCTGACTCTAAGTTATCTAATTCGTTCACACAATTAACGTTCACACATTTTCACATATTCGAAAAGGCAACACGACAGGACGGCGGAACGTAATGAATGAATGAATGAATTCTATACTAATACTAGCTATCCCCCGCGGTTTCACTCGCGTAGCGGTTTACAAAATAGATGTTGGCCGATTCTCAGACCTACCCGATATGCACACAAAATTTCATAAAAATCGGTCGAGCCGTTTCGGAGGAGTATGGTAACTAACATTGTGACACGAGAATTTTAATACTTATTAGATTATAAAGCTGAAGAGTTTGTTTGTTTGGCTGAACACGCTTATCTCAGGAACTACTGGTTCGATTTAAAAAAAAAACTGTGTTGGATAGCCCATTTAACGAGGAAGGCTATAAGCTACTTTTTATCCCGGGATAACACAAGATCCCTATACGGCAGCTAGTGTATTCATATTTATGATAAAATATCTTTACTTGAAGGATATTTTGAGGCATATTTTCAAAACTTATGTTAGATTCGTCAGCTTTTCCTATGTGAAATGAATACTCGCAAAATCTCATAACTAGATTTCGTGTCACTACGTACATAAACCTATAAACAATAGTAAGTTTAACTGAAATAAAGATATTAAAAGATACAAAAGTATCGTAACATCAATGTTTTACAATCCTTATCTATTCTTTATTTATACTCTTTATTTAAATTAAGCCTTATATTGTTACCCAATAACGTAAACACTCATCTCATGTTATTTACATTACACAGATCGACTACAGCGCTGCCAATGCATGTAAGTAACGGCGGATTCTTATAGCTGGAGTTAACCTCCGTGCCGATAGATGACACTGTAATAGTTTCAAACATTTATTATTATTTTTACATATTTTCAAAGAAAAATATCTAAATATTTTAATTTGTTCCCGTTTTCATTAAAATAATTAAATAACATTTATGTTTTTTGAGTGAAGTAGTTCAAACAAATACTTAGGTAAGTGGCGTTTTGCGTTATTGGCATTATGCGTTGAAACGGTATAGGAGCATTGAAACTTGCAGGTAGGTTATTACCTACCATATTTGGTAGGTAAAACTACGCTAAAATCAGTTTACCTAATTCATCCTTCATCATCATCATCTCAGCAGCAAGACGTCCACTAAGGATCTCCAATCAATTCATCTTTGCTTAAATTAAATCACACTCCATCACAAAAACTGTTAACTCGGTACCCTAAAATTCCAGATTCAAAAATCTTAAAATAAACTCTCATTTCGACTTTACATCATCCGAACTAAGTCTCGAGGACATTTTTACCGTTTTCATATCTTAGGGGTGCGGGCTGGGCTGGTGCAAACTTTATCCTTAACAATTTGAGGGGTGACTGCGTACATGAATATGTATAGAACAAGTTCTCAGCGCACCTGAGCTCCTCAGACTTATACTTGCCTGGTATTTTAAATATTAAAGTGGGGATTCGGTGTTAAGTTTTTTGCTCATTATTGCATATTTTTACCATGTAATATGCCTGGTGAGAATTGCTTGGAGCGTCTTTATGCAAGTAGTTTGGAACCGTTTGTTTTAAAATTCTCTCTACCAGCTTCCACACCACGTCTTTACTCGCATCGCCGTAGGATCTCATATTTTTTCGTAATACAAAATATCGTACACATGTTTTATTTCTGGACCTAAAGTAACTTTTTATCAAATTTCATGAAAATCTATTCAGCCGTTACTGATAAATACACAAAGATACACACATAAACTTTCGTACTTATTATATCGGTAGAATATAAGAAACGGGGGTGAGACCAAAGATTTCTTGTTATAAACGACTGCCTAATGAAGAACCGCTAACATAAAGACCTCCAACTTTTTAAAGATAAAAAATAAATTAGTCACAAGTAGTTAACTCGCTAACTACGCTTCCTTGCCGTGAGTTAGCAAACTTCGCTTTATCAGTGGAGGTTTTTTGCTAACGGAAACTCTGATTAAATTTCTGAATTTTATAAAGTTCTATTATTATATAACTGCTGATGTACTTGCATTTGACCGGAATTTCGTTTGCAAGCATTTCTTTTACAAGCCCTTACATACAGTTCTCGAAAACTACTACAAAATATCCCACCACCATGTCAAATCAAATCAAATCAACTCAAAACTCATTTTTTCAGTTTAGCTAGGTAGTTTAGGTCCTAATAAGGCACTCATGAACTTTACAATACAATGAAAATGATTCTACCACCAGTTCGGAATATACACTTGGACTGTGAAAACTCCGGCACGAAACTCAGCAAGGGATATTTTTATAGTTTTTTTTTAAGTAATATAATTTAATTACTAATTACAATGTTTATAAAGTTATTATGAAATAGCTAGTTGAGCGAACATTTCATTTAAATTCATTCTTGTCTTGCACAAAATCAGAAACTTTATAGTACCCTTTCTTACATAACTTTTGTTTAATTAACTTATTAAATCTATACACAGATAGTTCTTGAATTTACTTACTTACTGTACTTTGTTATCGAAACGTATACATTGCCCCTTGAATGAGTCCCTCACTTTGCTGAGCCACGTTACAGGTACAGCAAGATTGTGTTTATTTCTAGTGTTCAAGCTATGAGTGTCGCTGTTTTTTGGAAAATTTTGTATATTTTTCCGAACATAGATAAAGTTTTCAGAAATGTATTGTGACGGCACTGTCATAATATTTATAGATTTGAATTTATCTTTATGAGAATCTGCAGAATAAAAATTCTATTGATGTCAGCACCAATACCCCAAAGGAGGATGCCGTAGGACATCAACCTGTGGAAATAGCTAAAATAAACTAATCTTGCCGTAGATTTGTCAGTGAGAGAACGAATTTTTCTCACTGCATAGGCTGCAGAACTAAGTCTATTCACCAATTTACAAATATGTGGGCCCCTATTGTAGCTTATCATCTAAAGTAATACCTAAAAATACGGTTGTTTCTACAAGACCAAGTTTTTCGCCTTTAATTACAATGTCTGTGCCCAAATGTTTTACATTGGGTTGACTGAATCTGATACATTTGGTTTTTTCTCGTTGAGCAATAAATTATTAATAGTAAACCAATCAACGACTACTGAAAGAGCATTGTTTACGTCGTCAGAAGAATTAAAATCATGTCTATTCACTTTGTAAAGAAGTGAAGTGTCATCAGCAAACAATACTATCTCATGTTTTTTCTCTACAAGATAAGGCAACTCGTTGATGTAAATAAGAAAAAGAAAGGGTCCCAGGATAGAACCTTGTGGGATGCCCATCGTTACTGAAGATCCAGAGGAAACTTTACCATTTACATCAACCCTCTGAATTCTATCACTCAAGTATGAATTCAAAAGACTGAGTGCAATATCTCTAATACCATAGTGGTGTCATTTCCTGATCAATAATTCATGGTGTACACAATCAAATGCCTTGGATAAGTCACAACAGACACCAACGGTATCTCGTGACTCCTCCCAGGCGTCAAAAATATTCGGAATAAGCTCAACACCAGCATCGGTTGTCGAGCGACCCCTAGTAAAACCAAATTGTTTACTGTGATGCAGTCTATTGCTATTGAAATGTACCAACAGTTGATTAAGTATAATTTTCTCGAAAATTTTACTAAAACATGCCATTGATTACTTCAATTGTCCTGCACTCAAATTTGTAATAGATTAGAAACCACGACCTTTGGCACAGGCTTCTTACTCCCAATAAGCTATCATCTACTATTATGGTTTGACTACACCTTCATCCACTGTGTTCGGTCGCTTTTAGTAAAGATAAGTTGTAATAATAAAAAAAAAAAACTGTTTTCTTCCTCTATTTTAATTTTCTCACAGATCCACAATTTAAATTCTCAAATTATTTCACAGACAGCCCTAATAAAACAGAATCAAATCTATTAGGTAGGAGGTTGGGCTGGGCTTTAAATTGAAATTAGCTCGTTCATTCGGTACCTACCATATTCAAGGCTCGTACCAAATGGGAGACTCATCGGTTCTGCTACACCAGAATATTCTGTGCAAGTCACGAACTGTTAAAAAAAATATTCAATTAAACATTTATTCAATAAAGCCCTCTAGGAATAGCAGTTTATTAGCAGTTTCGTAAAAAATGCTACGAGCATTCAACAAAACTCGTCGAAGTTCGCGCAACATTACCCCAGACAGCAGACATTTCACGTAATTGCTTGGTAAACGACAGAGACAGAACATATTGACACCATGGATTCATTGTCGAGTTTATGGTTTTCTTACAAAATCACAGTAGTTCGGAATACTCTTAAACTTAAAAAATCTCTGGAACTACTAAACCGATTCAAAAAATTATTTCACTGATAGAAAGCTACACTGTTCCTGAGTAATATAGTCAAGCAAATTAAATGACGGAAGACAGGCAGCCAATTATATTCCAAAAGTAATATTACATCAACCATCAGAAATCCTGCTATAACTTGCACCAAAATCCCAAAAACCTAAAACCTGGAGCGTTGCCACGGCGGCAGGTTATTAACACTACGTGAACACTTGGCACCCGGCACTGTGACAAATGAAGCCGACATATTATGAAGAAACCTCTCATATTTAGAGCTAATACCACGGCTACGGTGCAGCCTCAGCGCCACACAAAAATGATGAACAATTTCATTAAATTTTGTAACGAATAGAAAATAAAATAATTATTTTATTTTGATAATCGAACGAATCGACTATCTTTTAACTTATTTGATCTCAAATTAGACTGAGCTTGTACTATGGTTACCAGATTTCTGATGAAACATTATTAATTATTACGATCATAGTAGTGTATGAGCATAACCTAATTCATTTCTTTTTTAAATGACTTTAAAACCTCTATGGATATTCCATCTTTAAAGGTTTATGTTCGACGCGTACGATTTTACGGAAATAGCTTAAACTATTTGGATGGTGTCTATTGAAATAAATCTTGATCTTTATAATGATTTTACCATGGACTTTGAAGTTGTGACGGAATTCTTCAACGAGCTCGTATATCGCGTATGAAATGTCTTATTCAATATTTTCGACAATTACCCTATAAGGTTTTATGTTTTATTTTTTGTTAAAAGTTATTTTTGATGTTAAGCCATATGGAGCGATGACCAGACGAAAGATTTACCTAACAAGTTTACCAAGATTTTTATTACTATAGTACTTATTACCAAGAATTACTATAGTTTCCTTAAGATGTTTTCAACCACCAAAAGCTTGAACTCATTGTATAATTTAGACACACAGTTCTTCGCCACGTCATCCGCTACTATCAATGAGCAATAATCACCTTAAGCTGCCTCATTTCATCATCATATACTCACACAATATTAAAACTATCATAACCCTGTATCCATCCGCATTACTCCTTAACTGCCGTCGACCGGCCGAGGATTAGAACCGGGATCAACGAGTGCAATTCCAGTGCGCGACCACTGAGCCATTGGATCCCGTTTATTGACCATTAGCGATGTAGGGACGGTGTTTTGAGCACAAACTTAGTTTGGGCGCAGTTTGTGCGGCGTCCGTGAGATTCTGACGTAATGTAATTTACATGGAGTTTATGTTTGATGTAGCGGGTAGTGTCCATAATGTTGTCCATAGAGTTGTCCATAGTCCATAGCGTTGAATTTTTTTTGTTGTAAAATTGGTACTTACGATCATAAAGCAAAAAACAGTATGATATTTAATTATTTAGTTTATACATTACACAACCTACATTTTTATGAATGTAACACCTGCTTTTTTTTCAGGCTTTCAGAGTTGGTCTCATTGTTAAAGTTGATTGTTTTAATGAGTTCTTCCAACCCTAAATGTTTTCCTAAACAACGGCTTTTTAAAGGTTTTCGTTTGGCTATTGACTCACTACAGAAGGAGTTATGATGATGCTGAAGACGTAGCTCGCTTGCCCAGAAAATACACCTTATTAAGTTAAAAATATGGTTCAATCTCCAAACTGCAGTGGTATAACTGACATTGTTTTTTTAGATAAAAACGGTTGATATAGCGTTTTTAATTTTCCAGACCTTTTTTTACAACCTTGAGTACCGTTTTATTGTAACTAGAAACTAAACTACACACCCAATTCCCGAGTTAGTTATTTAACAGAACCATGATCCTAAGTTAAATACCACTAAAACATCATAAGACAAAAGTTTATACTATAATTTTGTACAGACACCGCCTAACTGTATGTAGGAAGCGGCCAGTAATCAAAGTGGCGTAAAATATGTGATTATCTAAACTAAAACATAGTTTATGAGTTCGAACATGGATATAAAGTTTGTGGATAGATCAAAACGTAATATAGTGGTAAAAAATAATTGTATTTTATTTGTTAATATTTTTTTTGTTTGTTAAAAAATTTAAGTAAAAAAATACTCAAAAAAACTCGAGTAATAGTAGTAGAGTAATTTTAAATAGCTTCGACTAGATTGTTAGAATCATTAACTATTATTATACTATCACGTAGGTACATCGTTATAGCCCAAAGGTTGTCTGGGAATAATCGCCTTAGCGGTAAGAACGCTTATTATTAATATCTACTTCCATATTTATTTATATCATTATGTGATGCACAAAATAAAATAAATATGCTATCCTATTTTTCATTTTTTATTTATTTTTTTATTTTGACAAAACATTTTTGTTAAAAATAGAAGCACTTTTACTTAAGTTTTAAATTATATTTACGACTGTATTGCGATAAAGCATGTTTCTATTATAACATTTAAGATTATATAAAAAAAAAAAAAACATTAAGTCCAATTAAAAACATTCGATTTGCCACAAGCCACATCCAGACAGCCGGCAGACAATTATCTCCTGATCCCCTATTATATAGACTAAGATTATTACTGGAACTTGGTTTCTTCCTGGTCTATTTGCGGGTATGTTTATGGGCCATTACAGCGGAAAACTAGCAGTTATATTCATGAAAACAGAGTGGACCAAGCGCCTCATTATCATGGGATAAGCTAAGGGATAAGGGGATAAGTTTCAAGGCTTGCCATGTTTAAGAAGTTAAGACATTAGGCTATTAGTCCTACTAATAATTATACAGGCGAAAGTTTGTGTTTTTTGGATATTTGTTTCTCCATTACCAAGTTGATTGTATGGATACGAATGAAGTTTTGGCACATATAGTGTTGAATAAAACATATTATGATATTAATCCCGGGAAAATTAAAATTATATAAAATTCCTGTGTCACGATGCTAGTCTGCGATGAACTCCCGAAACTACTAATCCGATCTTATTTAATTAATGATAAGATAGATTTTATCCCGATTATTTCTTTTTTTACTCCAAAATTAACGATTATACCGGATGAAACCGCGGGGAACAGCTAGTGTATCGAGAATGCGAGTTCACGGGATGGAAACGAATACTGTTAGATAGACTTGTGTTTGACCACATGGAAAATGATTATGTAACCTATGGTGATCATAAAAAGTCTAGAAAGCGACCAAAATAGGTAAATTAGGTACTATAAATAACTAGCCACACTTTCAAAATCATCTTCGACACAACATAATTTGTAAATTTAAAAAATCAATAATAAATAATTTTTTTAATTAAAGTCATTTAATGTTATATTTCTATCAAAACTTCACTTCTAAAGTCCTATTTATACAGAACACTAAGTTTATCAACCAATCACATTACAACTAAATAAAACAAATAAAATCTCGGCTCGGAATGCGCATTAAAACCCACTTAGCCGGCATCTTATCTTTTCTAATCCTTACTGAACCCAGTCTAAACGTTTAGTTCTAACGCAGCCTGAAATACACAGAGGTTTTACTTTAGACTTGGATTAACTACATTCTATTTTGTAAATGGAAGTTAATTTGTGTTTTAAACGCTCCATTTTACACAAAATGGTTTTCGGATATAACTATTTCAGTTAGTTCGTGTTTATCTGTTGTGTTGGATTATTTCTAGTATTTGAATGCCAGATAATTATCTTAATACAAACTACAAATAATATACTGTAACTAGGTTACCGCCCCGCAGTCTCACCCGCGAACCTCTATTTTACCTCCTTAGGGATGGAATTTTCAAAAATCCTTTCTTAGCGGATGCCTACATCATAATAACTATCTGTATGCTAAATTTTAGCCCGATCTGTCCAGTGGTTTCATCTGTGCGTTGATAGATAAGTCAGTCAGTCAGTCACGTTTTCCTTTTATATATACATAGAAGAAGATTTAAGTAAAATCTACGTAACACAAAGTAAAAACATGAATTAAATGTAATAATAATTTATGTTTACTTGAAACTGTTAGAGCAATTTATACTTACTAGATCTTCAAATAGTGTGGTGGTCTAGACATGAGTAAAGATTAAGTGACAGACATTGACCCAACTATGGTCAGATCATAATATTGGTAATGAAAGATGTAAAGACTGAATATACAGAGATCTATAATCTGAAGTTATCCAATAATTTAGCTACATAAGAATTTAATTCCCCCAAAATGTACTAAGAATTTAAACCGCAAGATCAAACGAAGCACAACAAAACCCTTTAATTAAATTTACAAAATCGTTTCAAAATAGAAACACTAACAACCAAATAACCAGAAGTACAGTATTATAATCATAATGAACTGTCAAACATCATCAAAGTTACGTATATAATAATCAATCAAGTATTGCAAGCCAGTCACAAGGCGACCACATCACATGGCGTGATTACAACCACATACCTGCTAATAACGCGTCGCTAACTGGCTAATAAGACAAGTACAATTAATTATAATTAACCTACATTACGTTCTGTATGACGTCTGGTTTGTAGATCCCATTCATGTTACGATTGGAAGATAATTTGAATGAATGAAACGTGAATTGTCATTTGAATCTTGTAAAAAATTTGAAGAAAAAATATTCAAATGCAAACCAAGCAGACCAAGTGTCCTGGGTATTTATTTATGTAAATAATAAAAACAAACACATTTCAAATAATTAGTAATATATAATAATTTCGTAGTGACATAATAACAATATGTTGTGAAATTTATGACGATGGATATTCCGAAGTCATTTTAATGGGATCAACCTAGAAATCTCAGCTGCGCTCGGAGATTCTCTACGAAACTTGTAAAATCAGTAAGTTGAAATGGCAATGAAAAGGTCACAACACTAACCGATGGAGAAGAATGGAGAGTGGTGACCACGTACGAGAAAGCACTGAGCAGGGTGGCCTCCCACCAAGTGGACTGACGACCTGGTCAGAGTCATTGGAGACACTGGATGCAAGCGGCCCAAAACTGTTGGTTGTAGAAATCGATGGAGTCCTACATTCAGCAGTGGACATCCTCGAGCTAAATATGATAATGATGATGAACTTAGAAAAAAGGAAAAGTGTATGGATTAAGTATTCAGAGAACCGTATTCATATTTAAATTACAATTATTAAAATAATGTATTGTGAATAGCCAGCACTAATCATATTCAATCACTGTACTGATTAAAAGCCTTTCTTGATAAATGGGCTATCCAACACTGAAATAATTTTTCAAATCGAACCAGTAGTTCCTGAAATTAGCGCGTTCAAACAAACAAACAAACTTTTCAGCTTTATAATATTAGTATCTACTCGTATAGATATCGATATTAAACCAATGCAAGTGAATTATGTGCATTGAAAACGTTTTTTTTTTTAGTTCCTTCTATGTGGTCATATATGTATTTATATGTTAAATTAAGTTATAATGTTTCAAAGCAAAGCAAATCTGTTTGTGAAACATTTAAGTGTGTTTTATGCCATTAAATTATCATTGAAAATGATTATCACATACTTAAGGCTCCAGTCTCCCTAAAATCAGTGTTCTTGCGGAATTTATCAGAAAAGAAATATTGTTTTTTAGTCATCAGAAAAGTAATAAATGAAATATATTTTACGTTATTTTAAAGTGTGAGATTTGAAATTTCCAATATATATTTTATTTTTTAATTTGACGCCACTTTTATTAGCTTTGTGAGGCTTTAAACTTACCTCTATTTACGTTCCACGCGTAGAGGGTCTCATTCATGCACATGCCTCGAAAAAAATAGAACAAAAACAAGAAATGTATTCAGATTACATTTGTCGGCAAATCCTCTACAATAATCTTATCTAGTTATTTTTTTTTAAAATCGTCTCAATTTCTTATTTCAATTTCTGCTTTAAAAAGTTATAAATTTCTGAATTTGACCCTTGCAACATATATTTTTTTCTATTACGAAGTAATGGTTTAGAGAAATCACACTTTAACCACTTCGAAAGCAACTACTTATCTGTCGAATAAAAAATATATGCATTCAAAAAATCATTTGAAATAAATTTACCGTAACTAAACATATAACACAACGAACGCTGTTAATTCCCAGCGGAATTGAATGAAATTTTTATGCGTTTCAAAATTAAAATTAGTATAAATACAGGTGAAGTCCCAATCAAAGCCATTAACAAACTAGATATAACAGCAAAAAGAGTATTGTTTAAGCAAATTAGTGAAGCGCCTGCAGCAACTGGCCTAATGGAATTAGTACCACGATACCGGGGTTAAGATACCGAGATAAGAATTAAATTATAGCTGATTTTAACCGCAGCTATTCACTGGCGGGGAAACTTTTTCTTTATTACTCTTGTTTTAAAATAGTTAATGAATTTGATTTAATCAAACGAGATAAATTTGATTTAGTATGTAAGAGTGCCACTGAACTAACTAGTTGCGGAACTTGTTATAAAACTAGTGTGGTTAATGTATTAAATGTTTTTTCTCCGTCATAATCAACTCTAAGTCCTTTATTATCTTTTAATTTCTATTATTTTAAATGATAAGTCATTGATATCAGCCTTTGCTCAAATTAATGACTATTTTGTTCAGTCTGACAAGGTTTAGAATTGAAGATTTGGTGTCAATGTTACTGAAAAACAAATTTATTTCTTTCATTCATTAAAAATTTCCAGCATCTATAGAGAATCTAATCAATTTTAATACAATCATCTATATAGATACATATGTAAGAGTACATTAAGGTACAGCATTTGTCTTGCTAGCGATTATAAGCAACGAATCAAAACCAACGTATCAAAAGCCGATATTTCCATTAACTTGCCGAGTCAATAATAAGTTCAACTTAATTCTGCCATCTTCTTCCATTGAACTGTAAAATGCCGGGAGTATTTTGGCCATAATTTTGACATCGTGCATATTTAAATAAGCTTTTTCTTTTACTTCTTTTTTAACATCAGATCACCAATCATAATGGAATACTCTGGCAGCTGTGTTACCTGACTGAGTTCTTTAAGGAGGAACTTACTTGGACATATCGACGCTCCTTTTAAAATGAGTCAGACTGTAGTGCATCTAATAAAGGCTAGAAATAAAACTATTCGTAATTCGAAGGTAAAGTCTACCCAAGTGGCACGCCTAGTTGTAACAGTCTAAGATTATAAAGTCGGCAACATGTCCAAGTTAGAAAGTGCAGTCGCGACAGATGGCGCTCGGGCGGCGAATTAAAACAATCCTCCCGGGGTTGAAACACACCGACGAAGAAAGACAAACACACAAAGTTGACTCTGTTGTTGAGATTATTAAATTTTCTTGTATAACTTTGAATAAACCGAATCTGAAATTTTTGGGGGTAGAAATTTAAAGTTTTCGGGCATTTGTTTACGAGATTGGAATGTTAATTGTCAATTTGTGATGGAGATAAGATAGGGTTAAAATATTTTGTATATTTTAAACATATTTTATTATAATTTGGTCGACATTTTCGCTTCATGTTTTTTTGGGTTCCAACCCTAAGGGTGGTAATGCGACTTTATTATTACTAAGCCTACACCATCTGCTGTCCGTCACAGGCCTGTATCTTTTTAGCCATAATAGATAGCTTGTTGACTTTCACAGAATATGTATGAGTACCTACTAGCTTCCGCCACGCGGTTTCACCCGCGATCCCTTATTATTCAGTTTTCTGAGCAATTTTCTTAATTTTTCTTTCCGTAAGAAACTTCTACAAAGTATTTGAAAACTTAAAAAAAAAATAATGAAATCGGTAAAGTCGTTCTCAAGTTATGGTGTGACCAAGTCAAATAGGGATTAATTTTTATATTTAAAAAGATATATATGATCTTTTTTTTTGATGAGATATATAGTCTATTATGACAATTAATAAAAAAATAACAATTTAAAAAAACGTCAATAGATAATGATATTATACATAGATGAATGGATTTGTTGCGAATCTGTCTCAAAAACGCCATCTTGGGTCTAATAATATTTATAGCCAGGCCAGTTTTTTTACATACTTAACCTAATTAATGTTAAATGCAAAACATCAAAAAAAAATATTAAACTTCATACCTAGTCGATGAATTCTAAGTAGAGAGCTAAGACCTAAAAAACAAAATGTATTCTATGAACGATGATAAAAAATTAAGCCATGATGATCATGCCGTTTTTGTAGAAGCGATGAAGTTTTCTTAAAAAAAGCATGTTAGTATTCAATATAAGTGTAAAAAGTGAAATAAAAAAATTGCACACTCACGTCCAATGTATTTCTAACCTTGTTAAGTCAGAGGCAAAAGCATATGGCAGGTCTGGTTATAACGGTCTCAATTACCAGTGTAATTAGAACTGTATGCTTTTATGTTCATAATCCCTGGATAGGTCTTGAGAAAATGGATTTGGAATCCAAAACATATAGACCCGTCTAAAAGTGTAAATGGTAGGAAGAAATAGTTCATTTTAGAATATTTGATATTAACCAGTATATTTAGGCTTCTGAAAAAGTTAAGTTGTAGTAATTTTAAGGGTCATGTTGCGGTGGTTTTGATTTACCTTTTCGTAGCTCGCAGTTGGCTTACACTAATTACGTTAAAAAAAACAACACTTTCGAGTTCTCAAAGCGCGACTCATGAGTACTGGATCTTGACCCAGATTTACATGGTTGAGTGTGTGCTTTACAGCGCTTTTCAGATTAAAATGTATTTTATTTAAATTTTTAAAATTTAAATATATGCAAATTCTGTTGAAAGTTGAAATAACTTAATAATAATTATGGTTGTTATACCAGCAGTGTATTGACTGTAATACTTACTCTATTACAAAAATAATAATAAAATAGAACATATAATACTTAAGATAAATCGACACGCTACATGTCTGCGTCTGGGCGCTCCTTGCGGGGCTCCGCATCGCTGCCAGTGCGGTGAAGCGGTCGACTGCTTGGGATATCATGGCCTGTCCTGCAGTAAGAGTGTCGCATAGCACGGCACGCCAGCATTAATGACATAGTTCGTCGTGCTCTTGTCACCGCCGGGGTGCCAGCTGTTTTAGAACCCAATGGCTTGGCACGCGACGATGGTAAGAGACCTGATGGCATGTCCTTGGTGCCGTGGAAGTTGGGTAGGCCTTTGGTGTGGGACGCAACCTGTGTCGACACCCTTGCACCATCCCATCTTCCTAGCACGGCAGACTGTGCTAGAGCGGCTGCTGTAGCAGCAGAGTACCTCAAACGGCGCAAATATAGTAATTTAATTGGAAATTATTTGAGCCGTTTGGGGTTGAAACACTAGGTCCCAGTGCCCGTTCACTTTATAGAGAAATCGCCAAGCGATTAGTCGACTCTTCAAGTGACCAAAGGGCTGGCCTTTATTTTGGACAAAGAATTAGCATTGCCATCCAACGTGGCAATGCTGCCAGCGTTTTGGGCACTTTTCCTGTTTATTTATTTATTTATTTTATTAGGGAAAACAAACAATTACACAAGAAAATTAGTTTGTAGGTCTTATATCTAAATACAATATATGTACATGTGCAACTCACTACGTTATCCACATATTAAATGATAAAATCTTAGTTTTATTCAAAGAAAAGAAACTCGAGTGAAACTGTTAACATACCAAAAACGAGATTTATAGAATATAATAAAAAAGAAAAAAGAACAAAACAATTCCTGATGTACCACGTGAGGTACATCAAGAACTACTTAATTTTGTTATTTGATTATTTGTTATTAATTTTTTGTAAGAGTAGGTGTCTAAATTTACAATAAGATAATGAGAAGATGTCTAAGTCTATGAAGACATTATTATAATTTTTTGTAATACGGGATAGAGGTGCGCGAACGCCCGCATTTGTGCGGCTAGTAGTAACAGCAAAAAGCGGACGTGCGCGCACCTCCCGTCCAACAACAGTCCTCGGAACAACATAACACAATTTATTTATCAACTCAGAGCAGTCATATCTGTTATTACACAGGTCATACAGAAAAATACTTTCAAGGAATAGTCGTCTAGATTCCAAGTCTGGTAGGTTAAATTTTAAGTTACAATTATAATTATTGTAATTATTGCGGCAGCGATACTGTATCGTTTTGAGGAACTTGCGTTGTACTCTTTCTATAGTATCTTTGTATTTTTGGTACAGAGGGCTCCATACCATCACAGCATATTCCAATTGAGATCTGATCAAGGACTTGTATAGGTGAATGTATGTGTCAGTTCGCTTAAAATCTAAAATTGACCTCATCACAAAACCATACATGCGATAAGCATTATTAACAATTCTGTCAATGTGCTCATCAAGGTGGAGCTTTACATCTAATATTACCCCAAGGTCTCTCACGGAGGTAACTCTACTCAAAGTAACACTAGATAATATGTATGTATCGGAAATAACTTTGTTTTTTTTTGTAAACGTGATTGTTATACATTTTGTCAGATTCAATTGTAGTTTATTGCGAATACAGTAATCAGAGAAACGATGTAAGTCTTGTTGAAGTAATATGTGGTCAGTATGATTGCAAATTGTTCTGTAAATTTTAAGGTCGTCTGCGTAAAGAAGGAAATTTGAATTTTTAAAACAGGTGGAGATGTCATTAATGAAAACGATAAAGAGCAAAGGTCCTAGAATTGAGCCCTGGGGCACACCAGACGTTACACTAACAGAATGGGACTCATATCCCTTGATCACAACTCTTTGGGATCTATTTGTTACATACGATGCAAACCAACGTAAAAGGTCTCCACGTATACCGTTAAACGCAAGTTTACTGAGCAGCAATTCATGGTCCACCTTATCAAAGGCCTTACGGAAATCCGTATACACAGCGTCAATCTGCACCTGTCTATCCATATTATTAAATATGTAGTCCGTGAAAGTAAGTAGGTTTGTAACTGTAAATCTTTTTCGTACGAATCCATGTTGTTGATTTATTATAATGTTATGAATAGTGGGATATATAGCTGCATGCACAAGTCTTTCAAAGACCTTGGATAAGGTGGACAAAATAGAAATAGGGCGATAGTTTTCAACGTCATGCTTAGAGCCTGCTTTATGCACTGGTGTTACGTTAGCCCTTTTCCCTGTTGACAGTGATGCGGATGATTTTTTTGATGCCCTGTAAGCCCCCCTTTTTGTCTTTTCTTTAAGATACTGTAAATAATAGTTAAGTTGTCTCTTTTATTATATTAGTATTTTAGGAATTAAATAAATAGATTATTTTTATTAATAAGATTGTGAATGAATTTTCCCTTAAATAAATACTAGTTCTATAGATAAATCTAAACGTAATGTACGGAAAAATATAATTACTGTTGCATTTACGCATAATTTACCTTTGTGAATCAGTGTTTTCCTAGTGCAAGTATGTACGAGATCTGTTTGAGAGCTAATTATTCTGTTGCTTTAAAATTGTTGCTCAATTTAATTACCTGCCTGTCTACAACAGTAGGTCTTGGACGACATAATTTTTACAAACTTTATACTCGGTTAAATTCTCCCACGGCAACAACGCATGTATCGATTTTAAACATGAAACCGAGGTCGAATATTGAAGAGGTGTCTCACACGTGAGGATTGGTATCGCAGCGACGATCACCGTGAGTCAGCGTCTACCCGGGATGCATGCTTTACAATGTGCCTCACTCATCGACGGTGACGCTGTGCAAAAATGTGGTGAGCATTTTTATAAATATTTCATTACAAAGATTACTCCGATTTTACGTTAAGAATCAAACGTCGTTATGGCAAGTATTTTAAGGTATAGTGCGTTTCCGGAGCTGGTGGAATTTTGGTCAATTTGTGACAATATACATGCATTTGATCACTATGGGATGAGATTATAATTTATCTGGTGTACACGTTTGACGGCACATTTGGTAAACTGGGGTCGAAAAAAAAAAATTTCATATTTTAACCAAAAAAGGAAATGCCTTCATTTCAAATAAAGCTGAGGGCAGAAAAAGGACCAAAATAGACGCATGTCAACGGTGTCAGTGTAGCTGCACCCGTGTTTTGAATAAAATAAAACATCATCAACTATTTAGTTGGAGCACTTTCCTTTTTAATCCCCAAGACATTCCTCATTACGTCCGAGGCTTACAGACCCGGCATTTTCTTTTTAATCAATCGTAACTGTCAAAGACACGTCGCTTTTCAGCCTGGGACGCAATTAAAAATTGCTTTGTACGTGAGTCGCGCGTGTGTCCTGGCCTTTACAAGATTAACGCGCGCAAAACCGACTGCAGGAGGTACGGAGTCGCCTTAATTAAATTTTAAATTTCAAACATTCACGCTCTCTCCGACATCGCGAGAAAGGATTGTCGTCGTATAAGTGGATACGCAGCTTTTGTTTTTTAGTGCTTGTAACTATAGACGAGATGTTCCCAGTATGTTAATGTATTAGATAGGTAATCAATTAACAATATCGTAAAATAATTTCCAAACAGAAATTAATTTATAAAGTAGTACAGAGAAGATAAACTGTTAGACTGTTATTTAGAAATCTTAACATTAATATTTGTATATCTAAAGTAAGAATCTATCGTGAATATCTCATTTAGATTTATAACCGTATTTTTTCTTTTTTTATTACCTTCAAATATAATTTCCCAGGCGCAATTTTAACCGTAGCCTCTATATTTATAAAACTACTCACTATACCCCGCGGTTTTACCTAAAAAGTAGACATCCTTTCTCCATGGCAAAAGTCTAACTACTCTTCCATTAGATCCATCAAAAAATCCAAATTATTTTCGACTACCAAAGTAGTTTTGCCATAAAACCTGACAAACATACATTTTCACAATATTACTAAGGATGGTTTAACAGAAATTTAAGCCTTTAATTCCCAATACATATGGTAAAACCTTCATTGTCTGTCTGTCACTTCGTCGTTGTATCTCGCGTCACTTCGTCGAGTCTCCACGTCTGAGTGGGTGGGTGCCTGTGATATGTATCGTGCTGAGCGAAGTCTAGCCTGTGCGTAGAATTTACATAGATCCTTAAAAACTATCGTTGTTGGTAGTAGGTAGTGGTGCTTTATTCTCATGTTTAACCAACATTCAATAGGTTTAAATGAGACAATCTATGTAATTTTATGCGCAAAGGCTTTGCACAAAATTTCCTAAGATGAATTAACAATAAAAAAAAATGCAAATATTGATATAAAAATTGCATATATTCGGTTGGCGTGGTTGGTAAGATACCTTATCTATCACGCCGCAGGTCGTGGGTTCGATTCCCACTCAGGTCAAACATTTGTGTGCATGAACATGTCTGTTTGTCCTGTGTCTGGGTGTAATTATCTATATATGTATGTATTTACAAAAGAAAAGTAGTATATGTGGTAAATCAATCATCTGGCTTCCCTAGTACAAGCTCTGCTTAGTTTGGGGTCAGATGGCCGTATGTGAGGAATAATGTCCCAAATATTTATTTATTTAATAGAATTTCACGCAGTTGCCATCTCCTCAATTTTGCTGCAATTCTATTGGTTAATATTTCAAAACGATGATCGGACTATTGTGTATCGTTTCTCAGAGTTAGACGCTCTGATTAATGATGATAATTTACTAATTGATCAATTGAATAATCAGAATAAACATAAGCAATGTTCTTAATATCATGATCATCAACCAAGGGCTGTCTTCTGCATAGGCTTTTTTCTCTGATCCATATTTTAAGAAAAAAATTGCAAATCTAAATCTACAATAAAACTTTTCCATCACTAACCATTCACTCTATCAACTAGTTTCGAAAACATTACATTGTATGAAACGACACTACTTCTATCTTCCGTCTGAGTGGTGGCAAAGATATGTGTCCATTACCTCACGCCTAGGAGAGTCTGCATATATTTGCATTGACTGTAAACAACCTTATTGTATTTACTCTTCAGTCCTTTTGAAGGATACATTATTATCAAACCTTTTTCTAGATTATAGCATTAGATTATAACTACATTTAGTTACGTTTTTATTTTTAATACTATGGTAACTGTCAATTTAATTTGAATTGTCGAAAAAAACTAAAATGCAATAAGATTTCTTTATTGAGTAGAAAAAAAGAAATTCATTCCAACATTCCATTTGTATAGTTAAAACTCAAAAAAGGAACGAATTTTACTTGCAACCTCGCGTTAACGTTGGCAGCACTGAATACGTACTCGTACTGGCACGTACAACTTCTATAGAGCAGAGGCTGAAAAGCCTCGAGCCATGAGCACGCGTGTAAAAAAATGTTTTTTAAATACATCGCTACCGTGTAACGAACGCAGCGGTTCATTCTATGTTATTTTGCACCTTATTACCGTTGCACTAGGTTCAGATAGAAACTGCATGGTTACAGTAAATTCAACGCACTATAATATGTGCAAGTCCGGAGTTCATTACTCTATGCTCATGAGTTTCAAAAAAGTTTATTTGTGCATAAATAGTGGTGCATATGTTGTAAGTAAATTAAATTGTTGTAAGTACTTAAACTCTTAATGAAAACCGTTTTATGAACAAACATTTTGTAGTTGTTTTACCACAATGTTTATCAAAAATGGTGAAAAAGTATATTAATTACAAAAATAATATTACATTACAGTATTTTACTCAGGTATTTTAGTTGAAACCACCATAATGTAATAATTTTATACTTAAAGCCATTTATTCAGTTTAGGCCCTAGAAGGGTACTTATGAACGTCGAGGCTACTGAAGTTACCACCGATTCTTCAACTGAGGAGAACCGGCAAGAAACTCAGCAAGATGATAAATATGATATGATTAATATATAAATGCCAGCAAAACATGAACTTATTGTATATAATTGCTGTAAATAAAAATACGGCCCTATCAGAAAACCTAAAACAGTCTTTAAGTAAAATTCTTTACTTCGTTCAGAAAAAAACACTTTATATTGTCAAAAATAGTAAATGACCACCAAAATACAGTAAATGACCATCAAAATTAAATCCCCATTTTAGCGTGAACTTAGAACCAAAAATTTACAACTTGCGATCCTACTTAAAGCAACAAACTCCAAATTATATGATTATTTAATCCAAAAAAGGGTTTCTGTGCAGTTAAAAAAATAACCACTAAGTGTACGCTTGATGCGCTCCGCAATCGGCATACACTTCTAACTTAAAGTCCGGGTCGTTTCTGAATAGGAAGAGATTTACAATGTTTTCACATAATTATGTAAGTAAACGTGATTTGGTGATCATTTACTAAATTTGGGTAATAGAGGTTATGGCCACAACGTTCTTTTTGGTGGTCATTATATTTGGATAAATATAATGACCACCATTAAAAGACAATTAAAAAAGGATCCCCCTTTTAATAATATCGTCTGTGTGTGGACTAAGTAAATGTTAAAAAACTGTAATAATAATTTTAACCATTTCCAAGGTACAGTTTGTCACAGAATTTTAAACTTTGACTCAACCATTAACACCTTCGATTACCATTAAGGCCAGTGTTCTTCTTTTGGGGAACCTGGATTTATCGTCAGATTCAAATTGTCTTTTGTGGGCAAGTCAGTAGCCAAACCGTCTTGGACAGACATTAAAATTTCTTTCAAAAAATACAATTAAATAATTATGACTTTCCTTTAGTAAAGAAAAGGACATTATTCTTTTTGTTTTGAAATTGCAGGAAAACCCCAGGAGAAACGTAGCATGGATAATATCTGAGATACTATCAACAGCCTGCATAAATTTACTGATAAAAATATGCCTCAAAAGCCTTTGGATACAGGATCAGCCATCTTTGACATCCCAAATACATTCAATACTTTATTAAGAAAAATTAAATAATTAATATGAAGGATAAAGCTATCAAGGACCATGTTACAATGGAATAAAATAGACAATCATAAGAAACCTTGAAGAAAAACTGAACATTAACAGTCAAAACGCCACTCGGTCGTTTCGACCCGTCACGCGTCCTTCCGACACGTCAACACCACATGTCACGCGGCATGTCTTCATAACCCGTTAGATGTACGCTAGCTGGACTTAGCAAGCGGCTCACGTATATAATAATTCCAGTGTGAAAGAATGGACGCAGAAATTGCTCGCAATTGTTGGCGAGCAGGCGATGGATTGAAATGAGAGACAATGATATAAATTGTGGGCCGCGGTCCTGTGGACCACCCGTGTAACGTGATTGTCGATTTAGGGTTCCTTTTGAATACAATTTTGCCATTAAAATTGGTAGGAATAATGACATAAAGTCAGTCATACGTAAGTGAGCTGAAACCACGTGGCGTCGTCTTTTGTGTTCATAAATATTATCAGTAGATATTTTTATAACTTACAAATAGTATCCCAAAACCTGCGTTTTATGAGCAATTCAATTTAAATTAGGAACAACGGCAATGACATTGCAATTTTTTTCATCAGCAATTTAAATTGTAATATTAAGTTATCATAATGTAGTTAATTAAATCTAATTTTTTTACTACATTATGTCTACTTTTAAGCTTCCAAATTACTTACATACAATTCTGTTATATCACCATATAACAGAAGCTAACTATTTGAATTAATAATAATGAACGGCTCGTTGACCAAAATAATTGTTTAAAAAATACTCTACGGAATCTCAACACTCTACATAACGAGCACGCTTTACAATTTAACATTGTATTGTTTCACAAGCTCTGTTATTATTTAACGTTGTGATTTGTTGTTATTTCGGTGTGGCCGCGTGATAAATGCACTATAATCATAATGCACGTATAAATCTCTTAATGCACGTGCAATTGGCTATAAATTGATTGGGCTTATACTTGGTCATGATCCTTACTTTATTATAATCACTGTAATAATGAATATATGTTTATGTTATTTAATGAAGACGTTTTTTTTTTGGTATAATGTATGTTGACTAGAATGTAATGAATGAGCTTTTGATTTCTATTTTATAAATAATTAAGAAATAAGTACTACTTAATTATGACCAATAATACAATCTGTAAAATAAAAAAAACATAGATAAAGTTAACCCCAAAAGTAGATGATCACATTAGAACCCTTTCATAATCAATAGATAATAAAATTATCTAATGATATTATTCTCTTGAAACTTTATATGAAAACTGTTACTTGCGTAATGTAGCACGGTACTAAAGTCATTTATATTTAGGGGTGACCGTATCGTTAATATATTTAGGACTAAATAAATAGGTATAAATTAAAATCCAAATCCCAATAGAAATAAATAATGAATAGAAAACGAAAATTACCAATAAGTAATCACCAAAATAACTTCACAGTGAAAGTACCTGAAACAGAAAAAAGTCAATTAAAACATTTAAGTTCAAAATGTTAAAAAATCGCGATCGAGTCGCTCGATCTAACCCGCGGCCGGCGCACGCGGTCCCTCGGGCCCAAACTCTTAAAACTCCGTTGGAAACTTTCGCTTACAAAATATATTTTCCTCCACGCCTTATTAATAAAGACCTGGTGATTAGTAACTTTTGATTCCGACTTCCCGAGTCGCTCCGATGAGGAGCAATTATTCGACACATTGATTTATTGTTCCACCCCTCTCAAAGTTCGAGACGAATCGTCCTTACAAAGTTTCACGTCGTAAAGCGAACGGTGATTTTGTTCTTATGAAACTAGAAGAATGTTACCAGTCGATGCCTTCTGTTTTAGCATAATTATTTGTGTTATTTAATCACAAACATAATTAAAAAAAATATTAAGACATTTTATCAAAAATATCTATGGTTATATTTTTATACACTAGATGTTCCCCGAGATTTCACCCGTGTTCACGGTATAAAAAATAGCCTATACAACCAATAAAAGTAACCTAAGTTACTCCTCATAACATCAGCTATCTGCCAGCAAAAGTCCCGTCTAAATCAATTAAGCCGTTTCAAAGATTATCCGAAACAAACAAACAGACAGAAAAAAACATATATATTTTTTTTCGTTACCGTTATAAGTTACCGTATACTTTCATATGCATTTAGCAAATATATTATTTCGACATTACTAACAGAAAATTTATTTATTTGTAGATCAAAAATATGTAACTTTTTTATTCTTTAAAGCCCCATCAAAATATAGAAGATTCACACACATTCAACACACAATTCATTGATATTAGTAGATATTGAAAGCCATTTCAAGTTATGACTCTTCGTACTGATACAAAAGTTGATTGTTTGTCGTATAATATGGCACGTTTTGTCTAATGATCACAGATAATATATTTCTGAAGTGTTGCCTATTGTGTACAACTTACTAAAGGGAGATGTTTCAGTAATTTTCCAATTCATACGGATATAATGATATATTATTGTACTTTGTTGCATAAGATAAAAGAATCAATATTTCATGTATGGTACATAGAACATGAAATATTGATCTGAGATTAAAATTAACAATAGTATTTTTTTATTTAAGAGTTTTTTCTAGTTGTAGTCTGTGCACGTTTACACCTAAGAGTACCTACATTTTGTTTTCGTTGTTGGTAGTCTTATAGACTTATCAAGTAATTAATATTATTTTTATGTTAATCTAGACTTAAGTAAAGATTGTGCAGTGCCCGCACAAACCCAAAAGGTTTACCAACGGTTTTAATGGTACTAAGTTAAATGTAAAACTAGTTCTTAAATACTAGCTTCCGCCCCGCGGTTTCAACCACGTTCCCGAGGGATCTTGTGTTTTCCCGGGATGAAAAGTAGCTTATAGCCTTTCTCGATAAATGGGCTATCTAACACTGAAAGAATTTTTCAAATCGAACTAGTAGTTCCTGAGACTAGCGCGTTCAAACAAACTTTTAGTAAAGATGTGTTTTAAAAAGAAAATTGATATCAACATTTGGGGATATTATTAATTTAAATCTTATTTTTTACTTTGTGCCACTTTATATCGTTATCATCATACTTAAGTACCTGAGTACCTAAAATAAGTTTAACTATCTGTGTCATAAATATGCTTTTTGAAATCGGATAATTTATATCTACCTACCTACGGGCTTATTAAACAACTTAGTTGGAACCTTCAAGATTTATAGGTCTGTGTTTGACCACAGTCTCAATATGGTAAGTGATGATGTGACCAAAGGTGGTAAACACACAGAACCTAGAAGGAACTGGTTCACAAGTGCAGCCACCGAAACACAAGTGTTTGGCAACAGATTTTCAACAAATTACAAATAATAGAATAGTAGTTTATTTTATATTTTAAAATAAGAAACCTTGTAAAATTTAAATTATAGTGGTTTTCTAATTATGCAAACGTAATATTCAGTTACCAAAACGTAAAGTGCTTCATTGCAAATAGAATCATTTTTGACATTGTAAAATCTATCGATATATAGGTTGATTCAAATCAACTGATTGAAACTGGTTCCGAACAAAGTTACATAATACACGTACTGATCACTAAGTTAATTTGTTTCCTCCCTTTATGGGTTTCTAATAAATATACAGTTAAATATGCATGGTTGTATGTATATCTTTACATGCATGGCGCAGAGGCGTGGCTTGCTTTGTCTCGTATCAATGCATTTATTTTACAATGAAGCACTCACCTTTAAAGGGGAGTCCATTTCTAAATTATGTAAGTAAACATTTAAACTAAAACAGTTTTTATATTTTAGTTGGTCAAATATTTTTGTAAAACATTTTCTGCATTCTCTTCTTTTGTTTTTTTATTTTGCTTCTATATTCAAATAATGTATGTTTCTTTGACATTTCATAACGAGATGCCACAATGTCCTCATAACAAATAGTAACAGGAAAAAGAAAAAAACATCACACATTTAAACTCTTAGAACTCTCTCCCTTAACAATACACGCATCCATCTATAGGTTGCAGGGAACAATGCAACGGCATTATCTATGCAAGACATCGCGGGTCAACGTGAACCACAAAAAAGAGCAAAACACCGTCGACGAGGCAACTTTTAATATTTTTGAAGCTGGCAACAATGCGCTGTGTTGTCCGGGAGCCAGAGCTTGGGTTGCTCATTGAAAAATTTCCATGACAAACATTTTTTATGGCGTAGAAAAAACTTTTAACAGTCTTAGGTAAAGCAAAAGTTATGAAATAAAGTAATTTTTCTAAATATCTCGTTCTTTTACATATTATTGAAGAAAATGGTAGAAGTCAATAACTGTAATTAATATGTACCAATAAATAAATATAAATATTATGATACAATAAATGTATAAAAATATTTGCCCCATTTTTATATATTTGTTGTTGTATTCGTACTATAGTATCAATAAATAACCTACTTTCAAAATAACAAAAAATATCACAAGTTATTTTTTATCCTGCAAATAGTAATCTCCCTACTCCTGCACACTTAGTAGCGACAACTAAAATATGATTTGAGTCCATAGCGAATACGCAATGAGACACTAAATTGGAGCTTTCTGTTGTCGGTTAAGAATGGAATAAGACCACGCACTAGCTGTTTTGCTTTAATATCTCTCCTGTACTGTGTAAAAATTTGTATCTCGAAGCGTAAAAGAGTTTTTTTGGTTGTTACTTTACTTTACTGTGCCAGGATTTGCTTTGACGCTAATATTTAGTGTTCAGTTTCAATGTAAGAATTTAATGTCTTTGATTTATGTTTTGTTTCACCATTCGTGTGCAGAATGATACATGACCTAGACCTAATATTTTTTCCTGGAGATTTAAGACTATGAACTGACTCAATTATCATAAGTTTTATCATGTAATTTACAGGTCAAAAATAACCTTTAAAAACTATAAAATAAAAACTACAATACACCATAATCGGCCTTTTTCAGTCCAATGCCGGACATGGGCCTCTCTCGAAGCCAGCCTTTCCAGCTCCCTTTTCGAGGTCATTTAGAGGACGTCCCACATTCACTTGCCAATACATGGTTTCCACTCTGAGTTGCATCAGCTCCATTGATCGGTTCAGCTTGTTAATTCGTTGAACTATATTGGTTACACTGATTCTTTGCCCCATGATCTCATTGCGGATCAAATCATTAAATGAAAACCTGCTGAGTGACCTAATATTTTTGCTTTGCGCTTTCTCTGCTCATGGTTGGCAAGACACACTGCTTTAACAATTTCTGTATTTAGGCTTAAAGATTCGATGAAATATGCGGAATGCTGCCCATGAACTACAATTAAGCATTTATAATATCATATGGGTCTTAAAAAAAAACATAAAAAATCAGCGGAAAACTCGAACGCTATAATTGTTAAATATAACAATAATGCGAACGAGTGGCATACAGTACATGATAAATCGACGTAGAGTTCACTAATTACATGTGTCGCTGCGACCCGGTCGTTCTGTGAAGGGTTAACTTTCCATATTTTTTTAATAAAGCTTATTCGGTGGCTTTTGATGATTGTCTATATGTTACGTTATTTTTGAAGTAATTTATAAATGGATTGAATAACTTTGTAACTAACTGAAGTACAACTATTGGAACACAGTAGGATTATAGAACGAGGATCAAAGCATAGGTCAAGTATCTAGAATAGATTGTGTTAATCGAAAATTAACCTTACATAATAGGGCCAGGTTGTAAATTCATTTGTTTTATGTTGATACAAAACTTCACAAAAGCATTAATTGACAAGAAATGTAGAAAATAATGTAGGTAATATATAAACAATATGAGGTTATAGGTACATAATACTACATAGTTAAGTTGAAAACCATTTACAATAAGTATAACCACATACCGCCAACACGGTTAAACTCTTATGGTAAATTATCACCGCTGGTTCCATTTATAAAACGACACAATAACATGCGGAGGACATTTCGCGCGCCATGTTTGGACAATGCGTTCTTGTTAGCTAATACCACAACCTTCCCAAAAAGGTGGGAGCTGCCTATAAGAAATTCAACGAAAGATCATTTTGTTGTTACAAATTTAAAGTTACAATAAAAGTTTTATCGAAATATTACTTTTTTGATTACGAATAAAAACTTTTTACTGGTAAACCACGTGAGGAAAGGAAAAAAAAATTATGATGTCACAATGGACTTTTTGGAACTTGCGACTTTGTGGTTTGAAATCGTTTATTATGTGCTCATTAGTATTTTTCCTTTTTTATATTTCTTTCTTTTCTATTCTTTTTGGTTCTTTCCTTCTATTATTTTTGTTTCCCGTTGATTTTTTCTAACCATGACACTGGCAGAGTCATCGTTGGCACGATGGAGCCATAAACAATAAATTGGAATTGGAATACTTTTATTTATTAAATAATATCGGTGGTGTCTGTGTAATGAAGATCAATTTAAGTGCACTAGAGAATTAAATTGGAATTAATACGGGCCGGTTGGCGTGGTTGGTAAGATACCCTATCTATCACGTCATAGGTCGTGGGTTCGATTCCCGCTCAGGACAAACATTTGTGTGCATGAACATGTCTGTTTGTCCTGTGTCTGGTTGTAATTATCTATATATGTATGTATTTACAAAAGAAAAGTAGTTTATGTAGTATATCAGTTACTTGGCTTCCATAGTACAAGCTCTGCTTAGTTTGGGGTCAGATGGCCGTGTGTGAGGAATGATGCCCCAGAATATATATTATATTTGATGTCCCAGAATAAATGAATTCGTGTATCGTGTATCGCGACTTTTCAGATTGTCTCAATAGTTTGAGACACGTTTTAGTAGAACGGCCGCCTGTGACTAGAATTTAATATTATAACTTGACATTGGCAAAATACACAAAACGTGTGATGCTATTATAAAAAAATATATATAATAGCGGACAAAACGGTAAAAGATAGTTATATTTCATTCAGTATGAATATCGTTCTAAAACTCTGTGAAGCGTGTGTCAACCCTTTCGCCACTGTCAACGGTCATAAATCTAATTTACAAAAATAATCAGCATTAAAATAACGTCTGGTATGATTTGTTATGACTGGCCCGAGATATATCGAATGAAGCTTTCTGAACAGAAATGACTGCTGAAAAAATAAAATTATATTATTAACAACATTTCACTTGAAATTAATAGTGACTGAGTTTACTCGTACAAAGAAACAAATATATATATCATTCGTATATATTTTTAGCATTCAAACAATTATTATTAGTTTTGAAAATGTTCTTGAGTGTAACTAGTAACGCCATCTGGTGACTCAGCTGAGAACTACTGACATTTGCTGCAATTAAAAATAATTATTATCATTAAGAGTAGTCCGTTTTTTAGGGTTCCGTACCCAAAGGGTAAAAACGGGACCCTATTACTAAGACTTCGCTGTTTGTCCGTCCGTCTGTCTGTCACCAGGCTGTATCTCAAGAACCGCGATAGCTAGATAGTTGAAATTTTCACAAATTATGTATTTCTGTTGCCGCTATAACAACAAATACTAAAAACAAAATATAATAAATATTTAAGGGGGGCTCCCATACATCAAACGCGTTTTTTTTGCCGTTTTTATAGATAATGGTACGGTACCCTTCCTGCGCGAGTCCGACTCGCACTTAGCCGGTTTTTTTTATATTTATTGTCGAAGAAAAATTCATTGAGTAAGGACATACAAGACTTGAAACCAAATGCAATAGATTGTAAAAAACCAAATTCAGCAAAACTTTTTTCTAGACAAACACTATCTTCTAGACTTCTAAAAAAAATACCTAGTTGCCAAGTCTGTACAAACACTAGCAAATAACCCTTTAATTTATAAGAAAGAAAAATAAAACTCACTCGCTGAGCTGAGGAGCGATTTAAAAATAGATTAAAAAACTAATGGACAGTCATGATGGATACGACAGGCTGTTATGCGTTAAATTATGTCCCATAACTAGGAGTATAATAACTTGGCGTCTTTTTTCACTACATCCTCTTTGTGATGATCTATTTGTTCGGACGACACTATTTTTGTGACGGTTTTTATTTGACTTTCGTAATATCCGTGCGATGAATGTATATGCGTGTATTTTAATATTTATATATCTTTAATACTTAACGACATTGTCCAAAATTAGCAACTAGCACTCAGTTATACACTTACAATACAAACTAATGAAGATTTTCAGCTTATAAATATTTGTAAGTGTGTATTTTTAGGGATGTTTGTTACCGCTTGTGCTGTTTGTCACCCGCGTTCCTAGTGACATTTCCTAAAATTCTTTCTATGTAGATGACAACATAAAAATGAAATTATATTTAAAATTTAATGTTTCTAACCTAATTGGTTAAGGCTGTGCGTTAAATGAGCATTGAGTTAATCAGCCAGGTCTAGTATTTTTATGTGAATTGAAAAACAAAAAGAAAAACATAAATATAGGCAACGGTAGCCACTTATTATCAGGTGGGCCGCCGCCTATCTGCTATTTTCTATGTGTTATATCTATATGTGTATATAAAAGAGAAAGTATGTATGTAGGTATGTATGTATGTTCCTTATAGACTCCGAAACCGCTAAGCCGATCACGATGAAATTTTTAGACAATCTTCATATGCCCTGCGGGTAATCCTGTAAGGTTTCGTGGCGATTGGAGCACTCGGGACCGTGGGTAAAATCGCGGGGCGGAAGCTAGTAAAAAAATAAAATTAAAAGTAACTGTGTAATCTGAGTGTAGCGAAGTAGGAACAAGACCCTGACTATATTAAAACGCATCTAATTCTATAATAGATGTTGTGATAGTAATTCCCACGTCCGCTCAAGCCACGCGCCTCTTAATATCCTCCGTGACCTCCCAATCCTATTGTTAACCTTATCTTAACAAAGGGTTAAAACTACAATAGGAATCACCATCATATAACTGAAGAACAGACCTTACACAACAAATTTTGGTACGACAATTGAGCTCAGATAATTTGGATGATATTTTAGACGTCGGTTAGGTAATTATTTATTTCTTTACTATGCCAGTTTGACCACAATATCACAATGATAAGTTAACAAGGTGGTAAGCACACAAAGCCAAGAAGGCAAGAAGTAACTGACTCTCAAATGCAGCTGTCGGAACACATCGGTAGGTGTTTGGCGACAGATTTCCAACTTGAGGGTGGTAGCCAGCCGTGATATGGTTTCCTCACGATGTTTTCCTTTACCAAAACCTCAAGATCACTGCAGTAGAACAAACCCATTACCTTCGTCATGGTATCCATCCTCCATCCACGTCCCAACCACTGAGTTATTATCGCTTTTTAGAGTGTTACTCTTAGAAGATGGAGAAGGAACGCCAATGACGTAATAGCCATGAAGAATATACTCAATAATAAAGGACGTCACACACGGCGAAGATACTATAATATTTTATCTTAAGATCATGAGACAGCATTATACTATGAAAGGAGAAGCGTAAAGTCGTATAGAATATAGAATATTCATTACAGAACAAATAAAGAAGGAGAACACAATACAGGCGGCCTTATTGCGCGTTAGTAAGTTTTTTTTTATATCGGTTCTGTTTTAGTAAATGATGATTTTTTCTTGAACTTTGGATTAAAAATGTAAAACCAATATTTTCAATTCACAATTTAGAAGTATAATGTATTGAAAAATTTTCATTTTTTTTAAATACAATTCCAGGAATTGTTAGGTTATTATCCAGTATTCTATTATTATCCTCCAAGGCTTAATTCAAGCTTTTTCCAATTTTTTCTATTTATATTTTGTCCACATTTAGTTCACAATATGGATCCATTGAAAAGGGAAAATCTTCCGCCAGGCTGGGTCATCGTGCCTGGGGAGCGTGCTCCGACTGTAGATGTTAAAATATTGTATATATGATAAATTCTCAGAGAACTCTGTTAGCGCGATGTAGAACCTTGTTGCGCCATCTATCCACGGATAGCGGAGGTCATGATAGTTGTCGCTACAAATATCATCAAACCTATAAATAATAATCAAAGGCATCGACAGCAGGATACAGTTATTTTCCAACAAATACCATAAATCATACGCTTCCGTCAAAATAACATCAAAGTTATAAAAATTCTTGCAACAACACCAAAAAAAAATCCATTTGAACTTGAGCGAGTGAACATTGAAAAGTGTAACGCAAAACAATACCCGTGTAGGTATTCTATAACAGGTTCTACAATAGTTGTTGCAAATCGCCCGGGGCCATTTTGTATTACTTACAATTGGGAACTAGGACAAAGTTTGTATAAGTTTGTTCGGCTAGTTAGTGTATGACGCTAATGTATTTGTTGTAATAAAGTTTTTAAAAACTTATTTTATAAGAATAACAATCAAACTTGAAAGTTGCATGTATTTCTTTTATACAACATAGTCGGCAAACAAGCATACGGCCCGCCTGATGGTAAACAGTTACCGTAGCCTATGAACGCTTGCAACACCAGGGGTATCACTCGCGCGTTGCCGACCCTTCCCCCCTCCCCGATGAGCTCTGGCGACCTTACTCACGCGCAGGAACAAAACTATAAGTTATTTGGCTGCGGTATTCTACCTTGGTACTTTCCCAGTCGAGCTGCTCTTTGAGTGACATATCGCTATGCTCTACCTCTCTTAAATGATGATTATGATGATAGCTCAGTGGTAGTGACGTTGGATGCCGCAGCCGGTCATGGATTTGAATCCTACAATGAGCGTGAGCTTTTTGTGAAGGAAAACATCGTGAGGAAACTATAACACGGTGATTTTATATTACTTTATATTATATGTCTGTCTGGTAGTTACACTTGAGAGTTAGATTCTTCTAGGCTTTTTGTGCTTACCACCTTCGGACATCGACTTTGAAATATACCTTATATTATTACAAAATTTAAAAATAAACAAAAATAAATTTATATAGTGATAATAAGTTTTGAGTTATAATTTCAGAATGCCATAAATCGCTGTCCATCTGTACATAATTACATCCACCACCATTTAACAAAACGAAAAGTGACTCACGTATGTAACAACATAAATTATTAATGTCTCCATAATTTAAAGTAAATGTTAAGTTGTCAACCGCTGAGTGTGTCGTAATGTTAACAAATTAACACCTAATTTAACCAACGACCGCAACCGACGACACGTTTATGTATAATAGAATCCTGGGACTTGTAACCGAAAATAAAATGGCTACTGTATAACTACTTATTTATACGTTTATTGTAACTTTGAAATAAGAATGCAACGTTTTTCAATTTCAATTTATCCATCTTTGTAAAATTTAATAAATAGCCTACAGTCTTGAATTTTCGAATTGTCGTTTTTTTTTTCGAATTACAATTCGAAAATATACACAATTTTATTTGATAAAAAATATAGCTGTAAATTATTTTCTACTTTTTTGTACTTAAACCATCACGGTTTGGTCAATTAAAAATATAAAGTCTTTAAAGAAATCGGCTCCCAAATGCGGCTGCTAAACATTTATTGTCATGCAGTATATTGTAGGTATTTTATTTAAAACTGGACGTGGATGGCTAAATCCGAATAGGGAATAGCGAAAAATTCTTAAAGGAGTCTCGGGGCCGATCTTGATAAAAAACTAAAGCTATAATTTAAGACGTTTTTTAATCAATATTCCTAGCCGGGAATCAAAACAGTTGATTTATAAAAAATACAGCCTGCATTATTACGTCATCTTATAGTTTCGCTTATAAGAATCAAATTCTGGGAAGTAGTGTCAAAGTCAAAGTCAAAGCCAATTATTCAGTCACTTAACGTCGAAACTACTGAAATTACCACCGATTCGGAAGTCGCCTTCAACTGAGAAGAACCGGCAAGAAACTCAGCAAGGTTAATTTTTTTATATATTTAGCTTTTTTTTGGACAATCTGACAATGTCGGCTTTTTTCCATTAAATGTTTTACAATTATTAAAGAAATTTATTACGCATAAACACAATTATAAAAAAAAAATAACAAGATAAGTGTTTAGTGGTAAACTAAAGGAAAGGTATATTGTACATACTTATATATATTTATACCCAGTCTCAAAATAAACAGACATGTTAATGCTCACAAATGTCTTCCAAAATTTTAAGTAGGTACGTGATAAGTTTAAAAGAAATTTAAATAAGCACAACTTAAAAAGATGATTGTAGTCAAAAACATGGCAAAATATTAAAAAAAATCGATGACTAAAAACTTTGGATCGGCCCAACATCCTATGGCATAATAATAATATTTTTAACGTTCCATAATTATTATAGATTAATTTTAAACAGAATTATTTGATACGAAATTGTTGACCATCCGACATTTAATGATGGGTTTGAAACGACGGCGATTGAAGGGTTAATGTGACGGTTATGATAATTTTTATTACTTATCTTTTTGCCTGAGGCATTTTATTTTTATTTTGGTTGATTGTACCACCTTAACCTTTTAAGGGTTTTATAAAGTTTTGATCATTTGGAATTTGGTATAAATTTATGAATCTTGTCGAGTTTTAAAAACAGTTTCATAAATTTGAACTCGAACTAAAACTGTAAATATTTTTGACTTTTTCTTCTTTATTCTTATCCACAATCTAACTATGTTAAATGATGATGTGGCCGAAGGTGGTAAGCACACAAAGCCTAGAATGTTACTAGATCTCAAGTGCAGCTGCCGGAACACACCGATATGTGCTTATAAAAAATACAGCTTAAGTATGGTAGCCAGCCTGGTACTACAAAATACAATTTATAGTCACAAAAACTGAGCTATCATTGTCTTCTTAAAACCATCTCTTAATTTTTGAAAACATAATTATCTTTATCTCTAAGCTGCTAGCATAAAAATGCAGATATAACCTATACTATACTATATATACATTGCATGCCAAGTTCACGCACGTCAGTTTTTAACGTCAACTAAACGGGTAATACGCAGCGTGTCGCTCGTAAATCTCGCTGGGTGGACGAAGATTGATTGTGACACGATAGCATTGCAACAGGAACTTGGTTGCAAATACTATTAGGTGTTTTCGATGGGCGTTCGCGTTTTGTGAGGTATTTATTAGCTACCAACTTCCACCGGTTTTACTCGCTGTCCCGGGAGAAGTTATAGACGAACTACAGGTTTATTTTTAATTTACCTGCTTTAAGGGACTCATCAATATGAATTAATTTTACTATGAGACCAACCCTAAAATTTTGACAAAATAATCTAACTTATCATACAAAGGCTACCTTGCTAAAAACCTAATGTAGCGTTCAAAGGCTTGTGACGACTTCAAAAATGATAATAATTATATTGATCATTAGAAATAATTAAAATTACTTAAATAAAAAGTACCAATTCATTAAAATTAAAATTAAATTCAAAATTTCATAAAAAGTTTATAAATTGCTGATCAAATCGAATACCGTGAAATAAATTATTTCAATTTAAAAATTAGGTATCCACTTTAATTTACTGAATCGTGCCATAATCTCATTAAAATTGAGAAAAAACTAATATAAAGTTTTGTAAAAAACATTTATTACGTGCTACAATTCAAAATCACAATATTATATTCAGAATATCTACACTTAAATCTCGTTTGAGAATTTTTCCAGCTTTAAATATAAAATGCGCGTCACAAAATGTCGTTGCAACACAAAATATTCTATTTACCATACGTTTCGTGGCGATATTTTAGAATTTCTCGGATGGCGACAATTTGTAACCAAATCTGAAATCGCAGGTCGACCGGTAAATAACAATTTATGTTGCATAATACTTAAATATTACTTATGAAAGGAAAAAAGTCTTTAAAGATTTCACCTTTTCTTTTTTCATTATATTTTTTAATAAAACATTATTTAACCTATAAAAAGGTTATTGCAAAAAAGGTTTACATTATGTTGACATCAGCGTTAAGCAAAACTATAAAAATAAAAATGGTCAGTTATAGTACCTATCAGAATACTATAAAATTATTTGATCCAACCCACAGAGTAAAATTAGAGCTGAGAAATGGCTCCTCATAAAAACCAGAGTGCAGTCTGCCTTATTGACCTTGACCTTAGAGGGTCAGGTCAATTTTCGACCTCAAAGACTAAACTTGAAGAAAAATTATAGCAGTCACATTGTTATAAGATATTTTTATTTGTGTAACGAAAATTACAAATGAAAGAATTGTACCCATATTTATTTTGTACTATCGAAAGTAAATTAAAATAAAAGTTTATTTAGCTCAGACATAGATAATATGGGCTGATTGGAGTGGTTGGATTGATACCTTATCTATCACGCCACAGGTCGCGGGTTCGATTCCAACCCAAGACAGACATTTGTGTGCATGAACAAAGTGGAAGATTAGAAGTTTATATACTAGAACTGGCTCTCGAGAGGAAGTGAAGCTGCAACACAACGGTAGCTTGTGTTGTTCTTGGTGACAGATTTTCATCTTGGTGGTAGCCAGCCAGGTGGGTATCTTACCAGCGTGCTATTTAAGAAAGTCAAACTTATTTTATTTATTCAAAATAAAAACTAAACCAATCCTTAAAAATCTTATACGCCACACATGCAGTGACAATGTAGAAATAGCAAAGAGACCGAATGCACCTTGGCACTCGCCAGGGCCGCCCGAAGGTGGCCGGAGGTGACGGGGAGGGCAACGCCGAGGGCAAATTGAAACTACCCTCAGGCCGACTGGCTTGATTCATACACCGGTCACGGCGGGACGCTTGTTGTAGTGTCCGCATAAAAGTTTCGACTGTATGTTAGAATAAATAAAAATAAACTGATAAATTGCATTTTATAATATCATTTACGTATTTTCGATCAGTAAGTTGAACAACAACCAGGTTTTAATCTCTACTGTTATGCAATAGTGTGTTTGTTGATTTGTGCGCATGTCCGTCTTTCGCTCAGCAACAGATCAACGTGATTATTTTCATAGTTTATGAATCAAATGCTAGTAATCATTTAAATGTTTCTTAAAATTGTCACTGTAATGATAATTCAGTAGGTACAATTTTATTGTTTATTGCTTCTAGCCATAGTCAGTATTTCCTATTATACGCAGGGTTAAAAAGTACAAAAAATCACTGAGAATACATAGGGATGATATTGATATCCTATAAATAGGTATAGAACTTCTAAATTTTACCATTGTAGATCACTTCCCTGTCCACTTTGTATATTTTTACAATATAGTTATTGATCACAATCTTACAGTAGGTAATTGTCAATTTTAATGCACCAATCTATGGATGTATCTGCTATCGGTACTCAATACGATCGGCCGACGTCCGGCAGTGTCCGACGCGGGCGAATTGGCATGCATTGCGCCCCTGCTTTTTACACGCCTATTCCAAACCCGCCCGTACATTTCGAACTCAGGAGTGACAAGCGATTTAGTAACTTTACAGGTTCAAAATTTTATAAGTCCGGAATTGTGTTACTTTGAATTAGCCAATTTCAATTGTTTAATAAAGATCCATTTCGTGATATTTTTTTAAAATTATTTTTTAAGGACATTTGGATATAATGAGTGATTTAAACTTTAAAAATAATTACGTTTCTTCAATTCTCAATCGATTAGCATAATGTATTTCCGCTACTGCTTATGAATTAAATCTCACTCTATCAAAATGCTCACTAGCGTAATAAGCACGTTCACGGAAAACGATATCTTCATTTCATCTATTTATTTTATTTACAATATTTTTTGTTTGTTATTTGGGCCCCGTTATAATATTGTTTATTTTATTCCCCTCCATAAATGCACGTTTTAATAATTTTATTATTTCCTATTGATCCTAACTTCATACCTAATATTATACCTGGATGACCGATCTTGGCTCGGTATACTTTTTTTTTGGTAAACGACGTTTTCTAAAAATGAAACCTAACTAGATCGATTTATCGCCCCCGAAACGCTCTGCATACCAAATTTCATGAAAATCGTTGGAGCCGTTTCCGAGATAAAGATTATATTATACAAGAATTGCTCGTTTAAAGGTATTAGATAGATAGATTAGATTAGATAAATGCGAATGTGAGTTTGTTTGTTTATTTGTTACCTCTTAACGCCTAAGCCGCTGAACCTATCGCGATGAAATTTAATACGCAAATAGCCTAGGCTGAAACGCGGGCGAAACCGCGCGTGAAACCGCGCGGGACAGCTAGTAAATAATTATTCCAAAATAATAATTTTGCGGAAATCAGCTCCATCCAATGCCGTAGTCTGTATAATACCAGTTCGGAAAGTAGCTTTTACTGAGAAAAGTCGGCAATACACTCAGTAATTACTTTAAAAAACAAACTTGGATTTATTGGTATATAAAGTTTTTATTCAAATTTCACTGACAATATTTGCATGCCTAAAATAGATCCTACTATATCCTAATAATATTATAAATGTGAAAGATTGGATGGATGGATAGATGGATGGATGGACGTTTGTTACTCTTTCAGGCAAAAAATACTGAATGGATTTAGATCAAATTTGATATACAATTAGAATAATGCAATAACATAAAGGATACACTTTGTCCCGGGAAACCATAAAGATCCCTCAAAAACGTGAGTGAAACCGCGGGGCTGAAGCTAGTCCTACTTCGTACTAATATCATAAATATGAAAGTTTGGATGTATGAGTGTTTGTGACTCAATCACGCATAAACTGCTGATTTTTTTTTTTTTTTTGAGCAGGAACAGAAAGGTGGTGGGTCCAGGGGACCTTCTTCCACCGTTACGCGGACTTTTGCGGTGAGCGCTGAGGGCTCTCAACCGCTACTTAAAACTAAATAAATTTAGGGCAACGGTAGCCTGAGGGTGCCATAAACTGCTGAATGGATCTGGATAAAATTTAGCACACAGAGAAATCGTACCCTGGAATAACATATAGGGTACTTTTTATCTCGGCAAAACTTAAGATCCCTCAGGAACTAAATAAAACATGATAAATAATGTTATTAAACTGTAGGTATTTTCCTCTGGATAGTAAACACCTATAATGCTCCATAGACTCAGATTATTTATGCATAGGTACAGTTGACACCAGACAGACATTACGTGACATGTCCCTCAGGACATAATCCGATGCGTACATTATCACGTACAGTCAGCCGCGTTAATATCTAACATTACATTAACTGGTTCCTAGTTATAGGTTTATGACTACAGGTAATTGGATACTTGCTTTGAGGCATGTAATTATAATTTTAAACCGGTTAACTTAATGCAGATATTTTAAATACCAAAATGAATGTTTTGTGTTCACCAGTCCATCAGGTGAGTCAGAGAGTCCTCTGCTCTATCAACCGTCCGTTTTTTGATAGATGTAATCAGCTCAATACTACCTCATTACTATTTTTGTATGCTGTGTCGATAACTTAGGCTCTTTTTTGGCTGATCTCATTGCAGATTTTATCCTCCAAAACAGCCACAAAGCAATTTCTATAGGTTACTGGATTTGCAAGTACTTAATTTCAGTATCAGCTTTCTTCAGTCTATAAATAACAGTTGAACTCTATTAGAAAATTTTGTAGTTAGAAATTACTAGATAATTCAAAAATCTTAATTATCGATAGTCGTAATTCGATCTTAAATGTTGTTGAATACATCTCCAAAACAGGAACAACAAATAGAATTGAGGTCATAATATAGTTCCAGCCCTCAAGATCAGTTCCAGGTATCATTGGAACCGTTCCGGTTGGAGACAAAGGGCAATTAAGTACAACCACAGGATTTATCGTGAAGATTAGGAACCATCACTTGCGTCGTTTACTGGACGCCTGAATCGTTTATATAATATAAATGTATGTTGAAATACCTATGGGTAATGCAAAACTTTAAAGTAAAAACAAAATTTAATTTAATGATGAAATCCATGATTTAAATCTGGATATATAAATTATACGGGCACAAAATTATGCTTTGAAAATTCTATTGCTGTAAGCAAAATTAATTCAGAAAAAGGTTCTCGAGTTGCCTGTCCAGTGTCTGTACTACAAAGTATAACTGAATAGCTGAAAGATACTAAGCAGACTGATAAACTCTTTAGAGTCACTGAAAGCAATTTGTTTTATGAAAATTTAGAAGGTGGCCTAAGCACAAAACACTCTAGAATCATGATGACGATTGTAAATAACAAAAGGTATTTGATAAATAAACATTCAAAATAAAAAGTGACTTTGAAATTGAATACAAACTATTATCTTATAGTAAAAGGTAAAACGAAAAAGGGTGGTGCCAATAAAATACTCATTATGGTTCAGACGATTGAATCCTCACTTTATTAACTCTAGTATGAATTGACTTTCGTATTTTATAAATTCTAAAGCGCCTAAACGTTAAATGATAGGTACTTTTAACATTTTCATGAATTCCAAAGTTTCTCTTAGGGTTATCATTACATGTTCTAATAATTTTCAAAAATAAAAGAAACTTTCTTCTATTATACAAAGTTTAAAATGTATAAAAAATAGTTGATAGTTAAAAGGATAGTGCCTGGGCAGTAAACATCAATTAAAACTTTAACAAATTATTGACATTCAAACAAAATCCTGTCATCATAAATCATAAAATACCATAAACAATCCGAGCATCACAAACTCCAACAAAAGTCAGCAGAAATATGGAGACATTTAATAAAGATAATATAGTCAACACGCTTAGAAAGAAAAACAAGATTAAAGAACTCAAGAAAACTTTATCTTTTATTGATAAAAACTAAAATTCGGCAACCCTAATCTTAACCACTATCTCGCTAGCAAAACAAAGGCAAATCCAATAGGTACCAATAGCAGTCAATAGTCGGTACGTTCACCAGTCTAGACTAGCCAATTCCTTTAGATGGGCACTGCATTATTTTATTCGACACCTACTAAGCCCTCAGTATTGAAATTGAAAAGGGAACATATTTCACGATTAGGGACGAATTTACAAATTTAATCGATAGTCTTAAAACGAATAAAGATAAATAAAACGGTACTAGAATACGATTAAAGTTATGCGCTTCGGCATTTTTCGTATTTTGAAACGAATATTATGCCTGCAAACGAGAGCGAGCGTGACAGACGAAGCTTGCCAAGACGTAAAATAATCGTAGTACTGTGTGTTCGATGACTTCTTAAGAAGTAAAATTATCACTGTCTAGTCCACTTTATACTGCTTGGTATGGTCTATGGCATGGCGCTGCTAGCTACACTATAAAAATAGATACCGTAATGGCGGGTTACTTTAACTAATTTGATCTGTAGTTTTTATTGGTATTATCTTTTTAGTGTTCTTATATGTTATAAAGAAGCTCAAGGATGTAATCAACAAGATCCGAAGTGTATTTTGGAAATATTTTAAGCGTAATTTAATTTTTAATTAAAGTTTGGGCCAAAGTTGTTCTTAGGAAAGGGTTACTTTACCCCATGAACTTTATCGGTGAAAAATCGTACTTGAATATCCCGGAGTGAAAATGTAAGAAGGAAATACGATGTAAAATCAACATTATATATTTCAAAAAGATTTACAGTAAGAAAATATATAAAAAAAGTTACGTAGGTAACAAACTTTGTAAAATTACAATAATATTATCTTAAACGATTTTAACGTAACGATCTCAAATTAAATTAGGTAAACTTCGTAGTCATATTTTACTTTTCAGTCTAATAAAATTATAATTTTAGTCTTATGTAGGTATGGTATTATGTTAATAGATGGCGATATAGACGCATACTTGCGGAACTGTTTTACCGACTCGAGTAAACGTTGCTACATGTTCGCACCATTTCAAGTTTTGACAGTAACACCGGCGTATTTTTCTGCTGCAAACTTTGATGTGTAATGCTGTATTTTGGTAAGTTTTCCAATTGGATTGTTATTTATTTTCTTAGGCATGTATCTAGGAGAATGGCAATTGTATTTTAAAGACTATTTACTTATATTTTGGGACTTAAATTACAGATCTAGAAAATCGGTATACATTGACCGCCTCTTCGGGTAACTTTGGCCCGCAGGGCAACGAATTTATTAGTTGAAAACTTTGTCATTTTTGATCAATTTGTTACAGAACTATAATACAGAGTGACATTCCTGATGCCATCCGTGTACAGACGACAGCCCGGCAGTCATCGATATGTCGATTACACCCAGGCAGATTAAAAAAAATATCTGGATGCAATCCAATCAATTTAAAAAAAAAATTGATAAAAGGCTTGTTTCTTTGTTCCAGAAATAAACGAGTGATAAGAATATGTTTTTATAGGTTTACTTTTATATTAAAATTTACATTAGCTGGACATAATTTTGCCATTTTTTATAACTGTAACTCCAATGGGCTGGTTTTGTTTACTGCCTCAAGTGACTCTGCTGTTATTCTTCGAGTTTATTCAAATCGTTTTTAATTAAGTTTTAAGTAAGTGCAATAGCTTTACGACGCTTATCAGATGTAACTTGTGAAAGTTAAAAGCTTTCTCTGAATTTGATTTCTAATTATTATCGGTATTTGCATATAAATTGAGTTTACCAGCAAAAAATGGGAGCTTAAAAAATGCTCTTAAAATAAAACTTATATTTTGAGATAAATTGGAAAAACCAAAGGACTTATAAATCATAAGACATTGATGGTATCTAAAGAAGTAATAAAGTTACACTGTATTAAACTTTTGATAAATGAAATGAAATCAAAGAACAGGAAAGGCCAAAACCAGGTACTAATAGATAACAAGATTTAATAGGACTAGAGAATAATGAAAGAAAATCAAGTAAGATAGACTCAACCCCTTAAAGAGTTAGTGGAAAACGATAAAACCCAGATGATGGATCGGCTAATGCAACTCAGTCATTAGTAGGCTATCAATCTAAATCAACAGTAATCTGGGCACGCCATTATGAATAGTCTAGGCGTGAAGTTTGCGTTTCAATTAGTCAATTGAAAAGTTTATTTTAAAACCTGATAAAGATCTCATTTTTTTGTACTAATACAGATAAATCCTAATATCATAAATGTGAATGTTTGTATGTTTGGATGTTTGTGACTCAATCACGCATAAACGGCTTAATAGATTTGGATGAAACTCGGCACATAGATAGATCATACTTTGGAATAACATATAAGGTACTTTTATCGCCGGCAAAACATAAAGATCTCTCGGCGGATGAAACCGCGGGGCAGAAGCTAGTTTTATATAAAAGAAAACAAGAATCTTGCATAATATATTTTATTATAATTATTATAAATTTAGTTTAATTACTAAATTAAAGTTGTTGTTTTTGTTTCTAATTATTGTTAAACTAGTTTTTTCACGCGGTTTCACTCGCGTTCTCGGGATTAAATATAGCTCATGTTACCCAGGGATAATGTAGCATTCTAACGGTGAAAGAATTTTTTTAATCGGTCCAGTAGTTTATGAGTTTATTCGTCACAAACATACAAAAATACAAATCTTTCCACTTTATAATATTAGCATGCCTATAATGTTTTTATTAATGTCAATGAAGCAATATTTACCTGAAAACCAAAAGTGCCCATTAGTACTTATTTTTCATAAATACATTATCATAATCAGCGTTTCAAAATCTTAAAGACTATTAATAAAGGGACCTATTATTTGACATCCGTTTTCACTTTAAGATTGAAAAGAAGCTTTCAAACAATTTTAATTCTCGACTCAATTTCAACCAATTAATTTAATCCGAATGATTTTTAGCAACTTTTGCATTCCTCCCCGTCCGCGTCCCCTCATTGCATTAAGGTCTTCTTATTTTTTAAATGACTGATCATCAAAATTTACTGTTTGTTCTGCTTGAACTTTAAAATCCCTATGGTGAGGTGGAAGTGTTAAGCGGAAGCTATTTAAACTAAAAAAGAAAACAAATAACGAATTGCTTGCACATACTAACCAAACTAACTGTTATTTATTGTAGTTTATCATTATAAAGTTGAATGAAGCATTCTCATTTTATTTATCTATCTTCTCTTTTTGCCTGTTCCTTTGATGCTTTATAACTCAAGAACACACGGTTACCTATTGGCTTTATCAAAGTGTAACTAAATGGAATTTAGTAGTTAGAAGGTAGACTATTATAATGAAAGAAGTGGGAAAAAGTTCAATGGATTTTTTTTTTCTTTTACGCAAATGCAGCTAAGATTATTTTAGTATTTATAAAATTTCAGCTGCATTCTATAACTTGCACCATACTGTACAGATGTCATTCTTTTGTCGGTGCTTCACTAACAACATTGTTAAGGAGATATTTTAATTAAGCTTACGTTTCTAAATCTACGGGCAAAGAGTAATTGTTTCGTCGCTTAAATTAATGTTCAAGTGAAGGTCTTATTTGTTTCAGTGACGATTGCTAAGGATCAAAATTGTCTTGGGGATGAAATACTTGAAGATTGCGTTTTTTTTTTTCATAAATTTTTCCATACACCCTGGATGATGAAAGCAAAAAGTAAGTTATATTTTAAATTAGATTTTGATATTCAAAATTGGGAACAGGTGAAGCTGAAATATTTAGAAATAAATCTAAATGTAGAATGAAATATAGTCAAAATATTTTAAGAAATTTTTATTCGACGGAATTTTATAAGTAGTGCTAAAATGATAATTACTATGTTTCGATTATAAATACTTACAATAACACTGGCTAGTTGAAACAACTTATATTCTCTTCTGATTATCTTGACGAGCCGTAATGTTATTCCTAAAGTTATGTTCCCAATATATTAACACCTTCATTTGAAACTATTACTACCAAATTTTATGAGTATGACAAAAATAGTTTAGTGCATGCGCACCTGCGGTGTAACATTTACGAGGAATTTTAGAGGTGCCATTAGGTTACTGGGTGGTATTATTGCATATAATTTAGGTGACTTATTGCTATTTTAGTTTACCAACATAAGTGCATAGACCAGATATAAAAGCTTATTAACGATGAGCTGTAAGAGCTATAAATAGTTATAATCTGACCTAGTCATTACCAAAAAGAATTTGTAATCTTATTAATTCTAATGATGAAACAGATAATAATGATAAACAGTCAAAGAGATATTAGAACTAGCAAAACAAAATTTGAAGCAATAAAAAAGCAAATGAATGAGCCTTTGAAATAAAATAATCTGTGTTGAAAACGGCATCAATAAATACTTCGCTCCACCGGAAATCCTGCGAAATTAACGCTTCTAAAGAGACAAAACATTAATTCCCAAATAATTAAAGAAACGATTAGAGAGTTTCTACCCCTTTTTGAGGGGGGTAAGGGAGTAGCCGAAAATTGTTAGCGCAAAACAGCCCGTCTCCTGCAATAAAGTTTGCTGAGGAATTTCATTAGTTTCGTTCAATAAATTAAGAGGTTATGCTCGCGTGTGTCGGCCTTGCAATTACCTTGTCTGAGAGGAGGTGTAATGAAGAACCACTTGGTAAGAGGCGATGGTGAAGACGTGGGAATTATTTTGGATATGACATAGTTTCCTTTTTCCATGTTTTTTTTTTCGCTTTTATATGTATACGTAGACCAAATAAAATTATTTGATCTTAATCAAGCTCTTCCTGTGCCTGTACTGTGTACCATGTGCTGTGTCGTTTACCTTTAAATCATGCCATAGCTAGAAATATCTCGGCATACGACACCAATCTTGTAGTCACACTAACATACTGGTTTTATACTGTCTATAAAGCAAAGTGTCATAAGGTTTTAAAAAAAACAAAATAAGTGCTTTATTCATGCCACATCCAATTTATTGATCACATAGAGCACACTGTAATACCCACTTCCCCGTGTCAAAGTTTCTCATAATAGTTGGGCTCTCGTCTTATTACCCGAACGGATGCAATGAACCTCTCCACGTGGAGCAACATTTTTATAATTACCGACAGTTTTCATTCGCCTAGGTTATAGCGTATTTCTGCCAGGTAAGTTATTGGCTGTCCCGCTTTATGAGATGCTTATACTCTCAATATTATTAAAGATTTATACTTAATTGTAGGCTTGCTTTTAGGGTATTCCACTATCTAACGTTATTAGGAATAAAATGTTTACTGCAAGAATGTAAATATAAATTTGGGCTGAAAATGTTTAGTTTCAAACAAATGACACTAGACACAGAAACTAATTACAGTAATTAATTGTCGTATGATTCTAAAATCATTATCTACGATTATGTTACCCAACAACATTCTGCTAAAATTTTAATGAAAATAGAATTCAGAGAAGCAACAAGCGTACACGAACATAAAACTGACACCTAAGATATTTTGTCCAAAATTCCACTAGAGGTCCCAAATTTTATTAGCGTGACAAAACATAAAAGCTAAAATACCCCACGTCCTCAGCTCCCCATGCAAGAGATATGGCTAATTTTATATCCCCATAAAAAACTATCGTGGCCCAGACAACTGTCATAACATAACACTTGTACCGAGTTACTATGGGGTTTGTATTAGATTATGTGCAGCAAAAACATGAGATAAAAATAGAAATTAAGTGATAGTTGGAATTAGGTTTGGCAAACAAATGTGGAATAAAAAAAATGTAATTTGAAATTGAATTGTGTATTGAAAGGTGTATCTTTTTTTAAATATTTTAAAATTTGGCATTTTGGAAACTACAACATTATTTTGTACAAATTAGATTCCTTTACATTTGACTAATAAGTTTCACGACAATTATTTGTTTTTATAACACATTTTCATATTGCATCACAATATGAAAATAAATACTTACATATGAAATGTGTTATTCTAAAGCTCAAGAAATCTTTCTAAATTCAAAACACGGTGGTATCTTAAATTTATAAAAACAAAAAGATGTCAATTAACGTGTCAACAAAAATAACACAATAACTTTGCTCACTCAAACTTTAAAAGAGGAAAAAATAACTCCGAAGACGATATCACCAAGCTACCTTATCAGTCGTAACAAGTATAAAAACACCGTTATATTTTTCATTATCTTGACTTATTTGATAATTCTTGTCTCATGGTTTGTGATTTAAAGCCCGGGTCGCAGCAGAGGGCGTTGGTCGGACTTGAAAAAAATTACAGAGCCCGTCATTATGATAAATTACCACGGAGATATCTCGCTTGCTGTAATTTCATACCATAGTAGTATCAGCTGGCCGACTTTTATGAGTCGGTGTTTTCGTTTAAAACGGCCCTTTTTTTGTTTCACGGGGCGTCATTAAAAAGATCTTTGTAATGTTCGTTTTATTACAGAAGCTGTTTTTGAAATGATGTTGTTTTGTCATTCAAAATGACCAGGAGACTGATGTGATGAAATAATAATAAATTCATGTCTAGGTACCTACATATCAATTGACTACACATTTATCAAATACATAGATTTTTTTGGTAAATACATCTCCTCTACAACTATTTCTTCTTTCAACCAGTTATCCTGTACACCAGGACCAAACGTCTATCTATTTCTAGAATTTGTTGTCAGTGCAAAACTTTTTGTTTTATTTATCAATCCGACATCTTAACAGTCACTTTTGTTTTACTTCTTCGTTTAAGTTACATGATTGCAATACAAATTAAGTCTCACCCACCGTATACCTTAACCAATAAGTTTCCAAAATTAATCCGGAACGCCACACAATCCCAGAAATCTGCCGCCCGAGTCCCCATTCGGTGTTTACCTCATTGAAATCGACTGCGCTTCAAAACAGTCGTATTCCGGCGCAGCTGTTTAATTATCAGTCGCAGTTATAGACAAGTTTGGCAGTAGACAACTTGTTCCAGCTTAAACATGTCATGGGGTGTCTGTTGGAGCGGGGATTAATTAACATATTTCTTAAATTTCATTAAAAAGACCTACGCATGATTCATAACGCTGAGGGGTACAAATAGTATCAAATAGTAATAAATCAATAGTATCAATTTTCTTTATAATGTCACATCACACGAAGGAAAACATCGTGAGGAAACAAGGATGGTTCTTTGGTACCCGCCTGTATTCATCTTGAAAATCTACCTCCAAGAACCAGGCGCTGCACTGTAGAGCCAGTTTTCTTCTAGGCTTTGTGTGCTTAACACCTTCAGCCACAACATAACTTACCAAAGTGAGATTGTAATAAAAAATACAGTCCATTGTAGAAAAAATTGTAATAGCGTTTCAATGATTTCTGGTATTTAGATGAAGAAATATATTAATGGTATCTACTGCGTCAGAAAAAACTAGTGAATTATCATTGCCTGTCACACTACTATGTAGAAACGATGAAGTTTTTATATAATTTATTTTATCTACATATCTAGCTTTTGATCAATCGCTAACAGTAGCATCCCAAACTACACAGTCTCGTCGGTTGACCGCGGCGGCTATAAATTCAGACAAAATATTTCGATGTCGGTCCCGATTCAAGCCAATACCATGCACGTATTTTATTGTATATTGTTATTATCCCAAATCAAATTAGAATTCGAGTACCTATCTACGGAGTTCTAAAGTCTATATTGAAGTGGTTCTAGATGACAATGTTAATCCATTTATCTTCTGAATATAGCAATTAGTTAATGTACTCAAAACCAGTAGCGCTATAGAACGTAGACACTTTGACTGCCTAAGTTAGTGCAAACTAAGTATTTTACTTTAGCACTTTTTTCTCTTGATTAAGTAATACTAAAATGTTACTATGTCGTTGGGCAGACATTGTCTCTTGCAATACAGCTGATGCTAGCACATGAGGCGATTTATCATATTTTTATTGTATTTCATTATTTAGTATACGCAATAAAGATCATTATTATTTATCTCTTAGTTTTATATGGTTTACACTATAAAATCTTGTATTACTTTTACCCTAAGCTATAACAAAATTAGGTCTAATGCATTACACCAACTAAAAATAAATTAAAACCTACAGAAAACAGTCTGGAGAGGTCCTGAACCTATTTCGTACCCAATTCTCGCCACACAATCATTCGCACGTGTGCTTCTTACGAAAATTTACTATATCTAATACAATAAGTTGGCATCTTCGGGCCTTAGGGGCCGGGGGCCGGGGCCTGGGGGCTTAAATTATGTATTTTATTGTCGCTGGATCCAATTTCATAACCCGAAGAACGGTCGAGATGAGTCGACAGTGTTATAACGTATCCTATTGAATTTTGTAATACATACAAATGTTTAGTATTTTGCGGGCTATAATTTTTGTTTGGTTGGATATTGAAAGCGGTTTTGGGCCCGTTTTTGAATTATCTAGTATAATACGGATTTTCTTTTATTGTGAAATACATGTTCAATTTTATTGCGTTTGGAATATTTTTCTTGTTTAAATATTTATGTGCTATTTCAGATTTGGTCCCATTGTAAAAGTTGGTCCTGGCTACTGGTACTTTTACGCCCATCGGCCTATTACGGCCTTACTATCTAGCTTTGTGTATGTAAACTATACTAATATTATAAAGCTGAAGAGTTTGTTTGTTGGTTTGTTTGAACGCGCTAATCTCAGTGTTGGATAGCCTATTTATCGAGGAAGGCTATAGGCTAAAACATAAGATCCCTCGGGATCCCCCGGGAAAAACCGCAGGGTGGATGCTAGTATATAATATAAGTACGTAATTTAAGTATTCATTTATCTGGTTTTCATAGTGCTTTGCTTATTTGAGATCTGTGACTAATATCCCAGGATATTATTAAAATAAACAGACACAAAATGTTCACAATAGGGTATTACACCCATTTTTGAAAAGTGTCTCAATTCGTTCCTAAGGTGCTAATAAGCCACCAAAAAAACACAAAATTTTTATTCAATCCATAAGTGCCATAAAAATGCATTTAAATTTTACATTTTCAAATGTAAAGTAGTTTGATGAAAACGCTGGACGTCATGTAACTATACGGTCATGACGTTATTTGGCCTCTTATAAGTAAATAAATGCGCTGATATTGGTCTCAATTGGACTTATAACATTTAATAAATTAAAAATAAGCTATTATCCTTTTTATTAGTGTACTGTTCCTGAATGCATGAATATTAGTGGAAAAAGAATTCAAATTCAAAATTCAAATTCAAAAATCATTTATTCAGTTTAGGCCCTAATAAGGCACTTATGAACGTTACAAATGATTCTACCACCGGTTCGGAATACACTTGGACTGAGAAGACTCCGGCAAGAAACTCAGCAAGGGACATTTTTTATAGATCTTTGTTCTTTTTATTTATGTAAAAATTTAATTACTAATAACAAAGTTTATAAAATTTTAATGAAATAGTTTGTGTAGCGAACATTTCATTTAAATGCATTCTTGTCTTCTATAAAATCAGAAACTTTATAGTACCCTTTCTTACATAACTTTTGTTTAACTAATTTTTTAAATCTATACACAGATAGTTCTTGAATTTCTTTGGGTACTTTGTTATAGAAACGTACGTATACATTGCCCCTTAAATGAGTCCCTCACTTTGCTGAGCCGAGTTACAGGTACGGCGAGTTTGTGCTTATTTCTAGTGTTCAAGCTATGAGTATCGCTGTTCTTAGGAAAATTTTGTATATTTTTCCGAACATAAATTAAATTTTCATAAATGTACTGTGACGACACAGTCATAATATTTATGGATTTGAATTTATCTTTAAGAGAATCTCTAGGACATAATTTATAGATTGCGCGAATAGCCCTCTTCTGCAGAATAAAAATTCTATTGATGTCGGCACCACTGCCCCAAAGGAGGATGCCGTAAGACATCAAGCTGTGAAAATAACTGAAATAAACTAATCTTGCCGTAGATTCGTCAGTGAGAGAACGAATTTTCCTCACTGCATAAGCTGCAGAACTAAGTCTATTCACTAAATTACAAATATGTGGGCTCCATTGTAGCTTATCATCTAAAGTGATACCTAAAAATACGGTTGTTTCAACAAGATCCAGTTTTTCGCCTTTAATAACAATGTCTGTGTTCAAATGTCTTACATTGGGTTGACTGAATCTGATACATTTGGTTTTTTTCTCATTGAGCAATAAATTATTAATAGTAAACCAATCAACGACAACTGATAGAGCATTGTTTACGTCGTCAGAAGAATTAAAATCATGCCTATTCACTTTGTAAAGAAGTGAAGTGTCATCAGCAAACAATACTATCTCATGTTTTTTTTCTACAAGGTAAGGCAAGTCGTTGATATAAATCAGAAAAAGAAAAGGTCCCAGGATAGAACCTTGTGGGACGCCCATCGTTACCGAAGACCCAGAGGAAACTTTACCATTTACATCAGAATAATGATAATACTTCAGTTGACACTTTTTAGTTTACATACACCACCGTATGATGTCATTATAATGGCGGCTACTGTTTCGCTTGTTTAGAAACAGATAAAAAAACCGAAAACTTTGAAATGAATTTTAAAATTAATTAAGTTATTTTATGAACTAAAACTAACATTTTCCGACTGCTTATTGCCTAAGCTATCTAAATTGTACATTTTTAGATTTTTTCTCATATGGAGTAAAATACCCTATTAACAAACTATTTATTAATTTTGTGTTAGATTTTAAGCCATATATACTATTTTTTTTTTTCAAATATATTAATTTGCCATAAACAAAGCAAACTTTTACGGAAGCCTCGTTGGCGGTTCCCGTAAATAATATAAATTAAAATTCTATAAAATCACTTATAAGGTTCTTCAAACATATTATAGATCGTACTCTAAAAAAAACATACCTATATTGGGTGATTTTGTTATCACTGGCAATACTTGCAGGGGTGGAAGTACTCATCAATGTGAACAACTTTTATTACAGGACTAACTGTGAAATCATGAAAAAATTACCAGCTGTTCCATACAAAAGTTACGTACCTACTCGACCAAAATGTATGAAGCAACCGTATTATTTTACGCGATATCAGAGTTAGCCCTATAATAAAAGTTGTTCACATTGATGAGTACTTCCACCCCTGCAAGTATTGCCAGTGATAACAAAATCACCCTGTATAATAAAGTTACATTAGAAAATAGTGTATCATTCAGATACCTACACCAGTTATTAAAAAAAAATACTAGTATCAACAAAAATTTTCAAAAATCAAATTCTAAGAAAAAAAATGCATTTCACGCCGCATTGTGATAAACACAAACAATTTTAAAGATATTTTTCCAAGTTTTAAAGTACGGTACCCTAAAATAGCGTTGGCTTATCAAGTGTAAAATTAATTTCACGCCAGCCATTCTCCGGGATAGTTCATCAAACTTTCTGGATTCAGATGAGCATAAAATAAGCCAGGAGAGCTTTAAGAAAAGTTCAATGTGAAAGGAAATTAGTTCGAACATTTTGCAGGATGTGTTTCAGAGAAAAAAAAAAACAATTCCAAGCAGATTTTTTTACATATTTCTTCATGATCACCGGTTACTGTGTGTTTAATTTACGAAAATTAAATATTAATATTAAATACTTCCTTTGGCTTTGGATTAAGGCAAATCAACTTGGACCAATGTTGAGGAAATATAATGGTTTATACCTCAGGATTGTACCATGAACTTAACAATGTTCCTATCAAAATTCTCCCTTTTCTTCACGCAAAATTACCACAGAGTGCATCAAAACATTATACGAAAATTTGCATGAATAAATAAAATCAAATTCATCAAGTATTACACCAATTTTACCATTGATCTGAGTGATAGACTACGATGATCCTGGACGGCATGCTTCAGTAGAAACGATAAGTTCTTCTAACTATAACACTATAAATGTATAGGTATAACTGATTTGAATGAAACTACAAAGACAGGTCGTACCCATAACATAGGATATTTTGTATCCCGGAAAATCATAAACGCCCTTTAGGATCGCAATTGAAACTGTAGGTCAGAGGCTAGAATTACACTAATACGAAGTTAGTTTTTACCATGCCTATCCATGGTCCATCCTAGTACTATAAATTACCAACGTGTAAATATAACCGTACAATATTAATGCATTGCCTAGGAGAACTTACTGTACCTATAGTAAGGGAAACAAACCATCTTGAATTTTCCTTATTTTATGCCGATTTTGCGTTATCATTTAAACACGAAACATTTTCGCGCATCGTCAAAATTACAGCACGATACAATTTACGATCGCTTGACACAATTTTATCTCTGAAATCTTAAAACATGGGACATTAAACGCCTACTATCTCACTGCATTTCTTTTCCAAAAACACCAACTTATTCTACATTTGTGATGAAGCAATTTCAACTCTAGCGCAAAATGAATAAAGGCTTTGTTTAATGCAATAGTTGGGCGTGCATTTAAGCACCGCCACGCCGCCATTACGTTCTCAGCGGTGGAAGCGCGTAAAAGCGCTGCCTCCGCTGTTTGCAGTGCTAATTAATCTTTTCCCTAGGGACGGTGTACTGAACCAATTACGTAGCTAGCCGAAAACTCCGGTGTTTTTCGACGAGTACGCTAAATTGCTTTACACGCAGGCTTTGAAGTGTTAAACGCTTATTAAATTTCAAAGCTCAAAAGGGAAATATTGTATGGTTGTGGTATGTATGTAGCTTGTAACGCACGAGTAAGTTACGTGGTTAGTAATTGAATATTATTTATATAGTTTAATAGGGGAAATATTGTTTATTGATATGGACGAAACAATTGAAAAAAAAAACTGGCCAACTGCATGTAGGACCATGTATATGATAGGGTTCCTTAATACCTTACTAAAATTTGGTTAAAATAGCTGTTTCATTCAGACGGATCGACGAGATACTTTTTTTCGGCTATGGAATGAATGACAATTAAGTATTTAAAATTTTGATCTTTCACCAATTCCAAGAAATAATATAATTAATCTTATCATTTCTAATAATATTCAATATCAAAATCTTCGACAATACTTCAGAAAAATCCTTAAGTAAATTGCCTCGTCAATCGTAATTATTCCACTTGAATCAATTGACATGTTCAAAGACAGACAGATCCTTGTCCGACTAGAAATAGCGTTGTAGCGCCCGCCCCAACGCGACGCAATCAAAACGACTTGTCGACACAAAATACTGCCAAGATTTATCTCCTAATCAGTCCTTAATCAACGCGGAGGCGTATCACGTGAATTAATTCCAAATTAACATCGTTAACGGCCGTTGTAGAAGTCTACGAACAATAAACCAGTGAGAAATTGGGCCCTCAGAAAATTATTTAAGTGGGAGGAATCGCGATAAATTCTCCTTGCCGCTCAACGGAGTAATTTTGGAATATCGCAAGGTCACGAAAAACGAGGCTCTCTAGATTGTTTTAGACTAGATGGATGGTCCCGGTCTTGTTAGTACCTATTTAATATTTCATTTGGGAAGTATTGAATTTTATTATAATTTATAGCCAGATATAAGCTGGTATGTTTCGTCTTTTGATAAAATTTAAAATGAGAATTAAACGAAATAATATTGTAGACATTCCAGAACTATATTGTGTGCCTCTATAAAGAATTATTTAAACAGAAGTTATGTAAGAATTTGTACATTCTACAATGATTCTGTTTTTGTGAAATACAAGAACGCATTTGAATAAAATGTTCGTTCCACAAACTATATAATAATAATAATTTATAATAAAATTAATATAATTAAGTTTTAATATAATTATGTAACCTTTGCAATTAGTAATTAAAATTAAAATTATCTATAACAAAAAATGTAATGCCGACTCTTGACAGAGTCATCTCAGTCCAAGCGCCAAGTCCATCCGCCATCACACTCATTTTATAAAGGCGAAAGTTTGTGAGTGTGTTTATATGTTTGTTAGGTAGGTACTTCTACACGCTCAAACGGCTGAACCCATTTTTATGAAATTTGGTATGGAGGTAGCTGACACCCTGGATTAACACATAGGTTACTTTTTTATAAAAAATTGCGAATACTATTTCAAATATATATATAAAAGAAATAGCTTTCGTCCCGCGGTACCATACAAACACTAGTATGATAATCTACCTACACTAGCTCTTTTTTAATGTTTACAAAGACAGTAATAGGTGTATCAAAACCGGCCAAGTGCGAGTCGGACTCGCGCACCGAGGGTTCCGTACAAACTTCGTCCATTGTTCGTCCATCAAGGGAAATGCACAATTTTATTTATTTACCTTATTTGAGGTTGGTGCCAATTAAGCTAGACCTCTAAATTGTATGAGCGCCGATACAACTCAGAGGTATTAATTGGCGTAACTATGTATGTACGGAGACACCCTTTAATTTTCAACTTTTTTAATTTTTCCTTTATTTTTGCTGTAAGACCTTGCTTTTTGCCAATTTTTTTTTTATATTTGAGTTGATTGAATGAAAGCGCAATTTACCGGTTTACTATTTATGACGTATTAAAAAAAAACTACTAATTAGATCTCGTTCAAACCAATTTTCGGTGGAAGTTTGCATGGTAATGTACATCATATATTTTTTTTAGTTTTATCATTCTCTTATTTTAGAAGTTACAGGGGGGGGGACACATATTTTACCACTTTGGATGTGTCTCTCGCGCAATTTCGATAACTATACTACTACTATTAAATTAAAATAGTAATAAGAGTACTACGCGCAATTCTTACCTTTAATTCCAATGTCCTAAATTAGGACGAAGCGAAGCGAATACTTGAGCGACGATCTGAAACAAAATTGTTGTTTTTAGTTGTTTCCTTTCCTTGCTACAATGATTCCTTAAAACAAGTTCAAACATTATTTCAAGTTGGATTAAACTTGGTCTTTTACATTTTTGTTATTTATTTTAACCTTTTGAATAAATGTTTTGTTTGGAGAAAATTTTAATTTTATTTTAATTTCTAATAATAATCTATGTACTAACATATTATTTAGATATGGATTTCTACCAGTTTTATATTAGCACTAACTTTCGCCCCGCAGTTTCCCCCGTGCTTCCGAAAGATCTTATGTTTTCCCGGGATAAAAAGTAGATTATAACCTTCTTCATTAAATGGGCTTTTCAAAACTGAATGATTTTTTCAATTCGAGCCAGTAGTTCCTGAGATTAGCGCGTTCAACTAAACAAATTCTTCAGCTTTATAATATTACTAGCTAGCTCGAGCTGTCCCCCGCGGTTTCACTCGCGTTCTCGAGAAAAAAACAGCCTGTTCCACTCCATACCATAGGCTATCTGCGTACTAAATTTCATCGCAATCGGTTCAGCGGTTAGGCGTGAAATGGTAACAAACAAACAAATAAACAAACAAACTCATTTCGCATTTATATTACCAGAAACAAACGTAGTAAATTAAATTCTGAGATAAAAAAATATTATTAACTCTAAGATATTTTTAACTCCACACAAAACAGCATAATCCTTCTAATACACAACTGTATAATTGAATTCGTAGAAATCCAATTCAAGTTTCAATACGGCAAAGGAACTCAATATTAACTCGTAATGAAAAATTCTTTTGCACCGCACACACCCTGTAGCTTCTAATGAACTCACCTGTATTCAAAGAAAGGCTATATAATGAGCTCGCACTCAAAGCACACGTCTCGCGCTTTTCTAGAAATTTTCTTTTTAAATAAGGCAGTCGCAGACGTGGCTTGGGAACGAACCCGAATGAGTTAGGCTCAGCTTGGGTGAATGAATTGCTTGAATGAAATGCAAGGAATGAGTTGCGTTAAAATCGCTTTACAGTAGTCAAGATTTTTAAAATTTTAACTTTAAAAATATGGTTTATAGTTTTTAATATTTGATCTATTTTTTAGGGTTCCGTACCTCAAAAGGTAAAAAAAGGAACCCTTATAAGATCACTTTCTTGTCCGTCTGTCTGTCCGTGTGTCACCACCGATTTTCTCAGGAATGGGTGGACTTAGCAAGTTGAAATTTATACCAGATACTGAGGTCTATAGCCTTTCTAAAAATCAAGGTCCTGAGTCAACACGATAAAAAGATATGGGCAAATTTAGATTTTCGCGAAAACTTGTAAGTAGGTACCAAAAGTTACCTTAATTTTCAACTTTTTTATTTTTCGGAATTTTCCCTTTACTTGTGCTGTAAGACCTTGCTTTTAACCAAAATTGATAATTCTAGGTCAACCGGATGTAGCATATAGGTTTTGGGTCGAAAACCAATATAGTAGTTCCCGTTGACCTAGAATCACGAAATTTGGCAAAAAGCAAGGTCTTACAGCACATTGTCCCCATACATACATAGTTACGCCAATTAATGAAGACCTCTGAGTTGTATGGTCGCTCATACAATACAGAGGTCTAGCTTGATTGGCACCAACTTCAAATAAGGTAAATAAATAAAATTGTGCTATTTCCCCTGATGGACGAACTATTTACATACCTATAAGTTTGTACGGAACCCTCGGTGCGCGAGTCCGACTCACACTTGACCGGTTTTTGTTATATTTTATTGTGGTTACGAAATTTCTTAAAGATTATCTTTAAGAAATTGCTTAAGTAGGTACATAAAAAAAAACTGTTTCTCAATAATACCATAATATTAAACCTGATTATTATAAAAAAAAATGTATTTCGTGTTAAAGCTAAAAAATAAATAAGTATATCAATTAATTAATATCAACTGTTTTTGGTAAAATACATTTTATAGTACAATAAATTTATTTATTCAAGGTATCTATCTACCTATGTATTATACTTACAGGCTTCGATCCATAGAAAGATATCTACAGAACGATTTACAAATGAATTTAAAAAGAATGGCAACGGTAAGAAAACTAAATAAGAAGTTCTTTCATATCGGTTCCATGACGTCTGCCTCAGGAGCACCTCGAACCATTGTTACCTTCACTAGACAGAACTTTTTTTCAGTCGCCGCCCGCTTCCAGAACGCTTTTACATTACTCTAGAGTATAGGAGGTGAGCGATTTTAACTATCATAATTTAATATAAAGGACTTGATTGCTACATTCGTTTTATTTTTCATTTTGGTAAAGTTTTTAGATAAGTGCCGTAGGTTGCGAGGTCATCTTCTGAGGGAAAGACAACTGCTACCATTTTGGTTTTACGAATGTATTCCAAACGATGTGTGTGTGTGTGGTGTGTGGGTGTGTGTGTGTGTGTGTGCGTGTGTGAGAGAGGGAGAGTGTGTTTGTATGTGTTTTTTTATAATGAGGCCAAAGGTGATAATCACACAAAACCCAGAAGCAAACTGGCTCCCAAGCTTAGCTATTTTCATCTGCCAATTCCTTTGATAAATTTCCACTGCCTACTGAACACTTATCTATATATATAAAAATGAATCTCCGAACTGTTTGTACGCGCATAATTTCCAAAAGAATGCACCAAATTGGATAGGTAAATCTTTCTTTTATGTGTTCGTTTGTCAGAAGGTTTGTATAAAAGAAAAATTTAAAAAATCAAATACAATTTTTTCTCGGGAACGCGGGTGAAACCGCGGGGGACAGCTAGTTATGTATATGATAAAAGGGTTGATTGTAGGTCACTTTTATAGCTATTAAATTTTACTTAAATTGAATTCTTTTTCTGTCTATATGCCACTTGTTTCAAATTTAGGAGTCTTATCGTAATAAGAGCTGGTGTTTTTTTTAAATTATTTTATGGAAAATATATTTGCCCCACAATTTTCTCACATTTTTGCAACTCTGCTCTCTTTTGACTTGTGCCATACACCGGCGTCTGTGAACGTGATCTCTAAATGGTGAGATCGCTTTGAATACCCACTGGGGTGCAATCGACGATGGAATCGCTAAGGCAGTGCGAACACGCGTTCTCTTACCTTTTTGTACAAAAGTTTAGTTACTTTGAATTTTTAGATCAGTTACAGTATCTACGTATAGTTTTATGTAGATGTTATATGTTTCTTTGTAGGTATAATGTTATTAGGTTATATTATTAGACTATATTATAATATTAGATTATATATTATACTAGCTGGTTCACCCGCGGTCCCGAGTGCTCCGATCGCCACCAAACCTTACAGAATTACCCGCGGGGCTAAAATGAAGATTTTCTGAAAATTTCATTGAAATCGGTCGGTTTTTCGAATCCTACAATGAGATTGAGCTTTCGGTGAAGGAAAACATCGTGAGGAAACCATAGCACGGTGGTAGGGTACTTTGTAGTACCCGCCTGGCTGGCTACCACCCTCATGTTGAAAATCTGTCGCCAAACACCTATTGGTGTGTTCCGGCAGCTGCACTTTAGAGCCAGATCCTTCTAGGCTTTGTGTGCTTACCACCTTCGGCCACATCATCACCTATCATAGTGAGATTGTGGTCAAACACAAGCCTATACAAAGTAAAAAAAAAAAAAAAGCCGTTTCGGAGTCTATAAGGAACATACATACATACAAGCATACATACATACATTCTTTCTCTTTTATATATATAGATACATATATTAATCTTAAAATTTTGCACAGACAAGGATTTAAAATGTAGACAAGGAATAAGAATTTTTCGAAAATCAACCCCTAAAAGGGGTAAAATACAGGTGAAACTCACGGGTGAAACCGCGGGGCGGCAAGCTTGTCATCTATAGATGATACTTGGCATCTCAGTCAAATGGCCACGAAGGAGAAAATTCTATTTTTATGGATAATAATTGCAAATATATTATTTAATCAGCAAATGTTCTTTAACTCAACAAAATAAAGGTAAGGCTACATTCAAAACCAATTGCCGACTCAGGCCCGTCGGCAACGAATGAGTACGCCTCGTAACGAATGAGTCACAGGTGCACCCTGCCGTAATATGTGGTGCCGTAGTTATCACGTGTGCACCCGGTTTTACAACGAAATGAGGCTTTTGATGTATTAGACACTGAATTCTGACTGTTAATAATATTGAAACTATTTTCAATCTAGGATTTTGTGTGAATGAAAAATGTATGTTTACATTATTCTTGATGACTAGACAGACAGATGGACTTTAGACACAGTTATAATATTTCCTACTGATTATATGTGAAGTTTTGTTATTTTTAAATTAATTAAAAACATAAAAATATATTGCTTTTTTCCCTTATGTGAATTCTCATTGCTTCCAATATATATTTTTTCTAATACCTAAATAAAGTGTGTTTTTTTTATATGTTTTGATACAAACAGCATAACAATGTAAAAGAAACCTTACGTCACTTCTCAAGTCTAGTTCTCGTCTGCTCATAGCTCTTTTTGGAGTAAATACCTCGCAATTCCAAGCCCATAATCAAATATTACTAATCAACTCACTACATTTTCCAATCAAGTAATAATACAATGAAATAAATCAACTTCCTACCATCAAGTACATCTGTCAACGCCAACGACGCTTACCTATTAGACCGCACAATAATTATTTTCTATAAGAAATATACAAAACTGCCGTGCCGTGCCGTAAGCCAGTCATACTCGGCAGGGGTCGGCAACTCGGCAATTACCGTAGAACCACAGTCTATGTAACTCTCACAGTCGGCCAACGGACTCGTCTAGACAGAGCAAACGTGCGGGGCTTGCGGGGTGCGAGAGGGGCGGTAGCGAGCCCAAGCTGCCATACACTCGCTTGGGACACAATGCAGCAATGACGAATGCCTATACAAAGCGGCATTTCGCGTGACTTCAAACGCGATAGACCACTGTATGTTTTTTACGCTGTGGTAGAACTGAGCCCACCCGCAGTCTACGAAGTCTTTGTAAACACAAATTGTCTTTAAGGTTAACTATTTATTAATCCATATATTGATGAATAAATAGTTAACTATTAATAACGAACAAATACATTTTGGTGACACTGATTGATTGGGTCTTTACGACTTTTTAGACCGCGAACCAAAACACTTATAACTTTGTTGACTGAAGACAGACCATGTTCTAAAGCACAAATTTTTACGATTTTATTTAATATCGGTAGGTAGATAAATTTGCCTCCTAGGATTTATAAAGATTGGCAACACTTTGCAGATCCCCCTGGTAATGCTAGTCTATTGGTGACGGTAACCACTTACCATCAGGTGGACCATCTGCCTGCTTGTCAGCCTTTTGACATTCAATAATGTCGGTCAAAAATACATTGCCATACTTTAAACTAAAGCTACATCAAAAATGATTTAATGATAAAAGAAATAAATTATAATAAATATTGAAACTCGTAAAGTCATTGCTAGTTTTCAAAATTAATCCCATACATTTCATCGCATATTTATTTATTTATTTATATGTAGTATTTAATTATAATCTATATATATAAAAGAGAAAGTATGTATGTATGTTCCTTATAGACTCCGAAACCGCTGAACCGATAGCGATGTCAGACAATCTTTAGATTGACCCAGAGGATAATCCTGTAAGGTTTTACTCACTATAATGTTACAGCTATATAACCAATTAACAATACAATATTAAACGTACTCATTCACAGATAACACTCAATTTGCTGAACCGAAGGAGACTGATAAAACAACAGATTTTAATCAAGCATAAATCAAAGCTAAACTGCTGATTATTTCATCGCTAAGCCCGCATTTCACACTCGAGTCGGCAATTAGCCGTGATCTGCCTGATTAACATGCGTTGTCGGAGCGGGTCGGGCGGTGGGGGTTGGGTGCCAGATAAAGCGGTTACAATTACTATTGAAATGAGCCAAATTATGAATGACTAGCTGTTCCCAGCGGTTTTATCTGCGTTCATGGGATAAATGTAGCCTATGTTCACCGTGAAGGTCCATTCTAAATACTGGTGTTAGAATTTTTTAAATCAATTTAGTACCTATTACATCCAAACTTACAAACTTTACCTTTTTAATTTTAGTGTAAATTGATGTTTTGTTTTAGGAGTTTTTTTGGAAAATTACTTCATTTGCGACTTTTTTCATTCCACTCAATGATAATATAAATCATACGATTAATATAAACACTATTTTCGAATTGAAAGATTAAGTTGAACGTATGTGTATAAACTCTCACTACAAAAAACAACACCATCCTGTATAAAATATCTTTCTTGATACCATAAGCCATCACATAAAGATCTGTTGTTATGCACTTAGGTACTTATGTATTACGGAAGCTGCATTTGAGAGCCAATTCCCTTTTAGTAACCATTCACATGAACTTTTTATCAATTCTAATCCCAGTCCAAAATATAATTACATTTTCCTCAGTTTACCAACGAATCATATACTAATATATTCCTAGAATAAAAAAAGATCCTTTAATCCATTTACAATATTAGTAGGATGCCCATGTCTCGACATTCCGCCTCTTCTTCCGCTCCTCCCATCGCTACAATTGGCGCCACACAAACTACTTAACACCAACTAACTGTCGGCTCGTTCGGCGGCGACACGTGATCTTTCAGGTGTTGGAAATGCTGATTAATTCGATGTGCCGCACTGAGTTATTGTGACGTCATTCACGTTTATGCATGGCTTTACGCTAATGGTGTCCATGGGCAGGTACACCTACCTAGTTGTAACATTTTTTTTTTCAAACATAAAACTATTTATCTACAAACTATCTGTCGACAGTATATGTGTGTTATTAGGAAAAATCTAAATATTATGAGTAAATTAGTAAATAAATACCAAACTCAAGCATGTAAAGCCTAGAAGACGATTGGCTTTCAAGTGGAACTGTCGAAAACCAACTAGTAGGTGATTTTCAACTTGAGGGTGATAGCTAGCCAGACGGGTACAGCTATGGTTTCCTCACAATGTTTTCCATCATGAAAAGGTCAAGGTCATTGTTGGGTCAAACCCAAGACCTTCGATTCGGCACTCGACGTCACTACCACATTATTATTATCGCCTAAAAACCATTTAAAACCACATTTTCTTGAAACTAAGTACCTACAATAAGGTTCGAATTAAATTCAAATACAGGCCCAGTCTTCGCAGTCATAAAAAAGAAAAACATCGGTTGATTGAAATCCAGGCGGGAAGTTGCCTCGAACGAGACTTTGTATGGAACGTCGCCGAATATCACCCGCCCAGCCACCGTGTGGGGAAAACGGTTGGTATAATGCTCTATCTGCAGATTTCAGTCTTCCACGCAACGTTTTACTCGGACTTTCCTCATGCAAACCCTTAGGGTATGTAATGAGTAATGTGATTCTTAAAAAAGGCGTGAAGAGAACCCTTTAAGGTCAGACACATAAGCAATCGCCTGGCATCACAAATATCTACCGTGTGCCTGTTAGTCAACTTTTTGACATAGAGAAAATATTTTTGATGTGACTTCTTTGGGTACGATGAGAGTAAAATTTCTAGTATAATGAGAGTAAACTGATATACGTAACGTTTTAAATGTAATGTTTCTGGCGTGACGAAATATTGTGATAAATATGTTGCTAAGTTAAAGGTTTACAAGTCATCTATCAACGCTATAATTTCACTTCTGTCACATGAAAGGTGCAGGCCGTTTTTGCACGCGGCGTTATGACACCGTGTCAAAAGCCCCAACGGGCTAGAAATCACTTCTCCGCTCCCCGTAATGAGCGCGAGCGACGACCCACTACTGTAAAGAGTTCATTTGCTAATTCTTTCATCATCATTTACTCCATGCAAGCCTCCTAGTAAAACAAAATAACAAAATGAGAACTTATAATCTAGCGGCTTTCAGTAACTTGACCAATTTGTCAGATATATTGTTATAAATTTTGTTGAATATCCGTGAAAACACGCACCGCTCTAATTCAACTATAGACTATAATAGTAGAGCATATTCCAAGCTACGACGAATTGAATGCATTAGTTCCTCCGGGAGTCTTGCGATCTTCCATTTCGGTTGTGCGACGTAATCGCATGTATTTGAACAGTGCACACCTTCTCCGTCCCTCTCACGTATTCGCTATCTCATTCTTTCGTTATAAGACATTAAACCTATTGCGCGAATAATATCGGAAGTATTTTACGAGTGTTTGTCTAGTAACTCTACCATTGGTAAATAATAAAAAAAAGACATTTCAGAAAATAAAAATTTTTGATAAAACTTTATAATTATATCAGTAAATTTTGGTTGGTAAGGTACTTTGAGCTACCCACCTAGCTACCTTCAAGTTGTAAATCTGTCGACAAGTACCACATATTTCAGCAATTGGTTATATAAAACCGTCTAGGCTTTGTAAAAATTGGCAAAGGATAGGAAATCCCACTGGTATTGCCTATGTCCACATAGACAATGATGGTCAAGACGCTTGACCTTAAAAAAAGCCCTTTCCATCTAAAAATGAAAAATCGAATGAGTCAATTGTTTATAAGCGCCATTGAATCGACTTTAAAGTGAGAGTATATCGTAAGGCCTCCGATTCGAAATCCATCTTTCTACTTTATGACTCGCGTAGAATTGAATTGTTGATTTTTGGCGAATTTTAAGGAAGCAATAAAACGTTTTATCGCTTGGCTCATCTTTGGCGTATACTTTTGTGATTTTTTCTCTTTTGTCGATGAAAAGGTAGACCAAATGATTGGATACATTGTGGTTAATCGAGCATTACCTTTAGGCCTGAGCTCCAAATACATTGGGTATTTGGCTTTCCCTTCTTTATATTATAAGGCTTATACGAAAGTTTTAGTGTCTTACTACTATTAAAATTCAACTTTAATTTATCTTGCATTTACTGCTAAATTGTGCAGTGCGTATTCTTGCTGAGGTTCTAGTCTAATTTAATTATCAAGCCCGCTTATCGTAATTTTGAACATTTTCGTAGTAAATTGGCCTGAAAACGCAAAAAATTCAGCTATCGAAAACAAAAATAAAAAATGTTCGGAAATATAGGTACCTATAGACCAGGAGACGAGCACCAGTTTTAGCTCGTTGCGTTGTGCGGTGGAGCGAATTTTGTTTGAGAGCTCATAAATCTGTCAAATGTCAAAGTAAGCCGCGTATCGAACGGGCCAGCCCTCCGGTAAATTATGAACTAACCGCCTTTTGCTTTGGTCGCATTGGTGGCGAGTGCGCGCTGCGTTTACAATTTTCGGAGGTTTTGAATCAGCTGAATAATGGATACATCGATCGTATTAGTTGACTTATGGTAAACAAAGGAAGCTACAAACTTTTATATGAATGACTGCTTTCAAAATGACGTATATGAAAAAAAAATGAATTTTGTATGTTTGGATGCTTGTGACTCAATCAAACGGCAGAATTCGAATAAAACTTAGCATAGAGAAAAAAACAGATTTTATATCTTGAAGCAAGAATTTCTTGAAAAATATTTGTTAAGATGAGTGAAATAAGTAGGTTGATATAATACACTACAATTTTGAACCAATTTTAGAAAGGATTTACATTTACACTGTAAATCCTTTACTCCACTCCACTGCAAATACCAAAAGAATTTGTTTGGCTTTCAAACAAAAAACAAAGTCTTAGCAAATTATTATTGTTTTAGACAAAGTTGAATGTGGCTGTGTATTTTTTTGTTTAAAATTAAAATAAATACCTACTGATACCTATACAATATACATATATGCTGAAAAAATACTTCTATAACAGATGTAAAGGTCAATGGCCTTTGTTGCTGAAACCACTTACCAACTACATTACAAAACGTTTAACTGATCAAACAGAAAATCCATCTGTAGATCTATCAACCACAAACAATACGAACTAAAAGAAAATAAAACGTTCAACATTTGGCCACTGCGATAGTCACGTGGTCGGCACGTGACCACAATTAATGAGAGACAGGTAAGGAAATTACGAGGGTACCTACAGCTCCTGGACTAACTTGATTGCACTTGTTATCTAAAACAAATAATATTTTACCTACAAGCTTAGAAACTCTAAGAGGATATTGAATTATTTGAATGCTGGAGTTACGGAAGAAAAAGTATTTTTTTCAACATAAGAAGAAGTAGCATATATCTAGATTAATGTTCTCCTATATAAGATGGGCAAACGTCTTGCCCGTGATAATTCCACTTCTGCCTTTGACAACTCTACAATCCGTAAACTACAGCTTCGTCAATAGGGTTATCTACACTATATTATCACAGTCTATGTAACTCTTACAGTCAGCCAACGGACACGTCTAGACAGAACAATCGTGCGGGGCTTGCGGGGTGAGAGTGGGGCGGTAGCGAGCCCAAGCTGCCATACACTCGCTTGGGACATAATAGAGGTAAATTTTGTAAAGTTGGATCTAGGAGGTAATACCCAAAAATACTCATGTGATGTCAATTTTTTTTTTGCGTTAGATAGTCCATTCATTGAGGAACATTATAGGCTAATTTTTATCTCGAGAGCGCGAGTGTAACCGCGAGGAACAGATAGGAAATAATAAAAAAATGTTTATATACAAATTAAAGTGTACATTCTATTCAATTAAAGTAGTTATTATTCTATGACACAGAATTAGTCGGGTGAGTGCGCATGCTTGAGCTTCTACTTGTTACGGACGTGCCGTTCTTTGCTCTATCTGTATCTACCTACGCGTCTCGATTGTGCGTCAATTTACTCTTACTCTATGTTTAAACTTACAATTTGTCACTGTGGATGATGTCAGAGTGGCGTGTTTCTTATGTAATCATATGGTCATTGTTTTATGGCTTCATAATATCTGTCATCAAGCTGAAATATACTGAGCATTTGGGTTTTAAGGTACAGTTGAGATCCTGAAATCCTTTCACAAACCAATATTAGGATGTGTACTACTATCCGCTGTGTTTTATGAGAATGTAGTCAAAATTTGATTATTTTAAAAACCCAAAATATCTATATTTATTTTTAAAGATATCTTTACTTAGCGTCAAAATTATATTTCACTCTCAAAAGATAATTTCATCAAACATCGCAATTTAATTAAAGTATTATCCTAAAACACAGAAAACAAATTTGGTTTCCAAATATAAAGTAATGGATCTTAATTACTTAACTCGAAACTTATTTAACATCAATCTTTCATCGAGCCTCTTTGTGTTAAATCGATATTAAAGTGATCCCTGTTAAACGAATGATTCAATCGAGTTTTTAAATGCAAAGTTTTATAGAGTTGAAACGATTTTTTACGTAAGAGAATAAAAAAGTTTGAGTACTTTGTTAAGCTCGTCTATCAACTGAAAGTTTTTAATGTAAAGTTTTGGGTCGTGATAGTAATTTTAAGGCGATGATAGCTCAGTAGAAGTGACGTTGGACGCCACGGTTCGAATCCTACAATGAGCTTGAGCTTTCGGTGAAGGAAAACATCGTGAAGAAACCATAGGACGGTGGTAGGGTACTTTGTAGTACCCGTCTGGCTGGCTACCACCCTCAAGTTGAAAATCTGTGGCAGCTGCACTTGAGAGCCAGTTTCTTCTAGGCTTACCACCTTCGGCCACATCATCACTTACTATAGTGAGATTGTAGTCAAACACAACGCTATACAAAGTAAAAAAAAAAACCGCTTAATATCTAGAGTTAAAGAATTACTAGCATAGTAAGGGCAAGGAATAAGCTGCAAAGAATGGATAGAAAGGCAAACATATCGAGTATCATACGAAAGTGGTCTTCACATCATTGTCCGAATCTGATGATATTGATGAAAATGTTAACAATACACTCCCACTGACATAAGATGTGACAACACGACGTTTCCTTGCCATGAACAAGTTTCAATCCTACCTTAATTGCTAGTACATTCCACGTGATTGAGAATATAATGTTACACGTAATTTTAACTAATTAAAATTCATCAAAAACATCCATTAAATCAAAATTACTAACCAGTTTCTTTTCCACAAAAACCCAAATCAGAAAAAATCCCAGTTAAAACTCAAGCGCTATTAAACTCAATAAATTTACAGTGAAGAAGAAAGCAAAAAAAACGAGAACAAATTACAATGTGATTTACGCTAACGACAATTAACTTGAAGGGCGAATGTAAAGTGGATTCCGATTTGGATGGCCCTCAGCAGTGCCTTCTATTAATCATTAGAAGTCCGTGCTCATTAGCGATTGGTCCGGAACGCCTTGCCCTATAATCTGCTCGAGAGCCTCTTGTCATACAGTTGTAGTACGGGAGCTCGGTGAGAATTTGTTGAATGAAAATCTTTTGGTAAAGTGAATATGTAGCAGGCGGAATTTCGGTCAATGACCCGTGAAAACCAGAATTGACAGGTCATTGGCTGCTCCTGATACACATAGCTACTAATAAGATTTTGATTGTATTTGTATTTATAATGACAATATGAGCTCTTATTTATCTTTCTACTATTCAAGTAAATAGTTTACTTTTTATTGTAAAATTTTATGATTTTATTTTAAATAGCAACATTTTTGTGGATGTTTGTTATTTAAACTAGCAGCATGCATGCTATGATAGCCGTTTTAACATTAGGGTGTCTTTACTGTCTCCCTATATTTGTCTCTTTTGGGCTCATGTACGGTGAACTTTCAAAATAGCCATCATATCGTGCCGCTAGTTTAATGATATTATTAATAATAGGCATATTTTTGGTCTTAAAAATATTAGATCTCTATGTAACCTTTACAAAACCGTAATAGAAATAGGATGTGTGTTTTATTCTTCCGTAAGACTTATCCAATAGATTATCGGATTTGCCAAAATATAAATAACTAAACACAAACACACGCTAGCTCCCTCACTACATCCAGCAGTCATATTACTGTCTTGTGCAATTGTCGAAGTGTCTCCGTAATGAGTGTTCAACACCAGCGCCCCACGATGGACCCCCGCTGACCAGGGGGTGAAACTGACAGTTTTTCGATCATTTCTTACCAATCAGCAATCTGTTAACAAGTCTAGGGTCTGATTTGGACATCTAAGGGTATTTGAAGAATTACATATAGTCGACCGTTATACCTTTGTTAGTTTTTTGCTCCAAATGCTTTTTTTTGTTTTGTCATAATTTTTATTTTTTCAAATTCATTTAGACTGTAGTTGTTCATATAATTACAAACTCTACAGTCGTGGCCGAAGGTGGTTAGCAAACAAAGCCTAGAAGGTAGGAACTTTGTGACAGATTTTCAACATGAAGGTAGTAGCCAGGCAAATTTGCAGGTACTTTGTAGGCGGGTACTACAAAGTACCCTACCACCGGGCTATGGTTTCCTCACAATGTTTTCTATCAACGAAAGTTCAAGCTCACAGTAGCATTCGAACCCACGATCATCATCAGGGTATTTGACATCTTCCACCGAGTTATCATCACCTTGTAACAAGTTGAACATTTGACAATTTTTTATACAATGTCTCACAGCAAAAGTAGAGAAAATATGTTGTCATTATCACATTAAATTTGTGATTACAAGCTTACATTTGCAGTTGGAGAATTGATCGTGACGTATATCTATGTATGGGAGCGATGGAAGAAATATCTACATACCAGCGGAACCCTCGATGCGCGAGTCCAACACACTTGTCTGGATTTTTTTAACTACCACAGATCTATACAAATTGATTAAGTATTTTACTACAGCAACTTTTAAACTACTTTCACGAGCGAAAACAAGACAAACCTAGGAAAGAGTCGTTAAAACGTTTTTATTATCACAACCGATAAAAGCGCCCGAATTCGAACTGAAAAAACACTCGTTATTCATACAATACCGTTACTCGGCCGTAATCTTTTAAACCTTAGGTTCGGTCGCAAAATATTCACGCTTGCTGTGACCTTTCCACACTTTTGCGAACCCCATAAAAACTCCAAGGAGCACTTTGAATAATTTTGTTAGTTCTCTAGTCCATCATCCCTCGCGCCTATGTAAATGTGGGTGGATTGAGTTTGAAAAGGGCCCCATATCTTTAGCAGTTTGCCTCTTGAAACAAAATGGTCTCAGTTGGTGTGAAGTTGATTCATTGGTTGGTTATGATTGGAATTTGTGATGTGCCTGGGTTTTTATGTATCATTGAATTTAACGGTAATAGATGTCTCTCTAAATTGTTATTTCAAGTAGTTATGTGAGTAAGTAAAAATATAAAATTTTGTTTCATTGAGATGGTTTAAAAGTTTATACAATATATATTCTACGACATTATTCCTCACACATAGCCATCCAACCCCAAACTAAGCAGAGCTTGTGCTATAGAACCCAGATAACTGATATACTACATAAAATACTACTTTTTTTTTGTAAATTCAGGTATTTATATCGATAATGACACCCAGACTCAGGACAAACAGATAGACTTTGTAATTTAAATACTAGTTTTAAATTACTGTCTCAGTAGCCACGGGGTCCAAACTATCCTTGTTATCCTTTCCATTTCACTTTAACCTTTAGCTATGATAACGTAGCCACCATACCTCAATCATAATATCAGTATTAAGAATAAAACCCTCTATGTCCCCAAAAAACATATTTTTTACGGCACGATATACACACATACTTAATTCTACCCTCGAGCAAACAGACTGAAAACTGTTTAAAGTCAAACTACCTAAGTCTATTGGAATCTTAGAGTCCCCGAAAGCACTCCCGGCGACTCAACTTCTGAGATATATCGGTTTTGTTTTCAAAGTCGAATCGATTCGGGGCCTTCATTTTCGCCGACGGGATAATGAAACTTCTGCCGAAGAGAACTTGGTGAAAATAGCCTGAAACTCACTTTTCTGTAAAGTCAATAGTCACATATTTTATGGAGTAGCAATTGATATGTAGGACTTCGGTTTATATTAGTAATATGTTTGAAAAATTGTCAGCCGAATATTTTCTATTTTGATATACTGTTGGAAAATTTTGTTTCATCGACGGACTTTATTTGGTATTGTAAAAATAGTTTCTAGAGTGAAAGAGTATCTGGAACATTGTTCAATCTGCATTTTGGAGTAAAAAAATGATATTTTGAGCTTGAGCTTTTCGAAACTACATCGTCACTTACCACGATAAAATTGCGGTCAAACGCAAGGGTATACAAAACTTAAAACATTTCTACAATTACCATAGATTTATCAACTGTTAATTCACCCAACTGTAGGGCAATGAGGATCCTTTCACAACAAGTGCATAGTACACGTGCATAGAACTAGTGTAGATATCCAAACTTCACATAGTGTAGTCGAATGCCACGACGAAGGCCATGAGCTAGATTCCTACGATGAACTCGAGCTTTCGGTAAAAGACATCGTGAGGAATCAAAGCAAAGGAAAGGTACTTTGTAGTTCCCTCCTTACTGGCTACTACACTCAAGTTAAAAGTCTGTAGAAAAGCTCCAGGGGTTCACAAAATGTTTTTTTTTCACTAAAATGCCATTGGTAAATCTGTAAGTCTAAATAATATACTAGAAAAATCAAACAAAATTACGCTCATAAAACGTCAGTTTCAATGCAACAGTAGTGCAATAGGGAGTCAGATTTATGTCCCGCCCTCACCCTTGAGGGCGAGTCGTAATGAAGCGCGGTAACGAACATGAGCTGACGTCACCTGCTTCCACTGTCACCCTGTGGTGCTCAAACTGTAACAATTGATACAATATTCGAGCATTTTTTTCAAAAGAAAAGGAAACGCTAAATTTTATAAAAAAAAATGAGATAGCTAGCAACATAATTTAGGGTTACGTAGTAAAACAAGAAAGCTCTATAGTTTCGTCATGTTTGTCACAACTATTTTATTTAAAGACCATTAGTGATACAAAGCTAAAAAATCTAAAAATATTCACAATCTAGTAAAGTCAAAGTCAAAGCCATTTATTCAGTTTAGGCCCTAAGAGGGCACTTATGAACGTCGAAACTACTGAAGTTACCACCGATTCGGAAGTCGCCTTCAACTGAGAAGAACCGGCAAGAAACTCAGCAAGGTTACATTTTTTATATATTTTGTTTTTTTTTTTTTGGACAATCTGACAATGTTGGCTTTTTTTCCATTAAATTTTTAACAATTTTTAAAGAAATATAATACACATAAACACAAAAGATGAAAAAAAAACAACAAGAAAAATAAATAAAAAATAATAACCTGAACAAGTTCAAATTTATAAAAAAAAAAAAAAAATATAGTATCTCTAAAATACTAAGTACTGGCTTCTTTATAAGTATGAACAAGGTGCACTTGTGCAGAGTGCAGCTATTTCCAGACATCTTTATCTTCAATGTAATGAGCTACCTTGTAATAGGCTTTTTCTTTCAAAACTTTCTTAATGTGAGATTTGAATTTGAAATCAGTCATCTTGGTAACTGAGAGAGGTAATTTATTATAAAAGCGTACACTACTTCCAAGAAATGACTTTTTAACTTTGGCTAATCTAAAATACGGAACAACTAATTTATCTTTTTGTCTTGTATTGATATTATGTACCTCCATTTTTGATTTAAACAATTCAATATTTTTACGTATGAACATTATATTTTCATATATGTATAGTGAAGGTAAAGTCATAACGTTTATATCTTTAAATAATTCCCTTAACGATTCACGAGGACCCATATTATAAATGGCACGAATTGCTCTTTTTTGTAATATAAATATAGATTCTATATCTGCTGCAGCTCCCCACAGTAAAACGCCATACGATAAAAAACTATGAAAATATGCAAAATAAACTAATTTGGCCGTCTCGACATTCGTCAACTGTCTGATTTTTCTAACAGCAAATGCAGCAGAACTTAATTTACCAGTCAAAGATTCTACATGAGGACCCCATTGTAGTTTATTATCTAATGTGATGCCCAGAAATACAGTTTTATCGACTAATTCCAAACTGCTGCCATCTATTAATATCTGGCTGTCTACTTGCGCTACATTTGGAAGAGAGAATCTTAAACATTTAGTTTTCTTAGAATTTAGTAAAAGATTGTTAACAGCAAACCATTTGGAGACTAGTGACAAAGTATCATTCACTTTAATAAGTTCTTTGTCTTTTCTATCTACCTTGAAAATTAATGAAGTATCGTCAGCAAACAGGACGATATCTGAGAGACCAATTACAACAGAGGGTAAATCATTAATATAAACTAGAAACAGAAAAGGCCCTAGTATCGAACCCTGGGGTACCCCCATTTTGACTAGGGAGCCCTTGGATGTCGTACCACTAATTTCTACTTTTTGTTGGCGATTACTTAAATAAGACAAAACAAGATCATGAGCAGTTCCACGAATACCATAATAGTTAAGCTTCAGGAGCAGAGTACTGTGGTCAACGCAGTCAAAGGCCTTGGATAGATCACAAAAAATACCAATGGCATCCTGCGAATTTTCCCAGGCTTCATAGATGTTTTTCAATAATTTTGCTGCCGCATCTGATGTGGATCTCCCCTTCGTGAAACCGAACTGATGACTATGTAATATCTCATGTTTATTGAAATGACCTAACATTTGATTAAGCAACAGTTTTTCAAAGATTTTGCTAAGTGCTGGGAGTACGGATACTGGTCTATAATCAGAAGGATTATCTTTACAGCCAGATTTAAAAATTGGGACTATTTTACTATACTTCATTAGATCAGGAAAAGTACCCTGATCAATGCATTCATTAAAAATATTCGACAAAATAGGTGCAATTACTGTTATTATCGATTTTAAAATCGTTACCGACAATCCCCATAAGTCTTCGGTGCTTTTTAAATTGAGAGTATTAAATAACTTTATAATATCATTAGCAGTAACGTAATTAAATTTAAAACTGGGAAATGATTTACGAATGTGTTGCTTAAGTAACGCTCCAGCCTCATCAGGGCACGAGTTGAGACTTTCAGTTGTTTTCCCTGGTATATTACTAAAGAAATTCTCAAAAGCGCTAGCTACTTCTAATTTATCCGATACAATTTCATCATTAATTTTTAACGTTAACTGTTCGTTTTTACATTTTATTTTTCCTGATTCCGTATTTATAACATTCCATACTGCCTTAATTTTATTAGATGCTTTTCCTATTTTGTTACTTAAGTATATAGATTTTGCATGAATACACACTAATTTAAATAATTTGGAAAAATTTCTAACATAGTTATGGAATTTCTCGTCGCAAGTGGATGATCTAAAAAATAATATAAGAGTAAAATAATATAAATGCGAAAGTTTGTCTGTAACGATTACTTTGCTGTAAACATTTACATTTACCGAAAATCGCAAGCCAGCAGCTAGTAGTCAGCTAGTAGTTTAATTTATATAAGCTATTCTACATATAACTTTACTAGTTACAAATGACACTATGCTGTAATCACTCAATGTAAATTTTTAGCTTGGCAAATTCTGTACCTATTGAGTTTCAACAAATAAAGGTCTTAGCTCAAAATACTACAAGATACAATATTTTAGTTATAGGTTTATTCGCGTACAGAGACTACTATAAGATTAAACTACAATCGAAGTTCAACATACTTAACATTGCGATGTTGTCTTAAGTCCTAAACCGGGTGAACGTCCATTATTTTGTTGTGTGCAACAAAAACGGGGCTCCTTTGTGAAAGTTTGAGAGGCGCACTCGTCCGGGCCGGGAAAGAATCGTTTTGTAACTCAATTTGTGGCGAGTGCAGTGCAGTGTACCGACTGTTTTATGTGCATAGTATTGTATTAGATGCATATATAAACGGCTATATAAGCTATTCAGTTTCTAATGAATAAATAACGTTTCATGCGTGATTGGATACGTGAAAATCTAAACAAGTTCTATATTGATGAGTGGAGCTTATGAAATGTATCCTAAATAACGTACATATAAATATATTACCATAGAATGCCTTTGATATTATACAGCACTTATCATATGTGCTACAAAATACGCCGTTTCTAAGAACCTCTAAGGTTTATTTTAACTTCACTAGGCCTCTAAATCAGGCCCAACAAAAAGAATTGCAACAAAATCATTCAAGTTATAATATACGTCACGGTCGCCATATAATATATGATGGGTGGTGGTGATGTAGAGAAACAACTAGCGATGCTGATCACATGTTTAATGACTGAACCTCCAATACTTCCACTTATATTCCTTATATAACTACATCTTAACTCCAGCTTTATTAATGACAACATCGTTAAGCTTATATACAAATATATATTAAACTAAACGTGCCATTTAGAAGGTCTACCTGATCACTTCAGATATCAAAATAGCTAACGTATTGGAACGTCAATACGTGAGATTTGTTCTATATTACACCTCCCCTGAAATGATAGGCATTCCTCCCTTCAAAAAGAAAAAATAGAATTAACATATTTCTTAGTTCTATTTTTATGAATTATTCTTGACTTACAATTATCATTGATTATTCTAACATTTACTTCGAAGATATAGGAGTAAAAACCTTTACTTTAAATGGTCCTAAATATTTCTCTGATAGCTTACTACCACATTTTTTACTAAAATAAATCAACTTTTCTATAACTTACACTATTAGAATTCACATAAAAAAATTCTTTCCTCTTTATTTTACAATTTATTAAATTTTTTCTTGCCTCTAATTGTGACTTCTGTAACCTAAATTTTAACTCTAAAGGGTAATTATCATACACATATAATGGTTCTACTTTTTCACAAAAGTTATTTGGCAAGCAACATTTCTTACCGAAAACTAGTTCGTAAGGAGTATACTTGGTTGAAACATTAATTGATGTATTATAAGCGAAACACCAATATGGTATCCAAGTCTCCAATTCTTAAATAACTACCAAGATGTTTATGCCAATTCTCTAACGAACCAATACTCTCATGATGATAAGGAGTAGAATTAATTTTACTTATATTTAATAATTTACATACATTTTCTAAAGTTGAATTTATGAATTCTGTTCCACAATCAGTCGCAATTTCTTTCACTATTCCATATCTAAGAATAAAATTCTCTACAAAAGCTTTAGCTACTGACTCTGCTGTTTTGTTAAATAATGGATACGCTTCTACAAACTTTGTTAATTCACATTGTAATGTCAATATATATTTATAACCTAATTGGTCTACATCCAAAGGTCCAACAATATCTAATAAACTTTTTCAAAAGAAGTAGTGGCTGTCGTAGTTATCACCATTTTCTCTTTAGTATTCCTATTACTGTATTTCTGTTTCTGACAATCTTTACATTTAGATACATAATCAGCAATATCTTTATACATACCATTCCAATAGTACTTACTCTTAATATTGTTAGTCATTCTAGAAATACCTGCATGACCACTAGTAGGTAAAATATGATAATCATTTAGGATAACTATTCTTGTATCTTTATCATTTATTTTCTTTACACCTTGTATTATACATAATCGCGGCAAATTTTCTATTTCCGAGATCTCACGTATGAATTTTTCTAGAAAAATCTTATTACTCTCTTTTTTAATAACTACAAGCTCTTTTATCTCAAATTGACCACAAATTTTTTCAAGTTCTTTTAACGCTACGTCTTTGCGTGCCTTCGTTAATAAAGAATCTTGATTTAAATATAATGTCAAATCAAATCAAACCGGAACAAAACAACAATAAATCTGCAGGCAACCAAACGACCCAGTTAACCGTTCCCGTAATGAAAGCCATTTGTCTATATAATGTGAGTGTAGGATAACGTCTAATATGAAATAACACCGTATGTTGGGAGATAGGGGTCATTATTATATCTGGTGAAGGTTGTGTGTCTTCATTTGATGCTGATCGGGAGATATGGGATGTTCTTTGCACCTATGTTCTAGCCCTAGGTACAACAAATGCTGGTACTGCAATATTTAGACGTAGTAAACTACCAAAAGCAGTTTCTAAAGTATATCTATCATTTATATGAAATTGAACATCATCAATATAATCTACAGTAATAAATGTTGCCATCTAAATTATTCACAAATTTCTTTAACTGTCTCCCGTAACGTTTAGTATATTATTTGGTTTTCCACAGCAAATGCATCCTTCTGCATTGGTATCAGTCAGACCATTCATAAGGGCTTTCAAATTGTTTATTTAGTTCGTTGGATATTTAGATGTCATATTTGTTTAAATCTAAATCGCTTACGTCATCCTGAACTACTTTGAGAACAACTCGTGATCTTTCTTTTTCACAATTTCACCATTGATTCCGCTATATGTCTTGCAAAGACATCTCAAAATATCCATCCTATATTAATGTCTTATTTTTGAGCTTCTTCTAATTTCCCATAAATGAAGATCTACATCATCTTATCAAGTCACTTAACAAGTTAATTCCGTTAGCTCCAACCAGACAGACAATTCATCTATTGTGTGCACATTGTTTGATCATTTGCATTATGCTCTTGTTGATTTATTACTTGTATGTACTTAAGTGCTCTGATTACCATCAATGGTTCAAATAGGTTCAATTGAGTAATTGCTTATGCGTTTTATTTCAACACTAGTTTTCCTTTCGATAATATCTGTAAAATGTACGTTTGATAAATAATAAGCCAGATCACTATTACGCCAATCATGCTTAGCTTATTTTGATTAGAATAAAAACCTAATTTATCTTCTTTTTACAAGTATTTATCAACGAAAAATATTTTCAGCTTATAAACATATTTTATCCTAAAACTTATGAAAAGTCAATCTGAAAATGACATATTTAATAAAAATTAATTTGTATCGATCAATCCAGTATCAGAATATCTACTATATAAAAATAAGTCAGGTTTTCCTTTCTGACGCTATAACTCCAGAACGCACGAACCGATTTCCACGGTTTTGCATTCGTTGGAAAGGTCTCGGGCTCCGTGAGGTTTATAGCAAAGAAAAACATAAGATCCCACGGGAACGCGGGTGAAACCGCGGGGCGGAAAGCTAGTGCTTTATAAACATTTGTTTTTGAACAAAAATACGCTATAATTGTTGTAGAGAATTTAGTAATGTCACAAAAGCGCCCATTCAAACTTCACTTGCACAAAGCTCAGAGCAAAAGTTAAATGAATATTGAACTGCAAGCATGACTCCTAAACAAAGCAGCAGATCCAACAAAGGTCATTTATCACGCAGTTACAGTATCTACAGACTAAATATCTAGATTTAAACAGTATTCATTTGAACGTGCACTGTCGGGATGCTATTAATCAGGTCCGAGTCAGGCTACTGTTTTGTTTGACTGTACCTAGTTGAGAGAAGCGAGTTAGGAAATATGTGAATGCGGCGTTGAAATTGATAGTTATAAGTTACAAATTGAGAGTTTAAATCAAAATAAAAAACAAGATATTATTATGGTCGACTCAATCAAAACTTGAACTCCTGTAAGTAAGTCCAGTATTTATAATTTCATACCTTTTTTACAGAAATTTGTTCAGATTCATGTTTTCTGTCTGTATTAATTTTGTTTTTGTTGTAATTCATCACAGTCTTGTCATATTTTAGTGTTCCTATACAAATTACAACTACTACCTTCGCGTTTATTTAAAAATATCTTCTTAGCATCAACTCGTTGGCACACCCCAGGGTGCTTCATCATCCTTTATTTTAGAACATTTTGAGATTAGATTTTCTCTTCTTCATAAACAACCGCATCAATATTTCCAATCACTTCATCCATCTATGTACTAGAGCAAGCGCGTGTTTGTACACGGTGCCGTGATAAGAGCAATGCAAACAAAGCACCGAGTGACCTGACTGCCGGCCGATAGTCCACTGAGTGATTACCGGCCCGGTCCGGTCCAGTGCTGGACTTATTGACAAGTTACCGCTGTAATCTAACATTCTATTATGATTTATTGACGGTGATTTAGGTAAACAGTCAAGTGGAGGTTGGAATAAGTTATGAGCAATCTAATTAATCGATATCAGTGCCATTATTATAATATAGGAGGTTGTGGAGATTATTCACTTATTTACAGTATCAAACTCTAAGCAGTATATCCAACAAGAGCAGTTTGAGAATTTATTAAAGATAAATCAGATTGACAACTTATGTAAAGATTGTCCAAAAATATTTTCCTAAAATATTCTATGTCATTTGTATTTCCAGTAGTAGATAACAAAATGCTGATGATGAACATTTTTACAGATTTAACCTGGAATCCTTTTCAGATTAATCAAAACTTCTGTTTCAGGCAAACAGAAAAGCTCGCCCTTGAAGACCACAGATAATCCGAGTTTGGCCAATACTCCAACTTAAGTGATCCATTAACAGTAACAATTAATCGGCCTAATGAATGTTTGCACGGATGTGACCACTCCATTTGTCCAAACAGTTGGTCAAACTCTCAATATTTGCTATACACTTGATATCTAATGAGGCCGCATTGTGTTGGTTTAACGTATTGGCAGGTTAGACATTAGATTCTGTGTTATGATAATGGAGTGCTCGTGTTTCTTGTGCAAATCTCTATAAGGAGAACAGTTATATGTTATATCATCTATGTACATGAACATTTCATGTAAAAGTGAGTTTATATTGGTAACTTCAGTAGCGTCGATGTTCATAAGTGTCCTTCGAGAGACTAAATTGAATAAATTGCTTTGACTTTAAATATTATTCTTTCTGGGTGTCTTCGAAGTGTAGTAATACAATAACTTAATTTACTAATAATCTTGATAAATTCGATTAGAGAAAGATAAACATGTACACGTCAAGATATGTATGGCAACAAAAGGAGTCAGTCTTACCAGCTGTACTAGCCCAAAAGTTAAACAAAAAATGAGTTGCCAACACTTTCAACGTAGAAAAACTACCATAAATTGACTGTAAGATACTCTATAATTAGATTAACAAAAATATTTTTATCCTGTGCTAAATATAAAGATCTATTTGGAACAAAGGATGAATATTACCAGTATTCAAACAAAAAAATCTGACACTCATGCATAACCCGGTGTGTTCCGGCAGTTGCATCCGAAAGATAGTTTGCTTCTAGCCTTTATGTGCACGGCCATACTATCAGTAAAGATAGTAAAGTAGTAAAAAATAAGCCTGTAAAGAAAATTGGAACGTAAAAAAATCTCAACTCAAGTAACTTAAGATAATTTAATAATGTTCCACCTCAAACAAACCAAATAAAAGCAAATAATAGTGATGGGTAATCAAGCAATCGATGAAACTGAACGGCACACTCATCGCCAACCATTCACCGATTCGTCTCACACGACCTGCTCCCCAAAGATCCGTTACCCGTGAACCGAAATCTGGATGCAATCCAAACTAATAGTCGATGGACAATGCTATCGATCAAGATGACAATAGTGCTGCGAACAATAGGCTAGAAATGATTTTTATAAAACAGAAAACGTGCCGATCTTTGTTACGTTGGGGGTGTTGTTTTTACGCGCTATCTCGTGATGGAATGGACGGTTGGAGCTAAGTAATTAAATAAAAATAGCATTAACTATCTTTATTCTTCTTCTTCTTGATGTAAAGTAAATGTGGGCTATAAACAGATAAGGTAAGATAAAATTTTGTAACAGTTTGACATATTTTTTAAGGTCCATAGTTTGACCACTATACCATGGTAGATAAGTGATGATATTATGGCCTAAATTGGTAAGTAGAAGCCTAGAAGTCCATTAAGATTTTTAGAGGAAGAAATATTTTATTTGTACAAAATTATTTGTAAAGCCTGAGCAGACAAAAAAATCTGCATGAGGATATTCTTCACTTGAAAATATTTTGACAGCTCATAGTAAAATCAGTAGGTATACACGGTAAACGTATTAGTTCCGTGAAATTCCGCAATTTGGCAAGGTGTTTTATTTTTCAGGTCGGGCTTTAATTTAGCTCCAGTTCTTTTATAGGTGGAAGCATTCATCAATATGAACAACTTTTAGAATCGGATCAACCTTGAAATTGCAAAAAAATATCTTCTCATACAAAAGATTAACCTTGTTCAAAATATTTCACCTAACATCCTGTATATAAAAACTTAAGTAAACTTCACCCCTCATAGAACACGGAGGGCGGGCTGCACCATTATTGATGGCATTCAGATTTTCATCACTGATATCGTTTATAATATTTTTTGCAGCTATCCGCCAATGTCCGATGCTACAAGTTCTAACTGTCGAGCGCAAAAGTTTTGATAAAATAAGTAAGTAATAATAATGATATGTTTTGTGTTTATGCTATAATTTATTTTACAACTTTAAGAAAACATTTGTCATAAATTCAAAATTTTAAAAGAAATATCATAAAATAAAAATCATTGTAAACACATTCTACAGCTGAATATATTGTAGGATTCGAATCCACGACCTTCGCCATGGCGTTCGAAGTTACTACCACTGAGGTAAGATTGTTTATCATGAACTTAAAGCATTATACCACAAAATCTTGCATCAAGCAAACAATAAAATTAATACGTTGTTCAGTTCTCTCATCTCTAACTTATATTCTGTTAATGAAACAAAACTTTTTTAACTTTAAAAAAATTGATTCCTAAATTATATTCCAATGCCAGTTTTTCTCGCGACTGTACCGTATTATATCACCGTCACGGTTCAGTTGGAAGGGTTGATAAATCGAAACAATTTTTGAGTGCATCTAACTATAGTCTCAAATTTATCTTTCACGTTTGACACGTCATTTTTCCAACATGTCACACGTTATGTGTGAAAATATATTTTTTTAAGTTTCGATAGATAGCTGTTATTTTTTGCCGTTTTTATTTTTTTTATTCGCGACAATTTTAGCTGTCTCTCGTTTTATGATTAACTCAATAGACTTATGCAAACTCAATAGACTTATGCAAGATGTGCAAAGCTATATAGATTAGTAATTAGAGAGAATTAAACAGTAATTTTTCCAAAGATTTCCACTACATGATTAGTAAAAAAAAAAAAACAGTATAAAGCCGGTGTGAGGTGCGAATGCTCGGGTGCCCAGCGCTGGTTAATATCCGATCTCTCCTCTGCTTCGCTACGTGGGGAGCTTATTCAAATCCCGAGTGACACGACTCTAGTTAGCTATGCAGACGGGCGATAAACGCATATGCGTTTAAAAACAGTTTATGGAATGCATATCTATACTAATATTATAAAGCTAAAGAGTTCGTTTGTTTGAACGCGCTAATCTCAAGAATGGTTCGATTTGAAAAATTCTTTCAGTGTTGTATTGCCCATTTATCGAGAAAGGCTATAGGCTACTTTACGGGAAAACCCAACAACTATCTTCCACCCCGCGGTTTCACCCGCGTCCCCAAGATCTTGGGTTCTCCCGGGATATCTCTTTGCCAAATTTCATCCGGATCCGTTCAGCCGCTCTAGCGTGATTGAGTAACAAATATCCATCCATCCATCCATCCAAACTTTTGGATTTAAAATATTAGTAGGAAGTAGAATAGTAGGATATATAGTAGGATTACTAAGAAGCAGGATTAAAATCAAACAATGCATATCCAATTACATACATGCGACATTTCAGTCGCAAGTGTGCGTTGTTACTTATTCAAATCCCGTATGACACGGCCATGGTAGAGCTGTGAGCCGGACTAAATAGTGTAGATTACATAGAAACACCATCAGTGAAGAAACTTAGCTGGGAAAATCTTTGGTGCCCCAGTCTTAAATAGAGTTGGGATCGATACATTGAAATTATCGATACTTATTGTTTTTTTTTAAACATGTCAAAATAAGTATTTTTAAAATATTCAAAAATATCTAGCTTCCCCTTCCCGAGGGATCTTGTGTTTTCCCGGGATAAAAAGTAGCCTATAGCATTCCACGATAAATGATTAGCGCGTTCAAACAAACAAACAAACTCTTCAGCTTTATAATATTAGTATAGATGTAATAACAATCTATACAAACATAATAAAGCTGAAGAGTTTGTTTTTTTTTTGTTTGAACGCGCTAATTTCTGGATTACCAGTTGGATTTGAAAAAATATTCTTGCGTTCGATAGCCAGTTTGTTAAGGAAGGTTATAGGCTCTTTTATCCCAGGAACGTGGGAGAAACCGCGGGGAACAGCCAGATTAATAAACTAATATTACGTGAAGAAGGTTCCTGGATATTTAATAAATTATTGCTCAATTTCACAGAAACCGATCGCGATACGTTCAGCAATGAAAAAACTTATTCATGAACCAATTCTTCCAGAAGATCGTATTCAATAAAAATGAATTTACATTTCTAAATAATTGATTGGCTTCTTTATAATTACGTGATAACTATAATCATTTTTTTTGTAAATCAAAAATATCGATAAAATTACGTCACTTTAATCTGCAAAATGGCAAATTATATTTGTTCCGGATTTATCGCTAGGGTAGTCCGATTCAATCATTCATATAATAATAACTTATAGATTTCCAAGTCCTTTTTATAGACATTGCTGTTCACCAGACTGTTGACAATTATGTGACTACACTTATTAACTATGCATTACATTAAAGTTAAAGTCGAAGTCAAAGCCATTTATTCAGTTTAGGCCTTAGGAGAGCACTTATGACCGTTGAAACTACTGAAGTTTCCACCGGTTCGGATGTCAGCCTTTGAAAATTCGACATAGTTAAATTTTCTTTTGATTTTGTATGTCCTTTTTTAGGGTTTCGTACCCAAAAGGTAAAAACGGGACCCTATTACTAAGATTTCGCTGTCTGTCCGTCCGTCTGTCTGTCACCAGGCTGTATCTCATGAACCGTGATAGTTAGACAGTTGAAATTTTCACATATTTTATGATGTATTTCTATTGCTGCTATGACAACAAATACTAAAAACCAGAATAAAATAAATATTTAAGGGGGCTCCCACACAACAAACGTGATTTTTTTGCCGTTTTTATAGATATTTTAATGGTACGGAACCCTTCGTGCGCGAGTCGGACTCGCACTTGGCCAGTTTTTTTACTTTATTATAAACGTATATTTTGAATACGATTTCACTGTGGTAAGTGATGATGTGGCCGAAGGTGGTAAGCACACAAAGCTTAAGCAACTGGCTCTCAAGTGGAACTGTCGGGACACAAGGTGTTTGTAGATAAATTTTCAACTTGAGGGTGGTAGCCAGCCAGGCGGGTACTACAAAGTACCCTACCACCGTGTGTCTATTTTATTTCAATAAAAGTTTAGGTGTATTCTCGCTCTATAATATACTATTATTTAATTGAATAAAGTAGTAATACAAATTATTGAGAAAATTTTACTGGTATTTACTAAATAGAGAGGTAGAGCATAGATATGTCGCAGCTAGACTGGGGAAGTACCTCCACCTTAAAGAATACCGCAGCCAAATGACTTATAGTTGTGTTCCTGCGCGTGAGTAAGGTCGCCAGAGCTCATCGGGGAGGGGGGAAGAGTCGGCAACGCGTGAGTGATACCCCTGGTGTTGCAAGCGTTCATAGGCTACGGTAACCGCTTACCATCAGGCGGGCTGTATGCTTGTTGCCGACTATGTTGTAAAACAACGTAAAGAAAAACTAGCGTAAACATGTTCAATAAAGGAATTGGTTATTGTTTACACAATTATGATACAAATAAACACGTTGGGATGATTCTATTTGCTATATCCGATGCTGGATTGTATCATTTGTTATTGGATTTACTTGATTGTGTCGCATTTTTTATTGAAAATAATTGTTAATTGATGAATTCATCATTGACGATGGAAATATATTGATTTTTGTATCATTTATTATCATAATAATAAATTTTTGCTTCAATAATCATGTAAAAAAATGCTGGAAGAGTTGAATTATAAAATGAAAACATTAATCATTGCACAGTCTAAAAAATATACCTACATCATAAATAAAAATAACCGGATTTAAAACTCAGTGGTTTTTTATTCACCACCAAATCAAATAAAAGTAGTAGATATGTAGGTAGTACCTCTTTCAATAAATTGCCTATCGAATTCAAAAATATTTTTTCAAATCCAACTGGTAATTTCCGAGATTAGCGCGTTCAAACGATAAAAACGTTTCCTCAGAACAAGCTCTGATTAGTTTGGCATCAGATGACCGTGTAAGGAATGAAAATATTTATTTTATTTACAAAAACAGCTTTCCATATACGTTTTTTTCCAAAACTCACGCTTGGCCGATTTATTTTTACACAAATAATACGCACCTTGTCTCAGACAAAATTACGCGCCGACGAACCGCTAAGCCAGCCCTAACGCCACGCAATTGGCAAAATCTCCCTTTATTGGACAAATAAACAGGCAAAATATACACAAATCAATTGTCTAGCTCAACAATATACCGACAAAAGTATGTATGCGTGATATCAGTTGGTTTCATTAGGGTTCTGTATAAATTTTTTCAGAGTTGAAAAACATAATACAAATTTATGGTATGTAATCAACTCTGAGAGCGGCCAAAAAATCATGTTTTGAAAAAAAATATCGCAAACAGATAGATAACCTGTTTTATATAATTAAACTCAAAATAAGTCTATCCATCCTTCTGTGTCTTTGTTACGCTTTCAAGACCAAGTTCCAATTTGATTTTTATATTAGACAATAAAGATAATAGGATAAATTTTATCCAGGGATTGCGAGTGAAACCGTGGGAAAAGCTAGTTATAAAAAATAATTCTCTACAAAATGCAAAACTTTACAATTATGATCTACGAAAATAAAATTAAACCTGTTAAAAAAACTGTTTTCAATGAAGCATTTTTATTTCACTCTATAATAACGCAGAACCCTAAAAATGCAAGCAAAAAACATCAACGGGCACGCAAAGCTCCTTAATTTGATGTTGCCTCACGTATTGCAGAACCCAATACATCATTATTATCATTGAGGATGTTTTCTATGCTGCTCAGCTACTGGAGGGAAAATTGACATCGTTCATTTGCTTCTATAGGGGTTCGCATATGGGTTTGTTTTGTTTTGAATTAAGAACACTAGAAAAATAAATGTACAATTTTATTGATTGTTAAATAAAACCTCGAATGCTTAACCTAGTGAACAACCTAGCTTTACTTACGAGAATATTTAAATATCCTGAGAAACTTGTTTTATGGATAGCATAATATCTCATTTTTTTTTTTAATCAGCTTAAGATGTTCATGTACAAAAATATATGAGTGGGAATAGAATCTCCGTCCTATCGCATGAAAATGATGGTATCAACAATTTATTACAGGTCATTACTTTGGCAAATATTTGATTTAATTTGAGTAATTTAAGAAAGAATTTTAATTTGAGTGATTTAAGAATTTAATAAGAAGATCTTTATATTTTATTAAATTTAAAATCACTAAAAAGCTTCCAATAATTTATTTTAAATATTTTTTTTATATTTTTTTATAAATTCAAGATAATAATGAAACCATCATTTTAAAATCAATTGTCTCTAAAATGAAACGATGAATTACTATCAAGTTAATGCAAGACTAAACATAGAATGAATTCAGAGTGTCATTTTGCATAAAATATAGACTTGACTAATATTATCGTAGCACTCGGGGGGGCTAATAAATGTTAATTCTACATTGGGGGCTAATTGCTATACTCCGGACACAGCTTGGTACAGCCTCTCCACTCCCAACTCCGAGCGACAACTACCACATGAAAGTATATATCTATTATATACCTATAAATCTTTTACAAGGCATGTACCTAATAAAAATATGAACTGTGGTTTAGATAAACATATTATTAATGAAGAAGGATGAAATAATTTCAAAAAAATAAGCTATGTGTCATTACGTTACAGTTGAAAATAAGTGGGCACTGAGTGGGTGCTGACAAAACTTATTCAGATTTACTCTGCTGCTAATCCGATCGTTAGAACGTTTTAGGGTTCCGTACCCAAAGGGTAAAACGGGACCCTATTACTAAGACTCCGCTGTCCGTTCGTCCGTCTGTCAACAGGCGTCTCAGGTATCTCATGAACCGTGATAGTTAGACAGTTTAAATTTTCACAGATGATGTATTTCTGTTGCCACTATAACAACAAATACAAAAACAGAATAAAATAAATATTTACAGGGGCTCCCATACAACAAACGTGATTTTTTTGCCGTTTTTATAGATAAAGGTACGGCACCCTTCGTACGCGAGTCCGACTAGCACTTGGCCGGTTTTTATTTCTTAAAATTTATGCTGAAATATTATTAGGCATTATTCGAAATAATGTCACCTTTTTAAAACTTAATATTAACTAAATAGTTTGTGTAACTCTGAAATCACGAAAAATAATAAAATATCTCACAAAATTTCAATCATACTCGAGGTTTGTTTTTCAAATTCAGAATTGTTTCAGAAATAAAATCAACAAAACATTTCATTCTGCGACGGTAAATGGTTAACGTCTAACGATGGAGCTGCTTTACCCAAGCTGTAACATAAGATAGGGAAAATATTTACCTAACTCCGATCTCCCATACTTGAGTTTAAAATTCTAATTTTATTGAAATCACGGCTCTTCGCATTGTTGACTGGAAATGAAACTTACTTTATTGTTTTTCGTCGACTCCAAACTGTAACAAAAAAAAGCTGAATTTAATCTATTTCTACTATTATAAAAAATGCAAAAGTTTATGTGTATGTTTGTATATTCAATCACGCTGTAATGGCACAGAGGACCTTACTTCCTCTGTGGTAATGGTTCAACGGATTTGCGTGAAACATTGGCAGACCCAGAGAAAACATTAGGTCCCTCCGGAACAAGGGTACCGCTAGGGCTCCGTGGTGACAAGATTAAAGATAATAACATGAAATTTGATCTAGTTTAATATTTTTTCTTATTTAAGTTAAGTATTTTTTTTCCTCTTGAACGGCTTGACCGATTATGATGATTTTTTATGCTGAACTGTCGCCTGAATGGTGCTTACCTAGGTTTATAATAGGACCTGGTTTGGAACTGTTGTCGATAAGGCTTTCAAAGGCACTAATGAATTACAAACTCTATCACCGGTTTCGAAGGTTACTTTTACTGAGACAAATTATACAAAAACTCATGACAATAATAAAAAATAAAGTAGCAACCAACAAGGTAACCAACTCAAGCAATAGTCGAATTATAGATACCTAAAACGCTTGGTATGCAAGGAGCCGTAACTCTCATCCACTAGGAATCCAGGATTGTCAAAGCTTTGTCGCATACTTTGGCTGCATACCGTATCGCCATTTGTTTTTCAAGTCTTACTTACTTTCTGAACAGAATTCAAATTCAAGAAACTCGTTTTAGGGTTGGATCGCGTGCGGCCCGACTCGGCAATCTTTGTGTGTCACAGGAGTTTTTGATTTATATCTTCATTTATACTCTCCTGTAATCTTTTCTTTGATTTGTTTGTTATGTTGATGTTTAGTATCTCTATTTTATTATACGTTTCACCTATAATCTCTGATGTCAACTCCCTTCAGGCTTTGGAAAATTAATTATGCTATTAACATCCGACTGCGCGACAGCAAAAATGGTTATGTTTTTCTCACTCTATGTAGATGGATTTTAATGCATGAGGTGTCTATTGACTCATTTAAGCCATGCAATAGGTAATAAGCTAGGTTTTATTTTTATAAAATCAAAATGGCGTTACACAAAAATCGCATATATTTTTTAGTGGGGATGAACCTGGAAGTTGTGTAAGCTCTACATTGTTGACTAGAGCGAGTGGTAAATTGAATGAGGTACCTAATACTAAAAAGACGTCAATAAAAAAATATAATTACCAACACTAAAAACCAGACTACATAAAAGCGATCTAAAAAATTGGAAACAAAAAAAAATCGTGGACACTTTTTGATATTTTAATTTATTTATTAGATTTACAGTCATTTTTAGAAGTACGTCAAGAGATGAGTATCAGAAACATCATTGTGATGTCTTTTTTTATGTAATAATATTTTTATCGATCACTTTATCACAAAAACGTTATTCGTAAATTAATTCCTTTGAAAACACCGATGAGAAAACCCATTCCTGCGAAATTTCAAATGATTCTAGAAAACAAAATACAAACATCAAACGCAACTAACCGAAAATATTGAAGCCTAAAACCATCAGTTTTTAATGAAAAACTACCAACATAGGTAAGTAAACGTCTAGATACACAAAACAATTTTAATTTAGACGAAGTAAACTGGATGAATCTTTCGATATCGCCAATGCGGCTCTCAATTCCTTTGTACCATCAAAACTTGTATCTACCCACCTTTTTGCTCGAACTACCACTCTCTTTACAATGAAACTCACAAGTTCGTTCAAATACTAAGTTAGACAAAAGAGGGGCGGGAATCAAAAGTAGTTTCGCGAGGCCCTGCACTGTACAAACTTTCCCACTTTCACGTTTCCTTTTACCCATACGAAAGTATTTCTCTGTAAAATTATTATTTTTTGGATGTTTGCCGTGTGTCTTATGATGCGTGTGTTTGATCGTGTCTTTTAGTTTACGAATAGTTTTATTGACGAAAGATTTGATAGCTTTACAGTCGAGACATGAGATATCTTTTTGGGTTCAATAAATTTTTTTTTTACTATTTACATTATTTACAATTATCTTTTCCGCACGGTTTCACCCGCGTTTCCGGGATAAAATATAGCCCATGCTACTCAGGAATAATGTAGTATTTTAATAATGAAAGAATTTTTGAAATTGGTCCAGTAATTTTTGAGTTTATTCGTTACAAACATATAAAAATTCTAAAATAGAAAAATACAAATCTTTCCTCTCTATAATATTATAATATTATATTTTGCGATCCCCTATTTTTTTTATTGATTTCTAAACCTAAAACACAATCATCTGTAGTAGCATGATCTTCATCTTCAAAGTCATTATCATCACCTAGTTTTAAGATTCTGGTTACAAACTCACAAACTTTGTATTAAATTTAACACCTTAATTACAGCCAAGATGAGAACTTCAAAACAGACTTGTATTTATTATTGGCAATGATAACACTTGAGCCGTTCGCAGCATCAATATTAATTTTGCTCTCGACGACGGCGTCTAGTGTTTAATTGTAGGAAGCAAGCCCTTGTTGCTTTATTATTTCATAAAACGAGGTAATTAATGAAAAACCTCCAAGTGGAGGCACCAGGTATACTGGAGTATTTACTATAGCTAGTTTAAATTTGTAGTTTTTGAAGATGATTATCATGGTTTCGGAAATTTTCTTCCAAACATATTTTAAGTATGTTTTTTGGGTCTGAGGTCTGTTATGGTCTTGGGTCTGGTCTGAAGTCTGGGTTTTAATATATATTTACAAGTAGTATAATAATTATCTGTTTTTCATAGTAAAGTCTGAAGACTTTGGGATCAAATGTCGAATGGGGTTCGACTGAAAATCAGTTCTGAGGTGTGTGCTTACCACATGCCTTAGAGTGTAACTGAGTCGTAATCCTTTTCGACATCACACAATATTACTGATTTTTCTGTGCATTTATTGTCTGTGTTCTTTCTACTTGTTTGTCTTGCCAATGTGTGTACAATTCTGTAATGTTGTGTGTTGTTGAATAAATGTTTTTTCTTTCTTTCTTTCATTCTTTCTTTCTTTCTTAAATGGCCGTGTTCATTATAATATTATTAAGGAAAATAGTACTAATTTCCAAGCATAGTTGGTCAACAGTGTTTTCGATTTTATAATAAAGCAGGTTTCAATGTGTAGACACGATTATACCATAGATTATGTTTTTATTAATATCAAAAAGTTTACGTAGGCAGACGATCCACCTGATGGTATGGTATGGCACCTATGGATGTGAGCATTATTAAAAGAGTTGCCAATATGGTTGTCGAACTTTTACAAAACCTATAAAGCAAGAACGACTTACGACTACTTTACGATATCAACACAACAAAAACGATGAGTGATGTTACAAATATGTAATTATATTTTTTTTAAAGATAAAGCATTAAGATTTACATAATTACTGTACGATTATATATAATCAACCCTTTTTGATTATTAGTGAAGGATTAATGAAGATAAAACTCTTATTATCATCATTAAACTTTAAGGAACCACTTCAAAGATAAGCAACAATGTGACAACTAATAAAATACCAACTACCTACTGAAAATTGTCTCCAAGCTCCGACAATAATAACTCCTTTGATGTAAACGGCTCACTTTTGTACAATTGAGCAATAGTTTAAGAGTAAAATGAGAGCAGCCGAGCGTACAGAATTAATACCAGCACAAAGAGCTCTGAGGTTCTCTCAACAATTTGAGGGATTCATTTCCGAAGACTATTTTGGAACTTGCCTTTTGACTTTTGACATGCATTGTGGAAATATATGTGAATTCATTGTGGATTTTGTAATGGTGAATATTAAACCACTTTAGTATTTGAAACTTATAGCTTTACAAAAAACAATGAGAATATTAATGATAAATTATAAAGATTTTCAAGCTCATTATCCTTGAAAAGATAAGTAGAGGTATCAAAACTGAGTGACATTTTTCACCGAATGGTGAGCCCTGTCGCCGTCTCTCATTGATAAATTTTAAACAATTCTTATTAATTTCTCAAAAAAGAAACATAAATTATAGGTACCTTGATCAGGGAATCGAACCCATCTTAGGTCTCTAGCCGAGTGACATACCAAGGCACCTAGATAAACCTTTATTTTATAATCGAAATATTAACACTGTAATAACATCAAAACGACAGAACTACCATATAAAAGCAATTCAATAGACTTGATCTGAAAATGCATTCATAAGCAAACTATTATAGCTTTCTTAGCAAGATACTTAACTATATAAAAAATAACAATCATCAAATTGACCGAAATGATCTTAACCTCAATTCAATTTATCAAATGAAGAACAAAGCAATTATCTGGAACCACCATCTGTTCCTCATTACTGCGAAGCTTCTTTACAATGCGATTAATTAAGATATATCCTATTGTAGACGCGTGAGATTTATAAAGCTGACCTTATCTAGTTAGACGTGTCTTATTGACTGAGGCAAATAATCTGATAATTACTGGGTGTGTAGAACTAGTGAAGTCTAGACAGGACACTATTGGAATGGATTCGTCTTTTGAACATAATCCTATAGATCGAAGTAAGACAATGTTCTCTAGAGGTCTCCTTTAAAAGGTTCTCGAGTAATGTCCTAGTGTCAGAAAGCCCTATGACCGTGAACCGATAAGTTGCTATGCTAAAAAAAAAACTCGTCGACGAACCCGCGCAACTATATTTTTGAAGACAGTTCTTCTATCATATGTTTGTATGTTTTTGCTAAGTACACCTCTTATTTTATTAATTAATTTATTATGTACTAGTCATTTTTAATACCTAAATAATGAGATAGAACTAGAAAAAAAAATCCTTTTCATTTTATTTATTTTCATTCAGTTTTTTATTACCATCAGAGTGTAACGCTGCCCTTACGCTTTCCCCTATTGGGATTATTATCACACGTGGTTATTAAGTATCATATATCCCACCTCATTTCTATTAAATCAAATCTTTTTCTCAAAATAAAAAAACGGCCAGTCACAAATAATATTTCATTGACTTTTATACTTTATATAGAGTTTTTCTCATGTACCTACCTATTGAAGACGGCTAGCTCTATGGTGAGTATATAACATCGCCACTAGAGTTGAAGACACGTAAGGAAACAAAAATCGACGTACACGCACCCGCGGCACGCGTAAAAGGAAAACGTGTAATGGTAAGTAACATTCAGAAAACTAAAATAATTATATTATTTTTGATTTATTGCGATATTTCATATTTCAACAATTTCGTACTACGATAAGAATCTTATAAATAAAAAATAATATTTGTTTGTCTGTTTGTTCGTCCTCTATGCGTTCATAAATCACTGAACCGATCGGGATGAAATTTGGTACGCAGATAGTCTACGGTATCTCGAGAAGGACATTACATTTTTTTCTCAAGAACGATGGTGAAAACGCAGGGCAGAAACTAGTAATGAAAATTATAAAAAATATGGTAAAAATCTTAAAATACTCTAAATAAATAAAAAGTAAATAGATAGGTACATACCTAACGAATTTTAATTCTATCTGTCACAAACAAAATACATAATTACAATAAAATTAATTTTGTTTTTTTTTATATACCACCAAGGCAGCAAACAGGCATACGGCCTGATGGTAAGCGGTTACCGTAGCCTATTGACGCTTGCAACACCAGGGGCATCAATCGCGCGTTGCCGAACCTGCAAAAATCTCTTCACACCTTCTTGAAGACCCCCATGCTGTACTCCCTTGGGAAAACCATGGCGGGGAGCTCATTTCACAACCTGAGCGTCCGTGGCAGAAAGCTCCTTTGAAACCGCACTTTACTTGTTCATATTCATTATGACTGTGTAAATGAAAATAAATCACACAGTTACATACAACGAAGCATCCGCCATAGAGAAAGATCCAAACACAAGATAAGTACGAGTCGGGAATCGAACTCGGGACTGAATTGCCTCGTCCCACGTGAGATCATGCTGATATGGAGTCAGGGAGGCACACGGATATCTTTATAGGGTGTCGCTTTATGGCAAAACTATGGTCTCTGTGAATTATTGAAAGGGGGAAACTAGAAACAGAATAGTTTGTGTAATAATTTCTATAGCTTTATCTCTACAATGATTATATTCCGTGACAAAAAGAAAATAGTTAACAGTATTTTGTTGTTCTTTGTGAAATTAATTAAATTCTAATTTTAATGAATAGGTTTAAATTAAACTTATTCATTAAAATTGGAAATATTTATTTTAGTTTATTCATATTATCACAATAAACGATACTGTGATTTATTAACTGTACAGCCAAATATTACCCATTAACATTAAAAAAATACTTGCCACAAATCCGGGTAAATAAGTAAATCCATTTTTTTTTAATCTCGTTAGTCACTACAACAACACAACTAAACAACTTACAAAGACATCGCCCCGCCCCGCGACTTCCAATAGAAAGGTAGGTAGGTTAGGTACCTACCTACCTATCATCCGAACAATAAGTTCTTATAATCCAGACAGAACTGGATTTATCGAGTCCGTTCTCCACGCTCCGATGGCAGGGGTGGGGGAATTTCCATTCATATGTGACTTTTTTATATTTATTTTTCTATTCTTTGACGTTTTCTAGTGCATTCGAAGTTTGGAGGTACGGGATAATGGTAATTTTTGGGTACCGCTCGTGTACAAGAACCAATCAAAATATGAAGTGTTTTTTACAATATATAAGCTTGTGTTTGACCACAATCTCACTATGGTAAATGGCGATACGGGCGAAGGTGGTAAGCACACAAAGCCTGCACGTGAATAATAAAAATACACTGCTTATGAAATGAGGCTCAAGCGATATTCAAATAAAAATTGACGTAATGTCTGAATTAAACTAAAGATGATTAGAAAGAAATTTAGCCCAATTCATAAATTATTCCCTAGAATAAGATAAAGGATACTTTTATCACGGAAAAACATTCCTTAGGAACGCGTAAAACCGCAACGCAGAAGTTAGTTATCATAATTTCGCTCAAAATTACTCAAGTTCTTGAATAATCTCAATATTAGAACTAAAAGCTATAAAAAAACTACACATTACAATAAAACTCATGAAAAAAAAGAATAATAAAAAAAATCGTACAGAACCCGCAGTACTATATTATTATCCGAATGCTTCTTTGATGTGGGGCGAATTTATTGCTGGGGCTATACCCATTCGGACAATCTAATGGTAAATCTATCGAGGCGCCGGCCTATACACCATAAGACAGTTAAATGAACCGAAAAATTAGGGGGTTTGTGGTAGAGACCGCCCACACGGACGCCTTATGTCAGTGAATGAAAACATCTCTTGTCTTTCAGCTTATTAAATGATTTGCTTTTTCAAATGAAATTTATGTTAGATTCAGGTAGATTAGGTAGATAAGGCAATGATAGCTCAGTGGTGATGTCGAATGCCGAGACGTAGGTTAGTAAAACAAAAAGTGGAACGATACAAAGTAAAAACTAAAAAATACGTGTGGCACTCGGGGACTGTCGCGGTAAAGCTATTGCATAGCATTTTTTATCAACTTATGCAATAATTTTTATTTATATTTTTCTTTGATATTTATTCATTTTTTTTCTTTGATATTAATAGATACCTATACACCTATATACTTTCTCACAAACAGCTGCTTACGTATTCGGCCGATTTTGGAGCAGCTCGTCTTAGGTTTTATTTTCGTTACGGAATTTCTTGATTCGGTCGCCGCGCTCAAAGCCCGCGATAAAAGCTATACAATAGCTTAAAAATATATTGCCTTTGGTCTTCTGTATTATGAGTATAATATAAAAGTGAATGTTTGGGTATGTGTGTTTGAAACATCTGAATAGACTATATCATGCAATTTTAATTATATCAAGTTTATAGGTCTTACACATAGGATTTAACTTTCATGCTGGAAATGCATAAACCGCGAATGCTAGGTTGCTTACATTTTGGAGGTAGCTAAGATTCAGTTTTACAAAACATCCTGATGAATTATGAATATACATTTTTACAAATTATATTGCAAAATGCTGTTGTTATCCATTTAACAATTAAATTTCCCACAGAATAAGCCTCCTACCCTGATCAAAGCTGATATATCTCCAGCTGTACACAGAGTCAATTAATCGTAGTAATGAAAGGATCGAAGGGCGTTCTAATCTGCAGAATGTTATCACATTCAACCACTGAGGTATTAGCTACTGTAATTTCCTCCTTATATACTTATGGAGGCTTTTTATTTATAGCCTAACTTAGTAGTTTTTGTTACGAATAACAAAAATGGTATAATAGTTTAAATAAAGTAATTTAGCTAACATATTGAATCTCTACTTTAGTTTTCCAATAAATACGTGAGGCTCCATTTAGAGTATTGCCAGTTCCGATTATTTGCAGACGCATCTATATAAATATTCAATGTAAAAGTACCCAAAGAAATTCAAGAACTATATGTGTATAGATTTAAAAAGCTAATTAAACAAAAGTTATGTAAGAAAGGGTACTATAGAGTTTCTGATTTTGTGGAAGACAAGAATGCATTTAAATGAAATGTTCGCTCAACAAGCTATTACAAAATAACTTTATAAACATTGTAATTAGTAATTAAATTATATTACTTAAAAAAAAAACTATAAAAATATCCCTTGCTGAGTTTCTTGCCAGAGTCTTCTCAGTCCAAGTGTATTCCGAACCGGTGGTAGAATCATTTTCATTGTATTGTAACGTTCATAAGTGCCTTATTAGGGCCTAAACTGAATAAATGAGTTTTGAGTTGATTTGATTTGATTTGTCAATCAATTTAAGAGATTTGTTAGCTCAGTCCAGTAGAATTGATCAAGAATTTTATGCTATGTTATTTAATGACAAAACTAATTAAAAAAAAAAACTTTTTTTTAGATATATCTTCGTAATATTAAATGTATTTTGTAATTGAATTATACTGTTCAGTATTTTCACCATAAAATCTTTTTAGGGCTATATCGTATCGTATATATTAAAACAAATATTGTATATTTAGTTTGGAGAAATATTTTTTTTTGAACTTGGCAATACATTGCATCTATTTCTTGTTTGGTAAACTTGTCTAGATAAGATCTATCATTCTAATCATCAACAATCTTAATTATGCCACAACATGGGCCCGTTAGGGATTTATAGATTTTACATTAATTATAATATATCTTTTGAGGTATTCCATGATATCTATACATTATAATAAACCTTTAGAACCGGCATGTCTGTACATTTGTCTACATTTATCTGTCTATTTGAACACGTTAATCTACGAAACCACTGAATGGATTTCTACAAAGTTTCCACAGGTTGATGCGGTTTGGCTTGGTGCTTAATAGGCTTCATCTCATCAAATTTGGGTGAAAGAAAGTTTTTTTTTTTTTAATCTGTACGACCTATGTCGTGGGCGAAAAGCTAGTTTCTAATACCATCCATACAAAGCAATAAACTGTATGCCTCAATTTTCCAACATCACATACATCAAAAACACCTAACTTCGTATTCATAAACACCCATTTCAATCTTCATCAACGGAACAATGAGCTCATGTTACGTAGAGTCGAGTAACTTAACGTAGGTACTACGTCAGTACGGTGTATTGTATGATACGCGCCAAACTTTAATTATCATAGTCTAGTGCACCTTGGAGGGGATCGCGTACTTCCAACTGCCTATTACTTTCTGTTTCGGTATTACCGTGGAAAGTTTCATCGGTATATTTTCAGGTATGTGGAATGACGTGTTAGGCAATAGGCTTGTTTCTGCAAATGTAATCGTAGAGGGCGCCACTGAAATAAAAATATATTCAAAATGGTTTGATAATAAAAAATGTAACCTTGATGAGTTTCTTGCCGGTTTTTCTCAGTTGAAGGCTGACTTCCAAACCGGTGGTAACTTCAGAAAACTGGATAAATGGCTTTGAATTTGACTTTGAGTACAACGTCAACGTATCCAATAGCGTGCCACGATTTATGCGACATTATTTTCGTCATTTGTTTACGTTGTAACACAGTAGCGCCTCTAGCGGGAGAAATTGGAAGTAAGGTTCCCATTGGCAATGAATAGCGTATTATGTATTTAAATATGTATCCATGCCAAAAAAACGCAACCAAATATGGGATGGCGTATGACTTTTTCTAGATTAGTGCATTTTAAATTCAAAGGGTCTAAATAGACTGTTTATTTTGAATTTAGCACAAAAAAGTAGGTTTCTAAGGTAGGAGAACTCTTAGTGTAGAGTTCGCCCGGGGAAGTACTATCACCATATCAAATTCCGCCGTGAAATAGTAGTGCACTTGTATTACTGTGTTTCGGTTAGGAGGGTATGGGAGCTGGTGAAATTACAGGCACAGGAGACTTAACAACTTCATGTCTCAAGGTTGGCAACGCGTGAGTGATACCCCTGGCAGGGAAAATATAACATTGTATTTTCTTTGCTGGTGGTGTTATGAGCGTCTATAGGCTACGGTAACCGCTTACCATCAGATGGGCTGTAAGCTTGTTTGCCACCTAGTAGTATAAAAAAATAAAAATACTAGAATGACAGAGCATAGCGAAACATAAGCACAAATTATAATTTAAATAAAGTCAAAGTCAAAGCCATTTATTCAGTTTAGGCCCTAGGAGGGCACTTATGTAGGTCGAATTTACTGAAGCTACCACCGATTCGGAAATCAGCCTTCAACTGAGAAGAACCGGCAAGAAACTCAGCAAGGTTACATTTTTTATTATAATAGTGACATACGTATATAAATTAATACACTTTGGTTATGCCATACCTACTATGAGCTTTCTACAGCATTGCATGATTTATAAATATAATAAAAATGTAGATCCAGCATGTCTTTACATAAATATATTGACCAAAAATTGTGTTGGTAATGTAGAAAGAAGCAGAATGCAAAGTTACCTTTTTTAGGGTTCCGTACCCAAAAGGTAAAACGGGACCCTATTACTAAGGCTACGCTGTCAGTCCGTCTGTCTATCTGTCCGTCTGCCACCAGGCTGTATCTCATGAACCGTGATAGTTGGACAGTTGAAAATTTCACAGATTTAAAACTAAACTAAACTAAAAAACAGGATAAAACTAATATTTAAATATATTTAAGGGGGCTCCCATATAACAAACATGATTTATTGCCGTTTTTATAGATAATGGTACGGAACCCTTCGTGCGCGAGTCCGACTCGCACTTGGCCGGTTTTTTCTTGTTATTATTAAAACTCAACAACAGTGCACTCGATGACCATTTTAAAATGCAAATTGCATACTTATAATCTTAAAAACACAATTATCTGAAACATGTTTAAAAACATCATATTTATTTTCAAGTAGCATTAAAAAACAAAGTTGTATTTCATATAATACGGCTAAATTAAGACGTAACGTTATCTAGACGGCATGCTAGGTCATTCAGGTCATCGGCTGGAGGCTAGATGACCTAGGACCTTCTTGGCTGAGAGAATCGTTATCGTCAATATCTCTGTTTGTTTATTGTAGAGATACGAGTATAAGTTAGATGGAATGTTAGCTGTTTTCGTATTTGCTTTGTATGTTTGTTTGTCTTTGAGATATATTATTTATTGTTTAATATGTCTGTCTATGGCTAAGGTAGTAAATTGGGTTTGTTTGTATGAACTTGGTAATGTCTCTTCATCGATTGTTTTCTATTTTATTATGTTATTATGTTTGCATAATATGCAATTAATTTGTTGAGTGATATTTTGTGTGAATTTCTTGTAACATGTGATATATCCTTCTAGATTTTGTGTGCTTACCACCTTCAGCCAAATCATCACTTACTATGGTGAAATTATGGACAACACATTTTATATCTACTTTTAATTTCAAGTCGGAATATTCGTTTCATAAAAAAAAATATCAAAGTATAATGCCATCTAAAAATCGTTGGCTAAATTTCCACCAAACATTTTCTAAACTTACAATTCACATCACATTCTACAGAAGAATTTCAATTTAAGCTCCCCATTGCCTATAGGAATCAATTACAAATAAAAGAAAAATCCGCCCGTCACCCTACAGTGCATGAGAATCGCCCAAAAGATCATTAAATCACATCGCACCACAAAACCTATTTAAAAAAGCGATTTTTTATCCCACCCCCTTTGAGACCATGGTGCGCATAACTTCCCCGCTAGTAACACCATGATTTTTGTGGGACATTCCGAAAAATCTAAAGTAGTGTACTTACAAGTAATTTTATAAGCTTAAAATGCTCACTACCAAATATATTTTTAATTATTTAAAGTTGAATTACAGAACCGCAAAAGTGAGTTAGTTTTATTATTATTTTACGGAACTCCGTACGCGAATCTGGCAGTTCCCTGAGTGTAAGGAATTGACGTAAATAAACGCTTACTATCACGTTAGCGTTTACGAAATTTCTCTATGGGAATTTGCACAGCGCCTCTCGCGGAATACTAATGGAACTAACTTCTTCCATACAAAATTTTCGTAAACGCGATAGTAAGCGTTTATTTACGTCAATTCTTTACACTCAGGGTACTTACTGTACATGACCGCATCAATTAGTATTCCTATTACCTTTTTGCAGTAAATATTTTTTTATTGTTATTTTAAAAGTGTCTACTTGCCGTCCAATAATTTTTCCAACAAATCAAATGTACAAGGAATGTAATCTTCTCAATATACGGCAACATTTTATTTTACAAATAGTCCTCCTACAGCATCGTAAAACACCATACAAAAAATTAAATAATCGACTTACCGATAAAATTTGCCCGCTTTGTATAATTCGATCTTCCTTTGCTAAAAGATTATTTTATTTCTTAGGTCCATTTCTATACAATAAAATAAGTGAAAAATGTTCCATATACGGCCTACCCTACTATACCTGCAAAAATACAGTCCGCTCGTTCCTTCAAAATAAAAGTTACGACGAAACAGAACAGTTCCTTATCTAAAATAAATGGTGATACAATCACTCATTGACACATGCACACACACTCCATCGCACACACACACACACAAACACACTCACGCTCAAACGCACACACATTCTACACGAAAACAAATAAACATGAACCTACACACTTTCTTAGTTTATATAACTTTTTTTTTTCTCTTTTTACTTCTAGTTAAATTAAATTGTCAGTATGTATTTATTCTTGTATTCAGCCAACAATATGTACTATAGAGAATTTTATACTAAGGGGATTGGGACTGTTATTCCTTAATACAGGTTATACAATAACCTAGCTAGGAGGACAGTAACATCACCCTCTTCATTGTAGACACTACTTGGTAGGAAACAACCTATTTTATAATAATAATAATGTACCTACTGCAATAACCTTTTCGAAAATAAATGATATTTGATTTGATTGATTTATCTGAGAAAAAATTAAGTTTCGTTATTACAAAAATATAGTATATATAATAAGGTCATTTCATGTCAAACATTTTCTATTATTATTAAACAAACACACTGAAATTTAAGTGAATTTATATTAGTAAGTAGTTTATTTACTTTAATTGAAGGTCACCCCAGTAATTTCTATTTAAGGTGCTGAGTGTGTTCGCGCATTCCCTTCAATTTATTTCCAAAGGAATGTTAATTCGACCCTTATTTGCGAAAGTAAGGTATTCGTACTTTTTTTCGTACTGTAAATTCAAATTAAATCAATATAATGTCAATAGTTTTATTACTGCTTTAAGGCTGCATAGATCACAGAATTCAATACTGAGGACTGTATTTAATGGTTTTGATAGTTCAATCCTCAGGCATTAGCTTTCCCTGCATATGGATGAGATCCGAAAGTAATTTTATTTTATATTGTATTTTTATTATGTTTTACTTTTACATGCCTTTTAACCTTTACACTATTGTGTATTGTTTTTGTTTCATTTACTTTTACTACTTTTAAGTATGTAAGCACCATTATGGGTGCAAATAAACCTGCAAATAAATAATATTATTATTATTGTAATGTATCTTTTAGACATCACGGCGCGAGGACCGGTCCTTTTTGAAGGCGTGCATGGGGGATACAGATCCAACACGTAGAGGCCCCTTTAAAATACGTTAATGTTTTGGGATGTGTACACCTAGCGAATCCTATCTCTGTCTGCACTATTGAAGAGATACGAGCATCCGCTAAGTGCAAGGACTATTATAGAAAACAGGGAACTATACAGGGTCTATGGGGGGAACTTGCTGGACTGGTTGCTGGACTATTGATTGAGACGGAACACTATCAATGTGTATTAATATTCTTACACCACTATCAGTTCCCTGCGGTTTTACCCGCGTTTCGGACATAAAAAGCCTAAAATCTTTTTGTGTTAGAAAGCATGTTTATTGAGTAAACATGCTTTCTAACACAAAAAGATTTTTTTCAAATCGGATCAGTAGTTTCATCGAAACATACAACCTGACAACTTAATTTTAAATTTTTAATACTTAGGTAGGTAGGTTTTTATTTTTTTATAAACTTTTTTTAGATATATTAGGAGTGATTTGTAGCCCTGCAGTGAAGCTGATGATAATTTTATTAATTTATTTTTATGCGAGTCCTAAATATACAATCTCCTTTCCTTCTTCTACATATGCAGTTAGTGGTTATTTAGTGAATGAGGTGCAGCGGCGCTTAGCGATTTGTTATTCGTAGAAAGATTTATCGAGTCCGGCGGGAATAGTGCCGGCGAAGGATAATTCAGCAGTTCATTATTCTTAATTTTATTAGGTTTTATAGTTTCTGCCACAAAAACTAGGTAAACTATCTTCTAAGAACATAGTCACCGACCTATAATAGCTTTTAAAGTCTTCCAATTTCTTATTTACCAAAGTTGAACTGAATCACAACATAAGAAACCAATTCAGTTATCTACTGTTTATCTTCACATATTTTCAAATCACCCTCGAGGCTTCAATATCGTTAAAACAGCTTTAAAGGTCACGATACCGACAATGTAATCCTAGACATACATTTTATCAGGGCAATACTCAAAAACCAATTACATTTACCAGCGAGAAGTTAGCCAGGTTGTCCGAGCCCGCGGGCGATGCGGGTCGTAGCGGGAAGATGCGGCGCGGCGCGGGCGCGGTCGAGAAATTAAAACGTTTCCAATATAACTAATGGCCCCTCAAGATTTCCTAACAAAGAATTTCAACGTAAAGATATCGGACTCGCCGCAAATTGTAAAAAGTTCTTTGTTATTAAACAGTCGTAGTCTGATTGTTAGTCTTGTTTGATTTGATTAATTAAATTTGAGTACCTAGTTTACTGTTTCACTGAGTAAAGTTTATCTTATTGATAGAAATCTTATTGTGGGATCAAGAAATAAATAAAAGTAGCCTTCCGCCCTTCCGTACGTGTCACCCACGTACCCTATTTTACCCCCTTAGGGGGCTGAATTTCCAAAAATCCTTCCTTAGTAGATGCCTACACTGTATAAGGTATCTATGTGCAGAATTTCAAGTTTCAAGGTCTAATAATGGTTTGGGTTGCGAGTTGAATTATATCAACAGTCAGACAGTTTATCATTATAAAGAAGATAGTAAAACCAGTTGATGCCAAGAAAGATCACAGCTCACGTGAGACTCGAATAAAACTCCATCGTACATGGTACGTGATGAATTGCCCGAATGTGGTAAGCACACAAAGCTTTGAAGGAAAATGCCTCTTAAGTTTAGCTGCTGGAACACACTAGTAAGTGCTTAGCAAGGCATCTAACCACCGTACTATGGTGGTTGGATAGGCACCTACTATGTGTTCTGGCCTTCTAGGCTTTATAAAGGTCGGCAACACAGTGACTATACCCCTGGCATTACAATTACCACTAGGGCCGTCTGGCTACTGACATAAAAAGTTCTCGCAATCTTAACCTATACAAATAAATAATTCTCGTCATATACATAAATATTTCACGCCCCAGCTGGCAAGAAACACTTATAATAAATTCAGCTGTTACATTGTTACCAAACTCAGTTCATTAATAATGCAAAAATGCGATGTTTAGAATATATTCAGTATGCGAATCCTTTCCAAATATGCACAAGAAACTGCTTTACATATTAAATTACCCATTTGTGGCGCTTCAACCACATCTCACAAGGAACCTTGTGAGGTATCGTCTATAAAATGTGTTACAATGGATCGAACACTTTGAAAGATCATTTGTTTATCATATTTACAAAAAAAATGCTGCAAAATTTTATTGATCATCAACATCATAATCTCAGCCGCAAACCATCCACTGCTGGACTTAGGCCTCCCCTAAGGATCTCCAAAAAGACCGGTCTTGGGCGGCTCGTATCCAGCTGCTTTACAAGGTCGTCTGTCCACCTCGGACGTCCTACGCTGCGGAGCGCATGCCGATCCGTGGTTTCCATTCCAGAACTTTTCGGTCCCATTGGTCATCCGTTCTGCGCACTATGTGCCCTGCCCATTGTCACTTCACTTTTATTGATGTCAACAGGTTGATGACCAGGCAGACGGACCACCTGATGGTAAGCGGTCATCACCTCCAAAATGCATTTGCAATACCAGGAGTATAGCCGAAGTGTTGCCGATCTTGAAAAGCTATTTTTAAGCTGAGGGAAAACCGTAATGAGGAGTTTATTCCATATCCCAATGGTCTGTAGTTGGACTGAATCGTGTAGATAATCGAGACGACTCAAGGATATGAGGATGTGCTCCACTTCGGCGAGTGATGCAGTGGTAGAAAGGTGATGATGACACCAGGTCAAAAAGTTCTTGAGAACCGAATATTATAAGCCACATACTAAACAAGGGTCTAAATAATTTAAGGCAAGATCCAAAGGACGTATTTTCATCAGCCAATTTTGTACGTAACAATTGTGATATTTTGTTTTAACTGGTTGCCGATGTTTCGTCAACACAATATGAAAAACGTATGTCGCATGTGTATCGGATACCCACGTGATTTTGTCTCCTATACATTTTGTTTATTGTTTTCAGTGAACTAATTATATTAGGTTTATAATCTTCACATAATATTATAACAAGTCGACCATTGAAGTGTATATTATGTATTAAAATCTTTTTTCCTCCCTTTTGAATGTTTTCATTTACTTGCTTAGTAAAGCTTGAATTTTATATAGAATTATAAACCTCATACTTAACTATCCGACAGTGACAGTATGTTTTTTTTTTAAATAGTTTATAAGGCATACCTAACAGATCTTTTTTAGTGTGAATAGACTACCGTCTGTATCATTCTCGACATGATAAAACACTTAAAGGTGCCTCAAATAGTACCAGCGCGGTTTGAGGTTGAAGATTAAAAAATAATTTACTATATTATTTCCTTATTTCACTTTATTTTACTAAATCCTACTATATAACTAATATTGTATATGTAAAAGTTTGTCAGGATGGATGACTGGATGTTTTTTTCTCTTTCACGCAAAAAAAACTGAACGGATTTGGATGAAATTTGACATAGATAAAATATATTCTGGATTAACAAATAGAATACTTTTTATTCCGGGAAAACATAATATCCCTCGGGATCGCGGGTGAAACCACGAGGCAGTAGTATATAATAAAATAACTTAACTAAAGCTTATAATAACAAAAAAAAATGCTTGGGTACGAAGAGCCAAACCCAAATTGTGAAAAAGAAAGAAAAGGTCAGGTAAATAAGAAAAAATAAACAGATATTTTTAAATTAATAGTACCTACGTGTGATATAAATCGAAGTAGGTATAGTTTAAGCAAATGTTTTCGACTGCAAAATTTCCAAAAAGAGAAGATAGAAAATTTTTGAGGAGATTTCCCATTATTTCACGTCGAGACGTTCTTGCGACGCAATCGTTCATATAATATTGAAGTATTTGACAAATACTCTCATATATTTCTACACTGACCTGCCATTGTGCTCGAACAATTGAAAATGACTTTTGAAATATCACTGAATGGCCGTCGAATATCTAAAATAAATTTGAAGTCTTGTTTATTTTTTGCATTTATCACACAAAAGGCTATTGTATATTAACATTGCAAAAATTACAGCGGGCATGGCAATTGTCACAGTTCATGACCTGTATACTAAAAAATATTATACAATTTAGTTACTGCCCCGCGGTTTTACCCGCGTTCTCGAAGGAACTTATGTTTTACCGGGATTAAAAGTAGTCTATAGCCTTCCTCGATAAATGGACTATCCAACACAAAAAAAAATATCTATTCGAACCAGTAGTTCCTGAGATTAGCGCGTTCAAACAAACTCTTCCGCTTTACAATATTATATATAGTATAGATATTAGTTACTACCCCACGGTTTTACCCCCGCTTTGGAGGGATCCAATGTTTTCCAGGGGAAAAAAGTATGTTAGGTTTTATTCTATCAATGTAGTTTAATCCAAATATACCTACATTCAGCCATTATGCAATAACTGATCATCCGCGTTTTAGGATAAAAGTAGAATGTCACTCCCGGCCCATAAATTATCTTTATGTAAAAAATCACGTTCCGTTGCTAAGTGAAAGAAAGACAAACCAACAAACAAACTTAAACATTTTTAATAGTAAAATATAGGATAAGGGATACAAGTCAGAATTGTACATAAATATGAGTCGCTACTTTCCATTAGTGTTCATCAGGAACACAACTCGTGTCTTGCTAGACAAACTAGCCTACCAATCATAACGCCTTTACACAGAGAAGGTAAAGCAACGTCTTCTTATAATTAAATATTAATTAAAGATCACCGATCTAATTCTGAAACTCATCCGAAGCTCCCAAGAGTAGAAATTTGAAACATATGTTGATAACACCACACGTGTTCATTAGCATCAATGATTCAAGCATCACGCGACGGTACGATTCGCTCTGAAATTCAACCGCGTGTGAACGGTGTGCGTGTTACAGTTCTGCTAGAACCTTCGTCGTTGCATTCTTAATTTGTTAATTTTTCATAAAATAATTGAAGGTATTATTGGTTTTATTGCAATTTCTATTGGCAGTAGGTATTTGGTATTTTTTAAAAACCGTAACTTTATAGTTAAAAACGGACCATCCGTCAGTCCATCTGATAAGATTATTTTTCTCAAAAAAAATAATATCAAATACTAAGGTGTAATGAATAATATAATAATAATAATAAAATAAAAATAAAAAGCCTTTTATTTCCTAATGCTACATTTTTCTTATAAGTATGTACTATTAATTATATATTTTATATTTATTTATAAATAGCAATTTACTTAGGAACCCCTCTCAGGTGAAGGCCTCTTCCAAAGATTGCCACTTTTCGCGGTCCTGAGCTATCTGTTTCCATTGTGATCCAGCTATTTTTCAGCGCGCATAGGGTCTACCTTTGTGTCGTTTGCCCAGTGTTCCTTGCCATGATGTGACCGTTTTTGTCCATCTGTGATCTTTAAGGTGTAATTAATGCAAGCTCCTAAGTGAACGTAATCAAAAGATACGGCAATTTATGCCACGTATTTTGATACTCGCGAACTTACTTATCAAAACCTATTGAGTAGCTACTTTCCATTGATTTAGACTTTTGAAATTTGTCACGAAGCTAGGTCTCACATCGCAAGTGAAGAAAAAAATCCGAAAATCGTTAATTTGTCTTAATTTTTTATTTTTTGCTATTACAAAATTTAATTTATATTTGCAGTTGGAGCTTCGACGGTGTTGTTGAAGAATATGGGAGAACTTTTTTCCACTGCAAAGTTTATCAGAACTCGCACTTGTCCGGTATTTTTTCTTCAATAGAATAATAAATGATATTAATAATGACTTTGAGAGATAGCATGAAAATGGTAGTGGTGAAAAAAAAATCTTCATGACTTTAACCAACCATTCAGTTTTAAAAACGTGTACAATGTGCTGCATGACCATTCATTTTCACCTGTAATGATTATACTGCAAATAATCGAATATCAAAGCAAATCCTTTTCATTCATGCCCCATCTCAATAACAGTAAAGCGAAAATAAAAGCCGACCGAGAGAATCATCAGAACAAAACAACCCTTATAACAAACATCGAAAAACGAGAGCCAAAATAACCCAACAATTACCCAAATCTGACAATCATGAGCAATCCAAACCACGGGAAAGGCGAGAACAAATTAAATTTCTGTAATAAACGTTGAGGGGAGATTTTTTCACTCGCCACTTTTGTTCAACTATCTTATAAAAGATGCATCGACCGGAACGGGAAAATTAATTTCAGACAATGCGCACCGAGAGACGCTGTACAAAACAAGGCGGGACTTTCACGGCGGAATGAGTTCCTATGTATTTACAAAATATAGGTATGCACCGTTGTGGAATATTTTTTTTAACTTTACTTCTAGGAGAATATAATTTAAAAAAAATTTAACTGGTAGTTTTTTTAGATATAAAGTTTAACGTAATGTGACAGACATCGAAAACGAACGGGCGCACCTTCGAAATATTTAAATAGGCAAAAGTCTTCCCATTGTACCGGGATTGGATGTCGAAAATTGCCTATTACCAGCCTCTGAAGCACGCCGATATTGCTGCTTTATCCAATTTATCGTCCTCACTTTACTATTTTATTCAGCCAATTGCGATTTATTTTTTGGACTCGGAAATCGTGATTTGAACTGCACGATCAGCGTTCGAGCGTTTTAGTGAAGCTGATTACAAATCAAATTTAAAGATTCATGAAAACTAAACAGTATTGAGGGTTTTAATAAATATTTTTGACAAAGTAAATAAAGCCTGTAAGTTTTTTTAAAGGCTGGAATCGTTGTCTTTATAGGTTTCCTTATTTTACATATTGTGTCTAAATCACTCGGACACCTTATGACGCCACATTAGTACCTACATTACAACCATGCAACGCCGGAGCAGGTCGCTAGTCATCAATATAAATATATTCAAAAGCATCCCTCGTACATTTTAGGTTAACCTAATAATTTCAGATGGCGACACTGAAAGCTATATATCACCGTAAACGCATAATGCGTCAAGTCTACGTTAGCAATAAGACGGAGCGCGCATTTAATTTCGTCCGGCCGTATATTTTAAAACGGGCGTTAGCAAACTACATTTTACGCAGGAGGCATATATTGCGGCACCTTAATGGGTAGATTGTTTTATCGTACTCATTATGAGCGAATCTGCAAGCTAGTGGGTATTAATTTACGCCGGGCGGAATCTTGGGGTACCAAATTGTTTGTAAGAAATATTGCCTAGGGAATATTGGTATGGTGAAATGATGAAATTTTCATTAAATGCAAGTGTTTTTGAACTGAATTAGTGTCAGTTATGAAAAAATATCTGAGAATTAGGTTTTACTGTAACTTTTATAATACAAAAAAACTTGTTAAATATTTTCAAGCTTAGTGGGACCGATTTTTATGAAATTTTGTGTACATATCGGGTAGGTCTGAGAATAGGTTCTTATCTATTTTTTAAACCGCTACGCGAGTGAATCCGCGGGGGACAGCTAGTATTATTATAAACCTATCGTTTTGAAATTTCATAAAATGTAGCTAATTTGATATTCAGTCATCATCCCAATTGAAGATAAAATTTCAAACATAAACAAACATTTTCTACATTGTTTGCAAACTCTTGTCAAAGCGAAGATATCTCAGTGGTTGTGACGTCGAATGCCATGGTGAAAGTCTTGGATTTGAATACGAAAATGAACTTTAGCTTTCAGTGAAAGAAAAACCTTGTGAGGAAACCATAGCACGGTTGTAGGGTACGTTGTAATACTAGGCTACCACCCTCAATTTGAAAATCTAGGTGAGTTCCGGCAGCTGTACTTGATAGAGCCAGTTCCCTTCTAGACTTTGTGAGCTTACCACCTTCGGTCACATCATCACTTACCACGGTGAAATTGTGGTCAAATATAAGTCTATCTTAGATTTGAATGTTTGGACATTTCTTGTAAAAGTTCACTATCCAAATTTTATCTTATTGTCTCAAAATGAAGAATAAAGGGGGTCTGTTCTCTGAAACCCAAAGTAATAAACCGTTTAACGGTTGTTTTCGTTGCACCGAAAACCGACTTGTTTTACACTTAAAATTTTAATGAGTGTCATAAACCGCTCTTATTAGGTAGGCTCAAGCTGCAGGTGGTGTGTGGGGGGGGGGCATATGGGGGGGAGGGGCGAAGGGGCTTTCCGCTCCAGTTATCCTGCGAAAACTTTCGCCCAATCCGATTTACCTGAGTTAATTACGTTTTCTACTATTAAGGCTTAATGTGAGGTCGGTGTGGATTGGTTGTTGGAAATGCTACTAAATTATAAATGCAAAATTTTGTGTTTGTCTGTGTATACATTTATGTTTGTTACCCATGGTGTAATGCCTGAATAGATTTTAAATAAGGTTTTGCTCGAAGATGGTGTGGCTTGTAGAGCATATGGTGCTTTATATCCGATCCTTTGGGAACGTGAGTGAAACCGAGGGTGGACCCTAGTTATACGTATAATGGCATGCTAATGGATAGTTGTTGCTCAGTATTGAGGTATTTGGGAGAGGTAAAAGTAGACAACTTTGTTATTTTTTATAAATATGAAAAAAAAAAACGTTTTGATTTTTTTTTACTATTTTTTTTATTTAATTACAATTACCCGGACGATTAAATAAATAATAATTTAGTGATTAAAAAAAAAACCGGGTAAGCTTAAAAAAATATGCCGATCATATTATAGGGTATTAATAAACCAAAGTTTCATCATATTGGCCAATTCATACAAACCCTTCTTATCTAACCGAGCAAAATTCGTGTGTGAAATATCAGAAGTTGTCGAGATCTTAGCGCGCGGGTTCCGGGGCCGGATTAAACCTTCGCAGACGTGTCAATTATCGAGTGTTACGAATTCATTATACGGTTTACGCGATGAGTTCCAGAATAGGCGCCGTTGGAGCGGGAAATTGGTATTATTCCGATGTTTTGGGCGTATAATGAAAACATTCGTGTTACATTCATGAAGAAGAGGGTAATTCTGTGATATATGGTACGGTATATGGTTTTCATTCGTAAAATAAAATATGTTATAAGAATATTAATTGGTGACTAAATTTAATGGAAACGTATAAAATGATAATATTTTTTTATGTTTTGATTTTTAATCGGTTTAAGTCATTGTCCCTTTATCTACTAGATACTAATACTCTTCTTTATTCTAAATAGATACACTTATATAGATAAACTAGCTGTCCCCCGCGGTTTCACCCGCGTAGCGGTATATAAAAATAAAAAAACAAACCTACAACTTCTCAGACCTACCGAATATACACAAAAAAAATCATAAGAATCGGTCGAGCCACTTCGCAGGAGTTTGCAGACAAACACTATGACACGAGAATTTTATATATTAGATTACACCCAGACTCAAGACAAATGCACAAATATCTATCGTGGACGGGAATCGAACCCACAACCTATGGCTTGATAAATAAGGTTCTTTACCAACCACGCCAATCGGCCCATCATTATCTGTATAAGAAAAAAGTTGTAGGTATATGTAGTATTATCTGGCTTCCATAGCACAAGCTCTACTTAGTTTGGAGTCAGGTAGCCGTGAGTGAGGAATAATATCCCAGAATATTTATTTATTATAACCAATTATGTAATACTACAGCTACAGCTTTGTTAACTTTGATAGCAAGTTAAAAAAAATTGAACCAACATGTAATTTAATAACACAGTCTAATACCCTCTCGTACCCCAGGAGCTAACTGGCTTTAGGCAAATCGTGGCCTCCGCACTTGTCGCCGTAATAATATAAAAAGTACCAGATAAAAAGGAGGGAAATTGTTATCGTAAGACGCCGCCCGCTCGAGGTGAGTTTGAACCGATTTAAGCGGGATGTAACCAACATGGTAAAATTATATAGATCACAAAATGTGGCCGCCGAGAGGCTGCTAAACCGAATTTGATAGGACTTTCGCGGAAGGTTCGGTATTTTATTAGGCATAGTTTAGTAAAAGTCACATCGGAATCAGATGAGTCGTTTCTGTGATTAACGCCCGCAGTCCCCATTTGGGGCCACTTCTTTAAATACCCCTATTTTTAAACTTATTTTAGCTATCTTTTATTTTGAGGCAAAATTATAATGTCAAGGAGAGTAGCTATGTTATATAATAGGGTATTTTACTCTATATGAGAAAAAATCTAAAAATGTACAATTTACATAGCTTAGGCAATAAGCAGTCGGTAAATGTTAGTTTTAGTTCATAAAATAACTTAATTAATTTTAAAATTCATTTCAGATTTTTCAGATTTTTAAATGTTTCTAAACAAGCGAAACAGTAGCCGCCATTATAATGACGTCATACGGCGACACTTTTTAGTTTACACTGCTGTGTGTACTATACTATAAACGGTCCTAAGGTAAGTCACTATTTTTTTAATTTATATTTGTATTTACTATATTTTTAAGTATTTTTCACATGACCTTACTACCTTCTAGTAAATAATGCTATTATGTCAAGTATTTTCCAAGATTTGACGATAATAGGAGGGATTTTATTATGGGGACACCAAATGAGTCCAATGGGCTGATTGCTTTATTTTTTTGGTCTTTACTCGCAGCTTTAGTTTCGGCGTGAACAAAAACTAAGCGGTCATTCGATGTTGTAAATAAGTATTTAGGACTCGAGGAAGCCTTTGAATGCATTTTTGGTGAAGAAGATGTTCCTGATGCTAATTATGATATAGTGGTCATTCCTCCAGACCAGAGTGTTCTCACGGACAACGAAGATGATGTGCAGCAAAACATTCTTCCGCGTGATGTCCCAGGTTAAGTGGAAGTGTTTGAATCCGAGAACAACGTTGAATGGTATAGCAGTGATGATGAACCGGTACAATGATACTGTAGAGTTGAAATCCAGGAACCACTTTGGCGTAAATGTGTATTGGTTCTCAATCCGTTGATCAAGCTGACCAATCAATCCCAGTAAAGCAGCATACAGAACAGCTATACGAGGCAAAAAATAGTGGTAGGTTCTATAAACCTACATACTTGATTTGGCAGTAGCGAATGCTTGGCGTCTCCATGTCCTGACCGCTGAAGTCAAGCTAGACCAGGTCCAGTTTCACCGAAATATCGCCCGATAGTATTTGAGGAGTGCAGGCACTGAAAGTATCGATGGTAGGTGTCGTAGACCATCTTCAGTGATGCCAAGTATGAGTCTAGATGGTGTTGTACACTTACTCTAGAAACTGCCAAGCCAGCTATGATGCATCGAATACCACGCATTGGCCCCATTTGAGGACTGTGTTTTTTTATACATAGGGAAGTTTTTATTTTTTTAGATTTTTGTAATAAAGTATCTTATCTTAAATTTTACTGCTAGTTTGTATTTGGATCCAAATGGGTTAATCCATTATTCATAAGTGTTACAAATGAATTCGCTCGGCCGCGGCCACATTTTCCTAATAGTTGAAAATCTATCGCCAAGCACCTACTGTTTTATTCTGGCAGTGGGGTATGTTATCTTCTTGGCTATAAAGGTTGACTTTTTTACCATCGTTTAAAAATTTTCTAGGCACTATTAAAACATTACATTTATGAAAAAAAGAGGTAGGTAAAATTTTCACATTAAATTAATTTTCCTGAACGAATTATCCATCCAGTGAAATGCAGGAGCGGGCGGTGGGGGACCACGGACATGCGACTACACACTAGTACTGCGTGCAATATCCATAAACGTGGACACCAAAAGTCACCCTGTATACACATACGTGTAGTAGTAAAACGCAAATTCCTGCATAATTTAACATTTTTCTTGAGGCAAAAGACAAGCTTGTAAAAGTATCCTATCTTAACATAAGAAAAAAAACTCTTACGATAAAAGTGGATAAACAATAATTAGAAACTTGATCACAAATGAATGCTTGCTTCCGTACCGTTGCTACCGTCCACGGAGTAAGTTGTGTTCTTTGGCTGATAAAATGCAAATTCGCAAAGATTCGTCTCAAGTTTTCTTATTACTTGCGCTAATAAACGATCCGGGATGGCGTTGTCTCGAATTGTTCTCACAAAAATACTTACATGCGTAAATTGTTACGTTAGATACATAATATAAAATAATGTGAATGTTTGTATGTATGGATATTTGTGACTCAATCACGCATAAACGGCTGAATTAATTTGAATGAAACTCGGCACAAAGATAGATCATACCCTGAAATAGCATATTACATACATTTGATTCCGTGAAAACATAAGATCCCTGAAATAGGAAATGTTTAATTTTGTTTTTGTAAGGGTGAATTAAGGGAAGATTTTGAGAAGTTCCGGGTAAAACCAAGGGGGTGATAGCTCAGGTAAAGGTAAAGACGTCGGATACTACGGCGAAGGTCGTGGGTTGAAATTCTACATTGAGCTTGAGCTTTCGGTGAAAATCTATCGCCATGCACCTACTGGTTTATTTCGGCAGTTGCATTTGAGAGACTTCTAGGCTTTATAAAGGTCGGCAACACATTGGCAATCTACTGGTATTGCTAATGTCCATAGGCGACGGTAGCCACTTACCATCAGATGGACCGTTTGTCTGCCTAATATAAAAAAAATCTTGTAACTTTACATTCTACATCCCGCACAAACATTTACGATAACAATACATTAAATTTGTACACAGACAATTCTTGAATTATGTTATGTAGGTACGTCGTACCTACTACATAATATATACAATTTCAGAAATATAATATACACTTTAAGTCAAGTATTTACAAGTAAGAAGCTTATATAAAATTGTCTAAATGAAAAAAGTCGCTATCAGAAGGCAGCGTACTTTTAAGTTTTCTTTTTGTCAAGTGGATTTAAGTGTTATTATTAAAAATATATCTCCTTGTATTTACAATTCATGCATAAAATACAAACTATGATATAAAGAAAACATCCTCAAGGCCCTCGCTGCTGTCGATAGGCAAGGTTAATATATTTTATTAATATTTCTAATAATAAGGCTAGACGCAATTGCTTGAAATAATAGTTTTATAGATCATTGCGTTGAAACATGTTTTGCTTTTGACTGTATGCTGAAAAAAACAACATTTTAATAAACGCGATAAATACCATTATTAAAAAATAAAAGATTTTCCAATGTTATTCATTTGTAAATTTGTAAATTTCAAAGTCAAAGTTAAAAGCATTTATTAAGTTTAGGCCCTGGGAGGGTGATTATGAATGTCGAAGCTACTGAAGTTACCACCGGTTTGGAAGTCAGCGTTCAACTGAGAAGAAACGGCAAGAAAATTGGCATGGTTACATTTTTTACATAGGTATAATATTTTTATTTTTTTGGACATTCTGAATATTTTCTGCTGAACATTGACTTTTTTTTTTACTTTGTTTGACCACAATCTTACCAAGGTCAGTGACAATGTGGCCAAATGGTTATCGTAGCCTACAAAATAATTTACTCTCATGTGCCAGGATGTACCGGTAGCTGCTTGTCGATATTTTATAAAAGAGTGTGGTAGACAGGTGGGTATAACAAAGTACCTAGTCTATAGACAATCGTGCTACGGTCTTACGGTTCTTGAAGCTCATTGTAGAATTCGACCTATGGTATGAAGAAGGACATGGGCTACTTTTATTCTCGAGGACGCGGGTGAAACCGCGGGGGACAGCTAGTAATATTATAAATTCGAAAGTAACTAAGTCCCTTTCCCTTTCATGCCCACTCCGCTGAATAGATCGCGATGAAATTTGATACGTAGATATGGTATAGAGAGGGACATAGGCTACTTTAATTTCGCGGGAATGCGGGTGAATCCTCGGGCGACAGCTAGTTATCTATATGTTAGTAGTTGAATTGTAGGTATGTCAATATTATTATGTTTTCTAGACATAAAAATCTACCAACAAATTAATTTCAAGACCCTTAAGTATAGTGGAGGTAAAACTATTTTGAGGTACCGTAAGTATGTACAAAGTAGTGTTTGGTAAAAGCTCTGGCAATAAAAATAAAGGTTAATGACCCCGGGAAATTTGTAAGGGTAATTTTATGTTCACTACCGCTACTAGGCTATTACCTTGTTGAGATACCTTTATACTGGAGTCGTTATCTTGACTTATACTTTGTAATAATTTACTCTTTCCTACATTTTTTTTCATACAACATAGTCGGCAAACAAGCATACGGCCCGCCTGATGGTAAGCGGTTGCCGTAGCCTATGAACGCTTGCAACACCAGGGGTATCACTCACGCGTTGCCGACCCTTGAGACATTCCCCGATGAGCTCTTGCGACCTTACTCACGCACAGGAACACAACTATAAGTTATTTGGCTGCGGTATTCTGTAAGGTGGAGGTACTTCCCCAGTCGAGCTGCTCTTTGAGCGACATATCGCTATGCTCTACCTCTCGTACGTTATACATTATAGTAGTTTTTAACCATTAAAATACACTATTATATTGTCGGCATACTGCTAATACTGTTTATTGGATTGCAGCATACAATTGCAAAAAATGTCTGGACGGGAAACGAACCTACGACCTGTGGCATCATATATAGGGCATCTTATCAACCTTCCCAATCAGCCCGACAGATATTAATGTTACACAATATCTTCATTTTCTATTAAAATTTTCCAGTTGCAGGATTGGACGAAATTTCTGTTAGAAATAAACATTTGCTTTGTGCTCTTGGTTTTTACTAAATATCTACCTAATTTAGGTGTATTTAACAGCAAATATTTGCATTTACCTACACTTTAATTATCTTACCAAGCAATAAAGTTAGTATGAATGAGAAGTGAACTCAATGCTCGGCAAGCACTTGGGTCTCTCATAATACTTCATTACGAGCAATCCTCACAAAAATGCCGACGGCGCAGCTTCATTCGATATCTAGGTCGGGTTTCAAACGAGCCGTATATTCAAGTCTGCCTAATGAGGGTGGGCAGACACTGCAATGAATAGCAAACTGCGTTCATAGATGAAACAGGAAAATTAACTCTTAAAAGATGACTGTTTTATAGTTCTTTGGTGAATGGAAAATGGGTCAGTTGGAGGTGAATGTCCGTCCCATTCTGAATGGAACTGTTATTCTTCATAAGTTTGAATTTAAAATACAGGTTTTTTTTTGCCGTGAGTTAGTCTTGACATAAGTGGTAATTTATGTAGCTTTGACCATCTTAAGCGGCTCTACTGGGGCAAAAATTGGAAAAATGGCGACAGGTATAATAAATAATAAGAATATGCCCTTTATTTATTGATAAGGACCCAACGTACGATTTTAATTAGTTTTAAAAACATAATTAATACATATAATAATTCATTGCTATATACCTCATGCGCGAATTACAAAATGATGTCCCATAGGCGCTTAAAAATGACGACGCAATTGAAAACGAAAAAAAAAAACATTATTAGTTATTTTACGTACGAATTTGTGTAAATAACTAAGCCACACTAATAAACAAATGCCCTCTTTACCCATAGAGGAGAGAGAGATAGAACTCTTAAAGCGGTTGAATTAGTCACCTCTTTACGAGGCACTAAAAAATTTATGACACACAATTTTCACTCCATGAAAATGTGGGAAAATTTAGATTGTATTTGTTACATAATGATTATATCGTGAGGAATGAAAAATAGCAAAAAGTTTAAAAAAGCACTAGATAGCCCGTTTATTGAGGATGGTTATAGAATATCTTATATTCCGGGAACGCGGGTGAAACCGTGGCGAACTGCTAGTTTATTATAAAACTACTAGCTTCCACGCCCGTGTTCCCGAGGGGTCTTATGTTTTCCCGGGATAGTAAGTATTCTATAGCCTTCCTCGATAAATGGGCTATCCAATACTAAAAGAATTTTTCAATTCAAACCAGTAGTTCCTGAGATTAGCGCGTTCAACCAAACAAACAAACAAACTCTTCAGCTTTATAATATTAGTATAGACTTTACAAATAGAGTAGCTTTCCTTCAATTACTCCATGATTAGTAAAATATTAAGTTGTTTTTTTCCATTTGGAAATGCGATTTTCAAAATGGCGTTTATTTTATTGCTATCAATTTAATCATTTTACGTTAATTCACGCCGCAACGTGCCAATGTTAATACACGCATATATTATACGACAAAAACGCAATGTAATAAATCAATGTAAAGACCCGCGCACATGATCCCGCCATCAATGATCGGATGTCCCTACAATTTCAACATGAAATGCAAAAAAATACTGTTTAAATAAAAACCTTAGTTAAAAATGTGATAACTTTAACAAACTTTTACAATAAAATATTATTCTATTTATTTCCACTAGACAAAAAAAAAGAGCTTGTAATTTATACAATTATTTATTGTGAATGAATCCAACAAAGAGCTTGAGGTATTGATGATGGAAAAAATCATGACAAAAATATCATGGCAGTAGAATAATTTGTAGTACCCGCCTGGCTGGCTACCTTCAAATAGAAAATCTGTTGCCACCGGTGTATTTTCCCAGCTGCCTTTTAAAGTTTGTATCGGCAGCACGTCACATCAGGCGGGCCGTCTGTATGTGTATTGTGACATAAAGAAAAATGGAGACGCACATAATAATTTAGAAACAAAAGAAATACGATCGTTCTCGGGCCGTTCTCGATCACACTCATGAACGCAGGCTCTAAGCTGGAGCGCTAACGACCGCCCTAACAAATTGTTGGGATTACGTTAGCAACGCGCGCCGCCGCGTCGAGTGTTTGTAGCACCAAGATGCTTAACTAAGGCTTTTTATGGGCAAACTTCATCTTTCAAGAGTTTATTTTTGGCAAAAACGTTGACGAGCTTCATTTTATGTGTCGTGTGAAGTTCGTATAAGTTAAAACATGAGAAAATTAAGAAAATAGTAGAACTCTTTTTCATGCTTTATTTTATTTTTTTACTTACTATTAATTTTAAAGCGAAAGGAGTGTTGTTGACAGACATTTCTATCTATTTCTTATGTATTGACTCACGATTTTGATGAATATTCACAGGGAGATAGTTTGGGTTACGGAGATAAACAGATACTTTTTATCCTGGGTATGTGGATGAAACTGCGAGGGCCGTTAATTTTGATAATGTTTAATAAGCCTTTAGTAACCATACCACAAAAAAAAAAAAACAAATAGACCTTCACAAGCATCTATGAATCATCTTATGCTAACGTTAGTCCGGATCGGTATCCTATAGAAACATACTATTTTATTGAGATATTTGCCTCAAGTAAATACAAAATGGATGCGCAACTTAAACGTGTGGAAATATGTGTCGGCACCTCACGACTATAAAGTGCATGCACTACCAAAAATATATCGGTAATAAACAACGTGGAAAAAATGCACGTGCGCACCAAACAAAGCTTTATTACGTGAGATTTAAAGTAGAGAACTGTTTGTGGAGTCATAACGAAATAATGTAAGTTGGAAATATGTTTCAAGGTGGATAAATTCTAGTCCTCCATCGTTGAGGCAAACAAGACGACATGTGGTTGCATTTTAGCGAGACTCACCTCTCGGTCCTTGTTGAGACTGCACTGAAAACGTTTTGAGTATTATACTACTGAGATTTTATAATGCTGAAACGTATGCCTAGTTGGCTAGGAGTGGTAGTACTCGTCAATGTGTATGTTTATTCGAATACTATGTACATACTAGCTGTCCTCCCCAGTTTTACCTGCATTCCTGGAATGTAAAGTAGCCTGTGTCCTTTTTCAGATTCCAGACTACCTTTTAGCTAAGTTGCAATACGATCGATTCAAAGGTTTAGTCGTTAAAGGTAACAAACTGACAGAGTTACTGTCAGATAAGTATGTAACTAATCAGTATTTCAGTGCCATGTGTTAAAAATATCCAAGGATAAGATTAGAAGACATTACTAATATAAATAACTAGCTTCCTCCCCGCGGTTTCACCCGCGATCCCGAGTGCTCCGATCGCCACCAAACCTTACAGGATTACCCGCGGGGCTAATATAAAGATTGTCTGAAAATTTCATCGCGATCGGTTCAGGGGTTTCGGAGTCTATAAGGAACATACATACATACTTTCTCTTTTATATATTATAGACAAATAGATACAGATTATTCTGCTTTGAAAGAAATAGAAATTAATCAATAGAAAGTAATTAGCATACGCAAATCTTACTAAATACAATTTTAAAATAAAATAAATCATTTAAATAAAAGTCCAAACAAACGAAACTTGTCATATTTTCTTAATTTATTCTCATTTTTGCTGAACTATAAAATGCATGCACTCAGCTTCGCCCGGCTTACGGCAATAACCGTACACTTCACTCAACAACCACATTTATACCATTGAAATTAAGTTTATATTCCTCTGTGACTTCCAATGGCTGATGATATTTTTTGAAATTGCATGTTATAAAAAATTATTATTGTAGTTTAGCCAGATAAAGTTGAGTGAGAGCAGGAAGATAGTGTTAGTTGCGGTTTACAATTATTTTATATTAGTGTGCACTAAATTTTTGATAAAATTCACCTCCTTACTTATCTACAGTTTTGATTTATATGTCTAGATAGACAGTTGAAACTCTGAACGTTTCGAAATAATATAGGGTCCAACAATTGGCTCTTAAATCACACACACTAGGACAAACAGTGGTGGCCAGAATTTGCCCCGGTAATCAGAAAAGAATCTAGAAAACGAAGTAAAAGATGTATAGTTTTATAAAATATATTTTAACATTTTAAATCATGTATTAAATTTGATTTGCCTACCAATAACACCATTTTGCTGTACAGGTCCGAGGAATATTAAAGTAAACAAAAATAATAAGTTATTATTTTGTTTCAACCCCCATTGGAGATGACAAGTGACTAGGGGTGACGATTATTTTAAAAAAAGTTTGATATTGAAATCGCTTAGAATCAAATTAGAGCCAGTTTGCTTTAGCTCTATAGTAGCGCGACTATCCATCTAGACATACAAATAACAAAGACTTACAGATTATATTCTCGCCACTCGCGTACTAGGGTGGTAGCCTGGCTGGTGGGTACCTACTACAGAGTGCTCTACGACTGTACTATGGTTTCCTCACTATATCTTCCATCACCGAAAGCTCATGATCGTTTAAGACCGGATTAAAACTCACGCATGTCACAACATTCGACGTCACAACCACTAAGTTATAATCGCTTCGTGTTAGGTATGAATTTTAACAACAAAATATCTCTAGAAAAAACATAAAAATTAAGTTATACTATGGCGCTTTTTTTTCTATTTCTATTTTATTCTATTTTGATTTGATTTTTTCTATTTCTATTTTATTCTATTTTGATTTGATTTACTTGAAATTTAATTGTTATGGTATTTTTGTGTTTGTTTTATCGTATAAATGATATGATTAAGTATTTAAAGTAAGTGTTTATAAGTGTTGGTGTGTTATATTCATTTAAAAGAAATGGGTGAAAAAAGTGATAAATTCAAAAGAATCATTTTCACCAGTGAGTGTATATCTATTTAATATACAAAAATAATAGAGCCTAGCGTCGAACTAAATCACTTTCACCGCATCAGAAAATTACCTCAAGAAGCAAAGTCCATTTGAAATTTCATGTACATTCACAGCACAAAGTGTACAGTAAATTTATTGCACGAAATAATACAATCCCTTTGACAACAATAAAATAGCAGCAGAAAGTTCAGCAAGCAGCGAAAGTTGGTAACTGCCGGTAACCAGTTCTAGCCGGCGCAATTTTACGCGCGCACCGCGCAATTTTAAAGTTGCCAGTTGAAAAAAGTTTATTTGTGAGGTAGATGAATATTACCTCAGTTTAGATGTTTAGTTGAAGGATTTCTCTAGGGCCGCTCGTTAATGGCTGACTTACCTGAAAAGAAAAAAATGTGTTAAAAAATCATTGTACGTTCGCATTATTAATTATAATATGATCTCTTCAAATATCATTAAAAAAAATAAGTTTCTCAATGGACTCTACGTAAATCATATCGCAATTAAAATAGTCTCCATTTATTTTTATGTGAGAAGGCTGACAAGATCCTCGGTTCATTTGATGGTAAGTGGCTACCGTCGCTTATGGATATTACCAATACTAGGAGGATTTCCAATGGACTGCCGACCTTTATAAAGCCTAGAAGGCAACTCAAGCGCAACTGCCGGAACACACCAGTAGGTGCTTGGAGACAGATTTGGGCGGCTACTACAAAGTATCCTACCACCGTGTTATGGTTTTTAGTTAATGTTTTCCTTCACCGAAAACTCACCACGGCCTTCACCATGGCATCGAACGTCACTACCACAGTGCTATTAAATAAATGATTGACTTAATAAAAGAATACTTGTTGGAACACAATATTCCTTTCAATATATCAGGAAACGCTTAACAAACAAATCCGTATACGACAAAAAAAAATACTCAGCAAAAACCACGAAAAAACAAAACAGGCGACAAATCACGGCAGCCCGATAAAATATAATCATCAACATCCCTTCTGCGAAATTTATTCTATCAGCTACGATATCTGGAAGCTCGTGTTACTCGCTCCACTAGGCACTGCCGACATACGCGGCCCGGGATTCAGCTCGGAGCCCGGGAAGCGTTTGATATCGCGATATGCACACTTGGAGTTCACGGTTCAGTAGTTAGACAATATGTTGACCTTTTTTATTGAATACGACAGTGAAAAATATGAATTGCAATTTTGGGGATGAATACGATGGTAAAGTATCATTTATTACATGAGTTAGGGCAAAAATATGAATATATATTGCCGTTGGTAAATGTGTACTGAAACATGCGGTAGCTGACTTTTATATGTTAAAAATTACTTCAATAGTTAGGACTATTAATCTTCCTAATATTATTGAGGTGAAAATTTTGTATAAGTAATTTGTTAACACTCAACACCGTAACCGTTAAAAGGATTCATAAAATTTGGTATATACATACTTTATGTCCCTTTATATAATATGATATAGTGTACTTCTTTATAGATACTTCGTGGGAGTGAAGCTTGTTACGTGATATAATTGATTGAGCTTGGATGGATTTATAGTAGTCTGAAATAAAGGACCTCAAAAAGCCATAAGATTTACTAAGCAATACAAACAGAGTACTACAACAAGTCCCTAAACAGCAGAATGCAAGTCGTTTGTCAAACGACACGGCAATTATAACGTTATTTATGCGCAGGGGCAAATATTGTAGAGATTTATTAACTGCCGTGCACCCTGCTACAAAATTCTAGACATTACCAGTTTTAGTGTGATAATTCAGGCCTTGTAGTTAATTTTACGATTTGGGAATTGTTAAACTGTTTCTACTTTGTATTTTAATGTTGGAAAATTAAGCGCTATTTAAATTACAATTTACTACTGGCAAATGTAGAAAGTTTAGTAAATTGTGTTTGAGATCAAGAATAACCAATTTCAAAGTCAGTTATTTATTCAGTTTAGGCCCAAAAAGGGCACTTATGAACGTCGAAGCTACTGAAGTTACCACCGATTCGGAAGCCGGCGTTCAACTGAGAAGAACCGCCAAGAAACTCAGCAAGGTTACACCTTTTATATATTTTTTTTAATAAAAACCCACTACGTAGACACTATTTGGTTTATTTTGACTCTAAATGTGTTTCTTCTGCCCCCTTCATAAGAGCTTATCTTCGAATATAACATTTTAAAAGAAAAATCTTAATTCTTCTTTCATATCAAAACTAGCTTCAGCCCCGCGGTTTTGCCCAGGTTCCTAAAGAATTTTATGTTTTCATAGGATAAAAGTATCCAATAATATTAATATAGGGTATGATATACACACAAAAATCATATTTATAATATTGGTAGGATAGTAGTAAGTATAATGTTTTTTTTTCTATAATATTTTTTTTTGTGGTAGTGACGTCGGAGGCTGAGTATTACATCATTTCGGTTGCGGTTGGTGGCTCAAGATATAGGTAAAGACAGTATCCGTTAAGTATAAGGACTATCGCAGAAAAAAAGGGAATATACTGGGTCTTTGGGGTAGGACTTACCTACTGAATTGGTTGCTTGTCTATTGATTGAGACAACTTGACGCCTGTCAAATCAAATTTAAATAGGTAGGTAACAACTATTTTATAAATATAATTAGTCAAAGTCATTTATTCAGTTAAGGCCCTAGAAGGGCACTTATGAACGTCGAAGCTACTGAAGTTACCAGTTACTATTATTATAGATATTATACGCAGTCACTAAATCTTATAAAAGTTCAAATCCATCAATACAATAATAAAGAACTTTAAAATAAGTTTATAAGTGTCCCGTCAGGGTCCCGTTTTTACCCTTTGGGTACGGAACCCTAACAAAAATAAAGCCATCTATTTTAATATAGGACGTACGCTGAAAATAGGTGCACCATTTTCTTAGCATGAATAAAATTACAGCAGCAATTTGAATATAATAACTTTACAACACCGACATATTAGCATAGGGAATGATTAATATTCGCTGATAACGCGTGTACCACCATGGTGAGGGGGATGACGGAATTTTCACTAAGTAATATATTACACTTTATGACCTTTTAGTTATAGCTAGCTTCCGCCCCGCGGTTTCACCCGTGGTCCCGAGGGTTCTTATGGTTTTCCGTGATAAAAAGTAGTCTATGTATTAATCCAGGGTGTCAACTACTTCCATACCAAATTTCATCAAAATTGGTCCACCCATTTGAGCGTGAAGAAGTAACAAACATACGAACAAACTTCCGTCTTTATAATATTAGTGTGAAGTGTGATGATTACATATTCTTGGTACTTTTAATCGCCTTGAAAAAAGGAATCAGTTTGATTAAAGACGATTACTGTGGTAATGAAGGGGTAGGTGTTTGGCGACCTATTTTCAACTTGATGGTGGTAGCTATTAGATATTGGTTTTCTCACAATGTTATCCTTCACTGAAAGCTCGAGCTCATTGTAGGATTTGAATTCACTACCTACGCCACTGCATTCGAGGTCATAACGCATGCATGAGAAGTAAAAAATGAAGGAAGATAGAAAGAAGAGAATATGCTCATCGTTGTAACATTAGTCACTCAAAGAGCAGCTCGACTGGGGAAGTACCTCCACCTTACAGAATACCGCAGCCAAATAACTTATAGTTGTGTTCCTGCGCTTGAGTAAGGTCGCCAGAGCTCATCAGGGAGGGGGGAAGGGTCGGCAACGCACGAGTGATACGTCTGGTGTTGCGTTCATAGGCTACGGTAACCGCTTACTATCAGGCGGGCCTTATGCTTGTTTGCTGACAATGTGGTTAAAAAAAAATGTTGTAATCTTGAGCCTCAGTAGTTGATTTAAAGTCAAAGTCATTCAGTTTAGCCACAACATGAACGTCGAAGCTACTGAAGTTACCACCGGTTTGGAAGTCAATCTTCAATTGAAAAGAAACGGCAAGAAACTCAACAAAACTACATTTTATATATATTTATTTAATAATCTGACTATACCCCTTATTCAGACCCATTCGGTTGCTATTCCGATCGGATAGGACGATTTTATTTCGTAAAATTTAGGCTGATACTATGTTGCAGAATTCATTTGCCGCGATCATGTACCGATCGACTGTCTCATTCTAAATGGAAGTCTGAAATGAGAAAATAGGAGCCATCCTATCCTATTGGAGATCATTAGGGGAGGCCTATGTCCAGCAGTGGACGTCTTGCAGCTGAGATGATGATGATGATGATGATCCTATTCAATAGACTACTTAACCGGTTTGTCTACCCGATCGGGACCTCAACCGAGCAGGTCTGAATAACCCCGTATATTGGCTATTTTCAAATGTTCAAATTTAAGATATTTTTTTATTTACTAGTCATACTTTAATAATTTCTAACTTAATTCAACGACTCAGATATTATAATGAAGCGTAAGAAAAAATATTTACCTAGATATTGCCCATAGAGCGTTAAAAATTTCTAGAGTTCACTATAATGATGTAAGAGTTTATATTAATGCAAGAAATGATGGTAATTTCATGTGCATTCTAAAAAACACCTTCTAAATATCCAGATAAGATTCCAAGTTCAAAGTAATCGTGTTACCACGCACCTGGTGCAATAATTCGATAGCAACCTCTATAAATTTGGTACGTAAGAAAACAGTTAAATTGAATGGCCCCAGAGATATATGGGAATGGAAGAAAAAAATCGTATTTCACACAATGGATAGGCGATAGTCGAGATAGGCGAAGGTTGTTTGTAAATCGGTATTATTTTTATGTGCGTGAGACGATCTGAATGTTGTTTTTATTTGTAACATAGTTGTCAGTTAAATTTTTGCATTCTTTGCTAACGAATTCATATTTGGTTTGTGTTTGACCAGAATCTCTCTCAGAGACAACACACTGGTAGGTGTTTGGCGACAGATTTTGAATTTGAGGGTGGTAGCCAGCTAGGCGGGTACTACAATGTACTCTATCACCTTACTATGGATTCCTCACGATGTTTCCCTTTAACAAAAACTCGGGTTCATTATAGGATTCGAACCTAAAACCATCGTCATTGCCTTAATTTTATATTGTTGCTCTTTATATTGTCAGTTGAAATTAACATGTAAAATTCACATATATATACTTACTACTATTTACTAGCTGTACTGTGTGTTTGTTTGAACGCGCGCTAATCTCAGGAACTACTGATTCGATTTGAAAAATTATTTCAGTGTTAGATAGCCCAATTATTGAGGAAGACTATAGGCTACTTTTTATCTCTGGAAAACACAAGATCCCTCGGGGCGTTCCCGAGGGATGGTGGATGCTAGTAATTTATAATTTTAATTTTAAGTAATTGCTAAACTTAAAGACGTTTAGCTAACACGAATATAGGCATAAATACCATACCATCACATTCATTGTTCCCATGGCTAACATTAGCCGCTGTATAAGTAATATACACTTCATAAACCTATTAATTAAAACACATCCTGTACCAACTGTTTCTGTAATAACTAACACAGCGTCCAATGAATTAAACTAAATAATAAACTAAACTTAACTAACAAGCGAGTCACATTCCGCTAGACCTTCTCTAAATTTATAGCCGGAGGTCCCTTTCTGTCTGAATTAGTTTTTGCACGATACACTGCTAACCGCTGAGCCATACTGTCTTCCGCGGGTGGAGGGTTGGCCACAGACAGACAGACATATGTTGGGGCCATGCCTGCAGCGGGGGAATACGAGAGTTTAAATGGCGTGATGATATGTTTAGAGTTCCGTAGGTCCTTTTCTTTTTTGTTATAACACACATATATTGTCAGTGAGACTAGATAAATAATTTAATGTAATAAATCTGAGTTTGTTTTGAAAAGAGTAATTGCTGAGTTTCTTGCCGGCTCTTCTCAGTAAAAGCAACCTTCCGAACCGAGCGTTAGAGTCAGACTATTCATAAGTGCTTGTGAAGGCCTATTTGAATAAAAAATATTTTCATTTCATTTCAACATTAGCATTCATTTAACTCGTTAACAAAGGGTAATGCAAATCGATGTTCGTCATTTATTTTATTGTTATTTTTAATTAAACAAAGTAGAATCACAGCAACGAAATTATGTTGAAAATCTTTAACATTTTATGTTCCTTGCCCGGTTTTAATTCATACTATAAAGACTTAACTCATTAAGCGACTGGCTTAAACAGTAAAAGCCTTAGCTACAGAAATGATTGGAAGTTCCCATTTAGGCTTTGTGTGCTTACCACCTTTAACCACATCATAGTGCGTGGTGAGATTGTGGTCAACCATAATGTGAGCAAAGTCATTATAAATTCTTGTTTCTCAACAGAAATAATATTTTTAGGCCGGAGAACTCTCCAGCTATTTAGGCTTCTTTTTATCCTTGGACCATGGGTAAAACCTCGGAGCATAAGTTAGTATAACAATAAACATAAGATTGTAACCCGCTACTATCCACTAATCACACTCTCCAATTCAATGGCCACAAATGAACGACAAAATTTGCAATAGTTTAAAGGAGGTGGCTCGTTTAGAAATAGTTGGCGACCTCTGCATTGCTAATGCTTTAACTGGCGACCTGTGTCGGCGTCGTTTGACATATTCATTGCTCGCCAACCTTCGCCAGGGGTCTATTTAATTTATTGTTTTAATTAACATTCACATCTGGGGACAATTCGGTTTTGCAATTACACATTGTGTTTATGACATGTTTTTGAGATATGTGACTGGATTGGTCTCTGGGTTAATCAGAATTGACATTTTCTCTCATTGAGAGTAGTTTTGTTGTAAAATACACCTAGGCTAGCAAAGATAGCATTTCGACAGGTGATCATTTTTTTTTCATACTACGGAAATTCGATGTAGCCCAAGGCGGTAAGCACACAAAGCCTTGAAGGAACTGGCTTCCAAGTGCCGGAACACACCTATAGATGTTAGACGACAGATTTCCAACTTGAGGGTGGTAGCCAGCCAGGCATGTACTAAAAAGTACCCTACCTTCTGATGAATGCACTACAATATTATCTCTTATATTTTCATAATTAGTGCATCACATTGCAAAAATCTTATTTTTTTAAATTTTATTTTTAAGTTTCAGCCTAGCACTCGAAAGCGTAGTAATTACGTCATCAACGCTGCGCAGCGCCGTACTGTCACTTTGTGAGCACCACTCGTGACGTCATCCTCGCTGCGAGCTACATCACACAGAATCAACCGAATGACTAGGCAAATAAAATGTATGACGAAATATTTTTAGCATTAATATCATACTCATCCTAACTTCCTAACTAATATTATAAATTAGAATTTCATGTGAGTTTGTTTGTTTGTTACCTTTTCACGCGTAAGCCGCTGAACCGATCACGATTAAAATTGGTACGTAGATAGCTTATGGTATCGAAAAGGACAAAATCTACATTTTTTTCTCGGGAACGTGGGTGAAACCGGGGGGGGGGGCTAGTAATAATTTAATAAAGAAGAAAGATTTGTATTTTTGAACGAATAAACTCAAAAACTGCTAAACCGATTTCACCATTAGAATGCTACATTATCCTTGCGGGTGCAGCCGTGCGGAAAACCTTGTATTATAATACTTATAAAAATAAAACTTTTCCAAAAGAATAGAAACACCAAATTCCGTCTCGAATTTACGTGACATTTTATTAATAAAAGATCAGCATTTTGCGACATATCTTTTTTTTTAAATACTCATTTACTCCATGCATTTTAGTAATAATACTTTATTTGGCCGTATCTTTATACTGAGGCCTTGAGATATAACACGTAGCTTTTTTCCCTTTACAACTTCTGACTCCTCATTATACCTTAAATATACCTGACCCTGAAGTAAAGCATTTCGTAGCGCGTATGATTTCCAACCTTGATTTGGTTTTGTGAAAAAATTATAAAAAAACGTCATGCATTTTCATGAAGCAATGCTATTTTTTCTAGGAAAGGTACCTATTTATGTTTTTGCTATTTCAGTGTTAGTCCCATAAGTAAACGTAAGCTAGTAAAGCTAGTGTACTTAACACACTTGGGATTTACTTTACCATGTTAATAATTCTACTTTAAACCAATTTATAACCCTCAAAAAGTTTAAAACAATTTAACGATCTTTACACGTAGCCACTAAGTAAATTGATTCACATAACATTCGCCATTAGTAGGCGGCGCACGGTACCAAGTCGACGTAATGTATTTCAAGTGAGACCACCTCGTTGGCAGATTAATACAATATTGCCAGTTAAGCTGTTGCAGCTAAGTTCCGGCTTGCTGATGTGAATCTTTAGACGCAGACTTTTTTTTTTTTTTTAAAGTTTGAAAATCGAATACCATAATGCTGACAAATAGGCAGAGCAAATACTGAACGATGATAAGTGACTAACAATGCTTATGGAATTAGCAATAGCAGAGGATTTAAAGTGCATTGCCGACGTTTACAGAGCCGCCTAGAAAATGGCAATTGGCTTGCACGTTGCAACATGGTGACAAAATTAAAAATTGAGTGTAGCAATACGGGTACTAGAAATTACCACCGCTATAGTTTTTTTATTTTTTATACCACTAAGGTGGAAAACATGCGCATGGCCTGCCTGATGGTAAGCGGTTACCGTAGCCTATTGACGCTTGCAACACCAGGGGCATCACACGCGCGTTGCCGACCCTGCAAAAATCTCTTCACACCAGTTTCCTCACAATTATCACTGAAAGCTTAAGTTTATTGCAGTATCAACCAAGATCATTATTCGAGCAATCATTGCTTCTATAACAAATAAGTTTTCATAAATCAAGGGTTTACTGACATAAATTTTAATAATTTCTTTTCATAATACAATTTCAAAACAGAATATTACCATCAAAATTCGTCGTACCACGCCCGCACTCACCGCAGCAACATTACAGTACCGTGAAATGATGTAATTACTTTAAAAGCGGAGCAAATATTTTTATATGGAATAAACGTCTGGGAGGCTGTATTAATAAGGCAGGCTCTGTTAGCTCAACGAGGTAATAGTTAAAACAAATCCATTACGTAATGCATTGTTTCCTTTTAGAGTTTACTTTTGCGGTGTGTTGGTTCAGACGAGTGGTAATCGATGGAACATTGTTTTTTTATATCTTAGTTCAAGTTATTTTATGAAAAAATGATTTCGGAAGAAGCTTTACAAAATTAAAAAGCAAAATAGATTCTTCATGGTTTTTTTTACTTTTGAAATAGAATAAGATATGTTAGAACAAATGGAAGATGTTTTTATTGGCGGTTTCATCCGATTTTACCTCCTCACGATTTAGATTTTAGAAAATCCTTTCTTAGTACACCCTTACGTTATAAGAAGCCCCAATCCGTACAAAGCCTTAATCCATACAAACAAAACGTAGGTAGGTACCTTTTTACTCTATACCCATATAAATATATGTTTACGCAAACAACCTTTGCACTCCCTTACACTCTTAGAGATTGAATTTTAAAAAACGTCAAAATACAAAAAAAAACTTTTTTTTCAGTTTTAGGTAAGTACCTACATTGTTAAAATACTGTCAATAATTGTCTTTTTAATTATATTATTTAAAAAATAAAAGCTAAGAAATCAGTCAGTCATTCAGTAAAAAATTAAGCACTATTTAAAACCGTATGGCACATTTTGTAGACTTACTAACCACATAAAAATTTATTAAACCTATTCAATAAAGATTACTCATTAATATTACCGAAATTATTAATATTATCACAATTACATTACTGTTTGCTAAAATTAAACGCGAAGCAAAATTCTGGAAATCCATTTCACAATTAAACCCTGCCGTATTTTCAAGTAGGAATGAATGCACCGGCGGATTTGCATTTCAATCAATGTCAATATTCATTAGGAGATTGTAAACAGACGCTACACCGTCATGACGAGTTGGTTTTGTACAGATATAGTACATTTTTTTCTCATCTGTCCGGAGGCTGTTTTATTCTAGGCTATTATCTATTTATGTGCTAAACTTTATTCAAATCTGATCACGCCCTTTAAAAAGGCCTTACAAGCAATATTGCTAATGCAATTCATTTTTCGAATTATCGGCAGATCTTATTTATTAACCTACTTCAAACAAAGGAACAGGTTCTATGTTCTACTGTATATTTTTTTAGTATGTTTCATGAAAAATAGTCACTACAAATAGTCACGTATATACAGTTTATTTGTTCTGAATTTTATAATACCATTTATTTGGTTTCCATGGTAAGAGCTTTGCTTAATTTTGGATCAGATGGCCGTTTTATAAAAGGAGGTATCCAACGGTAGACAATCACAATGATGGGGGTGCAAAAGAGGGAGTTATGAATAAGTAATCTATGATAATTTAAACAATATCCGTCTTAGACGCTCGAAATGCAGCTTCAGTGATTCATGAATTACTTGTTAAGAAAATATGTAAATTTTTTAGTGATTAATTGATATGTCCTTAAAAAAATGTCTTTTTTTTTGTTTGTTTGTTACCTCTTCACGACTAAACTGCAATCCCGGTCGTGATGAAAATTGGTACGCAGATAGCCTACAAAAGGACATAGGCAACTTTTTGAAGTGAAAACTTCTTTAGGCGCGTTGAACACTTTTTGTGTGAACAAAAACCATGGAATTCGCATCATCGTCACGCCTCACGCGTCACCGAACGCTTTCCATGAGCTACATGTATAATGTGTATATATACATAACATTAAATTATTATTTATAATTAATTAATTATTTTGGAATTATTTTAGGTTTATAAAGAAGTGTTTATGGTCAAGGATTGAATGAATGAAATGAATGATAATGAATGAAAATATTTTTTATTCAAATAGGCCTTCACAAGCACTTATGAATAGTCTGACTCTAACGCACGGTTCGGAAGGTTGCTTTTACTGAGAAGAGCCGGCAAGAAACTCAGCAATTACTCTTTCCAAAACCAACTCAGATTCATTACATCAAATTATTTATCTAGTCTCACTGACAATATTTGTGTGTTATATGACAGTAAGGAAAAAATATATCAAAATTATGAGTAACTTAGTAAACAAATGGATTGCAAACTTAAGCAGACCAGCCCCCACAAGCAGCACCTGTTCACAAGTATGACGCATGTGGCAGCCATCGCCCTCCTCGCACATATTATAGGGAAGTGAGCGACCCGCCACACGACGCCGCCGCAAGCAAAGACCCTAAAGTGAGCATGACTAACTTAAGGCGCTGACAACAGCTAAAGTCTCTCTATTGCAACCTATATTAATCCTACTAAATGTACGGTATTGAAATTTAAATACACGATACTCAAGGATATAAATGACAAATTTATTAATCTCAAAACACGATTTCATTTCATTGCCTCGATAAAAAAAATTGCCAAACACAACTCTGAAAATCAAGGAATTCCCAAATTTATCCTATACATGAATGTATTTTTCGATGTGATATTTTACATTAATATTGTTCGAATAATTAGAAAATGATTTATTTCGTTAGTTTTTGGAATAAGGAATTTATTTGTACATAATTAATTATTTTTATAAATGTCGCTTACGTTATTAATTCGGAGCAGTTAGGGGGAGGAGTCAACATTATGCCACACTCTTCTGTCACGTTACTTGCGTATTTTGCTTTGCCCTCACTCGCATTCCGCGGCGATCCGCGTTGCTAGACGGACCTATACCACTTTTTTTCCGAGCGCGCGGTTTCAACATTATCATCCATAAATGGGTAAAATATCTTTTAAAAAAAATGTGCAATGCCTGATGAATAAAGTAAGGTAGTAAGCAATTTATTTCACAGTGATTGACAATGATAAAAGTAAACAAATACTTGTGTTTGTCAAAGCGTCATATCACTGCCGCTAGATTGCAGTGTAATTTATGAATGTATTCAGCCTATTCACATTATAACTTTTTATCAAATTAAATGACAATATTTGGAGGGAAAATGAATTGCATTACATAACTTTTACAATATGATCTCGTCGTATTATTTCGCATAAAAAAGTATTCAAACTAAAGATTTACTTACCACAAAAAGGGCATAATAACTGATTAATTTTATAATCTTTCATGCATTGGGAATAAAATTTGTCGTGCCGCATCACTGACCGAGAAAGATTCTTATTTTCATCACATAAGTCATGTCATTGTTAGCTCAGCGGTCCTGGTTATAGGTCAAGAACCCATAACTACTTGGATGTGTGTGTTCAAATCCATGTGATGACACCATGTTTTATAATGAATGTAAAGTACCTGGATGATTGAGTTGTGCTGGTATATAATACTTTTTATTTTGGTAAACAAAAGAAGGAACTTGAAAAAGAGGAAATTAATAAATGAAAGTGGAGACATCATCTGGATTCGAACCGCGGACATCTGGTTTAAGGATCGCACGTTCTCCCGCCTGAGCTATTAATTACTTTTAGAACGTGGCGAAATTTACTTTCGTATTCTAATGAAAATGTAGCAGTTTCTCATTGATTGAAAACACGGTAAAACGACAAAATGAAACCTAGCTATATATTTTGAATTTTGTACAATTATGAGGCGAATTATTAAGTAAAATCTATATGGGTATCGTTTCCATGGTTTTCGGGGGTGCTTATTACGAATATATAACATATTTCGAGATCCAAGATGGTGGACGCGAATTAAAAAAAAAATCAATATGGGTATCGTTTCCATGGTTTTCGGAGGTGCCGATTACGAATATATAACATATTTCGAGATTCAAGATGGCGGACGCGAATCATTAAATAAAATCTATATGGGAATCGTTTCTATGGTTTTCGGGGGTGCCGATTACGAATATATAACATATTTCGTGATTCAAGATGGCGGACGCGAATTATTAAATAACATCTATGTATAAGGGTATCGTTTCCATGGTTTTCGGGGGTGCTGATTACGAATATATAACATATTTCGTGATTCATGATGATGGACGCGAATTATTAAATAACATCTATGTACATGGGTATCGTTTCCATGGTTTTCGGGGGTGTTGATTACGAAAATATAACATATTTCGTGATTCAAGATGGCGGACGCGAATTATTAAATAACATCTATGTATATGGGTATCGTTTCCATGGTTTTCAGGGGTGCCAATTACGAATATATAACATATTTCGAGATTCAAGATGGCGGACGTGAATTTTTAAATAAAATCAATATGGATATCGTTTTCATGGTTTTCAGGGGTGCCGATTACGAATATGGAGTAGTGATATCTCTGCGCGACCTAATTTAACTACTAGCAAACTATTATGTATTAGTATTTTAACGTACTGCCAAAAATTAGAAGACACTTTACAGACAACTTTTACAACGTTTGTTGGAAATAATATTAGAAGTCAATTATATCAACAGCTAAAGAACATTAATTTTAATACAAGACCATGGTCCTGCTTCCCGTCTGAATTTTTATTAAAATTATTTCTACGTATGAGAATTGACTACATCGTCAAATTCAACAATCGCAATCTGAAAATTAGTAAATCCAAATGTTGAAAATACCTTTCAGTTTCGCATTTGTAGTTTTTAAAAGAATAAGTATCTCAGTATTTCTCTCTCTCATTTTTTTTATTTTGGTATCCTATTATATTATTAAAAGGTCATAAACAATAAAAAATATGTTAGGTATTAGTTCTACATACACATACTACGAATAATGACGAATGTCTACACAAAAGCGGCATTTCGCGTGACTTCAAACGCGATAAACCACTGTATGACTTGTTACGCTGTGGTACTATTGTAAATAATGGTGTGAAAGATGAAAAAGTTACAAAAGTAGGATGAATCATATCGAACAAAGTAATCAAACATAAGTCGCTAACAGGACTCGATCCGTGGACATCTAGTTCGAGGATAGCACGATCTCCCACCTGAGCTATTAATTACTTATTGATGGCGGCGAAATTTACTTTCGTATTCTAATGAAATTGTAGCAGTTTCTCATTGATTGAAAACACGGTAAAACGACGTTTTCTAAAAATGAAACCTAGCTATATATTTTGAATTTTGTACATTATTTTCTTCATTCATATTTCTTATTAAAAAACATTTATACATCCACACGGGCGACGCGAATTTAAAATGATAAGAGAAGCGGTTTCATTAAAATTAGTAGGTACATACTATTGTAAATAATGGTGTGAAAGATGGAAATAAGGCTAAGGAACTAGGTTAAAATATATTGAGAACTCGGTTATTACTATTTCTTTATAGCTAGTTGTAATTACATATTTATACTATCAATAATAGCGCCATCTAGTTGTGTTAGTTTCATAGATATATTTGTACTTGTTTATTGTTTGGATGATGGCCGAAAAAGTGCACCGTTTTACCGCGTCTTCGTGTGTGGCGCTATGCTGTGCTATACGTGCTATATATATTGGGGATGTAGAGGGGCGTGGCTAAAATTTCAATTTCTCAAGGCCATTTAGCTGTTGTCAGCGCCTTAAGCTTACTACAAATAATACAAAGAAAAACTATTTCAAGAAATACGAATTATAACACACAATATGTTATCACTGAGACTATTAACAGGTTTATAAATCAAAATAATAACAATAATAAGTACACAAAATTAACAAATCTACCAAGCATTAGAGTCTTTGTAATAACCATTTACAATATAACAAGCATTTGATTAAAGTTCAAATTGGTTAGTTTTCACTTCTATCGGCAGTCCCCAAAGACTGCCCCGCGTGTTTTTTCTCGGAAACTAGGGTGAAATCGCGAGGGACACCTAGTACATAATATATAAACTACAAAAATACAAAATACAATACATCGTTATTTATTTATATATTTTTATTCTTTTCTATGTTTATATCATCATCATCCAGTACTCCGTCCCCGTCCAATCCAAATTTGGAGGAAATAATCTATGAGCACCCTAGAGGTGCATTAAGAAAAGGTTTTAAAAATAATAGATTTTTTATGAGGCTAAAATAGAGGAACGTGGGTGAATCATTAATAGTTTAGTTGAGGAATTAATTAATGATATAAAGGGAAAAATTTTACTCAAAAATGGAGGTACTTATTATGAATACAAGGCAAATAAATAAATTTGTTGTTCCGTATTTTAAATTAGCTAAATTTAAAAAGTGAATTCTTGGAAATAGTGTACTGTTTTATAAATTAAATACCTTTTTACTATAACTTATTATCATTACATTGAAGATATAGATGTCGTAAGTAGCTGCACCAGTACTTAGTATCTCTACTTATGATTATGCTCGTATGTATAATATGTTGAAATTTGAACTTGTTCAGATTAGATGTATTTTATTATTTATTTTTCTCTTTCTGTTTTAATTCTTATTGTTTTAAATATTGTCCAAAAAAATAATTAAAAAACCGGCCAAGTGCGAGTTGGACTCGCGCACCGAGGGTTCCGTACAAACTTCGTCCACCGTTCATCCATCACGGGAAATGCACAATTTTATTTATTTACCTTATTTGAGGTTGGTGCCAATTAAGTTAGACCTCTAAGTTGTATGAGCGCCCATACAACTTAGAGGTCTTTATTAATTGGCGTAACTATGTATGTATGGGGACACTCTTTAATTTTCAACTTTTTTATTTTTTTAAATTTTTCCTTTATTTGTGCTGTAAGACCTTGCTTTTTGCCAATTATTTTCTTTATATTTGAGTTGATTGAATGAAAGGTAAATTGCGGTTTACGATTTATGACGTATTAAAAAAAAACTACTCACCAGATCTCGTTCAAACCAATTTTCGGTGGAAGTTTTCATGGTAATGTACATCATATATTTTTTTTAGTTTTATCATTCTCTTATTTTAGAAGTTACAGGGGGAGGGACACACATTTTACCACTTTGGAAGTGTCTCTCGCGCAAACTATTCAGTTTAGAAAATATGATATCAGAAACCTCAATATCATTTTTGAAGACCTATCCATAGACACGTATGGGTTTGATGAAAAAAAAAAACTGAGTTTCAGTTCTAAGTATGGGGAACCCCCTAAATTTATTGTTTTTTTTCTATTTTTGTGCGAAAATCTTAATGCGGTTCACAGAATACATCTACTTACCAAGTTTCAACAGTATAGCTCTTATAGTTTCGGAAAAAAGTGACGGACAGACAGACAGACAGACATGACGAATCTATAAGGGTTCCGTTTTTTGCCATTTGGCTACGGAACCCTAAAAAGGTAACTTTACTGAGATTCTTGCCGATTCTTCTCAGTAAAAGGCTGACTTTCAAACCGATAGAAACTTCAGTAGCTTCGACGTTCATAAGTGCATTTGACTTTGAACCCGCAGGTAGTATGTAATAAAAACCGGAAGAAGACATTCTTTAATAAAAAAAAAACTACCCACATTTTTTTTAGTGTATACTTAATTACAAATAACGTATATTTTTACTATTCATTTTACATTTTATTTTTTACAGTACAAAAACGTAATATAACCTCGATACAATAAATAAACATAATATACAACCCTCTCAACATAAATGATTTAAGAACCTTAAATAACTGAATAATTACTGTGATGCATTGCCGAGGGGTGTTCTACGGTGTAGCACGCACTGCTACGACGGCGCTACGAGTGCCGTAGCAGTTGAAATACACGTAGAGTTTGCTGCGTATGAGTTATTGTAATGTAATTCACACTTATAAAAAGTGTCAAGATTAAATTAAAGTATGATTTAATAATATTAATTTTGATTTTTTTTTTATCTCGAAGCTAAGTAATGATAGAATATTTTAAATTGTAATTTTTGTTTCTATATTACTGTTTTTATGCTTACCATATTAAATTACTTACCGCTTATAGCTTCTTAGTCAGCAAATCAGCTGATACACAGTTCATACAGTCCAATACATAAAACTACACGAGTATTATAATTCGCATACAAAACTAACACGTGACTACGACCTAACAAGCTACTACTTTAAATTCACAACCAACTGAGTCAGCTTTATATACATCTAAAATATCTAAGACCTAATTTAATACTGGTAATTAAAAAAAGTTAGCAACGTTTGAATTTCGAAAAATAATTTCTTTTAAAATGTTTTAAAAACTTTTTTCGTGTGTATGTAGGTTTGATTGGAGCGCGTCCTTCGTGACTCGGTGGCGGTGTGGCACTGAGCCGGCGACTATCAGCCACTGAAAAGGCCGACATGGTAGGTCTAGAATAGATGTAGGCACAGCAGATGTGGCCCTAACTACCGGCTACATGTGTGGACCTGGGGAGCGAGTTTCGCGTGATGTTGCGTGGTAATTCTCGCTCTATTTGCTTGCTAAATGTATTCTGCTTGAATATTTTTTTTATATGAATCTATATATAAATAGTTTTATTTGTGAAACCTGCGTAGGTTTTAATGTCATCGCATTTTATTTTGATTTCACTTGGACTTTAAATTGTGGGAAAGTATTTAATTTTTTGTATTTCAAAAAATACTTATTTTAGGATTCGATTTATATCTACTTCAGTTTTATACGTTAATTATAGTTTACATTAATGCCTTTTGTTTGTTTTATTTTATCAGAATAAAGCGATGATAGCTCAGTGGTAACGCCGAATGCCATAGCGAAGGCCATGGGTTCGAACCCTACAATAAACTTGAGCTTTTGGTGAAAGTAACCATCGTAAGGAAACCATACCACGATGGTAGGGTACTTTGTAGTACCCAACTGGTTGACTACCACCCTCAAATAAAAAATCCGTCGACAAGCACGAATAAAAAAAATCGAATAGTCACGCCTAGTTTTATTGCGTTAATCCCATTTGTGACTACAATATCATGGCTTTACCGATTTTGAAGCAAATGTAACATAGTTTTAAAAGGTAAGTTTGTCAAATTGTATTAACAAAAAGTAACGTTTTATAAATTAAAATTGCTCCAGGTTAAGCACCTACATACATTGATTATGTTTAGAATTTAGAACGGTACAGAACATTCAATTTCCAATTAGAACAAAAGAAAATACCTACGATACGTGCTTAGGTTTTTCGAAAGCAATAGACAAAATTCTCTTTGATCACAAAAAGAAACCGCCATTGAATTCCGAAGGTGAACAAAACTTATACGAAATCGGTCAAATTGTACGCGCAAAGAAAAATAGGCCCCGAATTCCAAACTATTTGAAATCAAACTTCAACCATTATTGCCTTCTGCGTCGCCGCCCAAAGAAATTTACGAAATCACGTGCACGAGTATGAGAGTACAAAGCGGGCGTTGTGATTTCGATTCGAAATAAAGGCCGGAAGGACGGCCCGGGGAGCGTTTACGTATTTTCGACACAATAGCCGGACAAAGGAGTGATTGCGTTCAGATACGAACCATCGAGGAATATAGAAACAGCGCCATCTATGAGCGGAAATAGGTACCGCTTAGTCGCGCCTTGATTGAGGCGTCGAGTTCGGTGCTGCAGCCGAATTGCAATTTAAGCTGCTATGTATGAGGCTGTTTTTTATTTGTGTTGTGAAACGATAGGGTTTTATATTGTAGTTTTCTTAGCGAGAGTTATGATTTCTTTTTGCTTTGTTTACTCAAATGTTAATAATGTCGTATTTGTCCTTAAATACACATGCTGACACAAATGAGGTTTCATATTCTCAATTTCTCCATATACTTTCAATTCAGAATAAAAGGAAATGAGTTTTTGCTTAAAAGGTTTCGTATGTATGGCACAATTACTTTTTATTGGAAGGTAAGGCATTACCGTTTTTATTTGTACTACTAAATTCATTGATTGCTCACGATCTTTCGTAAAAGTTTTATGTAACAATCAATGATAGAAATTGATACTCAACTCAAGATTAGCTTTACAAAAAGCTATCTATTTTTTTTTTGAGTCAGTATCAACTAAAGAAGAACAAGTTTTATTCTATAACAACGCTTATATTCGTATTATACTTAGCGTTGATGACACTGTAAAATAAAAAATAAAGCAACCATCAATTTGTTTCCGAGGATACTGTTTTTAATTATTTAAATGGAATAATAATCATATAAATTTTACTAATATTATAAATAGCTTATAGTTGTGTTCCTGCGCGTGAGTAAGGTCGCCAGAGCTCATCGGGGAGGGGGAAGGGTTGGCAACGCGTGAGTAATACCTGGTGTTGAAAGCATTCATAGACTACGGTAAGCGCTTAACATCAGGCGGGCCATATGCTTGTTTGCCGACAATGTTGTATAAAATAATAAAATAAAATAATGTGAAAGATGTGTTTGGGCCACAATCAAGCATAAACAGCAATGTATTTGAATTGACAAATAGATAAGTATTAATATATCATATCCTGGAATAACATATAGGTTACTTGCGAATGCGAGTGAAATAGCGGGGCAGAAACTAGTATATTTGATATATTATTAATGTTTGTATGATAATTGTTTTCTTTTAATAAACTAAATGACTCGATTACGCATAAACCCATATTTTTATCCCGAAAAATTATAAGTGTCCACGGGATTGCGGGTAAAACCGCGGGGCGGAAGCTATTAAGTATTACTATAGCAACCATCTTTAGATTTAAGATTTTTCTTCTCTTACTCATCCTGGTTCCATTAAACCAATAACAAATCTTCGTCTAAAATAAACATGATCATTATAAAATGCTAACACAACCTCCTACCGAAATACAAAACAGACTGCAAAAGAATTTACATAACAAATTGTATGAGTCCGCGCATAGTCCCTGGCGATTTTTATAAACACAAGTTACAGATGTCACCACTCGGCCAGTTTATATATTGTTAGTGTAATATATGCGCCTCTGTGTGCGCACTGGGGATACTCGAGGTTTGCTCTATTACCTTAGTTTTATTGCTGCCAAATTGTGTGACATTCAACGCTACTACACATCTAGGTTTCATGGGGGTATTTTGTTATTTGCCGCGTTATGTTCTGAGGTTAGGGGGCCATTCAACCTGGTATTTATTAGAATTTTTAACAACCGAGTGCTTTTTCGATTGATCAATGTAAAATGTATCTTCAATAGGTCGATTTATCCATGATGACAAACATCGCATTGAAATCAAAGCATGGTGGTAGGACTGATAGGGCTCGCCTATCCATAGGCGTCGGTGGCCATATGCCATCAGGTGGATCGCTTATCTGCTTGCCAGCCTTCAGTTAGAAGAACGATTATAGAATTTTGGATTAAGTCTGATTTACAATATAGTTAAAATATAAAGCATGTGGTTAGATGATATGATGAGAGGTAGAGCATAGCGATATGTCGCTCAAAGAGCAGCTCGACTGGGGAAGTACCTCCACCTTACAGAATACCGCAGACAAATAACTTATAGTTGTGTTCCTGCGCGTAAGTAAGGTCGCCAGAGCTCATCGGGGAGGGGGGAAGGGTCGGCAACGCGCGAGTGATACGTCTGGTGTTGCAAGCGTTAATAGGCTACGGTAACCGCTTACCATCAGGTGGGCCGTATGCTTCTTTGTCGACAATGTGGTATGAAAAAAAAACATAAAGGAAACAGGAACCTGCTACCGACAAATTGTTTGATAAGCAGTTAGTTTTAACGTTATACGAGTAACAAATCGAAATGGAGTGAAACTTCTTCAGGACTTCCTTCATCTTTTAAGTTTGAGTGGTTTTTTAACCACGTGTGATGTTTCTTCGTCATCGTCATCTTCAAGAGATTTGATAAAGTAACCCCAATAGAATATTTTGGTATATCTAACAAAATCACCAATGTCCATCATTTTCCGTATAACCTCAAACCAAGAAACTCTCAATAAATCTAGCACAAGCGGGTGAGACAAACTAACAAGTTGTGAAACAATTTACATCAAACGCGAGTACCCCAGCGCCGGTGGCGGCGGGCGGCAGCGGGCAGCCAGAAACGGTCGACTCGATTACCATAACTAATTAAATTGCGGGGACAAAGTTAGGTCACAGGTGTACCTGTATACCGCGTACCTCGCAACGCGGCCTGCAACTGTTCCGGTGCGCATTCGAGTTTACACTGTTTGTTTGGAAATGGAAATAAATGTCTAAAATACGGCATTTATACATGAAAGTCAAGGGCAAGAAAGGTCGAGGGATAACACTATAGAGCTATATACACTTACGATGGCAGTTTAGTGGCAGTGATGAATGCCGTGGTGAGTTTCGTAGGTTTGAACAGTGTAGAACTTGAGTTTTCAGTGAAGGAATACATCGTGATGGAACTATAGCACGATGGAAGGTACGTGGTAGTTCCCATGTCCACCTTCATATCTGGCTACCACCTTCAAGTTGGAAAACCCAGCAGCTGAGCCTTCTAGGCTTTGTGGCACATCATCACTAGCCATGGTGAAATTTTGGCTAAACACAAGACGGTATTCCAAGTCAATAGTTCAATAGAAACCTGGTAACCGGTTTTAAATTATTTGGTGAAAAAGACACTAAAAATTAGTTCTAAAGTAGTCAAGATATCATATTAAAGATTTATGATACCTCTTATATTTATGGAATAATCGCTTGGTTACACATAACGATTACTATCTATATGAAGACTTGTCTAGACTAATCTATCAACGCACAACCTAAACATAACTGGCATTCACTAAGGGAGAGTTTTTCAAAATACAACTAAAATGAGGGGGTTAAAATAGAGGATAGTGGTTGAAACCGCAGAGCGGAAATCTAGTCTTTTATAAACATAACGAAGTAATTTTGATTCTGAATGACCAAATAGCAACAATGGTAGGCGTAATAAAGTTTTATTTCGATTATCGCGTCGCATTGCCGCGGCCGACGCGCTGCACTCGATACAGATAGTGCCTCATTACGAGAACGATTCAATTCCAACCGGATATCTGGCGGGACGTTACCGTAATGATAATGAGACGGTGCCGTTTTAAACTTATACGAGCGATATCATGCTGATAGCATATTCATTGTTTTTATATCATTTGCTACTCATAGTAGGCCCATATTTCACTTGGACACCACGGTGGCGCGACTGGTTGCGCCGCCATACGCTACCAAACTAGACACCATACAGACACCAGATTCGCCACACAACACTGAGACAGTATCAAAATGGACCTTAACGAGATAGCACTACTGCTGTATGTATGTAGGAAAAGAGAGATATGAGAGTCACTGGCGGCCGAGTGAGTGAGACACCATACAGCGCTATAGTAATTAGTGGTGGCGCGACCAACATGGCGGCGCGACCAGTAACATACATTCTGTGGACGCGTCCGAGCTGGTTGCGCCACCAAATTGGTTGCGCAACCAAACGGACACCAGGTGAGGCACTCTCTATAGAGCTGTATACATTTTGTTGGTAGCGGTGACTGGTTGCGCCGCCATGGTGTCCTAGTGAAATACGGGCCTTATAGTTTCATGTCAATCTGTCATAGATTATAATCGAGTATAATTATAATCGTAGACAGATGGATATGACGAAATTGTAAGTAGCTGTCCTAGTTCAAAAGGTTGTTCTTGATCTACCTCTTTATATGAATTTACAATATATCTAAATACAATTGTCAAAACAGATGGAATCGCTGCAGTTCAGCAGTAGCGGCAGTGCTGTAAAATTTAAGTGTTATCTGTGGGCTTACAGATAAGCTCAACGCTCCGTGGTGCAGGTATGTACTCTTATCTCATGTTCCACAGCCTTTCTTGCTATCTACAGTTGGCTAGTGTGGATAATTAGGCTTACTATGAAATGAAATAATTTATCTACGTCATAGTTTTAACATCCATAGTATATTTTGTAACTTACTAATATCATAAAAGAGGAAAATTGTAAATAGGCTATGGTATGGACCCCCTCCATAGGCTACTTTTTCTCGAGAACGTGAATGAAACCGCGGACGACAGCTAGTTTTAAATATAATAAAAAGATATCAGGGGTGGCTTGCTACAATTTATTATAATTTATTATGCACTACAAATTCCTACACGACACGATTACACAACAAAAACATTTGTTATAAGGGTCCCGTATATTAATGATATCAAATTATTTCCATTAAAATCTGTAGGAGATGATTGAAGGGTGCATAATGTTCTCTAAAACAAAATAAATGATATAGAATGGTATGGAACAATATACCGGAATAATTTTAAATACCTTATTTTGAAACCAATGTTGGGTTTGTCAAGTTGAACAACTTTCACTATGGATGTTTGTTACTATCTCACGCAAAAACTACTAAACGAATTTGGATGAAATTTGGTACACAAAATATTTTTTTGATTAAAATAAATTTACCATATAGAATACTTTTATCCCAGAAAATCATAAGATCCCTCGGGGACGCGAGTGAAACCGTAAGGAGGAAGCTAGTTTATAATTATTAGTAGATAGAAGATCGCGTGTGACAAATCGATTTATATAAATTCATATCTTCTGTCCACTTCACTCACACTTAATTACATTTTTAAGATTTTAATAAGTGTTTATTCTCCAACACATACTCATCCACTTATATATTGCAGAATATAATAATAATAAATAACCACAAACGTATATTCATAATAATAAAAATCTATAGGGCGGAAACTACGGGGCAATTGAACTAATGAAACTACACGAACCCCAGTTAATGTGACACCATGTGCAGTTACATAGGTACACTCTGTGTAACGTTGGGAAGTATGAGAAAATGTGCTTAATTATTGTACCATGTATTTAAAAAATATATATATATACGTTCGATTATAACTTACTAAAATCATTAATTTGTTAATGTAGATACAATCGTTTTTGGATTTATACATCATTTTTTATTTCTTAGCTCAAAACTGTTTTACCACTCGCGCGACTTTATAAAATTTATATAACAATTTCAGTGTATAGCATTTCTGTAAACTGTAGAGTTTTAGATATATTCAAGAGTCGTAATTGAAAATAGCATCGCAGTACAATAATGAAGAGGCAAAGCTTTCCTTCACAAGACTTTCCTCCAAACCTTGCGCTCTAATACAAGTTACAACATACGATCATAGACACATCACAAAGCTCTCGTAGCGGCATCCGTAGCTCGTAGCGTGTACGTAGAGGCGTAGCACATTCGTAGCCCTTCAATTTGTTATGTAAATGCATCTTTTGTCCATCCGTCCGTCCGACGGTCGGTGCTGCCACTCTATAAATTTGTTCGAATACTGTTGGTCTATTTTGTATGCCATTTTGTACAATTGCCTTGTGTTGTGCTGTACTAAGCATATATAACAAGCTTGTAACGTTTGAAATTAAATGTAATATTTTTATTCAAATAGGCCTTATGGTATAATAGGTCGATTTTTTGAGAACAGTCTGTAAATAAACTTTTCGTCAATTACGAAAAATGTGTCCTGCTAAAGCGAGTACTGCGCCCAAGCATTGTCACGATTGAAATATTCGTTTATGTTCTATTAATTCAAAAAAATTAAAAGGTAGTAGAACTCTTAGTACAGAGTTCGCCCGGGGAAGTACTACCACCATATCTAATTCCACCGTGAAATAGTAGTGCACTTTTATTACTGTGTTTCGGTTAGGAGGGTATGGGAGCCGGTGAAATTACAGGCACAGGAGACTTAACAACTTCAAAACGTCTCAAGGTTGGCAACGCGTGAGTGATACCCCTGACAGGGAAAATATAATATTGTATTTTCTTTGCCGGTGGTGTTATGAGCGTCTATAGGCTAAGGTAACCGCTTACCATCAGGTGGGCCGTAAGCTTGTTTGCCACCTAGTAGTATAAAAATATATATATATATATATATAAACAAAATAACTCCTAAAATTTTGAAACAAAAAAATGAAAAGCAAAAAATAGAAAACTAGAACTACATACGCTGCCAGTTGTTAAAATAGGTCACAATACATTTTTACAGTATTATTTATTGAACTAAAATTGATTTATCTTCAGTAAAACTATTCTTCACAAAGGCAAAGTTACGCTGTAGTTTGCGGTAATCGTGCAAATTTACGCGCAATACATAGATAGTGATAACATGGTAAAATTAGTACTCTAAAGCCCATGGGACCAATAAACCTTATCTAGAAAACGGACAGTACATGCATAAATACAGGAAATCAAGCGGATTACCTAATATATTGTCTAGTTTCGATAATTTTATCGGTTCGTGTTCATTTTTGATTAATTGACTATTTCTATGCTTTGCTTTTATTTCACACACACGGCCATCTGAACCCAAACTGAGCAGAGCTTGTACTATGGAAGCCAGATAACTGATATACTACATATACTACTTTTCTTCTGTAAATACATACTATATATAGATATATATATATATAGATAATTACACCCAGACTCAGGACAAACAGACATGTTCATGCACACAAATGTTTGTCCTGGGTGGGAATCGAACCCACGACCTGCAGCGTGATAGATAAGTAAATTTATCTTACCAACCACGCCAACCGGCCCGTCAATAATATAATTTATAATATATAGAACATTTCCTCAAAACTGCCACTCATTGCCGATGGGTAAGGCTTCCAGATGGCCAAGAAGGCAGGCGGCGTTTCCTTATTTATTAAATAAATAAATATTCAGACATTTCTCAAATACGGTCATCACTCAAACTAAACAGAGATTGTACTACGGATATCAGATAATTGATTTACTACATATATTTTTGTCAGAAAGCTAACAAGCATCCAGGCGCCCATGCTATAGCAGGGAGACTGTCAATGTGTTGCCGACCTTTATAACGCCTAGAAGGCACCTGGCTCTCAAATGTAACAACTGGACCACACCAAAAAGTACTAGGTGGTATTTCAACTTGAGGGTGGTGACCAAGCAGGCTAGTACTATGAAATACCCTACCACCGTGCTATGGTTTCGTCACTTGAGCTGAGCACATTGTAGACAAGCTAAAATCGCCTTTATTACACTAAAGTTTAATAATCATCAAAACAAAAATCCTATCTCATTTCCCAAACCATGAATCCTAATTGCATTCAATCAGTACAATCCAATAATATTCACTTATTGGTGCAGCAAACGTATTGAATCTAGTAATCGCTAACCAATCATGAAATCATTGATTCAGTCATGGAATCAGGCGGGGGCCCCAATCGGTTGTCGGATGCCAGCGGGGGGCGCCAGTGAGCTCCTCAATATGCAAATTGCTTTGCCACCGAAGGCCTAACTGGCTATTGTGTTTCAGGGAAATGACCTGGGATATCTGTATAAACGGTTTATACCCTGTTATATGCAACGGTATTTGTTGCGTCAGTGTGATGATTACGACAGGTTTTTGGGGATTGAAAATCTGTGATAGTGAAGTAGTACTCGGTAAAATTTATGGGTCTAAGAGAACCGGTAATGAAAGTCGCTAACGCGCTTAAAATGTTATAGGCTTAACAAATGCTTAACAATACTACACGTTCCTTGAAATTATAACATGCTATTATGTAAAAAAATATGAAATTTATGCTTAATATATATATATGCTTAATGTATAAGCTTTCAGAGCTTTCTGAATTTTCAGCACGCACCGTAGCTACACTATCGACACCGGATATTGACACTGCCGCCATTTCCGTCCGCCATTACTGCCGTATGAACGTAAATGCACGAGGGTTAGGGTAACTAAGACAAATGGCATTATACTTTAATAAATTACTTACCAGAGAAAAAACATCACTTCGATGTAGATTTTTTGTCAATAAAGTGCCTAATTTGGCCTTGTGTCTTTAAAACCTATGTATTTTTATTATTTTTAATGATGACAATTTAAAAATGAGTCAGTGAACTTTGAAAATACTGAGAATATATAGTTTTTAAACCCAGTCATTTACTTAACTAATAAATAACGACCTATTAGTATCAAAAGAAATAAATAACAAAAATACACGTTTCCAATGTCAATAATATTAACATTGTAATATTTCACTCCGTTTAATTTAACATTAATGTTTAGTAAAATACATTTAAGGGTTGTTTAATGTGATGCTGTATAAGATACCTTACTAATATTATAAATGTGAAAGGTTGTTTGTGTATTTCTGTTGCCACTTAATGGCTGAACGGATTTGGATGTAACTTAGCACACATAAAATATGTCCTAGATTTAAAAAGAGAGTACTTTTATCTTGGAAAAGAGTTACGTGGGGAACGTGGTTAAACCGTGGGATAGAAATTAGTTTTTAATAAAAGGTAATGAAGTATGATTGATATTTTTTTAATACAACTCTGTTTATTAAAAATAAAATATTAAATTCTCAGTTAAATAAACAATAACTACCTGAATTTGATATAATCACAGAAATATTATTATATTTATGTGGGCTTATATTAGTAGCACTCTCCCTATAAAACGATGCAGCATGTTACTGACATTTTTAAGAAATATTAAAAAAAGAACAGAAAATTATGAAAACATAAATGTATTTTTGAATTAATTTAAAAAAATGAAAATGACTAAATACAAATGGGTATATAACAGAGAATCAAGTATGAAAGAAAGAAGAAAGAAAGAAAAACCATTTATTTGACAGACACAAAGTGAAATTAAACAATAGTACAACACATAACAATAAAAGTGATTGTATCTGGTCTTTTTTTATCAAAACCTATTAAACTATAATGAAATAACTAAATATTTTATTATTTAACCTAACCTTAGATCCATGTTTATAAAAAATGACGTGTGATTTATAAAAGTAGAATAAAACGAGAAACAAAAATGTTGAATCTCACTTAACATTAAACGAAGTACAAAACTTATTCTTAAGTAATCTTAGCGAGTTTTAAAAGCATTCCCCGGTTTATTTGCGGATAAACCGTTAATTTATTATTCATCATGTAAATTGTTCGCCAAGTTCTCAAATCGAAATGTACGTTGAATGTTGAAAAAAAAAAGTTCCTTTTTCATATTTCTTCTTAATATCTCAATAAAAACTTTGTGATTAAGATTTCTCCTAGACGTTTTGAATTAACATAGAAATTTACTTTTCGTGTATCTTTTACATTAAGTTTTACATATTAAAATACATTTGTGTCTTAATTAGTGTTAATATTCATGAGCATTGTGCTGACAGCGTTTGTTTTTTGGCAGCCATTTCGATGGGATTTTCTTTACCAATAAAAAACGAAACAAAGCCGCGTTACCCATTTAATTATCAAATATTAAGTTAATTCTTGATAACATTATATTTAAAATTTCTTAAGTATTTAAATAAATTAATTTAAAAAAACATTTTCCATCACTGCTTACTTCTCGATCTTTTAGAATCTGATATGTAGGTAAATCGAAGCGTGCTTAAAATCAGCATTTAATGGCATTATCGAATCCAATGTCAAAACCGCCAAATTTCGATTTAGGCACTATTTTTTGCTTATTGACGCTTATTATATTTATAACAAAAATACAAATAAAAATCATCGAAACTGCCGCCTGCCGATGTGCAAGGTTCCTAGCAAACTGGCAGCGGTCCTCTTTGGATGGCCAAACGCGTGGTAATCTAATCATAATACCGTACTTACTAACATCGTGATGCGGTTTTTGAGAGGAAATTATTCATTCATATTAAAACCTCAAATTCCCAATTCAACGACCACAAATTTTATTAAAGACATTTGTAATGCCACGTGGAAAAAAATCCCATTTTCATATGAGTGATCCCCTCAATCTGGGAATGATAATCATAAAAATGATTTGATTTCATATCACGGTACATTAGCAGCGGTAATACGAATGCGACTTTATGAGGATGTCAAATTGTCAAACTCATACTCGTACATAATAATCCAAAAGGATCGTATTTTAATAGTGGATGGTTCCCATTTTGAATTTTTAACGAATATTTTTTGCATTTTAATTTATTACGAGTTTGAACTTTAGTTGGAAATAAAAGATTTTTAGCTATTTCAGACATGGATTCAATGCAGGTAGGTTAATCAGGTTATCGGACCTATTTCTTATTTTTATTCGGTATCTAGAATCACAATAGGTATGTACCTCCACCTTACAGAATACCGCAGCCAAATAACTTATAGTTGTGACTAAGGTCGCCAGAGCTCATCGGGGAGGGGGGAAGGGTCGGCACTGAGCGAGTGATACCCCTGGTATTGCAAGCGTTCATAGGCTACGGTGACCGCTTACCATCAGGCGGGACGTATGCTTGTTTGCCGACAATGTAGTACCTATAAAAAATAATAATAATGTACTACATATTGACTAGATGTATCCGAAATGAGGTCCTAAGAAAACGTTTGGATGTTCTTATCGACTTGTCGGACTCTTTGTTTCGCGGTATATTGTCAATTTTTAACATGGTTAAGATGGCCCTTAGGAACAGAAATTCTACAACTTGATGTATGGTTATTTGTAATTTTGTAATTTTACAGAGTGTCATATTCCCACTAGCGAATAATCTCTTTGAATAAAGAAAAAAAATCACAAAAAAAACCGAAGATGTAAACACGTAACAGACTCGCGTGTAGGTACTAATTTGAACGTCTGTCTACCACCACAACATGCCAACAGACCCCGTATTTTCAGTAAACAGCCTCATTTATTTTACAGTTTAATTACACGTATAGTTTTTCGCGTGGCAGCATCTCCCCTTCGCCACAAAGGCAGTAACTAAAAGAACCATTTTGTAAATCAAACGGCCATTTCCATTACCTACCATACCATCCGCTATTTACCATCATTGGCCGGCCCCTCTCACGGCCATTCAATGGAGGCTAGACATATCATTATGGGGAGTTCGTTTAACTCACACGCTACTTTTTTGGATGTTTATAAAATAGGTATTTTCAAATATTAGACGTATAAAGTTTTTTTTTAATACAATGTACTATATTTAAACAAAATTATTAATGACGACAATATAATAAATGTGCTATAGGTACTTAACTAAAATAATGTGCGTTAGAGTCTGTCAATTCCTAGGTAAATGTGAAGACCTATTTGAATTTTAAATAAAATACCAATTATAATACAGTTCGCATCCGCCCCGTGGTTTCACCCCCCAGGATAAAAAGTAGCGTATGTCTCTCTCTGGTTTATAAACTATCACGTTAATAAAGTATAACATTTTTAAAGTAAATAGTATGATCCAAAAGCAGTACTGTGAAATAAAGTCGTCACAATCAAATAGCCAATAAATCGAACAATTTTAACAGCCCATATGCATTCATGTGACGAAAAAATAAATATAGTGAGGCTTAAGGATATATCCTTTGACCTATTAAATTGTGTTTCTTCTAGATTAGATGTTTCACAATATGATACACGTACTAAAATTATAAAACAATATAAAAATAAACATTATAGGTTTATAGTAAAAGTATTTCCATGTAGCGAAACGCATTATTCAAGATAAGTGTGACTTGTAAGACAGACATTGACGGGCTTGCATTTTATGAGGTTACATTTTCTACTACTTTAATTTATAAAACTTATTTTCTCATTTATTTAATACCGCAGGCAACTATTTTAGTCGTTATTGCTACAGAAAGATCATATAGAACCTTTCTTTATAAGGATTGCCAGGGTATTATATTTTTTACTCTTCTATAATAATTTTTGCATATGTATACATACAGGCTGGAAACAATTTACATTTTGAGTCATAAGTATCTTTTTAAGTCTTTTTTTAAGTCTTGTCAATCTTTCACAAAAACTTTTCCCAAAAAGAAAGCCAAATGAAAAGGTTAAATAAACACAAAGATGTACTTAAGCCGGCGCCGTACATTTTCCATCGCTCCAGCCAATACAGTGCCGTAGATAAAGTCGCCATTCGAGCGAAAAGATACCAGAAGGGAATTTCCAAAGTGAAGTCAAAGGGGACGGGGCTAAGCCCCTTTCGGACGGCAATAGATTTATTGTTTAAGATTGTGAACGGTACAACCGAGTATTATGTACACTGGAATGACAATATGTATCCAATGTCGCAGGGAAATTACTTTTATCAAAAGGAATCTTTAAGACTGTCAAAGAATTGTTGATGAAAAGTTCCACTATCACAAAAAAAAACGCGTTTACGCACACATACACCCCCAAACACACACACACACACACACACACACACACACGCTCACACATTTACACAGTACATGAATGCATAATGAGTATGGTTATAATCGATTAATTTAAATTATTTTATTAGGTTGTAATTTTTTTTTAACTGTTTTGTAAATTATTATTACATATTTATTTATTTTTTTCTTTATAAGATTGGAAAAGACAATATCTATGCAATGATAATGGGAGAAGCCACTGGCCTATGGATTCAAAAATAAGCTGTAAAATGTTTTATGCCAATAAAATAATCTATATTTTAAATTTAAAAAAAAATACATTTAATATTATCTAACTAATCATAATTATGAATTCTAATTGTATTTTTCTTTTTTATTAATTTTATGATATTATTTGTAACAATTTGTAATTTGTATGGAATTAAATAAAGCTTTATTATTATTATTTCATTTTTAAATGTAAGTTATAAAAAATACATCATTATTATAAAGTATTTGGGGCGCATTCTTCAACGGAATAATAAGGTTTAAATTACCTATATTTAAGTAGGTACTTAAACAGATTAATTTGTTGAAATAAGTAGATAAAGTACTTTTCAACTTCCAAATTTTACTTTATCAATGATAAAACGATCACGCTATAAGTAATATTAAGTCACTTATCATTTTTATGTTAGGATAGATTACATTAAAACGTTATATTAAATTGATAAATTTGATCATTTATACTATTAATTGACCACTTTGACATCTCTACTAATACTAATCTATACTAATATTATAAAGCTGAAGAGTTTGTTTGTTTGAACGCGCTAATCTCAGGAACTACTGGTTCGATTTGCAAAATGCTTTCAGTGTTGGATAGCCTATTTATCGAGGAAGGCTATTTTAAGGCTTTTTATCCAGGAAAAACATAAGATCTCTCGGGAACGCGGGTGAAACCGTGGTGTGGAAGTTAGTTTTTATAAATTGAGGTTTTTCTGTCAAATTATTATACACTGAATTTTATTACAAGACACAAACTTCTTGAAACACTTTACACAGGGCAGAAGCTTACCAAACATAGATCCATTTTATTTAACAAAAGATGCGTACGCACTGACGTAATAAAATTTTGTGTGACCCTTTCACAGTAACATGACTTGGCCCACAGTCAGTCACAGAAATATATCTAGATATATTTCTGTCTTTCTAGATATGTTTTGGCCTCTGTCAACAGCGACACTGACTAATCGAGATATCACTCGGAGGATATCTATTTAAATTTAATTTTCGTATTTTCTATGGTTATTTTATATCAACTTTCTGGTTTCTTGGATTAGGCCTGTCTTTGAACATAATCTCAGAATGGTAAGTGGGTAACTCGAGGGTCATGCCGGAACTACAAAGTAGTAACTAACACCATGCTATGGTTTCCTTACGATGTTTACCTTCACTGAAATCTTGAGCCTATTGTAGAATTTGAACCTACGACCTCTGTCACGACAATCGACGTCACTACCACTGAACTATCATCGGTTTGGTTCACTTTTGATGTTAATTTCCATATTGTTATCCAATAGGAAGATATCTTTTTGACTTTTAAATGTCGTGCTTATTCCTAAACTATGTATAAGATAAATAAATAAAATGATCATTATAGTAAAAAACTAACGACAATATATTTGGAGAATTATAAAATAAAAACAAAAATGAATAAAATATTTATCTTAAATTGTATCTAAACTAAAGACATTTTTATAATTTTACGCATTCACCATATCATTTTCTGTAGTGTTCTGTCTTCTTGCTGTGATGTATTTCTCCAATCCCCATGATAAAGCCGTCAGCCAAGTGAATATGTTCAGACAGTGCAGTGTTACTGCTGTCGAAGTGTTGTCTTTGATCCAACCTGAGAGTTAAGAAATACGAAAAAGAAAGAAGATAAATAACATTTAAAAAAATACCGTCAATAGACTTACCTATATTATAACAAAGTATGGTCGACATTCGTGCAAGTTTTCATATGATTGTAACGACTAATGTTGTTTGATTGGAACTACGACTTACCAACAATAGGTCCCAATGCAAGGTACACAATGCCGGCAGTGACCAGTTGGATACCAGACGCTCCAGGGAGTTTATGTAACGGTACGTGTGTTGGAATAACTAAAGCCATGAACACCGTCCGAAAGCCTTTTCCAAACCCTATGATCACGGCAACCAGAAGCACAACGTAGTACGTCTGACAATATGCTAAAACTGAAGTAAAATAAATGTTACATAAATTGTTTTTTTTTTTAAAGAATGTTGTTGGAAGAAAATAATTTTAAGGTAGTATTTTTACCTACTCTCCCGGAAGCCATTGATAACACTCCGAAAAGGAAGAAGGAGTTATTGTCCCATCCAATTTTCCCCGCAACAAACGGAATGCAGAATCTGACGCATATATCGACCCCGGCTAATAGTGACATAAATTGAGCCACCTCAGATTTGCTTTTACCATAATCACCAAGAATAAATGGCGTTAAAAGTGAAAAGTTTAATTCATCAAAATTAGCTAACGTTATACCTAACATTAGGTTAATAAAAGTATAATCTTTTAAAAGATCTAAGTCAAAGAATATAGCGAATTTTTGACAAAATGTTAAGTTTCCTTCTTCGTCTTCATCATCTTCATCCATTTCCTTCAACTCCTTATCATTAGCTACATTATCAAAACCATTGTCACTCATTCGAGTAATTAATAACTTAACTTTATCATTTTGAACGTTACTTTCACTTTTTTCTTTTAAATACTGTTCCAGTTTTAGTGAAGCTTGATTCAAAACTTCACTTTCATAATTAAAATTATTAGATTTTCGCCTGTAACTGGTTCGATACGATTGGTTACTGTGATTATCTTTTAAATATTTCTTCTCATAGTGATCGTCTTCATTTTTCACCGATATATTGCTATGATTATCTTTTCCATACTTTTCTCCATATTGACCGTCCATTTTAAACGATTTCAGACTCTTGCTACCAGCTAAATGTTTCTCAGCTCTATCGGCAATTATTTTTGCCTTTTCTGAATCAATACTTTCTACTGCAACTTTTTCTTCAGCTCTTAAATCTTGCGGTGCTTTTAGTGTAGGACAATCTTCAATTTCAGATTCTGGAATTTGAGTATCTAAAGTAATAGAAGTCTTTCGTTTTGGTTTAAAAGTTTCTCGCTCCTGAGCTAAAGCTCCTAAATTGGCTGATGAATTCTTTTTTGATTCATTTAAATATAATGTTGATGATTTGCGAGATCGGTTCTCTAATAAATTAGTCATCGATGGTTTTTTTGAATTAAGGCGTGAGTTCTTGTTAGATCCCTCTCTCGATGACACTTTGCTTTTCGACTGCCGCGATTGACTAAAATAACCATCATTAGCTCGTAACATCATCGGTACACCGGGATCTGTTATTTCATAGCCTGTATTTATGGGATCGTCTTCATTATACAAATATTGACTGGAAAAGGCACTTAGATTCTTGAATTTAGATACTTGACTATAAAAATCACTTTCAACTTTCTTCTCGTGTGTTATTCGCGGATCTTTCTCTGGTATGAGTAATTTTTCTGCATCTTGTTTTTTGGGGTTTGGTGTCTTAGCATGCCATTCGACTGGTTGTAATAAAAGCGCACAGGCAATGGCATGAAGTGAAAATCCACTGATAATAAGAATTGCACCAGTTTCTCCGAAAACATTAAAAAGTGCTGTTATGATGTGTGGCCATAACATTGGCCCAAGACCTGTGGTTGTCCATGATAAGCCTGTTGCTAATCTTCTTCTGTTCTTCCAATATGTATTTAAAGCTAAAGCATTGGCTGAACTGCTGATGCCGTAGCCAGCACCTGTGTTGTGTTTGAATATAATATCATCATGCAAGTATACCCAAGGTTGTAAGCAGACGTGGGAAGGAACCGGCTCTCAAGTGCAACTGCCGATAGTTGCTTGTCAGCAGATTTCCAACTTGAGCGTGGCAACCAAACAGGCGGAAACTAGTGGAATTTTTACGTTTGTAATTAGAATAGATATCTGATATAAAGAATAAGGTATAAATTAATTTTATAAAACGAATGTTTTAATTTTTCCATACTGGCCAGAAAAACCTCACATTCATGAATATTAGATTGATTATGTGATTCAAAGTAAGAATTAACAATTTCATTGTAATTGAAAAGGGAAAAACTCACCATAAAGAATCGAAAAAGATAGAAGATAGGTGATGAAATTGTAGGAAAATGTTGTAAACATCAGCGATGTGAACACTAAAATTGCTCCCGTTAACGATACTTGCCGGTAACTGAATGTTTTGAACACTGGTCCATTTACTAATCCTGAAGACAAATAATCTATATTTTAAGTGATTCTTTTGAAGTGTGCCTGTTTTTATTGTTTGGATCATTACACACCTAATTCAAAGGACCATGGGAGGAATCGTCCCCACCCATCAACAGAAATGAAATGTAGCTCATTTGACATATCTTGGCAAGATAATATATTTTTAGTATGGGGACGTTGTCCAAATGTATTGGGTTCTTTTACTGCCGTACTCAGAGACGTCAATTAAGTTTAATGATCGATTATCTCCATACCTGTCTCTTTTTATAGCTATTAAATAAACAAAGATGGACATACTTTAATCAGTCATTAAATTGTAATTGACGTCTCTGAGTACGGCAGATAGTATCTAACGTTTAAACAAATATTTCGTTTACGTAATATTGACGAGTAATTTTAAAATACCTACTCATTTGTCTATTCTAGTGCACAGCGGCGGCGCATGCACATAAGATAAGCGGTTAGAAAATATCCCACTCCCGACCCTCGCTCCTGCGCTTGCAACTAGACATGGGTAGGTAATGCGGTTGATATCACAAAAGCCCGAGGTATCGAAACATGTAATATGGTGTATATGCACCGAGACAGCACGCGCAATGCATTTCATTCGAGTCCATAACAGCTTCGAATACAAATTATGATGAGATTGAATTAGACCGCTTTTATTTTACATTGTACTTAGTCTATTAGGTAACAAAGCAGCTTAAACAAATTTTAATGAACTTTTCTCCAATAATTTACAGTCAGAATCTCTATAGCAATAGTAAAACGATTCCGTAATGAAAATTAACGGTGAATTAATGAAATAATATTACTAATGCTTACTTACATACTATACATATACTCATATTAAACATCACGCAAACATGTACGGGAACGGAAGATGATTGCAGTAATATCAAATAAATATGTCTATCACTTGCCATGTTTGGGACGGTTAATATGTACCAAAGTACATATTAAAAGTTGATATTATGTACTTTCAGGTCAATTCATACCTATCATATGGCATTGACTATTAGTGCACTGTTTTGCGCATGTCTACTTGCAACCATTTCAAAAATAGGTTCAAACTTTTAAGGCAGTCATATTTTAACAGAGCATTACCAAATATGATCGTTGATTTTAGAATCGTTGCAGCGATCACAAATACATATTTTTAATTGCATAAGGAAGCTATGATTTAAAACTGGCCAAGTCGTACTGTGCACAACGTTTGATTGTACATTATAGAATTATATCGCGAAAATGCATGTTGTGATAATGATAAATAATGCGTAGCTGATAAGAGCGCGAATATATTGTGAGCGGCTTAATTATGAAGGGGCCGGGATGATATGCAAGGCGCGTCACGCACCGACGCAAGAGTTCAGGGCGAAGTGCGTATTGATAAAAGTCGTCATCTCAGAGCTGCTGATCCCAAGACGAGCGAACTTGTCGCGGAACAGCAGACCGAACTGTTGGCATATCGGTAACGCTGATAACTGGAATGACGAAAGATCTCCATTAAATTGTATACAATCGAATGCTGATTAAAACTAGCCACTTAATTTTATATTGGAAACATAAATAATCACCAGTGATTCATGTTTTCATATCGGACACGTTTATGTATAATAAACTGCATAGGTATTGTATGTCAGCTCTGAACAGGAGTTTTAATTGATCGCTGACAGTAAATGCATAATTGTTCATTGTAATTTTCCTTAACATCTGGCGCTGAGTTACTTTAGTAACATTATTTGTAATCCTGTTGCCGAATACATTTCCGATGGAACTTCCACAGATTTATCTGTGGTATTTGGTTTCCAGTAGATATACAATAATTTGGTGTTTGTTTGTTTGTGAGTATCTGTGACTCAGATTAGTGTGATTTGAGATTCAATGTTGTGGTTGGGATGATAAATCATCTTATAGATAAATCATAGGAGTAAGTAGGAAGATCTTGACTTGAAGTTATATTTTTTTTTAAGCCAATTATTTAAAACATACTTTTTCTCGCAGTACCTAATAGGGAATTAATGAGGACTCACATTTGAAAATCCTGCAGCAACTACGATCATCCAACCCCATCCTCCATCAGGGGGAATGAATTCCCCTCTATTTTTATCACGTTTTTTCAATTTTGATTTTATCTGTTTAGTATTCGCCATATTCTGCAAAATTCGATAAATTAAATGTCCAAAAAATATATATTTAAATATTTAACGAGACAAAACAATTCAAAATCTCACAACAGTCATTGAATGCGTTACGAACGTAACTGATAATTGTAGTATCAGTATGACACTACACTGAAAAGAAATACTTACTAAAATACTGCGAAATTTGTATCTCAAGATAACGATTACAGTGAATTGAAAAACATAATTTTGTCGTATATAATTTCATGACATAATAACAGATTTAGTATAGAACCTTTATGTGTTTGTTTCATTACAAAATTGTACGACACGGCGACAAAAATGAGTCGGTTGGTTCGTGAATGGGACGCGCGTCACAAAGCTACCATAAAATAGAATTCCAGGAATCGCGAGTCAAGTATGACTTGCCATGGCGTAGATTATTGATAGCGATGGAGCTCCTCCTTGTGCTCATACCTACACACAAATCCACAAATCTTGTTCTATAAAATAGTGCACCATTTAAGTAGTTTCAAAAAATGCTTGACAAGTATACCTTGCTAAGAAATAACAAAAATATTTTGCCGCGTGATGCTCACGGATTTTCGTCAGGTGCCTACGTAGTCCTTAAATGAAAATAATGTATTGTTTTAATAATAATATGTAGGAATAGATAATAGGTACGTTGATTTTTTAATTCTTTGAATGGTTGGTATATCACAGATGAATATTGGCATTATCTATAGGTACTATAATATTATAAAGCTGAAGAGTTTGTTTGAACGCGCTAATTTCAGGAACTACTGGTTTGATTTGAAAAAATCTTTTATTTTTGGATAGCCCATTTATCGAGAAAGGCTATAGGCTTTATATCCCGGGAAAACATAAGATTCCTCGGGAACGCGGGTGAAAGCGCGGGGCGGAAGCTTGTAACTCATATTGGAGGTAAAACTACTCAAGTACAAAACTACTTGAACCACCTAAACACAATATAGATACAATACTGCAATGCACTTTGCCACTAATTAAATGTCTACTTAGGTAAACAATGGATGACGACATAGGTAGGTACCTACTAATAAACTGTTTGGCTGGTTTTGTAAATTTATATACCAAATTGAAAAAAATGCCTTTTCACGTTACAAAACATAAATATGATCAAACTTACCGATACCTGTGGGTATTTTCCTGAATTCAATCACTGTAGCTATTCGACAGGAACCTATAAGTTACGTAGGTACACCTACCTACTTATTTCAATTTTTACGAGGTAGTAACGCAACCAATTATTGTTAATTACACTATTCTCATATATGTTTTAGTTACGTATTATATTAAAATTATAATGAGTAGAGAGAAACAGATTTATGGACTATAGAGGACACGGTAAAAACATAGGACACGCACGCTCGAGGATTGTATATCTGCAAATGAGACAGATAGGTAGTAAGTTACAATATACTTATCAATATAACTATTAATTTTATTTACAACGCTAAACGGATAATAAGTATAAATTGTGTGCCATAAAACTACCTTGTAAAGATATTAAAGATATGACCTACCTACGTACATACCTATTTATCTACAAACATGAAAAAGAAAGTCATAATCTACCCCAACAATTTCTGTTCATAATCAGATTTCACATAGGAAATATTTAAAATTTTAGCGTCAGCTCGGATGGGCTTCCCATGCTATTTTCTGCCACCAGTTCGCTCTACGTTGGTGACAGATTTCCTATTATAAGTACTACACATATTACCATAATGATAAATCCAAGAAAATCCGTCGGGGGCTGCCATTCCCTGCCCCATTATTTTGCTATTTTATGAGTTTGTGACTAATTGTTAGGAGTAACTGTTCAGGTTTTCTGAGTAGGTAGATAGTAAGCGAATATAAGGGTAGAAACTTGAGTATAGGAAATCATGGAGAAACTAAAGTCTCTAAAAATGTCTATAGTAATCGTTGTCAGTATAACGAGCCCTACTTAAGCTTTTTAATTAAAAAACTCAAGAAAAAAATACACTTTTTAATCAAGCTAACTGGAAATGAAATATTTTTTGCATTTTCAGACACAGCCCCATATTTACATTTATAACAGAATTAAAAGAAAAATAAATCTCTGTTAATACGATAGATAGAGACTTCTCCACCGAAGGCACTCTACATACGCGCCCCCATCTCGGCCCGGACGTCCGACTCAAATGTATTGAAATTCAAATCGTCTTGAAACTGGACAGTGATAATGCAAAACCCACAGTTGCTATTGCTACAGTATATCAATGAGCATTAAGGAGTTTGACAGTAAGAGGATTTCGGATACAAACTGTCTATGTTTAATGGAAAAAAATATTTTATATACGAAGTAAGGAAATGGCAATAAAAAAATTCGTGGCTTAATAAATCGTTTTGTAACTTCGTTTAAACTATCTAGTTCTAATAAAAAAAAGAGGTACGATCTGGAAAATGGAACCATCCAACCTGACGAAATAAAAATATTTTTTTTTTTATTGAACTCACACAAAGAAATAGATGCAAGTATATAAGTAGGTAGGTTCAAAAAGGCGTATTTCTATATCCTAGCTATGGAATATTAGGTAGAATAGATTCCTTACTGAAATTAGTATCTAGGTAGGTATTGCCCTACAGAGACGTCAAATAAAGTATTTCCATCTTTGTTTATTCAATGGTCATAGAAAGAGATAGCCCCTTAATTCTCGTGCCTTACACAAAGATGTCGCATTAGATATTTGGCAATAAATATGGCGGACATCTGTCAAAATGTATAGAATGTCTTAAATATTCGCCATGTCTTTTTGGCAAATATCAAATTCTACATTGATCTCGAAGACACGAGAATCGGGTTCCTAGTTTATAATCAATCTTTATAATATTACTGTTTTTGAATAATTGCTGTATAAATAATGATTAATGATGAAAATAACTACAACATTATAACTGAAATGAGTTAAAGAGTACAAACAAACATACAAGCAACATGAAAACATCAGGTAATAAGACCTGATATATGTCCAGGCTCAAAATAAAAACTGAAGCGAAACTAGGTCGATTGACTACAGTCTATCAAAGCGTTCAATTGAAACGGTTGAACATAACCATTTTTACTCGCTTTTTTAACTTGTCAGAGTAATACTTTCGATAACTTCATGCTATACAAAAATGAGCTTTAAGTTCAACGATTTAAAATCTAGTTGTAGCTGTAATCCACTTTTTGTACGAAAGATCATAATCGTAATATCGGACATTTTCCAAATTAACTGCAAGTGTGGATTTTAGAAGTAATTATACTTTTTGCATTCAAAAGCCTATTTTAACAACGTGAGGCAACATCGTTGCGTATACGCACCCTTTTTCAACCCCGCTCGGGACATACCACTAAGTATCATCACAAAAACAAACACGCCAATGCATAAAAAGTCTCACAAAAATTTCGCTTTCGATCTAGCGATTGCGAAATTTAAGAGGGAATTGGCTCCAATTCCGTTTTGCCATGCAAGAGTGAGCAAACTTATTAGCCAGCTACGAGCGGGTTATCTGCACTCTTTCTTTACTTTTTGCAGGTGATGGGATAGCGGCGTTAGATTGATTCGGCACACCGATTGATTGGCCCTGTGACTCATTTTCTGTGTCATCGTTGGGACTGATAAATCTTTGATATCTTTTGTGGATTCATTGACAGTTTCTCAAGTAGCTGCAGCTTCTATCTTGGTATTGAACAGGCATCTATTTAGATAACAAAATCAACTGCTAACTGAGAGATGGACTGGCTGAAAGATGCAGAGCCTAAACCAAGGGCTATAGAACCTTGATTCCTTATGTAACGTAGGGTTGCACAAAGAAAGGATTTTATAAAATTCTTCCCCTTAGGTGGTAAAATAGGGAATTTTGGTAAAAATGTAGAGCGTAAAACTTGTGTATCAATAAATAAAGTAAATCGGACTTCCAACTTTTTTTAAGCTATTTTATAGCTTTTATCGCGGGCTTCGGGATTAGAGCGCGGCGACCGAATCAAGAAATTTCGTAATGGAAAAATTCCGTAACGAAAAAACCTAACACCTCCCACTTTATTATTATTATTTATGTATGTGTGTGTATGCTGTTTGTGAGAAGGTATATATCAAAGAAAAAAAAAAGCACACAAAGCCTAGAAGGAACTAGGAACTATAATCAATAGTATCGCTTGAACTAAGTGAAATATAAAGCAAAATATTCCGCACAGCTTCGTTACGTAAAAATGTTGGATGGTAGCACAAACGTGCACACGTCTCCGCCAACAATATTAGAATAATTGATTAACTAAACGCAAAGAGAAATAATCGCGATTCAGCGTTTTGCCAAATAAGGCGAAGTACATACGAGCGAACGTTTACAACCAAATGTGGTTTAGCTGCTAAAATTATAGAGAAGGCAAGGCAATCATTATCTATAAATTAAGACTACTCAAATTATAAATGATTCTAATAAATTATTTGCTTATACACAAAAACTACGTATTATTTTATTATAAGAGTTAAAGATTCGTTTTGTATTTTTTGTTACAACTAAATTTTTTTGTCAAAAATAAGATGGTATTTTTGTTATATGTTTTTATTTATTTTGGTATTTTTGGGTCTTTTATACAAAAGTGTATAAAGTTTAATTTGTTATAATTTCTATTAACCTTGACAAGCTGTTACTTGGAAATTGTTCAAAATGTAAATATATTTTCGCGGGACAACAAGTAGTACCTACAGACGCAGATGTCAGTCGTTCTGTTCAAAATTCTCATATAAATAATCAAATGATTTTTAAAAACAAAGCTAGATTATCGCAATTGCATCACTACCTAGAATTACAAAATTCAGCCTCAAGTATGCAACTAGCCTAAATCCCAACCGTGCCAGGAAAAATGATTTATAAAAGCTTGCTACGCTCTGTTCTTCTCTCTCCCACCATCACCATCCACATACACTCCTCTCTGTCTATTATAGTCCAATTTCACAGGCTGCTGAATGTTTCCATAGGACCACCAGCTCCGTAGTAATGCCTCTATTGATTAAGAAGCTTGAATATTCATTCAATTATATGCCAGCGTGGTTTTCTGATGAAACACCCCTGGTTTACGGTTTTAGAGCGGTTTTTGTGTTTGATTTGAGCTTCATTATGATATAACTACGTAGAATATTCATATTTGGTATCAACTTAGCTTGTTGCTTATTCATTGGAATGCTTATTTAAATATTGTTCCTTAATTGATGTACTTGTAGTAATTGAATTATAAAATGACGTGGCAAGAAAAAAATCTTAATGGTAAAAAAAGGAAGAAAGAAAAAGTTTTTATTTAAGCACGACATGATGAGCGACGATAAAACTCAGTCCCGATTAGTAAAATAAAGGTGAGTGATACAGATTGGAGATCCTTAGGGGAGGCTTATGACCAGTATTGGACGTCTTGCGGCTGAGATGATGATGATGCAGAACCGGAAAATATAGCGAAGCTTTACTAGTATTTTTATCATTTCTTTAATGTTAAAGAAATATTCTCGTGAGGTAATATTAAGAAAGTATATTTAATTTTTCAAAGATATTAAGCAAAAATTACAGAACAAAAACACGACATAGTCAGAAATAGCCAGCGACTCTGTTAAACTCTGTTGTTCCGAAAAAGGGTAACATCTGATTTATTAGTCGCTGCCATGAATGGCGTCAAGTTTATTATTTTGTCATATTGTTATGGAAAAGACAAAAAAAATATAAATAAGAAATACAAGTTATATCTATACTTTGTTTTATTTTTAAAATGTTTGTGACATACCCCAAAAAAAGATGACTATTGACACTAGAGCATCTCTGCAAAAATTGCGGCACAACGCAACGACACAAAGGTAAACAATCGAAATATTCATAGTACAAGCGGATAAAGATTTTTCTTACTCGCAAGCAATATGCGAGGAGGAGAAAGGTTTCCACACAATCTATCCACGGTATAATGGAGCTGTTAAAGACAATATGCTAGGAAACATATTGGATGCAGCTCGACGAATGTGTAAGCGAGCGCGCGACGACTTGGACGGGATCGTGACGTACTGGGAGCGACTATTAAGTTCGTGAACCTAGTACATTAAATGTCTATTGATACTATACAAGAGATCAGTATAAAGAAAGAAGTAAGATCCACAAAGTAATTGCCATGCTGAGTATTTGTGTCGGATTCTTTCCATTTTAAGTGGACCGGTTGGAGAGTGAATATATAACGCCCTACTATAACTTAATTTGATTACCGAGTTTTGAATTTGAATAATGCTTTATTACATAAATCAGGTAGATAAGGCTAAGGTACATAGCAGGCAGCGTAGGAAAGACATAGCTGGCATCTATTTATCTCTAATTCAGATGCTAGAAAGGCACTTATGAAAGACCTAATGAAGTTACCACCGATTTGGAAATGGTTCTTCGACCAATAGACATAGCAAAAACTCTGTAAGTTAATATTTAATTGGAAAGTAATAATTTGGCATTATTTTGAGCTTTCACAAGTTGTTTGATGATCATAGCTTTACTTTAAATATTTTCAGGTTTTTTTCCACATCACCAGCTACACCACAGCCCTTACTGAGCGATAAATCCGTAGCTACATCTGGGCAGGCGCTCCGTTCAATTTTATTACTATTCTCTCTACCGACGACTTATTTGATTCACCCGTCAAAGCGAACGTCCCTACCGGGAGACTTTGGTTACATTATCACTTCTCTTTAGACGGCTCGCTTACTGGCTTATCTTCCTCCAAGCCTTTGTGGGACGTGCAACGAGTATGTCTATACTCCACTAGCAATAAAAAAGTTGTTTCTTTAAAGATTTGGATCCCTATTGCTATGGAGCGCCAAATATTCACTGTTTCCTAATACAGTTTTCAGTGTGGTTTAGGTACTTTTTGACTGCTTTATCCATCATTAAAGTGCTACAAAGAATTTTGAGCATTCAGTTCAAAATAAAGTCAACGTCATTCAACAAGAACGCAAAGTAGCACAACCGCCAGCAGAGAGATAAAAATGCTAGCTAATTTGATTAGGATGAGAGCATTAGCGCGAGCCAGCAGCATACAAAACTAAGAATGTTGCTATTTCGGATATCTACAAATAAAACTCAATTATATTATTATATTATAGCATTCGATAAGTAATATCTAGACCTGTGAAAAGTCAGATTCCCGCAAGTTACCCTTGATTTTCAATGACAAATATATTTTTTTTTTTTTTTTTACTTTGATGTCTTTAGAATTAGTAACTTCTGTGTTGTAATGTAGTGTCAACAATAAAGTATAGTATTTGTATTTTTCTACGGAATTTAACCCGCCGTGGTTTTAGTAAATAGATAAATTTCCTAAAGGTATTACAATGTTTTATTTTCACTATATCATCATTTTCTGCCCTTATCGCAATCATCCTGACGTAGCATCTACTAGAAACTTGTCGATCGGTAGGTTCGAGGATTTCCTCTACAAAATTGTTTTTTTTTTGTAAATAATATTATGTACGAATACATTCTTGAAAATTATTACGTGAGACTAGTTCAGTTTATCGAGGTTATGGAGTTTTGTTTTCTTTAAAATTATATTTTATTGTTGCATTTCATTGCAGTATAATATTATTATGCAATAAAACTTTTGCCTTGTTCTGTATATTTCAAGTGTTATATTTATTTTCGTTAAGAAGTGTTGCGTAATTTAACAACAGATTGTGTAGTATCTAATGCTATTTCTATAAAGAACAATTTATAATTAAGATAATTTTAACAGATTAGTAATATTTTTTTATCAAAATGCTTTTAAAATTTGCTTTGCAATTTATCATTTCAATGACGTTTGTAAATACTGATAAAGTGACAAATTCCATAAACAAGAAAATGGCTGTGGTAATTATTTAAATATTTATTGCATCAAACACAACGTTACGTTTATAGAATGTCTTTAGTTACGTTACGAGATTTGTCTTTACTCTTAATTATTGTATGTTTTTTTTTTGTACAAAACTTACAGTAGGTACATTACAGTACAGACTTTTTTTTAAATCGGTATCATTGTATATGGTACTGGCTAAATCTATTTTGAGACATAAAAAATATGCTTGTACTTAATCATAGAACGGTTTGTGAAGAACAGAAAAAACCTTTACCTTTAAGATCTCTAGATTATAGTTAAATGAAAACATACATGCCTGGAGAGTTTGATACCTTTGCTATTCGAATAAATGGAAAAAAATGAGGATGCTAAACGTAACCTTGTATTCGGTAATTTCGGTATGTCAACAATGTGCATGTAGTATTTCCCCGTCGTCTTGTAGTTCGGTGTACAACTGGTGACGATAGAATCAGGTTTGGGCCTAGGCGTGCTCGAAGGCCGAGGCATATGTTGCAGAAAACTGATGGGCAAGCGAACTTTCATTGATGATCAAGACTCGTGAGCTGCGTCTTAGTTAGAAACTCCTCTTGGATGGGTTGTCTGACATGACGGTCTATTGTCATCAAGATAGTTTTGGTTGGCTGGCGACTAGAAATGATGAAGGTCATGGGATCAAGTGCTACACTGAGTTTGACCTTGAAGAAATACATCCCGAGAAAACCATAGCGAGATGGTAGGGATCTTCGTAACAGTCTGTTTTTTTTTATCTGTCGCCAATAGTGTTGGGTAGGACACGGTTTTAAAATGAGTTTGTAAGAGTAGCCTCTTTTTGTACTGAGCCAGTACAATGTCCCACTTCAAATGAGGCGAGATGTCGTGAAGCTCTGTAGTACATTTGAAGTGAAGAGTAGGTATGTATCGGTCGCGTAAATGTCCGTCGTTGAATAAAAAGACGTGTTATTGAAATGAAGCATGACATGCTTCTGTCTCACTCACTCACCCTACAGTTCACGTCATATGAATGAGTAAAGAGTATCGCATTAAATTTGAAGTAGTACGTGTCAAAATCTCGTACCGCTTGTTTCGTCATATACGGGACAAATGTACTGCCTCTTGTATGTCCTACACAACACTAGTCGCCAAGAACCTATCGATGTGTTCCGGCAGCTGCACATGAGAGCCAGTTACCTTCTAGACTTTGTGTGCTCACCCTTTTCGGCCACATCGACACTTACCACTATTAGTGATGAAACACAAGCCTATCTTATGATAAAAAAAATCATTCAACAATTATATTCTGGTCAATTATTATATAAAAACGTATCATTTTGTAACTACAATTGCAGCTATAGGCTCTTTAATCTATATACTTCAATAAAAATTAAATGTTGTTCGTTGGTAAGCGCGTCACATGTTTTTTAGGGAAAGAAAAATCGGAATTGTTGCCCGGAAAACTCGGAAATTTGGGAAAAACTGAAAGTGCATTTTTATGTTTTTTTTTGTGTAATACTCAAGACGTATGGCCAATTTCTGTTAGGTCAGCTAGTTAATTAATATAAAGTATTTTTATTTTTAGCAAGTTCTAAAACTTGGACCTACTAATATGGTTGTGTCTATCCTACCAATGCATTTTGCTCTATGTAAACTTGCGTCAGTGGCTGAGGGCAGAACAAAGATGGAACTGTTATCATCCTTGGGCTACAAGCAACATAAAATGGCGCGTAATATGTACATCACAATAGTGCTTCCCTTAGACCCATAATTTAAAAAAATAATAAATTATAAATTTAATCATTACAGGTCGACACATGCTACAAAAATATCGATGGTGTACTTAATACTATTCTGGAAAATTTTGATTTCCTCATGCAGAATAAGATATACGTTAATTATAGTATTGATATTAACAATACTTTCGTGAAAGACTCTAAACAAAAGTTTGGAGTTCACGTCGAAAAAGTCGGTTTTAATTATCCTCAAGCTGTTGCACGACATATCAATGGATGGGTCAGTACAATATTATACCTACACGGTGCTCCGTAATTGGGTAATAGCCTGATCTTTCCAATTCCGTTGCAGAATAGAATTTGCCAAAAGCCATGTTACCTACTACCAGTTTCTATAAGCCCAATCAAAGCTAATGCCGTCTTTATCATTATATACGTCATCGACAGTGACAGCTACACGTTTAACAAGAGATTAACATTAATTAGATTTCTAGAAACTGGGTGTTAGTCTAATTTAGAATTTTTCAGTTAACCGTTTCACAATTCACATTTTTTTGTTGAGACATGATGAAATAACCACGTAAATAAGAGACGGCAATAAAACTTACCAGGCTCGTTGGCGCTTCTATCAAATATGAGTCTCAGCTTAGCAGAGACAACAGCTTAATCTGGAAAGAATGGGCGTGAATTATTTTCTTTTTTTTTTCAGTTTGCAACAGCTATGTTAAGACGTGTAACAGATGTTATTGATGCCTCTGATATAAATAATGAAACAACAATGTTAATTGTTAATGCCTTGCATTTTAGGGTAAGTTGACATCTTTTTAGTTAGACCATCAAGTATCTCTTAAATGTCAACACTAATATTATAAAGAGGTCAAGTCTCCGAGATTTCTTATCCGTTTTCAAAAATTCTCTCATCAATATTTAGAAGAAAAGAATGCATTTAAATGAAATGTTCGCTCATCAAGCTATTTCAAAATAACTTTATAAACATTATAATTAGTAATTAAATTATATTACTTAAAAAAAAAAATACTTAAAATATCCCCGAACCGGTGGTAGAATCATTTTCATTGTATTGTAACGTTCATAAGTGCCTTATTAGGGCCTAAACTGAATAAATGAGTTTTGATTTGATTTGATTAGAATGGATCTTCAGGGTGGATACACTACAGCTACTTTATCCCTGGAATATGGGTGAAACCGTCATTCATTAAAAATATTGTGAGGAAACAACGCCTTCAAGTTGATAGTCTATCCCTAAGTACTATTACTACTGGTATTTTCTGACAGCTGCACTTGTGAGCAATATCCCTACTAGACTTTCTGTTCTTACCCTGGGCCATATCATCATGATGATACCTATATAAATACTATGGTGAAACACAAACCTACCAAAAGTAATAATACATTACTAATTTTAAAAAAACAGGGACAAATTCAAACGTTCGAAAAAAAAAATACAGAATTAAAAAGATTCTATTTTCAAAACACAACAAAGCCTCAAAAAATACCAATGATGTGTCAAAGTGATACTTTCGAATTTTTTGATGATCCAAGAAATAACATTAAGGTATATATACATCATATGTTTATATAAAAGTAAAAACAAGATTAAAAGAGTACCTGTTAGAGGAGCAAATTAGTAAGTTGAGAAATAATGTACATAAGCCCGATCAGAAAAATAAAACACCTTGCCATATTGCGGAATTTCGCGGATCTACTACGTGTACTGATTTTACTATGAGGCGCCCTCACGCAGGTATTTTTTTAATTTTCTCCTGTCAGGCTTTATTTGTTAAGATAGTTCATATAAATATGTAAAAGAGAGCAACGCTAACAAACTGTGTCAGTAATTTGGAGATGTTTTAACAAAAAAAGTATTTTACTCAATTCATGGTTTTAGTGCGATTGAATTTTGCGGGATGCTTTTGTTTGTTTGTTATTTGTTTTTCATTCGTTGAATAATAGCTGCTGTTCGGCTAGTCACCTACAACCTATACTTATCGTAATCCGGTTGACTAAACACTGTAGTAGTATAATATACCTTATGCCAAAGATATAAATCTCCATTTCGTTTGAGGTTGTATGATCAATGTGTTAATCATTTTGATCACAGTGTGACTTAGGTCAAATGCAATTCTTATGTTTACCAACATAATGAAGAGAAAATTAATATATCTGTCTATTTGCTCCGTTACTGATTTTATGGTAGCTAACTATTTCATGGAATCAAGAGATGGACTGTATAATATTTTTTATTGCGTAAACGCGGGGGAAACCACGGGCCACAGCTGGTAAGACTTAATAACTATGATCACAATACTAAATAGAATTAATTTCTAAATCACAGATCCTTAAAATGTATTTTAAAAGCCCAGCCTTTATGATCCTTGTAATACCAAACTCAAGGAATGGTCTACCAGAATTTCTGGACAAATTGTACAAGAACCCAGATATCTTGACACAAGCTTTGTCTCGAATGAAATTGAAAACAATGAAAATTTATATGCCTAAGATCAAAATTAAAACTTATGTCGACTGGACTGGATTTCTTAAGGAGGTAAAAAAAAGACAATAATGCTTTTTATACAATACTAGCGACCCGCCACGGCTTCGCACGAGTAACAGAGCATATATGCCTACATTTGTTTAATTGGTTTACGCAGCGCACGCCAGTAAAGCTTGCAATCGGTATGATTTTTGCCGACATCTTATTTTTGCCAATTAAAACAAAACATTAATGAATGATATACTTTAGACCTTCCTCATGAATTACTCCGTCCATTGGTGAAAACCGTATGAAAATCCGTTCAGTCATTTTTGAACTTATCGCGTACAGACAGATAGAAAGACGCGGCGGGGGGACTTTTTATTAATAATATGTAGTAATTATTCTACTAATATAATAATATTATTAATGCGAATATTATTATTAATACTAGTAAATAAAAAACAGTAAATAGCTACATAATATAGGACATAAACAAAATAAGTAGGTATTAATTTTAATTAGTTAAGCGTTTAAAGATAAGTTAACGTAAAATTATATGTAAAAATTAATTTGTAGGAAATAAAAGGCTTTTTTTTTTTTTTTTTTTTTTTTTTTTTTTTTTTTTTTTTTTTTATTTATTAATGCGAATGTTTGTACATGCTACCACTCAACTCCGTATCCGTATGCAGGCACATCTAATATATATAAATCTCCTGTCACGATGTTTGTCCGCGATGGATTCCTAAACTACTTAACCGATTTTTAATTAAATTGGCACACCGTGAGCAGTCTGGTCCAACTTGAGAGATAGGATAAACGGCTGGACCGATTCGGATGAAATTTTGTGTATGAGTTGGACAGGACAACGTCTGTCGGGACAGCTATAATTAAATATGTTTGCTCCGAGTCTGGGGGTAAAGAATAATTACAAGTAGTATATTACTATATTATAGTACAGTAATCTAAGCAGATCTTAATCTGCTTAGTTTGAAATTCGATGGCCGTTGAGAAATATTTCATCTCAATTTCTTTTTTCAGATGGGACTTATTGATATGTTCGAACCAAGCTCTACAGGACTAAAAAGCATTTTAAATAATTATAGTCAAAACAAAAGCATGTACCTAAACAGTGCAAAACAAAAAGTGTTTTTTGAACTTGTTGAAAAACCTCCCCCTAAAGCATCATGTAAACCTCATTCTATATGTTATCCATAAGTTCATTCTCATCATCGGCTCGTCATCATCTCTGTCACTGTCTTGGCGGCGACTGATGTGTGAAGACGCTTAACATCTATTCAACTAATAATATTAATGGATGTTTGTTTTATAATTTAGCTAAAATTACTAAATGGATTTTGTAAAAATTTTTGGTTAAAAAGCTGACAAGTAGGCAGGCGGTCCACCTGATGGTAAGTGACACCCGTCGCCTATGGACATCAGCAATTCCTCTGGAATTGCCAATGTGTGACTGACCTTTATAAAGCCTAGAAGGCATCTCACTCTCAAATGCAACTGCCGGAACAAAGGGTAGGAGAGATTTTCAACTTGAGGGTGGTAGCCAGCCAGGCAGGTATTACAAAGTACTCCAACACCGTGCTAGGTTTTCTTCACTGGAAGCTCAAGCTCAACACTGAGCTATCATCGGCTTAACATACAATTTATGAAAATATAAGAGAATTGCAGACGCGAGCTGCACATTTGAATAAAGACTTGAGAGCAATAAAGCGGGTTCAACTCTTAGTTTTGAGTTTGTTTATTCTTGTCACAAAATTTAAAATATTTGTTATAAACTAAAATGGTTGTTACTATAACATTAACAAACCTTTAACTTTTATTGTTTTCAAAGTTGCATACAGATGCGAAAACCGCGAGCTGCGTAAAATTTTATGTGTGTCGGTCTTATATAGTTATTTTGGAGAGTGTACGAGAAGTTGTAACATTTCATTCCTCCATCCGCATTTCTTCACCGCACCAAAAGATGAAACGGGTGAATTTCCATCTACATTTACACAATACAAAAAACGATTTGCTCGACTGTTTTAAATGCGAACAGCAGCATCAAGTTTCTGTTTCCTAACACCTACCGGAACATCTTCAAGGCCAGAGTGAATAAATATTATCTGGGAATTTGTGGCTCGTCAAAACTTCTTCGGGTCAATAGGTAAATTATATATTATATATTTTAAAAATGTGACAGGATTTGACTAATGTATACTTACAGTGAAATAAGAGAGTTGTGCCCGTTTAATTGCTCACAAGTGTACACTATAATTGTGACAAAACGAATGCTATATTTCGAACCTAAAACTAAAATAAACTTTTAGCGGCTGAAAGAAAAATATATGTGGAAGACACCCCATTCCCTTACTTACCAAACGAGGCTGAGTTTCCAGTTGACAGACCATTCTACTTCGTGGTTATATTGGATAATCCTGACACAGTTTATGAACTATTTAATGGTGTTTACTATGGCCCACAATAAATTAATAAATATGCAAATCAAGTGTGTGGAAAAAGAAATATACATAATTATAATATGATGTAAATAGTTATATAGTGCCAAGCACTTATTTTATTTCTAGACGCACTAGAGATCACGCCACTAAAGAAGTCCCGTAGAAGTTGTGATCTTATTTCTTTTACAATAGAGGTGGACATTCGGGACATCTTTGGTGTCGTGAACTCTAAAGTGCATTCACGTAGTAGGCACTATTTTGCACAGATGCGATGATCGCCGTCATGCGAGTGTGACGGCAATATATTTATCCAAGAGTGACAGAGACAAGTATAGACGGGTCATTGTACAAAATTCCGCCTGCTTACGCACTTTACAAAATTTCTAATAAACCTTATTGTAATTTTTTAATATAAAAATGTTTGTGTGAAAGCTGGTTCACCCGTGAGCCCGTGAAACCTGTTAAACCTGAATACTTGAAAAATACTGATAAATTTTCCCCCCTTTATAGCATCGACGGTTAATAACGGTCAATCAAGAACAATTAATCTGGTAGGAAGGTAATAACAGCCCCGAGTGCTGTAGCATCGCACCCCATAACCCCATCCTAAATAACACTTTCCCTCGCAAATTATTCAGTGATACCATTTTGTATGCATGGCAATTTGTGCTTCATTGAAATGGCTAGTGTTGTAATAATCAAAAGCTATTATCTAGTCTAGTAGAACTACATATTTATAACCAAACAACATAGAGTTTATTAAAAATGCGCGAGCGCCGAGACGTAAAATTTGACTGAGTGCAACAACGGTTAGAGATAAAGAAGTAGTAAGAGATGTGATGGTAACTCAATGGTAGTGACCTCGAATTCCGTGGTAAAGGTCATGAGTTCAAATTCACATTCTTGAACATACGTTGCAGGAAACCAAAACACGTACTTTGTTGTACCCCCTTTCTGGCGACCGTCAAGTAAAATATCTATAAACACCTACTCTGGCATTTCAGCAGCTGCACTTGGGAGCCAGTTTCTTCTAGGCTTTGTGTGTTTACCACCTTATGCATAGTCTATACAAAGTTTAAAAAAATAGTACTTGCCTGACTGGATACGTGCTCAAATAGTCACAATGGAGTTTAATTAATTCAACAATGACATTCAAATATTTGAAGGTAATTGGTCACTAACAGGTCTTAATCAACCCCTTTGACATCGTCCAACCCTCTATCATTAAGGGTATATTTATTTTCCATACGACAGACACGCGCTTGACACGTGTCTTTTTAGTTAGCCATTACTGTTTATTGTGACTCTTGATTTGAATTAATTTCAGTTTAAATTGTTGAAAAAGTGTTAGGGGTAACAATCGGGGAATGACCTTTTATACCTATCATCGAAATGTAATACCTACTTTGTTCAAAAGTTTCGTCTTATAAAATGAAAGTACCTATTAGTTGGATGTAGGATTTAGTACTTACTTTCGCGCCGCAGTTTCACCCGCGTTCCCGAGATAAAATGATATACCTACATGCAATGATATTATAAGTAAACAGGTGTAGATAGGTTACCTACATACTGCATTCAATCTTCAAAAACGGCACACATAAATAGCTAAATAGGTAATTCGGTACGAGAAGTACATCCCTTGACGCCGGCAACGCGACACTGAGGACAAGTCTGGCTAATTAGCCACATTTTAAGCCGTCCACGAACGACTCGATTTGTCTGTCGATCGGTAGGGCCGATCGGTAGGGACCCTACAAATTGGCATGTCAATAGGCAAGTTGACAAGTTCAATTAACTACATTTGTAGGGTCCCTACAGATCGGCCCTACCGATCATCAGACAAATCGAGTCGTTCGTGGACGCTTTTAACGTGCCGCTTGCTGAGCGCTTATAACCTACCTACACCTTTTTACTTATTTAATATCATTCCTACATGTGTCACTCTCCGTTCCATAAACTATAAATCTATGTGCAAAAATATACAGTGGAACGTATAACCTCTTCCTTTTTTTGAAGTCGGTTAAAATATCACGTTAGTCCGTTGCTGCATGAAAGAAGGACAAACCAACAAACAGGGATTTATATTAGAAATTTCTCTAAATAGGTGAAAGGCTCACTCACTCTCTCGTTATTTAAAATATTTCAATCCAGTCGCCGGTCAAACCTTGCGAACGCAAATAAATCATTGTCGGTCGCGAGTAACGTTCTACCTACAAAAAATCTAGGATATTTCGTAATTTTACCATGGAAACTATTTAAATTTGTTATTGTTCCACAATTTAGACAATGTTTCCTATCCGTTTTCCTATTACATTAATTACCAAAATAATAAAAATATACTCACCGGTGAAATAAATTTACTCGCGATTCTTGGAATTCTATTTCTTTGTAGGTAGTTTTGGGACGCGCGTCCCATTCGCGAGCCAACCGATAAATTTTTCACTTTATTTTTCAAAATGTCTAAAAAATGTATGGGATTTATTATATAGCACATGAACAGTAAACCGTTTATTTACTTATTGAATTATATTGCTTACACGATTAAATAAACACAAACCATTCCGTATTAATAAAATAAAATGTAAACTACGGCAGATTAACGTATATCGTAACAGCATAAAAAATCCACAGATTTTTTTTTGTTTTCCCTTGTTTCGGGAAGGCAAAGAGTTCAAGCCCATACAGCCTAATTATGTATAGTATTCTTCTTAGTTTATTTTAATTTATTATGTCATGATATCCTTAAGTATAAAGGCCAAAGCCCAATCTGGTATACATATTATACCCAAGTCAAGTCAGTCAGGTTTTAGTAAAATAGTGTCTGTTTTACTAAAACTTTTCGTGGACTATTTGACATTTAATTTCACTTCACTCGTGCACTTGTGTTGATCTTCGTTGGACAAAACGCTACCGATATAATAAATAAATATTCTGGGACATTATTCGCGCGTAGTTTGATGAAAACGCTGGACGCCATGTTACTCTACGGCTCTACTCTCATGACGTTATTTGGTCTCTTGTAAGTAAATAAATGCGCTGGTATTGGTCTCAGTTGGACTTAAAAAAAATTATAAACTAAAAATGAGCTATTATCCTTTTTATTAGTGTGCTGTTCCTGAATACATGAATACTAGTGTAAAAATAATAATAATAATACTTCAGTTGACACTTTTTAGTTTACATACAGCACCGTATAACGCCATTATAATGGCGGCTACTGTTTCGTTTGTTTAGAAACAGATTAAAAAAACTGAAAACTTTGAAATTAATTTTAAAATTAATTAAGTTTTTTTTTTTTTTTTTACTCTGTGTAGGCTTGTGTTTTGACCACAATCTCACTATGAACTAAAACTAACATTTTCCGACTGCTTATTGCCTAAGCTATCTAAATTATACATATTTAGATTTTTTCTCATAAAGAGTAAAATACCCTATTTCATTTAAATACATAAAACGAAAACGCAACATCTCTTCGCAAGTTCCCGCCTAAAAGTCCTCCCAAAGAAAACATATGTTTTTTTTTTTGCACTACGCACATTTTTTTTGTCATTCTCGATAGACTAATCGATTCAACAATGTAGTACGTATTGATATTTCGTCTAAGAATCAATTCCTATCAACCACATACAAAACCACACAGATGCGATAGATAAGCCAATCATGGATGAGATGGAAAACAGTACATATACATACATTTTACAGCGATATTTTGATATTAAATGTTCCCTGGTGGCAAACGACCATACCTACACAATTTTTTTTAATTGCAGAAAATAAATCTTATGTTCTAAATTTCTATCTTTTGGCTTTTTTTTTTTAAGTCTGAATGTCTTTTTTTATTAAACTATAATGCTCAAAAGTGTTCTCAAGTGAAATTATATAATTTATTGAAATGAAACATGAAAATATAAACTCATTCATAATCCTATCCATTCTCGTCTTTCCACTCAACCATCCCAATATTCTCATTACTGCTGCATGCAATCGTCTATCATTCATCCCCTTTTCAACTTACTCTTATTACAGTTTAAAATAATTTATTATTTACAAGATTCAGCTATCGCCATTTTACTCAATCCAAACTGACTTCAAGCTTTATGTCATCGTCAATATCGCTATCAATCTTCATGAGTGAGTCGAGATATCGAAAGTCGGAGCAGACTGTAGAAAGCTTTGCAGTATACAGGACGACAACACAACGACAAAAAATTCAAACCAACCCTGCAACTGTTTCTATTATTCAACCAGCCTGTTCTAGACCTTGGTTCCATCCAAGAATAATCTTAAATACTTATTAAAATACAAAAACTCTCAGTAATGATAAATATATTTGAGGTAACCAATGAAATAAAATATATATTTTCATTCACAAATCTACAGCAGTGTAGCAAAAATTCTCGGGTCTTATCCGACAGGTGAAATCCCCCGGGACACAATTAGTTGGAGCCCGGTGGAACAGTTCGCGACCGATTTCAACCGGTGCAAACCTGATTGTACCGGAATGATTTTATCGATCTTGTCGACTCGCTCTTCGTGTCAGAAGGCTACCAAGCAGACGTTTCACCAAAAACACAAGCTCACTGTAGGATTCGAACCCACGACCTTCGCCGTAGCCTCCGACTTCACTACCACTGAGTTATCATTACCTTGAAAGATAAGAAAATAGGAATCATTATAAAATATACATATATATAAATGAATCCCTATTTCCCTTGGTTACGTTATAACTTGAGAACGACTTTTTCTAATACTTTGTAGAAGGTTTACGCAAAGAAAAATCAAGAAAACTGCGCAGAAAATTGGAAAATTGGGAACGCGGATAAAACCGTGGAGCGGAAGCTAGTAAAACATAATCATTTTGTTCATGATTATGGCATTCATGAAGTATTCAACAAATATATTATGGTTAAAAGTAACATGAAACCTCTTTAAACAGATATTTAGGTAGGCCACTAGAAAGGTAAAAAAAACTTTTGAATTGAATCTATGTAGGTATATGGGGCTACCCCCATAGTAAGGGATACAAATTATATTAAATGTACGTTTACACATTTAATGTAATTAGAGAAAGATACATAAAACGCAAAAGAAATCATCATAGCACGGAGAGACTCAGTAAAGCCTTCTTTCCAACATAGGCCCGAGCTAGCATGGTGCCTCACGTCTCTATAAACCCAACATTAATTTGCACCAACATAGAAGCACCAACGTGCACAGTGCTGCCAACCGCACCTACATCAAGCCGTTAGGTACGGTGCGCAGAAAAATTGTGCACCGCGCGTACAATGACAGGAGGTCATTTGTTAATTCGCTGAAATATGGTGGCAGGCGACGGCTATTCATTATAAGGCCGGCTCGTTTGTGCCACACGTGTGTGCTGGTACTGTCCGCATGCCATTCATATTTGGAGAATATTTTGGATATGAAATGCTTACGAAGATATGCACAATACTTGTATATCAAAGAAAAACAAGTTTTTCAACTTTTGCTATGTGTTGTTTGAGCACAATTTCAAGTAATGTGGCCGAAAGTGGTAACCACACAAAGCCTAGAAGGAACTGCCTTTGAAGTGCAACTGCCACAAAACTCCATTACATATTTGGAGACAAAAATTTCGGCAGTAACCGACCAGGTGGGTACTACAAACTACCCTACAAACCGTGCTATGGTTTCCTCACAATTTGAATGAGAGATGAATTCACTCACATTATTCCGCTTTTTTCTAAATATTGAATTAGAAGCAAACTACAAAACCAGAATAATTTTGCATACCCTACCAAATGAAGTTTAGTTTAACTGTTAATAGTATAACGTTTTGTGTGCAGACTGTACTCACAGCCGGTGCATTCACTCGTGCAACGGCGACGAACTACACTCTATACATCTGTCTCTCTCTAACTTCACACTATCAAGTGCTTCTGTCCCTTATCTCCGTAATAAACTGAATGCATTGTAGATATTTCAGAAAGCCTTATATTGTACAAATTTAACGATAAAAATATGATCTAAGTAATATAGTATTTTATAGACTAAATGAAATGGCCGACATGAAAAATGCTTGGAAATTATTATACCTGGTATTTTTCAAAAAGTGGAGATGTCTTCAAGTTAAATGATAGTCGTAAGTTTGTTGAAATAAATACATATATACAATACTATATATCTAATTAAAACAACAGAACAGAATTCTTAGTTTTCTTTCAATGAAAAACGAATAGTGAGCCTGTACGCTCTCGCCAAAACCACCTGTCAAAAGGTCTTTTAATACGCGAATTAACTAACGGGGATGAAATTTGAACCTGTACTTTGGTTCTGAGGTACAAAAAACATAATAGAAGACCATGGAATCTATGGATAATATTTTATGCATTTCTGGAACACAGTTTTGTTTATATCCTACTAGGTACTTAATATTACGAATACAAAATTTTATGTGTATGGTTGTTACTCAATCTCACTGTGATTGCTGAACGGATTTGGATGAAATCGAAAGGAATATCGAAGTAAAAACATAAGACATTTTTATCACAGTAGAATATAAGCAGCTGTTTTATTCAATACAAGAAATTACAGTCGTATAAGTGTCAAAAATTATTTTACTATCTCAAGTAATTTTGTTAACAAACTAACATGATAGGTATAAAGGTATGAATTATGTATAATATAATAGAAGTAACCGGCTTTATGTCTCTCGGAAAATTGAGTAAAACCGCGAGGCAAAAACTACCAAAAAATTCGTCGCAATGTATAGGTACAAGCTGTAACTATAGGGTAGTTGCCTGTATTCAAAATAAATTATCAAACACTAACCAATGTACAAAACATCTAAAAAAAAGGGGAAATTACGATTATTTTATTAAATGTATCCATTTTTATGATTTTTACTAGTCTAACCTTAAAAAGTAAAGCATTTGATGCTATACAATTATGACGTCACAAGCTTGTATTTAACTCCATATAAAACTATCGTTTTGACATTTCATAAAAAGTTGCTGATTTGATATGTCAGTCAACATCCCAATTCCTTCCAACGGCACATTCTAATAGACATCGATTTTGAACTACCCACAACTAACACAATGATATAGGTAACTACATAACCATTTACCGACAAAATAGGCAAATGATAGGCCTATTAGCATTCCATGGAGCCACGGGCAGGGTGAATATGGGATGACCCGTGGGTAATCGAGAGTTACAAGCCCGTAATATTGTTACGTATTACAGAATTCATCACGTTACGTCTACAATTCGTGTGAAGCCCGGGGAATTGATATTATTTTTATTATAACACTCGCTTTTTCCAACGGTTTCCACGTTTTCAGGATGAAAAATAACCTTCCTCAAGAATTAATCCTCAAAAATTCAAATCTGACTGGTAGTTCCAGAAATTAGCGCGTTCAAACAAACAAAAAAAACTCTCAGTTTTATTATTTATTAGCTGAATTTATTAGTATAGATATTCCGTGAAAAATTCAATATTCTAGGAGGTTTGGATTAAATTAAAATTATATGACATTTAAATATAGATTAGTTAAGGGCACTTATGATGGTTGAAATTGGTTGAATTTAAATTACCATCGCTTCGGAAGTCAGCACAATCTCATCTCCACCACAGCATACCCTTGAACATAGGTATTTTTTTTTCTATGTATGTAGCCTACGGTGGTAAGCACACAAATCCTAAAAGGAAACTGACTCTCAAGCAGTGCCCGAAACACTATGAAGCCAGGCGAATACTATAAAAAACCCTATCACCATGCTATAGTTTCCTCACGATATTTTCTTCACCGAAAGCATAAAGTTCATTGCATAACCCAACTTGCGTCACTACCTATGAGCTCTACTACAACATCCTTTCCTTGCCATTCAAATCTGATCTCTACTATGTTCTGCAGGTTATTGATTAACATAACCATATTTCAACAACTACATACATACATAGCAGTTTAATAAGCATGTATATAAATTGAAGTACTCGGGAACCGCAAAAGTTTGATATTCAGTTAATCAGATTTGCTATGATCGACTCTCGAATCCAGAAGTTTTCGTGGATTTTAGATCAAGCATTGTTTAACTATCATCAACTGGGCTTGGGGAAGTATTCGATAGCTCTAAAAGGTTTTGTTTATGGCTGTACCGTAGTGTTGCAACTTTGAAGTGAATTTAATATGATTGAGCGTGGTTTATTTTGAATGGAAATTTAATTTTGCTAAGATATTTGTAGATAAAATTAAAATAATCTTATCTGTCTATATAAAAGAAGAAGGCCTGTCTGCTTGATAGGTTATAATCAACGCAAAACCTAAACCTCTGGTCCTAGAATCATGAAAATTGGAAAGTATATGCCTTTTATAACTTAGGAATGTACTATGAAAGGTATTTCCGAAATTCTATCCCTACGGGGGTAAAACAGGGCCGAAAGCTAGTCAAATAATTATAAACACAATATTTTATTATATTGTTTGTTGGTGATCTCCTGCACTTTAATCCTTATTTTCTTCTGGGATAGATAAAAACTATATTTAAGTATTCAAACTTTTATTATTTTTAAGGTCTTTTGAAACAAGTTGTTGTAGCTATGTTCCTAGATCGGCTGGTCAGCCAACAGCGACGGTTTTATTAGATTGCCTTTACATAAGCTACTCTTACCGCTGTAAAGGTCTTGGTACATTAGAATTTTTCCTTTTTATTATACGTAAATCTCTCTTGTAATATTAGTTCCACTAATATGCATAGATTTTCTTTTTACCACAGAATCTTGATTAAAATAAAAATAATTTATGAGACAGACGGGGCAAGCGCGCCGACGGGGTAAGCGCACCTACCATAAAAATATCGAAAACTACAGATAAATTACAACTAACGACATCTTACATCCATGCAACAAACTTAAATACAGTTCCACTTCACAATCACAGATGCCTCTGTTCACCATAACTTGATGTATCCTTTAGTTTTAGTGTAATTTAACCTGTTACCAGAGATGAACACGTGTTATTAATCCCCTTAAATCTTAAAATATTTTACGTGTCGCGGCAAACCAATGAGGTGAGTACAGAATTTAGTTGTTTTTCTTTGAATCCGTGTCTGTATTTTAGTCCTAGATAGTGAAATTAATATTTTTTCATCGAATTTAAAACTTAACCTAAAAATAGTCAAGTGAGGCAAGTGCGCCTAAGTTTTTAGTAGTATGGCGCACTTCCCCCGAGCCAGAAATCGTCAACTTTTATGATTCAGATATTTTCTTACCCGACGACCTCTGAATAAGAGTTTTTTTTTTTTCAGTATTGAGATGTTACTGTCTAGATGTGCTTAGGGTCTTGTGATGAGAAGGTGTTGGATGATGGGTTTACAGTAAAAATACAAATAAAATAAGTAATTTTATTTGTATTTTCTTGGGATTTACTTTTGGGACGCTATAATTATATAACTCGTTGATCGTCAGTGCTAACAGAAAAACCAACGTACTTGTTATTTCCTTTGTTTGTTACTTTATGCGCGCTTAGGTGTGCCTAAGCTCGTTTGTCGGAAGCGATAATCGAAGTAAAGCTACTTTGGATAGGTGGCTGGTAAACCATTGATCTGGCTGTTATCATTCAACATCAGTCTTTAAGCCATGTCAGAGGCCTTTGGGCTTCCTGAACAACTCTGACACTAGGTACAAACGTTTTTATTTAATTAAATACAGCAGTTTTTACTTTTTATAAAAAAAATACTGCATTATAGGTTTAGAACCCCTGATTGCTAGTCTATGGTGCACTTGCCCCGAATTTGTTATGAAAGCTGCAGTAGCTTATAGGACGAGTAAAATAAAAAGAAACCAAGAGTAATGCGTTTATTTATTTATGTTCTATTAAGTAAATTTCTGGTAAAATTTTAGCGTTTTTTTTTATATACGTTTCCAGGGGCAAGTGCGCCTATAGCCATGTTTTCCAATTTAATAGAAAATACCGTAAAAATATTGATAGATTTGATTGAATCGACGTTTCTTGCAGCTACAAAATTCCAAATATTGGCAATTTAGTAAATTTTCACTCCTAAGTCAGCATTCAAAAAAAATATTCTGAATCGAAATCATATATGCAAAAAATATGGGGCCCTTGCCCCGCCTGACAATAAAAAAATAACCGACTTCAAAAACTGAAAAGCATAAAATAAATATTTCCTTTCTACATCATTTTGAAGTCGATGCCAAGTAAAACATAAAATCCAATCTGGAGGTATACCCTTTCAAATAAAAAATCTATTTTTCAAATCGGTTCACAAATGACGGAGTAATGAGTGAACATCCATTAAAAAAAATACAACTGAATTGAGAACCTCCTCCTTTTTTTAAAGTCGGTTAATAAAAGAAGAAGTCCATTTACTGACTGATGGGTGATAAATCAACGTAGGAAAATTGGTCCTAGAACTATGAAATTTGGTGGGTATGTTACTTTTGTAATTTAAAATAAGGGAAAGCAGGGAAACCGAGTGGAAAGCTAGTATATTACATATTAAAGAACAAGACGTGACTGACTGACTGATTACTTGAATATACATGTGACTGACATTAATTTTTACTATTTCGTTGATCCTTTATCCAAGGCTCACAAAGGTCGCTCACGCAACATTCAATCTCCATCTCCCTAACCGGTCGCTTAATAACTGCTAACTGGTAAATCGGTATTAATTAAATGGATTGCACTCAGACACGGTCGTCTGCATAGTTGGCTGTTAGTCTTCCACTTCTACCCTGGTGAGGTATCTTTTGTGGTCGATCTCCGACCACACTGTCTAGAGTAAGAATTAAGTGGATATTGCGGTAGACTTAGGTATGAACTGTGGTACCTACTTCGTCTGTGTAGTAGTGCTGTATCTAAACTAATGGAAAGGGTTAAGTAATTTGTTGTTTTAATTGTTAAGCTTAACTTTTAAGGGTTGAAAGTTACTCACTATTACAAACAATTTATACTATGAGGCTAACATTGAAAGTGCGAAAAAATCAGTTGTTCCATACGTTTTGGTTGAGTAGGTATCAAAACTTTTTTTTTGATGGGTAAGTTTAATTTTAATAAGAACACTAAAAATTACTTAAAGTATTTAAGTAAATAAAAAAAATAACTAACAAAAATATATATTAGAATAAATATAGCATTACAAGCAATTATAGGTCATAAAAAATGTAACCTTGCTGAATTTCTTGCCGATTCTTTTCAGTTGAAAGCTGACTTCTGAATCGGTGGTAACTACAGTAAAATCGACTTTCATAAGTGCCATCTTAGGGCCTTAACTGTATAAATGAATTTGACTTTGACTTTGAATTGCTTGTATCAGGAGAAACCACTCTTCTGTAACATAATATAAATTACAATTATTTAGATAGCTTAACGAATTCTTATTTCTCATAAGTTTTTTGCTATACATCGTGAAATAAGCTTTAATTTGAATTTGAATAATCAATAATTTTATTGTGATACAAATTATGAAAAAAAAAATTTTTTTGACAATTTGAACATGCTTTAATCGCCACAAATCGCATCATTAACACGTTATTTCAGCATTTAATCACTAGATAATATCACAAAATGTAATGTAAGTAGATTATTAAAATATGCAATTTGACACATAAAACGTACGTAATGATATAGTGCCGGCGGGCGACATCGCTCGTGTCAACTAGTTAGCGACCGCAAACACTGCGTTATGAACGTATCGCAATCAAATGCGTTTTGTTTAATTTGCAATACATCTCGGTGTGTGTGAATGATATAAAGTTAAGTTTTATTTCAATTTACTAGAAAACCCTAGGTTAAATATTTAACACATCGAGATAAAATCAGAAAAAAATGTTGACAATCTATAAAGTTTTTTTTATTATAAACCAATAAGTTAAGTCGGTTTTGTTTTTGTAAAAATACGTTGATCAATAGCATTTTTATGAGAAAATAATGATAACTTAATTTGGACTCAAAGGCTTTACTAAGGTACTACCACAATATGAAGTGAATGTTTTAAAAAGCATTAGTATTTTAATTGATAAACAATTGTTAATAATTAAAATTACATAAAAAAAATAAAACAATTTGACCGTTTCGAAAATTAACAACTCAATCACAAACCCGTAACGGGCGCAACGCTTACGTGTTCAAAATATCAACTATTACGTCTGTAACACACCCATGCAAAAATAAAACAATGATGAAAAACGAAGATTGAAAACACTGAGAATTCAAAGGAAAACCACAACTTTATAACGGAAGTAAAATTGACACAAACCCCAAACAGCCCTAAAACTACATAGTTATTTTAGTAAACTTTATTAATCTATTCACATTTTTTTGACACTCTGTGTGAAAACTGTGAATTGCACAATGTGATACGATACTAATGTGATAAATATTGAATATTAGGTACTACAACGCTCTCCAAATATAATAATTACAGGTAAAAAAAGTTCCAACACTTCCTTGCGTAAAACTGCCAAGAAAGCTGTCACGAGATGCCTCAATAAGGCAATGTGAGACCTCCTCAAACATTTGAAGGGCGTCTGGACCCCACGGGATAAGTATTTCTACCCCAAACGCTGCAAAATTTATTTTATCAGCCAACGAAAATATAATTAATTTTCAGGATACAATTTTAAAATGATTGAACTATTAATATGTTACCAGCATTTCCGCTATTAAAAATAGCTGCGCCAGTATTCACACAGCATGGAAATCATTTAGTTATGCAAGTCGCGTGCCACGCTATTCAAAAATCGCAACGAATAGCGGCAATTATAATTTGCGACGAAATCAAATGAAGCAGCGCTCGTTCGCGTTAAAATGTTATTATTGGAATGCACACAAATCAAGTATGTGTTTACACGTTGGACGCGCTGCACCTCGCAATTAAAATGTTTTTTTATATCACTTGTAAAAGGTTATTTGAAAAGTCTTTGCTGAAGAGGGAATTAATGTAAGTATTTCATGCACAAAACGGTTACTTATATTAACTTTAACTAGTAATAATTTAACATACGAGGTAGACGGACGACCTTGTAAGGGTCGTCGGAAAACGCTGGATGCAGGCCGCCCAAGACCGGTCCTATTGGAGATCCTTATGGGAGGCCTATGTCCAGCAGTGGACGTCTTGCGGCTGAGATGATGATGATGATGATGAATTCAACATTACATTGTTATACATAAGTCACCAATTAAATGATAAGAGATCGAATCTAAATTGATTTGTCAGAAACTTTTAATTTATATAGGTAGACCAGAAACAGAGGTTACCGTCGCTTATTTATAGACATAAGCAAGACCAGGGGGATTGCTCATATATTGCCGACCTTTACAATGCTTAGCAACTGGCAACTGGCCCTACGCTATCAACGTCCAAGGGAGGGAATGATGGACTGACTCAAATGAAAATGATCAATGGAGAACATGATAATGTGAGAAAATGATGAAGTGGGATTAGAGGCCATATTACTATTATTATTCTCCAATCATCAAACGAACAGTAAACGTGGTAGGGTACTTTGTAGTATCCGCCTGACTGGATACCACTCGCATGTTGAAAATGAGCACCTGTTTGTGTGTTCCGGCAATTGTTCTTGAGAGCGAGTTGCCTTCTAGGCTTTATAAAGGTCGGCAACACATTGACAATCCCTCTGGTATTGCTAATGTTCATAGGCGACGGTAGCCACTTACCATCAGGTGGACCGCCTGCCTGCTCGTCAGCCAAACGTGTCAGCAAAAAAAAGTAAAAGAGTGAAGTATAGGTACTTCTGTATGCACAAAAGGCTAGACCAGACTAGAGTGTACATCCTCGGTTCCATGATCGCTCCGTGATTCTGAAGCCAAATTCAAGCTCCTTTTATAAAAAAAAAAAAGGCATTGGTAAAAATATAGTAGGTCAGTGTGTAAATAATTAATGAGCATGCAGTTTTTTTCACACGACCGATTACGCCCCTTCGTTTCGGCTTAACAAAAGCTCGTATTATGATAATACGTAATCCCTGATTGTAATGTAACATACACCCGGGTGTTTGGACACTGGGACTTTACTTTTTTATGTGTACAGGATAAAAAGAGTGAATGATTTAGTGAAATAAGATGATTGTATATAAGATTAGAACCCACGATCTTCGTCGCGACATTTGACCACTGAGCTATCATCGCCTCATTCTTTTTTAGTCATTATACCCTATTTCAAAAATCTCGCCGTGTATATCGCTCAATATTTTGATTAATAAATTTCAATGACTCAAGTAAAACTCTTTGAAAGAATTTGTCTCTTTTTCACATTTTCTTTGAATTACTAGTCTTTTAATTTTGTTAAAATAGTTAAAGCTTTTGTTTTTAGTAGGCGTACAACGTGTTACAAAATTCCCCGTAAAAAATATAATTAATTTTCAAAGCCAAAAATTTTGTCAACCCTAGTAAGCTGTCATGTCAGGGAACCAGAATATTTAACAGAAAGGCCTTCGTACCTATTTTACCTAATAAAGTGTCTACTTTAATAGTTTTTCTATTTTTCATTCATAAATGTTTGCTACCTCAATACAAGGATGTCATTATACTCAAGTACTGGCTTCAAAAAATGTCAAGTTGGAAAAAAATATGTTGTCAATTTAGGATTATTATTTTTGTCGTTCCGCGAATTAGGAGAACTGTAGTAATTTTACTGAAATAGGGTTTACACATCAGTGAAAATAATATTTTTTAATTTTTTTGGGGTATGTTATACAGCGTTACTTAACTACGGTTCTTAAATATTGTGAATGGACTCGTTATAAGGCCCCATTTAACCTCCTTTCGGCTTTACGGGTAATTTTGTAACACCTGTATAGCTTCGTAAATGCATTGTAAATTTTAAAACTTATTTTTAAATTAATTTAATTATCCTGTTGAATTTAATTTAAGTAGTTGTCTTAAAACTAATAAATAAATAAAGAAACAAATATAATAATGATAATATTTAAGTTAAATTTCCATCTAACAAACAAGTAGAAATAAGCAACAATACACAAGCAATACGTATAACACAAATTGATTAAAACATTATGCATTTGATAGCTCCATACTTAGACAAGAGCGCATATGTACTACTAAAAGCAATTCCATTAGTCGTAAGCAATCTAAGTTCTATCTTGGAGGGTCATAGCTTAACTATGTAACGTGTTAAGTTAGATCATTCCCTATTCGGAGGAAATGCACTTCTCACTTATTTGATCAAATAGGATTTAACTTGGTTACTTAGTATTCAAAATAGTTCCTTGTTTGTTATGAATCAACTTGCCGAAAAGCTATTATTATTATTTAAATGTCAAAGTGTGTTCATGGCTCAACTACTGAACCGATTTTGATGATCATTGGCAGAGGAGTAGTTTATAAAGTCCTGAGGACATAGATCCTTTTTTCCTTAAACAAGGAACGACAACATTCTAATTATTTTTAATTTATTAACAAGTATATCAATTAATAATAACAAATTATTTAATTGATATAAAACTTGTTAAGATCAGAAATAAAATAATTCAAATAAACTTGTCTAATATTAGACTCTCGACTTAGAGAATAGATTAGACTAATCAGACTTTTCTAAAATACAGTCCATTCCCTCTCTTTTTTCCAATTCGTTAATTTAAAATAATATAAATATGTCCTTGTCCCTCATAAGGACGTAAAATACAAAACCGGCCAAGTGCGAGTCAGACTCGGTCACCGAGGATTCCGTACAAACTTCGTCCATCGTTCGTCCATCACGGGAAATGCACAATTTTATTTATTTACTGTATTTGGTGTGGGTGCCAATTAAGCTACACCTCTAAATTGTATGAGCGCCCATACAACTCAGAGGTCTTTATTAATTGGCGTAACTATGTATGTATGGGGACACCATTTAATTTTCAACTTTTTTTATTTTTTAGAATTTTTCCTTCATTTGTGCTGTAAGACCTTGCTTTTTGCCATTTTTTTATATATTTGAGTTGATTGAATGAAAGGTAAATTGCGGTTTACGATTTATGACGTATTAAAAAAAAACTACTTACTAGATCTCGTTCAAACCAATTTTCGGTGGAAGTTTGCATGGTAATGTACATCATATATTTATGTACGGAACCCTCGGTGCGCGAGTCTGACTCGCACTTGGCCGGTTTTTTACTTTTTTATTACTTACCTTATTACCGTTTTGATATCTACTTTTGTACTGTTGTACTTATTTGCTTATTTACTTAATTGCTTATATACTAATGTACTTATGTACTAATATACTTATGTACTTATTTACTTATTCACTTATTTAATTATTTATTTATTTACTTATTTGCTTATGTACTTATGTACTTATTTACTTATTCACATATTTACTTATTGACTTATTTCCTCATTTACTAATTTATTTATTTGCTTATATACTTGATATATAAGCAAATAAGCTATATAAATAAATAAATGTAATATAACTTATTTACTTTAATTACTTATTCACTATTATTATTATATTATTCACATAAGTAAGTAGTAAGTACATACTTATATACTTATTTATTTATACCCATTTACCTACTTACCTATTTACTATTACAAATATATGTAATATATCTATAAAATTTAATTTAAATCAGACTTATTTACTTGTTTACTCGTTTACTCGTTATCTTATTTACTTATTTGCTTATGTAATAAGGTAGGTAATAAGTAAGTAAATTAGTTAATAAATAAGTAAAAAAGTCAATAGGTAAGTAGGTAAATGGGTAAATAAGTAAATAAGTACATAAGTATATACGTCCATAAATTCATAAGTATATAAGTACTTAAGTAAATAAGTACATAAGCAAATAAGAAAATCAGTAATAAGTAAAAAGTAAATAGGTAAATAAGTAAATAAGTACATAAGTACCTAAGTATATTAGTACATAAGTACATAAATATATAAATACATTAGTACATTAGAACATAAGTAGATAAGGAAAAAAGATAACGAGTACATAAGCAAATAAGTAAATATAAGTTAATTAGTAAATAAGTAAATAAGGAAATAAGTAAACTAGTTAACAAGTAAATAAGTACGGAACCCTAAAAAGGAAATAAGTAAATAAGTAATTAAATTAAAAAAGTAAATAAGTTAATAAGTTATATTACATATATTTGTTTAATCAAACATTTTATTCAGCGAAAAAAAAAACAATATTACCACCTCTAAAACAATAATTTACTACTCGTTTATTTTATCAAATATCATCAAAACGGTAATAAGGTAGGTAATAAGTTAATAAATAAGTAAAAAAAGTCAATAGGTAAGTAGGTAAATGGGTAAATAAGTAAATAAGTACATAAGTATATACGTCCATAAATTCATAAGTACATAAGTAAATAAGTACATAAGTAAATAAGGAAATAAATGAATAAGTAAATAAATAAATAAGTAAATAGGCAAATAACGAAATCAGTAATAAGTAAATAAGTAAATAAGTACCTAAGTATATTAGTACATAAGTACATAAATATATATATACATTAGTACATTAGAACATAAGTAAATAAGTACAATAGTACATAAGTACAAAAGTAAATAAGTACATATGTACTAATAGTTCATAAGTACCTAAGTATATTAGTACATAAGTACATAAATATATAAATACATTAGTACATTAGAACATAAGTAAATAAGGAAAAAAGATAACGAGTATATAAGCAAATAAGTAAATATAAGATAATTAGTAAATAAGGAAATCAGTAAACTAGTTAACAAGTAAATAGGTAAATAAGTACATAAGTACAATAGTACATAAGTACAATAGTACATAAGTACAATAGTATATAAGTACAATAGTACATAAGTACAATAGTACATAAGTACAATATTACATAAGTACAATAGTACATAAATACAATAGTTCATAAGTACAATACTACAAAAGTAAATAAGAACATAAGTACAATAGTACATACGTACAAAAGTACATAAAGCAAATAAGTAAATAAGATAACGAGTATATAAGCAAATAAGTAAATAAGGATTTAAGTAAACAAGTAAATAAGTATATAAGAACATAAGCAAATACGTAAATAAGGAAATAAGTACATAAATATATTAGTACATTATAACATAAGTACATAAGCAATAAAGTAAATAAGGAAATAGGTAAACAAGTAAATTAGTACATAAGTACAAAAGTAAATAAGAACATAAATACAATAGTACATAAGTACAAAAGTAAATAAGAACATAAATACAATAGTATATAAGTACAATTGTACATAAAGCAAATAAGTCAATAAGGAAATAAGTAAATAAGTACAATACTTATGTACTATTGTATCTATGTTCTTATTTACTTTTGTACTTATGTACTAATTTACTTATTTACAAGTTTACTTATTTACTTATTGACTTTTTACTTATTTACTTATTACTGATTTTCTTATTTGTTTATGTACTTATTTACTTATTAACTTAAATCCTTATTCACTTATTTGCTTATATACTCGTTATCTTATTTACTTATTTGCTTTATGTACTATTGTACTTATGTACTATTGTACTTATGTTCTTATTTACTTTTGTACTTGTGCAGTATTGTACTTATGTACTAATTTACTTGTTAACTTGTTTACTTATTTCCTTATTTACTTATTAACTAATTAACTTATATTTACTTATATGCTTACTTATGTTCTTATTTACTTTTGTACTTGTGTAGTATTGTACTTATGTACTATTGTACTTATGTACTAATTTACTTATTTACTTGTTAACTTGTTTACTTGTTTACTTATTTCCTTATTTACTTATTAACTAATTAACTTATATTTACTTATTTGCTTATGTACTCGTTATCTTTTTTCCTTATTTACTTATGTTCTAATGTACTAATGTATTTATATATTTATGTACTTATGTACTAATATACTTATGTACTTATTTACTTATTTACTTATTTACTTATTTACTTATTTACTTATTTACTTATTTACTTATTTACTTATTTACTTATTTACTTATTTACTTATTTACTTATTTACTTATTTACTTATTTACTTATTTACTTATTTACTTATTTACTTATGTACTTATTTAATTATTCATATATTTACTTATTGACTTATTTACTTAAGTACTTATATACTTATGAATTTATGGACGTATTTACTTACCTATTGACTTTTTTTTCTTTTTTACTTTTTTACTTTACTTTAACTATTATTATTACTAACAAATATAATCGTAGGTATATATCGTAATATAATAGTTTAATCAAACATTTTATTCAGCGAAAAAAAAACAATATTACCACGTAAAAAAGTATATTCTATTTACTTATTTGCTTATGTACTTATTTACTTATTCACATATTTACTTATTCACATATTTACTTATTGACTTATTTACTTATTGACTTATTTGCTTATATACTTATGTACTAATGAACTAAAATACTTATGTACTTATTTAGTTATTTAATTAACTTATTTGCTTACATACTCGTTATCTTATTTACTTATTTCCTTATTGACTTATTTGCTTTATGTACTATTGTATTTACGTACTATTGTACTTATGTACTATTGTACTTATGTACTATTATACTTATGTACTATTGTACTTATGTACTATTGTACTTATGTACTATTGTACTTATGTACTATTGTACTTATGTACTATTGTATTTATGTTCTTATTTACTTTTGTACTTATGTACTAATTTACTTATTTCCTCATTTACTTTATTGCTTATGTACTTATGTTTTAATGTACTAATGTATTTATGTACTTATTTCCTTATTTACTTATTTGCTTATGTTCTTATTTACTTGTTTACTTAAATCCTTATATATGAATAAGTAAATAAGTACAAAAGCAAATAAGAAAATCAGTTATAAGTAAATAAGTAAAAAGTAAATAAGTAAACAAGTACATAAGAACCTAAGTATATTAGTACATAAGTACATAAATATATAAATACATTAGTACATTAGAACATAATTAAATAAGGAAAAAAGATAACGAGTACATAAGCAAATAAGTAAATATAAGTTAATTTGTTAATAAGTAAATTATGAAATCAGTAAACTAGTTAACAAGTAAATATGTAAATTAGTACATAAGTACAATAGTACATAAGTACAATAGTACATAAGTACAATAGTACATAAGTACAATACTACACAAGTACAAAAGTAAATAAGAACATAAGTAAGCAACTAAGTAAATATAAGTTAATTATTTAATAAGTAAATAAGGAAATAAGTAAACAAGTTAACAAGTAAATAAGTAAATTAGTACATTAGTAAATTAGTACATAAGTACATAAGTACAATACTACAAAAGTAAATAAGAACATATGTACGTACATAAGTACAATAGTACATAAAGCAAATAAGTAAATAAGATAACGAGTATATAAGCAAATAAGTAAATAAGGATTTAAGTAAACAAGTAAATAAGTACATAAGAACATAAGCAAATACGTAAATAAGGAAATAAGTACATAAATATATTAGTACATTAAAACATAAGTACATAAGCAATAAAGTAAATAGGTAAACAAGTAAATTAGTACATAAGTACAAAAGTAAATAAGAACATAAAATACTTAAACATTGCCTGCAACTAGGTCTTTCCAATGAATCTACGTTGTCGATACCAGCTTAATCTACCTTAAAGCTATAAAATATTTTGTACACAAAATAGTCAAAACGACATAAAGTTTTCATCGGAAAACCCTATTTCTCCGATATCCCTATTCTATCGGGTTAGATGTATATACACATACATAATACAGACAATTAGCTCAAATAAAAACATATTCTTACGTACTGTCAATTGTAGGAAATAACCCAAATACACAGAAAATAAACATATCATAAACCAAGTTAAAAGGAGAAAGTCGTCTTGTTTCCCTTTCACACTATCGTCTAATCTGTGATTGGTTAATGCCAAAATCGGTCATGACAGCCTCTAAGTGAGACCGATATATGATGTACTATATAAAGAATAGCACAATAGAAGGAGAAAGCGATATCATATTTCTATTTTATACATTTTGAGCTAAGTTCGACTAATTTCATCATCCATCCGCAACAATTATTATTACTAACAAATATAATCGTATATATCGTAATCGTAATATAATAGTTTAATCAAACATTTTATTCAGCGAAAAAAAAAACAATATTACCACCTCTAAAACAATAATTTACTACTCGTTTATTTTATCAAATATCATCAAAACCGTAATTAGGTAGGTAATAAGTAAGTAAATTAGTTAATAAATAAGTAAAAAAGTAAAGTTAAAGTAAAGTAAAAAAGTATATTTTATTTACTTATTTGCTTATGTACTTATTTACTTATTCACATATTTACTTATTGACTTATTTGCTTATATACTTATGTACTAATGAACTAAAATACTTATGTACTTATTTAGTTATTTAATTAACTTATTTGCTTATATACTCGTTATCTTATTTGCTTATTTCCTTATTGACTTATATGCTTTATATACTATTGTATTTATATACTATTGTACTTATGTACTATTGTACTTATGTACTATTGTACTTATGTACTATTGTACTTATGTACTATTACACTTATGTACTATTGTACTTATGTACTCTTGTACTTATGTACTATTGTATTTATGTTCTTATTTACTTTTGTACTTATGTACTAATTTACTTGTTTACTTATTTCCTAATTTACTTTATTGCTTATGTACTTATTTTTTTATGCACTAATGTATTTATGTACTTATTTCCTTATTTACTTATTTGCTTATGTTCTTATTTACTTGTTTACTTAAATCCTTATTTACTTATTTGCTTATGTACTCGTTATCTTATTTACTTATTGACTTATTTGCTTTATGTACTATTGTACTTAAGTACTGTACTTATGTACTATTGTACTTATGTTCTTATTTACTTTTGTACTTGTGCAGTATTGTGCTTATGTACTATTGTACTTATGTACTAATTTACTTATTTATGTGTTAACTTGTTTACTTATTTCCTTATTTACTTATTAACTAATTAACTTATATTGACTTATTTGCTTATGTACTCGTTATCTTTTTTCCTTATTTACTTATGAACTATTAGTACATATGTACTTATTTACTTTTGTACTTATGTACTATTGTACTTATTTACTTATGTTCTAATGTACTAATGTATATTTATTTATGTATTTATGTACTTATGTACTAATATACTTAGGTACTTATGTACTTATTTAATTATTTACTTATTTATTTATTTACTTATTGACTTATATTGACTTATTTACTTATGTACTTATTTACTTATGAATTTATGGACGTATATACTTATGTACTTATTTACTTATTTACCCATTTACCTACTTACCTATTGACTTTTTTTACTTTTTTACTTATTTATTAACTAATTTACTTACTTATTACCTACCTTATTACCGTTTTGATGATATTTGATAAAATAAACGAGTAGAAAATTATTGTTTTAGAGGTGGTAATATTGTTTTTTTTTTTTCGCTGAATAAAATGTTTGATTAAACAAAAATATGTAATATAACTTATTAACTTATTTACTTTTTTAATTTAATTACTTATTCACTTATTTACTTATTAACTAATTAACTTATTTACTTATTTCCTTTTTAGGGTTCCGTACTTATTTACTTGTTAACTTATTTACTTATTTACTAATTAACTTATATTTACTTATTTGCTTATGTACTCGTTATCTTTTTTCCTTATTTACTTATGTTCTAATGTACTAATGTATTTATATATTTATGTACTTATGTACTAATATACTTAGGTACTCACAGCCACTTTTTTCCGAAACTATAAGAGCTATACTGTTGAAACTTGGTAAGTAGATGTATTCTGTGAACCGCATTAAGATTTTCACACAAAAATAGAAAAAAAAACAATAAATTTTGGGGGTTCCCCATACTTAGAACAGAAACTCAAAAAAAATTTTTCGTCAAACCCATAAGTGTGGGGTATCTATGGATAGGTTTTTAAAAATGATATTGAGGTTTCTAATATATTTTTTATCTAAACTGAATAGTTTGCGCGAGAGACACTTCCTAAGTGATAAAATGTTGGTCCCCCCCTGTAACTTCTAAAATAAGAGAATGATAAAATAGTGTAGCTCTTATAGTTTCGGAAAAAAGTGGCTGTGACATACGGACGGACAGACAGACAGACAGACAGACATGACGAATCTATAAGGGTTCCGTTTTTTGCCATTTGGCTACGGAACCCTAAAAACCAACTTCAAAGCAAAACCATTCAGTAGTTATAACATGGTGTAACAGTCCTCACGTCTCAATTCTTTTCAGCCGTCCTCTCCAATTACACGTGAAGGCAGATAATAAAGAGTGCCCGTCGTGCGTCCCGCTTGTTTCTTTCAGCTCCACACTAGGCGATTATTATGGCCAAATGACCGTCTTAAGACTTGGTTGTTGGAACAAGTTAGGAGCTCACAGCGTGGTAAGAAAATAATTTATTGATACCTAAATCCTTTTTGTTGCTAGCTACTTAGTTTGTACTAGATAGGATTTATGTCTTTAGGTAAAATGTTACGCCTGTACACCGAAACTTAGTTCCATGGCATATAAATAGAATAATTACGTCTTATTTTTCGGTATAATTTTAGTTATTGACAGTAAATGTGTAAAAAAAATAGTTTTACTATTTTAGTTCTTAACTTAGTAGGTGCATTTCACAGTAGAAAACGGAACCCCAAACTATGTTTCCAGTCCTCTGGCTCTCTCTCTTGGTAGATTCTAGTTACAATCCTAACTAATATTATAAAAGCGAAAGTGAGTTTGTTTGTTTGTTACCTTTTCACGCTTAAACCGCTGAACCGATTGCGATGAAATTTAGTACGTAGTTAGCCTATGGTATGGATAAAAACATAGGCTACTTTTTATCCCGGCAAAACACAAGATCCCACGGGAACGCGGGTGAAACCGCGGGGCGGAATCTAATAATTTATATAAGAACTATTAAAGTTATTAGAAATTATATCAATCAAAACAATGAGAAAAAATATGTGTGTGTCTTACAGTATTAAACAAGTTGAAAATCTGTCGCCAAACATCTATCGGTATGTTCCGGCAGCTGCACTTGAGAGCCAGGTGCTTTTAGGCTTTGTGTGCTTACCACCTTCGGCCACATCATCTCTTACCATAGTAAGATCGTGGTCAAACATAAGCCTAAATAAAAATAAATAAATGTTCACTTAAAACACTGATCGTTTATAACTTAAACGCAGGTATCAAAGGAGGGAGAAGACAAGGAGGGCTCCGTATTGCCATCATTATGGGAACTCATCTCTCGATATAGAGAATTGATAACTGAACCATTTTAGTTGAGGAAAACGGACGTCAGTTAAAGGGGATGTTTCAAAGAATACCTTTTTTCTTAACTGCTATAGACTGCGCCTTGAAAAAACTACTTTTGAAGGTGGTTTATTTAATGTGTATCTGTATATTTTAGAATCTAGGAGCCATTAATTCGAGTCTATATTGGGAAATGTTTTTTCGTAGAACTCTTTATTTCCAAAAAGAAAACTGTGTCAGCCTTCTGGAAACGTTGCCTATCGATCGGTGGCAGCTTCGAGGATTTTTTTTACATTACAATTGTGTATTTCTATTTTATATTTTTGTTGTAAATAAATAGTTTAAAACTAATAAATTATTTTCAGGAATTATAGGTAGTTTTATATGGATTGCAACTAAAATCATTTTTGTTACTGAATCATCTGCTGGAATATATATCTTGACCCAAAGCTTCATAGATTTGTGCTTGAGTATCAGATCAAAAGTACTTACGTCAGGTTTAGCATTCAAAACTATACGAAGATTGAACATACAAATAATTGTGAAAATCTTACAATGAGCTCGGATACTATACATCCTAAAATTAATATTATAAATGCGAATGTGCATTTGTTTGTTAGTTTGTTTCTTACCTTTTCACGCCTAAACCGCTGAACCGATCACGGTGAAATTTGGTACGCAGATAGCCTATGGTAAGCAGAAAGACATGGGCTTCTTTTTTTCTCGAAAACGCGAGTGAACCCGCGGAGCGGAAACTAGTAATTTATTTAATAAAAAAACAGGATGGCTGTCAGCCATTGCACGTGGTGGACAATCCCTATCAAGGATTTGAAAAGAGTAGGTACAGCTGGACACAAGAGCAAACCAAAAACGTCAATCTTGGCTTGAGCTTTCGGTGAAGGAAAACATCGTGAGGAAACCATAGCACGGTGGTAGGGTACTTTGTAGTACCCGCCTGGCTGGCTACCACCCTCAAGTTGAAAATCTGTCGCCAAACACCTATTGGTGTGTTCCGGCAGCTGCACTTGAGAGCCAGTTCCTTCTAGGCTTTGTGTGCTTACCTTCGGCCACATCATCACTTACCATAGTGAGATTGTGGTCAAACACAAGCCTGTACAAAAGTAAAAAAACATAAGAAAATAGGGCTGAACCCAAGTAAAGGAAAAATACAAGAAATAAAATGTGAAGAGATGTTCCAACGAATAAAACCCATAGGTAAGGTATGGCTTTTCATTAAATAGAATAATCGAATTACAAAACAGTCCTGACAAAAAGTTCAGGTCAGCAAAGAATTGGCAATCAATTTGGGCCCTTCCTAATAAGTTAACTGACGCGTAATAACTGGTTAGCGACAGGGTGACCATACAATCGGACCCTTAGGGATAAAGCCTTTGCTTACGGGTCAATTGTGGAATTATTTTTTTAAAGGGTTGCCGAGATATGTTTCGTTATTTGCCTTTAGTTGTACAATTAGTAGGTAAGTAGCTACTTTTTATTTGTAACTTGTAGTTTATAGTTCTGGCGAACTAATTGAATCCCGGGAGATGTCAACTGTCAGATAAAGTCCCGAATTTCAAGTGGACTCGGAATAGAATTATATTTCAGTTAAATAATGTAACATTATTTTTTAATTTTATTTTTGATGAAGCAAGAATATCTTAATTACAATATTCTCATAAATAAACTCATTTATTTTTTTATTTTTAAAGACATAGTTTTTCTCTCTAATTATAAAGTTGTTTTTTGTTCATCCTAATTACTAATCCTAACTTTTTTTTATTAATTTATTATAAATGAGAATGTGAGTTTGTTTGTTTGTTACCTTTTCACGCCTAAACCACTGAACCGATCGCGATGAAATTTGGTACGCAGATAGCCTATGGTATAGAGGAGGACTTAGACTACTTTTTTTTCTCGGAAACACGAGTAAAAACGCGGCGGACAGCTAGTTAATTATAATTTAACAAAGAGTATTATTATGAGCATCTAAAAATACTTAATTTTAATACTTAACTAAGCTCAATTACGACTTGCTCAGTTCCTGAGTCAATTTGGATTGGCATAAGTCGACAGTCGGCTTGTACGAACTCACCAATTCAAGGGGTCCAAATCCAAGCTCTCGAAGATCGGATTTGAATGGAGAATAAGATCTAAATTAACATAATCCCGTATTTGTTTCTTTAAGTTTACGCTGCATTATTTGCAGCTAAGGATCTCTTGAGATTGGGATATTGATCCCTGTAAATATACAACACTTTGTTTTCAAGGTATTTTGATAATAATGATTTTAATCTTTTATTGAATTAGATTGTTAAAACGTCAGATTCTGATTACTGACATAAAATACGTAAACATTATAGATTTTAATCCTTTCTCTAAAAATGTAAGAGTGGTTTTGCGACACCTATGTTAGTAATCTCTATATTATTATAAAATGTGAATGTAATTGTTAGTTACGGAGCAGCAGATCAACGTGATTTTTTGCATAGATTATATAGGCTAGAGAGAGACATACGCTACTTTTTATCCCGAGAACGCGGGTGAAACTGCGAGGCGAAAGCTAGTACCTAATATTTCTAGACAATTTAATTATTTCAAAAATCCAAAATCATTCAACATCACAAAACCTAATCTTGCAAGCGCCACGCAAAGCAAAACAGTGTATAATCATCAAAGTTAGGCTCGTCACAGTCTTCACAAGCTGGGAACAATATTTACATACGCCCGGGGCCCCGGGGGCCCCGAGATGACAACGCGTAAACAACCGCTAGCGTGCAACCAACTTCCATTTACAAAATCATTAGTTGTGCCATCGTGGTGGTGCAAGCTCCAATCACGTTGGTGGCGTGCATTGTTTTAATATGCAATTTGAGTTATCATTGGGTTGAATCACTTTTAAAAGGATATATGGTCCAGAGGTACTGTATACTGAGTGCTGAAGTTACCTTTCATGTTTATGTCCAACTAGATTCTAAACTCCCAAGGGATTTAATGTTTTTCCGGGATAAAATTGCATCCAACAGCTAATGTCCCAAAAAAAATCTTGAGTAATTTTTTACATACCGGATAACCAATTTTTGTTATTACATTATTAGATTTCTTTAGATTGTAATGCAAGGTTAATTTGCCGGGGGCACGCAGCGCAAAGCGTGTCGCGCAACGTAATTTATTGCCGTGAGATTTCACGCCGAGAAAAAGTAGGTTCTAATCTAAACACGGATTTAGCATTCGGAATTGTGAATTTACTTATTTCACGCCATTTTTTTGTAAAGCCATAAATAAGAAGAAAGTTAACGACAATCGGATCTTGCTAAGTATAATTAACAAAGTACATGTTTATGCCTAAACCATGGTTCCGTGGAGGTCCGAAGCTCGCCGCTCGTATTTTATCATCTAAATTCTTAGACCGATAGGCGGGGAGTCTTTTCCGCCAACGCTTTAACTTGGCCATACAATGAGGTAAGGCTACCAGTCCTCTCGGGAACCTTGCCCATCGGCAGTGGCGGTAGCTTCGAAGAAATTTTCTAAAATTATACATAACTAGCTGACCCGGCGAACTTCGTACCGCCTAACAGTCGATTCTTTATTTTTTTTTAATGTACAGAAAGCAGCTCGATTCAAACTTGCACCATTATTAGTCGAATGTCGCGCTTCATGGGTCTGTCTTAACCGAATTCTTTCACGTTCATTGCGATCTTCACGTTCCTGGGCAGTACGATTAGATTGATAATTAATTTGATTCGATGCATTTCGGGTTCTTCCGCCTAAATTTATCCGCCGCCTTATAGGAGGCATATTGAAATTGAATGAGTCACAAACACACAACACTTTTTTCATTTTACAGAAATATTGACATTAATATTTATACGATACTAACGTCACTCAATTGTTTTGCCTTCCCGGAACCTCTCCACTAACACTTAAACTTTATGGTATGGTATTAAAGTTCAAATTATATCGATTCGTATAAGTATTATTACGAATCGATTGTATGGGAGTATAGAAAAGTGTTGTTTTTAGACCTTTTCAGGCATTTTTTTTATTTTTTCTCTCCGTAAGAACCATTCTCGTACTTCAAGGAATATTTTTAAAAAAGAATTAGCAAAATCGGTCCACCCGTTCTCGAGATTTGCACTTAACAACACATTCAGCGATTCATTTTTATATTATAAGAAGATTATAATTTGCATTTTTGTTGTAAATAAAATTGCTAACGTATAGTTGTAAATTATGAAATGATTTAAGTGTGAAGTGGGTTGTAAAAGTAAAAATAATTCAGTAAAACATAGACTTCATAGATTCCAATGATACTAGTGGTATTCAGCAGCTCTACCCTAAGTCCTGAATTTAAAGAATTGACGCAAGTAAGCGCGTTAGCTAGTAGCGAGCCCCTCGGTTCGTTGGTCCACCGTTTGTATGAAAATCTAATTTCGTTCAGACCTCACTGATCTTGAGACAATCGTATTTGTCGTGGCTGATTGACTCACATACAAATTCCTTGGTTGAATTTTATTGATTATTGAAAACTACGAGAATTACACACAATTGATATCGAATGCTGTAATGAAGGACGTGGGTTGGAATCCGACGATAAGTTTAATCTTCTGTAACAGAAAATATTGTGAGGACGCACTCAACCACCAACTGCGTTATTATTCTAAGTGAATAACAAGTGGACCAACGAACAAAGGGAAAAAACGTACTATTCCATACACTAATTAATTTGTCTTTTTCTAATTTTGACAGAATCTTCAAAATTTTCAATAGTTATATATATATATATAAAATAAAATAAACACGTAATTGAGCAAAGCCATAAACTCGAAGCCACAATAAGTTACATCAATTTTACACCAAAAAAAGTCAAAATACGCCAGTGTCGCCATTATTGGGCGGGTTTCACGGCGGCAAACAAAGGGTGCGCGGGCAAAAAGTTTGACAGCTCGTTAGGGACACGGTGCAGGGACGGGGGGACACGGGGCCCGCTAATTGGCTACCTGGGGGACGTTTTGTGACTATCACTTCTTGTTACATTACCTTGTTTTTATTGTGTTCAAAAGCATTTAAGAAGTTGGTGATGGCTTGTGTTTGACAGGTCTCGGGTGAAACCGCTGAGAGTTGGTGTCTGTATTTTTTGAAAAGCTTCTTGTTATTGCTTTATTTATGTCTCGTCTGCACAAATATTTAAAAAAAAATACTTACAGATAAATAGCAAAACTTTTTAGTGTTTGCGATAAAAAATGCAGTATCTCTGAAGTAACAATAACTTATTTGATATTTTATAGTTTGCATGGTACCAAGTTACTTTGTAATACCCCCTGATTGACTGTCACCCTCAAAATTAAAATCTGTCCCCAAATACCTAGCGGTGTGTTGCGGCAGTTGCACTTTCTCTCAGTTTTCCACCTTCAACGCTTTGTAAAAAATGAGCAACACATAGGGAATACCTTTAAATGTGGTAATGTCGCCTGTCATATCGCCATGCAGATGGCATGGTAGTCAGCTCTCCAGAGTCAAAAATAAATAATTATTTCATCATAGCTTGTACACAACTTCACAATGCCCGCCAATTCTATAAAATCACATGAAATTACCATTTCACAGGAAAATTGGGCACGTTATGTTATTTAATCTTTGTGATTGCCCCAAAAGCTTATCAAACTTCCTTCAAAGTTTGCTTATTACGATTCAGCGCGGAGTCGCGGCAGGCCACTCATGAAATTAAATTACTTCGAACCAAACTGTGTTCAGGTTGCTCTAAACTCGCCTCATTTTTAAAAGCCATAGATCGCCGATTTGTCGAACGGTGAATACGATTATTTGGTGGCTGGTTGAGTTTGTGCCTACACGTTCATTGCCTCAGTGAATTTAATGTTGTTTGAAATTGCGTTTGGTGATTCTAAAAAAAATAAAAATAGAAACAAAGTTACTGACTTTGTTAATTAAATAATTTTAATCAATATAGAGCCGAGCCTTTAACATTCTGCCGCACAATAATTCAGGCAAATAAATATATTTACTGGAAGAAAATTACCTATACCTACTACTGATTGTAGAGTTCAACAAAATAAAATTATGAGGGTCGAGAATTTAGTTCCAACTCAAAATCTAGAGACCTTGAAGTAATTCTTCCTACAGAGCTATCTCGACCTTCCAGACGGACTCACCTTCCACCCAACTCCACACAGAAGAACACGTCACGTCGTTATTATTATATGTATGCTTGGTTTCAGGTTAGTTTAGTATTTGCTTGAAAGAAATTAATATTATCGTGTTCACTTTATTATGTACGTCAATATTTTGAAATTATTGATCGTAAAAGGTAAAAAAATTGATAATCTGAAAATAAGAAATGTAACATACCTTTATGTAAATATTCTTTGCCAAGCGGGTAATACATATTACGATATTGCTAAAGAAGGAAAAGTTTTCCATTTTGCGTGCACGGTGCACCACACCGCGCCGCGACGCACCGCAGCCGAGTCGAGCGGCCGCTATATGCAGACCTGAGTTTTTTTGCTAGCAAATAAGCATGCAACTGCCAAAGTACTTCAAAAGTGTTCATAGTACGAGCTTCAGGACCTTTTTTTAAAATAATAATTGAGTTTATTATTTTCGGTCGTCAACAGTTTGAAGTCAATTAAATAGAGCTTAGAATTTAATAGAGTTCAAAGTAAATTGCTTGACAGGCTTTTTCATTTCCAGAATTCAATTTTTGTGACATGGTTAAAAATTCAGAATTTTTGGTAAAGGTAAAAAATAAAAGTGGAATAATATAATTGCCGAAATGGTAGCAATATATTTTCAATTTGCCAAAATATGCAGCGCAAAATTGGGCGCTCCTCATTGGCTGTATGCGTCCGTTTCCAGGCGAAGAGACACGCGTGTTCAATAACAGTCGCCAATCATGCGGCGTTCGAAATTTAAAAAAGCAAAATGGACGAACGCGACCGTTACTAATTTGACACGTGACGTCACATTTGTTCTGTGGCTGTCGTTGGGGAGATCGCTCGCTGTTATTAATCAAAAATTAATTGGCCATTTAACCTAACAGCATTTTATGGACTGTCTATTTTTGACATGCATAATTTCGAATTTGAGTAGATAGCTACTTGGTTGTATCCTACATGAAGAATGTAAGCTAAAAATTTAAGAAATTTGCCTTTTCTCTTTGTACATCACTAAAGTCATTGTGACATTAAGAACAATGTAAGCCAATGGTTGACACCAATTATCAACTCCGATTCAAAGTGCCTAATGGAAATTTAAATACTTACTTCCGTGAACGAGAACATGGCACAATGGTTCAGTGGTGACAACCCTAATTGTGCTCACTTTTAGTTTTTTCACACTTAAAGTGTCAAATTGGCTATTGTCGAAGAGCAATCATGTGGACAGGGCTGGTCTCAATTCCTTTTTGTCGCTCGTGATAGGAAAGTGGAAATTTCGCCCATCGATGCGTGTAACAAGGAATTCTCTCTTTGTGAGGCTCGTGTAGTTTTGATTAACTTTTTAAAAGACAATCTGTGAACCGAAATAGTTTGAATTCCAACGATTTAGTATTTGAAAATCAATTTGTCACACTAGTCGTTCATTTGGTTCACATTTTATGTATTTACTGGCACCATACTATGAAAAAAACAAAAAATACATCTACCTTTTACGCTGTACTTTAATAAAAACCTATAACAAATATCCGCGACTCTGCTCACCCTCCTAACCTTATCGAATACTTTGATGTGTTCAAATCTAATATTTTGTTTACCCTCGCCCTATTAGGATTCTATTAAAGATATGAGGATAATCTGGTATTAGTTCTAACGAATATGTCAATCACAGCTGTAAATAATTAGATTTTTGATACAATTTAAGTTATCGCATTTTCATCAAAATATTGTTGGAGTGTGTTGAATTGGTTAAAATATAATTACATTTAAAAAGAATTAAAAAAAAAAAACTAGATGATAGGTTTTTTTGTTGTTTTTGTTAAACTCAAACTCAAAATCATTAATTCTGTTTAGGCCCTAATAAGGCACTTATGAACGTTACAAATGATTCTACCACCGGTTCGGAATACACTTGGTCTGAGAACTCCGGCAAGAAACTCAGCAAGGCATATTTTTATTTTATTTATGTAACTATATATTTAATTACAAATAACAAAATTATAATGAAATAGTTTACAAATGTTAGATAACGTAAGTTAAACAAATTGCAAGTAAAAATTACATAATAGAATAAAAAACACATAAAATAGTAAAATACTACAAGAGAACCAATAACTTTAAAAACACGTAAAAAAAAGTATTTCATTATAGCAGCAAACTTGTTGTAATTATGTTATAAAATTATTAAAAATGTGCCGTCTGGTTATGAAAGCGACCGCTAACACAGATACCCTGATGCTTCCGTGGTATCAAATATATAAAAAATTGTATACCTACTAGCTGTCCCCCAAGGTTTCACCCGCGTAGCGGTATAAAAAAAAATAGCCGACCGATTCTCAGACCTACCGAATCACAAAAAAAATCAAGTACAATTTCAGGTTTTTTTTTCATTAAAATTACGACCGAATATTTTTTTTATCATTTTCGGAATACTTATGACCTATACTATCATCCGTCAAAAGGACCGTACGTCATTTATTAGGACCTTATATACAGATAACAGTATGATACAAAATCATTATAGAAACTAATAATGTAGAAATAAAACTGCCAACGAATTTTATCCGCAAAACCTTAAAACAGATAAAATTAATACAATTAATAAGCGACAAGAAATCGGATACGCATTCGGTAATGTTCGTGAAATAATTAAAGCGTCAGGCACGACGAGCGGTCCAAATTGCATTAGCGCACCTCAAAGCGTAGACACGTCTGTGTTTATTTGCTTTTCCTCTATTTAATTTGTACCTACTACTTGCGATTCGCTCAAAATTTGCGTAATTGTGATTTTAAATGTTATATCTTATGACTAAATCCTTTCCTTAGTTTGAATTAATTATAAATATGATTGATTTCGCCAAATTTCATCCAAATCCGTTCAGCCGTTACGGAGTTGAGTGGTAACAAACATACAATCTTTCATATTTACAATATTAGCAAAACCCCTGCTACATTGCACTGGCGCTTTTATTATATATAGAGAAGATTTTGCATTTTATTTCTCGCAATTTCATAGTTGTAGCAAGTCTATAAGTAAATCAACTTGCAACTGTCTACAAGGTCAGAATGAATAGCCATTGAAATGAAATGATAAGAAATAATTTATTCATTCAAATAGGCCTTCACAGACACTTGTGAATAGTCAGACTAACGCACGGTTCGGAAGGTTGCTTTTACTGAGAAGAGCCGGCAAGAAACTCAGCAATTACTCTTTCTTTCATTTAATGGATAAGCTCCACTCGGCCCATCATAAGTACCTCCTGAAATTAGTCGATGGCTAAACGTAAAACCACTATACATAAAAAGTGTACTTAGTATTTACAAACTGGCAATAGAATCTCTTGTACACAAAGAAAAGTTAAATTAAACCAATAACAATTACAGAGTACCTCAAATTATATAACATAAAGACTGTTAATGAATTCAAACGGCGTGCAATATGAAATGTGCAGTTAACACATAATGTGAGCTAATTGTAATGCAAACGGGCGGCCATGTTGGAAATCACAGATAATTTGCGAACGGACCGCCGGGACGTGCGGATATTACTGCCTATGATAAAAAGCATACTGAGCTGTACAGCGGACGATGAATATTAAATTGTTTTAATTTGCCGACAGCATGAGCATCATACTAATACAGAAAATTCATTGGTTGAAGATGATTGCATGTTTTTTATAAACTTACTAAAATCTATGTACTTAATAAAACTCTGACACTAACTGACTTTCAGACAATGCATAGCCTAAGCTGGTGGTCTAAAAGCATTCGATTTGGCATACAGATTCCTTAAATAACGTAAGTATCAACACAGAAAGAATTTTTCAGAAATTCATCATAAGTAAAATAAGCGATCGTAAGTGAAACCGCGGGAAAACGAGTTAGTTATATAGTAAGATTTCAGAAATATATAATGTATGTAACAATCAACCTAAGAGATAACATATAGGATAAGATCTCGAAAGAGCTTTTTAAAAATTTGCTAATATCGTAAGGTTTAAATAGAGTACATTATAGATTGGATTTTAATATGTAGGTACTTAAATACTAAGTACTTTTGTACTATACGATCTCGAGCCATAAAAGTATTTTATGCGCCGTTTTATAAAGATAAAAAAGTATTAAGCAAGACCTACTTATCTGGCAGACGTAAGGTCACGAATTTCATTAGCAGTATCAAAAGGGCTCTCTCTTGGGAAAAGTAGGGACCCTCCCTTTATGTTTGAAATACCCGTGTCCAGTGTATGTTGACCTTTAAGGGATTTTCGATACAAAAACTTGAGTTTACATTTGTATTTAAAAACAACTTTTCTGTCTACATTTATTAAACATTTCGTATGAAATGAAAAATCTTTTTAATGCAATTTTAATACAAGACTGACAAAGAGGCTCTTTAAAAACGTAGATTAAATGTTAAATTTCTCATGTACCCACTTAATATTTTAAGATAAATAAGACAGTGGTCAAATTACACATATTTTAGGCGATGATAGCTCAGTGGTAGTGACGTCGGACGCCGTGGCGAAGGTCGTGGGTTCGAAGCCTATAATGAGCTTGAGCTTTCGGTGAAGGAAAACATCGTGAGGAAACCATAGCACGGTGGTAGGGTACTTTGTCGTACCTGCCTGGCTGGCTTCCACCCTCAAGTTGATGAAAATCTGTCGCCAAACACCTATTGGTGTGTTCCGGTAGCCGCACTTGAGAGCCAGATCCTTCTAGGCGTTGTGTGTGCTTACCACCTTTGGCCACATCATCACCTACCATAGTAAGATTGTGGTCAAACACAAGCCACAACACCACACTCACAACATAATAATAAACGCAACGTTTGTTTGTCTTCGACGTTTATTTTTCTCGCATTATTAATAGTTTTTTTTCCCTAGATCTACTTACAACCATTTACTATCTTATGATAAATCGGTATAACACAAAATTCTTTTATTTTCAGATAATTTGGGAACAGATGGATGAGTGTAAAAAACAGTAACATGATTGTGTATAAGAATGTTCGTATTAACTTAACTTAAAAACATAATATCTGAAAAAACCGGCCAAGTGCGATTCGGACTCGCGCACCGAGGGTTCCGTACAAACTTCGTCCATTGTTCGTCCATCAAGGGAAATGCACAATTTTATTTATTTACCTTATTTGAGGTTATGCCAATTAAGCTAGACCTCTAAATTGTATGAGCGCCGATACAACTCAGAGGTCTTTATTAATTGGCATAACTATGTATGTATGGGGACACCCTTTAATTTTCAACTTTTTTAATTTTTTTGAATTTTTCCTTTATTTGTGCTGTAAGACCTTGCTTTTTGCCAATTTTTTATTTTTTATATTTGAGTTGATTGAATGAAAGGTAAATTAAAAAAACTACTAATTAGATCTCGTTCAAACCAATTTTCGGTGGAAGTTTGCATAGTATGTATGTAGTATGTAATGTACATCATTTTTGTGTGAAAATCTTAATGCGGTTCACAGAATACATCTACTTACCAAGTTTCAACCGTATAGCTCTTATAGTTTCGGAAAAAGTGGCTGTGACATACGGACGGACAGACAGACGGACAGACAGACAGACATGACGAATCTATAAGGGTTCCGTTTTTTGCCATTTGGCTACGGAACCCTAAAAAGCAACAATAGACTTCATATCACTACATCCTTAAAATATATGAGTACATCTATATTCAACATACAGAGAGTCCATGCGGAACACACTACTAGTAGATATTTTTAAGGTAAAAAGAATAACATCTTAGTAACCATGTAATATCCTCAGTTTTACTACGCCGTCACTTCTCCTAGCGTGAGTCTGAAGCTAAATATGAGCTCATTTTATTTAATGTGATTCCAAGTCCAAGTTCGTCCACTGCTGTACTTTTTTAGTCCACCTAGTATTAGAATATAACCGAATCAAAACATTATCCAAATAATGATAGTGATTTTGAAACTAATAAATTAAATAATTTCATTATTTTAATAACAAGCGCCCGGGGTGCTCCGAACGCCATATGAAAACTGTATAAAAATTATATCAAACGCTGCTGTCCATCATGCCTGACCACCACCCTCAAATTGAAAATCTGCCGCCAAACTCCTTCGGGTGTTCCAGTAGTTGAATATAAGATCCAGTTGCCATCTAGGCCTTAACAAGGTCGGCAACACAAGCAATCTCCCAGGCATGCAATGCATCTGAAACTCTCTGAGCGCTTGTAGCAAGTCTTTTTAGGGTTCCGTACCCAAAGGGTAAAATCGGGACCCTATTACTAAGACTTCGCTGTCTGTCCGTCCGTCTGTCTGTCTCCAGGCTATATCTCAAGAACCGCGATAGCTAGACAGTTGAAATTTTCACAAATTATGTATTTCTGTTGCCGCTATAACAACAAATACTAAAAACAAAATAAAATTCATATTTAAGGGGGGCTCCCATACAACAAACGCGAAATTTGGCAAAAAGCAAGGTCTTACAGCACAAATAAAGGAAAAATTTCAAAAATTTCAAAAAATAAAGGTGTCCCCATACATACATAGTAACGCCAATTAATAAAGACCTCTGAGTTGTATGGGTGCTAATACAATTTAGAGGTCTAGCCTAATTGGCACAAACCTCAAATAAGGTAAATAAATAAAATTGTGCATTTCCCGTGATGGACGAACGATGGAAGTTTGTACGGAACCCTCGGTGCGCGAGTCCAACTCGCACTTGGCCGGTTTTTTTATTTATTTCTACTTTGTATAGGCATGTGTTTGACCACAATCTCACTATGGTAAATGATGATGTGGCCGAAGGTGGTAAGCACACAAAGCCTAGAGAGAACTGGCTCTGCAGCTGCCGGAACATACCAATAGGTATTTGGCGACAGTTTTCAATTCGAGGGTGGTAGCCAGCCAGGCGGGTACTACAAAGTACCCTACCACCGTGCTATGGTTACTGTAGTAAGATGCGCATTGCTAGTAAAGGTCCAAATTGATCGATAGATAATTCAGAATGATGGAGCGATGGATTAATAGTAGAGATTTAGAAGATATCGTGATAAAAACAAAGATTTGTAGAATTTTAATAAAGTACAACTGGGACGGAACAGCCGACTTCACCTTCTACCCAATTACTTTTATTACAGACCATCATAACAATAATTTTCAATAAATATTCATGTCAAAATATATTACAAGTTGTGTGAGACGGCTCATGTTAAACTAGTCATGGCACCAATAATCAACTAGGCCCCATTGTCAACCGGCGAAGGGTTTATCAATTCGTAAATAAATTGACCCTTCCGTACCGGCCAGGCAATGTTGACGGACCGTTTGGCTTTTTCCCCTTTATTTTGGCCCGGTCAAAATAAAATTGGATTTAGTTCTGGACGAATCTTATGCCTCGTTGGATCTAGATTTATTCTTGTGTAAAACGATGTAACTTATATTGTTTAACAGAAGTTAATGATTAAATTAAAGCAAGAGGTATAATAAACTGCTTAACGCTATTTGGATTAAAGCTTAATTTCACGATGTACAGTAGAAGACTTATGAGAAAAAAAAAATTAAGTTAGCCAGAGAATTGTTATTTATCTGTTATGGAAGAGCGGAGTCTCCTAGTCTCTCATTGCATGTCACAGCCGTTTATTCTATTACGCCTTTAGACAAAGCAATGCTTAGTTATGTTTGTTCAGAAGATAATATAGACTCAAAAGTCATGACGCTAAATAAGACGGTGCACGCATGTTCCGAGTGAGTGTACCAGAAAAGTACTTCATTAATGCAACACTAAATTGATTCACTGGTTTCACCCGTTCTCCCGAAGGATCTTATGTTTTCCCGGGATAAAATTCAAAATTCAAATGTTTATTTATTAAATGAACTCATTACAAGTATTTTTAATCGATAAAGAGTACTCTATATATTATTCCAGGGTATGATCTATTTATGTGCTAGGTTTTGTCAAAATCTATTTAGCCTTGATTGAGTCACAAACATATAAACTTTCACATTTATAATATTAGTAGGATCAATAATATCTACGCAAGTCAAAATCAGCTTTTTCGCTTATTACTTTAATTGCAATGCATGGTTCCGAGTGAAGGGTGGTGAACAAACAGACACGCGGGCGCGATGTGACCAATCAGGGGATGGTGACACGTGTCATTTCGCACCCCTTTTTGCGCACATTCCTTTGATTTGTGATACGTAAACGAGCGGTTGGAACGCTGTGATTTTGATAATTATGCGGTAAAAGGTATGATTTTGGGACACAATTATTGTGTCTGTGTTGCTGGATGTGGACACATTCACTTGTAGAACTTCAAGACTAGAGTGGGTAGGCATCTTTTGGGCAAGCGTGCCATTGTAGTTAAACACTAGCCTATAATAGTAAAATGCCTGTAATTGTAAGTAATTTAAGGCGATGATACCCCAGTAGAAGTGACTTAGAATGATGTGTCGTGAGTTCGAATCCCATAATGAGCTTGAGCTTTCAGTGAAGGGAAACATTGTAAGGAAACCATAGCCGGTTGTAGGGTACTTTGTAGTACCCGCCTGGGTACAACCCTCATGTTGCCATGTATCTACCGATGTGTTCCAACAGGAGGCAGTAACTTCAAAGCTTTGTGTGCTTACAAACCTTCGGCCACATTATCACTTGCCATGAGATTGCGGCAGTGATTTTACAAATGCTAGAGTAGCAACGCCCTACAAACATTTTTCAGAAATGCATAGCCACTTGCGAGTTCAAAAGACGTAGCTTTAAAAATCATGTTTGTCTCGTTTCATCTACCGTCAAACTAATTACGCCAAAACGAGACAGGGACCCTTGACGTCAAGCTGGATAAAGTTATTTAATGAGTTTTCTGCAATTTTGTGAATGATATTATTTTACTTGATATTATCTTATAAGTAAAATCCCCAACGTTTCAACCGCCCGTCTGCAACGCCAAATAAACCCCGTGGGACATAACACCGACACATTGCATGTGACGGATTAACATTATCATTTGACACTGCATTTATTTAACTACCGCCTGTATACATAATATATTTGCTGCCGACTGTACATGAACATGTAAGTAAGCTTATCTGTAAAGTGATTTCAGTACATTATTAACTATAGTTCGAGCTGGTAGCTTATGCAGGGTTACTTTGGCAGGTATCTCTATGATAGATTAGTTACATGTCTATGTTACAGTCAAAACTCATAACCGATCAAAACCACTTTTGACTAGTCTGAACCGTTTCCTGGTACATAAAAAAACCTATGCTTTTTGTGTTTTAGTTAGTTTAGTTAGGTTAGTTTGGCTATAGGTTTTTTTTATGTACCACGAAACGGTTTGGTATCTCAGTCAAAAGACTGAGATAGTTTCAGTCAAAAGTGGTTTTGACCGGTTATGAGTTTAGACTGTAACATTTATACCACGATGACTTAGGCTCGGAGCATCTTACTCTAGGAGCATTATATTACCTTTACTTGGACTATATAAACTCTAATAAATTTTAATGTCGATAATTTTTGGGTTTAGCGTTCGCACACACAGGATACATTTTATGTAATAAATCTAAGATTGTTTTGAAAAGCGTAATTGCTGAGTTTCTTGCCGGCTCTTTTCAGCAAAAGCAACCTTCCGAACCGTGCGTTAGAGTCTGAATAGTCATAAGTGCCTGTGAAGGCCTACTCGAATGAATAAAATATTTCATTTCAAATAAAAAGTATTTGTTTTGATTTCAATATGATAACTCAGTGGAAGAGACGTCGAATGCCGTGGCGAAGGTCGTGGGTTCGAATCCTATAATGAGCATGAACTTTTGGTGAAGGAAAACGTCGTTACAAAACCATAGCTCGGTGGTAGGGTACTTTGTAGTACCCGCCTGCTGGCTACCACCCTCAAATTGAAAATCGGTCGCCAAGCACCTACTGGTGTGGCACTTGAGTGCCAGTTGCCTTCTAGGCTTTATAAAGGTCGTCAACACATTAGCAATCCCAGTGGCATTGATAATATCCATAGGCGATGGTAGCCACATACCATCAGGTGGACCGCTTGCCTGCTTGTCAGCAGTAAAAAAAAAAAAAACAATGGCAAGTGATGATGTACCCTAATATGATAAGCAAACATGTTGGAACTGTAAACCAACCGATTTAAGTATATTGTATTAGTACTTGCCACTATCTATGCCATCTATGAAATCTTTACTCTTTGGTTGTCTTACTTCTTTTCTGTCATTGTCGTTGGTTTCACAAAGCTGTTTCTATTTAAATACATTACATATTATAAATTCAATCCTTTGTTATTCTATACATAATCCATCAGGTTATGGGCCCAGACTACGTGATAATTAAAAGTACGTGAATAGTTTCTTCGTTGAAATTAAATAAATACGAGATGCCGAAAAACGAGGTTCCATCTTTGCCGTTGCCGGCGCCTTCAACCTCGAGTTCCGGAATAGCAGTCAATTTTGAAAAGCTTAGTGGTATATCAAATTATGGGAATTGGAAATTTTTGATGCGGATGTACATGATTCACGAAGACCTGTGGGACTGCATCGAAGAGTCCGAACCTGGTGTTCCCAAGGTCGAAGATGGTCGCAAGCAACTACGGGCTCTTGCAAAAATATGTTTAATGGTGCAGCCATCGTCGTTTTCCCATGTACGAAATGCAACCACGGGGTTTGAAGCTTGGAACAATCTAAAAACAGCCTATGAAGATAGGGGGCTGTGTAGACGTCTTGGACTTTTACGTACATTGTTTGGATTGAAATTGGAACAATTTAATGATATGGAAGCGTATCTCTTGAAGATCACGGAACTAGATCAACAACTACGAGACATAAACGCCCCATTAGACGATGATTTTGTGTCAGTACTAATGTTAAGCGGTTTACCGTCGGATTACGACCCGCTCATTATGGCATTGGAAAATTCGAACATTAAATTGTGTAGTGAAACAGTGAGAAGTAAATTACTACAAGAAAATTTACGCAGAGACAATGATAAGAAGGAAGAAAGTGCAATGTTTACAAACCGGCCTACGAAAAAGGTATATAAACATTCCACGAAGGTCAAGTGCTTCATATGTAAACAACCGAATCACTATGCTAAAAACTGTCCGACCAAAATAAACAAAAGTGAGAAACGAGGTGAAAAATGTGAAAAAGCGTGGAACGGAACTTTGTTGACTGCGTTAGCTGTGGACATGAACTCCAATGCTTGGTATGTCGATTCCGGCGCGACTTGTCATATGACAAACAACAAACATTTATTACAAAATTATGTTGTGGATACTCCTCGGTTGGTGACAGTGGCCAACAACCAGAAGATACATAGTGAGGGATATGGTGATGTGGAATTTTCTCATCAGTTCCTCCTTCAGCTTTTTCTTCTCCGGTATACCGGATAAAATTGTTAATTTAGAATATTTGTCAACTGAAAATATGCCTGCGGATGTATTAACTAAATGCTTAGGTAAAGATAAACATTGTAATTGTGTCTCTCGTCTAGGTTTACAAATCGTTTAGTTTAAGGGCAGGTGTTGGAACTGTAAACCAACCGATTTAAGTATATTGTATTAGTACTTGCCACTATCTATGCCATCTATGAAATCTTTACTCTTTGGTTGTCTTACTTCTTTTCTGTCATTGTCGTTGGTTTCACAAAGCTGTTTCTATTTAAATACATTACATATTATAAATTCAATCCTTTGTTATTCTATACATAATCCATCAAAACAAGGCCTGGAACAATGTAATTCCTTTTCTATACAATACCATGTAATTCCTAAGAAATTATTGAAAATCAGATAAATTCAAAACACGATGTTATATAGTCGTAATATTACAAACTAGCTTCGCCCCGCGCTTTCGACCGCGTAACCGAGAAATCTTATGATTTCCTGGAATAAAAAGTATTCTATATATTAATCCAGAATATATTCTATCTGTGTGCCAAATTTCATCCAGATCTACCCATCCATCCTCACAAAGTTTCGCGTTTATAATATAAGTAGGGTTGTAGGATGATACTCGGAAACCTCTCAATACCAAACCTTGTAACTAAATAACTAATTGAACTAGGTTAATTTAAAATGAACAAGCAAACTAGAATCCTAGACTGCACCCCGATATCTGGACGCAGCGGTCCCGACTCAGAAACCTTACAACGCAGTTGACGGGAGCTACTTTTCAAAATCCTTTCACAACGGAAATAGCACGACGAAACTTATTTGAGCATATTTTTTATGGCTTCATTGAGTTTCAAATTAGTCTAATTTATTAATTAAATAGTTTAAAATGTTCATTGGATGCTGGTGAGTTAAAAAAAACTACTAGCTTATCTACAAACCGCCAGTTTAAGGAAACCCAATCAATATTATTTTAGAGTAAAATTTATTGCCGTCTTTGTCATTGTCAAGTCAATGACAGTGACATATATTCTTTTAACTGAGAGTAATACTTTATAATTAATTATATTTAGCCATCTGACCAAGAAAAAAGGGATTTAGCCCTTTAGGTTTCGTAATCATGCACCATATGAGTAGCTATTTTGCCCAACATTATATACCTCAGTATTATAAACTCAGTGTATTTAAATTTACCAAAAATTAAATGTCACATTTGAAGGGGTGAATATACCCATTAATAAACAATTCCCATTAAAGGACCAACTTTGGAATTGCAAAGATAATGAGCTCCACATTCTATTTATTTTTCACTCCCGGATCTAATGTTTTCCCATGATAAAAAGTTTACGATCTAATCTGTGAGCCAAATTTCATCAAAATCCATTCGGTAGTTTTGCGTAAAAGAGTAACAAATATCCAAACAACCATCCTCACAAACTTTCGCCTTTATAATATGAAGTGTGACAAGTAGGATTTACCTCCCTTCTTTTGCCCTAAAATAACATTAATACCATTCAACTATCTCTAAATTATTTTTAAATAAAACACGTATGTAATACACTCGGTATATTCCACAGACAACAAAAAAGATTTCAGATACAAACAACCGTTGCTCATGTCTTTTCAGAATAGTGAGTCATTTTAATATGCGACATCAACTCGTGCGCATCGACGTGTGAAATCGCCTGCACCCCCTACCTTCACCGAACGGTATCTAAACAACGAACATTGCAACTTCATACTACGATATGATTTACAGCAAAGGGTGGGAGGCGTTCGAATGGAAATATTCGAACGCTTTGCGTATGACGCGGTTTTACATAGGAAATGATATTCATTTTGAAACAATAAAGGAATTCATTTATTACAGTAATATAATATTATATAGCTCATATTTCAACATACAGTAAGAAATTCCAAGAAGTGGAGTGGAGGTTATTGGGTATTAGTGCTTAATGTCAATAAACAAAAGTAATACGGATTGAGTTTTTGGATTTGTCAAACTGAACAACTTTTACTATGAAAACGAAAAAAATATATTTCAAAATTTTCATACTAAAGTCGTTCGGCATGACTAACCTAAAATAGCTTTCTAAAAAATACACCTCCAACTCCCACCTAGTATACAGGAAAATATATGAATTGCGTAAGAGATAATAATAAAATACAGTTGAATTTAAAACAAACAAACACTTTTAGTATCCGATTTAATATTTCTCAATACACATTGTGACACTCCTGTGTTTTAACTCCATTACTCTTGGTCTGCCTCGACGAATCTATACAATGTGGAGGGAAAACTTTATAAATGCTGAACAAAATACAATATTTAGACTTGCAACATCCTAGTAAGTATTCGGATGAGAAAAAAGTGTGTTTTTCTATTGATTGACATGTATTTGTACGTAGTAAGTAGTGTTTGTAAATTAGCATATATATTTTATCTTGAGTTGGGTCTGTGGCAAGCCTTTTTTTTATTGTATCGGAGTTCCTTATGATTTGTTTGCGGGCTGAGGGGCAAGACCGAAAAATGTGTAACAATGAAAAACGACACCAAAAACCGATATCTTTTTGCAGTGGTTTTTGAGGCACTTCCCGATCACATTGGAATTTTTTTTCAATCGATTCAGCTTGCCGTAAATTTTAATTTTATAATTTTAACGTTTGAATACCCTTTTTTATTAATATATAAATAATCATTTTTGCTTGAACTCCGTTCCACATAAGACACCTCTCAATTTCTTTATGTTTAATATAGGTGCCTATGTACAATTTTTTTTTGTATATATATATTTATATATATATATATGTATATGGACAACATATTGTAGCATTTTTAATATAACTTATTACCACAATTTAATTAGTTATCTATTTTTTATTTCCGCGCAAGTTTTTCCGAATTCCTTTTCATTTATACTTTGTATAGACGTGTGTTAGAAACAAAATCCTATAGTCATCGTAATCGTATTTAATCAACGTAAAATTACGTCCACATGTTTTGTAGCTACAAATAGCTGAAAGATGGGGAGATAATTATGTGAATATCGAGCTACGTTATGGAAATTTAATTATTTTATAGTGCACACAATAAAATACTGTGTTTTAGGGGTGGTGCGGCATTGTAAAGCAACGAGTCTAATTTATGACGGCAATTGTACAGTTTAACCCCCTCTGTGATCATTGCAAAGGGGGTGTTTTGAATTTTGATATTTTCATGAATACAATTACCGTTAGTTTTGAAAATTATGACAGGTTATAGGGATGAGGAAATATTAAGAACTGTTCTTAATGCACAGACATACAGAATTTATTCGCTTAGTTAAATGGTTTTAGAGCTATAAGTGCTATTACGATATTATCTCTTTGTAACCTTAAATTTAATGATAGCTAGATATAGGTAGTGACGTCGAATGCCGAGACGAAGGTCGTGGGTTCGAGTCCTACAATGATTATTCGGTGAAGGAAAACATCGTGAGGAAACCATAGCATGGTGCTAGAGTAGTTTGTAGGTGGTAGCCTGGCTGGCTACCACCCTCAAGTTGAAAATGTCTTGAGAGCCAGTTCCTTCAAGGCTTAAATACCCGCAATCTAAGTTTGCCGAATAGATGTCAGTCACAAGTTTATTGTCAGATATAATTTTAGGAACTAATTGGTTACAAGAAGCGAGAAGTATGGGCGATAACGAAGGCACTGTTTTTGTGAAATAACAATGTTTATTTCACAGTTTTTACTGTTTTCTTAACGACTGTACAATGCGGGAGTATTTCGGAGAGCCTAGCTTCAGGCCTGCCAACTTAGATTGCACACATTATATTTAATCCTTCTTTATCACAAGGATATCTCAGAAAATTACTACATAAGAATAAATAAATACGTAAGTAAGTTAATTATGTTGTAACATGTCAATCAGCAAGTCTTACCCACGCAGATTTTCATAACCATCCCAAATTATACAAAATGGCAAATCCCCATGAAGGAGTCGTTGGGGCGCGTAAACGCCAAGACGGACGGGTGGCCGGGTTCCCGTGACGTCATCCGACGAGCCCGCCCGCCCGGCTAATTAAATGAAATTCCGTCAAGCGGACAAAAATTACCCGCGTCGATGTTTTCATATTCCAACTGTGAATGGGTTTATTCGAAAGTGTAAACAAATTTCAGATGTAAGACATTTCCGAATGTTATTTTCTTTGAAGGCTTTAATTGCTTGCTTGTATCTTGTAATCGCAAAATATACGAGAAGTTATATACTAATCCCATAAATATGTACATATCAATCATAAGTAATTGAGTTCTTTTTTTATTCCGAATGCTGATAGGCAGGCAAACGATCCACCTCATAGTAAGTGCCTACTATCGTCTATGGACATTAGCAATACCAGTTGGATAGCCACTGTATTGCCGACCTTCCGGGCCTAGAAAGCTATCAACTGGCTATCAAATGCAAGTGTTTAGTTAAAATCTAGAGTCACATTTACTTTTATATTTCCATTACATAAAACCATCCAAATATTTACACTTTCAAAATATTAAAGTAGCGAAACAATATATTCAATTACTTAATATAAATGCAAATTCCCAAAGTTGCCGTCGACAAAGCCTCCTCTATTTGTCGCAGAAAATCCCTTCTGTCAATTAACTATGGTGCCTAGACTGAACTTTTCGGATAATGATTTATTACACTTGTCTGTCTATCTGTTGGTTACATTTATTTATTGTTAAAACAAATAGATATACTCGTATAAATGTTATAATATTTTTGATATATTTAATATATTTTTGGGTAAACGATTTTTATACAGGCTGTTGAAAAAATTATAAGTATATGATACCGGTACCACAGTCCAAACCCAAATTACAACGAAGTCAAATTGCTGGAATAATGGCATACATCAATACATTGTCCCATTAGTGATATACCTAATTAGCTAATTAGAGATCATATATCATAATGGTTAATAATTACATTGTGTGACGTTAAAAGCACACCACTCCTGAAGCGGGTCGCGGGAGCGCTGACGCGGCAAATTTGATCGCGCGGTTTTGGCTTACGCGGTACGTTTAGTTATTACACTACGGGATGTTTGGAAATCAAATTATTTTCTTATGTATTTGTATTTAAAGAAGTCATATTGGTTTCTGAAAGTAACTAGCCGCAAAATCAATGCTATCCATAGGGGAAATTTATAACGTCTGTCTTGTTTTAAAATAATATGGAAACACGAGAGTTATTGATTGATATTTAAATAAAACATTCCTATTTGAAAAAATCAAAGTCTCTGGGGCTCTGCCAATTTTCATCAATATCGGTTCAATTAGTAATCAAGCAGAAAAACGTACTTCCACTTTTATAATATTAGTAAAAAAAACAAATAAGCTTTTAAAGAAATGTGGTACCAAAAATATACCTTGCCAGTTTCGAGCAAGTCCTGTATAAGCGGCAGCGTGCGGTGCAGGCTACGATTCGCGAGCAAAGAACCGTGAAATTGGTTTATTCGCCCGATCCGATGAATAATTAATATTGTAACGTGCGTCTAGCTAGCCGTAGTCGTGGGTATGTGTGTGCAGACCTAGATTAAACGAGATCGCATCTGCATATATAAGCCTTGTGGGAAACTCAGCGTGGCGTTGTGGAAAGAATGGCTTGGGTGACTGTTTGATAGGTCATCCAGCGAGATGCGTGATACATTTTTTAAATGTTATATTTATATAACATTTGAAAAATAGGTATCGGTTGAACGGATGTGGATCAAATTTGGTACACAGATAAAATATGTTCTTGATTAACACAGAAGAAACTTTTTATCCCGGGAAAACACCAGATCATCGGTTACGTGATTGAAACCGTTGGACGGAGCTCCTCAGTCCGTTTTATTTTTAATTCAATTGAAGTGCTTTAAGGAGTGAAAGTTCCCATCAATATGAGCAACTTTTAAGCCAAGCATTCCAAGCTTTAAATTATGAATAATTTGTTTGTGGGCTGAGGGGCTAGACCGAAAAATGTGTAACAATGAAAAACGACACCAAAAACCGATATCTTTTTGCAGTGATTTTTGAGGCACTTCCCGATCGCCTGGGAAACTAAAACTTTTTTTCAATCAATTCAGCTTGCCGTAAATTTTGAGAATATGCAAAAATATTTTATAATTTTAACGTTTAAATACCCATTTTTATTAATATAGAAAATAATCATTTTTTTGCTTGGACTCCGTTCCAACCGAGTGTTCATAAGACATACATGGAATATAATATAATATATATTATGGAGATAGAATATAAGTGTTCGTTTTGATAGTGTAATTTCTCTCGCAGCCGCCCGGCGCCCCCAGTTCAGATTAAATGATACAATATGTCACCTGACAGCCGTGTATTACAGTTAATCTACCTCGATACGGATTAATTTCATGTTCATCCGACGATATCGTATTATATAAGAAACTAGCTTTCACCCCGTGGTTTCCCCCGCGTTCCCGGTATAAAATGTATCTTCTGTGTACCTATATGAAATGGTAAACTGACTGTCTGTTGATATATCAACGCACAACCCAAACCGCTAATCCTAGAGATATTTTGCACATAGATACCTTATACAGTGTAGGCATCCACTAAGGATTATTTTTTGGAAATACAACCCCTAAGGGAGTAAAGTTCGTATGCGTGTGAAAATTAATGCAGAACATATTTTATCTGTTTGCCAAATTTCATCTATATCCGTTCCGCCATTACGAAACCATACACAAACTTTCGTAAGAAACGAATACAAAAGTAAAAAAAAAAAAGAAGACTATTAAAAAATGTTATAATATTAGAAAAAAATGGCTAAGCAGGTGGTTAGTAGCTAGCTACCTGGCAGGTACCATCCTGAGACATGAGACTTGGATATACATATACACATATATACATAAATACGACAAGCAAATTAGCGGGATCCCGCACTAGTGTATGTTATGTATAGAGGTGAAATTATATAACTAATTTAAACTTTTAAAGTAAAAACAAAAGTTTTTATTATTGAAATATATGCTGAACTAAACTAAAAATATAATGCAAAACAGTAAGAGATTTTTGTATTTTGTTATTAGTTCTAGGTAGAAATATAATGTCTAAACAACTAAAACACATCCAATTAACCAAATTTCCAAACACCAATAGCTGCACAGAACTTCACAAAACCGCAAACAAGAAAATTAATAAAGCGTTAAGCAATGTTTAAGGAGCATTAGATGGGAACTAAGATTGTGCGAAAGTGATGATTGGGTCCGTGAATCCACTCTGAATATTTTAATTAACTGTAAGAAAACTCCTTGTTACAAGTTTAAAGGGAATCGAGGTTCATTGGGGTTAAAATTGTATGAAATACACTGAAGTTTACACAAAATGGTGTTGTAGAATCCAATTGTGCATCTGATTTTGATGCGGTCAATTAATTAATTTAGTTAGTTTGGTTTGTGATAGTGGTTTTGTCATGGATTACACGAGTTACTAAATTAAAATTACAGTTACATAAACTCTGTCTTGAATTGAAAAATAATTGTTGTGACGGCTGTTAAACAAGAATAATATTAGTGCTATAAAAAAGAACACAAAAACAAAGTGTCTTCCCCTTAAGAGAAACAAAACTAAGAATATTCAGTGGACATATTCTTAGACTATTTATAATTACTCATTAGCCTAGAAAAGCTAGATCGTAATATTATGAAAAGAAAAAAAAGTGGAGCTAGTCTTTTCGGACCGCTGACCGAAAAACCTAATTTTAAATTTCGGTCCGCAAGAAACAAAATGCTCTAAAGGCCGTTCAAATATAAAAGTTTTGAATTAGAAAATACTGCTTTACTTCTACTGCTTTGTATTTTTAACTGAATTTTGTATTGTTCAAAATAATTGCTGTTATGAAAATCATAAACTTAACTGAAGAAAACTGTAATAAAAACCTTTTGAACTTACAATTTTATTGCTAAATGCACTGTAATATTTCCAATACCTGCTTCAGTGTTCAATAAGCGAAGAGTTCTGTGCAGCAATCAAATTGATTCAAAGCAAATCCTATTAAATCCATCGTTACTTACTAATGGAAGGAATATGATATTTCTATGAGTTTAATGGTTTGTTTCTTGATTTTAAAAGGATCTCTCTTTGTCTCGCTATTTTTGTTTCTTTTGGTATATAGTAGAGGCTATTTAATATGGTTTCAAACTAACAGTAGTTTTCTAGCTACTTTAATTTCTGAGGAAATAATTTGACGTTTTTAACCGACTTCAAAGAGTAAGTTCGCATATTTTTATTATAAATATTAGAAACGCATTATTTTTATACTTCATTGTCGGCAAACAAGCCTACGGCCCGCCTGATGGTAAGTGGATACTGTAGCCTATGAACGCTTGCCTCACTCGCGCATTGCCGACCCTTCCCCCCTCCCCGATGAGCTCTGGCGAACTTACTTACGCGCAGAAACACAACTATAAGTTATTTGGCTGCGGTATTCTGTAAGGTGGAGGTACTTCCCCAGTCGAGCTGCTCTCTGAGCGACATATCGCTATGCTCTACCACTCTTAAACACACTGCATTTTAATCACATACACTGAATCATATAGGTACACTAATTTATGATTAAAACTTAAGTATATCAAAATTGTTTAAAATGATGCAACTTGAAAATCACATTAAATTTTCAACAAATTTTCTATTCCTAGTGATATATGCAATATCAATTGTAAATGAACCTATGTAGAAACAATAAAGAAATCTTTCGTTCCAAAACCTTGATGATTTAAATCTCTTTTCAATTCAGAACCTTATAAAAAGGCAATGAAAGTCAGTTGCGCTCACATACAAGAGTGTGGCTCTTCGGGCGTCGAGGTGACAATATTATTTGAGGCTAAAATTGGGGATCCACCGCATTTATTAAAGAGAAAACCAGCAACAAAGGGATGATATTGAATTGTAAGGAAAGGGACCAGAAGTTGAGAATATCTGGGCCAAGTGGAGGAGGCCTTTTGAAGTTTTATAGTGGGACCAAATTGTCAAAATATTATTGTTGTACTAATAAATTTTATACGCTACGGCTAAAATTACGATTGCTTGGTACAATTTGATTTGTATTTTTTTATTATAAACAGGTGATGACTTTGAATCTCACTATGGTAAATGATAATGTGACGGAAGGTAGTTACTCAAAAACCTTAGAAGGAAACCAACCCTCAAGTGCAGCTGTGCTGACGTGCATAGCGATATATCGCTCAAAGAGCAGCTCGACTGGGGAAGTACCTCCACCTTACAGAATACCGCAGCCAAATAACTTAATTGTGTTCCTGTGCGTGAGTAAGGTCGCCAGAGCTCATCGGGGAGGGAGGTAGGGTCGGCAACGCGTGAGTGGTACCTTTGGTGTTGCAAGCTTTCATAGGCTATGGTAACCGCTTACCATCAGGCGGGCCGTATGCTTGTTTGCCAACAATGTTGTATAAAAAATATATATTGTCTTTATCTTTATAATAATGAAAAATTATGTATCTAGGTCTCATTGAAAATATTTGCGTGTTATGGTGGAAAAAAATAATACAAAATGAAGAGTGATTTAGTAAATAAGTAAATAGTAAACTCAAGCAGACCAAGCTTCCACAGGGCAGCACCTGTTCTCAAGTATGACACATGTGGCAGCCATCGCCCTCTTCGCACATATTGTAGAGAAGTGAGTGACCCGCCACACGATGCTGCCGCATGAAAGGCCCCAGGACTAACATTAGCTTGCTAATATATTCTTAAATATGACCTTGAGTTATCTGAATATATAAATAAATATCAAAATGATATTGCCAGCTCAATAAATCAATGCGTAAAACATTCGCAGCTCACTGTTTTCACACAGTAGGTTCCGAGGGTCGGGTCGGTAGGTGACACGCACAAAGAAACTCCGACTTCTTTCATTGTAGATTAAATTCTTTGCTTCCCGCACACCTAGCTGGGTAACTGTTCACCAGTGGAATCTACGCTATACTATATATTTTTAACTATGATAAAGTTTGACCATAATGTGAGCAAGTGTGGCAAAAGGTGGTGAGCAAAAACGGGCTAGCTAGAACCTTCAAATACAGTTGTCAAGAACTCACCGTTACTATTTCATCTTGATTTGACGGTAGTAATCTATCAAGAAGGTTCGATGTACCCACGGAATAGGATGTACCATAGAAGGTATTTTTTACCTTGTTGTGAAAAAATATTCAACAATAGTGACTTAGGTAATATGAAGATATTTAGAAAACTTACCTCAACGATTCTTACGTCAAATGAATCCCGAAGTTTTAATACAAGATATTCGGTCTATGAGATACCGACCATGGCCACGGTAGACAGGCGGGATGGAGTGTCATTTTTAGGGTTCCGTACCCAAAGGGTAAAACGGGACCCTATTACTAAGACTCCGCTGTCCGTCCGTCCGTCTGTCACCAGGCTGTATCTCATGAACATGTTAGACAGTTGAAATTTTCACAGATGATATATTTCTGTTGCTGCTATAACAACAAATACTAAAAACATAAAATAAATACTTATTTAAGGGGGCTCTCATACAACAAACTTGAATTTTTTGACGTTTTTATAGATAATGGTACGGAACCATTCGTGCGCGAGTCTGACTCGCACTTGGCCAGTTTTTGTTCTCATCTACCCTTGATTGCTTTTATTTTTATATACACATAGTTAAGTTGATAATCAACAATACAGAACTAACGCAACAGTGATTTATAAACCCCAATATATACATAGTAATTAATCTGTGGCAGAAAGAACAATCATTCATTTCAATACATCACTCGGATTAAACAGGGTGGATATTTCAAGATGGCATATTTTCGAAATCTATATAAAGTATATTCGTCATGCCTTTACTATAAAATCTGAAATAGAAAAATAATTTCAAATATTGATACTAAAAATAAAGTTTGTATCAAATCTTTTGCTAAAATGAATAGTCTTTATATTTTTTTTAATTACGATAGCTTTGCTTCTAATGGATGCTTATCCTGGCAATATCCGATCTTTCCGTCAGCGGCTTAATCTCGGTAGCCGCAGATTTAATACATATTTCATTGGAATATTTCACCAAGTATTACTTTCCTTCCAGTTTGTCAAATAACAGTTTATTACAAAGCGCCTCTTTGTGAGTAATATAAGGTGTTTAAGAAAAGTTTCATCATAAACCTCGCTTTGTGTCAAAGGTGAATTAAATTTACTGAAAATTTTAATTTAAATTCAAAATCAACGGATAAAATAAATAATAATAAATTTAAACTTTATATTTTCAATACGTGCCAGTCACCTAATTAGAATTTGGTAAATTATAAATTTAACACCATAATTCCCAATATAATTTCAAGTTAAATTAGTTTAAAGTACACGCCACTTAAGCTTGAGTTATAAATTAAATAACTAGCAATAATCCTACATAAATCTAAACGTGATACCAACACGTGTTACGCATGTAAACGATGAAATTTACTTAGCTCTTTTGGTTATAAATCCGCCGACCAATTAAGCTAAAATACCAATAGCATCTAAGCTCCAAGTTAGCTTTGCTTAGTGTTAATAATTCGAGGGTGGTGGTACCTTCAGCGCTGGCTCGTAAACACAATTGTAGCGTCTTTAAATCAAACAGTTCGCGAGAGTCATTAGAGGCACGTGCGACACTGGGACTGTGCTGAAAGTTGGATGTGCGGTTCCATTGGTATATACGATACGATAAGGTAAATGAAAATATTTTCATTCAAATAGGCCTTCACAAGCACTTATGAATAGTCTAACTCTAAGACTCTAACGCACAGGAAAGGTTGCTTTTGCTGAGAAGAGCCGGCACGAAACTCAGCTTTTACCTTTCAAAACCAACTCAGATTTATTACATTTTTTTTTTATTATTAAATATACGATATCGAAGACGAGAGTTTTGAATGGTGATCATATACGAGTAGCTACTGGAAAGCGCCAACTTGTACTGATGCCCTGGACATCTCTGTAAGCTGGAGAATATTGTCCTTTTATTGAGTAATAACAGTAATAGAGTGCTTCTTCACACACGGTCATCTGACTCCAAACTAACCAGAGATTGTGCTATGGCAACTAGATTACTGATAAATTACGAATATAGTTATTTACACCCATACACAGAACAGACGTAATTATTATGCACACATTATAATGGTTTGGATTTCTGATGTCCTACATTGCAGAATATGGTGTAGCGACATCTATCAACTTGTGTAGAGTAACTATCCGGTACCCATGGATAGATGGCGCCACAAGATTCTGCATCACGCTATTGAAATTCCCTGAGCGCTCGGCATACATATACGAGTTTCCAATATCTAGAGTATGATAACCAAGTCGGGCGGAAGATCTTCCCTTTTAATAAATGGCGGAGTCTACCACCATGCTCCTCCAATGGTATATATTACATTGATGACGTATCGTTTGTAAACGCAAACGCGCATAAAGAATAATGAAAGTACAAGTGAATGGACACCCCACTGTTGTAATTATCCAAGGAAAGTTTGTTGTTCGCTCATAATTTATCGCCTCTGATTCATATTCACCCTATCCTCCTCCACCTTCCGATGTAGGTACAGTAACTTTAAAGGAGATGCTGAACAGATACCAAGATAGGCTATTATATCGGTGTGTGAAGTTCTAAAATTTAGAAGATACTTTCACTGAATTTATCGCAGCACAATTTATAAAACATTTATGTAAATTTTACTATATTCATAGCTATATTAATGTTGATTTTTTTAATTTATAAATAAGTAAGGTGATGATGTAGCAAAAGGTGGTAAGTAGAGAAAGCCTAGAAGGAATTAACTATTAAATGTAGCTGCTAGAACATGCTGGTAGGTGTTCGATCGAAGACAGATCTTTAGTGTGGTAACCAGTCAGGCGGGGACTACAAAGTACCCTAGTTCCATTCACCTTCAGCTCAAGCTCATTGTTGGATTCGAAACCAACCACATTTGCCACGGCATTCGACGTCACTATCACTGACCTATCATCGCCTTAAAATCATCGGATTCATTATGGATTCCTTCAACGCATGTTTTAATTTTTACCATTTACCGAAAATGAATTTATGAATTGTGTGACTATGGAGTTTCAATACTACTTTACTTAGTTTAAGTAAGGGTTGAATTACGAAAAATCCGGCTTTATTTCATGTACATATCATAAAATGTGCAAAATTTCTACTTTCAAAAAGTCCATGACCTCATCATAGTTTTTTCTAAACGGAGTCCCAGATGAACCCAGACCTAAAAAAATATTATGTGGGCTACTAGACCACTTATAAGCTAAACTGGGAAAATACTTTAAGATGCCTTCTATTCGAACCCTTTATTTATTAATTCATTTGTATTCCATAACGTTACGCCGAATTATCTCAAAGTGTCCACCCAGTATGAAATAAAAATGCAAAAGTCCTCTTTTAAACTATTCCCGGTACATGTCAGATAAATATACAAAACAGGCAGTGTTGTGATTTTTCCTAAGTCAGCTACTCCTAAATCGTCGCCACCGAGTACATGGAGTACAGAGGTTCACGTTAGGTGTTTCTGTCGCTCACAAATCGTGCTCAATGTGCCGTCACAAACGTGCGTGTAAGCGTTACGCCTCCTAACCTATCTGACGCTGTCACCCGCTCGCAATAGATAGTGCCCTACGGGTAATTAACAGCTTTAGCTAACTACCACACTATCAATATCATTATATTAGTTTTTTATTTCGTTACATATCATTTTAAGCTACTTTGATTTCGAAGGACCAATTTCAAAGCCTGTTTTTAATTTAACAAAATTATTTCATTTATTATTTCTATTTGTTATTATTCTTTAAGACAGATATTTCTTTATGATTTGCAATAAAGTTGACGTGGAGCAAAGAAACAAGACGTCTCTGCTATCGGAAACATGACATTTATTTGAAAATTGCAAATTTTATTCACACTACTTGACTCTTATTACATTTTAATAAGACTCATATCTCGTAATAAAATAACCATAGTAACATTGTTTCGTTGTTCTGTCAGACAACGTATGGTATACGGTTAAGGTATATCTTAATCAGTTGTAGTAGAGACTGTTTTGGCTTGCTTTTGGTGTCATTTAGGATTGTCAAGCTTAGCACAGGAGCAACGGGGTTCCGCTTAAGCTGCACCGGACACCAATGGATTTATCGTTTGAGGTTTAGACAAGGAAAGCGGCTTTGTCTTTGAGACAACAAACGCACGCCGACGATTTTGAAGGGGGACTGAGAAAAGCTGAGAAATAAAAATATGGTTTATTCGAATACCTTTCGTGTAAGTTGAACGTTTTATTTTTATAGCTTTCGATTGAATAAAAAAAATATCAAGAGCGGTGATTAAATGAGATGGCGAAAAAGTCGTAAGATTATTTTTTTCTCACAACTTTATTATAAATGCGAATGACGTGAGTTTGTTTGTTAGTTACCTTTTCACGCCTAAACCGCTGAACCGATCGCGATGAAATACGCAGATAGCCTATGGTATGGAATGGGACATAGGCTAGGCACCCCTGCAAGAATTGCCAGTGATAAAAGAGTCACCTTGTATTATGCAACTTAGTAAATAAATTTCTAGATCCAATTGAAAGTCAACAAAGTCAGTGTTGTAACTGAGGAATTATTTAATAACAAAAATCAATAGGACGTACAGTTCGGCTGGACGGGCGGCGGACACAAATACAATTACGAAGGGCGGCCAACAATCAAAGGGCGCTGTCGATTGTTGGAACTCAACAATAATAACATTATTATGAATTTCCAATGCAAATAGATGACCCGCCCGGCCTAATAACATAGAGTAGCGTAACTTTAGAGATGACATAAATGCTAAATATTAAATTTAATACAAAATTCTGGAGAATATATATCGTTATAAATGCAAAATTATGTTTGTCTGTTAACTAGCTCTTGACGCCTCACAACTTCACTAATTGTGATAAAATTTGACATGCATGTAGCCTATGAAATGGTGAGGGAAATAGGTTACTTTTTAACTCGAAAACGCGGGTGAAACTGCGGGAATACCTTGTGTTAAATAATAACCATTATAAAACGAGAAAGAAAAGGTATTGATTTGAAAAATTAAACAATTTAATTTAAATATGAGACCTATGAAATGAGGGTTTTAATTCGATCAACACAATTTACACTTGAATAATAAATATATAATATTTTTTTACAGAATATACTTTACTTTAAACATAACATACATAAAGTTCAGACATAAATATTGTCTTAGACCGTCACATCTGCTAATCTAATCTAATATAAATCTACATCTAAAGTGAGAGGAAAACGTCCAGTTGGTCACCCGTCGTCCGGTGGTGATTGTCACTGTGTACTTTACCAATGAGCGAGATAATTCCGAACCCTTGCGGATTACCGTCTGTATCCAAAGTATAGCCGAGCTCTTGGCAAATATTGAATAAACCAATCGTTTCATATTGAAAGGGAAAATGGCTACAGCTCCAATGGTAAAGTGTTTAAATAATAGCTATAACATATATAAATTTTACACAACACAAAATTACCACATAATAAAAAGAGAAATAAAAATATATCGCACAATAAACACAAACCACTGGCGGCTAAGCTGAAGTGTATACAACGATATGTGGTCTAAAGTTACCACATAATTAATAAGTACCACAAAGTTATAACAGCGGTAGAATTAGTCAGAGATTAGCAAGATGAGCTTAATTCTAACAATAAGGAAAGCTTCACCATAGCTCCCGTTCAAGATGACTGGAAACGGGAAAGGTATACTTTTGCTGCCCAGTGGGACACGGGATGTGACTAATTTAAACTTCATTAAACCTGTGGTTAAACGGAGCCGCTGCTATTCCTTCACTAACGAAGTTTGACCATCGGCGAAAGGTCGTTTTCTTATAGGATCTATTTTGAAGAGTGCGCAGGAATTGTTCAACTTGATTCCACCATCCCCATTCTAACACCGAACCATGAGACGACGAGAAAATTTCCACCCGAACGTTCTTGACATTAGAAACATACAGACACAGCGTTTTGCATCCTCATTTATAATGCGGACAGTAAAGGAGTGGAACTTGCTTCCAGCGTCAGTGTTTCCTAACTCTTACAATCTAGGGAATTTCAAGCCAACTGTGAATAGTTTTATTTTGGACTACATCATCTTAGGCTTCAACTTGGTCCTCGATGAGTGGATCAGTGAGCAAACGGTATACATATAAACAAAAAACCACAATGTTTATGGAAGAAAATCATAAACAACTTAATCAAGCAAAACCCTGATAGAGCAATGAATAATTCAACATGTCATGTCTCACACGACCTCAGTTTATCTAGTAAACGTAAAGAGACACTAAAGTTGCAAGTATATTTGCTTAGCCCAAACTGCACCGAGTGCAAGTTTAAAAGGCATAAAACAAAACACAGCAAGTTTTTGCTAATGAACTGAATTGGCACGGTACTCGCTCTTTCGTGGTTGGAACAAAAATTTTGGTTCGTGAAAATGGGACGTGATGGGAATGAATATGTGGATGCTACATTATTGTTGGTGGTAATGTCATCAAGATTTTTTAAATGTCTTGATTTTTTTTTGATATGTTTGAAAATGTTCGTTATTTTTTTATATTTGTTATCTAACTACATGTTACATTAAAATTCAAAAGATTAACTTAAGTTATACAAAATTATTGACATAACATGAACATAAGCAATTTCGATAATAAAACTTTGGGCATTTAATATAACACAAGTATATAGCTTACATACAAAACGAATTATAGAACTCAATATTTGGGGTATTTTTTTTATTTATTGTTTAGTTTAGTTTTTAAATTCAGAATATATAAAATAAAAAATTAAACAGTCAAAAATATTGAAAAACTGGCCAAGTGCGTGTCGGTCTCGCGCACGAAGGGTTCCGTACCATTATCTATAAAAACGAGCAAAATATCACGTTTATTGTATGGGAGCCCCCTTAAATATTTATTTTATTCTGTTTTTTTTAGTATTTGTTGTTATAGCGGCAACAGATATACATCATCTGTGAAAATTTCAACTGTCTAACTATCACGGTTCATGAGATACAGCTTGGTGACAGATGAACGGACTGACAGACAGATGGACGGACAGCAGAGTCTTAGTCCCGTTTTACCCTTTGGGTACGGAACCCTAAAAAGTGTGAATACATATTTGCGCGTTCTAAGATCCAAACGTTTTTATCAAACAACGAAATGATAACCTTATGAAGATCCTTATATGGGTAAAACACAGTTCGCGATACTTTCCTGTTAGAATACTTTCTAAAACTACCTAGGTACGTGATAATTTAAAGCTAAAATACTCTTAATTATAGCTTCAGTTTATAATTTAATATCGCCAAGGGTTTCCAAAAATATAAAGAACATTTTCGATTCAGTTCGCGGACGGTCCGTTGACAAGTAAACACAAACTTTTTGAAACAATACCCATCCATCGGCGTGCCCCGGGGGCTCATTGTGCTCCATCGCAACTTTCTCGAAGTGTAATCAAAGGATAAAACCTTCTGTAGCCGAGTCAAGTGGCTGCATAAAGGAGAAAATTCACTTACTCCTATAGCGGACGCCCGTTCCAAACATTGAGGATGAGTGTTTGTTTACGGTAAAGTCAACGTATTAGATATCATAATATTATGCAACTTCAATTTTATACATAATTAAAACCTACAACACCTGATTAAAAAACAAAACATTTTCACTCTGAAATATAATCGGTATAAATTGGATTTTTAAATTAATGAAACAATAAATTCCTTTAACTTGTAAACTTCATTCATGTGCCTGCATAAATTGAGAAAAAAAATGGCGAATGGAATGCGCGTCATAAAACTACAAACTTATAAAAATATCGCGAATTAAGTTATTAACAATATTATTTACAAAAACAGTTTATTATTTATTATTATGTTTTTCATTCATTAAAATTACTATTATCAACCATAATTACATTTAAGTTGGGTTGAAACCGCTCACATAAATGGGAGTATAACTTTATAAAGTCATAGTTGGTTCTGGAAGCAAATTTGCATAGGAATGGCTGATTACAGAGTCATACCATAGGCACTGGCGGACCTAGGTTCAGGTAGACAGCCGAATGGTTTCGCCCCAAACTAGATTTTAAACTTGGCGACAATGGCTGGAACGACTTTCGCGTTAGAGCCGCAAGTCTAGAAGTTTAAAGATTTTGTTATTTCTTGACGAGCATAAGCAAGCTACATTAAACTAGCATTCTTAGCATTAATTATTTAAGCTACCTCCCGAACCGTGCGTTAGAGTCATAAGTGCCTGTGAAAGTCTATTTTAATGAATAAAATTTAATTTCAGAAATGTTAATGTTATTTGACCTTTTTTATCGAACTATTTGTTCTCCTCTATGATGTGATTGGTTTAACCGACAAATTCATATTTTCTTGTATAGTTTTCTATTTTTAACCACAAATTACCAAAATGTATTTATGTAGGTATTTAATTTGACGAGGGTGACCATAAGCAGCAGAATTTTTTATTATTTATTAATATCTATATTATTACAAAGCAAAATATTAAACAAAAAAAATATATAAAACATCGTTTAGAAATCAGTACCTCTGTTTGTTTTGTACTTAAGGCTCCAATCTCCCTAAAATCAGTGTTCTTGCGGAATTTATCAGAAAAGAAATATTGTTTTTTAGTCATCAGAAAAGCAATAAATGAAATATATTTTACGTTATTTTAAAGTGTGAGATTTGAAGTTTCCAATACATATCTTATTGTTTAATTTGACGCCACTTTGATTAGCTTTGTGAGGCTTTAAACATACCTCTATTTACGTTCCACCGCAACTAAACATATAACACAATGAACGCTGTCCATTCCCAGAGGAATTTAATGGAATTTTGATGCGTTTTATGTTTTATTTGTTTAGTTTCGGTAAATTTATTTCAAATGATTTTTTGAATGCATATATTTTTTATTCGACAGATAAGTAGTTGTTTTCAGAGTGGTTAAAGTGTGATTTCTCTAAACCATTACTTTGTAAAAGAAAAAATATATGTTGCAAGGGTCAAATTCAGAAATTTATAACTTTTTAAAGCAGTTTAAATAAGAAATTGAGACAATTTTGAAAAAAGTAACTAGATAAGATTATTGTAGAGGATTTGCCGACAGATGTAATCTGAATACATTTCTTGTTTTTGTTATATTTTTTTCGTGGCGTGTGCATGAATGAGACCCTCTACGCGTGGAACGTAAATAGAGGTATGTTTAAAGCCTATATGTATTGGAAACTTCAAATCTCACACTTTAAAATAACGTAAAATATATTTCATTTATTGCTTTTCTGATGACTAAAAAACAATATTTCTTTTCTGATAAATTCCGCAAGAACACTGATTTTAGGGAGACTGGAGCCTTAATTAAATATAAGTTCAGCTTTAAGACTTTCTTCAGAAACAGTGATTCTGAAACTGGTACTAGAGAATTAACGCGAGAAATCCACGCTGGTAACCCTCAAAGGGCAATCAATCTAGCTTTTTAATTAGCTAATAACAAGCGTAAACATCAATAGTATCTAGCGGTAAACAGAAGGTGAGAGAGACATCAAAGGGGCCGGCTCTTTTGATCCGCCGCTCATTTGACCAATGGTTTTTTTAAGTAATGACCAGCGGATAAAAGGGAAAGAAAGATTATAAAATCTACTGACGTCTATTCAATAGGCAGTGAAATTATACTTTTTAATAATAATAATATAATAAATTGTTTTATTCAGACAACTATGGCCCACTTGTTAGTACTTTTGATTAGTCGTGTAATTTGTATAAAAAATTAAATAGCTGGATGTAAAATTTAAGTTATTACGTACAAATAAAGAATTTCAAATGTCTGTACCTTTAACTGCAATTCTCAAATTACAGACTGTTTTTTACCTACCTATCTATTAACAAAAAACAAAAGAAGAAAACAAAATTTAATCAAACAAGACCAAATAGATTCGACGGCACGCTTCGCGACGCCTAGTGCCTGTAGTTAACCGCGCGCCTGATTACAATTTGACTCGCGTATATTTGCGTCTCGTTGCCGCAACTGATTGTCTAGGCGTTTCAATTTTACATCTTTGTATGTAAATTTGTCGTCCTTTCAATTTGATCAAATATTATTTTGGATGTAATTTCAGCAAATGGATTAAATTAGAGTGTGTTTTTCTTACTACACACTTGTGAAAAATTCAGCAATTTAGATAAAATATTCGAGATAGGCAACATTTTTATCAAAATACCTACTAGCCAATCCCCGGCGTGCGATGCAAAGCTTTTTTTCCTAATCCACCACGGTATTGAGGCGAATAAAACAAAAAAAAAAAAATCGAGCCATTTTCGAGTTTTTGCTAGTCTAACGCACTTGATTTTAGGATATTAAATAGATTCTAAGAGAAGTTAAGATAATGTCATTTTAAGAAGTCCTTTGTTCATTTAATTACAATGTATAAAAATATCCAATCTGAACTGAATTAGGATCTTTCGATTTAAATCCTGATGGGTAGTTAGTCTGAATCGCTGGAGATCTAGTTTTTCCCATTCCTATAGGTAAACGAAGTAAGGAAGAAACGTTCATTAGCATCCGGGGAACTTTTTTCACGGTAACTTGAACTTTAATTAAAAACAGAATTACCTAGAATCAAGTGCACACGTCCACCTCGATATTTACACTTTGGGACAATGTTGGGTGATGTGCAAGTTGGTTTCCATTTCGGTATTTAATTTTACTACATTTTCTACAAAAAGCTCCAGTTCACAGGAAATATGAAATAAAATCAGCACCACTACACTGCGCATTTTTGATTTTGATATGTTTTTAGTGCAAATTCAAAGTCAAAGGCAAAGCAAATTTATTCAGTTTAAGACCTAGATGGGCACTTATCGTCAAAGCCACTGAAGTTACTACCAATTCGGAAGTCGACCTTCAACTGAGAAGAACTGGCAAGAAACTCAATAAAGTTATTTTTTTATATAAGTATGTATTAATTTGCAAAGACAGTATTATAGGTACTTTCATCGTAAAATACTTTCAGTAATCTTTCACACGTTTCAGTCCAAGTAGTTACATATCGTGTCCGCAAGTGTATCGGCTCGCAGCGCTGTGCGGAATCCTTCGAGGCTGACTTTATCTACCACGAGCAGCCGTCCTCCGATCTCTGGAGGATCCAGCAGATGAGAACATCTCCTACACCGTCTATATGGAGCTGGGAAGTATTAAATACCTATCTTGGTATGCTGCATTGATAGAAAATGGTATTTGTTTAACGATCTTTGAAATAGCAGAGAGGATATAATCATAAAACGTAATGATTTTATACTCTTTGATCATGGATATTTAAACTTTTATTGTTTGTAGATGTTTGTACCATGAGTAAAGTGTGAATGCATTATTTAGGCAAAAAGCAGGCGAAGGATCAGCGCCATACAGCCTAGTTGAAATTACTTTTATTTACTTATTTTTATTTTTTTTATGTTTAAAATCTGTACATAGTTAATTAATAATATATATTTGTTTTTTTTTCTTTTTGTTATATGTATTGTTTGCACATTATTATTCATATTATAGTATTATTACATAGTGTTTGTTATACTTAATATTTGTTGAGGCTATGTGCATCGGATGGCGTGCTCAAAATAAAATCTTTTCCTTTCTTTTTCTTTTCTTTCTTTCAAAATTCTTTGATTTTTGTGTTTGAGTGTAAAGCATGCAATGTTTTATTTGAATGGTGGTATACTTTCTAATACCCATCTAGTTGAAAATCTGTCGCCATAAACTTACCGTGTATAGCAGACGCACCTAGCTTTCGTAAAAGATCGGCAATACCTTGATAATTCCCTTGGATTTGTAAATGTCTAAAGGTGACGGTACCCACTTACCATCAGGAGAAAGTCTGCTTTTCGTCAACTTACTAAGTTCAAATTAAAAAGCTACCATAGCTACTATATAAATCTTGAAATCAACAGATAAAGTGGTTCTATGCGGAATATCTAATAACAATAAACTGTAAATACGTCACGGGTAAGTCTTTTTAGATAGGTACTAGCACTCAAGCTCTATCTAAATAATCCATATTATTATCATTTCAGTCCCTTTACGTTTTAGAAAAAAAAATACATGAATAGGTACCGAGATGGGATGGTGGACAAAATGGCACCTACCTCACAGGAATGGTCGTCATAAAATTCACACCAATTTAGATTCCTTGGAGAGCAAAAAGTCGTTTTAACAAAACGTCGTCGTATAATAAGTCGGTAAAACGTGTGTTTTATGTGACTAGACGCGTCCCCTCTGTTGTCTGTGTGTCTGTCACACTATTGGCTGCGGATGTGGTTCTCAAACTTTATATTTGGTGGTATTTTACTTATAATAGGCAAAGACAAATTTCTCTTCTGTTTATGAATCAATTTTGTTTAGTAGCTATTGACGAGCTTTAAAAAGCGTTTTTTTTTTATATACTACTAGGTGGCAAACAAACTTACGGCCCACCTGATGGTAAGCGGTTACCGTAGCCTATAGACGCTCATAGCACCACCAGCAAAGAAAATACAATATTATATTTTCCCTGCCAGGGGTATCACTCAACCAACCTTGAGACATGAAGTTGTTAAGTCTCCTGTGCCTGTAATTTCATCGGCTCCCATACCCTCCTAACCGAAACACAGTAATACAAGTGCACTACTATTTCACGGCGGAATTTGATATGGTGGTAGTACTTCCCCGGGCGAACTCTGCACTAAGAGTTCTACTACCTTCCAAAAAGCGTGACCGACTTTACTCTAGTCGTAATAATTTATCATTTAATATCTAGTTTTAGCTATATGTTTTTTAATAAGTGATACGATATGACAGACGAGTTTGACGTTTGTCAGATGTTGAGGATTTCACATTAAAATATCAGTCAAATTATAACATTAAAGGGGATAAAGTTTAACTAACTCTGGTTTTTGTGATTGTACCAACTGCCAAATGAAAATAAGATTTTAGATGGAGAAAACACATGAAATAGTTTTCATATCTCTGTAGTTCTCTTTTTATGACACGTTTAAGGTATTCCTGCCTTAGTTTAAATGAAAATTTAGTGCTTTTTAAGGTGGTAGACAAGATGCCTATCTGATGGTTAACGGTAATGTCATATTCTACATGTATACTTGAAGTAAATTAATTTTTATTGTACTAATTACAATCTGAAACAGTTTAATTATATTTGGGATACAATTTAAACAATATTAAAATACTTTGACTTCATTTATTTGTCTTACATATTTTTTTAAGAAAAGAAAAAACACGCAAGGATATAAATAATGCAAATTTTAAACTTCACAACTCATTCTTCGCAAGAGAAAAGTAAGGAACAAACACTAGAGCAATGTAAATATGATAAGATACCCCATTATCTGTACTTTTCAAGTACCTACGCCTCCCGAAAAAAAAGGGAAACCGATATAAAATTAAGTCAACAAGATCCGACGAAAAATTATTCATAGAAAACGCTCGTAAGGTGCGAAGTGGGGGTGGAAGGGATAAGGGAAAAACTTGGATAACTGCCTTCATGAATTGGAAATGTAATTTGGTCGGGTATATGTGAACCAGCAATTGTTTCCGTAGGATTGTTGGCCGATTTTAGTGATAAATGCCTCTTGCCTGCAGCGTGAGAGAAAGAGATGTCGACATACTCAAAGTACCTACCTATTAGAAAGGTACAGTGGTGTAAAAAGGTGTCAAGATTATTGTAATGTCGATAAGGTTTTTTAAATAGACCCTTTTTGGGCTTACGTGAACTATACCGTCTATCACGCCACAGGTCGTGGGTTCGATTCCCACTCAGGACAAACATTTGTGTGCATGAACATATCTGTTTGTCCTGTAATTATCTATATATGTATGTATTTACAAAAGAAAAGTAGTATATGTAGTATATCAGTTATCTGGCTTCCATAGTACAAGCTCTGCTTAGTTTGAGGTCAGATGGCCGTGTGTGAGGAATAATGTCCCAGAATATTTATATTTTTATATTTTTTATATTTCCTTTACTTTTGTGGCTCTGTAGTTTTGTAGGCTTAATGTAAGTATTTATTATTTTTTAAATGTTCATGATATTATGAACTAGCTTCCGCCCCGCGGTTTCACCCGCGTTCCCCAGGGATCTTATGTTTTTCTGGGATAAAAAGTAGCCTATGTGCTATTCCAGACAATAATCTATCTCTGTGCCAAATTTCATCCAGATCCATCCATCCATCCATCCATCCATCCATCCATCCATCCATCCATCCATCCATCCATCCATCCATCCATCCAAACTTTCGCATTTATAATATTAGTAGGATAATAATTATGTTTACTAAATTGCAAGTTCTTACGTAATTGGAAATAGAATCTACCTCCATAAGTGCCTTCCTAGGGCATAGACTGAATAAATGGTTTTGACTTTGACTTTGACTTTGAAAGCCCCATAACTAAATAAAATTTTGCCCTATCTTGAACTATCGAAATATTTTTATTCTATGATTTAGAAGCTCGAGACCGTCATATGAATGGACACACATACAGAGTTACCACAACAATTAGGTGCCGCAAAGTAGTATGTCCTATAACATAGTATGAAGACAAGTACTATTACATCAATCTCAGAAACCAAACATTCTAGAAACCCTTAAAACTTAATTAAAACTTTAAATAATTAATTAAATATAGGTACAAATTGAGCGCATCAATAACGATCCCGTCAAGTTGTTAAGTTATAAGTTTAAGGCAGCCGATAGGACGTTCAGTTAATAGCTAAACTTAGGAAGAGCTTTGACAAACGACGCCGCTGGATAACTTGCTTGTGTTGTATAAAATTGAACGTTGATCGAAAATATACGTGTATACGCGCATATAATGTAACAACATTATTGAGTAAATGTTTATAGAAACATCTTTTTGGGTAAGTTTTTAAGTAATTACTTATGACATTTAAGCTAATTATAATATAGGCAGGTAGTAGAACTCTTAGTGCAGAGTTCGCCCGGGGAAGTACTACCATTATATCTAATTCCGCCGTGAAATAGTAATGCACTTGTATTACTGTGTTTCGGTTAGGAGGGTATGAAAGCCGGTGAAATTACAGGCACAGGAGACTTAACACCTTCATGTCTCAAGGTTGGCAACGCGTGAGTGATACCCCTGGCAGGGAAGTAATTACTTATGACATTTAAGCTAATTATAATATAGGCAGGTAGTAGAACTCTTAGTGCAGAGTTCGCCCGGGGAAGTACTACCATTATATCTAATTCCGCCGTGAAATAGTAATGCACTTGTATTACTGTGTTTCGGTTAGGAGGGTATGAAAGCCGGTGAAATTACAGGCACAGGAGACTTAACACCTTCATGTCTCAAGGTTGGCAACGCGTGAGTGATACCCCTGGCAGGGAAAATATAAAATTGTATTTTCTTTGCCCGTGGTGTTATGAGCGTCTATAGGCTACGGTAACCGCATACCATCAGGTGGGCCGTAAGCTTGTTTACCACCTAAGTAGTATAAAAAAAAGGCACAGATTAATTTGATACGTAAGTAATCATAGGCTAGGAGTCGCCGTAAACTTGCAGCTCTGAATATCTATGGTAGGATGTCCCTAGACTGAATAAGATGATAATGATGAACTAGAGATGAGGACTCCTACAGCCAGTAAAGTGAAGGTTATAGTTGATGAACATCAGATTCTTTCTAGCTTTATGTGCTCACCACTTTCGGGTATATAATCACTTAACATAGTTATTAAAAAAAATATCTGTTACAGATTTACATGCATTAGGATAACAAATTAAAAAGTTATAAAAAGCACTGCAACATTTAAAAGCTAACGACCACCTGAAACCCGGAGAAACTGCATCATATATCAAAAAGTCTGTACCTAAACGGTTCGACACAAAAATGACAAGTAAATAAGCAGAAGTAAACTCGCGGGTCGCTCAGATTGGGCGCACTAGCGGACTCCCAGCATTTTCCAACCAATTACCTACTGGCCTTGCTTCCAACGTAGCCGTATACACTTGAGATTTGACCTGTGCAGACAGTGAGACTATATCATGTAAGCTTGATATACCTGCTGTGATAAAATTAAATAGATTTTTAAGCGGGCTTTTAATGTATTACTAGAAAAGCTTATTCATATCTTCGTATCTACAAAAAATGGCTAGTTATTTAATTTATTGATATTAAATGCAGACATATTACTTCCCATATATCCCTTCTCTATATTTTTTAAATATTACAAATACGAAAACGTGTTGGTTCGACTTTCTATCACGCGCAACGGAGCCATAGATCATCGTGATTTTTGCTTAGCGATAGTTTATGAGCCGAAGAGTGATTTAAGTTACTTACTTTTTATCCTGGGTACGTGGGTCCTAGATCCTCATGCAAATATTTGTGTGTCTGTTGGTGTATGTTTGAAGGTATTTGTGGGTATATTTGGGTGAAATAAAGGCTATATTGTCAAGAGCTTTCGACATTTCTCTATTTCTCTCTCACTCTTCTCTATATATTTATTAATAAATTCTAAACTTCTACTCTTCACACCTGATATCAACATATTCCCAGTACCCACGTCTGAACAGGCTTCGTCAGCATCGCGCGAGCTTATTGATATGTTGATACTCCCGTTACTTGCTAGTCGCGGACTGAAATGTAAGCGACACACGTCTGACACATGTATTTACATATTTACGTCACTATAAAGGAAAATTCAAGCGTGTCCCGGCTGTTGCACTTGAAAGCCAGTTGCCTTCTAGCCGGCAGCACACTGGCAACCCCTCTGATATTGCTAATGTCACAGGCAACAGAGGGCGCTGACTATCAGGTGGACTGGCTTGTTAACCTCCTGACATATAAAGATTTAAATATTCTCCTCGACGAATACGTCACCATACAAGACGGATTTTAAGCAATTACTTTATTACTGTAATATATCAGTAAACTTAAATACACATGAAGACCAAGACCAAGTTGGCTAACGTGGAAAAAAGTTATAGAAATTTTATGAAGCTAGTGTGTGTATTGATTCTTTAATAATCACAGACCTAAACTCAAAATGATTACAAATAACGTTTATCATTTGATATTTCACAATAAGAACCAGAAAAACAACAATCATTTAATTAAACCCAATTAAAATAAGCTTTTACTGTATTACGGAGGCAAGCGGTTAAATGAACCGTGAACTTTTAATCCAGCAATCGTATTTACCGGTCGATGTTTAATCTCCATATTGGATTACAGATTAAAACCGTCCGATTGGTTGAAATTGTCGCGCTTACAATGTTTACCGACGCTACTGCTGTTAATTTTAACTAGTTTGTTATTTATCATTAACTCGAACGAAACATTTCCGTTACCTACCGATAAATTATTATTGAATTATTAATTTTAAACTATCATTCATTAAACTTCGTTTAATTATTTTTTATCTGCGTTATACCATATGCGATCTATATACCATAGCTGCCCCCAAACAAGCGTTATAGCCACGTCAGAGAAGACCTATTGAATACTGCAGCAAGGTACTGCAATAGGGTATTACACATATTTTTGAAAAGTGTCCCAATTCGTTCCTAAGGTGCTAATAAGCCACCGAAAAAAAACAGCTGCCATACACTCGCTTGGGACACAATGCAGCAATGACGAATGCCCATACAAAGTGGCATTTCGTGTGACTTCAAACGCGATAGACCACTGTATGTTTTTTACGCTGTGATAGTAGGATGTATGATTTACTATCAATGTAAAGGGTACTGCAGATGCCTCAGACAGGTGCTAGCGAGGTAAATCATGAAACGATTAACGATTCGTCTTTGAGCATGAATACATATTTATAGACTTATGTTTGACCATTTTACCATCATAAGTGTGATAGTTGTGGTCGAAGGTGGTAAACACATAGCCCGCTGTAAGTGTAGATGTCCAGTGAACAAATATCAATGACCCAATTAAAAGTTAACTAGGCTATTTTATCATATAAGTTCACATCGTTGAAAATGCCAACTTCCCCGGTAGCGGAGGCATCCAGCCATGGTATACTGGATTTATACTAGTGATGTATGCAGTTATTAGATAAAATATTTTGAAATACAGATAAAAAATAGGTGGTTTTGAATTTAGAATATTAAAATTAGGTAGAACTCTATTGTTTTGAATGGGTTACGGAGATATGTTACAAAACAAAAATTGTAACCTTCTAGCTCAGTGGTTCTTAACCGGTGGTCCGCGGACCACTTGTGGTCTCTGGAATCACCCGAACTGGTCCGCGAAGCCATGCAAAAAATATCAAATCTTAATTAATCGTTAAAAAAAATTCAAATACTGTTGACTATGCATGTATGCGTATTTCATTTATAGATAGAACAACCCTTTATTAATTGACATTTACTGCACATAACCAAACAGTTGGTGGTCCATGGCAAGACAGAAATGTCAAATGGTCCCTCATCACTAAAAGGCTGCTTCTAGCTCCCGATTCCGGCACTTAGATATAAAAAGTATATAAAAACACTCTTATACTGAAATGCTACGTTGTGTAAAATTTTCAAGTTAATCCATTTAGTATAAATAATAATAATAAGAATTCGCGGACACAAACGTACGAAAGCTGTGTACTTATAAAAATATTTAAATACCAAATTTAGCGTAATTTGTTTTTCCTATATCTCTTTCTCTCTCTATCACAAAGGTTTACTATTTTTAATCAATATTAAACCTACATACGTAAACAAATTAAAAGTATAATTTATAACTTCCCATATAACCGAGACGTAATACTCGTAACATTGAACATTCTCCAGCGGCCCAGCCGAGCGCTGCACACCTTGTCTAATGCCCCAACAATGCGATTTAAATACTCATTTAAATTCAAATCCGCTAATTGTTAGAGGATTTTGAAATTTAAGATGATAAAGCTGTGAACAGATGAATAATTTCAAATGAATTCTACCTATAATTAAAATGAATTTTATGTAAATACGATCCGAAAGTAATTTGTTACGATTCCGTTTGGTTGATAAGTTTATATCCTACTTACTTACTAGTTTCCGTCCCGCGTTCCCCAGGTATCTTATGTTTTCCTGGGATAAAAAGTAGCCTATATTCTTCTCCATACTATAGGCTATTTACATACCAAATTTAACCGCGATCGGTTCAGCGGTTTAAGCGTGAAAAGGTAACAAACAAACTCACTTTCACATTTATAATATTAGTTAGGATTACGATAATTAGAATAGTGTAATGTAATTAATCGGTAAATATTATTTTTATTAAATGTATGATAAATTTGACAGCTCTTGCTTGATCACAATCGCACCATTAGTCTGTGGTGATGTGGTCGAAGGCACACAAAGCCCAGAAGCTGTTCCACACATCGACAGGTGCTTTGCGATAGATTTTCCACTTGAAAGTCTTGGGTACTTGAGTCTGGAGGGTACTTCAAAGTACCCTACCACTATGATACGTATTTGCTCCTAGCTCTATCAAGCTTATCTTAAAAACCTATCTAGCAATGATTACGAATATTTAAAAACCTATATAAGTAGGTAGGTTCACTAACGTATATCTACACCTTTATAAATATATATTTCTGAATCACCTTCACGTACTTCAGTATATAGCATAACGTACCGGGTTATCTAGATCTTACGTCCAAAAAATACGTATATTATAATAGAAACGAAAACTTCACAGTCAGTTCAACACTAAACTACAGGCATATTTAAATGAAAGCCCGCTGAAACACATAAAACGTGTTGAAATCTTTAGGGTCACATCGCGTCGGCCCGAGGGTCCCGTAGGGATCGAAAATAACGTCACTATTAGCATATGAATTCTGTGAGAGTAATAAAGGAATAATATGCAAATAAACTCCGAGTTGTTTGAATACCAACCCAATGCTATAAAACGTGTTGTGCTGTTCCGGTTATCATTATCGTGTATCCGCATAAATCTAGACCTTACGTGAATTTATCGGTCACCAGGGACAAATGAATTTCAAACTAAAATAAATAGGTTAAGTTTAGTATGAATTTGGAGCTTTGTAGAGGAAGTTTAGTTAACGTTCATTCGTTATGAATGAATAAATGCATCATTTTCGGATCCAAAAAGCCTAATTATCTTTACTTATATATATCCCCTTGACTCACGATAAAAAAAAAGAATTCCAAAAATTGCGATTCAAGTTAATATTCCGTTTTTGATCGATATACCTACCTATAAAAATGCTATTGTAATTATATTGAAAGATTTCTAACTAAGTGCTTATAGTTACCAACTTTTCATCTATGTACGAATCTCTCCCTAACTTTACACTTATCTTAACTCTTTCCAACTTAAGCAATCGAGACTATACCCGACTAAATCAAACGCACCCCAACCCGATGCTTCACGTCGTAGAGCCACGTCGCCTTAACCGCCCCGGTTAATACCCGGATATACGGTGGGCATTGGTGCGTGAAATTGGGCAGTGTCAGGGCGGAGCGTGGCTCATTCGGTCAGCTCATAAAATATAACGGACAGCTAATGATATATGGAACAATACTGGCGTGACGGGAACGCGTGACAAATATCCCATGCCTCTGAATAAACTAATTTTCGATGGCAATTTTGTTAACTTGACAATCGGGAAATGGTTTTTAGATTGTTTTGAGATATATCACTGACTTAGTATAATTTCCTTCGCGCCTTTTAAGGCTTTAAGCATTAATTAATCTTTTTTAAAGAACGTTTACATCAAACTGAATCCCAAGGTTACAGGGGAAACCACGCGGATCATTAAAAAAGGGGTTCTTATCAAAGTTAGCCGGAGATTTTGCAGCGATCGTCCCACTGGGCTCCGTTCGGAACTTAGTTCGTTTGCATTTTTATTACTTTTTAATTTTATCGCCGCTGACAGACAATAAATATCCGGTGTTTCCTGGCGTCATCTTCCAAGAAGTAATTAAAAAAGCTACCGTTATAATATATATATTAATATCGTTGCAAGTGAGGCAGGCAAGTACTTTTATACCAATATAAAACGATGAAGCATTGAATGCAAGCAAAAGCATATAATATACGACTGACATAAGTAGACCAACCAAAGAACTATATCGAGAGTACCTACCTACTCAACAATTACTCATTTTAATAAAACATCTCAGTCAAAGTTTGCTAACACATAAATGGCTGAATTAATTTTAATTAAGCTTGGATTGATAGATCATACCCTGGAATAACATATAGGATACATTTTATCCCGGGAAAACACAACATCCCTAGGAAAAGCGGGTGAAACAGCGGATCAGAAGCTAGTGAGAAATAAAAACTAAACACTTAATATCAAATTGTCTGTAGGTACAGTAGAATATGGGAGATAATCATATCTATCCAAGAATATACGAGTATATCGTCTGACCAAATCCTGATTAAAAAGTTATCCGTCGCAATGAAACATCAATTTCCAAGGATAAAAGTTTAACAAGTGTATTAAGGAAGCAACTAATACGATATCTTAATCAAAGTTCGATGGAGCATCCCAGCTCACCCCTCAAGTTGTTAGCGTGTGGATATTAGTCTTGATTACTTATCTCGCTAAGATTAGGCGCACCATTCTTCTTTTGATTTAAAAACCTTTTACACTGTACGATTTTTTATATAAGTTTTTCAGGCAGGCGGTGCACTTGATTGTAAGTAGCTACCGTCGCCTGTGGACCTAATGTATGTACCCAATACAAGTGAGATTGCCAAAGTGTTGTCGACCTTTATAAAGTCTAGAAGGCAACTGTTCCAAGCGCGGAACACACAAGTAGGTGCTTGGGGGTGGTAGCCAACCAGGCGGGTACTACAAACTACCCTACCGCCGTGCTATGGTTTCTTAACGATGTTTTCCTTCACTGAAACCTCAAGCTCATTGTAGAATTCGAAACCACGACCTTCGCCACGTTTACGGTATCACTGAGCTATCATCACCTCCAAAAAGGTTTCAAATAAGTATTTAGGGTAATTTTTAATTAAATAAACTTAAAAAAAAATAACAACTGATATTTTTTTCTCTCTTCAACCGTTATTTGGCCTTATTGTAAACTAGATGCCCCCGCAGTTTCCCCGGCGTCCCCGAGAAAAAAGTAGCTTATACTGATTTTTTAGTCACTGGCAATACTTGCAGGGGTGGAAGTACTCATCAAAATGAACATCTTTTATCAAGGAACTAACTGTGAAATCATGAAAAAATTATCAGCTGTTCCATACAAAAGTTATTGAACTTTTGTACGGAACAGCTGATAATTTTTTAGGTATTGACCTACTCGACCATAATATATGACAGCAACCGTTTTATTTTACGCGATATCAGTGTTATCCCCAAAATAAAAGTTGTTCACATTGATGAGTACTTCCACCCCTGCAAGTATTGCCAGTGATAAAAAAATCAACCTGTATATCCCTCTGTCCCGCTGTCTGCGCACCAGATTTCATAGAGCGATCGGTTCAGCAGTTTAGGCGTGAAAAGATATTATTAGTTAGGATGTTATTTGAATCAATAACTAAGTACTTCAAATCCTGGATGTTTAAATAAACACTAAACAAAATTAATCCTGTAAACTTTCATAGGAAATAATTGGAAGCTTTAACTATTTTCAGTTTAGTTTGATTTTAATCAGTTTTTAACATACAGTTTTGGTAACAAGCTCTTCCTTTCCTCATACATAATGATAATCCTAAGATACGCCACACACGACTATAACAGGATCGAAGGAATCTTATATTTTAATTTTAAAAAATCGTTTATTCTAAAATAACGTGAAAGTCTCTAAAGTTATCAACTTTTAACTGGCTTTAGAAGTAACTTATACTTAACTATAAAATACCTATTACTAAATTGTAACAGTATGATCTGTTATTTTAGTTCAATGGTGGTGTAAAACCTTCGTAAAGGTCGAAGCTACAGTGTAATAATTTAACTGTTTTCCATAACTGTCTTTTCTAAACCGTTTTCCCATTAAGTCACTTTTTTGTTTGTCTGTCTGTCGTTCCGGGTGGAATCTTGCAACTCAAATTTCCAGCACTTCCCGATTAGCTATCCGGCTGAAACTTTGAGGGTAGCTTACAACTCGATAACAATGCAATCTCTTTAGATTTATATTTGTAAATGAAAAAAAAGTAAAAACGTGATTTTTAGATTATTTTTTTCCTGTTTTTTGTCGCTCTTCTAAACAGTAATCAAATCAACGTGAACACGTTGCGAATACACGGTGAAATCTACTGTTACTTGACTGTTATTTCCCAGTTAATGTTACTGATGAATTATTGAAATATCATCGTATCATATCTAATTCCGCCGTGAAATAGTAGTGCACTTGTATTACTGTGTTTCGGTTAGGAGGGTATGGAAGCCGGTGAAATTACAGGCACAGGTAACCGCTTACCATCAGGTGGGCCGTAAGCTTGTTTGCCACCTAGTAGCATTAAAAAAAAAAAACATATTCTAAAATACCTTCCCTTACACCTTATAGTATTTAATAATAACATATTAGTAAAGAAAGTGTAAAATTACATCTATTCATTACAATAAGTTGAACGGTATTACAACACTACTGCATTCCTTAGTCAAATATTCAAATATTAGCATGGTATCACTTGAGACGGCCAGCTCTATAAGCCGCGCAAGTTTGCATACTGGCCAGGAAAGGAGGAGCACCTCTAGTGGATGACTTCCAATGTGAGTGAACCAAGTGGACTAATGCATTTGTGATTGCATAGCTATTGTCAATAAGTGATGGGAATATTCTGTCGTATTGCAACGTAGGTACTTTGCGATGCCAGGAGAATCTAAGACATTCTAATCATGAGATTTATAAAAGTCAAAGTTTATTCGGCTTATTACTGAAATTACCACCTGTTTGGAAGGCGGCCTTCAATTGAGAAGAATTGATTGAATTTTTACAATACACAAGATTCAGAAAGTTAGTTTTGCTGAGAAGAACTAGCAATAAATTCAGCTAATCTGCGCGTGGTAGGTACTAGCTACAGCTACAGCCTTGGACTCTAATTTCCCAGCAATAGTGAAATACCTTAAAATAATATGAGCTCTAACATGAGTTATCAAGTCAAATAAACAGCTCTCTAAAAAGAAATATTGTTTGTGATCCACTATTACAGATAAGAAATCGCTTAAAATTTAACGACTCCTTGAAAGCAAGGGTATATACCTAATTCAGCAGAAAGCAATTCCAACCGAAAAACAAAAGATTCATCGAATTAGGTACAAAGTTACACAAGTTCAGAGACCAATACACAATTCCATTGCAACAACAGTCAGTTTAATATTGTATAAATTGACAATTTGTACGCCCCAAGCCCGCGGCCTTATATCCTGATATAGCTAATTCTCAGAGACATCCCTTTAAAAAGTTTTGGCGGCCATAAATGAGATAATCAGAAGTTTCGGCTTGTGGCCCCGCCTTGTTATCGTATTGTGGCGTCTAATCAAGTTCTAACGAGATCGTTGTTGTAAAGCCTCCCTGCATACGACCCTGGTTATATTTTGTCAATTTAATTTGCTATGGAGTCGTTATTGGCTTGATCTGTTCTGAAACCATATCAATAACAGAAGAACAATGGCAGAATCGAAAATGAGCGATGAGCGAAATGTTACAAAAACATATAAGACGTTTTGAATAAAATTAACTATGTTTACCAATTAGACAAATGTTTTTTACATTTGATTGATGTAAGTAAGACTTAAAAGAAAATTAAGCTCACAAATGTTTTAATTTGAAATGCGAACTGTTTTGAAACCCAATTGTTTTGTACAAGTGTATGAACTCCTCAAAGCTATCGCGTCCGTAATCAAGTCTTGAACGTCGCTTGAACGCAAATAATATGAATCATCCTTGGTTAGGGTGGTTTGATATCTTCGCAAAATGTGCCACAGTTTAAATTACCTTTTACTTTATATTACGACTATAATATGATCGCAAACATACTGAAAATATTACGCAATTAATGCTATAAACTTATGGAGAACTCGTTTTATACGTTGAAATATTTGCGTCGACAAAATTTAAACATAATAAGTAACCCTTTTTTGATGAATATCTTTATTTTTTTTGTTCTAAATCATGGGATTAAATCGTAACTGTTAAATAAAACAGGAAATGTTTCAAGATTTTTTTTTATTATAGTTAAAATCTGGTTGACACTGAAACCAAAAACAAAGAACAAACTTTGTGTTCCTATATCATTGGCTGGAAACTTCCACAGACAAAAAAGAAAGATGACTCCAACAATATGAATTTAAAAGAGAATCAATGTCCATAAATCCATAGGCCAATTCAAGAGACCAATTTAATAGAGGAGGCATCGAATACCCGCGATAAAAATGCGAAATCCTCTTGCAACGAATGGAATTGCGTATTGGGGCTCAGACAGGGTGTAATCTGCCTGCCTACGGAACCCTAACGCTCCCGAGAGTTTCTCGCTTCGAGCACTCTGTACTATCATAGATTAGTTACACGACATGGGTATTATGCCTAAATGCAAGCAAAGTAATTTACATCGTCTGTGGATTGTTTAATGGTTTATAATTATACAATTATAACATGTATCCCAATATACTGCTAAATGAAAATAAAATTAATTGTAGAATATCTTTAAAAAGAAGTTTAAAAAGTATCAAGTGTTTAAAAGGTGAGCTGGCAATATCAATCGAAGAACCGCGAAATACACGTTAGCATTGATTCCTTTGTTTTAATCAAATAAATCCATAAAATATCCCTGAAATTCTATCTACGCCTGATATACATGATAAAAATTTATTAGAATAATCATTTATCTTCTGTATATATAAAAGGAAAATGTGACTGACTGACTGATCTATCAACGCACAGCTTACCCACTGGACGGATCGGGCTAAAAGTTGGCATACAGATAGCTATTATGATGTAGGCATCCGCTAAGAAAGGATTTTTGAAAATTCCATCCCTAAGGGGGTAAAATAGGGGTTCGCGGGTGAAACCGCGGGGCGGTAAGCTAGTTTCTATATATAATTAATTTAGATTTTATTAGAATCTAACACTAATTGAGTCGAGTGCAAAGTATTTTCCCTTGCAACGTGAGATAAAACTATAGAGTAACAGTTCTACCTGCAGCAGAGTCGGATAGTCTGTGCACGGTGCATGGAATCGCGCCAGAACTAAATGAAATTGAAATTAGCTTTCCCTCCCCAGAGTCACTCGCGGAATTTTCCAAAATAAAAGCGTATTATATTTTAAAATACGATTTCAGTCGTTCTAGTAAATGGGAAACTTTAGAGTCCGGGAACTTAGCTAAGAATACGGGATGGTTTATTTGTTATATTCTTGCCTTCACGTAAACAAGTGTACCTACTTAGAACAGAAAAGAAAACATAATTATAAATGAACTCTATTTGTTTTATTACATTTTAACACTCCTAAGATTTATACAGGACTAAAGTAGCAGTAAATCAATTCACGTATAAATAAATTATGTTTTTATAAGTTCTTCTTTTGTATGCGCGTCCATTTCCCGTAAATAAAGGAATTCTTTATTTTAAAAGGAGTTCTGAATATGGCGCCAAAGTAAGCGACTAATGGTGCCTCGTCTAGAAATGTCCGATTACCAACATAATGTATTTATTTTTCATATTCAAATAAGATGAGTTTTCAAATGTAAATTAGCTACTTATAAATTCACTACATTTTATAAATAAAGCTCGCATATGGGACGCGCGTTCCAAAACTACCAACAAAAAATAATAATTTGAGGAATCGATCATTTTTTATATCATTGGTAAACATGATATTGTAGGCTCAATATACAGTGGCGTTGCGTGGGTTTTCGCCGCCCGGGGCTGACCGGAAATTTATATATTTTATTCAACGGACTTTATGTACATCGTACAACTTATTGAAAATCAAGATAAACTACCACTGCTTCGGAAAGAACATACATCTTCACAGCCCACTTCGGGCACCTGGTGCCTGGTGATGGTGGGGCGGCTGGTGCCGAACACCGGCGAACCGGGTGCCCTTTGCAGGCGGCTGTACTTGGGGATCGTGTGATCAATATGTCCCGTATGGGTGGACGCGCTGAACCGCGAATCTTCACCCTCCTGCGTAGGCCGTAGAGGGTGGTAGCGATCTCCCCCGAAGCGGTTCCTTGCCTTGTGACCTTAAGGCCTCGCGTCAGTATACTTCTGGCGCGAGGAGGCGCTGGCCCAGGGCGAGAGGCTGGCACTACGCGAGGTGGAAGGGCGCTATCCAGGAATGGAACTCCAGGCTGGAGCACCCTAGTGCAGGTCTGAGGACCATTGTGGCCATCCGTCCAGTGTTGGAGGAGTGGTTGGAGCGGCGGCACGGCACGATGACCTTCCGGTTGACAAAGATCCTCTCGAGCCGACAGCCGTGTGTCACCACTGTGACGGATGCCTCGGCTATTATTATGTTACGCTCATAGTAACCGACGTTTAAAATCGTGACTACAACCCGTTTAGCTCGTCCCTGCCTGACGCGGACTAAAGAAAAAACGTCCCAATTGGGACGTTTTCGAGTCTTCACAATGCGCGCGCTAGAAATATATCTGCCTCTTATTTATTATAATCTTAATATATATAAATCTCCTGTCACGATGTTTGTCCGCGATGGATTCCTAAACTACTTAACCGATTTTAAATTAAATTGGCACACCGTGAGCAGTCTGGTCCAACTTGAGAGATAGGATAAACGGCTGGACCGATTTGGATGAAATTTTGTGTATGAGTTGGACAGGACAACGTCTGTTGGGACAGCTAGTATATATATATATATATATATTTATTATAATGTATATATAACACTTAGACAGGGAAAAATATTTATTTAGCACCGGTTATTTATATCTTATTTATTTATGTACATAAACCAACATTACAGCCACGTGAAAAAAAATAAAGTTACTTCTACTTAGTCTTAAAGTATTTATTTAAACTTTTGGCAATCTCAAGAACATTGAATATTCTTTTATACCTAGTTAGTTTTTGTCCATTTGTTATTTTTTTTATGTTAAAAAATAGATTAACAATGTGGTAGCTAAGTTGCTACAATACTTTATATAGTAGGATACTATAATTTGTGATAGAACATTCATGAACGTGTCGCGCGCTTCTCGTCACTTTGAATTTGAATCTCGAACGAGCACACCACAAGCCCAAACGATGTCAAATTCAAATATCTGAGAATATTTCATGAGGTAAGCGACTCAACTACCGCGTGTTGATCATTGTTCTATTACTTATATTAAACTAGATAGAGCTATACGTTGGTTCAATTATAACGGACATTTGTAAGTAAGGAACCAATGTATAGTTCAATAAATACAATATGTAACGTAAATCTATTGCCGTATGCTTCAGACGCAATTCACAAAATTACGTCGCATACACTACGAATAAATAATTATGTCTATTTATTCGTAACGCATACCTACACGATTGAAATTTACGTAATAAAATGAAACGTGAGAAAAATCGTTTTTTAATTTTAATTTGTTTAATATTTATATTTAATAATCTATAATTTATTAAAATAATTTAAAATTGCGACGATAAAATCAAAAGGGAGGGAATTTTTGAAATACATGTAATTAGTTAAAAATAGGAAAAAGAGCAACTGGATTATGTACCTAAGCAAAATATGAACATTATATCTCTAGAGCGGTTTGAAAGATGGCTTTTACTGAGAAGAGCTGGCATTCAGCGAAATAATCCTGAGAATTATTGCGACCACACCTGTTACAGATGCGTCTGCTGAAAGAAGTTTTTCGAGGCTTAAAATTACTAAAGCATATTTGAGGAATTCGATGACAAAATCGGCTTTCAGCCCTTGCCATTCTTTCAATCGACGTGGATCATTCGTTAGATTATTGTGCTTTAATTAAAGATTTTAGTCGTAGAAAAAATCGCAAACATCAATTTTAAAATTTGTCATCTCTGTATTTGTTAATTTTGTAAATCTTTCAATGTAAAATATTTTAAAACTCAAATTTTATTTATTTGTATAACTTTAGCATTTCTCGTCAAACATGACAAATACCTAAACCAAACAACCAGACCTACTTTCGCATCACATTTTTTTCACGAAAGACAAAGGGCCTCGCAAAGACCTGCCGCCCGGAGCCTCGCAATTGGTATCTAAGGCCGCCGCTGGCGGCATTAAATTCAAGTGTTCATTATAATGTTTTCAAAACAAACTTAGATTATTTTATAGGTGTGTCACGGCCATCTGATCTGATCCCTAACTGGGTGGGAATCGAACCTGTAGTATCACAGGCCGGTTTTCTTACATCCACATCAACTAACCCGTCACAATGTATTAGGATGGATAAAGTACCATCCTGCTCGACCTAATAAGAATACTCGGGAACTATCTCTTTGGATCTATATAGGTACAAAGGACATTTCAATTAAATTCAACAAAACGAAAAGTTCCCTCTGACAAATGCCGCGTTTATTATTTCACACCCAAAACGCTTCTATTTCCATGAGAATATTTGTTAAAATCCCAATAAAATACGCATTGTAAAGGCTTACCGGGGACATGTTTGCGTTCGGATACGCGTCCGCTCAAAATTCAGAGCCGCGCATACTTGATGAGCAAGTGGGATATGGTGGGAACCGTGACAACGCGCGCCGCCCCGGTGCCGTGTCGTATACCGTATTCCATTCCTCATTATATGAACTTGCTTCGTAGGTTTGTAGCGATCTAAGTTTATAATTGGAATTCAATTTTGAAATACCTAGGATTTTTTAGGTATTTAGAGCCCAGGAAAAACTACCAGACTAGCTATATCTGCTAAGCCTGACCACAAATGCTGTACTACGCCCTAGATAGCTGTGGGCTATGGAAACCAGCGTCGTATGCACTGCAAGGACCCTTTATTGGGCTTGAGATTTTAGTAAAATTAAATGTCACGAGAAATCGGTTTTGCACGTCAACCAAACTAATTAGCAACAACCAAATAACAACTTTACCACAGCGGCACACTTTATAGATAGGACTTGCGATAATTTAATGCCAAAGGTACACGGTTACGCTTGGTTTCCATAAGACAAGCTCAGCAGTATAAGGTATCGGATCGAAGGTATTTTTATATTTATCATAGATCAATTTACCTTTACCTGCGTATTTTTGTGTACTATCCTCAAAGGCTCCCCCCCCCCCCATCCCCACTAGTGTAGCCCATGTTACAGTCGCACGAACGCACAAAAAGCCCACCGCGTGCAAACACACGCCGTTTACTGACCATACGTGCATCATTTACATTGAGTTGTGTGACTGTATATTGGACATGGCATCTCCTTATGAAGCTATAAATAAATAAAAAATAAATAAATCCCTCACACACGGCCATCTGATTCCAAATATAGAAACCAGATAACTGATATACTACATCACTATATCTACCTACTACTTTTTTTTCTAAATAAATACGTAGGTAAGTATATAAGTATATAGATACTTAGATAGTTACACCCATACTCTAGACAAGCAGACATGTTCATGCACACAAATGTTAGTCAAATGTTCATGAACATTATAAAAAGATAAACTTACTGACTGTCATATCAACGCACAGCTCAAACCATCTAGAAACTTGAAATAAAAAAACTTGAAATTTTGCAACACAGCCAACACAAAACAAGGTATCGCAAAGCGGAAAGCTAGTATGAACAAATGTTAAAATCAAATAATTGCTGGACTAGATTGTACACTAATTTTTTTTCAGGTTTTTCCAACACACACACACACGTGTCACTCATCACTGCTCGTGGCGGGATTTCGCCAAATGGACTAAAGTCCCTCGTATTTGTGATGTACCCTATAGTTATCTATATTAAAATCGCTTTATTCACGTCACGACGACAGACGCCGCAACAGTGGAAGTAATCTGAAACTATACGAGGTGGGTATTTCGAAATGAATTATTATTTTCGAAAATTATTAGGTTATAGTCATGCGGAACAAACAATCGCGAAAATAATTTGAACTTTTCATATGTCATATAAATAATGGTCAAAATTTATGAAAAAAAAATTGGTGATAAATTTTGTCTATGATTTGTTTTTTTTTTAAATAAAATTCATGCCTCATTCCAACTATTCCAAGCCAGACAAAGCGCCACATCATGGCTTCCTACATCGATACAATGTGAGGAGTTAAATTAGTTACATCTTCTGTATTCAGCGCACGCGGTGTTGGTTTTTTCGCTCGCTGCGCGCGCCCGTGCGTGGTGACGGTACAATTGGACTTTTAGATAAATAAACCTGGATATATTATTATGCTGTGGGGATATAATGTAGCTGTTATTTATATAAACGGTAGTACCTAATGTCACTCTTCCTGGCAGGGCCACCATCACGGATTAGATTTACGAATCTGTCGCTAATTTGATGCCAAATATCACATTTTGTTGGTTCAAGAGTCATATGGCTTTTATGGTGGCCCTGCTAGAACGGAAAATTAATGGTAGTTACACCTAATTATGTAAATATATATAGGTACAAGCTAGGTTTAAATATTCAGTTTCGCTCATAGACTTATCGATATAAAGACGTAGTTACAACGTTGATTCTTTAATATTTTTGAATTAGGTACCTACTTACTAGCAAATTCAATAATTTTGCGACTAATTTCGACACTTCTTCTTTTTTCTGGGAGCAAACAGATTTTCGCTAGATGAGCACCTAGCGAAAATCTGTTGTTTGTTACTGAGATACAGAGAGAAAATGTACAATCTGTCAGAGCCACCCTAAAACCCTTATATCTATCAAGATTCAGAATTTAAATACGTGGGTGGCCCTGCCAAAAAGTGCTACAAATCTATCTACCAACCTACCACATTGAGATAACTTAAAAGATCTAAGTATTCAACGATACCCACACAATGTTTTTTTTTTGGGTAATTTAAACTTTATAATGTACTAGCTTTCGCCCCGCAGTTTCACCCGTGTTGTTCCCCAGGGATCTTATGTTTTCCCGGGATAAAAAAGTAGCCTATGTTCTACGACATACCATAGGCTATTTGCATACCAAATTTCATCGCGATCGGTTCAGCGGTTTAAGCGTGAATAGGTAACTAACAAGCAAACTCACTTTCGCATTTATAATATGTACTCTTTCGAACCCTAAAGAGGAATTTAACATGGCGGGTAGATATTCTGCAAGAAACCGAACACCTAACTTTATAATAGGATTAATTATCTTGATATAAAGAGATCATTTTTAAATCAAACATCATAAACTGATCAAATCATTTATTTAATAAAATACAACAAATTAACAAAACTGCTAAAACATTTTTTACATACCTACAACGCAACGAGTATTTTAAGTTATTATTCTATTTTTATTTTCCTGCTATATAAAATGTATGATGAAATCAGAATGGGTAGGTCCATTATATACATACACTGTTTTTTTACATATATAAAGTTAATTCAGGTCCTAATAAATGAAGTACGGTCCCTTTGAGGAATGATAGTATCGGTCATAAGTATTCCGAAAATGATAAAATAAAAATATTCCTGAAATTGTATTTCATCACTGCTTAGCATTAATTTAAACCAGCATAATCAGGTGTAAAATTTATTATTAAAAAATAAAAAAAGAATTTAAAAATACATTACTTTTATTTTATTTATCTATTACTTTTATTTATGAAGTACAATTTCAGGTTTTTTTTTATGATTTTCGGAATACTTATGACCTATACTATCATCCCTCAAAAGGACCGTACTTCATTTATTAGGACCTTATATATTAATGAAATAACTTAAGATAAAGGGAAATCATCCGCTTTTACCGCGAGCCAGTTCCATACAAAACTGAAGTATTATTCATATTTTGAATATCAACTAATAAAACTCAATAAAATTTAGTTTACACCATCCAGTAACTAACATGTGAGTCTGTGGAAAATTACATTTCTGCTAAGCTATAAAAATATTATCAACAGATCTAAATAGTTTAGTTTATTGACAAAAACAAATATCAAAAATAAATATATATTATTTTATTCTATTTTTTTTAAATATACATCGGCAAAACCATTTCATTTATTCTAAATCTGTTTGCTTCAAGAAATATTCGCCATTGTCGATTAATAAGACAATCATATTTATTTATAATTGATAGCACTGATATCCCGTTAACAAATCTCGTAACTAAAGTCCGGACCACCAAAGAAGTCTCGAAGGTCCACCTCTATCACAGAAGAAATAAGATCGATTTTAATTAATTCCACGGGACTTCTTGAATGGCGCGAACTCTATTACACGAGCTTGACTAGTGCATGTACCTAGAAAAAAAGGCGGACAGATGGCCGCTAAGTAACTATTGAAGCACCAAAATGGTGGCGACGTAACTGTGTGTGTGTGTGGTTCGGAGCGTAATGGCGGTCGGCCGGCTTAGTCTGGTGTGAATGTGTGCGTGCCGGATTTGTATGCATTTAAGCGAGCTGGCTTACTGTGGGTGCGTCAGTAATTGTTTTATGAGGTGGCGTCCGCCTTTTTTTCTAGATCCATGGACTAGTGCTGCAAAATATTAATATCGAAAAAGGATCGGATCACATCTAACCGACGAAGGATATTCCTTTATCTCCATCTCTTTCAATCGCCCAAACACGAGACAAATTGATCCATATAGGACTGTGCGAGAGAAAAAGATAGAGATAGATCTATTGCTGGGTGGACCTTTAAATATAGGTCGACCCAAACGGTTTCATTACGTGAACTGGTAAACCAAGTCCCGTCTCTTTTACTTACACGGCGCGGCGTTAGAAATTAACAAAATACAGGATGACTTTTTAGTCGTTGGCAATACTTGCAGGGGTGGAATTACTCATCAATATGAACAACTTGTACTATGGGACTAACTGTGAAATCACGAAAAAATTATCAACTGTTTCATACAAAAGTTCAATACCTACTCGAGCAAAATGTATGAAGCAACCATTTTATTTTACGCGATATCCGAGTTGATCCTATAATAAAAGTCGTTCATATTGACGAGTACTTCCACCCCTGCAAGTATTGCCAGTGACAAAAAAATCATCCTGTATATTTAAAAACCTAGGTTTTACTAGTAACTCTTTGAACACTACCAACAATATTCAACTAAAGGGGCTACATTCAGGTCACAAACTCTTGGCCTTCCGATCTCTCAGCAGACTGGCTATGAAGAACTCTCCAGCTCGGTACGAGGACCGCACGAGGGGGCCGCTGGCCGTATACAGGAACCCGAGGTCATTGCCCTTCACCTCCCACTGCTTGAACTTGGCCGGGGTCACGTATTCGAACACTTTCAGGTGTCGCTTCGTCGGTTGCATGTATTGACCGAGAGTTACACAATCTACTCCTGAAGAACGAAGATCTGGGTGGACAAATAATGATTAATATACTAATAAGATGGATTAGGCGATGATAGCTCAGTGGTAGTGACGTCGGCGAAGGTCGTGAGTTCGAATCTTACGATGAGCTTGAGCTTTCGGTGAAGGAAAACATCGTGAGGAAACCACAGCACGGTGGTAGGGTACTTTGTAGTACTCACCTGGCTGGCTACCACCCTCAACTTGAAAATCTGTCGCCAAACGCCTAATAATGTGTTCCGGCAGCTGCACTTGAGAGCCAGTTCCTTCTAGACTTTGTGTGATTACCACCTTCGGCCACATCATCACTTACCATAGAACGTGATCAAACACAAGCGTATACAAAAAAAACCTACTAATCACAATCATAATTCATTCATTCATTCATTCACCATTCATACATTCACAATCTAATAGGTCTATTTTGATAGCCCATAAATGTATATGGGCTATGTGCATGGATGTCCATGTGACAATAAGGGACAAATATAGCGAGACCAAAAAATATCCTCACCTATTAGATTGTCATTCATTTAATGTTGTGCGTGTGTGAGGAATCCAAGTATGATGTTAGGCTACATTCTGCCTGATTGACAAAGAAAATAGAGAATAAGAAATCCAATTCAAGTTACCTTTCATGGTTTGTTCTACCTGCTCATCAGATTCTCCAAGTCCCAACATAATTGAGGACTTTGTGACTAGATCGGGGTTGAGTTCCTTAGCTGTTTGGAGTACATTCAGCGTTTGGCGATATCTGGAAGAACATGAAGTTGAGAATGAGTGGCTTCAAAGTTATTCTATTTTACGCCGTTGGATTGAACTAAATTTGGCAAATTAAATAGAATATAGCCATTTTTCTTAAATACTAGCTGTTCCTTGGGTTCCTTTGGATCCAATATTAGAACTGAAAGTACTGTATGCCAAATTTCATGAAAATCTGTTCAGCCGTTACTGAGTCGAATGCTAACAACATACACACACGAGGATCTGAACTCAGAGAATACTGTTATATAAGTTAGTGTCAAGTCTTGATCTTGATTTTAAAGCTAATCTCGGGAACTACCAGTGCAAAATATTTTTGCATTAAATAGCTCTATTATTGAGGAAATTTATAGGTCAGTTTGTTACCTTTTCACACCTAAACCGATCGTGATGAAATTTAGTATGCAGATAGCCTATGGTATGGAAAAGGACATAGGCTACTTTTTTTTCGGGACCGTGGATGAAACCGCGGGGGACAGCTAGTAAATTAATAATGATCTCACCCGGCTCGTCTATCTCGGACGAAAGGCGTGAGTCGTTCGACAGTCTCGATGTTGTGCGCGAACACGTCCAGCCCGCAGGTCGCGATGGTCCGTATCGCGTCGCGGTCGCCGCGGAAGTCTGGCACTAGGCATTCGACCAGGATCTCCTTGTTCCTTAAATTATATGTACACTTACAATCATCGAAAATTCTACTAATAATAAATGCGAAAGTTTGTGAAGATATATGGATGTTTGTTACTCTTTTAACCAAAAACTACCGAACAGCGGCAACTTTACATTCTGGATTAACATACCTGTAGGATATGTTTAACACCAAGAAAACATAAGATCCCTCGCGAAGGCGGGTGAAACCGCGGGACGGAAGCTAGTATGTATATTTTTTGTCTGAATTTTGACAAACAGCTGACGGTCCACCAGATGGTAAGTGGCTACCGTCGCATATGAACATAAGCAATACCAAGGGTAATGTTTTACCGACCTTTATTATGTGTTCAAGTCAAAGTCGAAGCCATTTTCAGTTTAGGCCCTAGAAGGGCACTTATGAACGTCGAAGCTACTGAAGTTACCACCGCCAATTCCATTAAATATTTTTGTTTTAAAGAATCATGAAAGTAACTTACTGTCTTTTAATTTCTCTAACTGTTTCAGCAAAATGTGACGAACCACCGTCAGGGAGATCTGGAAATAATACATTAACTTATCAAAGAAATTGCCTACAAAACCCAGTCTACCCGTAACAGTATGTTTATAGTTTTATTCCAGGACATGACCTATTTATGTGGCAAGTTTCATATACTGGGTGATTTTGTTATCACTGGCAATACTTGCAGGGGTGGAAGTACTCATCAATGTGAACAACTTTTATTATAGGACTAACTGTGAAATCATGAAAAAATTATCAGCTGTTCCATACAAAAGTTCAATACCTACTCGACCAATATGTATGAAGCAACCGTATTATTTTACGCGATATCAGAGTTAGCCCTATAATAAAAGTTGTTCACATTGATGAGTACTTCCACCCCTGCAAGTATTGCCAGTGATAACAAAATCACCTGTATAATGGTGTGATTGATTACCAAATAACCATACAAATAACATGTGAAACATTCAATGTGATTCATTCATTCAACGAGAAAAAAGTAACCCATGTCCTTCTCCATACCATACACTATCGACGTACCAAATTTCATCCCGATCGGTTCAGCGGTTAACGCGTGAAAAGGTAACAAACTCACTTACGTATTTATAATATTAGTTAGGATGGATATTCATAAAATTTTTGTATAAGTAATTTTGTTTTTTCTGTCAGTAGTTTGACAAGCAGGCAGACTGCCTACCTGATGGTAGGTAAGTGATCACCACCAACTATAAACATTTGCAATACCAGGGAGGAGTCATCAAGATTTGCCGGATGCTCAGTATGATCACAAAACTTACCGTCTCTATCAACAGACGTAAGAACAATATAACCAAGTCCCCACTGGTTGATGGCATGTGCTGTGTTCCGAGGCTCGTCTGGATCTAGCGGTGGTGGAGCCCGGGATGTTTTCACCGAGCAGAACATGCAACCACGAGTGCATGTGTCACCCATTAACTGAAAATATTATACAGAATTTTATAACTTCTATAGATATAGGCGTCATTCCTGAATAAAATAAATAAAAAAACAAATAATCGGTCACCCAGGTACATGAAGGTATTATTATAATAATAATAATAAAACCTTTTATTTCATGCAAAAAAAGAGTAGTACATGCATTGTTTACAATAGAATATAAGAATAGAAAATCAATAAAATAAATTTAGTAGTTGCACGTATTCCACTCAGTTTGGGAACATATATCGATGTGAGTAATAATAACGGTTGATTTGCATGAACCCCTCCTCAAGTGAGGGTGAAGGTCTCCTCTAAGGATTTCCACGTATCTCTGTCCTGAGCCGTTTGAGGCCAGCCGGTACCAGCTATTTTTGACAAATCATCTGCCCATCTCGCGTTGGGTCTGCCTCTGAGACGTTTGCCTGTTGGGCCCTTCCACATTGTTACCCTACTGGTCCACCTGTCGTCCTTTAGGCGCGCTATGTGTCCAGCCCACTTCCATTTTAGTTTCTTTGCGTAGGCTAGAGCATCAGTCGCTTTGGTCGTTTCTCTAATTTTTGTATGACGAATTTTTTGCATCTTCTTGATATTGAGCATACTTCGTTCTATTCCACGTTGGCAAGTAATGATTTTGCTTTTTAATTTGTATGTGTACTTCCAAGTTTGACATGCGTAGGTTAGACAGGGTAGGAGGCATGACGTCATCACTTTTGTTTTAATGTTTATTGACATGTTGCTTTTAAATATTTCCTTTAAGGACCAGTACTTATTCCAAGTATTTTGTACTCTTCGCTCTACTTCCAGGTCATTTTGTTTTCTATTAAAGCGGATTTGTTTACCAAGATATATATATTTCTCTGTATATTCCAAAATTTCATTTTCCACTGTTATTCTTCTCTGTATACTATTTGTCATGACCATTGTTTTTGAAAGATTCATTTCTAATCCTACCTGTTTGCTAGCAGAGTTTAGTGAGTCAATCATGTTTTGCAATTGTGTGGTAGATTCTGACAGCAGAACTAAGTCATCCGCGAAGCGTAGGTGAGATAGGTATTTGCCACTGATATTTAATCCTGTCTTTTCCCAGTTTAATTTTTTAATTATTGACTCTAGGATAGATATAAAAAGTTTTGGAGACAGCGGGTCACCTTGTTTCACGCCTCTACTGATGGAGAACGTGGGGCCAGTAGATTCCAGTTTTATTTTTGCTGTGCTACCTTTGTAGATGTTTCTGATTATATCTATATACTCTTGTTCAACTTTTTGAGCTTGCAGTGCGGTCCAAATGCTTGAATGTGACACAGTGTCAAAAGCTTTTTTGTAGTCTATATAAGCGATGTAGAGCGCTCTTTGCTTTTCTTGATATTTTTCCATTATTTGTTCTAGAGTATGTATATGATCGATCGTTGAAAAACACTTGCGAAAGCCTGCTTGCTCTATTGGTTGGTTTGCTTCAATTGTGACACTTATTCTTTTATTAATTATAGAGGAAAATAGTTTGTAGATGCATGAGAGTAGACTTATCGGCCTGTAATTTGTGATATCTTTTGAGTCACCTTTTTTGTAAATTAAAATTATTTCCGACTCAACCCATTGTGATGGTATTTCAGCAGTTTTTAGTATAAGATTAAACAAGTGTGTTAATGGGGGGACCAGTAATGGTCCCGCGGCCTTTAAAGCTTCATTAGTGATGCCGTCTGGGCCTGGGCTTTTGTCTAGCTTTAACCTATTTATTTCTTGTGCGACTTCTTTTTCTGGTATTGGTGTTATATCGCTCTTGGTTGTAGAATTAATATCGTTTGCAATGCTATGGCTGACTCTCTCGCTCTCTTGAGCTCTATATAGAGTTTTATAAAAATGGGTTGCCACTTCTATTATTTCTTTGCGATTTTTCACAGTCGTTTCTTTGCCGTTTAAGCCATCTATCCAGTATTTATTTGTTCTTAGTTCTTTTAGGCCCTTGTTTGAGCTACCTGTTTTATCTATATGATTTTTGATAGTCTTCGCTCTGTAGCTATTATTAGAGAGGTAGAACATAGCGCTGTCGCTCAGAGAGCAGCTCGGCTGGGGAAGTACCTTACAGAATAACGAGCGAAATAACTTATAGTTGTGTTCCTCCGCGTGAGTATAGTTGCCAGAGCTCATCGTGGGGGGAAGGGTCGGCAACGCGCTAGTGATACCCCTAGTGTTGCAAGCGTTCATAGGCTACGTTAGAAAAGGCTTATTACAAGGTAGCTGATTATATTGAAGATAGGGATGTTTGGAAATAGTTACACTCTGCACAGACAGGTGCACCTTGCATATTGTTTTTTTTTTAGTTGTAGTCATTAGAGTACTATTATTTAATAAACTTGTTTGTGTTACATTTTATTATTTACTTTGTATTGGTATTTTTCGTTTTGTTTTAATTGTATACTGTATTGTACATTTTGCTGTTATTTTAAAAAATATAGCCAATAGTCAGATTATAAAAAAAATATATATATAAAAAAATGTAACCTTGCTGAGTTTCTTGCCGGTTCTTCTCAGTTGAAGGCTGATTTCCGAACCGGTGGTAACTTCAGTAAATTCGACCTTCATAAGTGCCCTCCTAGGGCCTAAATTGAATAAATGGCTTTGACTTTGACTTTAAATCTCGGGCTGATGAAAGAAGACATCTATCTGTAATGATATTGATTCAGTGTGGGCTGATAGCAATATTATTACAAATTTTGGCTTTAATATTCAGATGCAGTGTGAGTGAGGAACCCTTGCCGGAATTTGTCTGGATAGCAAGTAGATAGGTATCCAATGTAGGAAAGAGCAATGTCTATAAGGAATTTTGATATCTTTTTTCCTTATTGTCATATACACACAAATATTGTCAGTGAGACTAGATAAATCATTTTATATAATAAATCTCAGTTGGTTTTGAAAAGAGTATCTAATTGATGAGTTTCTTGCTGACTCTATTCAGCAAAAGCAACCCTCCAAGGCATGCATTAGAGTCAGACTATTCATAAGTGCTTGTGAAGGCCTATTTGAATAAAAAATATTTTCATTTCAATGGTTATTATCTCTATAGTGCAAAGATGATCATTTACCATGATAGTAGCAGTGGATGTGCCATTTTTGCCTCCACTCCAGCATTCCCCAATATTTGGACATCTGGCTTCCTCGCACACTGTGCTCAGCTTCAGGCTACGGAGTTGCTGCTTTATTTCACTGAATTTTGAACCTAAAATAGACAAAATCATTGATTCATATAAAAGGAATCTACAAGCTGTGGTAGTAATGTTGAATGCCATGGTGTTGGGGATTCTAATTCTACAGTGAGGTTGAGCTTTTGGTGAAGGAAATCATCATTATCAACTACTAGCTTTTGCCGGGGTCTAATGTTTTCCCGGGATAAAAAGGAACCTATAGCCTTCCTTGATAAATGGGCTATCCAACACTGAAAGAATTTTTCGTTGAAATCTGTCTTCAAGCACCTACTGGTGAGTCCCAGCAGGTGCACTTGAGAGCCAGTTGGTTTCTAGGCTTGCGGCTTGATGGACCGCATGCTTACTTGTCAGCTTCTCTTCAGTAAATTAGGTTGATAGCTGATAATACGCAATTTGAGCTTTTCATGGTATTATTAGATTACAGACGCCCAGACGCTCCCCGGACACCCTCTAAACTAGGACAAATCCGAGGAAACCTGGACAGATGGCAACCCTACCTGTGCCAAACATCCAGACATAAAATAAACTGATCTTACCAGTAGGAATAGTTGTCTTCAACCAAGGTGGTAGTCTCAATCTTTCCGACTCTCCCTTCTCCCTTTTCAGCTTGCCTTCATACTCATCCCAGTCTTTAGGACGGTCCTCAGAGATAAATTCAGCTAAGCTAGGCCCTTCACGCAGCTTCTCCCGTATCGTATCGAGTTTGGTACTTGTATGTTTGCATCTTTGAAGCTGTAAATTACACTCAATATTTAAACGGTAAAGAATGAAAATTGTGGCGATAAGGTGAAATTTCTTCATCGAAGTTATATTTGGGTGCAAAGCGGTTGGAAAAACTAAAAATTATGGCATTTCAATATTTATTGCGTAAAGTCATAGGGTTATCTCTTACTTACATCATGGTTCCTTGATACTATATAAGTTTTAATTGAATTTCGAAACATTATTATTTATTTTTAAACATTAATTTTACAAAAACTGCGTTTACTTATAATAAATTTTAAGAAAATTCATATCAAAACAAACCAAATGAGTGACAGACACTAAAATTCACTGAATTTGACTGACTGAATGAATGAAAGAGGTGAAGGTGAGAGTGGGCAGCGGAAGGGGGACGTGACGTATGGAATGGATTTTTTGACATTACTGTGATTGATAGTATCAAAGCTATTGATCGTTGAGTCGCTATTGGCCTTTGCTATTTTTTTTTTATAAAGCTTAAAAATTTTTTTAGCAATCATTCTAGCTGCTTGACGTAAAAACATAATGAATTATATTATTATACCTAAAACTTCCTCATGAATCATTCCGTCCATTGGTGAAATCCGTTCAGTAGTTTTTGAGACAGATAGACAGGTGCGAGCGGGGGACTTTGTTTTATAATATTGTGTACCTAGTGAGCATGGATCGGATGGGGCCTTTGAGTAGTTCTAGATACTCAAAGGCCCAATCCTTTGAGTATCTAAGGTTGGATAATCGCAGCAAGATTGGAATATTTGAATATTTACGATCCATCCCATAGCTCTTACTCCGTTAGTTATCTGTGCCATTGTGAGGTCGAAAGGTGATAGAAGATTTTGCTATTACCCGGTATTTTACCTACGTTTTTATCCAATACAGTATTTTTTAATATTTAATTTTACGTCAATGTTTAAAAAAACACTTTACTCATATTTTCAAAAAGTCATTTTATACAATAACAAAGAAATTATTTTAATATTTAGTTGTACAGGTTGATGTTTTTGTTAGTAGATAATACAAATAAGTATTAAATTAATAAGTTGTGCCATTGAATGGAAGAATCTACTTTTGCTAGATTTGTTTTCTGTGAAAGAATGAATGAATGAACAATTATATGTCAGTCAGCTCAGCTGTCAAGCAAGCAAAAAAATGAAATAACCTAGACTTTTTTCTTGAAATAAAATGTTATTGGAATAAACAAGCGATAATTTTATCGTCAATATGAGGAATGTGGGCTCACATCTTCTAGAAGATAAAATGGAAGAAGTAGTCACCCACTATATAAATGCACATCAACAAGGCGAAGTAAGTTGAATATATGTTGTATTTTGTCGACGCGTAATCATTCCATCTAGTATCATTATCTTTGTTAGGTTTTGGTTGAATTTTGGTGATATTAATGATATTATTTGAAGAATACTTTTTCCCTGATCATTAGGTACGTTTTGATACGTTTATCCTACTTACATGTTTATTACTATTCTAAAAAAGACAATAATATACATATAGAATTTTTATTTTTTTATCTATTTTGATTCTCGAATATCCTAATAAATATATTATTTAATATTTTTTTGTACCGCAACAGATATTCTGAATTTATTATAATTATAAACAATTTACATGATATATTTCTCTATACTAAAACTATAAATACAATAATCACTTTGTTACATAAAATAGTCTAAATTAAAAAAGTCACTATCAGAAGGCAGCGTACCCAGAATGCTGGCGGCATTGCCACGTTGGATGGCAATGCTGATTCTCTGACCAAAATATAAGCCAGCATTCTGGTCACAAGTTGCTTCGACCAGGCGTTTGGATATTTCGCGATAAAGATGGTGAGCTCTCGACCCCCACGGACCCAGATTTTCAACCCCAATCGGCTCAAATATATAGCTTGTATCTATGTTACTATATTTGCGCCGCTTGAGGCTCTGCTGATAACGCAGCGCCGCCAGCCTTATTTATTGTTTCTGGAAGATGAGACGGTGCCAAAGTATCAACACACGTATCATCCCATACCAAAGGCGGTCCCAGCTTCCAAGGGATATAATATTTTATAGGTTTATATCAAATAGAGTTAAGATAAGAATTTCGATGGCATTTGATCACTATTGAAGAAGTATTATTTACATTGAGATAAAGCCTGAAAAGTAGTTCAATCATTAAAAAAACATTTTAAGAAATAGGTATAATTTATTGTAATATTTTAATGGAATTATTGTATTATTTCTTCATGAAACCAATAAAAATTCTGAAGGAATAACGATATAAAGTACTACAGTTGGTATTAGATTCTGTTACAGTATTGAAGTACATTCAAAACAATTTTAGTAGCTTTATTTTATTCTAGCTTCCGCCTCGCGGTTTCACCCATGGTACCCAGGGATCTTATGTTTTCCCAGGATAAAAGTAGCTTGTGTCCTTCTCCATACCATAGGCTATCCGCATACCAAATTTCATTGCGATCAGCTCAGAGGTTTAAGTGTGAAAAGGTAACTAACAAACTCACATTCGAATGTATAATATTAAGTTAGAATTAGGATAAAGGTTTATGAAATCAAATTAAATGAAGTGCAACAAACAAATTATAGATAAACACTACAAATAGTACTTATCTAATTATTGAAAACATACAAATATAAATGAAAGATATTCAACAACAGCTCATTCCTTCCTAACTATATAATATTATAAATTCAAAAGTGAGTTTGTTTGTTTGTTTATTACGTTTTCGTGCTTAAACCGCTGAACCGATCGCAATGAAATTTGCCTATGGTATGGAGAAAGACAGAGGCTACTTTTTATCCCGGGAAAACATAAGATCCCTGGGGAACGCGGGTGAAACGTGGGGGCGGAAGATAGAAGTGTCAAACTATTCATAAGTGTTAAGGCCTATGAAGGCCTATGAGTAGAAAAATATTTTCATTCATTCATTCATGTTTATTTTTTGTCATTAGCCGGTGCATGTTGATGCTAATGGGCTGGCCCTCAACATACAAGATGATGGTGGTGGCAGAGTTACTATGAGCTTCGCATCACCACTGTGTCGGTAAGGTTGACATTCTAGTTAGTACAAGGGGATGTAATGGAGGATATATAATTTCTTGCGGAAGATCTGCATTTCCTGAAGCGGAGGCGAGGTTCTGTTATATTTATGACAGAGTTAGTAGTTCAAAAAGCACTATATTTATGATAGAAGACTGACGAGCTATCCACCTGGTGGCAAGTAACCACAGTGGCTGATGGACATCAATAATACCAGGAGTGTTGCCAACCTTTGCAAAGTCTTACCTTTTTTGTTGTACTTATCATAATTATGCCTAATTAAGTTTGATGAAGTAGTTTTTGGAAAATACTCTATTAATTTTGTCACCAGGCAAGTGTCAGTTGGTGAGCAAGTGGGCGAGGGACCATGGGGTGAAGAACTTCTGGACCCTGAAAGCCGGATAGCCGCTTTAGTAGCGCATTTGTCGCAACACCCGCGTATGTCGCATCATCCACAGCTTGCTCATCATAAGGTAATATTGGCATTATATACTAGCATTATTTACATACACATAAGAACCGGTGTGTCTGTACATAAAACATTATATTACCAACAAAAACCGGCCAAGTGCGAGTTGAACTCGCGCACCGAGGGTTCCGTACAAATTACCATCGTTCGTCCATCACGGGAAATGCACAATTTGATTTATTTACCTTATTTGAGGTTTGTTCCATATAAGCTAGACCTCTAAATTGTATGAGCGCCTATACAACTCAGAGTTATTATTAATTGGCGTAACTATGTATGTATGGGAGCCCCCCTTAAATATTTATTTTATTTTGTTTTTAGTATTTGTTGTTATAGTGGCAACAGAAAAACATAATTTGTGAAAATTTCAACTGTCTAGCTATCGCGGTTCTTGAGATACAGCCTGGAGACAGACAGACAGACAGCGAAGTCTTAGTTATAGGGTCTCGTTTTACCCTTTGGGTACGGAACCCTAAAAATGGAGTGTGGGACGTGGGTGATGTAGGAAAAGTAGCTGAATACAAATCTTCAAAACCATTATCGAAGTTTTCACCGGTTAATGTGGCTTGGTTTCGCTTCGAATAGGCTTTATTCCATCGAAATTGGGTGAAAGGAAGGAAAGATAATAGATATTTTATAGTCTGCGTAAATATATATATTTTATCTAGTGTGTTGGTATGATTCTGTTTAAAAAACTAAAATAGTTGTTTTACATTGTTGACAGGTACCTTCAGTAAGAGACGTTGATTCATCTGTCATATTGGATGCCCCCATGAGGTTATACAATGGACAAAGTTTGGTGAGTAATTAATTGATCGGCCGGTTGGCGTGGTTGGTAGATACTTAGGGGCTGTCCATCCATTACGTTAGGCGATTTTGGCGATTATTTGACCCCCCTCCCCTTGGTGAGTAGTCGTGAGATTTGGCTCGACCCCACTCCCCCTACCCTAATCTCACGTGAGATTTTACTAAATGCGTATTTTTAGTGTGAATACGTTAATCAGTGCTTATTGGGTTGGATTTGCTTAATTATTTTCATTTCTACTTACTAGTTTTAAGACAGAACGTAGTCTAGAATCACATTGAGAAAATCGAACAATAAAAATACTTAAATAGGAACTAATAAAATTCTAAAGAACTCTCCCCCACACGTGAGATTGGATGAGATTTGGCTCGACCCCCTCCCCCTCTTAAACATCTCACGTAATTAATGGACGCCCCCTTATCACGGTACAAGCTGTGGGTTTGATTACCACCGACAGACATTTATGTGCATGAATATGTGTCTCCTGAGTCTGGATTATATGTATTAAAAAAAAGCAGTACAGTATCAGTTATTCTGGTTTCCATAATATTAGCTCTGACGGCCGTGTGGGAAGTATGTCCCAATATATTTTTACAATTTCTGTTTTCAAAATTAAAAATGTCAGTCTGTTCAAGTTTTGTATTTAAAAAAAAACGTATTAAACATCAATTTATACATAAAAAGTAGCCTATGTCATTCTCCAGTCTATAAACTATCTATATCCAATAATAGTATTGATTTTGGTCCAGGATCAACAGTCGGAGCCCATCGTGGTGCAAGTGTCCCAGCTGCCTCCGCTCCCGCCGCTGCAGGAGATGAAGAGACGCCAGGAGAATGATTGGTTCAACAAAACTAAGAATACACTTAAAGTAACTCACAACAACACTTAGATAACAATGTTAAATCTTCCTTTTATAAAAACTAGAGACCTGCCCTATTATTATATTATTATACGACTTGATTACATAATATCGACCACCACTACTTCCTACTATATACTTACTAATATTATAACTGCGAAAGTTTGATGGATGGATAGATGGATGTTTGTTACTCTTTCACGCAAAACCTACTGAACGGATTTGGACGAAATTTTACACACAAATAGAATATATTCTGGATTTATATGGATTCTTTTAATTCCGGGAAAACAGATCCCTCGGGAACGGGGTTGAAACCGCGGGGCGGAAGCTAGTGTATTATATTATATAAAGCTTCTGGAAAAAAAACTCTATATTCTCTATGAAAATCCGTTGCGTAGTTTAGAAGAACGTTTAAACAGACAGACACGCGATAAGCGATTTTATTTATACTATTTATAAATTCAGCTTCCGTATGTTTGTGTCGGCAAAACTCGAAAAGTAGTCGATGGATTAAGTTGACAGTTATAACTGCGACTTACGTCCATTTTTTTTTAGAATTTTAAGAAAAGAAAAAAGAATACTATGAAAATATGGGTACTTTCACAGAGTGTATGAGATACATTTAACATTATTTATAGAATGATGCAATGCTACAAGATTCCGACAGTTCACTACTAGAACTAGCCGGAGCGTCTCCCGGACAGACCAAGCAGCAGAGCAAGAAGAGTCTCCCGCACAAGAAGAGGATATCCAGGAAACTCAAGAGGAATAATGGGAGCTGTACACCTCAACAAGTAGGTTTTAGTTAAAGTATTTTCAACCTTATACAGTAGTAATTGCGACAACATTTTTGAAGTTAAAACTTTGAAGTGAATACTTTTGCGCGTTGAGTACTCTTTGGGTGAACAAAAATCATGGAACTCGTGTCATCGTCACCCGAAAAACGTGACCATGAGCTATATGTATACTGTGTATATCCAGGGTTATTTTAAAAACACCGGCAGTGCCTTTAAGGGGTGGAAGTACTCATCAATATGAACAACTTTTACTATGGGATCAACCCTGAAATCACGAAAAAAAATATAACTTTTCATACAAAAGATCAACCTTGCTCAATCAAAATGTATGAAGAGTTTGAATTTTTTCCAACCCGTGAAGCACTACCGGTGTTTTAAAAATAACCCTGTATAGTAGGTAAGTTTAAGTAAGATTTAAAAAGATTTTTTTTTCAATTTTTAAAGCTTACAGCCGCTATGGGACGAATTTTCGCAGTGGCCTCACATTAACTTCTTGATAACTATAAATGATTTAAATATCGTCATATTGTTTTGCAGTTTCTTCTATTATAAACAAACAGATGAAGGAAAACGCTCGATTAATTTTCATTTACATCTCTAGGAGCTAGTAGTAATAAACTGCAGCTCTCAAGTGCAACAAGAGCTGGCCACAGCCGAGGAGATCTTGCCCGACAGCCTCGTGACCAGCGTGCCGCACCATCACCAACACCAGCACCAACACCAACACCAGCACCAACACCAGCAACATATACCTGAGGAGACGCATCATATCACACATGAGGTAATCATCTCACACTGCCAATATATTATCCAAAAAGCTCATACACTCAAAATATTATAGTGATTAAAATATAATGATTTCTGCCTATCTAGATAAGTAGTGATGTCGAAAATCAGCTAGGATATCGATATTAAAAAAAAAAAAAAAAACAAAACAAAAAAACAAAATATATAAAAAACTAGCTGTCCCGACAGACGTTGTCCTGTCCAAACTCGATTACGACGCCATCTACCGGGTCCAATTGTATTTACAACCATCCAGGGACCCACTCATATATACACAAAAAATTTCATCAAAATTGGTCCAGTCGTTTAGGAGGAGTTCAGTCACATACACACGCACACAAGAAATATATATATTAAGATGTAACCTTGCTGAGTTTCTTGCCGGTTCTTCTTAGTTGAAGGCGACTTCCGAATCGGTGGTAACTTCAGTAGTTTCGACGTTCATAAGTGCCCTCTTAGGGCCTAAACTGAATAAATGGCTTTGACTTTGACTTTGATTATCTATTGTATCGATAGCACAAGATGTGGTATATTGATGACCTGCAATATAGTACCTATATATATATAATTGAACCACGCTATCGATACTATTACCGTTCCTAACTATATCACTATTGATAGTATCGACACCACATCCTACAAATATTATAAATGTGAAAGTTTGGATGGATGGATGGATGTTTGTTACTCTTTCACGCAAAAACTACTAAACGGATTTGGATATTATTTACTTTATATTGGTATTTTTCGTTTTGTTTTAATTGTATATTGTATTGTACATTTTGCTGTTATTGAAAAAAATATAGCCAATAGTCAGATTATAAAAAAAATATATACAAAAAATATGTAACCTTGCTGAGTTTCTTGGCGGTTCTTCTCAGTTGAAGGCTGATTTCCGAACCGGTGGTAACTTCAGTAAATTCGACCTTCATAAGTGCCCTCCTAGGGCCTAAACTGAATAAATGGCTTTGACTGTGACTTTGATGAAATTTGGCAGAGAGATAGATTATAGTCTGGAATAGCTCATAGGCTACTTTTTATCCCGGGAAAACATAAGATCCCACGGGAATGCGGGTGAAACCGCGGGGCGGAAGCTAGTTTTTTAATAAAATTTTCTGTCCATCCAGGTCCGTCCAATCTTCATTTGTCAATTATGTGGAGACTTCTACGGTGATGAACAACTCAAGTTCTACCATCACCTCAAACAACACTACGAGCCTCACGCCACCATTATCATTGAGAATCCTGTACCCGATTTGGGCATAGACAAGGTATTTTGTACCTTATCAATGTATTTCCAAGTTTGATTTTCCTTTAGTCATGGTGAACAAGTATACTGATAGTAAGCCGACGGTCCACCTGATACATACTTTCGAAGAGTTTTTTGTTTGTTTCTTTAGGCGTTAATCTCTGGAACGGATTTGAAATATTCTTTTTGCATTTTATAGTCCAATTCTTGAGGAAGGTTATAGGATCCCGGGAATACGGGTGAAACCGCGGGGAACAGATAAAGGACGGGATAATAACATGACGGACGAACCCAACATAGGTTTCGTATTCGTAATCACTAATACGAATAACTTTTACTATGGGAACTATTATGAAAACGCGAAAAAACTTTTCTTTACATTTTGGTTGAAGTGAAGAGTTTCTTGCCAGTTGAAGGCTGACTTCCGAACCGGTGGTAACTTCAGTAGCTTCGACGTTCATAAGTGCCCTTCGAGGGCCTAAACTGAATAAATGGTTTTGATTTTTTATTTTGTTTGTATTTTAATTTTGTAAATTTTTCAGGGTTGAAACTATTTAACTATTAATCTCCTAATTTCAGATGACAAACACCTGCATTGTCGACAATGTGGCAACCCTGCCGGACTCAATTGTAGAACTATCTCTAGAGAACACTGTTCCTAAAACAATGTACCAGCCTATAGACAAACATATACTGTACACTTCAAGCGATAAAACACTCAGTTACACAAGCAATAAGATGCAATATTCCATGGCGAGTATGGATAAAGATAATGCCCACGTTGTGGAGGTGGAAAAGACTGATTTGTACGATACATTGGATAAGTTAGAGTTGTACAGTTGTGTTAAATGTAACAAGTCATTTAGGAAGCAGAAGCAATGCGAAGCTCATATAAAGGAAGCGCACTCTATTTCTAAGGTAAGATTATCCTTTTAAATATGTTGCCCAATACCTGTGTTGATGTGTGACGTAGGTCGTAGATTCGAATCCTACAAGGAGCTTTTGGTGAAAAAAACGTCGTGAGGAAACCATAGCGTTGGAAGGGTACTTTGTTTGTAGTACCCGCCTGGCTGGCTTACATCCTTAAGTTGAAAATCTGTCGCCAAACACCTATTGGCGTGTTCCGGCAGCTGCACTTGAGAGCCAGTCCCTCCTTCTAGGCTTTGTGTGGCTTGCAAAAAAGAGCGGTGCGAGCAATTTATAATTTGAGTTCTCGAGCTTCCCTCAGAGATAAGTTTAAACAAATTAATATCCTCACAGTAGCATCGCAGTACATTTATGCAAACATATTATTTGTACAACAAAATATAAGTCTTTTTGTAAAAGCAAGTGACATGCACACTATTAATACTAGAAATAAGCATAAACTTGTAACCTCTGCTTATAGACTCCAAAAAGTGCAAGGTTCATTTTTGGGACTGTGTACACGCTTCTATAATAAGATCCCTCCTCCACTTTTAAATTTGCCATTACATAAATTTAAGGAATGTGTTAAGTCTATTCTCAAAAGGCATACTATAACGTTAATGAATATTTAAATGACGACAATGCTTGGCTGTAGCGCTCGCTCTTGCAGGATAAATTTTATGTAATAGTCTTAAGTTTGTTTTGAAAAGAGTAATTGCTGAGTTTCTTGCCGGCTCTTCTCAGTAAAAGCAACCTTCCGAACCGTGCGTTAGAGTCTGACTATTCTTAAGTGGCCTATTTGAATGAATAAATTATTTCATTTCATTTACCACCTTCGGCCACATCATCATTTACCGTGGTGAGATTGTGGTCAAACAAAAGTCTATAAAATGTAAAAAAATACCAGGTTTGTTTTTTTTATTTTGGAGTCATGTCTTCTTCTACATGTTCCACTCAAAGAATTGAGTACACGGACAGAAGTTCTTTGCCACTTCAAGTACCTTCTATGACGTCTACTTTTGCTTTTACTTGGTTTATATACCTTATACTTGGTCTTTATTCCTCACTTTCCTTCTATAATGTTTTATAAGTTCGTTCTGACTTTCCTCTCCTATTTTCTATTTTATCTTTTATTATTTGCGTCACAGACTATATATCTGTCTTCCTTTGCACTCAAGGCTCAAATCAAATCAAAAATGAAAAGTCTCAAAATGAGTAATAATCCGTCGTTACCCAACAGAATGAAATCGGGCAGGAAGAGATGGGGGAGTTCAGTGAACCCGAAGACCTGATGGAAGGCATCCACGTGTCGGTAGAAGATGGAGGCGACCAATACGAACATACACTTCTGCCTCACCTAACCGTTGACAATGGACATGTCCACCAAGATCATGTTAGGCATTGGTGAGTGGACATTTTGCCATTTCTTTTTAGGGTTCCGTCAGTCAAACAAAGAACCCTTGTAATTACGTCATATCAGTTGCGTTGCACCGTTGCTTGGCAACCTGTTGATATAAAACTACTTAGCTGTATATATAAAATGGTAAAATGACTGTGTAGGGGCGTAAACCCTACATTCAGTTTGATGTTACTTCAGTGTGTGCTGATGGCGTCACACTGATGGTGATGATGATGGGAGGCGATTAAGCTTTAATGCTATAGTTTATATTACAATTAAATGTGCCTACGATGCATTACCATATAAAAGTAAAATGATAATGTGCGAGATTGCTCGTACAGACTGACTGTTGATATATCAACGCACAGCCCAAACTGCTGGACCTAGAGACTTGAAATTTTGTACATACCTTATACATACCGGCATCCTTCGGTATATATTTACCTTATACAGTGTAGGCATCCACTATGGAAGGATTTTTGGAAATTCAACCTCTAAGGGGGTTAAAAAAGGGTTCGCGGGTGAAACCGCGGGGCGTAACGCTAGTAGCAAGATAAGTTAGAGTTAATTTGATCAGGTTCATGCGACACGGCGGTCCACCACCGGACGGGGACGAGTCCGGCGCCGCGTACTGTCCGGAGTGTCCGTCCGGACCTGGGCCCGGACCCGGACCGGGACCTGGACCCGGACCGGGACCTGGACTCGGACCGGGACCTGGACCGGACTCCGGCCCCGGCGCGAGGGATCACCCGCCCTCCCGTGAGGGAGAACACTCGCCCCACCTTGTACTTAAAGGTAAGACCTAAGGTTTATTTAATTTGCTTCTAAAATTGACAGCCCGGTTGAAGTTGTAAGTTGCCCTGCCACAGATTGTGAGTTCGATTCCCAGGACAAATATTTGTGTGCCGTTTGGCCGAGTTAAAGTGTGAATATATATAGTTTTATTTTACGAAGAAGTCACTTGAATTTGTGTAAAAAAAAGTGTTGGTTAGTTTAATAGATTTTAATGGCATGCTCATGATTGACCAAAAAAATAATTGTTTTATCAAAAATAGAAGCATATTGAGAACATCCAAGTTTTTTTAAAGTTGGTTAATAAAAGAGCTTAGGTCCCCAATGAAACTTTTTCTTTATCTCCATACCTTCCCGAATAGATGAAACACTAATAAGTATATTATTTGCAAGTAGTATATGTGGTATACCATTATGGTTTCCATAGTAGTCTGGAAAAAATGACCCGGGATATGACTTACATTTTCTTTCTTTAATGTTAGAATATGTATTTTTTTTTATAATTGACCACCAGAGGAAGTACTGCAAAGGATATTCGAGAGTGACGTCGACAATGGGAACTTCGGTGAGAACATGATACCTGACAACAATGCGGAACTGCCCCCCGAGCCGGAACCGCCCGAACAAGACCCCAAGAACTATGAGGACGGAGACGATTATAAGAAAAAACAGAAAGAGTTTATTTGTCCTCAGGTATAATTGAGCTTTACAAGGTGTAACGAAGTTCTTTTTTAGTTATATTCCTTATATTATAACATTTAAGTTTCAGTATTTTTCTTACATGGTTGTTACAGAATATTTATAGGTTAAGTAGGCAGAAACAAAAAAAACCTTAGTCATTAGTCTCGTAAAAACTCGAAAGTGACTCGACCGATTTCAATATTTGGTTTACGAAAAAAGTAAATTAGAAAAGACCCGAAAGAACAGCCGAAATATCGAAATTTTGTAAATGAAACCGTACTCGATGCGGCTAATATTAACGATCTCACGTGGTTCGGAGTTACAAAAAGGTCTTTAATACTTTCGATTGATTATAAATATTTTTTTGTTTATCTCCCCAGTGCAACAGAGTGTTCGTGCACAGGAACAGTTTACTGTACCACCTGCTGTCGCACAACGCGAAGCAGCAAGTGTGTCGCGAGTGTGGCAAGATGTTCTACACTCCACGGGCTTTGAAGGTACCTTGGAAATATCCACCAACATTTAGTCTCTGCCCCTCTTCCCGCTACATCATATATAGTATGAAAAATCCCTTGCTTCATGGCAAATCTTGTACTGAATCCAATTTAGATTTTTAGAAGATGATATCTTAAATATTATGCAGGCTTATTTAACAATAATTTGTATGTTTAGTGCAATTTAACCTTTATTTCTATTTTCTTAAGATCCACAAACGCGTGCACAACGGCGACCGACCTTACAAATGTGAAATATGCGGGCGCGAGTTCAGGCAATGGAGCGATCTCAAGTATCACAAAGTATCTATACATTCTAATCAGGTAAGCAAATTGTCGTACCGTCTCGCTCGCACATTATTTCTGTCTTTACTCACACACGCCTGTACTGCATGCAAAAAAAAAATAGTTAAAAGTGTTTTGGTATTCGGTGGTGTTATGTTTGAGAATATATCTGTCTGGGACTAACTTGCCCCTAGACTTTGTTACTTTGTTGCTTATCACCATCGGCCACATCATCACTTATCATGGTGAGATTATGGTCAAATACAGGCCTTATAGTACAAAAAAAAACAACAGTTCGTTATTTGAATTATCGCACCACAGTCCGTGTACAAGCAATCATACATTGTCAATTGGTTTTCATATACCCGTGAACTCCTTATTTACTTGTTAAGAGTTCAAACCGGTAGTAACTTCAGTAGTTTCGACGTTTATGAGTGCCCTCCTAGGGTCTAAACTGAATAAATAGCTTTGACTTTGACTTTGAGAGTTGAATTTTGAAAACCTTTCTTTGGTGAATGCCTAAGAAACTGCAAAATTTCAAGTTTAATTTATAAATGCATTTATGAGTCAACGCTGTATCGCGGTTCGCTATATAGAAAAAAAATGTGTAACGAACGGGGCGATGCAACGCAACAAATTTTCGGATATACCTAAATAAAGATATTCGAAAAATGTTGAAATATAGACCTGTCTATACTCAGCTCTTTCACGAAAATATTGGAATCCTTAAACACTAACACGGTTTTGTATGCAAAAGATTATCGTGTACAAACTTAGTAACCTATACTGAAACTATAATAGAAGACAAAAACAAGTAAATGTGATGTATACTGACTTCTGAAAGGCATTTGACAATGTTTCTGATAAAGTACTAGTGGCCAAACTAGAGATATATGGTTTCTCAGGTCCACTTTTGCAATGGTTAAGTCTTATTTATTTGATAGAAGCTTTTATGTGGTCATTAATGGGTTTAGTTACAACACCCACGACATAACATCTGGTGTCCCTCAGGGATCACATCTGGGGTCTATTTTATTGTATCTATTCGTAAATGATATTGCTGATTGTTTTCACCACTCCATTCCGGTTTGCTGATGATCTAAAAATATTAAATCTGTGTCCCTTCCTCTTCGTCGTACTGACCTTGGCACCAATGCCCCTGTTCCTCGTCTCTGTCGGCTAATTAAACCACTACGGCGATAAGTTAGGTATAAATCATGATTCCTTCACATCTTTGAATAAGAATATAACAACAAGTGGAATTTAATAAATAAATAAACAATGCAATGCGGGTTGCATTGGCTCGTTGCGCCAGCAATATGTGTGGTAGATCGCCGCGCACCATGTTGGCAAGCATATTTAAACAGTAGAAAGTCGGAAATCGAAAGTTGACAATTAATTCATCAGTTTTTTATACAAGTGTTGTATTGCTACAGAAACACTTCAAGTGCGAGTTCTGCAACAAGGAGTTCGCCCGCAAGTACTCGCTGAACGTGCACCGACGCATCCACACCGGCGAGCGCAACTACAAGTGCGACTACTGCAACAAGTCCTTCCGGGCCTCCTCCTACAGGCTCGCGCACATGCGCACGCACACTGGTACTACTGTCTCTATCTCTATCGATCTCTCACTCACTCACTCACTCACTCGCTCTCACACTCACACCGGCGAGTGCAACTATTCGCTGTCATCTTCTCATTATACATGACGGGACATGGGGAGTTGGGTCCAAGGCAGGGCCCCGTGTCAAGGGTGACGAAACCCTCCGTGAACAGGGACCATGTGTTTAAAAATTCAGGAGTCCCAGTAAGGATGTGGCTGTCTTCCGGTAGGGTACTAGTTCTCCACGACGAGCTACTTTACTCAGAAAATTATGTTCACTTCCGTTAACGTACAATTCTTTCTCAATAAGGGCTTTATATCGAAAAAATAATTTTTCCACAGATGATCGTCCACACAAATGTGAACAGTGCGAGAAGTGTTTCCGATCAACATTTGACCTCCGACGACATCAGCTCACACACGATAGAGTACGAAACAGGTTCGATGAACAAAAGATAAAGGGCAAAGAACAAAAAGACGCCAAGAAGAAACTAAACAAAACAGATGAAGTTAAGACTGAAACATTACCAAAATCCACCAAGAAAATCGCCCTAGCGTCCACCACCAAACCAGCAGTTGTCAAAAATGTTGAAAAAAAAATACAAAAGGCACCAAAAAAATCAACGAAGAAAGGCGCTCCAAACGTCACCGTCAACCAAAACAGATTAACTGCTGGAGTTTTCAAATTAAACGCAGATTATACTAACAATGTCGAAGTTTTCGACACGAGGCAAGTCGACGCGTACAAATACAAAGAAATGTACGGTGATTCCAATATAATAATTAAAGATGATCAAAATTTAGCGGTGATTCATAAAACCAAAGATGGGTACAGTACACAAACAATTGTGGGATACAGAAATGAACATGACGAAAGGGATTTCGCTATATTGAAGCCGATATTTCGTGACAATTTAGACAGTGATAAAGTTTTTAATAGAGCAGAACATGATAGTAAAATACAAGTGTTCACGCATATCAATGGTGAAAAGAGCAGAGAATATGGTGTTCCTGTGCAGAATTCGCATTTAGATAAAGATGTGGCAAAAGATGTTAGAAACGATATACACGGTGAAACAATTGAGAATGTTTTCCTTGAAAGACTGACGGCGTTTTACAATATACCAGCTGTATGAGGAAGGCATTTTAAAAAGTAACTCATCGTAAGGCTGCTTAGCTGATGTAATATTTAATTATTTTTTTTAATAGTAAAGTTGTGGTTAGGTATAATTTGTCGTTTATACGGGTATTTTCTTTCTTTCATTTGTTGCAGATCTAAATAACTAAATTGTAGTAAATGGTGAAAAATATGGTGTAGATACTGGAAAGATTAATAAAAAAATGGAATGAAATTCAGACGTGATATAAAGACTGAAATTATTATTGCAATTTAAATGTAATGGGTGAGAAGTAAAATTGGGTTAAAAGGGGGGGGGGGGGATACTTCTAAGCTAGTGTGACTGCTTCGGCCACATCATCACTTATCGTGGTGAATGGTGAGATTCTGGTATGTACGCACAAGCCTATAAAGGTTAAATATATATAGTTATATTAAAACTTACAGTCGGTGACTATCCAAACATAGGCAATAAATCCTCATCTATTGTTTATCCGCTGTAAATGGCAGACATTTTTCTTGTAAATAAATATTATATTATTGTAAATTGTAATCCTGGCCGCATAGGGCTTAACGGCGTAACTTAAGAAATATCGTGGGATATTGATCTCGTCTGAACAAATTCTCTAGCTTTCCCTTCCCAAGGCGCGGCACTGCAACAGCGGTCAGAATAGTTAAATGTAACATTTTGTCACTGATTTACCAGTCTTTGTGCGATAGAGACAACGCTCTACAAAACCTTTCTCTTTCTAAAACACGAAGTGTAAATACTAACGGACCTACAGTGCTACCACTTTTATTTTGGCCACATCACCACTTACCACAGTGAGATTGTGGTCAAACACAGATTTATACTAACAATGCTATCTTCGCAGATACATCGTTGTATAAAAGTGGTGGTAAACTGTATTTGAAACAGGGTCAAACTCCCTTATTGATATTATCCGCGCATAATTCAAATAGCATCTTGGGGGCTGAAAAAGAAGCTAGAGCAATATTGCTAATGCAATTCATTTTTCCGAATTTACGGCAGATTCATCAATACCAAATCTTTTAATGAATCAAATTGTATATATGTGACTATTTGCAGTGACTATTTTACATATGACATATTGAAATAAGTAGGATCTGCCGAGAATTCGAAAAATTAATTGCATTAGCAATATTGCTTGAGCGGCCTTTTTTGAGGGCCTGATAGTAGTTATATAAATACATGAAAATATATTATCAATGTAAATGGCGTGTTTTCATTATAATTAAATAGATCTAGAGTGCAGACGTGAATGAACACTAGTCTATTAAATTACCTATTATAAATTTTAACCACACCAGTTTCATTCTCTCTTAATCTATTAATCTGCTAACCACATTTCTGTCTAAGGGCCGTCCTTATTTATTTTTAGGGTTCCATACCTCAAAAGGAAAAAAAAGGAACCCTTATAAGATCACTCTCTTGTCCATCTGTCCGTGTGTCAACACCGATTTTCTCAGGAACGGGTGGACCTAGCAAGTTGAAATTTATACCAGATACTGAGGTCAATAGTCCCTATTAGGTGTATAAAAATCAAGGTCCTGAGTCAACGCGATAAAAAGATATGGGCAAATTTAGATTTTCGCGAAAACTGTACCAAAATTAACCTTAATTTTCAACTTTTTTATTTTTCGTAATTTTTCCTTTAGTTGTGCTGTAAGGCCTTGCTTTTAACCAAAATTGACAATTCTAGGTCAACCGGAAGTACCCTATAGGTTTTGGGTCGAAAACCTATAATAAAATTTGGCAAAAAGCAAGGACTTACAGCACAAATAAAGGAAAAATTCCAAAAAATAAAAATGTTGAAAATTAAAGGTGTCCCCATACATACATAGTTAACGCCAATTAAGATAGCCCTCTGAGTTGTATGGGCGCTCATACAATTTAGAGGTCTAGCTTAATTGGCCGGCACCAACTTCAAATAAGGTAAAATATAAATAAAATTGTGCTATCGTGTGAAATAAAATAAAAGAAATTATTTATTGCAATATTATGCTCGCAGAACATTTTACAGTAAAGAAACACCGTTACAGTGAAGATCGTTAGACTATGCGATGTATGAGGACAACTGAACAGTTTTCCAACAATGAAGTTAAGTTTGTCCCTCAATCCATATCTTATCGTTAAGATTCCCGTGATGGACGAACTATTTACATACCTATAAGTTTGTACGGAACCCTCGGTGCGTGAGTCCAGCTCGCTTTTGGCCGATTTTTTATTTTATGTTAAATGGGCTTACGTTTGACTATCGACTGACCCCAGGAGGAGTCAAGACGAGGCTGAGGATGTAGCACGCTTGCCCAAACAAAGCCTATTCACTCTGGCCTTAAAGACATCTAGGTTATAGGTGTCAGGAAACACAGACCTCGGAAGTGAGTTCCACTCCTTCGCTGTTCGCATAAGAAACGATGAAACAAAGCGTTGTATCCGTATAGGCGGGATGTCGACAACGTGTGGATGGAACTCAAATTTACGTCACATGAAGCCCACGATTTTTGTCCTCCCCCCGTCCTTGTGACCCCCTCCCCGCTGGTGTGATATCACAAAGCTCCCCTCCCCCTTAACGTGTGACGTAATTTATGGATGGCCCCCTATAGATGGTTTATCATAATAATTTACGACCAAATAATTAATTATGTGGTATTAGAGAAATAATTATTTTATTATTATTATTTTAATAGACTGAGTGTAATAATTTATTATTATTTGTATCAAGTGCCAATATTCCCTAATTAACATAATAATTGTACATATATAATGCACCTTAAATACTATAGCATAAAACTACTTATATATTAAGGATATACTGTTTTTACAAAATAACCTTATTGGAAAACCTCAAATCGATATGACACAAAATAAATTAAAATAAATCTGTAGTTACCTGTAAGAAAGAGTTGATAATTAAATATTAATTTGCATTATACTGATTAATTTTCTCTTATTAATGGTGTGATTGTGTATTCCCGTAATACTTAAAGAAGTTGATATTATTTTAATGGAGGAGTCGATGGAAATAATGTAATGAGAGTGAAATGAATGATTGTAATATGGCACAATAAACTTACATTGTTAGGCTGCATTTTCACCAAAGATGCGTAGCGAGGGATGTCTTTATCTTTCTGAGTTTGTTGCTGGTTCTTCTCAGTTGAAGGTGACTTCCGAATCGGTGGTAACTTCATTAGCTTCGACGTTCATAAGTGCCTTTCTAGGGCCTCAACTGAATAAAAGGCTTTGACTTTGACTTTATCCGCCAATAGGATCGCTTTATTTTCACAGCTTAGCACGTCATAGATCTAATTAGCGATGCTATTGTCGGATAAAAGCATCCCTCGTTACGCATCTTTGGTGGAAATGCAGCCTGATAGAATTGCAGTCAGTACTTTGCTATATATTTCAGCCACCTAGCCCGGCGGAAGATCTTCCCTTTTTAAATGGAGGAGACTACGAAACTTTTTATGTTTGATACGGTCAGCAACGTAAATAACTGATCTGATCCAAATTTACAAAACACTATCTATCCATGATGCAGAAATATATAGTATGTAGGTTCTTTATCTTTATATTGCTGACTGTTTATAGTTAGTATTAATAATTGAAAATGTAAAAATCACAACCTACATATTGAAATTTTATGATAGTTTATGCATTATTTAAATTTAAAAATAAATATCTCAGTAGTTAAGTTCAGAAGCTAAATCGGTATAATTTCACGCTGTATAAACTAAATAAAGCACAATAAATATCTTTCGATTTATGCCCGTCTGATGCAGATTGTCAATAATTCACTCAACTCATGCCTTTGCGATTTCATTTAATTTTATTCTTAATCATTACTTATTTTGTTACTTAGTAGACAGTCAACTGTACCTTATTATATTTGAACAATACTTAAAAAACTTGCTAGTAAATAAGCAATAAGTACCTATTGTATATAATTATATGTGTACTGATGTAAATTAATGCTTTCAATTGTAATATAAAAGGATTTCCTGAGTGTTTTTTTTATTCCACATTGTCGGCAAACAAGCATACGGCCCGCCTGATGGTAAACGGTTACCGTAGCCTATGAACGCTTGCAACACCAGGGGTATCACTCGCGCATTGCCGACCCTTCCCCCCCACGATGAGCTCTGGCGACCTTACTCACGCGCAGGAACACAACTATAAGTTATTTGGCTGCGGTATTCTGTAAGGTGGAGGTACTTCCCCAGTCGAGCTGGTCGGGTACTTTTTAGTAGTAAAGATGTTTTCCTTCACTGAAAACTCAAATTCATTGTAGGATTCGAGCCCACGACCTTCGCCGCGTCATCCGACGTCACTAGGTCACTACCACAGAAATCATTTTAATTTTTTCTTTGTAATTTGTATAGTTAGCGTCAAAAGTAGAAAAGGAACTTTAGTACTATGTCATATTACACAATTAATAATTTTCATACAAACTATCAAGAAAATGTCTTTATTATGAATGGGTACTAAAGTGCCAATCTACTTTTGACGCTGACTGTACCTACTATCCATAGTTTTTACCTATTCGTTATTTAGGGGGGTTGGAGGGGCAAAGACAGATTCAATTAAGTCTGTCGCTATACACCTACCTACCGGTGTGTTCCGGCAGCTGCACTTGAGAGCCAGTTACTTCTAGGCTTTGTTTGCTTACCACCTTCGGCCACATCATCACTTACCATAATGAGATTGTTGTCAAACACAAGTCTATAAAAACATAGAAAAAAGTAACATTACGGCGGATCGGAAGCAAAGCGATTTTTTGTAGAAAAATTTTACGTTTCATTATCTGTATGGTTATAAGTTTCACAATGGAAGGAAAATGCAATGTGCAATTTAATCCGAAATTTCACTTTGGGTTAGGTTCCATTCCGCCGCCAAGGAGTCGCTAAACTAGTGGCATGCTATGGTAGCTTTTTTACATGAGGGTATCACTGTCTTGCATTTTTTGGCACATGTACGGATATGCTTGCCGCTATTTTAATGGAGGTCACCCAGCATTCTTCAAAGATGATTATGCTCATATTATTAATAATAACCTACGTAAATTTAGAAAATTCACATTTCATAGATTCCTTACCGCTTAGTCTACTGACCATCGGGCCATTTGGAATAAATAATATGTCAGTATCGTTAAATCGTTTAATAAACTCTCAATAATTCCAAGAGATTCCGTTTGAAAGTCAGCCAAGTATTCCAATTATTTGCCTTGTTTAGTTCCCGCTGTTCATTACAATGATAGATGCTGATTTAATTTAGAAATATATGTTTTAGTGTTAGATTTTGTGACTTGTAATTTATTTATTTTTACTTTGTAGGTGATGATATGGCCGAAGGTGGTAAGCACACAAAGCCTAGAAAGATGTGGCTCTCAAGTGCAGCTGCCGGAACACACCAATAGGTGTTTGGCGACAGATTTTCAACTTGAGGGTGGTAGCCAGCCAGGCGGGTAATACAAAGTACCCTACCACCGTGCTATCACGATGTTTTCCTTCACCGAAAGCTCAAGCTCATTGTAGGATTCGAACCCACGACCTTCGCCGCGGCGTCCGACGTCACTACCACTGAGCTATCATCGCCTCGAAAATTTCATTTACATTATAAAAATAAGATATCTAGGTACTTATTAGATATCCATGGAAAATCAGAACCTTTGAAACACGGGTAAAATCACAAGGCAGAAGCTAACATTAATATTTGAAAGTTCCATTCAAGGCTATACGGGCTAACCAACATTAGCCATATATATTCAACACTAGCTGTTCCCCGCGGTTTCATCCGCGTTCCCGGGATAAAAAGCCTAGCCTTATGACCTTCCTCATCCGAATCTATCAAATGCAAAAATATTTTTTAAAATCCAACTTACTGGTCGTTTTGATATTAGCGCGTTCAAACAAAAAAAAAAAACAAACTTCAGTTTAATTATATTATAGCACAGTGTATGTAGGTAACTCTTACAGTCGGCCAACGGACACGTCTAGACAGAGCAATCGTGCGGGGCTTGTGGGGTGAGCCCAAGCTGCCATACACTCGCTTGGGACACAATGCAGCAATGACGAATGCCTATACAAAGCGGCATTTCGCATGACTTCAAATGCGATAGACTGTATATTTTTTACGCTGTGATCATAGTAGGTATAGTTTTAATTACTTCTGTAAAGAAGTCTTCAAAAATTGAAAGAGGAAACAATATCTTATAAGCCCTTTCTGTCTATGATTCTGCTCAAGGCGGAAAAAATACCGCAGTAAATTTTTTAACAAAGATTTGGCAGCATAATAAACTACCATCACGCATTTGCGTACCTGTATCTACCTGCCTCTTCCAGGTCAAGATTACGCCGTGATAATAAGAATAGTAGGTAATTTTGCTGCGCATTAAGACCTATTTTATGAATAAATAAACACCGGCCAAATGTTTCCGTACAATAATCTGAATATATAAAAGGAAAACGTGAATGACTGACTGATCTATCAACGCACGTCGCCCAGCTCAAACCACGACGGATCGGGCTATTTGGCATACAGATAGCTATTATGACGTAGGCATCCGCTAAGAAAGGATTTTTGAAAATTCCACTCCTATGGGAGTAAAATAGGGGTTTGCCAGTGAAACTGCGGGGCGGAAACCTAGTAATATTAGAAATCAACATCATTTTGTGACTCTCGCTGTAACTCAATTCTGCTATGAAATTACTTGTAGGCGCAGTAAATAAACATTTTATAACTATTATATCAGTTACAAGTAGATAGCTGTTGTTTAATTCCTTACAGCAATTGCTCTGTCTCGGAAAATTAAAGTACTAAATTTTAAAAGTTTATTCAACTTTTTTTCTCCTCACTTAGCACTAGTAGGTACTTTTATGAAAAAAGTTACTTTTATCTATTAGTATTTAGATCTACAATAATTATGTGCAAATTTCTAGGAACTAGGCATAATAAGAGTGACAACGAACAGAGTAGCCACAACAGGGTTCTGTTCGATCCTTCTAGGTACAGATCCTGAATTAAAAAATAATAGACAATGTGGTTGAACTAAAAAAAAAAACTTTGTGGATTTATTACTATACTGCCGGACTTTTTGGCGGGAACTTGCAAATTGACGTTACGTTTTCGTTTTATTTTCATGAAATCGGTGTAAGTATTTTGAGTTTTATTAAATCTATAGGTTATAATTTACAAATCAAATCAAATCAAAATTATATATTTGTTAAAATAGGTTACAATGATCTTACAATGTATATGGTAGTCCAAATGGTGGTACAAAGAGTTTGTTTTTTGTTTGTGTGAACGCACTAATCTCAGGAATTACTGGTTCGATTTGAAAAAAATCCATTTATCGAGGAAGGCTATAGGCTACTTTTTATCCCGAGAAAACACAAGATCCCTCGGGAACGCGGGTGAAACCGCGGGGCGGAAGTTAGTGATTATATAAAAATTGTAACCTTTCTGAATTTTTTGCCGGTTCTTCACTTCCGAATCGGTGATCTTCTTCAGTACAAAACTTCAGTACTTCCGACGTTCATAAGTGCCCTGCTAGCGCCTAAACTGAATAAATGGCTTTGACTTTGATGTCGGTGGCGTTTTGTCCAATAAAGATCAATGCAAGTCCACGAGTCAAGTGTAAATAAATGAATGGGTGTATCGTGACTTTTCAGGTTGTCTCAAATAGTCCACGAAAAGTTTTAGTAGAACAGCCACCATTTTGCTAAAACTTGACTGACTTGACTACATAAATACCAGACTTGTCTTTGGTCAGACGTTAATTTAAAAAATATGAAGAAGAATAGGTACATGACAAGGCTGTATGGGCTAGAACCCTTTGCCTTCCCTAAATAAGGGAAAACAAATGAAATTTTTTTTCTTGCCGCCACTTATTAAAAAAACAAATATTTTTCTGCGTTATTTTTACTTCTCACAAAGAAAATAACTTGTTGTTTTGGTCGGGCCGTGTCCGATTTTACGTGGGTGCCCGTAAAATTAATCCCAGTATAATGTGTATTTACATTTACCTGTTGGAATTCGGTTCTGGTGTACTGAGTAAGAACAAAAGTATTTTTCGCGAGGTTAAAATTGTTCCGCGTGTGCAAAGAGGTTAGAAACTGGGGGATTTTCCGCAACTCCATGAATAACGGGCACTCAGCCCGCATCGCTCTCAGGTAACAGATTTAATTCTTTAACCGAGTTAACATTTTCATCTGGTTTTCCACAGGGTTTTTACAGGTATTTTCCACTTCAATAAATTATGAAATTTACTAACCAATGGTAAAGTCTATACCAATATGTCTGTATTTACCATTTGCGTATTTCGGCATACATAATGCCTATGCCCTTAGCTTATGCCTATCACTTCTTAATTTAATACATTGTCGCAAGCCATGTAGCTATGTAGGTAGGTACCTAATGATTGGTAAGAAATAAATTTGCAATAGATATGTTTAATTGTTTATGCAGAGATTAGATTAGGTATACCTACCTACTATAAATCTCCATCTATAAAGTATAGGTATGTATCTAATGATTTTTCATTCAGTTGGCAACCCACGTGGTTTCTCCGTAGGATCAATAACGACGTAGACTGGTAAGTAAACATTCAAGTCAATTACTTTACCTCTTTATTTGCCGTAAATTCTGCAATAACGAGTGCAATAAGCAAATAAAATCAATACTATACGCAAATGAATTTAGAAATAACACGTCTGTCAGCGGCCTTAGTGAATTTTCACTAAATCGAACTTAAATAACAAACATGTCCGATTAGCGGGTAAAATACAAACAAACATGGCGCCCATCAATCTGCCACGCAGGCCCACGCGCATGCGTAACCGTTGAACTGTTCCTAATTAAAGCATCATGTTTACTCTTCTACGAGCTTTAATGGTGGATTGAACTAAATCTGATGCTGCAGTCCAAAAATAATCTCACGTACGCCAAGTGTTAAACAGTGACCAGCCTGTTGCCGCGTTTTGCCTTTTTTGGCAATCTCTTAATGGACTTCATGAATAAAATTACTTTATTCATAGCATATTTTTAAAACGGTAACAAAATTTTATTGCTGACAAGCAAATTGCTCGCAAAATAAAGCAAAGAAATGTTTACGAACTCGAACAAATGAAGATAATCTTTTGAATTTCATCGTAAACTACATGCAATCGTCAGCAATCAGACGTTATTCATTATCACTCATACTCCATTTCGAATGTGATCGACGCCTCACTGTCTAGAAATCTAAATTACGGTAGTACCTAAACAAAAAAGTTATAAATTTGACGTGTGATTGATTTAGGTATGCTTGTGGGCGGTACATGACAGTTTATTACGCATTTTTTTTAGTATCAATAGGTTTGTGCTACCACAATCTCAAACTGAATATTGATAATGTGGCCGATGGTGGTAAACCTTCAACACGCTTAGAATAGAATTGATTCTAAATCTGTCTAAATATAATTACGATAGAGACTGGGACGACTATTATTAGCATTCGATTGAAGAGATGTTTATTTGGCCTATTTCAGAAATAATAAACGTTAAGTAAACAAAAGAAAAGGAATACATACCTATTTATCATTAAATCAGAACTTTATGACGCAAACATAATTATAGTTATTTTAGGGCTGTAAGTGATGGGACCTGTGGGCGGTAGATCGGGGGATCTACCGCCGACGTTAAGGGTCCCGTGCTGGAGGCGCCCATGTATTCCTGGGCGCCTCAGCGGAGGTGAGGTGGGGCTTGTCTGTATCTCGTGTGCCGAGCCCCGCCCTAAAGAGAAGGGCTCCCTAGGGGGAGCGTGCCGTTGGCGGGGCACGCGGTGGAGATTCATTTATCCCGCAGCCTCACCATACGGCAGAGAAGGAATACGGTGGGGTTTTAGTCAGTACGAGTCTGACATAACCCGGGCCCTTCCCCCGAAGTGGTCCGGGTATCCATGAGGATTTCCCCACCTTAAAAAAAAAAAAAAAGGGGCTGTAAGTGACCAGAAAACCTTTCAGAGGTCAACGTCCCCAGTCCTCTTTTCGAATGAATGTTCGCGAATTTTAATACTCAGTATTTTACTAACTTAGTGATGATTTGGCCGAAGGTGAACATAAAGTTTAGAAAAGACCTGACTTTCAAGTGCAGCTGTCACCGATATTATAGGTGCTTGGCGACAGATTTCTACTTGAATCGTATTAGCCAGCCCTACTACTACAAAGTGCTCTACCACCGTGCTATGGTTTCCTTACGATATTTTCCTTCAGTGGATACTCAAGGCCATTATAGATACCCTCGGCGTATTCATTTGTCGATGATTCCATTAATGCTGTGGTCTATGGTTCTCGTTTAAGTTAGTTACTAAGTCTTTTTAAATCAGTTCTTTGTCATAGACTAATCACCAGTTTCGACAGCTGCGCACACGCACTGTGTTAACCTACGTACAACGCGTCATGTTTGTTTAACAAACAGATGTGCCCAATTTCGGTAGTTAAATCGACACGCGAGTCACAGATCTTTGACGTCATCTTCCTCACGACGTCACTCCCTAAATCCTAAAGATAACAATGCAGTACACCAGAGTAACGTCTCAGGAATGTAAGCCTACGTACAGTTAGAGCATTACAGTAATAAAGCACGTAATAAACTGGTATAGTGTAAACATTGACTCATTGTCTTGTCTTGGTGTGAGATATCTAGTAGTTGGAGGAAGTGCGGATATAAGATATAGTTAACAAATAAATGTGTGTGAATATTCTTCACACACGGTTCTCTGATACAAAATTATGCAGAGTTTGTACTATATAAACCAGATAACAGATATACTACATATTTATAAATATATTATTACTTCCAGACACACAATAAACAGATATTTTCATGCACAAAAATGTCTATCGGTAGAAATTTAACTAACCTAACCCAATCTCCTTTAAATGGTGTGTTCGGGCAGTTGCACTTGAGAGCCAGCCTCTGTTACCCACTGTTATCAATAATTTTGCTGGCTGCTTGTTAGCCCTCTAACATAAAATACGCTTCTACGCCAAACGGCCCATCTAAATTCCAAAACGGTAAGTAAGTACTCGGTGACAATCCGTGCAGTTAATTTCCTTCATTTTTTGTCTGTTACAATGATATCCTAGCTTTAATTGGGGGATTCCATCATAAATAGATTCCATCATCAATAGATTCCATCATCAATAGATTCCATCATCAATGGATTTTTAACATCTCGATTAGTTCCTACCGCAGGGGTACCAATACCAGCCAACCTCCCCTTACAATGGGCTGGTACGGACATAGACCCATTGCAGATTTGCAGACTATATAATATGGCGTCGAATTTTGAATAATTCTCTACTTACCTGTGCAGGTTTTTTCGATGCTCAGGGCATTTTAATATATTTATATCTGTGATCTAACTCCTCGAGGAAGATTCAATTAAGCTACATATTTTACCGACTATCTTTTGCTAAATGTCCACGGACACACCCCATTTGTGGTTCAAATAATCGCCTAGTCACACCGTAACATTTGTGATGTAAAATGACTTGTTAAAATTAACTGCATTAGTTCTTTTTTGTTGTTTTACACGTGTTTAATACAAAAAGTGACAAGGCCAATCAAATCAACGGAATTTCCAATTGCAGTTCCGTTGCTTCGCTTAGGGTTGGTATATTTTGTGCTATTAACATGATATTCACACAGCTTGATTATCTAGTTTTATTTATCTCCCGTCGTCTACAGTTGTTATACTTACACACCTTTTTCGGAAGAATCAAGGCTCATCATTTCTACCTCCTCCCTATCGTGCCTCTCTTACCTGCACTGATCGTATCCTTTCCATTTAAGGTATCTAACCTCCTTGCCAAGCAAACCGTCAATAACGATATTTGGCAGAATCTTTTGAAACCCTAAAATCCTCAATTTTCTAACAACGATTTTTAATTCAATATAAATCTATATACCTGTTTATAGGTGGAAGTACTCATCAAAATGAACAACTTTTATTATGGGACTAACTGTGAAATCATGAAAAAATTATCAGCTGTTCCATACAAAAGTTCAATACCTACTCGACCTAAATGTATGAAGCAACCATATTATTTTACGCGATATCAGAGTTAGCCCTATAATAAAAGTTGTTCACATCATCACATGATTGTTCGCGCATAACTTCCGAACGACTGCAATTACACCGGGAACGTGGGTGAAACCGCGGGGAACAGCTAGTTTATAATAACTAGCATACAAACCTAAATTACTTACTTACATACCGTTTTGTAGCCATCTAACGCCATGCAACCATAAAAACTGTCATACTACGATAAGAACGAAGCAAACGTAATTAATTCGCCGCATCTTATTACCTAATTAGAGGGATAACCCACTCATAATAATAACCGTGAAGGCTGTATACGTAAAAACGAACTCTATTTCTTTTTTCTGCATCCGCCTTGTGATGATGTTGCAGACAGAACATTTAGCGTTCATTCAATGCGAATACCTATTGAAATATGGAAATTTTGTAGTGTACTTACTGAATGAAGTACTGTGCATGTAATACATCTATATACATATACAGATCAGTGTTTGTCTGTCTGTTTGTTTGTAACGTATGCGTTTTTATAATATTCATGCGATTGCAATGAAAGTTTGGCGAGTTTTTGTGCGCACGCCCACTATGTTTTCTAAAAAAAAAGTCATTGCAACGCACGCTTTCTTTCTTTCTTTCCCTACAAATCCCGGAACCATAGTAATACCTCATTTTTCTTTAAAACAATAGGTACAGTTTATATTCATAACTCTGTCGGCGTCGTTTTGTTACCTGTCATATTTTTTTTGATCAATGTATTTGTTCTCTTAATGTGGTCGCTTACATTACGCCTTATAGTTTTTTTTATCAGGTCGGATCTGGGGAATCACTGTGTTACAAACTAATTACTATTTAGGCTATGTTTCCACTATAGATGTGTAGCGAGAGATAGGATCGCTACGCATCTCTGGTAGGAACGCAGCCTTATTAATAATAATAAGTTATTATATTCGACTGCCTTCCACCCCGCGATTTCACCCGCGTACTCCTATTTTAAACCCCTTAGTGGTAGTCTACACTGTATTATAAGGAATCTACTTATATGCAATTCACATCTCAGGTTCCAGTGATTTGGGCTGTGCGTTCAACAATTAGTCAGTATACCATTTTATTATGTAAATTATTTATTTACAATAATGGTATAAAATACAAACTATAATTATGTAGAAAATATCCTCAAAGCATTATGTAGATTTTTTTTTTTTTATCTACTGCACATGATTTTTATTAACGAGATTATATGATGTAGTTCAGATTAGTAGCATTATAATTAGCTGCGATCACAACCATGACGTTACTGAATTGGTCACTGCATCGTAATGTGGGCTATCGCGTGTGAATTTTCCGCTAGAGGCGCTAGTGTAGCGTGAGGTCTTCGGAATGTCAAACTTCACTGTTTCTGGGTGGGCTACGCGGGTTTATTTCTAATTAGAATAATGTTATGAATATTTTTCAATACCTGAGATTAATTATCGCAAATATGAGTTACGGGTCAATTAATGGCAGTGCTTTGAGACAGATTTTTCTTTCGGAAAGTTTTACCAACTTTTCTTTTCGAACAAAACGTACGAACTACGTAAAACAGAGGCATGCTCGATATTTTTTCGGTACGGTATAAGGTATTAAATATGATTTAAATGTAAACATGGTTCATGTCCGTAATAACAAACTTTTATAGGACCTTACTCGATAGTGGCGCCAACTGGTGAGCACAAAAACGATAGCCCCCATTAGGTGCGACACAACGTGCATAATTTACAAAATAATATTTATTCACTCCCAAATAAAAAGAAAGAACAATTTTAGCTCTTAACTAGGTACGTATTTAACTGTAGGAGACAGAAGCCCAAACTAGGTTTCCCTGTGCTATAAGTCTCCTGGCTCTCTCTCTTGGATAATGTTACATATACAACATATTTTTTATGAGAGGAACCGACTTACTGATGTTGGCGTCTGACATTATCAGATCAGAAAAGAAGTCGGTAAAGAAAAATAAATACAAAAATATTATTTGAGTGTGTGTATGTTTGTGGATGGCTACTTATAATCGGTTGGCTCGAGAATGGGACGCGCGTCCCAAAACTACCTACAATTTTCTTTTTAATAATAAGCATAGACCTAGGAGGTGATTCACAATGTTTGCTCTGTCTTTATCTTTATCTCAGTGGTCGTAAATATACAACATTTACTATTTATTGACGACTAGCTACCGCCCCGCGGTTTCACCAGCATTCCCGAGGGATCTTATGGTTTCCCGGGATAAAAAGTAGCCTATACCCTTCCTCGATAAATGGGCTATCCAACACTAAAATATTTTTTCAATTCGAACCAGTAGTTTCTGAAATTAGCGGTCAACCAAACAAACAAGCAAACTCTTCAGCTTTATAATATTAGTATAGATAGATATAGTATAGATTAACGGTACTATTGCTTCATTTTTAGGGTTCCGTACCTAAAGAGTGAAAACGGGACCCTATTACTAAGACTTCGCTGTCTGTCCGTCCGTCTATCTGTCATCAGGCTATATCTCAAGAACCGTGATACCTAGACAGGTGAAATTTTCACAAATTATGTATTTCTGTTGCCGCTATAACAACAAAAACAAAATAAAATAAATATTCAAGGGGAGCTCCCATACAACAAACGCGATTTTTTGTCGTTTTTATAGATAATGATACGGAACCCTTCGCGCGCGAGTCCGACTTGCACTTTGCCAATTTTTATTATTATTGTAATCGTTACTGAGGACTAAAAACTGTCTATCCACAATCACAACGATTAATTTTCGATCTGTAATGTATTAGAAAAAAAGAAATAAATATTGCCACGATGCCGTGGCATCAAATAACTGACTCGTAGACTGGCTACGGTCGTAGAATGTCGCTACGCGGCTACGCAGAATTCGAATTCCTGAATTGTGCGTAATTCAGTTTGTTATTTCTATATAAAATTAAAATACATATTATATGTATTTACCTATAGAGAATTACTAGATCTAAAAAGTAAAAAAAAAAACCTCTAAAACAAATAAATAATTAATAGGTATTTATTTATGTAACAATTTTAATGATGAAGATCTTAATTACGTAACATTATATCTATCTATTATTGTTTTCCCTGTTTTATTTTTATTTTACCTCCTATAAATTTTCAAATTTTACCTCTTTATAGTGTAGATCTATGAAATTTGAGTTTTGCATTGGTATTTGAGTCAATAGGGAAGTGTCAATAAAAAATAGATTTATAAAAAAAAATAAGTATTTTATTTACTTATCAACTTATTAATTAAAATTACAAAATTTTATACTAATCATGTCCATCACTTAGCTTTTAAAGCCTGAGTACCTACAAAATTAATAATAAATTAAATAAATAAAACTATGAGATTTCTTGCCTTAGGCACAAAAGTAGACTAGGTCCCTTTTTACTGCAAAGGAAGTGTTCGCTTCATATTTAAATATAATACACATTAAATTAATAAAAAGAGAGCTAAATAATTAAATCGAGACGCCATATTTACATTAAAAATCGAAAGACTAGGAGCATAAACTTTACATACTTATAAATGCTAAACGAATATTCTGTTCCTATATTAACTACTGGAAATGGAATAAACTTTATCACAATAAAGGAATTGCGTAAATTTAATTTACGCTTTTAATTATTCTAAAATATTATATAATACTGAATAGTGATGTCGTCAACTAAAGATAAATAACTAACCTAAAAATCATACTGGAGTTTCAAAAAAATTAAGTACGTTAAACCAAAAAGTCATGGAACAAAGTAGCTAAGAGTCTACTCACAGCACTTTTTGGCCCCATAATTTCTTAAGCTAAGTAAATAAATAACTTAACCTATAATACTGTTTAGATTGTATCACTTAAATTACAATTAAGACACTAACATCAGTCGAGTGGTACGTCGATATACATTCGCTAAATTTATACTATGTGTCACAACACTTTTCTCCCATACGCTTCGTATTCAAATATCTCCCTTCAAACAGTTTGTACGTTTAGATGATTCATAAAATTCACTTCAAACTTCACAAAGTTCTCCTCCTTTCTTCGCAACTGCATTTAGACCGATTCCACTTCATATTATTGTTCCTCTGTAACAAAAAATAGATAATTGCTAATCTCGTCTACTTTATAGTTCAATAAAGCATTGAAAACATTTTTAAAACTGCAAGCTAACAAGTTGCAAGACAATGGATGTCAGTACACGCTCCGACACTAAACAGGCGCCAGTCAATAAACTATGCAATGACCGTTGTTGATTTGACCGCTTTATATCGTTCAAATATACACACGGACTATAAACTACTAAAAAAACAACTAATTATCTTTTCTTTTAATGAATAACATCTAATACAAAACAAAACAACATCGATAAATGCGAAAATAAAATTAAAAGTAAGCGAATGTTAAAAACAGCGAAAGAAAGAATAGTGCCGACGCTTTGTAGCAGGCATGCGTGTGCGCAGGTCCACACCTACGTTAGTGTTGACAGACATCCGTCATCTTACGAACCTTTTTGAGGCAACTCCTTCGTTCCTCCAGGTTGGGACATTGACAGGAGCACTTACGAGTATTCAACACCCTCGGAGAAGGGCATCCATCCGCTGTCTGCGCGCAGCAGCCGCAGCTCAAGTGCTCTTCGATCGGGAATGTCGCGCACGCGTCTCTGTTTAACTTGGCATTGTATATTCGTACCTGTTAGCAACGTTATAAAGTTCATTTCTAGTCTCAAAGAACCAGTTTCAATCATAGAATCAAAATATCGATTACTAGACATGACGTTGGCGCGTGTCGATCTGGTTAGTCACAATCTTTGTGGTGATCATCACGCATTGTGAGGAGTACTGAGTTATGTCATTATTATCATTAAGGACAATGAACGTATGGTTACGCAACGGTGTGTACTTACAAACAAATTATAATAACTGTGTCAAGGATACACTCGATTTAGCGGAGGAAAGATAAACAGATAACGTTTGTCCTTTTAACGGTGATTAGTTGGGCAAATATGTTGTCGGTTCTTACCGGTATGTGTCGGATGACGGTAGTGGTGGCGACACAGCTGGTGCCTGCGTTGTCAAACTCACACAGGCCGACGCATCTCTTGACCCACACAGAGCTTGGGCTCACCTGGGGAAACACACACACGTCAGTTCGTCTAAACTCTACAATACAGCCATTGCGGATTTTCTCACGCAGCCTCAACGACCGCGCGATCACGGATACGGACGACAAAACGACCAAATATTCAAATGAGCTCTAATGATTTAATAACTCATTAATGTCACACATTTTGATAAGATTTTGTCACGATTCAAGATTATACGTCATTATTACGTACGGAATTGATAATCTGGGTGCAAATATTTAGTGATACATTTTAAAAGAGAGTATTTAAAAAGGTGTCACTTTAAAAAAATATTGGTAGGTATATTGTGAAATAGGAGCACTAATGTAATTGACAAGCTCTTTAGCAAATCATGAAAGAGATTCTTGTTAATCACAAGTCATTGAAACTAATGAGGTCACAAGATAATTATGAAATGAGTGATATTGCGTTTTGAACATTAATTGTTTAGGACGATCTTTAATTTTACTATTATTCTAATGGTTAATTTGCTTACCTGCTCATGTGCCGCCTTAGCAGATAAAGGTACGAATACTTCTTTAGGTTCTCCACATTTGGACTTTTCTATTATACTATCACGTTCACGTGCAATGCCACCGGTGCACGCCACTGAGAACAAAATAAATAAATAAATTACATATAATTAATAATTACTGTGATTAATTAGAATGAAAAACGATTGAAATTAAATTGCCGGTCATAAAAAACTTTCTCGCATCACTTAACCAGGGCAACCGTTGCATCATTGTCAATCCAAAAATTAAACAAACATCGCAAAATTATTTTATTAATTTAAATAATAACCTTTTTTATAATCCTCTAATCCCTTCGGGAATTTGGGGTGGTACTTGTGCGCACCCACAGCTGCAAAGATGAGCACGAAAAACAAATAAATTTTCGCCATCCTAAACTTTCACTGAATGTTTCACAACAAAATTTTCACTATCTTCAAGTACACTTGTTTTATCGCGGGAATTATTCACGAGTCACTGGTCACAGTCACTTGTACGTGTTTCTCCTTTGACGGTCTGTTGGAGTGTGGTTGGTGCCGCGGCGGTTTTCTATTATAAAGCCTCAATGACTCAATGTGTGAGAATAGGCTTCGATGTGGGCTTGTCCGTCGCTGTTGCGTCACACTCTCCGCCCAGGTCCCACGTTGCGCTGTTTGCCCAGCTGTTGATACGTCACGCACCACGCGACCGATACCCGAAACATTTCAGAGAAAACATACGGGATGTTAACCTTTTACAGTACTAATCCTTTAATCTATAAAATGCACATTCACCACGTGACGCGCGACATTAAAGGTCAACAATTCTTCTACTTAATAGTTTTGAGAACATGATCATTTTTTCTATACGTGATGGTTAGTCACGTACAGATATCCTTGACGTGTAGTGATTGTATATTATACGGTAATCGGTTAGATTTGCAGACGCAATTCAGAGATTAGATTTTTTTTACGAAATTGTGGGAAAATCCTTTGACAATTGATCTCTAATAGTTATTCGGTCATAAAGATAATTTTGATTGTATTATTTTACGAAACTTTCATGAATATTTTGATAAAATTGGCAATTTTATGATTGAAATAAATTTCAGGTTTGGTGATTTAATTTTCGAGACTCGTGCGCAGGCATGCCATTTTAAATTTAATTGTAGATATAGATAGATAAAAGTACAGCAATGTATGACGCGGAAACATAAATTATAAAAGTAATGGAGTCGTCGATAAAAACGTATGTAATATAATCTTGACCTAAGTTAAAGTTTTATCAAGTTATCGTATCGCCAACTTACGAGATAGGATTCGGAATGCAGTAATTAGACGACAAGGTATTTTCAACAAATACTCGTATATTTTCCTGCAGTGCATTAATAATTAATAATATTTTATTATAATTTAATTTGAGTTTAAAGTGTAATTAAATACTATAATTAATGAAGAATGTGGCTTGTTTTTACAAGCAGAAATCATAAAGCTATTAATAGCATTTATTACTTAACTAGCATCCGCTCAATGGTTTTACCAGTTTCCGATGGATCTGATATTTTCCGGGATTACAAATTAACTAATTAATTGTATTATATTTATGCATTAGTTTATATTTTATAATATATTTCATTGATAAAAAAAATCCAAAAATAAATTTCCTCGAAATTGTCGCCGCTGCCGATGGGCAAGGTTCACAGCAGGTTGAATCCAATGAATGATCTATAAGTACGTGTCAAGTATCATCAAAATCAGTTTAGTCATTACGACGTGATTGATAAACAAACATACACGCAAACTAGAATAGCAGGATGTAACTTTTATATAAATCCCAGATATAAACACACGTCACATTTATTTCTTTTCAACAAAGTTAATATTTACTTGTAACTAGAATAAAAAAAAAAGTTCAGTTAAAGTTCGTGGAAATTGCGGGCACACGTCATAGTTTCAGCTACCTAGTGATGTCATCGTGACTTAGTAGGTTATATTGAATGAAACCCACCCCAGTTTTAGTCCTCGATTCAAACTGATTGGTAGCGCCAGGCTGTTCCGTTTGTGGTCCAATTCACAAGTTTTCAAATATGACTTCTATTATATCCTAACTAATATTATAAATTCGAATGTGAGTTTGTTTGTTTGTTACCTTTTCACGCCTAAACCGCTGAACCGATCGAGATGAAATTTTGTACGCAGAGGTGGTATGGTATGGTATGGAGAGGGACATAGGCTGATTTTTTTCTCGTTACCACCGGCAGGTGGTAACTTCAGTAGTTTCCACATTCATAAGTGCCCTCATATGGTTTAAATTAAATAAATGGTTTTGACTTTCATTCATATTCATAGAAGACGACGGCAGTATACCATAGAAAAACGTATTCTCTTCATTACACAATTGGAAAATACAATACAAAATATTTATTATTCTTGACACCTCTAAATAGTAGTTACAAATTAAAAAATTAGCGCGCCAAAATAAATTATAGTGAAAACAATTTAGGGGCTTTATCGCTGAAGAAATTTCTACCAGATAATCTGGTTTTAAAAGTCTCGTGATAAAGTATGAAATAAATCTGTACTTTTTCTTTGATAACATTTTTTTCCTCATTAGTTTTAGTTCATCTGTCGGGGAGGTAATACCCAAAACCTCTATAAGGTAGGTATAGAATTTCGTATTTCATAATATTTGATAAGGATGATGTCATATACATGAAAAATTGTCAACATGACAAATCATTTTTTAAGTGATGTCTTTTTGCGTTAACATTTCTTAAATAGTTTTAAGTTTATTATGCATTTTGGGTGCTATATCAAATAAGTTTTCCTGCTGTTATAAATTAGTTATTTTCACATTTATTTTAGTCATATAAATGATAACTTGAACGCAAACGCATTTTTTAAAATCTCTGTAATCATCTTATCCTATCTTCCTAATCCTAACTAATATTATAAATGTCAATGTGAGTTTGTTTGTTTGTTACGTTTTCACGCCTAAACTGCTGAATCGATCGCGATGAAATTTGGTACGCAGATAGCCTATGGTATGGAGAAGGACATGGGCTCCTTTTTTTTCGGAATCGCAAGTGAACCTCGGCGCGGAAACTAGTAGAAGATAAAGCTAACGATTCACAAGAACATTTTGCATGAGTTCACAACTCAAAATTGACAGTACAACTAAACTGTCTTTGCCCTACATTCTACACCTACTTGCATATAAAAAATTTGGTCCATTGCCATGGGATTTGTCTGGCTACTGCTGCCAAAGAGTCTGAGTGGAATAGTCCCTTTATTAAAAATGGTCGTGGTTTCCATGTCAGGTTGCCAATATTCTTAATTGTCACCAGACGTCGGATGACCGTGACTTATTTTTTTTAGGTACTCGTTATTTTCATTAGCTCATTTGTGCTTATTACTATAAAGAGTTAATTATTTTCATAAATTTGATATTCAAAAATTTAGTAATAGCTATTGCCTGGGCTTCGGCCATCCTAGGTCAAGTTACCCTTCAATGTAGTTTAGTTAATGTTTAGCAATCAGTAAGAAAGTAAACTGCTTTGGCATTATTTTTCTTTTAATTGGTCTAAATTTAGCCATAATGTCACCAACGTAATTTAATCTGCTTCTGTATATATAAAAGGAAAAGGTGACTGACTGACTCATCTATCATCGTACAGCTCAATCGGATCGGGCTAAAATTTGGCACACAGATAGCTATTATGATGTAGGCATCCGCTAAGAAAGGATTTTTGAAAATTCCAACCCTAAGGGGGTAAAATAGGGGTTCGTGGGTGAAACCGCGGGGCGGTAAGCTAGTTCTCTAATAAAGGTAATTCCTCAGTCATTCGAAGTTATCTCATAATATTACAATATCCGTTATCATTCCCTTAGACATGTCTTGCCCTCAATTGATAACAGATACAGTTCAAGGCTTTTATATGCGAATTAGAATCATTATACTACGTCATAAAGATAATTTTTGTGAGAGATAATTAAAGGGACACATTTCCACTGGTGGATTGACGAGCCGGCAGACGTTACCTAACGATTGCAAGAGTTTCTAACTTATATTATACTAGCTGTTCCCCGCGGTTTCTACCGCTTTCCCGGGATAAAGAATAGCCCATAAACTTCCTCAATAAACAGGCTTTCAACGCAAAAAGATTTTTCCAAGTCAAATCAGTAGTTTCGGAATTTACCTCCTACTTACACCCAACGTATAAACTTACAAACTTTACCTCTTTATAATATCAGTTTAAATTTGATCAATTATTAAATACGTTAGATAACATGATTAAGATTTCTCTGGCTAAAATCCTAAATTGTTGTTTTAATGAAAACAAAGTGTGGTCTCAGGCCACCCTTCCCGTGTGTTATGGTGGTCTAGGAGTGGGGAAAATTTCAGTCATTTCACTGCCGGCATTTCTGTCGTCGGTATATAGTGTGGGCGACGTCGTTGGATCTGTTTTGGACCCATCTATTGGATCCGTTGAGCTTTCTCACCTGTCCGATGCCAGAAATGCCTGGCAGGCAGCTTGTCCAGGCACAAATATTCCGTCGCTAACCTTAAGTCACTCTCAGAGAGAGTGGAACAAGCCTCTATGCGAAAAAACTTGGCAAAATCTATTTTCCAATTTTTCTTCAAATTCGGACCGCGCACGCTTGTTAGCTGTTTCTGAGAAGGAATCGGGTCACTGGTTGCAAGCCATTCCATCTACAAACATCGGTACTTTGTTAGACCGAATCACTTTAAGTTTATGCATTTGTCTCCGTCTTGGTTCCAGGACCAATCATCCTCATCGCTGCCGCTGCGGAGACTTTGTCAACGAGCTCGGCCACCAAGGGGTTTCGTGCTCTTTAAGCGCCGGCCGTTTTTCACGCCACGCGGCTCTTAATGATATTATCCGTAGAGCTCTTGTTGTTTCGTGCCTTCTGTACTATATATAGAACCAGTCGGAATTGCGCGTGACGATGGTAAGAGGCTGGATGGTATGACTTTGATCCCGTGGAGTGTTGGCAAGCCGCTGGTGTGGGAAGCCTCATGTGTAGATACACTTGCGCCTTCCCACTTACTGGCGACTTGTAAAGTCGCTGGGGCGGCTGCGACCGGTCTTGGTTCTAATTTTTTGTTCATGCCATTTGCAGTTGAAACCATGGGTCCATGGGGGTTCGAGGCTCGCCGATTTGCTCGGATTTTATCATCCAAGCTCATCAAAGCTTCGGGAGAGCGACGGGCTGGGAGCTTTTTCCGCCAACGCATAAGCTTGGCCATCCAAAAAGGGAACGCTGCCAGCCTGTTGGGAACCTTGCCTATCGACAGCAGTGAGGGCTTTGAGGATGTTTTCTATATATCATAGTTTGTATTTTATACATTGATTGTAAATATGTAAATAAAATTGTAATATATCCGTGTAGATTGAAATTCAATTTAGATTCAAAACTCCTTCATTCAATAATTCAATTGATAGTCATTGCGCATTTTAGAAAATCGACCTGAATCAAAGTCAAAGTTATTTATGCAGTGGCCCCAGGATGGCACTTATAAACGTCCAGTTCGGATGTGGGCCTTCAACCGAGAAGAACCGGCAAGAAACTCAGCAATTTTTTACATATTTTAATAGACCCAGATAACATCCAGCAACTGTTCACTACCTTATTCGCTATAGAAATAATAATTTGATCTAATTTTATTCTGCCGGTAACCGCTACCACTTATGAGATGAACTCGTCCGAAATCCTTGACATAGGAGTTCTTGCCGACTCATGGTCTGTGACGTCGACTACCGTGCCGCCCGCGACTAACAGTTAACCATATTATAGTTAATAGTTAATTTAAACATCAGGCCGATTAATTACCTAGTACCTGTATGAACTATCATTTCATTTATTGTAGAACTTTAATGTACGTTATTTGCATTATTATTCCAGGAATTGCTTTTTAATTACATTGTTTAATCGGCATTATATTTAACGTGAACCGCTGAATATAAGCGTTAACAGGCGATAGATTGGCACAATTAACAGTATAGAGCAACTTGCAACTGACCAGGAGCACTAATTTCGCCACATTAGCAGCTTCATTCCTATGCTTATACAAAATTTACCATATATTTTTGCTATAAACCATTTTTATTATTTACTAGCTGTCCTTCGCGGTTTCACCCGCGTTCCCGAGAAAAAAATTTAGCCCATGTTGTACTCCATACCATAGGCTATCTGCGTACCATTTTTCAACGTGATCGGTTCAGCGGTTTAGGCGTGAAAAGGTATTATTTATTATTATAAAAAAATACATAAGCTGTAATGTAGGGAGAATGTATTCTCCGTTGCGCACTGTCGTTTCATCTCTTTTTTCTTGAGTATCTTCATTTTTGTACATGGACATCTCTTTGTTTGTTTTAAGGCGATGATAGCTCAGTGGTAGTGACGTCGCCGCAGCGAAGGTTTTGGGTTCGAATCCTACAATGAGCTGAGCTTTTGGTGAAAGGAAACCTGAATTCTGGGGAAACCATAGCACAGTGGTAGGTACTTTATAGTCTTCGCCTAGCTGGCTAACACCCTCAAGTAGAAAATCTGTTAATCTGTGAAAATGTTCCGGCAGCTGCACTTGAGAGCCAGTTCCTTCTAGGCTTTGTTTGCCTACCTTTGGCTACATCATCACTTACCATAGTGAGATTGTGGTCAAATATAAGCATATACGAAGTAAAAAAAATATTCTGTAGTAGCATCAGATGTCCTGTTCCTATATTACTGGTTTAAGGTCAGATGAATGTGTGTAAATAGTGCATCAGGATAATTTAAGGTATCCTCAAATACATAAATTATCAATTTTGAACAAGGAATAGAATATTATCTTATTATATACGTACTGAAAATTTCCAATTTCATCATTATGATTCAATGTATTATATAAACTATGTAAGTGATTATCTGATTAATCATTTATATGACACGCTAATGCAGTACAGCTGCAGCCGTTGCAGCTGTTGAATAAAAATGAAAATTGTTCTTATTTCTTCTGCGATTGCGGTAGACCTTCGGGACCTTTTTGGTGGCGCGAACTCTATATGACATGTATGCAGGTGGTTCACCAGTTGGTAAGTAGGTACCGTCGTCTATGGACATTATTCAATTTTATTTTTTGCAGATGATTGTTGAAGTATAAAAACGTGCGAAGACGCTTGACCATGTGCGAACGTTTTTCCGAAAAAGGCTTTCACTCTTCACGCTTCTGTAAATTTTTAATTCATTCGAATTAAGTGACTAACGTACCTACTCAATTTATAATGGCATCCGATAATTTATTAAATCATATCAAGTTAGTGATAACTAATAGATGTATATCGCATATATACTGGCGCCGAAACGAATAATCGAAATTCTTCGAAATCATATTGCGTCCGACCTCTGGGTTAATTAGCTTTCAGTGATGGAATCGCTCCAGGAATTCCCACATCATAATCTATTACGTAAAATTACTTCATGCTACAATTTACCTTATGGGAAATTTTGCCGGAATTTTATGACTGCATTGCAATTTTACAATTGCGTATTGCAATAAGGAATATAATAATGCATGTTACTGGTACAAACCAACATTTATGCAGGAAAAGTTACTGAAAACCAGAGTTTTTGTCTTGCCAGAGTTTGACTCTCAAGTGTAGCTGCCGGAACACACCGGCAGGTGTTTGGTGACAGTTCTTTTGTATTTTTTATACCACATTGTCGACAAACAAGCATACGGCCCGCCTGTTGGTAAGCGGTTACCATAGCCTATGAACGCTTGCAACACTAGACGTATCACTCGTGCGTTGCCGACCCTTCCCCCCTCCCTGATGAGCTCTGGCGACCTTACTCACGCGCAGGAACACAACTATAAGTTATTTGGCTGTGGTATTCTGTAAGGTGGAGGTACTTCCCCAGTCAAGCTGCTCTTTGAGCGACATATCGCTACGCTCTACCTCTCTCAATTTAAATTAACTAGAAGGTAATAGCCAACCAGGCGGGTACTATAAAAAACCTAACCACTGTGCTATGGTTTCCTTACGAAATTTTCTTTCACCGATATCTCAAGTAGAATTAGAATCCACGACTTTTGTTATGATATCACTACCATTGAGTTATCATTTTAGCACAGAACTGGTATTTGATCAATAATTATAGTCTCGCTGTTACTTCTCTGTTAGCTTCTGAACCCGTTCCTTTGAAAGAGTTTTTTTTGTTACGGTCTATTTAGTGTGGTTTACTCCCTGGGTATATGACTTATAGTGCTCCAGGTAACACTGTACCATATGCTGATTCGGGGCCTAATTTTAACACAACATGCGGACCATATTTGAAATTGACATTGTCACAGATCCTATTGCAATTCCAAAAAGTTTTATTAAAATAGTTATTCATCTATACTAATATTATAAAGCTGAAGAGTTTGTTTGTTTGTTCAAACGCGCCAATCTCAGGAACAGCTGGTTCGATTTGATTTGAAATTCTTTCAGTGTTGGATAGCCCATTTATCGAGGAAGGCTATAGGTTACTTTTTGGGAAAACACAAGATCCCTCGGGAACGCGGGTGAAACCGCGGGGTGGAAGCTAGTTATATATAATCTAATTCTACGAGTCTAGGATTTACAATGAAATTAATTCTCTTCATCAATATTGCTACAGTGGCCTTTTTAGACGTTTTTATCTGTCCTCAATGTCACGGCGCGGTGCGTTTAAGTCTTTTAGTTGGATGCAGTCGTATTGGATGGACCGTTTGAAACATTTGGTACATAATTTGTATACTATAAATATAATTCGTAATATATATTGTCACATGGGCAGATCTGTAGCTAGAGGATATCCCTTTATAAAAATAGTGACTATAAATTGTATCTTGATATTTGAAATTAATACAGCAAAATTTGTATAACACTTTTCCTTCAGGTATTTCTTTTTACTATATGCTTAGACCAGTCATCATCATCATCATCATCTCAGCCGCAAGACGTCCACTGCTGGACATAGGCCTCCCCTAATGATCTCCAATAGAATTGGGCGGCCTGCATCCAGCGTTTTCCAACGGCCTTTACAAGGTCGTCTGTCCACGTTGTAAGCGGACGTCCTACGCTGCGCTTGCCCGTGGTTAGACCAGTGTTTGATCACAATCTTGTTATGGTAAATTATGATGTGGCTAGAATTGGTAAGAAAACAAAGTCTAGAAGGGAAATTGGTATAAGTGCAAAAGCCGAAACCAACCGATTAGTACCTACTTGGCAACAGATTATCGACTTGAGGGTTTTAGCCAGACAGGCAGCTACTGAAAAGTATCCCACTACAACGCTATGGTTTCCTAGTAGTCACTTACTATCAGGTGGACCACCTGCATGCTGACATAAAAGAAAAGAAAAAATGAACTCTAAATGAATGCAAACATGATGTATTCAACGCATAGACTGGTCTATCGAACAGTTTGCGCCGTCAAAATATTTACGCGTTCTGCCTACATTACTAGTGAGCTGTTTGCTTTGTAATTGTTTACTTTTTACTAAATCTGAGTCATTATAAGAATGCATAGAGTTCATGAAAACTTTGGTGGACATGTAATTATTAGTAAATTTAAAATACACTGTGATCCAGCCAACGTAATGTCACTCAATAGGTACATGCTCTTTCTCTTTTCCTATTATATTAGTAGTATATTTTTCAGATATTCATTAAAAAAGGTAAAGACAAAATAGTTTGGCACCATTTTCTCTTCCATTTGTAAATAGTTTTTGTTTAGCGACTAAGGAGCTTTAGAGTTATTTAAAAAAAAAAATGGAAAGCCACAGCGAAGCGTGGCCGGGCTTTACTCTAGTTATTATTATTATTTATGAAAACTTTTACAACTTTTTTTCATTGTATATTGACTGTTGTCAAAATAAATTACAAAAAAATACATTTCCTTGAAACAATTAAGTGATAAGGATTTGATAAATGATCATTCTTTGAAACGAAAAGGTTATTGAGTCAGAGTTATGTAGTCTCTAACTGAAATACGACTTACATAAATTTTTATCAGACAAGTTTGGGTAAATTTACATTCTGTCATCGTTTTATAATATAATCACACACATTTATCATCTTTATTGTGTAATTCTGAGAAGTATTGTATCATGGCTTTAATATCACGATGCATGCAACCTTGTGAAGTGAAATAAAAAGTCCCGACCGAAAATACGTAAGAAAATCCGTAGGAGGTAAATAAATAAAATATCTTTTTTCACATGAGGCCATATATTAACTATGCTAGTATCATAAAAAAGAACTAACCGGCTACAGTTCAAGTGAAACGCACGACCGCAGCCACAGGAAATAGCTAGTTTAAATAAATGCCATAAGACAATAGATAATGGACATAACTTTATTTGAAATCACATAGACGAGAAAAAAAGGAAAAGCATAGAAGTAATAAAAAAAACAATTTACAATAATGCACAAAGCACAACAATAATACGTTACAATTAAACAAAAAGAAAAAAAACATAAGTACAATAAATAAAACAGCATAATTAAATTAAAAATTAAATGTAATACAAAATCATTTTTAATAAATTACAAGTAATTTTGATACGTTTTTGAATACCCAATTCATTTTCTAAAACCATAATGTCAAAATAATAGATTCTTATGAATTCTTGTGTTAACAAAACACCACATAAATCGACACATAATTATCCGAGACTTGCGTAGTTAGCATACCATAAAATTACTATTAAAATGGAAATAGCAATTAAAAAACACTAATTATCAAGGAGAACAAATATTTAACTAAAAGTAGGCCGCGTATTTGCTCAAATTATGGCGTTATACCTTATTTAAATAAATGTCTTGCGCAATAAGATGGTTTTTGGTTGGGTACTTTTTAGTACCCGCCTGGCTGGCTACCACCCTCAAGGTGCTGCACTTGATACTGCCAAACAGACACTTACATCAGTTCCTTTCTATGCTTTGTATGTTTACCACATTCAGTCACATCATTACTTACCATAGTGAAATTGTGTTCAATAACAAGCTCGGCCAAATTTAAACCTTTTTGTATTTCTTATTTGTTTTCATCGATTGAGGTCACAGTAATATAGAAAATAATGAATGAAAAGGATTTTAAAATAGAGACACTTATGAATATAAACAACACACAACATAATAATATTATCAACTAATAACATACATAACAGACTTTAAACATAAAAAGTAAATAAAAATACGACTAGGCTGTAAGGCACTGAGCCTTTGTCTGCTTTTAATACTTATTTTATCAAAATTTCAATTAGCTAATACGGTCAAAAAGATAAGAGCCCTGTGACAGATAGATAGACAACCGGAGTAGGCCTTACTAAGGGCCATTTGAATGAGGAGTACAAGAGGTTTTTGGAGAATCGACAACGCGCGAGTAATTCCCTTGGTGCTGCAAGCGTCAATGCTATGCAAACCGCTTACCATCAGGCGGGCCGTATGCTTGTTTGTCACTTTAGTGATATAAAAAAAAAACATGATGAATACCTAAAAATATATATAGAATTTAAATCCTACTCCTCCATTTTTTATGAAATGAAAATATATTTTAATTCAAATAGGCCTTCACAAGCACTTATGAAAATTCTGATTCTAACGCACGGTTCGGAAGGTTGCTTGATTGGTTCTGACTTGGTAACTTCAGTAGTCTCGACGTTCATAAGTGCCCTTCTAGGGTCTAAACTGAATAAATAGCTTTGTCTTTTACTTTGGTATGTTGGTTAAAAATTTCAACAATACATCATACGTTCTTGTTAAATTCTTTACTTACTGTATTCACAAACGTTAAGCATTTCCGAAAAAATATGAGTCAACTAAGAATTCTTAAATAGAAAACTAAATGGTGTCACGAAAAGAAAACAGGCGCCGACACTGAAAAGCTCTTTGATGCAGTGATTAATGTATTGATACACTCCCAGTGAGTAATTCAGCAAATAACTCAAATATTTCAGTGGTTACTGTCGAAATTCGTGTATATAATGTAAACATTGGATGTTTTCTATGAAGTTCCCACCAGTTGTCGGAAGTTTCTTTCACGAGGTTAAATCATGAAAGTAAAAATCTTTATTTGCTCATTGCAATATTTTGTGTCATTTGTTTTTTACGGCACTTTACTCAAAGCTATTTTCTAGCCATGATGGAACGGAGAATCCATCCATAAATACGTTTGTTTGTGCGAGTGTGCGTTTGTATGGCTTAACCATTTTTTTTTTCATTTTCAGTTTTCTGTTTTTGAATATGAATAGTGCGGTGAAATTTTTTTTGATAGTAGTATATTTGATATTATCTACTTATTTGAAATGAAAAATTACACAAATATTAAAGCAAAATGTATAAATAAAATAAAAAACGTCGATTGAGATGTATTTTAGTACAAATATAGATACCTATCCTAGAATAAAACAGTACTTTTAGCCCCGAGAAAACATTGAATTCCTCGGGAACGCAGGGAAACCCGTGGGGCGAAAGTGAAATAGGTTCAATCTTCCAAGCATATGCAACATTAAACTTAATTTTGATCCATTCTATGGAATGCGGATCTTCTTTGAAGTATGAAGATCAATAAGCCACCTATAGCTTTTATTTAAATATTAAAGTACAATTTGCACATCTGAATGACTAACTGTATGAGTGGTCGAATAAACAAGCAACTTTTTCGATTGAAGTTCGAGGAGGTTGACCTTTTTTATCCTACGAACGGATTTGAACAAAACTTGGCATGGAAATAGATCATATCCTGAGATAAATTACAGGATAATTTTTATTCCGGAAAAACATAGGATACACGGGTAAAACTGCGGGGCGGAAGCTAGTACAAAATAAAAGGATTTAATGAGAGATTAGTGAAGCTAATAATACCTACCTTGGTACCTTGTTAAAATTGTTTATGGTAATTGACTCATTAATTCTAAAACAATGATATTAAAATTCTATATAACTATCGAACCCGCCCGCAAAATTTCAGGAGAATCGGTTGAGAAATGCGACCTGTAGAGGAGAACATCCGGACATCCGCCGGACATACGAAAGCATTTTGCCCAAGCTGAACCGCAGACGCTACGCTCGCGCTTCGTGCACTCTCGGTAAATTATGAATGTCTATATTCTAATATCTTGAATAAAGTTTCTATGTAAAAAAAAGCACTTCAAGGTCGGCAGCACATCGGCTATCCCTCCGGTATTGCAAATGTCTATGCGGCGGTAACCACTTACCATCAGGTGGTTGACAAAAGAAAAAGGATAATATGCACAGCTATTTATTACTAGCTTTCCGTCCCGCGGTCTCACCTGTGAACTCATATTCTATTTAGCATAACCAGAAAATTACAGACTTTTGTCTATAGCAAGTTTATTATCTTATTATTCCATCGTACCACGTGCTTCTTTTCGCAACTGACTTTTATTGGGGTCTGTTTACGTAACCTTTCTTATCATTTGATTTAATAAATAGTGAACTAAAAATGTGAACTCTTAACCTGTCATAATTTTTTAACACCAGCTATTTTGCCAAGCGTGAATGATTTAAATGGGCTTTTTAACCGGGTTTGTATTTTTGGACGGTTTCTGCGTAAGTGGGTAAACAATGGTAAATGTGGGCCGTAGTCATGGCAACCGTTGGTAAACAATGTTTTCTATCTCTAGATAGAAACAAATAGGTTTAATTACATAATTGATGGTACATATACTGGGTGATTTTTTAGTCACTGGCAATACTTGCAGGGGTAGAAGTACTCATCAAAATGAACAACTTTTATAATGGGACTAACTGTGAAATCATGAAAAAATTATCAGCTGTTCCATACAAAAGTTCAATACCTACTCGACCAAAATGTATGAAGCAACCGTTTTATTTTACGTGATATCAGAGTTAGCCCCATAATAAAAGTTGTTCACATTGATGAGTACTTCCACCCCTGCAAGTATTGCCAGTGATAAGAAAATCAGCCTGTATTATTTTTAAGTTGTAAAAGATTTTTTTCTTTCATTTTTCCAATGTTTTTCTTTCTTCTTTTAAATGGAAGGGCACATCACACCAATTTATTGATATGCTAAATTATAAACACTTCAAATATAAGTCGAAAACCACAGAACAATTGTACCTAGATACTCACACAATTTTCACAGCTACCCTTGGGGAAGGTTTATTTTTTACTGTTTGACCACAATCTCACCATGGTAAGTGATGTTGTGGCCAAAGGTGGTATACACACAATGCCTAGAACGAACTGGCTCTCAAGTGCAGGTGAATACACATGTACGTTTTTCAACTAGAGGGCGGTAGCCAGGCGGGTCCTACAAAGTACCCTATCTAGCTCTTAAATCGAAGCTGTGCAGTGACAGTTATGGTGAAATGTCTATCTTTAAAGGCAGCTCTAAACTCTCAATAAACAATTTACTTCCGTCCCTAAACCCACATTTCCTGGCTCAATTTCAGTGTAGCGCCGGCATTACCCACAGCGCAAGGTAAAGAATGAATCAACTGTTACTTCCGAGTTCCGAGTCTAGATGGACGAAAGGCGCCAAGGTTTAATCATAGGTAGTCGCTCAAGTGGGAATCCCTTCACCTATGTGCATTGGAATTGATTGCATGTTTACCACAGATAACGATAGTTTAGTTGTCATAGAGTATGGAAATATAGATACGACCATTATGGTTGTTTTTATATAGAATTTTGACTTTGAAATTCTTTGCATTCTAATCAGATCTAAATGCCACGTATATTTTAGGGTAAAAGATTTTCTCCAATAGAAACAGAATTCAACAAATATCAGGTATTAATATGTGATTAAAAAACTCTAACTTTAGTCTATGATCAAATTCTGAGTCATTTATATGTATGTTTAGGCCCCATGTAGATACTGGAGGTACCACAGTTCGGAAGTCAAGCTTCAACTGAGAAAAACCGGCAAAAAACTACTACTGTGGTGGAGATAAACAGACATAAAAAGAGTTGCAAATTCTATCCTGTCCGTGAAATGTTTTTCCTGTAATGAACTGTTAATATACGTGACCAAATCACAAGTATTATTGATAAAATGAATTATTTACCAAGAAATTATGCAATTCATGAAAAATATCCTCGATTCACAAGTTTTACTGCAATTGATGTAACAGATGGGTTTTTCAAATTGTATTTGGGAAGGTACACGTTCGTTAAGCATTCGCACGCAACAGTTAAACCCTTGGTTAATTTATCTTTTTCCATTTTCCCTATTCGAATTCTTAAATGGATTAGTCATCTCATTATACTGCATGGATGTACCTATTTGTTTGGTTTTTATTTTACGATTTATACGGTCTGTGTGATCGCAACCTCACCATGGTATTTGATCATACATTTCGGTTAGTAGGTATGCTTTTTTTTTATATTAAAACACTAAAGGCCCACCGAGGGTCCTGTCTGAATTAACGGTTTTCCACAGATTAAACTGTGTTGTAAAAAAAAACGTTCCATTTTTCTTTAACTATTAGTAAGTCTAGAATTCAATCTTTCGATTTAAGAAATGTCTCATCTATAAATATTCACTCTTTAGCCGTAATGAGTCAGTTTCTTAGAAATCGTGGCTAGCTGAACTACAGGTGAGTCGGGAAATTAATGTTGTTAATATACAAGGCGCTATAGAGCTTTGACTCATTTCATTTCATTCGCCGGAGAGCGATTACCTTTATGCTAATCAGATAATCGTAAGCAGTAAATTAAGTTACGACCTTTTTGCATTCTTAATCATATTTAAAAACTTATTTGTTACTGAGAAAGCTGGTCTAATGCTTTTTAAGCATGTGAAGAGTGATGTAGGGGTTTCTAATCCTACATTAAACTTGGGCTTTCGGTGAAGTAAAATATAGTGAACAAGAATTATCGTCCTATCGCCACCTTATCTTGTTTCACAAAATTATTTGAGGCACTACTGTGTCTCGTATTAACAAAGCATATAGATGTAGTATCCTCATACCAACATAGATTTCGTTCAGGTCGCTCTATTTTTTTTTATACTGGCACACAAGCTTACGGACAACCTGATAGTAAGCGGTTACCGTAGCCTATAGACGCTCATAGCACCACGGGCAAAGAAAATACAATATTATAATTTCCCTGGCAGGGGTATCACTCACGCGTTGCCAACCTTGAGACATGAAGTTGTTAAGTCTCCTGTGCCTGTAATTTCACCGGCTTCCATACCCTCCTAACCGAAACACAGTAATACAAGTGCACTACTATTTCACGGCGGAATTAAATTTGGTGGTAGTAGTTCCTGGGCGAACTCTGCACTAAGATTTCTACTACCTGCAAACTAATACTACTATCACTAATCTGTTTACCTTCATTTCTGATTTGTATAGTTTGATAGTGGAAATGAAGTTGATACAATTTACATAGACTACACATATGCCTTCGACAAACTTTGTCACTCCATATTTTTGGATAAATTATTGCATATCGGCATTATGGGATCGCTGCTCGATTGGTTTCAGTCGTATCCATCAAAAAGACTTCAGGAGGTGACAGTTTGTGGATATTATGATTCTTAACCTTATTGTGAAATTTCTGGAGTTACACGGGGATAAACTCTTAAATAATTGCATTTATTGCGATGACATTCGAAACGATATAGGTATCTCTTAATATTCCACGCAATATTCTCCGCAATTTAATACGCGATCAGTTCGAATTAACCTTGGTGTAAACTCCCCGATTGTAAGAATATGTAACGAGCGATTATAAATATTGTTATTAGTCGTGATTCATGTAATAATGACATATTTCATGATTCACTTCCCATGTTCAGGAGTGGGTACTGAAATCATTTCAAAATAATTACCTGCATTTGATTTTGGGTTGTAAAATCTTATTCTTAATATTATTTCTTTATATTTTCCACTGTTTAGTTTTTTTAATATCTTAATTTTATATACATATAGGTATCATACGTTCCCTAAAGTGCAAATGCCTGTACACATAATGTCATTGGTGTACACATCACAACAGAACATTGTGTATTATGTCTGCTGTTGATGTGTCTGTTTTTAATAAATAAATAAATAAATAAAGAAGCCATAGTTCAGTGGGAGGGTACTGACTACCTCAACTAACACAAGTGCATTTGAGAGTTTCCTTCTAGGCTTAGTGTACCACCTTCGGCCACATCATCACTTTACCATGGTTAGATTGTGGTCATTGTGGTGTGCGACGTCTAGGGTCCTATAATAGGATATTATTTGTATTTAAGACTTGTTTAACAGCATTCACTAAGTGCAACATTTATATTTAAGTCATTGTGTCGAGAAATTATCCAACGCTTAATTTCCATGCGTTAGCTTTGATAACTAAGCTGAGAATTTTAACAACAGAATATTGTATAAATGAACGCAAACTTAAAATAAATGAATTCAGATTAAGGGAATTTTTATCGGCGGTAAAGACACTTATGAATGTTACAATTGACTCTACCACCGGTTCCGAATAGATACATAAACTGAGAAGACTCCGGCAAGAAACTAGGCAAGACAATTTCTTTTTGTGGACCTTTCTTGGGATTGAACTGTTTTTACAGCTCAATAAGAAATAGCACCGTGCCGCAGATGTTTTATAATATTCCAACACTATTAATAAAGCTGACACAATAATTATAATTAAATAATACTAGATTATTTATTTATTTATTTATAAACTCCTTAAACTATCATTAATAATCAGGTTGCCATAACCTTCGACGATGACAAATTGACGCGTCATCTATTCATCTTAGCAACACAAGCGGCGCACGTGCTGGTCATCATCAGATGGCAGGATGACTGGATTGGATAACTTTTTCCTTAATGATACTAAAATAAGTAGATATTACCCAAGGGAAATAGTTTTCCCTTTCATGACAACAGATGGGTACTATAAATATAATGAGTGACGTACTGGAGAACTAGATTTGGTTGGTGAAATAACTGTAACTGTAACCGAACAAACTCAAATAAACTTTGTAGGGGAAACCTGTAAGGGTTGTTTTCATTGTACTCATAACATACAACATAATCTTTGAAATCTTGATTTCCAAGGACAAGGAGATGTATGTAGTGTAGTGACATCGAATTTCGTGAGTTCAAATCATACATTGTCGTTTCGGTGAAATAAAACAATTTCGAAAAGGAAGCAAAAGCAACCTTCCATACCATTAGAGTTGGATTATAAATATAATATAAATATGTGCTTTAATTTCTTATCATTTATTCTTCAAATATAGTTATTGGTTATAAACTACAAAGCTGTAAATAATTACCTACTATTTCAAGATCACTGCTGAATTATTTGCAATGTAAGCTTTACTTTTTATCGAAATAGGTCCTATTTGGTTCTTCGAGGTTAAAGTTTTGACAATCATTCGGAGCATCAATTATGTATAATAGTCACAAGTTGTGTTATGTCATTATGACACACACATTGCTCTCACATCTATTTTTAAGGCAAGTGTCACTCGAGACAAGATTTGTCGCAATCATTAGATGATTCATCGGTATTTTGGAAACTTGTTCATGCCAATTGAGATGCATGACTTTTTTTTGGTATTCCACTCGTAAAATTGTTAACAAAATGACACTTCAATTAAACTGATTAAATTTATGGTTTGCTTGTTATCATCAATTTTAGAAAAACCCTCTTACATTGTAACGTTATTATGGGAATAATTTGTGTATACGACCTCTTTGATCTAAAATGTACTTTTGATTTAATGGATTCAGAACTTATGAAATAAATAACAAAGCAGAAATAATACCCAATTATTTCTTCTGTGTGAACATTTATCAAGCGGCGAGAAATGATCCTCGACTGCAATGACTTGTAAATCAGTATCAATGCTAATTAGTCATTAAAATGACATTAATTACTCTGTATTATCTATAACTTGTACATTATAATTATAAACCACACACATTGTGTTAAAACTACGCACAATTTTACTACAGTTACAATAGTACGGCCGCATTGCCATTTCATGAATGAATGAAAATCATAAGTTCTAAAACGACATAACATACAAGTCCTTATTCGAAACTCAACTCTAAACTTTTGTCATTAAAGTCAATAATCTCTTGTTAAGAATGTACTCGAAACTTTTATGCCACACTTAATTCACAACCTTAAATCATGATGTATACGGTTGGTTTTTAAATATAATAGTTTGTATTATGTCGTTCTTGACATAGATTAGAAATATGACCGTGGTCGGCACGTGGTCAGAATGTGCCAATGTCATTGGTCTTGTTGAGAGGCAGACATCAAAGTGTCGCGACTCGTGATAGTATTGTATAGTCAAAGAGCTGCATACTTTTCAAAAAGTTTATGTTTGCTTTTTGTATCAGTGATAAAATTAGGAAACATATAATTATTAGTAGTAGATATTTATAAACTGAAATTTATAAAACAGATTCGGTTACGTATATATGTCACCGGAAAATAACAAAATCCGCAAATTTATAAACCCGCGGATCTTGTTATTTTCCGGTGACATATACACTACATATTTATATGATAATTTAAAGGACAATAACGAATTATTGTCATATCTTAGGAATTTTGCTATAGGTAAGATTGTAAAATACTAAATTATTATCTGTCTATAATTGACTGATTATGATTATTTTTTATTTGATTCTGGTTTTTTTTGGTAATCATAATTGGATATTTATCATAATGTATCCTAATATTACAATGTGGTTGTTATTGATAATATGGTAGGTACGGCTTTTTTAACTGACTAATTATTGTTCAATTTGCTAGCTTTTTTTTAGTCCGTCAGTTAATTTACTTACAATACCTAAAATCAATGAAATATTTAAACAATATAAAAAGAAAATAAAAAATCACATCAATAAGAAAAGAGATCAATCGCTGCCAGTTGGTATTATGCCTCTAATCTTCTTGTCACGGGATGTTGATGCTTACTTTAAGTTGTTACTCTGAGTGTACTTAATTAATATAAGCACCTACTACAGTGACATATTTTTTTACATTTCTGCAAGTATATTATTGTCCTAAGCCGAAAAACGCCTAGCTCCTCGCCTATAACACAAACTATGTAAGACATACTAGCTGACAGCATGTCCGCGTCAATTGCGTCAGACGGTGAAAGTGATTCTTGGAAACACGAATATATTTTCTCGATACAATCTGTTTTTTACATTTGTAATGAGGAAAATGTGCTCATTATCTATGATAAAATAACTAACTTCACTAATTTACTATTTTTTTAAAACGTTAAATAGATTAACAATTTTTTTAAACAATATTCATCCTCAGCCTCAACCTCAGCAAGATAAATCTCGTTTCTTAAATAGATTTAGGTAATTTGTTGTGTTGCAATAATAAAATCAAGAGGGATTTTGAATTATTATAAGATAATTTATTTGTGTATGCAGATATTTTACTGTTATTTATCCCTAAAGAAATGATTAAAAGGAAAACTACGATAAAAAAAAAAATTAAGACATCGTAATTTTAATGGATTTTAAAAATAAAGTTATCTCGCCCTTTTTATAGATACTTACATCAGTTTTTTAAAAGAATAATTGACTTTATTTTCAATCAAATCCCTAAGCTATTAAATGTAGGAGTATTGTGCAATATATCGTAAGTTATTTGGAACGTACCGGTCGATATGTGAATTTCCAATGAAAATCGCTTGCGCATGGCGCCTAAAATTTAATACGCGTGGTGATAAGATTAGAGATAATTGAAATTTAATTAGTAAGCTCCCGGTATGTTTTCCACAAACTATTTTACTATCTTATTCAAAAATTTCACGTCGTTTATTTGATTTAGAGATTATGTAGATTTCACTAGATGATAATACATATATTAAAGCGATGCGAGCTCAGTGGTAGTTTCGTGGGTTCGAAGGGAAACATCCTGAGGAAACTATAGCACTGTGGTAGGGTACTTTGTAGTAGCCGCCTGGCTGGCTACCGCCCCTTAAGTTGAAATTATATCGCCTAGCTACCAGTGTGTTCCGGCATCAGGACATGAGAGCCAGTTCCTTTCAGGCTGTGTGTGCTTATCATCTTCGGCAACATTATCACTTAACATAGTGTGATTATTGTCAAACACAAGTCTATAAAAAGTAAAAAAAAGATAATGTTTGAAATGTATTTTAAATATCAAATTATTAATTTAAACGTGATTATTTCTTGCAATGAAGACTAGGAGGTTTGTATTGTGAAAAGCTCTGGTAGGCCAATTTGTGGTACCCACTGGCTGGTTACCACCCTCCAACCCGAATGTTTGAGTGTACAGCTAGGTGAAGGTGGACATTTAAAATCAGCTGGACCATTTCTTTGATGCCTGCTAAGTAATGCATATATTTTATTTCAATCTAATTACCTTATAGTATCTCCCTATACCCTCTTTTGTTGTCTTTTTCATTTTGTACACCATTGACAGTGACAGGTAATACATTTTAACTTCTAGAATCTGGGAGTTAGACTTTCACATCCTGCTTAGTAGGAATACAGTTCAGTTACTGTAAATTGTAATCTATTTTTAGTAGTTACCTTGAGTCGTTGTTCGATTCCAAGAATTGATCCGGTAACTCATGACGCAAGATGTCATTCTGTCACATGTCACCGCCTTTATAATTAACGGTGTAGAGTTCAAAATGTGAAGAAAACTTTGTTTAGGTGTAAAAAAAAAATAATGAATGGCAATGTTGGAACAAAAAATGACGCGCAATGACAAATCACCGGAAGTCGACAGGTATTGCCAAAGTGACTTCAATCGTCGGTAATGACCATGTGGCTTGCGCAGACGCATGTTTTACATGTAACATTACGATCGTACAGGCCTACGTAAGAGCTGTTGCCAAGGACGTTTATAATTCGATTGCATTTATTTACTTCAATTTATATCATACAAGCTTCCGCCCCGCGGTTTCACCCGTGATCCCCAGGGATGTTATGTTTTCCCGGGATAAAAAGTATTCTATATTTTATTCCAATGTATGATCTATCTATGTGCCAAGTTTCATCCAAATCCATCCAGCCGTTTATGCGTGATTGAGTCACAAACATCCAAACATTTATAGTAGGATATAAAAAATGTTTTGAAAAATCGGTTTAAAAAAATGTTGATGCTTTTTAAACGATACGAATCTTTCAATAACGCACTGTGAGTTGCTGACAATGCTAAAACGCACGTGAAAGAAAATGAAGACGTGATTACATTTAACATTCATTCAAATTAAAATAACTATTAATTCCCTTATCTTTAAAATCGAAAACTTATCTATTATTACTGTAAAAAAAAAAACTCATTTATAGAAATCTTCCTCGATGCTACCGCTGCTGATGGGCAAGGTTCTCAGCACGCTGGCAGCGTGTGCTCTTTTGTTTTTTTTTTATTTTTGCTTTTTCAAGTTTCGAATTAATAGTAACGGAACCCTATGGTATGCCTGGTCCTACTTGGACTTGGTCGATTTTGTTTTTATTTGTTCATATATCTCTGTTAGTAATGTTCTGTGTACGAAATAAATATATTTCTTTCATTCTTTTTCTTTAAATTTGGCAAATACATATGTATATACTTTGATGTATCCCGAAAAGTCATTAAATCTTTCGAGAACGCGTATAAAACCGCAGGATAGAAACTAGTGTAGTTACAATAAATTCGTCTAACCAACAAGTGAATGAATCATACATTAAATGTGATAAAATTCAAACCTTATACAAACTAGTAAAGCCGGCTGCACACATTCGCGAGCCAACCTGCGCGTGCCCAATCAATTGACTCGTTTCGAGTCGACTGTCTCGTGGTTCGAGACACGTGCTAGATTGATAGTGCGCTGACCACGTGTCGATTGCGTGGGATAGGAATGTATTTAACTGATATTCTTGGCGGTACTTTATTGCTGAAGGCTGTTGGAATGTTATTTTGAGGATGTCTATTTTGGAAACCGATCTAAAAATATTGTGACCTCGTTTATGAAACCAATTTGTACATAGTGATATTTATTACGTTTACTGGAATGCATCGTCTTGGTTATTATAAGTAGGTAAATTGATGAGTAGATCATGTGATATCGTCAGGAAAATATTGCACGTACCACCTTCATGTTGAAAATCTGTCGGCAGATTCCTACCGGTGTGTTCCGGCCCGGCAGATGCACTTGGGAGCCAGTACCTTTTAGGCTTAGTGTGCTTACCACCTTCGGCCACATCATCACATACCATAGTGAGATTATGGTCAAACATCAACAAGTCTCAGAAGGCTCAGAAATTGCATATGCAACAAAGTTGGCCCATAAACTCACCATAGAGCGATGTGGTCGAATAAGAACGCAAAACATACCAAAAGATATTTAATCTAGAACTTATCAATCCTGTAATTTGTAGATAGAATTCAAGCTTTGATTAATAAATTGTAATATTAGCGCCCTTCCAACATTATAAAAGGCCAATTTTGACAATACGATATCTCTTTTGGTCTCGCTATATTCGTCTCTTTTCCTCACGTGAGTGCATACGGGTTTATTATTGTGACGTCTTTAGCTATCTTATATTATATAGTTTTCCGCTACAGACGGCAGAGACTTTCAGGTACTTTACCTACATATAAATGTGAACGACCATATTTAGAGGTCAATGTAAATTAAGGTCGTACGGTGTAGTTTTATGTGACAAGCCATTTAACACTCATCTATGGTTTCTCGTAGAATATTCGTCATTACTCGTGCTGCCTGTGTAAATTGGAAATTCAAATTCAAATTTAAAGTTTATTGCATTCATGAGTATAGAAGATTGTCATGATACGTGAAAGTACCTAACATTAAAATTAAAATAAATAAATGGAGTTTATTTTCTATGGTCCATTTAATATTAATAAAAGAAAGATATACAAATTACAGAATTAGATTTAAAAAAAGAGTAAGTCCAGGTGGGGAAGATTATATGTTACCCAGCTGAGCACCTGGTCCTCACCTGCCTGCTTCGACCCATCCTGCACCCGTTCTATATACTCGTGTGTTATCCCCGTGACGTTCGGTAACATATAATCTTTGTATGACGTGACGTTTGGTAACATATAAACTAAACCCATGATCTTTGCGACGTCAATTGCCGTAGCAAAGATCATGGGTTTGAATCCTAAAAATTTGATTGAGCTTTTGGTAAAGGAAAACATCGTGAGGAACCATATCACGGCGATAAACTTTGTAGAACCCGCCTGGTTGAAAATCTGTCACCAAACACCAGCTGCACTAGAGAGCCAGTTCCTTCTAGGCTTTGTGTGCTTACCACCTTCAGCCATATCATCACTTAACATAGTGAGATTGTGGACAAACAGCAGCCTATACAAATTAAAAAAATATATGCTCGTGCTTTGCTGTTCATAATATAAATCCTTGATTATCAAGCGCTTTCTATTATAAACTGAAGCACTGATTTTGAGAAAATTGTGTAAAAAACTGTCTGAAGTTGATTTGTCTTCATTAAAAATTAATTTAAATATTATAAATGCGAATGAGAGTTTGTTTGTTATCTTTTCATTTTTGTGTTTATAATGCGTACTTATAAGATTTAATAATTGTGAAACATTTAATGGAAAAAAGCCAACATTGTCAGATTGTCCAAAAAGAAAAAAACTAAATATATAAAAAATGTAACCATGCTGAGTTTCTTGCCGGTTCTTCTCAGTTGAAGGCGACTTACGAATCGGTGGTAACTTCAGTAGTTTCGACGTTCATAAGTGCCCTCTTAGGGCCTAAACTGAATAATGGCTTTGACTTTGACTTTGAAGGACATGAGCTACTTTTTTTCTCTGGAACGCGGGTGAAACCGTGGGGGACAGCTAGTTAAAAATGATCTTTCATTCGATGTTCTTTACAATACGGTCGAAAATTAATGAAATAAAGTGCAGTTTCAAAAGAAAACATGTTATTTCAATGACACAGCTCTCACATCGACATTATGTCTAATCTGATTGAATTCTAGTCGAAAGGTTAGACAGTGGACAATCATACATGTCATATCAATCTAGGGTACCATACGTCTAGAACACAGCTTTCATCTGTATACACATCTCACTTTGGTCTCAATCATCTAGTGTGCTAAAAAATATTTGGTCTCATTGAACGTTTAGAATTTCAAAATTTAAAAGAAAATGTATTGGCTTGTGTTTGACCACAATCTTACTATGTTATGTGATGATGTAGGCGAAGGTGGTAAGCAAAATATGATAAATTTATTTTAAAATGCACAATATTAAACTGAAAATGACTTCGACATTTTTATATCTTTATAATGCTTCACAATCCCCTGTTTTACCCTCGTCTATATCATAATGAGGCTCTGTGCTACATTTCAGTGCAAAAGTTTGGGTTGGGCGTTGTTGAGTCAGTGTGTGGGTCACGACTTTTCTTTTTATATATATTGATTATTTTCATAATAAAATCTTCTTTTACAACCAGCTGTTCCTACTCGACAGCAATCCATTATTCTAGGATTCTAATAAATAAAATTAAACACAGCTGTACTGCATAAGAATGTTTGTTGGAATGTAACTGTGATATGTTGAAATTTTCATATTTAAAATAGACAGGAGTAGGTGTGTCGTTCAATGTCTAAAGTGACGAAATAACTATTCATATTTACATGAGGTATTTTACACGCACTAAGGACGCCATGACGTTAACTAATGTAGGACAAATAACAAGTTCCGATTTATAGGCTACAACATTATCATAATAGGTAATAGATAGTCGGGTGATATAGATTTTTCTTTGTTTTTGCTAACAACAACAGCTTAATCAATAAGATTGTGAGTATATATTTGTTTGGCTCTTTGTTCCTCAATCAAACCGTAACAGCTAAATTGATTTAAATAAAATATACACGTTCTTACTCCGGATTATGATATTTGGTCATTACTTTTTTCTATTTCATTTAGAAGGGAACTTCACAGGTCTTACAATTGTATTTGTGCTGTCGGAACACACTGATAGTTGCTTGGAGACAAATCTTCGTATCACCGTATTCAAATTAAAAAATATATTTTGAGTTCTAGTGTATTTTATTTGTTAAATTTCCAAAATGGCTTCGGGATGGCCGGGATGGGGTGCCCCAAATGTCAAGTGCCTCGGGGCCCTGGCTCTCTAAGTCCAGGCCTGACCGTGATATGGTTTCTTCATGGCATTTTCCATCACATTGAAAGCTCAAGCTCATACAAAGCGAGCGCATGAACTTCTACGTAGGTACATAGCTTCGACGTCACTACTGAGTTATTGAAGCAAGTATTTGGATTTTCGTCCTATGTAATTTATTCCTGTGAATTCATTTTACGACGTCATTAAAAATGAGTTGCATAACGTAGGATAACTTCACAACCGATATGACGACATTCACGTACCGTGTAATTCGACAAGTCATTACAATTTCCTATTTGAACTATCCGTTATATATCCGGATTGTTATGACGTCATCCATATTACTACACTGTGAACTTGATAAGTATGTGAACTAGTTCAAATATTGGGTCATATTGGAGTCGCATAAACGTATTGGTGTACCTAATCAAGAAGCTCAATAATTCTATGGAGAGTCAGGAAAAGGCTTTCCACTGAAAAGTAGTCAAACCATTTATTTAAAGTTTAAATTGTGTTACGACAGCTTCTCTTCTTGATGATCAATTATAGATTTCATTATTAACAAGAATTAAAGTTGTAAATTTGCCTTTCAACTCACCTTAAAATTACCTGACAATCTCCACGTATCTTATCAATCTAATCACGCACAAGTCAACATACTTCATCTAACCTGTGTTCGTTCATTCATGATATACAACACGTACATCGCCCTGAGATTGACAAGTCTGAGCATGATTGGGCTAGTTGTGAAATTTTATCACATTTATATTTGGTGCCTACGTCACGCACGCGTGAACTCTAGAGAGGTCAGTCGATAGCGGTGCTTATAATCTTGAACTGTCGCGCCAATGACATGAGGAAAGGTCAGAATCTTACCAGCAATTATTTAAGAGCAATAATCAGAAATTGATTAGAACCTTATTCACATATGGATGAGGAAACTTTTCATTTGAAGCATCTAAATATTAGGGCCATTTTTGATTGTTGATTAGGATTATTGGCTCGGGTGGAAACCCTGTGTTCCGTCAGTTACACATGAGAGCCAGTCACTTTCTGTGTTCTACCGCCCTCTGGTCTTTATAATGGTGAGTGTTCTCAAGAACTTTGAACTGGCCATCATTACCATTTTACCATTGCACCACTTGCCAGCGATGAGAGAACAACCTCATATACTCGAGCCGCCTCGATCGTCCACACAACGTTTCTGTGGACGGCCCTAATGAGGGAGCACTATTTGGATGTGGAATGAGTTTCCCATTACGGTTTTCCCTCAGCGCTATGGGGTTCTTCAAAAAGGGCGTAAAAAGAGCTATTCAAGGTTGGCAAGATACCCTATCTATCACGTCGCAGGTCGTGGGTTCGATTCCTACTCAGAACGAATATTTGTGTGCATGAACATGTCTGTTTGTCCTCAGTCTGGGTGTAATTATCTATATATTTGTTTGTATTTACAAAAGAAAAGTAGTATATGTAGTATATCAGTTATCTGGCTTCCATAGTACCAGATCTGCTTAGTTTGGGGTCATTTGGCCGTGTGTGAGAAATAATTTCCCAGAATATTTATTTATTTTATGGTCTCAGCTAATCCTTCCTAAGACTAACTAATATTATAAATGCGAAAGTGAGTTTGTTTGTTTGTTACCTTTTCGCGCTTAAACTGCTTAAAATTTCTATGCAGATAGCCTATGGTATTTAGAAGAACATAGGCTACTTTTTATGTCGGGAAAACATAAGATCCCTGGAAACGCGGGTGAAACCGCGGGCAGAAGTTTTTCATAAATTCTAAAACACGTGTTGAACTTCAAAAGTTCTCAAAATTTCCGCGACGAACGTGTTATATAAATTAAATGTATAATGTAAATATATTTTTTATTCTTGATAACATTTGAACTTTGTTTTGGTATCCATTTACCTACTTAAATAGTAAATTCCCACGTGATAATTTGTTGCTATGTCAGATATTACTTAATATTTTAAGACACACAAACTGACCTTTGCTTCCGTTATCGCTATCAGTAGAATGTATGCTTTATTTATATTTAAACATGAGTCATTCTACGTTACTACATGTGATGTATATTGTAAAATTTTGAAATAGATTTCATCAAATTACACTTTCACAACAGCTGCATGATGTAAAACCTTGTAATTTGACGTGATTGTTCTCCATGGAAAGACAAGAGAGGTATAAAATGTAAGATTCGTTCTAATTAAATGTATGAAAAAGAGCCACTTTAAAATGTAAATACTTACCTACGAAACCAGAATCTTGAAGGGTGTATTAGTACCTATCTATTTACTCATAGAGCGTTAGATTGCACAATGGTGACGCAATATAATAAAATTTATTTATTGGTAGCAAACAAATGTTTCAAATTCCACACACAATATGTTTAAGCTTAAAACTTGATCGAAAGTTCTATTAAAACAAATAAACCTAATATTATATTTCTCAGTAACGTCTCCATAAAGGTTATCTGCTATACAGCTTTACCATTTGCATAATTGACCCTGAAAGAACATGTTCTAACGCAATTTTCTCGGAACTTATTAAATTGCATCACAAACTCTAAGAGATTTGTCGAATAGCTTGAGTTGTGTTCAGGATACCAGTATGCTTAATTTTAGTCCCGAATGTCCATCGTCGACCGTAAGCCTCCTACATGGATTTTATTTAATTTTTCAGAAAATGTTGGTATTCGCGCAAGCAAAAATTGATGTATAAAAAATGGCCCTAATAGATATAATACCTAATATGTAGGTACTAATAGATATTATAAAGTTTGAAGAGTGAGGCTGAAAGTTTTTGTTGATTTGTTTGTTTGAAAGCGCTAATCTCTGCAACTACTAGTCGGACATGAAAAAATATTTTTGTATTTGATAGCCCAATTATTGAGGAAGGTTATAGACTATTTTTTACTCTGGAAATGCAGGTGATACCGCGGGAAACAGCTAGTATATCTATATTATACAGTGTAAATTTTTCAACTGGGAATGTAAGACCAAATTCAAAAGTATTGATAATAGAGAAAAGTGCTCAAAGATCTGGGGGGCAATTTTGATAAAAACTATAAGTGCACTTATACATAGATTTTAAAAATCCTACCCGGGAATCGAAACAGTTGATTTGAAAAAAAGACCTCAAATTCTGGGAAGTTATGTTAAATGGCCAAAAATAAAAAGCAAAATTAAACGTTTTGAAAATACCTATGACTGATGTAATCGCTGCAATCGAAAAAGAATTAAATAAAATTTTCCAAAAACCCTCGACTATAAGGAAGTTTAACTAAAGATAACAATAAAAAGCGTTTTAAAAAAAGTTGACTTTCTAAAACTAGTGCTTTCTACCTTTTTAGATTGGTACTAAGTATTTGTTTTATTTTTAGTAGAGATTGACACAGCAATGATATTATATATACTATGACATAAGCATATGCCCTTTGCAATCTACGGACTTTATTTTACTTAAAAAATAAAAATTGCTATCGACAAAACGTTTTTTGTTTTTTACCTACATTACCTTGCAAGTTAACTGGCAACCCGCAACAACACAGTATCTGACGTTTTTGGATTACCCAGGTCATCAAATAATAAACAAAAATAAATGCTAATTTTCATAATTAATCCATTGATATTAATCTTATTTTCATCCGACTATTTACGTACTGAATTTTGTTTATTAAGATCCTGTTTGGTGTTACCACTACCTAAATAAATATTGTAGTCGATACTTTAGATTATTTCAGCATACATTAGTGCCTAGCTAATTCTGTAAGTAAGCAACGTATAAATTAAACAAACAATGTATATAAAAGTGTTTATTATCTATAGATAAATTTAATATCATAACGAGTTATAAAACTTAATGATTTCCATTCATGCTCCGTTAGGTGCAGAAAACCGGTTCCATGGGTCTTCCCCGGGCTTTCCATAATCTAAGTACCTATTTATCTTGTGAAACTGTATTATCGGAAGTGGTAATGCGATACAAGTGTCAGTGAATGCGTTAACATATTGATACTCGGGGTCATATGGATTTAAATCTTGATTGTCTAAGGGTCAAGGTTTAGCTTTAAGTACCAAATAAACTGGGTATTCAAACGTAGGTATATTGTATTAGAAGGTAAATGCCAAAGTATATTTTTTTCTATATTATAGTGAAATTGACAAAAAAAAACATATTAACATAATCGAAGAAAATCCGTCGTGGGCTGCCATTCCCTGCCCCAAAATGAATTAAATTTTTGCTATTTTACGAGTTTGTGAATAAATGAAATTTCGTTGGGTATGTAAATAAATGTAGTATCTAGTTGATGTCTTCTTCTTCTTGATGTGGCTCTCCACTACTGGAGGTTCGCCATCAGCTCAGCGAATCTACACCTGTCTTGCGTCAAGCGGAAAAGTTGTTCAACGCTGTCAATCTTCGTCCACTCCCGGATGTTCCGCAACCACGACTTTTTTCATCTGACAACGCGTCGCTTTCCCATTACTTTCCCCATCATTATGAGCTGGAGTAGCTGATATAAATTACTATATTATGTATCTACAAGACACATAAGTAATAGCTTTTCTATACTGCTATATTTTAATTCAAATGATATGGCAATGACAGCCCCCGACGGTTTTTTTTAGATTTATCATTGTGTTAATATGTACCTAGTTGAATATGTGTAACCTATATAGTTCATGCTAGCGGGTGAAACCGCGGGGCGGACCCCGCGGTTTCACCCGCGTTCCCTAGGGATCTTGTATTTTCCCGGGATAAAAAGTACCCTATGTTCTTCTCCATACCATAGGCTATATGCATACCAAATTTCATCGCGATCGGTTTAGCGGTTTAAGCGTGAAAGCGTAACAGACAGACAGACAGACAGATAGAGTTACTTTCGCATTTATAATATTAATAGGGATTTGCTGTCGGTGGTTTCCAAAAATATTATTTAATCCTTTTTCGATTACGTTTATTATTATACCTATATCTACTTAGATAATTTTCTCATCATGAAATTCCAGCATTATCCAATCGCGATATCGTATCAGTTATCACAATCATCAAATTCCAAAACTAGTATAGGCTTATATTCGTCAGCTTTACAGTTAAAATTAATCATTAGATACATTTTAGACTAGCTTCCGCCACGCGGCTTCACCTGCGTTCCCGAGGGATCATGTGTTTTCCCGGCATAAAAAATAACCTATAGCCTTCCTCGATAAATGGGCTATCCAACACTGAAAGAATTTTTCAAATCGAACCAGTTGTTCCTGAGATTAGCGCATTCAAACAAACAAACTCTTCATCTTTATAATTTTAGTATAGATTATATAGTGTACACATTTCACATTTATATATAGCATATACTAGCTGTCCCCCGCGGTTTTACCCGCGTTCCCGAGAAAAAAAGCAACCTATGTCCCTCTCCATACCATCGGCTATCTGCGTACCTCATCGCGATCGGTTCAGCGGTTTAGGCCTGATAAGGTAACAAACAAACAAACTTACTTTCGCATTTATAATACTAAATTAGGATTAGGATAGTTATGAAGGATTAGGATTCTAGGTTCTACCCCGCGGTCTCAGCCGCGTTCCCGAAGGACCTTATGTTTTACCGGATAAAAGTACCCTATATGTTATTCCATGATATATTTATTTATGTATCAAGTTTCTTCCAAATCCATTCAGCCGTTTATGTGTGATTGAGTCACACATATGTGTGATTGATTCGCCCGGGGAAGTACTATCACCATATTTAATTCCGCTGTGAAATAGTGGTGCACTTGTATTACTGTGTTTCGGTTAGGAGGGTATGGGAGCCGGTGAAATTACAGGCACAGGAGACTTAACAACTTCATGTCTCAAGGTTGGCAACGCGTGAGTGATACCCCTGGCAGGGAAATTATAACATTGTATTTTCTTTGCCCGTGGTGTTATGAGCGTCTATAGGCTACGGTAACCGCTTACCATCAGGTGGGCCGTAAGCTTGTTTGCCAACTAAGTAGTAAAAAAAAAACATACAAACATTTATTCACACATTCACATTTATTATTTCGCTTATTAGTGGACGATAGTGCATTTTGAAGTAGGCAATAGATAATATATAGAACTTAGAATATAATATAGAATATAGAACCATACTGTTAATTTTTCCCGTTAGAGGCGCCACTGTGTTATAACGTACACAAAGTAGCGATTGGTTACAATGACAAGACGAAACTAATGTCATATAAATCGTGGCACGCCATTGGACACAATATCCGTGCGTGATGCACAAGAACAAACCAATGCAATGTGACATGACTATTTGGAGTCCATTGGCTTCAACATTTTCATACTAATATTATAAATGTAAATGTGTGGATGTTTGCCTGTTTGACGACTGAATGGATTTGGATGAAATTTGGCACACAGATAGAATATATTCTGGATTAACATATACAATACTTTTTTATCCCGGTAAAACATAAGATTCCTAGGGAACGCGGGTGTAACCGCGGGACGGAAGCTATAAGTTATAAATTAAACGTTGAAAAGGTTCTTTGACAAAATTTTACAATTTAATCTTGTATCATTATTTTATGTCTCAAGATACTGACATTTTATCCGAAACTAATTTTCACAATCACGTCATGTTATAACCAACATATTTTCAGCTTTAATTTTAAAACTAACATTTTTTTTAACCATTCCATTTCGTGAAATCATAATCAGCACACTGAATACGTCACGCAAACGTCACGCTAGTACATGAACTGATGACGTCACTTCGACCTTGCCTACTCGTGTGGGCTCCTCTAATTCTTCAACCCACATGACTTCAACAGAAATATTACAAGAAAACATACTATCACATGACTCACTGAAGCTGTAATCTGTAACAGAATCAAATATTTTAGACAGATTTACAGTGAGGTGTATTTATTTTCAAAGTTTTATTGATAGATTTAATATATTTGTAAGGAGTCACACTGTCTGGCTAGTCGGTTATCCAACGTATTGGTATTTTGTGTAACTAACTACCTGAGGAAGAGAGAAACTGTGAAGAACGAAAGCCAGAAGGCATTCACTGTATTTGCACGAGATATTGTAGCTAGCTTATGGTCGTTTTTATAATTACAATGTTAATAAATAAATATTCTGGGATATTCTTCACACACGTGGAGACCAGCAGAAACCTAAGTGTAAAAAAATATTAAGTCAATAAACGCTTTTTTTTATACTACTAGGTGGAAAACAAGCTTACGGCCCACCTGATGGTAAGCGGTTACCGTAGCCTATAGACTACTAACGCGTTAACGTTTACATATCTTTAATTGACAGAGCGACTCTCGCTACCTAACGTCAATTCTTAATGCACTCGGGGCACAGATAAATGATTATAAATAACACACACAGAATTTAGTTCTCTGTCTATGGCAGGGTGTAAACATAAATAGATATTTACAAAACAGGCCCAGAACAAACAGATAAAATCACACCCATACAAGTTTGTCATGGGTCATTGGGTTCATCTACACTTCCGTCCAACCAGTCCCGTTAAAAAATATATTTGCTGAACTCGAACAATCGAATACAAAAATTATACGACTCCTCCAATCGATATTACCCTGTAAAAAGCTGTTACGATACCAGCTGTTACAAGCGCCTTTACAAACAAATACGGATGGATTAATGCATATTTGGTTTACGACATCAATATCTTTCTACGAAAAGACCCAAACACCAATGACTAGCCAAAGATGGTAAGATAGTCTATACAAATGATGCCATGTCTAACTGTTCGGCTTATTTCACGCTCCGTTTGATCCGACCAGATCAGGTTCAAACAACGAGAGTCCGTCTGTGCATCCGTTTCGATACCTAATTAAATATTAGAGGAATTCGTTCCGTTGGATTACTCATCTAACACTTGCGTTGTGGCTTTCAGATTTAAGTAGTTTAATGTTAAAGCTGAAAATTCAAGTACTGAAATGGCGAGCTTCTGCCCCGCAGTTTCAGCCGCGACCTTGTTTTCTTGGGATAAATAGTATGCTATATGTTATTCCAGGTTATGATCTATCTATGTTGCAAGTGTCATCTAAATCCATTCAGGTGTTTATGCCTTAGACCATAAAGTTTATGCGTGATTGAGTTATAGACATGCAAACATTTCTACAAATATTCACATTTATAATTTTAGTAGGTTTTGCAGACTCATAGGCGATAGACATCTCCTCATTATTTTCAATATACTTGTACTTATCAAATTGATTAAGTATGAATAGCTGTAATTTTTACGTACGTTACATATCTCTTAACTGATTAAGTGAAAATTTCCCATACCAATACATTATAATGATGAAATCAAATTTGTTTACGTGCAATAACTTCATATACTTTCACAGTAATTCATATCTACCTATATTTAAGTAGATAAGGATAATTTATTTGCATCAGTAATGGTAGGTTAACCGCAATTTATTATGGAAAGTAATGAAAATCAAATAAGAGTCACGCGTTTCACGAATAAATCTGTAGCTCGCTCGATATGCCAATCATATTGCGTATAAGTCTAAATCAATCCGAGTGCACTATCAGCTCTACATGGTACTCCTAGTTTCCAAAATTAAAAGCTAGAGCGAGATCCGAACTAAAAAATCTCTGACGATGACCAGACCATGACCTGGCCTAATGGAAGAGTTTATCTATATAGTGGTCAAACTGTTGGCCAAAGTGTTTGACTGCTATCTAGAGGACAACAGTTGAGATCGACTTTTTACGTAACCTCCGAAGCACGAAGACGCAACTGGCAATGAGCGCCTCCACTCCACGAGTGATAGTAAGGGACAGGAATTGATCCTGTTTCCTGCCTGACTTTTGACCTCGAAGTTTTTTTATACAACATAAACATATTTTACTAGATATAATTTTATATCTTAAAAATATCACGTCAAGATTCATTTTAGTTTTTCAGTTCAACAAAGGAGAAAGAATGTTATAATTAAAGATTTCTCCGAAATATTTTGTAACCTCTATACAGTATGTAGAGCTCATTAAAATAATGGTGAATCATTCCCTACACACATCATAAACACCGCAACTTGATGGACCGGCTATATTAACCAGTTTCACGTATAAAAATACATGATCATCTAATAATGTCCGATAAAAATAACTAAATTTCATGAAATTAGCCCAGTGATTCATTTTGAACGCGAAAAACAAACCCGAAATATTTTGATACCAGATGTAAGGCAGTTATTAATCGTAAAGATATAATATATACAACACATTCTTTTCAAAGCACGTGAGTTCTACTTTCTTTAAATTGTGATGCATTGCCTTATTTGGAGATGCCGAAAATTATGAGAATAAATTATAAACAAAACAAAAATCTGGTTAATTTCGGAAAGTCGATATAGGCTAATATTCTTTCAGTGTCATCTTTATAAGTTCCTAGCTTCCGCCCCGCGGGTTCCCCCGCGTTCCTGAGGGATCTTATGTTTTCCCGGGATAAAAAGTAGCCTATAGCCTTCCTCAATGGCTTATCCAACACTAAAATAATTTTTCAATTCGAACCAGTAGTTCCTGAGATTAGCGAGTTCAACCAAACAAACAAACAAAATCTTCAGCTTTATAATACTTGTATAGATAGATTGATGATAAATTAATAATCATAAATGAGATATTTGCTCTTTTATTGATATTTTATTATTTTTTCTCAGTTCAAATAACTTAAATCACGGGCCTTAGCGAAGAATATCACGTGAGGTCTGTTCCTGACTATGGGGAGTAGTTGGATGTTTGGGTGTGGTTAGCTTGTAAAAAATTTCGTACTACAAGTATTTAATATGGCTGCTTTCTGTAGATTAATATATATGTAAGATGGGAGATCTAACGTTTGGATGGATATATGGAGCTGGTTTGGTATAGCACCGGTGGTAGAGACTACGATTGCTACAATAGTCACACTTTGTAAATGCCACAGACATGCTGCCATCTCAAAATATCCACCCGGCATAGTTTAGAGTCTAGGACTCTAGGAAGGTAAAAAAGTTACTGGAAATTTTTATTGACCGTCTCCATGAAAAGCAAATAAGGTGAAAGACCATCTATCATCGTCGCATGATACGTGTGTCTACAACACGTTTATTGGTGTTCAGATTTGTCACAGTGTGAACGCGGCACGGAGGCGGGGCCGTGACGAGGCGCTTGCGCAGGTTCACGTCACGTGTCGGTCTGATACGGTGCGATAACTAAATCGTTATATTTTTAGTAAGTCTAAGTGAGGTATGATAACTTCAGTAGCTTTCACCTTTATTTCAAAGTCAAAGTGATTTAAGGTTTTACCTGCAATGAAGTTATAGATGTTAGGTATAATGTCCCGCCTCTTCGGCATGCTACATTAGATTAATCATATTTCTTACTAGCTTTTTCGCGCGGTTTCATCCGCGTTCACGAGGGATCTCGTGTTAAAAGTAGCTTATAGCCTTCCTCGATAAATGGGCTATACAACACTGAAATAATTTTTCAAATCGAACCAGTAGTTCCTGAGATTAGCGCGTTCAAACAAACAAACTGTTCAGCTTTATAATATTAGTATGGATGTGGCATAAAGGTATATTTCTCCGTGTACCAAGTAACCATTTATTGGGAGTTGCCAAATCTGTATCACTAACTTAAGAATGTAGCCAGTGGCGTAGCAATCGGAGGGCTAGGCGGTGCCTTGCCCCGGGGCCCTCTGGCTCAGGGGGGCCTTGGAACCTGATCAGCAAACCTCATATGTTCTGGAAGGGGAGTGTCTATATGTAGTATGTAGCTTTGCTTTGCTGTGCCTGTAGTCCACGATAAAGAGCTGATAATAAAGTAGCTTTGTAAATTCATATTTTTACTTGATAAAACCTAAGTAGTTTAGATAGGGCCACATTTTTTTTTGCACCAGTACCCCGAGTGTAAACAATGGACGTTAGAAAATGCTTACTATCACGTTAGCGTTTACGACATTTTTCTATAGGAATCGGCACAGCGCCTCTCGCGGAATACTCATGGAACTAATTTCTTCCATACAAAATTTGAGTAAACGCTTACTATCAAAGTGTTTATTTACGTAAATTCTTTACACTCAGGGTACAGAGCCTTTGGTTACCTAGCTACGCCACTGGTTATAGCGAATAATCTTTTAACGCAAAACTGTATTATTTGCTATTCTTCTCAGTTAAAGGCTGATTTCCGAATCGGTGGTAGCTTCAGTAAATTCGACCTTCATAAGTGCCCTCCTAGGGCCTAAACTGAATAAATAGCTTTGACTTTGACGAATAATAATAAAATGCCGAATAATATTGGAAATCGAGTAATGGCTAACCATGACATCTTTATAAAAAATCTTGAGGTAGGAACCTAACAAGGTAGGTACGAAACGATACCAATACCTATAAAAATCCTTAACACAGCTAATGTACTTACATTAATTTCACGAGATGACCGCTCTTGGATATTCAGCTGATAACATATACAAACACTATAGAAACACTATGTACAATATTTTAACATTTTTGCGATAGGTAGCTATACTAATAAATTGCTAACGACGTTAAGCAACGTCGGGCGTGGTCAGTACTTGGATGGGTGACCGCCTGGGAACACCACGTGCCTCTGGCTTTTCTTTTGAAATTTAACTATAATTATTAATTGATAATTACTAATATAGATCATATAATTTGTAATGTAAGAATTGACTTTGGTTCGTATAGTGATTTGTTTGTATAGACTTTATATATGCCCGGCACAGACTAATCTGACAAGAGAAACAGAGAAAACCTTGCCCATCAGTGACTGTATATATTCTAGCATGTATACCATCATAATCTGTATAAAAACTGTATAATAACTGTATAATTCATTTAAGATTTTCTTAAAAATCGAACACTACGCTACGCGCACTATAAGATCAAGGTAATGCGGTGATGACCAAAAGAATAGCCTGTAACGGAAGCAATTAAACTGCGTTAACTATAGGTTATACCTTCTCACATACAAACAGTTTTGGAAAACCCCCTTCGTATTATTTTATGACTCAATCAAGATGGCATCTTCACAAGGCCGTCTTGAGATTTTAATAATTGTTTGCTATTATAGGTATATTACACATAATATTATGCGATTTTAGAGGTAGATAGTTATGTAGTTTTAATAAAATTATAATATTCTATAGTTTTGTAATAATGGTACATATTCGGTTTAAATAACAAAATATTCTTTTTGGATTTCTGTGACAAAATATATTAATTTTATTTTATTATCTAACATTAACATCATTGTAAATTATTGCTAAGACTACTTTGCTAGGAGTCGTACGTAGTATATCTTAGTTCAGGCACAGTTAGTAAATAGTTACTACGTAAGTTCAGGCAGGAGTCAACAATAAATGGCGGACCGCAACGCGTGGTCCAAACAATAGATTCGTAAACTTTTTTACAATCACCAAGGCCAAGTGAGTTTCCTCACTTCCATTGATCCAATTTCATTACCTGCTAGGGATGTTAGAGAATCCTCAACTCAAACACCATTTCTTCAGCACCCGTGGTTGCTAGTGTTGCTACCCTAGTCCAAAGAGTCAATCAAATCCGTAGTCTTCCGGCCTTGGACAAAAAATCATAATACTACACTTATGGTTCCGGCTATGAGTCCTTTCCACTTGATTTTTATTTAAGTACTAGCTTCCGCCCCGCGGTTTCACCCGCGATCCCGAGTGCTCCGATCGCCACCAAACTTTACAGGATTACCCGCGGGGCTAATAAAAAGACTGTCTGAAAATTTCATCGCGATCGGTTCAGCGGTTTCGGAGTCTTTAAAGAGCATACATACATACTTTATCTTTTAAAATATATAGATTATATATAGAAGGATTTGACATTTTAAAGCTTGATTGTCGCCAGTCATCTACCATTAGGATTGCAAACAGTTTGTTACATTTTAAAGCGTAACGCCATAAAATTTAATTGGTGATCCCTGCTTTAATTTATTACATATAAAATTTTAATAAAATTAAATACCTATTTACTGACTGACAATATTTTTTTAGTTACTAAAACGGTCCAAAACGGCTTTATAGGCAAATAAGGCTAAGTTTGCCTTAGACTCGAATCTAATTTAAAAAAAAACACGCATCATGTTACCAGTATACATAAAACAATTTCATATAAACGCAATAGTTTGTTTTATTGTTAGTTTCATATTATCAATGCTTTAGCTATTTATAGCGTTAATTTTTATACTTATCACTAGACTAATTACAACCAAATATTATCTCTTGATGCAATTAGTAATATTGTCTCTGATAAAATGTAAGGGAATCATTTTGTGTATTGGCAATAAAATTGAGTGCTTGCTTACACGTCAAATGATTTGTTGCAATTTAGTTTTCGATAGATGTTCACAATCTATTTAATAAAAAATTGATGAAATACTTATTCTGAGAGTGTAAATATTAGAAATATAAATATTGGGATCATTTGAATGTGCGGTGGGGTACATAATCATTCCTTAGACGTAACAACTAATGTATTAAAATAGGCTAAGCTTATCACACAATGGGTGAGTGATTTTTTAATTTGTCGTAAAATGTATTTTATTAGTTGTGGAAGTCTTTTAACCGTATTGTAACGTATGTATATTTCAGGTGGTGTATTAAGTTACTTCAGAGGGTTGCTAGGCGCTCGGGAAATGAGGATTTTGATCCTCGGCTTGGACGGCGCCGGAAAAACCACAATTTTATACAAATTGCAAGTGGGTGAGGTGGTCACAACGATACCCACGATCGGTTTTAATGTAGAACAAGTCACTTACAAAAATTTGAAGTTCCAAGTGTGGGATCTTGGCGGACAAACCAGTATTAGGTGAGTGTTTATTTATTGTTAGGTTATGTTCATTAGATAGGGTTATTGTTTCTCATATCAAAGAATTAGCAAGTCAAGTGCTTACAATAGATGTATTTATGTATACTGCAGCTCTGTGTAGGCTTGACAACTTGAACTAATGTTTTGGAGAACTAATTTGAATCTTTAAAACTGCTTGCTAATGATTTGTTTATTTGTCAACATAATTAAGAATAGTAAGGAGTATGTAAAGAGCACTAAATCTAGATACTTGGATATTACACTAAGATATCACATCTGATTTCAGTTGGGTTTATTTAGAATGAGAATATAATGTTGATTCTGGGCTGGCCGTTTATGCTTTAAACAAATTTTCTTACTTCCTGCTATCTGCCTCTGTCTATTTCTCTGCTTATATATTCTAAACCACACCACAATGGATTTTGTTAAGAATTTGACCGATACAAAGAGTTATAAATGAGGCACCCATGTAAAGCTGAAGTGAATCACTAGTAATAAATAAATATCAAAATCAATGTTTGTCTGTCTGTTTGTAATGCCCACAATGGTTTCTGACTTCTGACCATCTTGAAGTATAATAATATTAATTTAAACAAATGTTATTTTTTCAGGCCATATTGGCGATGTTATTATGGCAATACAGATGCAATAATATATGTGGTAGACTCTGCCGACAGAGATCGAATAGGAATATCAAAAGATGAACTGGTTCACATGTTGAGGGTAAGTAACATTTACAATATTAGGTAGCCTGTACATTGTGAGAGAAAGATAAAATAAAATAAATCTATCCTGGAATATTCTTCCTTCATAACATACATCTCACACTCACAAACTTCTTGTGTCATGGTATCTAACTTTCACACTTATCGGCCCATCAGGATGAAGAGTACCCTAAACTCCTAGCCTATGATAATAATCCGTATATAAAGCTATACAAACAGGCAGTAGAATTTTGTTATAAAACAAAAGAACAATTTAATCAAAATGAAATAGTATGACAGTGGTAGGTCAAAAAGACAACATTTTATATTGTAATAAAGATAAAGATTTATTTGTGAGGATATGATAACAAATTAATAAAATATAGTAAACTAGCTTACCGCCCCGCGGTTTCACCCGTGAACCCATATTTTACCCCCATAGGGATGGAATTTGCAAAAATCCTTTCTTAGCAAATGTCTACATCATAATACCTATCTGTATGCTAAATTTTAGCCCAATCTGTCCAGTGGTTTGAGCTGTGCGTCGATAGATCAGTCGGTCAGTGTATACAGAAGAAGATTTTAGATGCATGTAAAATGTAACATCTCGCAGCGTGCAGGCATCCTAGTGGGTAAATGTTTTATAAAAAAAAATTGAAATAAATTTAAATAATATTCCATGCAAATACTTACTAAAGTAAATATAACATTTGTGATTAAACTGAGTGACCCATAGTATTCAGACTATTATTATTACCTCGCTAGCTGTCCCCCGCGGTTTCACTGGCGTTCTCAAGATAAAAAGTTGCATATAACATTCCTCAATAAACTGGCTATCTAAAGCAAAAATATCAGGGTAAAATCACATACTACAACCTAAGACAAAAAAATAGATTAGAACTGATAACGCCGAGAACAAATAACGGCAAAACAACAATATTGTTTGAAGGAGCATGGCTATACAACCGATTACCTGATGAAATCAAAAAGTGCCACTTGTGCACTCTTTGATTTCAACGCATACCGGCTTAAACTTAAACAATTTGTTGAAAACTTATTTTAGTGTGTCTTTCAAGCTAGAGGACTTACATCTATAATAATAGTTAAAATGTATCTCATTGTAAGTGAACTAATGTAAGTTCTTATGAGAATAAAGTTCTTTAAACCTAAACCTACTTTCAGTTTTCCCGAATTTTCCAATTATCCAGGCAACTTTTCTATCATAAAAACCTTCCTCAGACTGCAATGAATATAAATAAAAATTTATGAATTCCCTCAGACTCCTTTCTCTCAAAATTATTATCTATCTACACAGTTATATTGTGATACACGCATTTGTATGTGAGGCTTATTAGTAAACACTTTTTCTCAAGCATGCCTACATTTTCCTATGACATTGTAAGCAATCATTTTTCATAAAAGAAAAGAAATTGAAAAGGAGTGGGGAATTTCATAGTAGTTAATTATTCTTACTATCATAAAACAATTTTAACTCATAATCACATTGTAATGGTTTGGATTAACCGCAATATAAATATGCTAAAACATAGAGTATACACATAAACAAGCTATGGAGCGTGCCTTACTAAGTATGAACTGATAGCACAAGTATGAACACAGAAGAGACTCAAAAGGTGATGCAGGATACATGGGGCGGGTGCAGATGTATGGAACATCGCTATGAAAGCGCTATACTATAGTTTAGTATCTATAACACTTGCTTATGATCGGCACAACGGACTGGAGCGATACTGTTACTCTATAGCTTTTATGTATTAGCTAAGGGTAAAACTTATTGGAAACTTATGTTAATTTGTAGGAGGAAGAATTAGCGAATGCAATCCTCGTAGTGCTGGCGAACAAGCAGGACATGGCGGGGTGCCTGACGGTGGCGGAGGTGCACCAGGCGCTCGGGCTGGACGCGCTGCGCGACCGCACCTTCCAGATCTTCAAGGCGTCCGCCATCCGCGGGGAGGGGCTCGACCAGGCCATGGACTGGCTCTCGAACGCGTTGCAGGCTAGGAAATAACACCAAACATGGGGTATGTTACACTTGCTACCAATCTGTCTATACTATCTCAGTTCTTAGATACAATTTTAGATTATTTTATGTTCCCTATGTTCCCTATGTTCCTCTCCATACCATGGGCTATCTATGTACCAAATTTCATATTTTCATACAAGCGGTTTAGATGTGAAAAGGTAAAATTTATTTATTTTATTTACTCACATACATAATTCACACAATAAAAACCGGCCAAGTGCGAGTCGGACTCGCGCACCGAGGGTTCCGTACAAACTTCGTCCATCGTTCGTCCATCAAGGGAAATGCACAATTTTATTAATTTACCTTATTTGAGGTTGGTGCCAATTAAGCTAGACCTCTAAATTGTATGAGCGCCGATACAACTCAGAGGTCTTTATTAATTGGCGTAACTATGTATGTATGGGGACACCCTTTAATTTTCAACTTTTTTAATTTTTTAGAATTTTTCCTTTATTTGTGCTGCAAGACCTTGCTTTTTGCCAATTTTTTTATTTTTATTTTTGAGTTGATTGAATGAAACGTAAATTGCGGTTTACGATTTATGACGTATTAAAAAAAACTACTTACTAGATCTCGTTCAAACCAATTTTCGGTGGAAGTTTGCATGGTAATGTACATCATATATTTTTTTAGTTTTATCATTCTCTTAGTTTAGAAGTTACAGGGGGGGGGACCAACATTTTACCACTTTGGAAGTGTCTCTCGCGCAAACTATTCTAAGTATGGGGAGCCCCCTAAATTTATTGTTTTTTTTCTATTTTTGTGTGAAAATCTTAATGCGGTTCACAGAATACATCTACTTACCAAGTTTCAACAGTATAGCTCTTATAGTTTCGGAAAAAAGTGGCTGTGACATACGGACGGACAGACAGACAGACAGACATGACGAATCTATAAGGGTTCCGTTTTTTGCCATTTGGCTACGGAACCCTAATAAAAATGAGAGGAGTGAGCTAGGTCTAAACCTGTGTTACAGAAGTCAGTACCCTCTCTATGCAATAGGATCTATAAGGTAACATACAGTATTTTCGCATTTAAAATAAGTATGGATAAATCAATTAATTACTATCAATAAACTGCAAGCTTACATAAGACCTATAATTAAATAAAAATATATGGGAAAAGTCATTTGTCCATTTTTACCTTATTTATGCAGTTCCATTTTTTCCGCGAGCCTCATACACAATATTTAGTTAAAAATAAAATTTAAACAAAATAATTATTACTTACTAGATTCCGCCCCGCGGTTTCACCCGCTTTCCCCGGGGATCTTATGTTTTCCCGGGATAAAAAGTACCCTATGTTCTTCTGCATACCAAATCTCATCGCGATCGGTTCAGTGGTTTAAGCGTGAAAAGGTAACAAACAATTATTTGGCTGCATATGCGTGGCGAGGAATATGTTCATCATCATCATCGACAGCCACTTCTGTGTGAGTGGGTATGGTTTCCGCACTTAGTCCTTGGATTGGACCATTGTACGTGTCTCCCGAGGAATATGTTTAAGCAGCCATTTATTAATGACTTGCTGTTCCCCGCGGTTTCGCCCAAATTCCTGGGTTGAAATAAATAGCCTATAACCTGCCTCAAAAAACGGCCTTTCTAACGCAATATTTATTTTTAATTTCGGTGTTAACGTCCAAACATACAAACTTTACCTCTTTATAATATTAGTATAGTTTAGAAAAATATACTGGTATCTAAAAATACTGGAAAATGAAAATGTGGTCGAAGGTGGTAACCACAAACCCGTGGTATCAAATTAACCATCGTATTGTGTTCTATTTCAGGCTACATTTGATGGTGCATGAAACGATCGGCATGAACTGAACGCGAGCGAGAGGGACGGAGATATGGTAGTCATTTGTATCGCCACTAGTTATAGTACTTACCGTCGTCGCCGATATACTTAATCACAATAATGCATTTAAAAAAAAAAAAAAAAATTGGCGCGCAAATGTCTTTAAACTCTTCTTGTATAGTTCTAAGTCACGGTTATTTTTTTATTCCATTTGTTATGTAAGAGACTAAAGTATAAAATAGTAGCAATGGCGTACCGGCTCAGTGTGCGTGCGCCGAGCGTTACATTTTTCTATCATGTTTTATTTTAATCCAACTTCCGCCCTGCGGTTTCGCTCGCGTTCCCGGAATAAGGGACGGTATTCCACGATCTAAACTATACTAAATTTCATGAAAATCCGTTCAGCCGTTTCGGAGATTATCCCGGAGAAATAAACAGACAGATGGGTTTAGTATTGTAGCCTTTATTTCGAAATCATAGACGGATACTTCGTATTTATTTGTATACATGTAAAATGTCCGTCTGGGCTTTGTGTCCTTACCACATTCGGCCACATCACCATTTACCATTGTGAGATTGTGGTAAAAAAATTGGTGTACAAAGTAAAAATATATATATATACTGGGTGATTTTGTTATCACTGGCCATACTTGCAGGGGTGGAAGTACTCATCAATGTGAACAACTTTTATTACAGGACTAACTGTGAAATCATGAAAAAATTATCAGCTGTTCCATACAAAAGTTCAATACCTACTCGATCAAAATGTATGAAGCAACCGTATTATTTTACGCGATATGAGAGTTAGCCCTATAATAAAAGTTGCTCACATTGATGAGTACATCCACCCCTGCAAGTATTGCCAGTGATAACAAAATCATCCTGTATATATAAATCAATATGTCAAGAGAACAAGAATTTATTACATTTTGTATTATTGATAGTTTTAATGTATTTTGCATGTTTTTTTCTATGAAATGGGAAATTAATATATCGGCGACGGCGTGGTTTTAATATAAACAAATTGTTTAGTAGAGTCGCGGGCAAGGATGTACCTATACATAAGTTTAATTATATTAATTATATATAATGTAATTAATATATATTTTGTAACAGTGACGTTCACCAAGCTATAATTTATATTATATTGCGGTAAGAGAGAAATATTGTTCCAAATACAATTATCATGTATTCATTTTGTTTTATTGTCACCGTTGGCTCACGAATAAAACGCGCGTCCCAAAACTACCCACAAAAAATATAGTTTTACAGAAAGTCATCTTATACGTAAAACAGAGGGGTACAAAAGGTCGCCAAACACCTATTGGTGTGTTCCGGCAGCTGCACTTGTGAGCCAGTTCTTTCTAGGCTTTGTGTGCTTACCACCTTCGGCCACATCATCACTTACCTTAGTGAGATTGTGGTCAAATAAGCCTTTTTAGAGTTGGATAGTTCATTTATCGAGGAAGGCTATAGGCTACTTTTTATCCCGGGAAAACATAAGATCCCTCGGGAACGCGGGTGGAACCGCGAGGCGGAAGGTAGTTGTTAATAAAACATTTTTAATTTTAAATTCATGATTTTTTCTGACGTTATCAATGAAAAAATTAAATTTAAAAAAAAAATCCATGCCTTTCTATATCCTCTAGTTTAACATAAGTATGTTTTTTTTTATAAATATCTTGCAATAAAGAATAGAGAAAACCTTAGTTTAGAATCATCATTTTTCGTATATCGTCGCGAGAATGAAAGAGTGGGTTAAAAAAGACCGTATGCGATGCTATCATTTTATTAAATCTGAATCTACTGGTGGGTGGAATAGAATTGAAATTGCTGTGTAAATCAGAGCTTATCCAAAGGCCATCGACGTCTTCTCGGGTCTATCCTGGGGTTGTTGTTGATCTTGGGTACTTTATTATTTGAAAATCGACTGATGAAGAAGTCTAGAAGGGCAAGGATGCTGGCCCCAATAGCTAGTCCTCCAAATATTGAGTACCATGATAATGTACTGGACTCGCCGGTCTCGGAATCGCCTGAAATTATATGCTTAGATAAGTTGGGGGGCCTACCAGGGCCTATAGGGTATTAGGTGCAGTTAACAATATTATTAGATAAAGCAGATTGCAGTTTTAAAAAATACAATTATCATCGGATACTAGACGATCAACAACTGTTGTAATGTTGATTTTCTAGTACCAATATTTAAGTCTACAAAAACCTGTATAATATTTTCTACATCATGTTATATTTTAGTGTACGTTTTTTGTAATTTTTTCTTTCTGTCCGTTAGTGGCTTTACTATACAGGTATTTTTTTTCGACATTTCATAGTTAGTACCTACTATAATAAAAGTTGTTCATATTGATGAGTACACCCCCCCTGCAAGTATTGCCAGTGACAAAAAAATCATCCTGCATAATCCTAGAACCACTGCACGGGTTAGGTATGGTTTTCCCAGGTAAAAGGATCCCATAAAGATGGTTTGAGGCTATGTTGTATGTAGGTGTAAAGGAACCTGCGCAGTGAGCGTTGTTATTTTGCTTAGGGTGACAAGCAGACAGACGGTCCACCTGATAGTCAGTGGCTACCGTCGCCGTTAGCAATAAGGGGGATAGCTATTGTGTTTGGCCTTTATTAAGCCTAGAAAGCTATCAGGTGCTACTGCCGGAACACATCAGTAGGTGCTGCCGACTGATTTTCAACTTGAGGATGGTGAGGCAGCTATGCGAGTGGAGCAGCGGGTATATACCAGTTAATACATTATTTAGAGCTACTTTTCCTACCGATACGAAATGGATACGAACTTCTGCGTGGTCGAGTATTCCTTCTGTTATTCATTTTGTATTTACTTTATTGTTACTGCTTTTGTTTCATTTGAATTCATGATTATTGTTTTTGGCAACCATTTGAGATGGATATTCTGTGATTCATGATCTACGTCTTCACGATGGCATCCAGTACAGACAGACGGCATCACATTTTGATAGAACACAATTCGAAAGTGAATTTTATTCATAGAGTAAACATTATAGATTTATACCACAGATATTTGGATTGAAGCCTCTGCAATGACACGGCGTAGAACCTATTTTGTAGAAGTTTGGAAAGCAAGTTGTGATTGTGATATTTGATAGCTGTCAATATTCATTGCCATGGCTGTATGGCTCTGTACCTTTGCCTGCCTTTTTGGCGAATCGAATAACAACAACAACATCATTGCCAATACCATATTTTTATTTGGTACCAACATGATTCACTATACATACCTACCAACAACTGTGCATAAGTACATATACAGTCTCTCATCGCTAAGACACAATTTTGAAAAGAATTTAATGAAATATCGATAGAACTAAAAATCCTATAACGAAAAACTGAAACGATAAATTGAAATGGTCAAAATTAGTGATGAATTAAACCAAAATTTAATGAGTAATACTGATGATAGCAGCAGAGATGGTGTTGCGGCTTGGTTTCCAGTTATTGGTTAGCTTTTTTACCACCATTTTCATTAGATACTTACGTTGACATTCAACCATAATTTCGCCGTGGCCTAATGTGGCTAACTTTAAGCACACAATACTTGGTAAAGATCAGGCTTTCAGGTTCAGCTGTAGGAACACATCGGAAGGCAGATTTTTATTTAAGTAAGTAGGTACCTATTATACCCAGACAGGCGAGTAGGTAGGTATACCTCGTACACGTGGTTACAGTTTCATCGCGATAATTTCCTTTACTGAAAATTCAAGCTTGTACGATTTAATCCCTATATCTAATCTTATGGTATACCTGGTACTTCAGAGGGTCGAAATTGTAGCACCGGTAAGGAGAAGTGGAAGTTTCTACTATCTCAGTTCCTACAATCGTTGCATAGCTTTGTTATGGTAAAGATCTTGTGACGTTTTTTAAACGTGAACAAATCTAAATACAGGCTTAGTATAATCCCATCAAAAAACATTTCTTTGTCGTAAAAAGTTATGGAATCGAATGCAAACCAAGTCGGTTAATTCAGTACCTACCTATCTATGGGAGCACCTATCCAACCACTTTGTCATAAATTGATACCTTGTTAGTTAGCTAACAACATTTTATTATAGTACCTAACCATAATATCAATAGGTATCACATTTTTTTATTTCTTTAATAAGTAGAGTGACTTGGCAAATGAATCTACATAGCTTGTGGGTCTGCTAGAAGTACCTTAGAAATTTTGATGATCGGTGAGTCAGTGACAAAATTAAGGGATTTTGACTTGCAATAATTATAAAACTACTGGAAAAATATCTAGCTATGTAATGCCCTCTTGGTCACTGAAAATTTAGGCTTCTAGTTTTTTCCACAACGAAGTTACAGGGTCGAGAATGGCACGAATGGCTTCGAGAAAAGGGTACCATCCTTTTCTATTAACTTTTTTTCACTTCCGTGCCCCCAGATAAGACAACCAGTGTATCTATCTATAGTTAGGGAATATATTTACCAAAATTTATTGGGGGTGATGTAACAGAATGCACAAAGATCAATTTTGATTCCGTTTGAACAAGCTAATCTCCCAGACAGAACCCTCTAATAAACAGATTTTCGTGGAGTTGCTTGGAGCTTAGTTTCATCCAAATCGGCTGAGGTCTGAGCTAGCGAAGTCGCGAGCGAAAAACCGCAAATAAATCCGCTCACAAACATGGGCAGACCTTAAACTAAAACCAACACGAATGGGGCAACCATGCTATATGGACAAATCAGAAAGAAATACGTTCAGCATCCGACTGCTTGACGAGGTTGACGCCTATAAAACGTGTAGTCGTGAACATGTAAATTAATTTTAGGAGGCATCGCAGTAGGCGCTGGAATCATTGCGCTGATCTACAAGATGTTCTTTAGACCGGCACAGATAGTTCAGCCCCCTCCCTGTATCACAGACAAGAAGAAACCGTCTTGGCCGTGCCCAGTAGGCCCAAAATATATTGTGTACCCAAGCTGTGTGAAAAAAATGCCAAATAAATGCCTAATTAACAAGTAAAGTGCGTATAACCATTTATTGAGAGAGTTTATTTTTTATGGGTAAGTAGATACCTACTTACCTTCACAGGCACTTATGAATAGTCTGACTCTAACGCACGGTTTGGAAGGTGGCTTTCGCTGAGAAGAACTGACAATAAACTCAGCAATTTCTCAGCAAAAACTAACCTTTTATTAAATAAAATTATTTATCAAGTGTCATTGATAATAATTGCGTGTTAAGGCTGAAAAATAAATCATAATGGCCTAATACGACATGGCATAAGACTAGCCACCACAAGCATCGCTTATGATGCATGTGGCAGCCATCGCCCTCCTCGCCATATTGTAGGAAAGTGAACGACGCGTCACATCACGCTGCCGCACTGCAATAAGCAAATTATAGGTAGTAATTAAAATTGTTTATTTTCGAATGGACCAAGTGTTAACAAGCTAAGGTCTCTCCAACGGGTAAAGTTTGAAGCAACAGTCATTTGAGGGTGCTCCAGGTGAGGCTCGGCTCGGGGCGACTATTTGGGGATCAGTTTGGGGTACCACGAGCCGCTCTTATCGGACGAGACTGGGAGAAATAACGCCACGATTTAGCTCTCCAATGATTTGCTTCGGTCGGCAAATACGTGATATCAAAAAGGGGTTGTTGATACTTTTAATTTAAACTAGTCACTAAATTAAATTAATCTGAAAATCTACGGTTCTTGATTCCTTAGCAGTCAAGATAGCAATTCGAAATGCCAGACTATATAAGGATTACAAGGTTAATTCGTTAAAATAGCATTAAGTATAAGAGAAACGAGCGCACGCGCATAAACACTGATACTAAATGTTGTAATCAATATTTAAATAGTTCAAGCTGGATTCCATGTATGCAGATTTTGTCTTGCATTTATCTTAGGTAATTATAAATTAATGTTTATTTAAGAAACGTAAACAGAACTATTAGAGGTACTCCTATGCAGGTGCCAATATTTTTACTTTTAGCTTCCAAGGGATCTAATGTTTTTCCGGGATAAGAGTATCCTCTATGTTTTCTAGAATATATTCTATGTGTGCCAAATTTCATCCAAATCCGATCAGTAGTTTTTGCGTGAAAGAGTAACAACCATTCATCCATCTATCCGTCCATCCTCACAAACTTTCGCGTTATAATATTAAGCAAGGTTGATAGTTCAGGCGATGATAGCTCAGCGGTTGTGACGTCAAGTGTCGTGGCGAAGGTCGTGGATTCGAATCTTACAATGAGCTTGAGCTTTCGGTAAAGGAAAACATTGTGGTACCACCTCGCCTGGCTACCTGTTGGAAATGGAATGGAAATAAACCGGCCAAGTGCGAGTTGGACTCGTGCACCGAGGGTTCCGTACAAACTTCGTCCATCGTTCGTCCATCACGGGAAATGCACAATTTTATTTATTTACCTTATTTGAGAGTGGTGCCAATTAAGCTAGAGCTCTAAATTCTATGATCGCCCATACAACTCAGAGGTCTTTATTAATTGGCGTAACTAGATGTATGTATCACCCATTAATTTTCAACTTTTTTATTTTTTAGAATTTTTCCTTTATTAGTGCTGTAAGACCTTGCTTTTTGCCGTTTTTTTTTAATATTTGAGTTGATTGAATGAAAGGTAAATTGCGGTTTACGATTTATGACGTATTAAAAAAAAACCTACTTACTAGATCTCGTTCAAACCAATTTTCGGTGGAAGTTTGCATGGTAATGTACAAGCGACAAAGTTCAAGCATGACCACCATAAGGCTACTTTTTGTGTGCAGCGACCAGCGACTACCTGGTTGTCGACAATACAACTGGACAATGCGCTTATCATAAAACTAGTCAAAACAAATGAAATTACACAATAGCGGCTTTTGTCTTGACAATGGGCGGGGCGAGCTATGATGACTGCTTGCAAGCGAAAAGGTTAAAAAATTGATCATGCTTGAAGTTTGTCGATGGTACATCATATATTTTTTTTAGTTTTATCATTCTCTATTTTAGAAGGTACAGGACACATATTTTACCACTTTGGAAGTGTCTCTCGCGCAAACTATTCAGTTTAGAAAAAAATTATATCAGAAACCTCAATATCATTTTTAAAGACCTATCCATAGATGAAAAAAACCCCACACATGATGAAAAAAAATTTTTGAGTTTCGGTTCTAAGTATGGGGAACCCCCAAAATTTATTGTTTTTTTTTTCTATGTTTGTGTGAAAATCTTGATCCGGTTCACAGAATGCATCTAATTACCAAGTTTCAACAGTATAGCTCTTATAGTTTCGGAAAAAATGGCTGTGACATACGGACGGACAGACAGACAGACACAGACAGACAGACATGACGAATCTATAAGGGTTCCGTTTTGTGCCATTTGGCTACGGAACCCCAAAAAATGGAAGTCTGTTGCCAAACACCTACTAACTGGTGTGTTCCGGCAGCTGGACTTCAGACCCAGTTCCTTCTCGGCTTTGTATGCTTACCACCTTCGGCCACATCATCACTTACCATAGTGAGACCTATTCATAGTAAAAAAGGCTTGGTTTTTTTCAGTTGGTGTTGAGGCTACATGACCTGACTGCCATGTTGCAGGTCGTGAATTCGATTCCCACTTAGACGATCATTTGTAATATTCAAATCTATTATGGCTCAGTGGTATTGGCAAAGGTTGTTGGTTCGAATTCTACAATGAGCGTTTCGGTGATGGTAAAATTGAGGAAACCATAGTACGGTGGTGGTAGGTACTTTGTAGTATATGTCTGGCTGGCTACCACTCTCAAGTTGAAAATCTGTCGCCAAGTATGTAACTTCTAATGTATTCCTGCAGTAGCACTTGAGAGCCGTTAAAGCCTAGGTTTTGTTCTATATTGTGTCCTCTAGTATTGCTAATGGCCATAGGCGACGGTAGCCACTTACCATCAGGTGAACCTTCTGACAAAAATATGACAAAAGATTGTGCTTGGTAACATTGGAAAATTATTTTATAGAATAACGTATGAATTAAATAGTTCCTAATTAGTTTTTTTTTTTATTTGACTGTAGACATTTGTCGCATTTGTTGCACTTACTTAGTGGTACAAATATCCTTTTCTGAAAAACGCAAACTGAAGACTTTCTAACTTGGTTTTAATACTAAGAAAGTATATAATTTATTCATCATGGCACTGCGATCGATCGTCCACGTGTTCGGTCAGATATTTGATGAAACCCGGTAAATAATGTAGTGTAGGGCTTGCAATGATTGTCGCCGATGGCGAACGAGCAGGTGCATTCTTCGACCTGTCGAACCCCACCGAATTAGGCCTTACTTCCTCCCAATACGGTCCACAATCAACTAAGTTTGGACAAATATGTAGAGAACCCTGTACGGCATGTCTTGTACGAAATAGCTGCGATATACCCGACCAAAACCAGAACGTAGTAAGCTCCAATCTCTTGCAGTTAATTCTAGACTATATTCACATAACGATAGGGTGTAAATTATGGTGTTTGTCCAAAAGTTTGGGACAGAAGTACGCGGGCGGGGAGGGGCATGCGGTCTGACTGGTTGCCCGATCGACGACCGGAGGCTGCGCGCGCGCCTGCCTTAAGTACAATCCTGTGCTTAATTTTGTTATTAAAATTCAAGTGTATTTAAATTATTTTTCGTTCAAATTATAAAATAATTGAAAGTTTGACATTTCAAAAATATGCTTTGGGCAAAGTTTACAAAATAGCTCTACATGTTTCTACGAATTGATAACTTAATTAAAATATTTTGAGGCTCAGCCAGCACCTTGTTTTGACCCACAGTGCTTGAAGGCACTATTTAATTGCTACGTTTCATTAATAAAAGAAAAGTTAAAAATTCAAATTAAGTCCTCATGCAATCCTCAATTTATTTCTTCTTTGATTAAAACATATCGAAAGCTCCAAAGGGCTTTCGACAATAATTACGTGCAGGATTGTACAGGGCCAAGCTCTGGCACGAGTCTTGTAAAGAATTTATAGGAGAGACGGGCGCGGGTCGCGGCAGTGTCGTGCGCGCCTCGTACGAGCCCGGGCCACGCCACGGGCACGCGTGTACCTATTGCCTGCAACACAGTGCAAAAGTAAAAGTTTTCAGTGCAGTGCAGTGCAGTGCTAGTGCAAGCGACGTGATCATTGGAATGGATGGCGAGGTAATGCGTGTACGCTTTATATTACAAGAAAAAAATATTCTCACGCCTCTGGGAAACGTATTATTGTTACTACAGAGAAAGTTATGTCGTTAAATGCTGAAAAGTTTTGTAATGTATTGTTTATTGACGACGTTTAGTTTCGAATGTATGTAGAGTCGACGGTTGGGTTGGATAATACAGTAACAAAATGAAATAATTAAACTTGGTAAAATTAAAGCGTAAATTTATTACAAGAAGTGAAAAACTTAACCAAATTTGCTAATTTAACTAATAATTTCATGTGACAAAAAAGGAGCTAAGTTTTCGGAGCTGTAATTTAGAAATAAAAATCTATTATAACAAAGTAATTTAATACAATTAATTAATGTTTTATCTTAACCTTTTTTTTTAATAGTTAATTTGTCATTTTAATTAAATTAACCAAGCATTAATTTCCAAGTAAATATAACTGTTTCAAATACGATGCATTTAAATAAGAAAATAGCAATGTATATATTGAACACTTTGTATGTTAAGTAAAGAAGCTGGGTACCTAGGTTAGTTCTTACAGTCTTTAATGTTACCCAATCAGTAGAAGGTACCCAGTTTAGTTTGGAGACTTATTTGCGTTATGCAGTACCTAAGTCATTTTATCATAGGATTGATTTTTGTAACAAATGTATGATAAGGCTCCAGTCTCCCTAAAATCAGTGTTCTTGCGGAATTTATCAGAAAAGAAATATTGTTTTTTAGTCATCAGAAAAGCAATAAATGAAATATATTTTACGTTATTTTAAAGTGTGAGATTTGAAGTCTCCATTACATATTTAATTTTTTAATTTGACTGCACTTTATTAACTTTGTGAGGCTTTAAACATACCTCTATTTACGTTCCACGCGTAGAGGGTCTCATTCATGCACACGCCACGAAAAAAATATACCTAACAAAAACAAGAAATGTATTCAGATTACATTTGTCGGCAAATCCTCTAAAATAATCTTATCTAGTTACTTTTTTTCAAAATCGTCTGAATTTCTTATTTAAACTGCTTTAAAAAGTTATAAATTTATGAATTTGACCCTTGCAAAATATGTTTTTTTCTATTACAAAGTAATGGTTTAGAGAAATCACACTTTAACCACTCCGAAAGCAACTACTTATCTGTCGAATAAAAAATATATGCATTCAAAAAATCATTTGAAATAATTTTACCGAGACTAATTTTGCGGGGACAGCTTGTATTTAATAAAGATGCTTTGAAACGATAGAGTCCTGTATGAATCCTACTATTATTATAAACAAGCGAGAAATCGATAAATCGCTTGGAGACGTGAGTAAAACCGCGAAACAGAAGCTAATTATAACCCCTTTTTTCCTCCGTACTACCTCTAAAAGAGAAGTAACGTTATTTCTCCTAACAACAGATTGAAATAGATTTACTATCTTTATAAATAAAAATTAAGCTTTCGTATGTTTTGTTTGCAAAACTCAAAAAGTACCTAATCAATGATTTAACTTGAAATTTTTACACAACGTTGTATCTTATATATAAAATTCTCGTGTCACAATGTTAGTTACCATACTCCTCCGAAACGGTTCGACCGATTCTTATGAAATTTTGTGTGCATATCGGGTAGGTCTGAGAATAGGTCAACATCTATTTTTAAAGCGCTACGCGAGTGAAACCGCGGAGGACAGCTAGTATTCCTATATAAGAGTGTTTTTATACACTTTTTATCCCCAAGTTACCACGGGAACGGGAAATTCTAAGCATTTTGGGAGGTTTCAATTGAGTCTGATATTCTAATCCTAACTTAATCCTAACTAATATTATAAATACGAAAGTGAGTTCGTTTGTTTGTTACCTTTTCACGCTTAAACCGCTGAACCGAACGCGATGTTTGGTACGCGGATAGCCTATGGTATGAAGAACGACATGGGCTACTTTTTTCTCGGGAACGCGGGTGAAACCGCGGGGGACAGCTAGTAGTAAATAAAACTTGGTATCAAATAACACGGTAGCCGTGTTGTCGTACATACATAAGTGAGTTGATGTCATCGTTTAATCACTACACCGGTTTTATATAATGAGTTTCCAACTAGCAATTACTGTTAAGTCTTTATTCTCGGTTGAGGCAACATTAAAATTAAACTAAAGTTAGGGTTAATGTATATTTAATTTAGATACTTGTTATATTTTTGTTTTAAATTTCACGATTCAAATATTCAATTCTAATTAAATAAATTCCAGGAACAACCCTTTATGACATTTCTCTATAGGAATAGTCACAGCGCGGGATACTCTCTTTCGATATCGGGTCGAAGGCGTCCTGTCCTCACCACACCCCATTAGTGCCGGTGTCCCGCAGGGCTCGGTACTATCTCCCTTGCTCTTCACGCTCTACACGAGCGACATCCCTAGAGTCAGGAATACGCAGTTCGCTCTCTTTGCAGACGACACTGCCGTATATTGCTCAGGCAAAAGCCCGCCCGCGATCTCTAAGAAACTCCAGACCGCAGCCAACGCCCTAGGCGCATGGTTCCGGAAATGGAGAATAGAGATCAACCCCTCCAAGAGTCAGGCGGTTCTCTTTTATAGAACCGACCGAAAAAGACGTCCCCCCATCCCCGACCCAGTCACACTATTCGGCGAGCCGATCCCTTGGGAGAGGCAAGCCAAATATCTCGGTGTGACCCTCGATGATCGCCTATCCTTCGCTGCACACATAAGGGCGGTTCGCGCGCGCGCCGCCTTTGTGGCAGGACGACTCCACTGCATGATCAACGCCCGGTCTAAACTTGCCCTAAAAAGCAAGGTTAGACTCTATACCGCGTGTATCCGTCCAGTCATGACGTATGCGAGCACCGTGTTCGCTCACGCTGCTCCCACACATCTCCACACCCTTCAGGTGATTCAAAACCGTTTCATGCGCAAAGCCACGGGCGCCCCGTGGTACATGCGCAATGAAAACCTCCACCTTGACTTAGGTCTCCCTACAATCAAACAATTTATGAAACGCGCCTCGCGCCGATATTTTGATACCGCAGCGCACCACGCGAATCCCTTGATAGTCAACACTGTCACATACACCCCGTCCCTTATTTCCCGCATCCGTAGGCCTAGGCACGCCCTCAGCGAGCCAGACGATGCCATTACCCTAGCGCAGATCGAGGCCGAAGAAGCCCGCAAACAAATACAGATGCGAAATCGTCAACCTAGATTTCGTCCTCGCCGGCGAGGACCGTCGCGACGTCCTTCCCAGTCTCGTCCCGATTAAGCGGCCCGAGCTGCATTTTAGCAATCCGACCGATCCCCAAATAATATATTTGCATGCTAAGTCCTCCCTCATTCCCCAGGCAACGTCCTGAGCCGAGGTCGAGCCCCACAGGGGGCACCCTCAGGCTACCGTTGCCCAAAATTATTTAGTTTTAGTTTTTAGTTTTAAGTAGCGGTTGAGAGCCCTCAGCGCTCACCGCAAAAGTCCGCGTAACGGTGGAAGAAGGTCCCCTGGACCCACCACCTTCCTGTTCCAGTCAAAAAAAAAAAAAAAAAGCGGGATACTCATAGAACTAATGTCGGTTGTACACAATTTTTGTACAACCTTTCTATATTTACCTATGCCTAATTAGAGGAATCCACGATAAATGCTTTCTAAACTGTATATCTAGAGCAATTAGAGTACCTTGATTAGAACCATTATAGTAACACCTATTTACAATCTGAGTTCATAAGGCTATCATTCACGCAACAGAAATGGCGGAACCAGTCTATCAAAATGCTTTATTAACTAAGTTGCCGTGATTGTGCTAAAACTGCCTGTCTAATTAATGAGAAAAGCTATATGTATTTGTTTGTCTAAGACTGTTTACAAAACTTTGTTATATTAAAGTTTCAAGTATCAAGTATTAAGAATAAATTGTGCTAATCGAAAATAAAGCTTATAACTAAAATCCAGGGTATAAATTAAATTGAAACTTGACAAACTTTTTTAACGTTTTAGAATACGGATCTTTATATTTTTTTCTATTCTTTTCAATAATAATATTATTATATTACCTATACTATTTTTATTTGTCGAAAATTTGTAACACATTACAGTATCTTGTCCACGAAACCATCTGAAGCTTCTAGTCCATAAAAAAACCCTTCCCTTGCGTTCTGGAAATCGCGCTTGAGTCCTTCTAGGCATTGTGGACTTACCACCTTATGGAGAAGCCAATTTATAGTAAAAATAGTGAACATTAAACAACACTATATAAATTAAAAAATATCTCTGTACTTACTAAAACACCTTACCCTCAGAAATTGTGATTTGTACGGAATTCCTGTGCAAGCTAAATCGACCCTTCAAACACTGCCTTGTAAACTCCAGTCTACACCATTTAGACATTCGATTGACTTCAATTAACTAAGCTATGCGCTATCTTTTACAACTAGAACGCCTTTCTGAATAAGGCTTGGTATTGCCACAAATTCCATGATCCTTTTAAGTTATAATGTAGTTTTAGTTAAAGCGATGATAGCTCAGTGGTAGTGACGTCGGACGCCGTGGCGAAGGTCGTGGGTTCGAATCCTACAATGAGCTTGAGCTTTCGGTGAAGGAAAACATCGTGAGGAAACCATAGCACGGTGGTAGGGTACTTTGTAGTAGGTACCCGCCTGGCTGGCTACCACCCTCAAGTTGAAAATCTGTCGCCAAACACCTATTGGTGTGTTCCGGCAGCTGCACTTGAGAGCCACATCCTTCTAGGCTTTGTGTGCTTACCACCTTCGGCCACATCATCACCTACCATAGTGAGATTGTGGTCAAACACAAGCCTATACAAAGTAAAAATATATATATATCTATATAGCTACGTTAAGAATATTTGTGTAACAATTTTAATTTTTCTGATGAGCTTTTGTTTAGCTTCAGACTGGCTTTGGCGCTTTGGGAAGGGTGATTTCAAAACCAAGGGTTACACGTTTGCTTAGAAGTCTATAGCAAAAACTATTAATTAATTTTATTAATACAACTATAAAACCGAAGTGTCTGTATGCCTGTATGTTTGACCGCGGTTAACTCAGAAATTACCAGTTCGATTTGAAAATTCTTTTTTGCGTTAGATAGCCCGTTTATTGAGAAAGATTATAAGCTTCTTTTTATCCCAAAAACGTGGGTGACAACGCGTAATAAAGCTAGTTGTAATTATAGTTCTGTAGTTTACTTGTGAATGGCAAGGACAGCATATTATGAAGGAATGAAAACATAATTTCAAATAGGTACATTAAAATTTATATAAAATCAAGTCACTTATAACCTAGATGTCTTCAAGGTCAGAGTGAATAGGCTAGCGTGCTACATCAATAAAAAAAACTAAATTTATAAAAAATGTAACCTAAAATGTGCTGAGTTTCTTGCCGGTTCTTCTCAGTTGAAGGCGACTTCCGAACCGTTCGTAACTTCAGAACCTAGTTTTGACGTTCATAAGTGCCCTCCTAGGGCCTAAACTGAATAAATGACTTTGACTAACTCCTGGAGGTCAGTCGATGGCCAAACGTAAGCCCATTTAAGGAATTGATACTTGGATTTCAATGTTGCTTGCTGATAGACAGAGCCTACTCGCTCCCAGTAAAATGTGAAGCATTTTCGGATAAGAGAAAGTAGGGTAACATGATAGTAGAGTGCAATACATATGAATCAGTAGGTAGGTATATACACACATAATAAGCCCTTTCTCCCTATACCTTGATACCGTTTGAAGCGAGCTCAAATTTATTTGACTTGAATTAGTGGCGTCAACGGATGCACTTCTCGTACCGAATTATATAGTGATTTGTAAGTGTGCCGTTTCTGAAGATCAAATGTATGTAGGTAACCTATCTACACTTTTTTACTTATAATATCATTGGATGAAGAGAGATAGAGAAAAGGAACACAAAACCAGTTAATAACCGTATTGTTTCGATTTTTGTGAATCAATCACGCATAAACGGCTAAATGAATTGAATGATCCCGGGATAACATAAGATCCCTCAGGAACACAGTTGAAAATGCAGGGCAGTAGGTACATAACTAGTTTATTAATAAAACATACTCGTACATATACCTAAACTGTGGCGATGTATGTAGCAGCCAAAGGTATGTTAGAGCCTTAAATTTGAATCTCTTCATAATTATTTAAGCCCACGACGTGATGATTCTAAATTAAGTTTTTCTCTGTATTCTTTAATACAAGAGATTTGTAAAAAATATATGTTAAACTAGAAAATTTATGCCAGGGAACTATTTTTTTAATAATTTATAATTTTCTATGATAACATCAGAAAAAAATCGAGAATATGTGTCTTTCTAAAATTGAAAATGGATTTTTCTTCTATTTTACCCATTCAAATAATTTGAAAATATTAAGGCGACGCCTTGAAGATTTTGGTTGCAAGGATTCCAATTTTTCTCAACAATGACTGAAGCGAACGAACTGAAATTTATTGTAAGAATTCATCATGTCTTTGACTTTATTTTGTACGTTGCATAACACGATTGGTTAACTTTTATAACACAAAATAATTAATCAAAAAGACCTCTTTAAAATAAGAGATTCCAATTTTACCGGCATTGATTTGCGGTTCCAAAATTTCTACATATATTAATTGAAACTGATACTATAAATTGTACTTAGGTTTTATGAAATATATTTATAGTTTTTAAATTAAAAATAAAAAAAAACCATTTTGTCGCATACGCCTTTTCCGTTTACGCGGGTTTTCTATGAGAGGTCGCTATAGTAGGAGCGGGACGCAGCACGTTGAATTTCAGATTTTAAGCTTAACGCGGCGTCACCTTAACAGACATTCTCAGATCGAATACAAAGGGAACTATTTTATTATTTTTCCAAAAAATCAATCATTTTTTTAAATAATATTAAACCGTCTTTTTTACTAGGAAATAGCCTTTGTTCCTTCTCTCTCTCGCCCGTTAGTTTAGTGCGGGACAGGGCTATTTGGGTATATCGTCGCCGAGCTTATATAATAAATATCCTGGGACGTTCCTCACACACGGCCATTTGATCCCAAACTAAGCAGAGCTTGTACTGTGGAAACCTTTTTATCTCTCTTACACATAAACTCAGAACAAACAGACATGTTCATGCACACAAATGTCTGTCCTGGGTGGGAATGGAACCCACGAACCGTGGCGTGATAGATAAGGTGCCTTAGCAACCACGCCAACGGGCTCGTCAGTCTGTTCGTCTATATTATTCGGCCACTCACACATTATAAATGACTTAACTCCTTAAAAAGTCTTGCAATCAAAAAGCCGAAACCACTTGAACATCTGCAACGTGTAGAATCCATTAAATATAATTATAATACTTGATTACACCTTGAAATTAAACATCCCAAGCCCCTTCAATTGCATGCGCAAGAGCATAAGTTCCAGACAATTCAAGACATGGATGTATTTGTATGTTTGCATATTCATTAGATATTATATTGATATTACTTTGCGCACATATTCATTACCAATCAGCTATTAACAATAACTTATCTAACAGATATCTTATTGTAGGAAAACAAACAAAATGAACCATTATAGTTTAGTAGCCAGTATCTGATTTGATATAATAAATGGTAGAAGTTTAGTTCTTATGTATCTAGCTATGCATGTAATAAATCTGGAGAACCAGGGTGGTATATTTGGACGGCTTAGGCCCGTGTAATTAATGTCCCCAGTATATCAGACAATTATTCGTCTTTATCGAATAGTTGCCACTAATATACACTACAAGCGACCCACCCCGGCTTCGCACGGATAGCGGCTACATATTTTTTTCTGCTCCCAGTCGCCATGATTTCACTGCGTCATGAATCACTTCGTCCATAGTTATTGCATTTAGACAGATAGACAGACGCGGCGGGGGGACTTTATTTTATATTATGTAGTGATGAAGTAATAAAAAACCAGCCAAGTGCGAGTCGGACTCGCGCACCGAGGATTCCGTATAAACTTATAGTTATGTAAATAGTTTGATCATCACGGGAATCGTAACGAAAAGATAAACTAGATTGAGAGACAAACTCAAATTTGCAAACTAAAAAAAACTAAACTAATTAAACTATTGTCCCCATACATCGAGATAGGTCGCGATCAGTTTACCAACTGCATATAAGTTTATAATCGCAAAACAAAAATTAACAACTTTACGGTTTTCGCATTTATTCCTTTGCTGGTGCTATAGGACAATGCTTCTTGCCAAATTTCATGATTCTAGGTCAACGGGAAGTAACCTATCCTATAGGTTTTGATTTCCTTGCGAGTAGTTGCGAGTCTCAAAATATACGACATAAACGGCCATATCTTTTGATTGCTTAGAAGTTTGATTTTTTCGCAGCTCCAAGAGATTGCAGACCTGAGTATTTGATATTAATTTCAACTTGATACCTCCACGCGTTCCTGAGAAAAAGGTCTTGACAGACAGACAGACTGACAGACAGAAAGACGGACAACGAAGTGATCCAATAAGGGTTCCTTTATTCCTTTTGATGTACGGAACCCTAAAAAATGGCATGCATCTCTAAACGGTCTTTCTGCCCTAAAATGAAAAGCAACACATCAATCAAAAACTACCACTAACTCATCACTTTGATCCACTTACCGTATCATCACCAACGGTCCTAAGCCGTCGCTAAGCTCGTCTGACAGATGACAGTTGCTTCCAACGGGGCGGTGGCGGGGCGGGAGATCACGATGCGCACGCGCCACAGGGCTGTCACTTAGATAAGACTCGAAAGTATGTGTTCATTATTAAGTATTAATTGAAATAGCTTTTCACTGCGGTTAGATTACGGATAAAAAGTACTGTATGATAATTTTTTGAACTATTTTCTGAGTAAATAATCAAGAGAGAAGAGTAACCTCAGTAAAATTATGCTAAAAGTTCAAATAAAATTTCGATCAATTCACGACGTTTATTGTTTCCTTTTCTTTTTTTTAATCTTTTAGATTTAATGTTTTGATTACTCGAGATTTAGGACAGATTGTTTTAAAGGATTGATTGATTTTGACAATGTACGGCATTGAACGTCCGCATTGTTACAGCAAATAAAGACGAACGAAAGAGAGAAAATAACTAAATTCGTGGAACAACGGGGAATTTGTGTTAACTACGGTTAAGGCCATCTTTAACAGTTACTCGTACGTCAAAGTATGTTGATACAACTCACCCTTAGACAGTTATTTAATTAAGTTAATCAACCACATACTGATTGAAAGATAAAATAAATAGGTACAGTTATTTTCTTGCGTCAAGAAAACACTTACTACGTCAGATACCTAAATATATCAGACAAGTTTCTGTTAACAGAACTAGTTAAGTTCTTACTTAATTCATTGACATGTCGATTAATGTATTTCTAATTAACTAGATAACTCTATTAATCGACTTCGTCTATCAATCAGTAACGTATCAATACAGCGATAACTTACGAAAGTGCGATATAATTCTACATTTCAACTGAGACAACCCTATCTGACATTACTCTGAGTTAGTGTACATTGCGTAATATAACTCACATTTTTCCATGCTAAAATAGCACTTATAATTATTATAATAAAGTCGAATTGAAAGTTTAGTATACAAACTAAGATTGGCACGGTAGTTAGTTAGGTATGGCTAAGTGGTTTATGGAAATGAGTTATGCGAAGTATCCGTTCGTTTCGAGGGCACTTAAGAATGTATTTAAAGTATCTTAAAGGCTGCTTAACTTTGACATGACGTTAGCCAATCACACGCACGGCTGTTTGTAATCGAAATTACAATTCGGTCGAATTATTTCGGTGTAAGTGTGTATTCATTTTAGTTAATGTCGGCAGGTTAAAGTAAAATATAAACAATGAAATATATGACAATAAAACAATGTTAAATTCGAATTCAAGGTGGATGAACATATTTTGTTACGTTTTAGTTTTGTGTGTGACTTAAAAAAAAAGACAATGATTAAAATTTGATGACAATTGGTTCTACTAACAACGTAGTTTGAAATTATAGTTAACTAATATGTAAAGAATTTGTTATTTTTAAAAGTTATTAAAAACTACTACAAAATATTGCGTTCGTTGAACTTTAGTGTATGAAGATTTTTAATATTCTGTCATAAACTACAGGTGGTAGATTTTTTTAAAATGTATTAAGTTATTACTATGAAGGTAAGCTTAATTTGTAGTGTGCTTAGCATTTTTTTTTAAATTATTTAATCCAAGTATTAATCCACGTACTTAATATTCTATTTATTGATATTTAATATTTTTCGATAAACTTTTTCCAATTTATTTAAATGATATTCATTTGATTTGATGAATGTATATCTTTCAAATACCAATGATAAGTATCCAGAGATAAAAGATAAGTGATGTTGAAAATAATACTTAACTTTTATAAAAGGTTAGCGCATATTAGGTCGGGCCGCAGCTAGCTGCCTCGCAGCGCAAAATCCGCTTGCTTTTTTTATACGAGTTACCGCACATTTTGCCAGACCGCATGCAGCGGGTTAGATCACTGTGAGACAGATTTCTGTTGTGTGATGCCGTCCTGGCCCGTTGTGCTCAGGCACTTTTTGCAATATCTAGTGTTTTTTCTCTTCTTTTTTATATTACGATCTAGCCTTTCTAGGCTAATAAATTTCTATTTATCCCAATCTTAATAAAACTAAAAATTGCCTAAGAATATGTCCACTGAATGTTGTTTTAGTTTTTGAGTGCTTAGTTATTGTCACGTTCCCAGCACGCACTAGTGTACAACGGCCCCGCACCGACCCTACAAAGTGTACGCTTACCTTTACACTACATTTAGAAAATACATGATATCAAGTTGTCTTTTTGTACAATAAAAATGTTATAAGACATTTTGTGGGAATCTCGTGTTAAATGCAAAAACCATGGGAAATGCGCATGCGTTGGAAAGTGAGAGCTATCCCGCGATGTTCGTACCAACAATTAAGTATTATAAATTATTATGCTACTCTTATAACGCTGCAAAAGCTTGTACGATTAAGTTTTCTATTTATGACATCTGTCTGTTTGTCTCTGGTACTTAATTAGTTTTACGTCTTAATTTTACTTGTACATAAAATACTTAGGCGATTTTATCAGTCTCTACATGGTATTTTAGGTTTATACTAATACTTGCTTTCGCCACACGCGGTTTTACCCGCATTCCCGGGATGTCACTCTACGCTCCATAAACTATCTCTATGCAAAAAATCACGTTAATGTGTTGCTCCGTTGGTGCGAGAAAGAAGTACCTGTCCTATTTGAAGGACCTGGATATTTTTATCTCAGAAATAGATATAATCCTTCGGGACTGCGAAGCACAATGTTGTATAATGAAAGTATATCGAACGCTTATAGCTATAAAATACATTGGGTTTATAGATTCTGGGACATTCTGGGACATTCTGGGACATTGTTCCTCACACACGGCCATCTGACCCCAAACTAAGCAGAGCTTGTACTATGGAAGCCAGATAACTGATATACTACATATACTACTTTTCTTTTGTAAATACATACTTATATAGATAATTACAATTACAATTGGTGGTAATTTCAGTAATTTCGACGTTCATAAGTGCCCTTTTAGGGCCTTAACTGAATAAATGGCTTTGACTTTGAGTTATTAACAATCATAAAAAGTAAAAAATAAATTTGGTGTCGATGTTTGTATAAATTTAAAAAAATAATGTAAGACATATTTGTGGCAATAAATTAGTCTTGAAACTTAGTGACTAGATCAAACATAACTCATGTTTCATGTTCAAGAATCTCTTCGCTAAAGCTCCACATCAAGATGAACTCTGTAATAAAATAACTGTTCACTTATACGATAAAGTAAAGTTTAAAAATAAATATCCTGTCAATAATAATGACATCAATAAACTGTGACATTAACCCTCAGGTTTAATGTCAACAAATACTTGAATTGAGTCCGTCTGACTGTCGCCAGAGGGTATAAACTATGGGTATAAACATGGAGGGAAGCCTGCGCAGACGCAGCGTTAGTTTTATGAGGACGTGGAATTATTGCGGGCCCAAAGAAAGTACTTACAAGCAAAATGGAAGTTCGATGGAACTACATTTTATTACCTACATACTTTTTCAAAAACCTTTTAACTCCGACAAAAATTATATTAAAAGGTTCTTTACGTTATAATATTATTATGTGCTAGTATCTACTTATAAAAAATGTGGATACTCTAAAATTATTTTTATTCATAAGGTTTTTGTTTAAAAAATGTATGGTATTTCACAAAACAAAAATGTTGACCATGTGGATACATAAATCCAGCATCGAAACTTTTTTTGTTCCTTTTTGGATTCCATTGTGTCAGGTATACGGTACGGTGACCACGAAATAAGGAGAAATGTGGTCGAACAAATGTTTGGAAATTCAGCGAGTTTCACCAAGACACCTGCTGTGTGGGCGAGCACATTTATTTTTGCTTTTTGTTTTCGGTTAAGTATTTTTAATTGATCTTTGTATGGTGTGTTTGTTTGAGCAGTTATTTTCAGTAGAGTAAGATTAATTGCTGATATATAGTTTTTTTTTTTTATAAAAAATACATGCAATCTTTCAAAATTAAAGCAGTAATAAAAAAAAAAAGATTTATTTTGGAATGAGTAATGCGTAGGTACATGTTACTAAGTCTCACATGCTCAATATTGCCCAATACCGATTGCTGACTTTTTGTTAAGACTATTTTAATATGTTTTAAAATACGCAAATAATTTTTATCCTAAAAAAACCTGCTTCATAGACACCCTTAGTAAAGAACATCTGCTTTCGAGCTCAAGTTAATTGATTTCAAATGTTATTGATCGAAATTTAGATCGCGTGTTCATTCAATTTAATGAGGTTTAAAAGGGATTTTATTACTGTTACGGATTATAAATTATTTATTTGTGAACTGCTTTGAAAGTTTTTTTTTTGTTTGTTATTTTATTGGTATTTCTTAATGTGAGATAGTCATCGACCGTATTTTTAGGGTTCTATAAAATATAAATCGTTATAAGATTGTCACAGAGGCTTGCAAAGTCTAACCCAAAAAGTATGGACACTTCTGTTGATTTGGCTATGAGTGCTACGAAAAACTAATCGACGAGCCCGCACAACGATGCCGCGGATAGCGGACGTCTCTCATCATTGCTTATATTACCCCACAGATAATAAATCAGATGGAATTTGTTACTATTTTAGATTAAACTCTAATTAAGTATATTTCATTATTAAGTAAATCACGGAACATTTTACAAAGCAGAACCTACCAACCTACACGCACTTGACCGTTTTAAACATTCTTATCCGTAGAATCATACATTATTACACAAACATCGAGTGAGACCGGTAGCCATCTGTCATCTGTCATCAATTACCGGACCGGGCGAGGGGTACAGAACGCGCGTCGCTGCGCCGGCGCACGCCACGGAATAACAGAGGCTGGATGGAAACGCTATCCATAAATGATTTGTATCATTACGAGTACATGTGTAACACAATGTACTAGTAATCGCAGTGGCAGTGGTTAATACCTCACTTTATAGTCGGATTTTGGCGGATGGATGAGAAATCTGAAACGGGTCGCTTAGTCCCTGCAATATAGCAAAGGTGTGGCAGCCACATGTGTCATACTTGTGGCCACGTGCTGCATGTAGCGTATAGCTGGTCTTTTTTTTAAAATGTGCTTACAATTGGCCATCGACTGACCCTAAAAGGAGTTATGTTGAGTCCGAGGATGTAGCACGCTTAGCCGGAAAACACTTATTCACTCTGACCTTGAAGATAGACGCCAGAATTTCGCTGTTAATATTCATTTGCTCATATTTACGGTACTCTATGCCCACATGGGCTATCTATTCATTTGTTGGTCAGTGGCGCAGGCGCAGACCCGCACCCGCATGCCCTGCACTCGGTCATTATCTCGGGTAATTTGTCCCTCGCCCGAGGACGCATTGTTTTGTTGTGAGTAATAATCTCACTACAGGAATTTGTATTTTTGTATCTAACTTTACTGTTCGGTCTATAAAAACAAGAATAATTACCATTTTAGAGGACTAATGACGGAAAATATTTCATCAGATGGTGCAAAGCCTTTATTTTATTGACGGTGGAAGCCAAACTCAACAATACTATAAAATAAACACTTCAATATTTTGATTTTTTTTAATCTTTCTTCTTTCTTTACAATTAAAATTTGAACTAGTTCTGGTTATTATTTTTTTATTTATTTTTCTTATTGTTATTTTTGCCAACATTGTTCTGTTGTTTTTTTGGACAGTCTGCTGTCCAAAAAACAGTATACTTATGGATGGAGTAAATTCACTTACATAATATCTAAACTAATATTATAAAGAAGAAAGATTTGTTTGTTACGATTTAACTCAAAAACTACTCGACCGATTTTAAAAAATCTTTCACCGTTATAAAGCTACATCTTCACCGAGTAACATAGGCTATATTTTATCCCTGGAACGCGGGTGAAACCGCGCGGAAAAGCTATTTCTAATAAAAATAGGAATACAGCAGTCACAGCACTAAATCCAGATTGAATCTGATTCAATGTGTCTGTCAAATTTCATCCAAATCCGTTCAGTAGTTTTGCGTGAAAGAGTAACAAACATCCAACACACATCCATCCATCTAAACATTCACATCTATAATATTAAGTAGGATTGGTAGGATAGTAGAATTAGTAGTATTTAACTGTAAGGTTATAAAAGAACCATCCATAATCTGGATGACTTTTTAAACGATGTAGTACCGTTAATGCTCACTCGCGAGTCGCGTGTTAGTTCAATTGAAGCACAGCCTGGGGTCATCATCGACCCGGGTTCACTCGGGTCTAACAATGCTTATACTTGGAAGTAATTATCTTTTCTTAATAACATTATTATCAATTTCTTAAAACTCCTGTGATTTGGTTGAACTTCCTTCTAAGAATGTAGATACCCACTTCCTATTTTAATCTAAAATAAATAAAATTGAAGTGTCTGTTTGTATAATGTCAAAATAATAGCTTTTTATTTTAGTAATGTATACGCTACTTATAACAAAAGAAGCGAACGCAGGGGAATGCTAGTTTAGTATAAAACACTGAATTATTCATTAAACAAAATCTATACTATCTATTCCATCGGTTCATAAAATTGGATATAAAATACGCACAAATGTAGGTAATAAAGATAAATAAATAAATAAATAAATAAATAAATAAATAAATAAATAAATAAATAAATAAATAAATAAATAAATAAATAAATAAATAAATAAATAAATAAATAAATAAATAAATAAATAAATAAATAAATAAATAAATAAATAAATAAATAAATAAATAAATAAATAAATAAACAAATAAACAAATAAATAAACAAATAAACAAATAAATAAATAAATAAATAAATAAATAAATAAATAAATAAATAAATAAATAAATAAATAAATAAATAAATAAATAAATAAATAAATAAATAAATAAATAAATAAATTAATTAATTAATTAATTAATAAATTAATAAATTAATAAATTAATTAATTAATAAATTAATAAATTAATAAATTCATAAATTCATAAATTATAATAATCCTGTTACACATGTTCAGACATAGCAAGCCTCATATACACTTACAATGCAGTAGCATACAACCATTTAGAAATTCAAATAATCACGCCCAATTCGGACATGGAATGTCAGGCATGTGTGATTGATTGTGAAGTCCGGCGCAGGCGCAGACAGTCATTATCCTACGGGCTGTTTGCAAATTACCACCAGCATAAGTTGATATCCTTCAACATTCTCCAACCTATAAGTTGAGATTCGTATACGGTAGCTTAAGTTCTGAAATAACTGGACGGTACAGCAATCATAACGAGACATCTGTCTTCCCCTACATTATTGCTTTAAGGTGACGCCGCGTTAAGCTTACAAATCTGAAATTCAACGTGCTGCGTCCCGCTCCCTACTATAGCGACCTCTCATAGAAAACCCGCGTAAACGGAACGGGCGTATGCGACAAAATGGTTTTTATTGTTTAATTTAAAAACTACAAATATATTTCATAAAACCTAAGTACAATTTATCGTATCAGTTTCAATTAATATATGTAGAAATTTTGGAACCTCAAATCGATCCTCAAAGCCGGTAAAATTGGAATCTCTTATTTTAAAGAGGTCTTCCTGATTAATTATTTTGTGTTATAAAAGTTAACCAATCGTGTTATGCAACGTACAAAATAAAGTCAAAGACATGATGAATTCTTACAATAAATTTCAGTTCGTTCGCTTCAGTCATTGTTGAGAAAAATCAGAATCCTTGCAACCAAAATCTTCAAGGCGTCGTCTTAAGTGTAGAACTGTCTGCTATGAGGGTTCTCGTCTAACTGGTTCGGTGGTGTTATTTGTAAAACGCTAATAACGGGCAGGTTCTTTATGATTATGGGGCAATTTGGAAGGAAACGATGCTTTCGAGAGATAAGATACAGCGGAAACTGTATGCCCTTTTTGGACGTAAAACTTTGATGGTATGGTTCATAAATAAATAAGAAATCATTTTTGGTATGTGACAGATGAATATTGTATTATAGTAAAACTTAAGATAGTAAATTTTGACGCGGTAGTCTTTTTAAGATGCTTTAATAATAAAGAAACAACGCCGGTACGGATTTCAGCAACAGATATATATATTAGAGACATTGTAGGCAATAGCCTTACAAGGCCTTAGATATTTTTAGAACCCCGCGTAATAAAAATGTGAAAGCCTTCGTAAATCCTGACTAATAAAACTGTTATTTTTACCCAATTGCGCGACAGTAAATACAGGGTTATGTTTACTGTGAAACATAAACTATGCGAGATTTATAATATATCTAATAGTTTTTTTATAAATCATGTTAGGCTATGACAAATACATGTTCTGTTATGGGCTGTTTAAGCCATGCATATCTCATAATTAGCTTACATAACAATAGAAACAATAAAATTGCGCAATAACAATTTAGAGATGCGAAGAGGAACAAATGTAAATATCTAAAACTAAACAGCGTTGTAAATCAACTCGACCATTCAAGTTGTCTATTGCATAGCTTAGCATTTGTAAAAAAAAACATATTTGAGCGGTTTGGAATGACCCCCAAAATTAAAATATTTCAAAATAGGAATCCGGGGCAATAAAAATATTTCTTTTTTAAATACGACGGGCCGGTTGCCATAGGTGGGGTGGCATGAACATGTCTGTTTGTCCTGAGTCTGGATGTAATTATCTATATTAGAATGTATAAAAAAAGTAGTAATGTATTATCTGTAATCCGGTCTCCATACTAAGTAGGTACATGCTTGCTTATATAGAAATCCTGACTTGATTAGTTTTTGGGTTATTAGATACAAGTGAGTCTACATTCAACCTCTTTCACCTTTTGAATTTCCCCTATTACTTTACTTATTCCGTAATTGGCGACGATGATTGTTTGTCATCAATGAAGGGAAGCCGAGCCTTGTTGCTTAATCGAGCGTAGACGAAAACAATGAACAGGGAATCAAACTTTGGACCCTTCAGTCAAGCATCGCTGCTCTTGCTGTCGTGTGGCATTTCACTCAAAGCTGGATTTTCTTGCTTATAAGATATTGGTTCAATTAGGTGCGGACTCTCTTTAGAAAGGTCTTCAAAAATTATATTAAGGTTTCAAAATCAATAGTTGGAAAACGTGCGATTCTAAAGTTTAAAAAATTCAGAAAATTAAATGGTAGTAAGTAAAACGTTAAAAAAAATATTCAACGTTGTTTGAATAAAATATGTTGTGTAATTTTTGAGATATGTAATATCTTCGGTTACCTACACGATATTTTGTGATTGGCGACTTCAGAAATATCTTTGTTATTTGAGAAATACATATTAAATACAATTCTATTTATTTTACGAAATTAATTATTATTATGTATAAGCTATGCTGTTTTTTTTAAATATTTAACTTCCTACCAAATATATCAGCAATAATATCGACTGCCTGACACATATTGTTACATATTATTTTGCAAGCCATCTTGAATTGACACAAATCTAAACTTTTTAGAATTGTCAATAATCCCCGTACTAGCGGTACTATTGGTATTGTACAACCTTAATGTCTTTTGTATTCATGTGAAGGCTCTACTGACCTTACTATGTCTAACGTTCAGTTTATCCTCGATCTTCTATTGCTGTTGACATTATTTTAACCTGTTCTAAATTTTGTTTACGAGAAATAACTTACTAAACGAATCATTTATCTCGGGCGTTGATTCTCGTTAATTATATGCACAGCTTTATCACCGGCGTCCTTAGGTTATAGCCTCATCATCGGCACTATAGACACGTTTTGCGTGACCCTAACGACCTGATAGATGCCTTTGCAAATACATAGCCCAGTCCGCTGCACGACTGCATACTGCACACCGGTAGTATTGAGGGTCAAGAGTCTAAGAAAGTTTGCAGGGTTTCTAAGTAGAAAAGATTCTACAGTTATGTTTCTTAATTTACTAGTTTTCGAATTTAAACTGGTTATTTTTTCTTTATGATTCTCATTGTATTGTGCAACCAATCCTGAGCCGATAAAGTAAATATATTAAGGGTATATTTACTAGATGGTACAATTAGTGTAGGTTTTGTAAACTGTTTCTATAATTAAATCAGTAGGTAGAGGTGAATAAATCGATTATTCATTTTAGTAATACATTGCATATTGCATATCGATAAAAGTAAATCTCAAGAGAGACAATCGGTCGGTTGTCTCGGGCTGAAGCGTAAGTCGCGGCCCACTTGCCATATCCGTGCCCCACAGGGGACGCTTTGTTTGAAGCTTAGCCTGCGCGCGCGCATGCACTGAATCACAATTGTGCGCATTGCTCGAGTTTAAAAGGGTTATATCCGTTACAGACGACTATGGACTTAGTTGTGTTTGGACTCGAATAAAAGTAGTTTTGTGTTGATTTTATTCAACTATGAACTGCTTTACTTGAATTGTTTTGAAAGTGTTAAACACACCGGTAGGTAGATTTTATACAAAACAAGAGATTTTGTGAAATTGGAATGATCTTACAAAGTTTATTGGTTCCAAGGATAACTTATTTAAAATATTTTTGAAACTAAAACATGAAATTCTATACAACACGGTCCAAAGAAATAAGACCAAAAATAAAATAATTCACGTTTAATAAAATATGTTGTTTGTAATGTAATCTCAACATGGGACTGAAGAAATTCAAAACCCTAAATTCTTATGATTTTTCCTGAATATCTTTACTTTACCTACCTTCTTTGTGGGACCGTATTTATCTATATATCCACAAGTTTATCTAAATTATGTCTTCTCTTTTTATCTCGTGATTTACTGCTTATCCTTGTAATAAAATTTTGCTCCAATCATACCTGGAATGGACTGGCTGGATGTAGTAAGTTTTATCGATCTGTATTAAATTGACAAACTCGTCCCAAAGACCAGCTGTTTCATACAAAAATTCAATTGTAGAGCTATTGAAAAACAGCTGTTTTTTTTCGCGCTTTCAGGGTTTGAAAGTTTAGGTAATTAAAACTGACCATGTATAGACTCATTTAGTAGTTAATAGCTTTCGCTCCGCGGTTTCTCCCGCGTTCCCCAGGGATCTTATATTTTTCCAGGATAAAAATTAGCCTATATTCTTCTCTATGCCATAGGCTATCTGTATACCAAATTTATTCGCGATCGGTTCAGTGGTTAAGCGTGAAAAGGTAACAAACAAACAAATTCACTTTCGCATTTATAATATTAGTTAGGATTAGCATTAGGATCTGAATAATTATTCCTAGATTCTCATCATTTATACCAACTGTAATGTTTGTTTTAGTGAAGATGCGTGCACGCCGCGAGCGGAGGTGGCGCCGCTGAGCGCCGGTGGCGGCGGCGGCAGCGTAGTGGAGCGCGGTGAGCGTGGCTGCGCGTGCGCCGCCTGGACGCCGCGCCGGCAACCCGCGCCTCACGAGATTCTTAGACCTAAGCCTAGAAGGTACTGTGCTATTACTATAACCTGGAATATGACCCAAACATAGAGGCCTTCCGGAATTAGTGGACTTCTCATGCCAAGTGACAAAGGGAAGAGGCCTAGTGGTTGAGAGATGACGTTGATTCTTTGAAATTGGCTTAATGGAATGCATAGGTTTACTTACAATATTTTTCATCATCAATTTGAATGAAAAAATAAAGAAACCATAGCAAGGTACCCGGTAGCTGCAATGAAGAGCCAGTGCTCTCCGAGGTTTTATGTGCTTACCACATTCGGCCACATCATCACATCACACCACATACGTGGTGGGATTGTATTTATCTATAGAAAATAATTTTGTAGGAAAACATGTTATCTTGCATCGAGTATCAAATGGACACAAATTAGTAAAGCTTTTACAATTCGAAATGTCAAATCCTGATGCTTAAACAAACATGGTGTTGTTGATAAACAGTGTTATACTAATGTCACGATTGTGTTAGCACGATGTCGTGATATCTACTATACTATACATTATATTAGCAATTATACTTTAATGTACAAAAACTCGTGAATTTATAGAGTTCTGTTTAAAATCTTATCTTAAAATAGTCTCTTAGTAAATAATCTTAATGGATTTTTTGTAAGTTTAAAAGGTTTTATTTATTCAATACTAGCTTTTTCGCGCGGTTTCACCCGCGTTCCCGAGGGATCTTGTGTTTTCCCGGGATAAAAAGTAGCTTATAGCCTTCCTCGGTAAATGAGCTATCCGACGCTGAAAGAGTTTTTCAAATTGAAGCATTCGTTCCTGAGATTAGCGCGTTCAAACAAACAAACTAACTCTTCAGCTTCATAATATTAGTATAGACTAGGATTTCGCCCCGCAGCTTTAACCGCGATCCCAGGATGAAAAGTAGCCCATCCTCCTTATTCAGATAGGTAGATTGAAGCAGTCGATCAGAAAACAACCGCGGCAAATTAATTCTGTGACCAACACATCATCCTTTCCGATTAGAATGGCAACCGAATGGGTCTGAATAAGGGGGCATATCACTGCATGTTGCTGCGTGAATGAAGGACAAATCAACAAACACACTTTCGCATTTATAATAGTAAAAGTAGGGAGAGGATGTAGAGTTACAGATGACAATTTTACCAAATATATATTTTTATGGATTTTCCTGATTTCATGCGATCGTTACGGTTCTACGAATTCAGATCGACAGTAAAACAGACAGTTCAAGATAAAATACTAGGTATGTATTTGCTTTTCGAATAAAGCAATTTATAAGACATTACTCAAATTACACACGCTTTTACAAAAAATATTTAACTCGTACAATTCACATAAACTCAACTTATAAAACACTTATCATCAATATAGGTCAGATGTGGATGAGGTGATCGTAAGCTTCGTAAGTTATTCCGTTCCGTTAGGCTGTCTGGACATGAATCAAGCGAGGTGACAGTGCGATGCGCAGGCGCAGGCGACGGCGACGCGCGACAACACACATGGCGGCGCGCGAGATGTATTAGACAACAAGATAACGCAAATATCTTACATGCGATTTTATCTTTTTATTTTTATTTTAACTCAGCCCATATAGTATTATATTATTACTAGCTTTTCCGCGCGGTTTCACTCGCGTTCCCGAGGGATCTTGTGTGTTTTCCGGGATAAAATGTAGCCTATAGCCTTCCTCGATAAATGGGCTATACAACATTGAAAAACAATTTCAAATCGAACCAGTAGCTCTTAAGATTAGCGCGTTCAAACAAACAAACTCTTCAGCTTTATAATATTAGTATAGATAGATAAATGTGAAATGTTTTGATGTTTGTGACTGAATCACGCATAAACGCTCAATGTATTTAGGTAGATTAAACTGGTCACATACTTAGATAGATTATACTATGGAATAACATATAGGGTACTTTTTATCCCGGGAAAACATAAGATCCTTTGGGAACGCGGGTAAGACCGCGGGGCAGAAGTTAGTTTGGAAATAAAATTCAGATCTTACAGTCTCTCAAGTTAAGGCAAAAATTGATTTAGCATTTTTCTCTATCAGTTCTTCAGATCTCTGTTAGGAATGTTATTATTTATTTGCTTTATCATATGGTAAATTAAACCTGTTTGATATCAGTTGAAAAGCACTTCAGTATGTTATTACACAGCTTTTGTTACATCGAATCATATATTTGCGCTGTTACCGAGCTAATTCTTCAAATTACGATCGATCCGGGTGTCAATCTTGATTGGCTTGAACATAATTTCTGATGTTAATCTTATTACATTTATTGTCACTGGCTGCCTCGGTTGGTTCCTTTAACATTTTCACGACAAAATTACAATTATGTTTCACGAGTACCTACTAATTTTATAAATCCAAAAGTTTGTGTAGATGATTGTTACATAACGCCCTTATGGCTATATCATATCCGAGAAAACATTGAAACAAGTGGGAAAGCAGGAAAAACCTTGGGCGAAAACTAGTTTTTTTTAATGTTAACTTTTTGTGGAAATAAATAAATAAATAAAAATAAAAAAATAAAATATACAAAGTAAAAAAAATAAAAAATGTTTTATGTAATATAGTCAATGTTGTCTATGTGACTATGTAGTCACATAATATGTATATACAATTTAATTCATTAAAAGATTTGGTATTGATGAATCTGATATAAAAAATGTCAGACAGAATGCTGACAAGCAAGCAGGCGGTCCACCTGATGGTAGTGTACCATTAAAGCGATCGTCCATAGTATTTAATGATGTATGGATCAGAATTTTTCAAACATTCCCACATTCCACGAAAAATCCTTCCTCAGTGAATCCCTAAGTTATATAAATAACATGTGCTGTGTGCAAAAGTTCATGTTTCTAGACCCTGTAGAGCTGTGCGTTGATATGTCAGTCAGTCAGTGAGTTTTTCCTTTTATATATTTAGATGTTTTATCAAAAATGGCCAATCTATATACCGCTGTTTGTTGATGGTTAGAGTGTGGTAAGGTAAGTAAATACAACGTTTATTTGTTTAGGATTTCTGCGTCAAAATGATTGTATAAAGTTAGCAAATATTCTTGTAGCATTAACTGTACAAGTTACTTTAACGACAAAGCGAACCGCATTTTCCCGCAGTTTCATTACGAGCTATGTGTTTGCGGAGGCCAATTAGCGAGCATTTGTCTCCTTTCCGCGATAAGGGAACGATACCGACCGCTCTCAATATTCCGGACACCGATGGCATTCCGGCACACTGATAAATCCAGTTTTCAAAATCCGGAGATGACTTTTTTCGAGGAACGAGCCCGCCGGTAGCCGACTGCATGCCGATCACAAATGACTAAATAATGCGACTCTCCGAATGTCCCCGAGCACGAAATTTATTCAATTCTTTTTATTATAACGTTATTTATGTGTGGGAAATCCTCGTCTATTTTTTTTTCTGCAGAGGTCACGAGAGTTCAGCATAGTATATTGAAATTATGGTAGCTAATAACATGTTTCTTGTGTAAAAAGTTTCGAAGATGGCGGCGCAGTGCCCATTCATTACGTTTGTTTGTAATTTAGACTCGGTCTGTAATTAACGGTGTGTATTCACGCGAGCATTAGGTATATTTTTATCTCAACAGTCAATGTGTAACTTTCATTCATAATACAATGAAGTTTCTTGTATACTATTGACTCATTAGTAAACTACGCACCAAATAAATTTATTTATTTAAATAAGCGATACAAAAGTCATTGTGAGTAAACGTTTTCGAGCAGTTTTCTTTTCTTTCTTAGAACAATAGCGCACCAGATGCGCGCGCGCATGTTGAAAGCTCAACTAGAAATGTAGAGTTAGTAATGTATAATATTTATTTTGACACTTTCCTGTTTTTAAAATTGTTTTAGGGACAAAAAAAAATCTTTATTAGGTACTTATGACAATCACTATTTAATGAATGAAAATGAAAATATTTTTTTTTCAAATAGGCCTTCACAAGCACATATTAATAGTCTGGACTCTAACACCGTGCGTCAATAAAATACTAGATGGTTATTATAGACTCGTTGATGAAACGTACGAGAATGATGATTTTTACCTACGTATAAGACTAACAAAATTATCATGACGTTTTATTTTATTTGAACTCTATTATTAGGGCCAGTAACCAAGATGACCGATTTTAAATTCAAATTTTACGTAAAGAAAGTTTTGAAGGAAAAGGCTTATTACAAGGTAGGTAGGTCATTATATTGAAGATAGGGGGATGTTTGGAAATAGTTTCACTCTGCACAGGTGCACTTCGCATATTGTTTTTTTTAGTTTTAGCCATTATGTAGCGTATTCGCTATTATTTAATAAGAACTTGTTTGCGTTACATTTTATTATTTACTTTGTATTGGTATTTTTCTTTTTGATTTAATTGTATATTGTATTGTACATTTTGCTGTTATTGAAAAAATATAGCCAATAGTCAGATTATAAAAAAAAAGAAAAATATATATAAAAAATATAACTTTGCTGAGTTTCTTGCCGGTTCTTCTCAGTTGAAGGCTGATTTCCGAATCGGTGGTAGCTTCAGTAAATTCGACCTTCATAAGTGCCCTCCTAGGGCCTAAACTGAATAAATGGCTTTGACTTTGACTTTGACTTTGAGTAGGTAGTAATTACAATGAGGAGTCTTCGTCTCGGTTATACCAATAAATGCCAGTTCTACAACATTACTAACTCTATGTTAAACCCTGACGTTTTCCATGTGAAAATAAATAGACAATAGTTAAATAAATTCGAATTTAGAAAACTTTCTCTGATCGCAGCACTGGGATGGGAATTATGAGATAATTGCATTGTGATGAATGAACATTCGGTGAACAATACCCGAGGTGGCTTCTGTGTGTGTTTTATGCAATGAAAGTAACTGTTACTTGTTAGTTTTAATTATGATTCTGAGATATTTCGTCATATCCTGCCTTTCTCGTGTTATTTTGATATTTAGTTTGATTGTTTGCAAGAGATTCCAAGGGATGGGAAGAGAATGTAAGAACGACAGAAAAAAGAGATGGAGAGATATATTTAATCAGATTTGTAGACCGGATTTGGATGCGTACAGCTAGTGGCTGAGATTTTTGTAATTTTTGAGGAAGACCTACGCCAAAGTCAAAGTCAAAGCCATTTATTCAGTTTAGGCCCTAGAAAGGCACTAGAAAGGCACTTATGAGCGTCGAAACTACTGAAGTTACCACCGATTCGGAAGTCGCCTTCAACTGAGAAGAACCGGCAAGAAACTCAGCAAGGATACATTTTTTATATATAAAGTTTTTTTTTGGACAATCTGTCACTGTTGGTTTTTTTCCATTATATGTTTAACAATTTTTAAAGAAATATAATACACCAAAGAACTACCACTACCGAAACAAAGCTAACTATTTACTAAATATCTTTACACAGCTAAAATGTATTAAAATTATACCTACAACAATATCATATCCTGTCATAATTTTGAAATCTTTAATTCGGTGGAAGAATAAATGGTTATTTTTATTTTATTTTATGAAAAATATATCTAAGTAACTAAACCGAATATTCCCATCAGAAATTATAGCTCAGCTGTTTGGTAGAATAGAAACGTTATGAAGATTTGCGGTGAAGACCATGGTTACAATAAGATCGTAGTTTTAGCTTTCAGGATGAAGGCTTCCTTATTAAAACTATTAGGTATACCTGGGCTGAGTTTGCTTGTCGATTTTTGTAAGCTCGAGTTTTGTTCAGGAAAGACACCTATAGATAAACTTACAAAGCAAAACGTTATCTAATTACAAAATATGATTATTAAGTAAAGTTATTTAATTTATATTATTTTATACACAATGATTTTTTAGTCACTGGCAATATTTGGCATATATTGCCAGTGACTAAAAAATCATTCTGTATATAATTAAGTTATAAGACTAGCCTTCCGCCCCGCAGTTTCACCCGCGTACTCTTATTTTACCCTCTTAGGGTTGAATTTCAAAAATTCCTTCCTTAGTGGATGCCCACACTGTATATGGTATCTATGTGCAAAATTTCAAGTCTCTAGGTCCAGCGGTTTGGGCTGTGCGTTGATATATCAACAGTCGTCAGTTTACCATTTTATATATACAAATAATATTCTGTGACATACCTCACACACGGCCATCTGATCTCTTCTAAGTTTTGTGGATGGTGAGCTGCCAAACACAAGCTTCTCCTTAAAAAACCGGCCAAGTGCAAGTCGGACTCGCGCACGAAGGGTTCCGTACCATTATCGCCCCCTTAAATATTTATTTTATTCTGTTTTTTTTTGTTTTTGTGTTATTATAGCGGCAACAGAAATACATCATTTGTGAAAATTTCAACTGTCTAACTATCACGGTATTCACGGTTCATGAGATACAGCCTGGTGACAGACGGACAGACAGACAGAAGGACAGACAGCGGAGTCTTAGTAATAGGGTCCCGTTTTACCCTTTGGGTACGGAACCCTAAAAAAGAATAACAGGATGTCAGCAAAAATAATTTGTCAAATAAAACGAGTGCATCTTACGTGGTGATTTGTATCTATGAGGCAAGCTAAAGTAGCGCATTTCCATACATGCAGCACGGACAGTTAGTTACAACTTAATCTAAGTTACCTCGCTGAGTTTACTGTAAGTTTATCGTTTTTATTTTTTAAAACCTAACATGGTGATGATTGTGATCAAATATACCTTACATTTTTCCTTATGTATAAATATTTTCCGTCCATAAGAATGCTGGAGATACCCTATTAAACTAGTACTGAAATGTGCGATCGCACTAAAACTACTAACCTAATTTAGATGGGGCTTTCATGAAAAGTTCAGTATCTTCTTAGACATAGTTTAGTGATAGTTGTATCAAAATCAGATAAGCCGTTTCTGTGAATAATCCATATTATTTATTGGAGATCCATAGCGGAGGGCTATGTCCAACAGTGGACGTCTTGCGGCTGAGATGAAGATGATGATTTACAGGTATTACAAACGCAGCTCTTTTCTCTCAGTCAGCAGCACTAAAAAATCAGGTTATACCTACCTTAAGAAAACTAGTGATAATGTTTTAAGTAGTAAGGTCTGCGCGTGAGTAAGGTCGCCAGAGCTCATCGGGGAGGGGAGAAGGGTCGGCAACGCATGAGCGCTACCCCTGGTGTTGCAAGCGTTCATAGGCTACGGTAACCGTTTACCATCAGATGGGCCGTATGCTTGTTTGCCGACAATGTTGTATAAAAAAAAAAGTAATATATTATTATTTTTTATCAAAATATTTATTAACATTTATTTCGAGAACTAGGAAGCTATGGAGAATTAGAAAACAAAAAAAGAAAGTCTATTTGTATGACAAATTAACCAATGCCAGACTCAAGTTTCCAGAGGCATATAATTTCTAATTGACCGCGCCCATATTAATGGTCAATAATTATATATTAATTGTATGATACCGTAGCGGAAACGCCATACTTGTTGATAGCGAAGTAGTATCATAGAGACGCCCTAGGGTGCTATTATGAAACCACTCGATATGTAACGGACGATCTAGTTTTTATCATGACTTTTTAAAGTTGGAGGCCTACTTTTAACCACAATCTCGTCATAAGTGATTATGTGACTGAGGGTGATAAGCATATACAGCCGAGAAAGGTATACTGGTTGCTTTTAGATAGTTTGTAAGTTTGTTATCTTTGTCCTTCATTTCCTTTTGAGGCTCGTATCTGATCATAAGTGTACATTAGTGTATTCGCTGATTATCATAACTATACAGGGTGTGGCGTAATTAGTGGTCCAGCGTTAAGGTGTCGATACACCGTATATTCAGCTATCACATACCAGGGTAATTGCCTGTATTCAAAATAAATTATCAAACACTAACCAATGTATAAAACATCTAAAAAAAGGGAAATCACGATTATTTTATTACATTTATTTATTTTTTCATCATACAATTTTTCTGTAATAATTTTTTAACAAAAAAAAAAAATTGTATGTGATAGAAAATTTATTCAACAATAATAAATAAAAAACTAAATAAAAAAAGAATGTCATCTGTTGAAATTACAGCCAAATTAGTAGCTCAAGATTTTTTAATAATAAAAAGATGATAGTACCAATACAACGTTTTACTTTTTATTTTTTGGAGTGGACTATAAATTTAAAATTAGTCTATGTACTACAAACCACTAATTCTTTACTGACACTCCTACGGCCTACGATTGATTCATATTAATGTAATGTTGTGTGTTATCATGAATTAAATTTTCTTTCTTTCTTTTTTTAATAAAAGGACTAGCTTTATTCAGATTTATGTAAGAAAATAATAAGTGGTCTGTAGTTTACACACATACACATTTTTATTTTAAATTTATGTTACCTACAGACCATGTTTTTGTTATTAATTTAATATACCTACCTATAATCAATTTTATAAATTATACATATAATATGTGATCAAAATGAATTGCTCGTCCTGAATGTCACTCGCTCACCTCGACATGGCTGACATGCATTTATTATTTTTATCAGAAACATATCTTAACAACGTATTCATCGAAGCTTCAGGATATTATAAATATTTAATTTTATAAACAAAATGCCCGCAATTGAATCGAGACTCGAGAGACAGACGCCCAATGCACAGGCGGCAATTTATTTTCATTCGAATCCCGACGTAGGATTATATCGACGAGTGACTCACTAATAGCCCCCCTGGTTTGAAGTATGCTCTATATTTAGCTTATGTACGACTTATGGATTCGTTCACCTCGCATTGAATATAGACGAGCTTCATATGCAAGTGTATCGACATTAACTTTAACGAGTATATGCATTGCTAAGACCATTCGATCGACCCGATCGATAATGTGTAAAAGCATTCAAAACCTATTAATAAACGCAGATGAATCTGACCTTCTTGATATTAAAACTCGAACGCAATCTCTCTAATACGGTATCGTTTAATCCGTGAAGATGCGGCTAACACGTGTATAGGTAATTGCTCGAGTTACCGCGAGACATTGTAGCGGGGTGATGGTAACAATGCTTCTTGGAGGCCTAACGGCGACCGTCGTCGGCGGCGGGGCGGCATCAGTGCGGTCGGCACGTCCGCGCAGACATGCTGTGCCCGGCGCGTTGCTCGTGCTTCCTCTGCCGCGAGTTGCAGTCCTGCCGCGCAGCCGACGCCAGGAAACCACCCACCAAACACGGCATGGGCGACAACTTCATATTAAAGAAAGCCGAGGCATGGGAACCTATGAAATTTATCCGCGGAGCTGCCAGACTCTCAGTCAGACACTGGCAGAGCAGAGAGCCCCTAACTTCCGCTAAAACTAGAATCGCTACGCATAAGTCGACTAGTTGTGAACAATTATATCCTCATCCGTCTGAAGAGGAAAAAGGACCGTTCGGTATGAGGAGGGCACCGAGCACAGACAGGGTGAAACCCCAGTCGGAACACAAGCCCTTGTTTAAACTATTGGGCAACTCGCGCCACAAGAAAATTAATAACAGTGATGCGTCAGAATCTAAAGTTCGGCGCAGCGTTCTAAACTTCAGAAAAAGTGAAACACCTAATTCAAAAAATATTCATGAAAAATATATCCCTATACCGCAGATGTCTTCACCCTTGGAGCATATTTACAGTGAACCGAGACCTTGGAACTCACAGGCCCAGTTTGACGAATGCTGTCGACCACCAGTGTATCAAAGTGTAGAAAAAAAGAAAGAAGAAGCCAACAAAATATTGGTATCGGAAAAAAGGATTTACAGCAATCGTCTTCCTTGCTATGAAGAATTAGCAGAGAGACTTTCTCAAGAAAAGAGCAAGAAAGCCAATCTTCCACTAACTGAAGGTGGGTTGGCTAATAAAATAACACAAAACAATAACAAAGTTGTTATCTATTTCGGAGATTCTATAATTCGTAAACACAGTGAACAGAAAAAAGAAGAAAACCAACAGAAAGATGAATTACCGAAAAAAGAGGAAGTTATTTATGCTAATCGACTTTTGGATGAGACAGGGAATTTAGGGATAATCAAAGACGAAGACAAAGGTGGAGGAACTCAAGTTATATCTGAAGTACATGTTTCAGAAGCTATTTACTCGGAAGTTAAGTCTGAAGTTAGTAGAGACATATCTGAGACGGTCACTATCAATGATGCGACGTATAAGAAAGATGCATTTGGGACGCTGAGTTCTGATGGGTTCCTTGTTGTTGAATTTGAAGGTAATTTTGAAAAAGCTCGTCAATTAGTGGAATTGGTGCATGGAGGCAGTGGTGTGGATCACCATGAAGCCACGGTCCTCGATGAGGATGAACAATGTGACTGGAGCTTTATCCAAGACTGGAGGAAACGGTAAGCTCTAGACGTAATGCAGTTATGTTCCAAGTATCAGACGCGCTGGCCTCGATCTCACCCACCTGCTTTGTTTTATAATCACAATATTCATAATTTAACAGTTACGGTGTGACCTAAGGCAGGTAATTGTTAATTGTATACGAAGTAAGGCAATTTGTTGTAATTGTAACGTTATGTTTTAATGATGGTTTATATGCCACAATACACGGAGCCCTTCAAATTGCAAATTGCCATGAAACTATAAAATTATTTAAATAATTCAAATTAATAATTTATCCTGTATCTTCTGAGAAATGTCCAAACACGTTAGCTATTAAGTCAAACTTAATTAATGATAAAGTTTTCAAGCACATACTTTGCCTATCCGTTGAATCGAATAACAGTTAAATCTGTGGTATCTCCTCGATTCTACTTACAAGCGTCCGGGAAGACACTCGCATTAATTGCACAGCAGTTCCCTTGATAACAATCGAGTGTTGTTGGTCGTCGAACCCGTGCGAGCTTCTGCTTCTTTGTGCCAAGATGCCAATCTACCTCCACAATTGTCGGAACAACTTCCACACGATTTCCAACCTTATCTTCTTACATAACACCTGAATTTGAAGATTAAATTGACGTAGCTAACGCATTTTCTACATCGGTTTGAAGGTATCCATTGATATGCTAAATCGTTTAGATGCTCTTTTGTTCTGTCTATCATAGATTTTCTTGTTTATTGGATTGTCTGATTTTTTACCAACGCCTTTACTTCCTTGAGAACTTGCAACTATTACCATTGGTGTTAAATGTTAGATATCAATTATGAAGCATGAGATTCTCTAAATAACTACCGTTTCATAATAATTTGTTAGATTCTTTATCTGTTAACCAATTATATACACTTTCTTGTTTAGAGTTGTTTATGTTACATTCATTACGCATATTTTCTGTGAATAATTTAGATAGCAAACCTTCGTTAGGTTTATTGTATTTTACATAACACCATTAGCTGAAGAGCTGTTGTGTCTATGTTTACCACAGACCCACAATAAAATTTATTAAATGTAAATATGTGCTCATTAGGCAAAAAAATGCTGGTAAATGTTGATTTTGAATTATATATTACATGTATATTACAGTATCTAGTTTTATAATAAGCCAGGCCCACAAATATGCATTTCTGACAATATTATTGCTATTATTGTATATTATTACGTTTATATAAACATTTCGCTTATATTTTTTATGAGAGACAGATTATTCTTCAAGGGCAAACTTTTTTTTACATCTGTAGGTACCTAGGGGTTTATTCGGAATAAGTTTTCTTAAAAAACTATTTAATATAATACTCATGTAATAGAATCCACGAATGTCATGTGTCTGACAAAATCATCAAAATAAACTCATTTGTCCGTGAAGGGCGATCAAGGACAGGCGGAAATGTCAGCAGGTTTACAATTTCATAAAAATATAGTATATTTACTCTGATTTCTTAATGGGATAGAGGTGAAAATTGCTCGGTTTGGCATGTTCGGTCGGCAAATTTATTTGTTGTGTATCGCATACATTGTGTTCATGCATGGGTGACAACTATAACACGTCTCGGTTACTTCGGCTCGGTTGGTGGTGTCCCATGTGATGCAACCTTACTTACCAACATAGTTTTTTGTAACATCTTACTGTTTACAATTACAATGATAATATCTTTTATAGGATTCAACAATCATGCTAAATAAGATTCTTGCTTCTTTATTGATTTCCGGGTGCTGACACTTGACATTCAAACTATTTATTGCTTATATAATCTCTTTATACAAGAAGTCCTGACTGACAGGTAATAATTAAAGCAAAACCTAAACTACTGGTCCTTGAAACACTAAATTAGGAGGGTATGTTCCTTTTTAACGTCCCCTACGTTTTTGAAAGAAAATCTCAGAAATTCAACCCCTGAGCGAGTAAAATACATATCTCGTATATTAGTATATTTCTAATTTAGAAACTTTTCATACACCTACATAATGTGCGACGGTGGTACGTAATAATCGCATATGTAATGTAATGTTTTTATGATCATATTACCAAGTACAAGACATAGTTTAAGAAAGTATCGTAATATTTAACGAGCCGGTAGCCGCTTCCTTAACTTGTAACTTTTTAATAATTTGTTAAGTATAATATTAAAAGACTGCGGTTACTTAATCGTAACAGGTAAACCGAGAATCAAAAACACGAGGCTTTTCACTGATAACGATACAATACAATTGGTATTCTTTTCCTAACTAAGTAATATTATAAATACGAATGTCGAAATTTGGTACGCAGATAGCCTATGGTATGGAGAAGGACATGGGCTACTTTTTTTCTTGGGAACGCGGGTGAAACCGCGGGGAACAGCTAGTAAAGTTATAAATTGTAGGTACATAGAATACGTCTAGCAAAAAAGAAGTCAGTTGCTCTTCAAGCAAACCTTAGTCTAATGTTATTATAGAAATAACTTATGCAAATTAATTTTCACATTGTAGTTATAAGCTATTAAAATCTTCACAAAAACTTGCACTTTTAATTTGTTAAGTTCAAGCAGGTCAAGAGCATCCACTTCATTATATTTCCGTTTGTGTAATGTCACAGATTAAATAACAAGATTCCAGTGGCTGCATCTTACAATCTCTTCTCTTAATTAATACTATATTCTTAATGTATTCCATATTCTTGATGCTACAGTTAAAGGTCTGATTACTCTCCTTCTATAACAGTATCATTTTAAATATGTTGCATAATAATTTGTGTAGATTACTTCTTATACATTGTTTTTATCTTTTTATCGTTCATCTCTTTATCTCCATCAGTTTATTATTGTTCTTTTATCTATTTTAGCATAATTTACGTCATTGCTATTTAAAAATCATCTTCCTCAAAATTAAATGGTTTAAAATTTGCATTATCTCTCATTAGATTACGATTGCCAACGTAATGCTGTTTCAAAACAAAAGTAATCTCCTTAGCCTCATTTGCAGAAACATTAAATTGAACTGAATCTGAATCGGTTCCCACACTTTTATCCATCAACACTTCCTAAGATTTCATGTCATTTACAATCTTTATTTTGCTTACTACATGAACTTTATGTCTTACAAGGTAAATGTTGTTTTTCTTAATTTTTTTATTTGCTTTCTCTATTATAGTGTTGTGATGTTCGTTCGTATTGTTAGAGGATGTTACGTCATCAATTCATTTCCTTTTCTTGAATATTATGTTTATGTTGGTGTTGTTAATAATTTTTTTGCGAGTGCAATTATTATAATATTAAATAAATATTTTCTGGGACATTCCTCACACACGGCCATCTGACCCCAAACTAAGCAGAGCTTGTACTATGGAAGTCAGATAACTGATATACTACATATACTCATTTCCTTTAGTAAATATATGTTATAATATAGATAATTACACCCAGACTCAAGACAAACAGACATGTTCATGCACACAATTGTCTGTCCTGAGTGGGAATCGAACCCACGACCTGTGGCGTGATAGGGTATCTTACCAACCACGCCATCCTAAAGATTCCTAAAGTTTTTTGTATGGAATAAAACTTATTCATTTTACTTTCAAGCATTGAAACTACTATATATCAAAACTATTTATTGTATTGGTACTAAATGAATGGTATTGCCTGTTCATGTAGCAAGTCAAGAACAATAGACTTTACTGCACAACTACATTTGCTGGAGCTATTACTTCTAAAGTGCATTTAAATAAAACTTGATAATGCCTCTATTAATCAGCTTCTGTTACATTCGAAAGCTGTATATTCTTTGAACATATAAATCCATCTGTGATTCTCTATAAATAGTTGATACATTTTAATTGATCTTCATTTATAGTCAATTTATTTCAAAGTCTAGATGTACATTGAAATACAACATGGCTCAGTTAGTCAATTGAATGGGTTTTTAAGGGTCATGTAACACTATTACTATTTCTCTTTTTATACCTGGGTCATGATTGGCTATGCAAGGCTCCATACTGCAGCGTATGAGTACAAAATTCTTTTGTTATAAGTAAAACCAATTTTCATTATTATTTATTAGTTTGTAAAAATCTAAAAAAAATATGGCGCGATCCGTACATTGATCTGAACAAAATAAATAAGAGTTTTTAATATCTTCTATTGTCTATATTATGCAAAAAATCTGACACAATAACATAACCAGTCTATAAAATAAATCTATTATCTATGATCGTCAGTTAAATGGAATTTCTTAACGATTTACAACTGGTCATTTTTATTACGAAACTTATAAATTCCCATAAGAATACAATAATAAATTTAATCCATATCGATGATCTATTACACTTTTATTAGAGCCTTAATTGATTCTAAATATTCATTAATGCGCCACCATACGCTATCGACTAAATTCATTAATGCTTATTTAATACAGTATTTTATATCCTTCGTAATCCTGTTATGTTCAGAGATACATCCTAGTAAACTAGTTTCCTCATCTGGAGTCGATAAAAACTCACCTGTTACTTGACCAGCTTCGTCGTTTATGATTTGTCTTGGACATTCGTCTCGTCCACTAGTCTCGGTCACGCTTTCCTGTTTATTCTCGCCCTTTGTATCTGTTTTTTAATTCACCATTGAGGATTTTATCTTGTCTTCAACGTCCAGCTATTTTGTAAGGTCAGGTGTTTGTACCATTTACAACAGTTAATTTGTCAAAGTATACTTCTTATTGTTTGATCCGGATTTTGATAACAGAGTTAGGTTTTCGATTATTTTCACCTAAATTTGTTCAACCCTAATAACTTGACTCCCGATTCCTGGAATTCTATTTTTTTATATTATATTTTGTAAACCATGGGGTTAATGCAGTTCCTTTGAGATTAAACGTACATAATATGCCTTTTTATAATTCACAATTTATATTGGTAATGCATATGATTACATTTAACCACAGTTGTGGAACTTGTGGAGCTAGAGATGTTGTAATTATGTAGCAGTACATCAACATTATTGTGAGTAGCTCACATGTTTTATCATAACCAGTCCACGTGGGACCTAGTTTCACTTCCACTGGATGCTAATGTCTAGATAATTTAGATATACTCGTTCGCTATCTAAATTACGCAGCTTTTTACTTAAACGCGACGTTAAATATACCAAGTTTCTTAAGCTCGAGCGTTGGCATTTAAGTTTCTTCTATTTATCTACTTATCTGATGATTTCTAAAAGCTCTCCGACCAACTTTTTAATACATTTTTTTGAATGCTCTTAGGTTCTGGCTTAGAATATATAAAGTAAAACGTCTCCAAAGATATGTCGAATTGGTTGAATTTAAAAAAAAACGTACAATATTAAGTATTATAATGTAACAAAAACAAATATGATATAAAAACTACAAAATAAAGAGAGAAAATTTTAGAATATTGATACTTGCTAACATTATGATGGTTAAGCTCTGTCTGTTTGTAAAAATGTCATACGAATAAAGATGCCGGTGGTAAAAGGAAAACTTATATCCCAGGAACGCGAATTTAAGCAACGATTAAGAATGTAAAGAACATAACCCTAAATCATCGAAGTATCACAAAACGCAGTTGCACAAAACTAATAAACAGTTGTAAAGACGTAACAGCAATAGCATATTGGAATCAGCATTAGTTCGATTTGTGTCGGGCATTGGCGTCCGCCACGCTCTCCACTCAGTCACGCCTCTACCGGCATTAGAGAGAGCTATTTATCGACCCCGGTCAACGCTGCCCGTTATATCATTCCACTTTTTAATGGGGAAGTTATTTAGTGAATTAGGTAATGCAGTATTCTTGGCTTTTTGATTGACGCCTCTTGCACCCTTGAAGCTGTTCTATCCGTCAGTTTGCGGATCTCTGATACTAATATCGTGGAATTACCATTACAAATGAGTAATGGAGTAAATAAAACCTTCTGCAGCATTTCTTGTGTCATCCATCATAGTAAAAACAGTCTTTCGTGTTCTATGTGCTCTATGACATTAAAATGTGGCAATCAACATTCCGTGAATATGTATTAGGAAGCTATAGTTTTTAGTAATCGTTATACTGTCATCCACCTCATACAATTGGAAATGAGCGGTAACATGATTTGTTTCAATACTGGAAGACTTGGCTTCAATTCCTAGATCGGGCAACATGGATTCGAGGTTTATTTTTAGAAATATCCATTTGTAATGCTCATCATATATAATTCTGCTTTTTTTATTGTCATCAGGCCATCAAGCGGGTGTCGTCCGTCAGAGGAAGGCGCGTGGTGCGGCGGCGTGTCCGGAGCGCGTGCCCTGCGCGTGCGCGTGTCGAGCGGCGCGGGCGGCGCGGGCGGCGCGCCGGCCCCGGCGCACGCGCGACGTCTCTCGCCGCCGCCGCACGCGCACCGGGCCACCACCCCGCCGAGACCCACCTCACCTAATGGAAAACGTATGACACCTTTACATTATTCTACAACCTAAGCTTACTTAATTTATCTTATATCTGATGATTGTAGTCAAATGGTAGCTTTTCCAAAGTAAACAAAATGCAATTTTGATGGGTACTATCCTCAATGAAAGTTCATAACTAGCTTTCGCCCCGCGGTTCCTCCTGCGTGCCCGGGGGATCTAATGTTTTCCCGGGATAAAAATTAGCCTATGTGCTATTCCAGACTATAATCTATCTCTATGTCAAATTTCATTCAGATACGTTCAGCCGTTCTGGGTGTGATTGAGTAACAAACATTCATCCATCCATCCAAACTTTCACATTTATAATTAGTAGGATTAGTAGGAAGTAGGATAGTACGGTAGGATTAAACACAATTATCTGCGACTAAGCTAATGAATGGTAAACCTTACAATCCATTAATCAGAGATGGATGGTATTTATTATCTTATCATTGGACGCTATAAAACCTTACAACGTTTGGAGTAAAATAACACAAGCCTGCTCTCCTAATTTGTTTAATAAACAATAATGATTCAAACTTAAACATGTTTGATGAGCTTTACTTTTACCATGATTATAAACTAAATTAACTTGAAATGCTGATCTGCATTATATTTAATTCCTCTCACTAAGTATAACATTAAAGGTTCTTCACCACTGTGATATAAAATTTATCAGCCATTAAGAAAATAATCTAGTCTATTTTATTAAACAGAAGAAGTCTTAATATGAAAGCATTTTGTAATTATTTTGTACTACCTGTCCCACGCAGTTTCACCCGCGTTACCGACAAAAAACAGTAGCCAATGTCCTTCTCCATACCATAGGCTATCTGCGTACCAAATTTCATCGCGATCGGTTCAGCGGTTTAGGCGTGAGAAGGTAACAAACAAACAAACTGATGAATAATTAACTACAATATTGCTAAATAAATAAATAATATTAAAACAATAATTAAAATTCTTAATTTTAATTCCTTATTAATAAAATAGTACAACCTAATAACTTCTTAACAAATTATTAAAATTATCATAGGAAACCCTCAGTGCTATTCCTCCTCTCTCCTATATTTGACCTATGCTGTGCCCGACAGGGTCCATAATTGTGACTAATATAATTATTTTTCTACCAACTGTATACATTATGGTTCGCAATAAAGAATTGAGAATTAAGGCTCTATTGCCAACAACCCATAAACATATTTCATCCAGGTCACCACGACGAGGTCTCCCAGCCCCCACCAGACCTGTCCAGCACAGCCCAGCTGAAGGCAGTGAGCGCGGTGTCGCAGCTGACGGTGGCCAGCGCGCCCGTCCGCAGCGCGCCCGCGCAGAGTAGCTACGCGCTCGAGAGACGAGCACCGAGACACGACCATCATCACCGACCTGTGGATACTGTACCTGCTGTACAGGTGAGAACTTTATAGAAATAGATGTTGAAGAAAGTGGCTCTAGAGATGATGTAGAAATAGAACAGTCGACGTGAGAACCAAAGTTGTGTACGCCTAATTTGTTTGGTGTAGTGTTCTATCGTGTTAAGTGACGTGGCTCTTGATTAGTAGTAGCTGGAACACATCAGTAGGTGATTGGTCACAGATTATTAACTTAAGTATGATAGCCAGCCAGGCGAAATGATATTGGACCCTACCATCGTGCTTACAATGTTTTCCTTCACCGAAACCCAAGCTCTTTGTAGAATTCGAGCCCACAACCTTTGCTACAGCATTAAATGTCACTACCACAGAAGTACCATCGCCTTATGCTATGCAAATATGGTCCTATCTCTCCATTTTTATTTGATATGACTAGCTTCCGCCCTGCGGTTTCACCCGCGTTTCTGAGGGATCTTATGTTTTCCCGTTAAATGGGCTATGCAACACTAAAATAATTTTTCAATTCGAGCCAGTAGTTCCTGAGTTCAGCGCCTTCAACCAAACAAACTCTTCAGCTTTATAATATTTCTAACTGTTCCCCGCGGTTTCACCCGCATTCCCGGGATAAAAAGTAGCCTATAACCTTCCTCAAGAATTGGGCTATCAAATGCATAAATAATTTTTCAAACCCGACTAGGTAGTTCCAGAGATTAGCGCCTTTAAACAAACAAAAAACCAAAATACAAAAAACTCTACTACTTTATTATTTCGTACAGATCAAGCAGAGGGAAATTTGCTAACGTCATAAGATTTTCAGCTCCATGCTCTAGGCTGGCTACAACCCACAAGATAAAAATCTGTTGTGTGTGTTCCGGCAGTTGCACTTACAGACAGCTCCTTCTACCGTGTGTTTACCACCTTCGGCCACATCACCACTTACCATAGTGACATCGTGTAACAAAAGAAAAAACAAAATAGCCCACATATTTCCCATCTTTGTGATAGAAGTAAATATTTACAATTGGACAGTGGTTTATAAATTCCCATCATTCACTGGCTTGTTTGTGACCGCAGCTTTGCGGTTTAATCTAGTTTGTCGATCGGCTGCTTTGATGATTCTATCTTAGCTACCTGTTGTGGTCAGAGATTATGTTGAAACAAATTTACAGTTGGTTTATTAACAAAATAGGCAACTAACAGTTATATCTCACGAGACAAGTGAACGTTTCATAATCTTTGCCATGATCTAGTTTTATATTATTTTAACACGTAAGTATTATACGTACACTCTTTCTAAATTGTCTACATGTTTATATTATAGTCAGCTAAGGTTTATAATTCGTTACCTATCTTTCGTTTCTATTTTCCATACTAATATTAATGTTCATCTCAACTATTTGATAAGTCTAATCTGTTTTAATTTTTTTTTTACTTTGTATAGGCTTGTTTTTGACCACAATCTCACTATGGCAAGTGATGATGTGGCCGAAGGTGGTAAGCACACAAAGCCTAGAAGGAACTGACTCTCAAGTGCAGCTGCCGGAACACACCAATACGTATTTGGCGTCAAATTTTCAACTTGAGGGTGGTAGCCAGCCAGGCGAGTACTACAAAGAACCCTACCATCCTGCTATGTTTTCCTTCACCGAAAGCTCAAGCTCATTGTAGGATTCGAACCCACGACCTTCGCCGTGGTGTCCGACGTCACTACCACTGAGCTATCATCGCCTTAATTCTAATCTTAGTATCTTATCTTACTAATTTGTTGCCTGAGTAACGGCTGAACGGATTTATATGAAACATGGCACATAGATAGATCATTTAATGGAATAACATATAGGATAATTTTTTCTCAAGAAAACGTAAGATCCTTCGGAAACGTGGGTAAAACCGCTAGGCAGTTTAAAAGATTTGATTGTATTAAACTCTTTATAATCAATGATAATATTAGTATCTGGGACAGAGATGGCTTATTTATCTATAAACTTTTCATCACTTAAATTATTCATCTGCGAAGTGTTCATTATTTTTTATTGCTTTTATCTATGTCCGTTGAAATTATGGGCTTAATTATTTCATATTATAAAATATATCACGACTGTTACAGAGCAGCGTGAATGTGTGTGCCATCCTCATATTTATTTTGTCGTTTTAGAGCCGATTAGCGTCCCATGGACCGTAATAGCGGGATCAGTAGATAATTTATACATAACCACATGGCAACTGCCAATAAAATGGACCGGCCACCTTGTATTATCGCATTATAAAATCTTTTTATTGAATTCAAACGACTTGTGGATAGCTTTTAACGCTGTTCATTTGTTTTTGTGTTATTAAAATAAATAGTTAATGTTAAGATCCGGTGTGTTTTAAATTCGAAAGTTTTTTTGTCAAGTAACACCTGATGCGTTGATAGCAATTTATTTCTTAACACATTAAGATGACTTATAATACTTGATTTCCGACGATAATCAAATGATTATCGTCGGTAGATTATGTCTCTTGATCAACTATCAATAAGTTAAATGAGATGACAGACGATTTGTAAATTATTATCAATAAATTAAGCCATTTTTAAACTGTCAGAATTGATGCCCCATAAGTATGTTAATTTATTGATATGAAAGAAAACATCGTGAGGAAACCATAGCACGGTGGTAGGGTACTTAGTACCCGTCTGGCTGACTACCACCCTCAAGTTGAAAATCTGTCGCCAAACACCTATTGGTGTGTTTCGGCAGCTGCACTTGAGAGAGTTCCTTCTAGGCTTTGTGTGCTTACCACCTTCGGCCACAACATCACTTAGCATAGTGAGATTGTGGTCAAACACAAGCCTATACAAATAAAAAAAAAACTTTTTATAGGCTTAACATGAGTAAGCGTTAACAAGTAAATCATTGGGCTCTAGCTAGTGTTATTTATAATGAATCGATGCCATCAGGTCAACGCAATCCAATAACATAACAATCATCCAATTTGTTCGATAACTGAGCACTCGCACGCAATACACGAATTAATATTACGGGATTTTAACAAAAAAAGTTATATATTGTATATTGCTTGAAATATAAAGCGTAGACTTACTTTACTTTTAAATATACGTATCCGTACGTACGTATAAAAGTGATGTTTTAATCACAACACTAGTTTGGTTCAGATTTAGAATTGACAAGGATTTAAATGAAAATTACTTGGTATGTAGATAATAATGTGATGCTGTAGTATAAATATTGCTCGGTACATATTCTTATATATAAAATTCTCGTGTCACAATGTTAGTTACCATACTCCTCTGAAACGGCTCGACCGATTTTTAAGAAATTTTGTAGGTCTGAGAATCGGCTACTATCTATTTTTTAAACCGCTACGCGAGTAAAACCGCGGGAGACAGCTGGCTTACTGTAAAATTGCACCAATAGGTCATCATCATCTTCCTGACCTGTCCCAATTTAGTTTAGGGTCGTCACAATATTGATTCTTCTTCCATTCGGCACTTCTATCCTTCATTATTACATTATTGCTCTTTTTTATTGCACCAATAGGTATTGTTCTGTTAGACTTCCAAAGTCTCTAAATACTGGTTTTTGAAATTGCAGCTTTAACGCTTAGTGATAGGTACACACTATAATCGCGTTTTTTTTATTTAATGCGATTCCAAATAGCCCTGAAAGTATTTTAATTTAGTAATGTACTATAATAAGACTCGAACAGAGTTAGAGAGAAATTATGAATTAGGTACTTAACATCATTTTTAATGTACTGTTCATCTTTCTAATTAGTCACGATCGCATCACCAGTAACTATTACGATAATTATCCGAGTGGAGGCGTTACGAGGCGAAAGTGTTGCCACCAGAAAAAAAACTAACCATTGTCTTTAACTGAATCCCACGATCTCGCGATAGGGAAAACCGCAATCTGTGGGAAACTTAACAAAATTGTCGGATGAAAGCAAAACTGTCAACTACAGCGCTGCCAATGCTGGTCATGCATGATGCACGCAGATGCTGGTGATACGTTTAATAAGTTAAACTAGTCTAAATGGAGAGATAATCCAGTTCTATCGTTGCTTGGCTGTACGCTTTTACAACCGGGCATTTAAAAATAGCTATCTCTTATAATATGACCAGTTATAAACGATTATTTCACGCAGCTTTCCAGAGAACTGTTCAGTAGCACACTTATCTCGATCAAATTACACATGACAGACAGTATACTAACCAAAAGTGCTTAAAATTGATAAGATATTCAAATTAATTACAGAATGGCGTTCATGAATGCAACAGCAGTTCTGACGAGAATAGGTCCTCAGGACATGCTTCTATGTCGGACAGTGGGGGTGGTGGCGAAGCGGGGAGGGAGGAACCTCGGAGGAGTAAACAGACTCCACATGCCCGGACTAAGCATCGGCCTCACAATAAAGTAAGTTATATAGCCACATATTTTCTTTTCTGTTGTTGTTCTTGATTATTGTGATTACGTTTTTATAAATTCTACTTTGTGTATGTGCGTCCATTTCCTGTGAATAAATGTTTTTTCTTTCTTTTTCTTTCTTTCACATAAACTTACCATCAGGTAAACCGTCTGCTAACAGGTCAACATTTTTACTCACGACGAAACGGAGGTGATTTTGCGTGTTGCAGCCCCTAACGGATATTCTTACGTCCTTTTAGTTGGGAGTTTATTTAGTCGGGATTTTATTTAAGTAGGTAGTCCTTTTTCGATGACAAAGTTTATATCCGTCGTAAGTTTTTTTAATTTATTTTTTTCATTTCATGTTTTTGTCATATTTTTTCGTGGCGTGTGCATGAATGAGACCTTCTACGCGTGGAACGTAAATATAGTATGTTTAAAGCCTCACAAAGCTGCTAATAAGTAGCGTCAAACTAAAAAGAAAAATATGTTTTGGAAACGTCAAATCTCACACATTAAAATGTCGCGGGTATTATCGTATAATATTTTGAATGACTAAAAAAATATTTATTTTCTGATAAATTCCGCAAGATCACTGATTTGTGGGAGACCGGAGCATTAGCAAACACAAATTTAATAACTGATTGAAGTACGATTGCGACTGGTTGCTTTAAGTCGTATTCAGCTGTTGCAATTAGCGTAACATTACTTCTCAGTTACAATCCCCCTGGCCGGGTGGTGGAGGGTTGGAAGACATCAGGTCGGCCATCAAGCAGTTAACACTGCGCTCGCGCGACAGCAGCAGCACCGCCACCAGCGGCGCTTCCAGTGCTGGCGGCGGCAGCAATAATGGAGCACAGGGTATGCCCATTGAGTTACTTTACTTATAGGTACATACTAATGTTTTCCGTTATATTTGGGTTCACGGAAAATTTATAGAAATATAAAGGTATCTTTTTGGACCATGCAGACCACTAAATAAATTGGTCATGCTCTAAATGGTTTTATAAACGAACAGAGAGGCAACTAAGGGTCATCTTCTTGACCTTAGGCCGCATTTTCATTATTCGACTATGAAATATTTGTTGTTTGAATACAAATTATCAGATTAGATAATAAATTTTCTCTCGTTGATGGTATGATATTTCCAGTTGTATAATAATTCACGAAACCTTATAATCTGGAATATTACAGAGAATGGCAGTGCAGCAGAGGCTCGTCGACGCCGAGCGCCCCTAGTCCGGCAACCGTCTCTGGACACTGTGTGCACCAACGTCACCAGCGCTGATGAATTCGTCTGGGTTGATTCTCATAACAGGTCTGTTTCCATACTAAATTTGACGTCCAATATTTATTTGCTATTTTGGACAAATCATTCTGCTATTTATAAATGAAAAATAGTTTTGCTTTCACAACAACGCACAAATTTTACCCTTTTACGATCACTGGTGTTTGAAAATATTAAATAATTTATTCTATTATACTTTAATCATTCCATTTAGAACAAATGATGTACCTTCTTCGATGACGAAGTCTTCAGTCGTTTAGCAAAATTTGTAGAATTTCCTCAGCAAATAATTTAGTCGATTTTCAGTAAAACTAAACAAACTACTATCAATGTAACTGTATTGTCAGGCTGGTGGAGCTGCGGTGCGTGCCGTGGACGGCGAGCGAGGTGAGCCGCGCGCTACATGGCCAGCGCTGCCGTGACCTGGCGCCGCGCCTCGCGCCCGACGCGCCGCCACGCCTCGCCTACCTGCTGCAGAGGTACCGATACATTATAACAACATAACTTACCGTATTCCTCATAGTGTGGTTGGGCTCAAACATAAGCCATCGTGAAAAATAATTTAAAAATGTTTGCGTTACAGGGCCCTAGTTCGAATATCCCGAGAAGCGCAGCGGCTTTCCCAAAACTTTGGATTCTGTTCGAAGCACGAAGTCGCCGGAGCGTTCAGAATCGTGCTAAGCACTCCCCTCGCCGATGCTTGTATCAAGGTAGCGAAATTGTCTTGACTCTAAATCTCTTCGTTGATTATTTTATAATCGAAAGCGTTAGAATGTCTAGTCCCCTGTACCCTGTACCCTGTACCCTGCACCCTGTGCTCCCTGCGCAGGGCTGCCAGCGCGCAGGCACCATGCACGCGACGGGCGGCGGCGGCGGCGCGGCGCGGCGGCTCTGCTCGGCGGCCCGCGCGCGCACCACGCTCGCGCCGGGACGCTTCCAGCGGTGGATGCGCGACGTGCGCATCGCGCCCTTCATACACGAGTTAGTATAACACCGTCTCGCGACCGCACCGTTCCACCGGTCAAATCTATTCTCATTAGTATGGTCTTATTTCCAAACAGAACTCGAACGTAAACATTGGCGACTTATTAGGTAAAATGTAATATTTATCACATCTACCCATAATTCTCAGCTATCAAAACCATTATTGAAGTGAAACTTCTTTATCGACGTATGGGAGAAATTTTTGTAGCAAATCGTCACGTTTTTCGGTTTCGCGCCATGTTGCTTTTATTATGTTTTCCCGTATTTTGGAAGGCAAAGGGTTCTAGCTCATACAGCCTAGCCATTTATCTTATTTATCTTCTTAGTTTTGAATTAATGTCTGACATCTTAAAATATAAAGGTATGAAGTTAGCTAGCGAAAAACATTGGTTGCCATCGTCACGTTTTTCGGTTACGCGCCATGTTGCTTTTATTATGTTTTCCCGTATTTTGGAAGGCAAAGGGTTCTAGCTCATACAGCCTAGCCATTTATCTTATTTATCTTCTTAGTTTTGAATTAATGTCTGACATCTTAAAATATAAAGGTATGAAGATAGCTAGCGAAAAACACTGGTTGCCATGGCAACCAATGTTTTTTAGTAAGCGTTACTTCCGTCAGAATTTTAATCAGGGACTTTTCAGAAGTTTCACTTCTACCATGTGTGACTTGCACACACACACACTTTTTTTTTGTCTTAAGAATATACCATAAAATCTTCATAAACCACTTATTAATTTTGTTTTTCCGACACAGATACGCAGCGATATACCTTTGCGCTGGCATGGAGACGCTTCTAGAAGAGATAGCCCTGATTGCGGGAGCAGCGCAATCGGCACCCATCACCCCGGCGACGGTGGATCACGCCGTCGCCAACTGCGCTGACCTGTGGGGCCTATTGCAGCCTTATAGCCATTTGAATGCTGGCAGGGTTGCTTCAGGTATATCATTTAAAAATTAAATTCATAAGTACTCAATCAATCTCAGATTTGAACAAAAATTATTGCCTATTGGCCACAGACCACGGAGATTTTATAAGGGCTGTATATAGCAATACGGATATAGTTAACGTACATAACTACGAGGTTCTTGAATCACTGACCCCGTGCCCAAAAGTTGTATTGCTTAGATTCATTCAGTTGTTTCTCTTACAGGAGCCCTGTCATTATCAAGATGGGAGTCAATGAGCTCTCTAGGGTCTGGATCATCTTCGGGTGTGTCCAGGCCCGATCATCGGCAGTTAGGTCTAAGTCATGATTCTGGTATTACGACTAATGGTTCCGGTAAGATTATTCATATAACTCTTCAATATAAATCTAAAGTACTTATTGAACATTTTCCGAACTAAAGTCATGTTTATATATGGTCTATTCACGCACAGATGATTATCAAAATATTATTTTTCGTAACTTCAAGGTTTCCATCAAGTTGCATCGATCGTAGTCAACTCAGTGATTAAACCTGATATATTATTAAAAACATGAATTCGATATGTCACATAAAAAGATTCTTCTTTTAACATTTCGACTGTCCTAACTTTTTGTCTATCTTCTTCAATTTGTTTGACCATCTGAATATAATAAAATTATCAGTACCTACCTATCTAATTCTAATAACGAAGTTGCTTAGCTAATATTTCAGTGAAGAAGCTTAACTTTAAAACCTTTTTTAACTCTGCTCTAGGAGGCTCAGGCACTTCAGCAGGGTCAAACAACAGCTCAGGCGGTTCAACAGCATCAGTACTGCTGACCACTTGCGCCGGGTCCGCATCAGAGCTCCGTGCGGTGCTGCGTCGAGTCAACCCGAGGCTGCCACCGCTGTCGCCCGCTGCCGAGAGAGCGCTGTATTACTTCATGAGATGCTCGCAGGTTAGTTTGCTTATTCTGATCTAAAGCGGTTTCATAAATTAAGATCTGCATATTGCGGTTTGCAATTTTATCACTTCAGTTTGTTTTGGACATTACAATAATTTCATCGGTTTCGATAGAGACTAAATTTATATTTACGCCTCGTGGTTTGGACTGTAATGTAACGCAACCGATTAACACGATCGGGTCGAAATTAACGATCACGAAGAAACTTTCAAATGCGTTTTGCCTAGCTCGATCGTTGCTTCGTACCGCTTCGAGGTTATAAATGACTATTTCAACATCATGGAGTGGGCTTCCGCAAGCTTCATATCTACTTACTATACTATCATGTTCAACGAGTAATCATAATATCGATGTACACGCGACAGTTAGAGCACACGTCGTCGACGGGCAGCTGCGAGGGCTCGGGGGCGGCGGGGGCGATGGGGGCGGGGCTGTGGTCGGGGCGCGGGGGCGGCGCGCTGCCGCCGCTGGGCGAGTGGGTGCGCGTGACGCGCGCGCACGCCTCGCTGCGCGCGCCGCCGCACGTGCCCGACGCCGACGACGTGCTGCAGGCCGCGCGCCTGCTGCTGCCGCACGCCGACTGCCCGCCCAGACCTGTCACGTGAGCTACCACTTGTCACCACATACCTTTTACTCACGTAGTTACAGAACAAATGAAAGATGATGGGGAATAGATAGGTACATTTAACGATTTATTGATCGGAGTCATTCGATGCAAAATCCTCATCTAAGTTGACTTGACTATTGTGTATAAAATATAGTATCGAATCAAAAACCGTTATATTTAATGATATAGCTGGTTAATATTTTAAACAAATTTTATTTTTACAGCCTAGAAGAAGCGATAGAACCGGTCTGGTCCCGCTGCGCCCGTTCATCTGATGAATTAAGTCGAGCGGCACTGGGACTCGCTCAGCGGGCCTTACTTAGTGGCAGACCTGAAATTGTCGGCGGAGTACGACCGTTACTACCACCAGCCGGTTTGGACGCTACCGATGCTTCAGGTCTTACTGCACTGATGAAGGCGGCGTTGGCTGGCGATGACCAGATTGTTGCTGTAAGTAAAACATCATATTTTACTGTGATCTTTGTAAACATAAGTAGCTATAATAATGTCATCAATGTATACAAATTGTAATGTAAGTTGCTTAAGATTTAGGTAGTTATTTTTTGTAATCAAAATCACTGTATTATCCTATTCTGTTATTTAACATCAAGATACTAGCTTAAATTTGAAATCAAGCCATGTAAATTACATGAAATTTAAGATATGTCTACATGATAAAACCCCACTGACATATCTATAGAAATAATATAATTGCAATGCTATTTTTAGATGCTCTTGGAAGCGGGTGCCGACCCTAACATAGAAACAGGTGGCGCTTGCGCCGCTTACTGCGCCTTGCCACTATCACCACGTTCACCGACCACACAACCAACGACTCCTGCGTACACGCCACCTACAGCAGGTATGGCATATGTAAATAGCGTTATGACGATTATAAGGAAGACTATCTATACCAAGTAACATTATGTAAACGGGACTTCTGAACCACTTCTGATATTTTATCTCCTCAAGAAACAAGACAGGTCATAATAGCAAAAACAAAGTGATATCAGTTACTTTCCAAATTGCATCTACTCACTCCTAAAATCATCAGTTTAATGGCATCCATAAACTAAAATCAATGTTACGTTACGTTTTAAGCTATTGTATAGCTTTTATCGCGGGCTTCGGGCGCTAGGAGTAAATATGTTCCTTGGCTTTGAGCGCGGCGACCGAATCAAGAAATTTCGTATCGAAAAAAATCCGTAACGAAAAAACCTAACACCTCCCACACACATATATACATACACGTTAAGCGAACGCTTAACGTGTATGCATATGTGTGTGTATGCTGTTTGTGAGAAAGTAGGTATATAGGTGTATAGGTATCTATTAAAAAGAAAAAAAAAACTGCCTAAATAAAAAATAAATAAATAATTATAATCGCATAAGTTGCTTAGCTTTACCGCGGCAGTCCCCGAGTGCCACACGTATTTTCTTGTTAAATGCTTGTTCTTGTATTATATTAGGTTGGACAGCACTAGTTTATGCGAGTAGTGCAGCAAGTGGTGGAGCCAGCGGTGCTGGTGCAGTTGAGTGTGCTCGAAGACTTTTAGCAGCCGGTGCAAGAGTAGAAGGCGCTCCTGCAAGGGGAGATGATGTGTGCACGCTCACTCCACTACAGGTACAATATCATAGCTTTATTCCTTTAATTACTCTTAATATGATTACGGCCCTTTCTGTTCTTACAGCTTACCAACTCTTTCTTTTTAATTAAAAAATAACTCAAATTATAACTATTATTAAAATCAAGGAATAAAATTGTAATAATTCCGTTTTCATGTTAATCATAATTTTGTAAAAAAAATGTCATAAGCATTTTTTCTAGATAAGTTCTAATATCCTTAGAAATCAAGTTTATACGTCTGATACTTTTATAATTTATGACAGGTTGCGTGTGGCGTTGGAAACCTGGAACTGGTCCAACTGCTGCTATCACATGGTGCAGATCCTTTCCTTTCGACGCAGCTCAATGATGCACTTTGCTATTCCGCCGCTGCGCAGTATGGATGTTATAGGTAACTTTAGTCTAGATAGGTTTTAAGGCAATGTTTGCCCTTATAGCTAATTGCTACCCTCGATTAACATTAAAAAGGATAGCAATAGATTTCAATGCAAGTAGGTGATATCTAATAGTTTTCTTCCACCGAAGAAATAGTAACTACTAGATTTTATTGGAAAACTTAGCTGTCAAGAAACTTCATGACTATACGAGTCAAAAAATCATGCAAAAGTTTAATTAGAGTAAGAAACAAATCAGACAGCAGAGGATGAACACGTGCTAGATATATAAGTATAGTACATAAGTAGACCGATCTTCTTCCTTCCATTGCTACTAACAATGAACAGATATTATCGAGTGATGATACTATGACGATTATTCCAGTGCGGTAGCAGTATGTTGTTCCCACGGTCGTCGCGCGTGCCTCAGGGCGGCGGCGCGGGGCGCGCGGGGCCCCGGCGGCGGCGCGGGGGCCGTGCTGTCGCTGGAGGAGGCGCTGGCCGAGGGGGCCGCCGCCGCGCCGCCCGGGGCCGCCGCGCGCGCGCCCGCCTTCACCAAGCAGCAGCAGAGGGCGCTGCAAGACGCTATGTACTGCAGCGCCGAGACTGATCATTTGGGTCAGTTCTGATATTAGATCGTTACTAATATTTCATGCGATGACCTAGGTAGGAACATGCGCTACTGTAAACGGAATTGGTAAACAGTATAGCGACAGATTTTCACGAGTAGCCAAGCAGTTGGCGAGTAACTGACATAGAAGGCGTAATGCTTATGGTACCTAGTAATTTCGATATGGAATCTTTAAGAAGGTGCTTTATGCCTCATGCTTAGCCAGAGACTCCGACTATTTTTATTTATGTAAAGATCATAAACGCTACAAGTGGCTTAGGATTATTTAACACGTTTTCATGCAGCATTTAGGAATGCTCGCCAATAGCTCTAGTATCTTGTTTAGTACTTATTAGTAATTCTATACTTCTATTCCAGACATAACGTTAGAATTAAGAGCGCTGGGTGTCCCCTGGTCTCTACACGCATGGACGCTGTCTCTAGCGGCTGCCGCTGATGCAGCTCTCGATCATGTTATTGATCAGTTATTGCAGGACTTTTTACAGGTACCTACATATTTTATTCTCGTCAGTGCCCATGGGACTTCGCATCCCTATGGATTTTACTTCTGGACCAAGCAGTTTCCTCACGACGTTTTCTTTCACTGAAACTAGAACATTTACCCTAATAGTCCCTAATGACTTCGGATCGAAAATTTTGAAACCTAGCGAACTAACTGAACCACCTAAGATAGATAGTCTTTATTTGTGAACTGTAGGTTACATAAAGATCTTAAATATAAAACAAAACAAATAATCCTCTACGTCCCGCCACACGGGCATACAAAATATATGAATGTCAAATACATAGTACCTGGTCATTTAAATTGATTCTGATTCTAAACAATAAACAATAAAATAAAAATAATATGTCAAAAATTAAATAAAATAAGCAATCGAACAAACTAACCTAACGTACTGGAGCGATAAAGTGTGTGGTGTTTAGACTTTAACCAATACCTATGTATTTTTTTAAATGTAAAATAATGTTTTTGATTCAGGTTTGCCCGTCGGATGACAGCCATTACAGTAAGCAGTTTATTTACGAGTGCCTCCCCCTGCTGTTCAATATTCTACGGTACAGCAAGGTAAACACATAAAAAACTTACTTTTACATATAACATATATTAGTTGATTTGTATTTTGAAATGTTTATTATCATCAAACGTATCTAAGTAATTATAAAAAATTAGAACGCTGTAGTATAAAAATAATAATTATATTTTTTACTTAGAACATTTTACAAACTATTCCTCTAATAAGTTCATACAAAAACCGCTATAATTTCAAATTCAGATGCCGTTTAACTGACCATTGAAAAATCGGGCCTAAATCAAATAAATAAGTAACTCGGGTAAATATTCAATAGAACTGGCAACACTTACAAAATTAGAGCGTACCGTTACCACTGGAGATACGTAGCGACGGATGTGTTTTATCCACCAATAGGATCGCTTTATTTTCACAGCTTAGCACGTCATAGGTCTAATGTAGCGATCCTATTGGCGGTTTAAAACACATCCCTCGCTACGCATCTTTGATGGAAACACAGCCTTAGGTACTTTTATTAGTTGATTTTGGTTTTCCTCGTTTCGCTGCTTTATCGGTCACATTTGAAGTTATCGTCTGCGGATGCTAACAATATCACAAACAACTCCTGAGGTTTTACGGTCGTCGTGTAGTACCTACAAATGTGCCCGTGCCTGCCTTTGCTCCTATGCCCTACATGGCTTATTTGACATTGTAAGCTTCGAGATTAAACTCGTAGGGTGTCTCCCCTCAGAAGGAGGGCACAGTGCTGCTCCTGGCGGACATCTTGTGCGCGTGCTACGGACGTGAGCCAGTGCCGCGGGTGCTGCAGCCGCCGCCGCCCCACGCGCCGCACGCGCCGCATGCGCCGCCACCCGCGCGCGTCGACCCGTCCTACGTCAACAACCCCGAGCTCGCCGACGTCACTTTCAGGTATTAACTACTGATAGCCTCCGCCGCTTGCCGGTCTGATGTTGTAAAATTGCTGATGACTCGATTGTAGTGTCACTACACTACAGTTTCGTCGCTGATTACAGCAAATTATATCTAGAATAGGTACCTACATCAATAGTTAAAGTAACTCGCTACCAAACTTATACGTAGTACAGTTTCTATTCTCTATTATATATTCCATTCTACTCTATTATTTTTTATTCTCTCCAGCTCTTTTAGTACTAAATAAAAAGTAACTTTTACTGGCTTTAAAACACGTTTTTCTTTTTTTACAGAGTGGAAGGTCGCCTCTTCTACGGACACAAAATAGTTTTAGTATCAGAGTCACCACGACTGCGAGCGATGCTAGCTCCGCCACGACCCTCAAATGACGCAATACCACCAAATAACGCTGCACCACCTCTTGTTCAGATCAATGATATTAGATATCACATATTTGAGGTAAAAACAAGACACTCTTATTTTAACCATCTTGTTTTAATCTTATTCAAAAATCCCTATTGTTTAAATATCACTAAGTATTTAATTTTATGGTAAGCGTAAAGCGCCCAACTCTCAGCAACAATATTGGTAGAGTAGGTAGGTAGGTATTCTATTACGGATTCATCATTAGGTTTTTGGTGAAGTAAAACTGTCATTTGAATTCAAAGACATGTGCACTTTACCAATCTACACTGAGAGCTATGGCGTAGTCTAAATACCTCTCATTGTTATTAAGGAAGGTTCGTACCTTAGCGGAAGCGTAAAAAATCTGCTGTTTCATACATTTTATTGAGTTTTTAGGCTAATCAATTCCATTGCAGCAAGTAATGAAGTACCTGTACTGCGGCGGGTGTTCCGGGCTAGAGGTGTGTGAAGGCGATGTTCTGGAAGTGCTGGCGGCCGCCTCCTTCTTCCAGCTACTGCCGCTGCAGAGGCACTGCGAGGCGCGTGCCGCACATGCTGTGGATCTACACAACCTCGTCTCCGTTTATATACACGCTAAGGTAAGCATGATGAGCTCCTCCAAATGTGATCCTATTTTAACAAAAGGCCTATATAGGCCGCCGTATTTTTATCCTAACCTAACATTGATCTATGATTTCTATTCCAAGGTCTACGGTGCTACGCAACTCCTGGAATACTGTCAAGGTTTCCTTCTCCAGAACATGGTAGCTCTTCTCACATACGATGATTCCGTGAAGCGTCTACTCTTCGGCAAACGCCTTCCTGGACACAACGTGCTAGGAGCTCTGCTGACTACATTACAAAAGAGGATCGAAGCCAGGAAGAGCCAAACCAAAACGAGGTAGCGAAATCTCGATGGATAAGTTATTTATTAAGTACCTATTGTGTTACATAGTATAAAATAAAAGTACTCACCTTAAAAAAATAAGATTTTTATTAACAATTCAAAGTAAATTACCTACTCAACACAAAACTTTCTACTTTTTGTTTATCCTCTATCTGTAACACAATTTATTCACTACATTATTTTTACAAAATATATAAGAATTCTACTACTATTCTGTTAAAAGATCTTTTCTTGAATGTTATTGTATTCAGATTATACAATTTAAAAGTATTTTAAATAATTCTTAAATAAAATATTGATTGTTATAATAAATTGGATGTTTTTAAAATATTTATACTAACGAGACATTTTTGAATAGATTCTTATAATTGTGTATGTAATTAATAAATTAATATGTAGATAAGTAGTACTTAAGAACAAATGACAATAAATGAAAGAATGTTTTTGTATGAAAATGTTTAAATATTAAAATCATTTAATAAATTGACTTTCATTTACTTACTTAAAATATTTTCGAAACGTATTATCTCTTTGTAACAAAATATTCAGTGGAACATATAACCTCCTCCTTTTTTGAAGTCGGTTAATAAAAGTAATCAAATATTATTGTTCAAATCGAAGCTTGAAAGGCAATCCTTACCGCGCAACATTGAGTAAACTTTACAGGCGAGTGATTTTAAGTTAAAACTTTTGAAAAAAATAATCATATCATTTCACCTAATTGTTAGATTCAAATGATTTAAACAGTCGTAGAAATATATTTTGTATTGCTATCCAATGTATTAAAATAAGTCTCATAGCACTTGTATTAAAGAGCTGTTTATGTCGCTTATTTAAAAAAATATAAATTTGATAAACAGGTAGAATTATCTAAGTTATCACTGTAAGTAATTTTATGACAAGTAAAAACACGTAAATGTAAACAAATAACAAAGCAAATCTATGAAAAGTTGACTATGTTCATATTTCTAATAATTAGAATGTTATAAGTGCAGGATTTAAAATCTCTTTTTCTTTTGTCGCATTATTATTAACTATTAATTTACGTTAATGTAATTCATATTAGTCACCCTAAAAATAAGTAAATATTTAATAGGTGGCAACATTATTTTACTGTCTGTCACCTATTTAACTTGTCTATGGCGAGTTCGTGGCGAGGCAAACTGTCATCGCTCGAGAAAAAAAAGTAAAGTTGTCTATGACTAGCGCAGATGGTGGTGTGATGTGATTGAAGTGGTTGTGCGAAATTTTGTGATTTTTTTGGCGAATGGTGACTATTTATATTCTCCAAGTGTAGTGTAATGACGTGACAGTGATTTAAAATGCAGTTCTACAAGGAGAGAATACTCAATGCTGCACAGTTAAAGAGACTCAGTGAACACAAGTATTCATGTACCAGCGCCAGCTTACTGGATGCATGGCTTCAGCCCTGGTGGTGCTGGCTGGTGTCTAAGACGCCGCTATGGCTCGCCCCGAATCTCATCACAATATTAGGCTTAATAATTAATATAGTCACCACACTTATTTTAGTATGGTAAGTATCGTAAAGGTTAAAATTACCGTATGAAAAATTGTGTCATAGCTCGCGGTCGACCGAAACCACTTTCGTTTTTGTCTCATTGCGACTTTCTTTTACACCTTAGTAACTGGCGCGCTATGTGGCCTACGTACAGGTTTTTTTTTATTAAGTTACCGTTTGTTTACTACAAATGTTCATAAATGTACGTATGCTACGGTCTCGATATGCGATTGGTTGCTAAAATCGCGCCACTGAATCCCTGATAAGAGGTACAATATTGTCTGTAGTATGTTTACATTTTATCCATGTAAGGATATGGTGAAAAGTTATTGTTGATTGATTTATATGATAGGAGGACATTTTATCTTCTAGCACACTTTACATAACTTGCTGATTATCATTATCTAAAAAAAGTCGCTCACTCAATTTAAAATAATTAATGTAGTAAGTAAAGAGGTTAGCACACATTCCTTTCAAACTGCCATATTATAAAGATTATAGCTTTCCTTTGCCTTTTAAAAATATAGTTCCTACCAATATTAAAAAGGCAATCCATACTACTGATACAATCATTCAGTTAATTAATAAATACAGATAATAAAGCTCATATACAATCCAACTGTCGAGATAAAAGCCTAAAATGATGAAAATCAAATCTATATTGCACCTTTTAGAGTTTCAGTCCGAAGTGGTGGATATAACATGACTTTGATTTGAATCTTTATACCTAACAATACTTACACTATGGTCAGCAAAATAATCTGAACAGATCCTAATTTACGGAACACGTTTACACTATACCTATACATAATATTGAAAGATAATGTTAACAGTTGTTTTTAAAAAATCTGAAGCGAGCAAGTGTTACCTCCTGATGGTATGTGGCTACCGTTTCTTAAGGGGCCACGTTACTAGGAAGGTTGTCAATATATTGCCAAATTAAAGCCTAGAAGGCACCTGGCTCTCAAGTGCAAACACATACCGACTCAAGTGTAGTACTTGACGTCACAGATAGTCTAAATGTGTAGTTGTTTTGTAACTATTTATATATTCAGCTACTTCATGTTCCTAACGTACTTACACTTACCTAGAATAGTTAAAAATCAATGATGGTTCAATAAACATCAATAATCAACAATGACACTATGGAACACTTCAAGTCTGTAAACATCTCACATTGATAAATACACTGTATTGTGCAGTTTATAAACTTATGATTCATAAATATACACTACTTAGATGTAAGGGATATATATAGATGATGTTATCAAATTGTGTATCCCTTAACAACTACAGTAGAATCCCGATTATCCGGATTTAATAAAACCAGGGGTATTCTGTATAATCGAAAATCCGGATAATTGATTTAAAAGCAAATCAAACAATATTAATTTTTTTTTTTTAAATCATAGTGAGGTTTATTTGAAGAATTAGATAGAGTTAATTTTTAAATTGACAATTCGAGCCAAGACGAATTAGTCCGGATAATCGGAAGTTCGGATAATCAATGCTCGGATAATAGGGATCCTACTGTAGTATTAATTCCAGTAGCCCATTTTGATAACTAATATTATGTATAATACACTATACAGTTGACAATATAGTGAGACCAAGACCAGAAATATTGTCTTGTCAATATGCCCCTGATCCAATAATTTCAATTTGCTACTTATATCTGATTCAAATTGTGATATTGATGATTTTGCCAATGACATAGTAAAAAAATAAGTGTGTTAAAAACAAATTAACTAACATTATTAGTCTAAGAAACTTATTAACAAAAGGGCAATAAACAAACATTGACAGAATGGGACAGCAACAGAGCAGGTCTGAATAAGGAGATTTAACACATAAGAGGGAGTTCCCTCTGTGCAACATTTCACAGATGAAAATGACCTTTCACAAGTAAATTCACACTATTGTGCAATACTACTATAATCTTTTACTTTTTAAGGATTTATCAATGCCAAAAAAATTAATCTCAGTGGGATATTGAAAATTCTATTAGGTATCTATTGGTACAATAAATAACCCATGTACATGTAATCAGGCATCAGTCATTATTACTTTCACTACTATCACACTTATAACTTAGTTGGTAATTCATAAAATCATCAATAGAGCATGCTTAAGTCGCTTCCATGGAGAATGCTTCTATATATCTACACTAATATTATAAACTAGCTTTTCCGCACGGTTTCACCCGCGTTCCCGAGATATCTAATGTTTTCTCGGGATAAAAAGCATAGGCTATAGAGCCTTCCTCGATGAATGGGCTATCCAACACTGAAATAATTTTTCAAATTGAACCAGTAGTTCCTGAGATTAGCGCGTTCAAACAAGCAAACTCTTCAGCTTTATAATATTAGTATAGATTGAGGAAGGTATAAGATATTTTTATCCTAGCAACACAGGTGAAACAGTGGGTAACAGCTAGTAGTATATCTTACCAACCATGCCAACCGGCCTATCAATGTAATAGATGTGTATGCATGCCACTACTTCAATAGGCAGTACTTTGTATGGAGGTTAGTATAATTGAGAATGTAAGCTCAATTGCTGGTTTAATGAAGTAAGAAATCAAGCTATCAATTAATGTTGTAACCATATCATGAAAGTTGTAAACTATAACAATTCAAAGCTTTATTACAGTTATTTAATTAGTTGATTAATTTAGCTAAGTGCATAATTGGGTTGTTCTAAAAGTGTTTATTAGGGAGGGAGTTTTATAGTTGAGAACCTTCTGTGTGTGTTTAAGTCAGATGGTTCTGGCTGTAATAGAATATGACCTAAAATATAAATGACAAAAAATCCTTACTATTATAAATGTGAAAGTGTGTTGGTTTGCCCTTCTTTCAAGTAGCAACGGATCGTCGTGATTTTTTGCATAGAGATATATGGACCAGAGTGTGACCGGCTTCATTTTAACCCAGGAACGCGGGTGAAAAACCCAAAAAACGATCTATCTACATATATCTAATATTATAAAAACTTAAACCAGCGTGTCTGTACATTTTCTTTTTACCAAGAATAGGTTTTCTTGTCCGTCTGTCTGTCAGTTTGAACACGCTACTTTTTGAAACCACCGAATGGATTTAAATAGAGTTGAGTATATTGTCCAAAGATTAATGCGGCTTGGCTTGGCGTTTCGAATGGGCTTTATTTCATCGAAATCGGGTGAAAGGAAGGTATAGATATTTTATGTCTGCGCGAGAAAAAGCCAGTTTATAATCAAGTCCTATTATCCTTTCTTAACCTTGTGTCTGTTTCCAGGTACAGTCCAGATGCCAGACAGGACGCGCCGCGCTGGGCGTGCGCTCTGTGTGCGTTAGGAGTTTTCATATACCAGAGCCTGGACGCCATAGATGGCAAGCAAGCCAGGCGGACGGGCAGCCAGTCCCCGCTGGGAGAACTCTTCGACCACGGCTGCGACAGTATATCCACCGTGTTCATCGCGTTGGGAGCTTGCATAGCTGTCAAGTTAGGGGAATACCCGACGTGGATGTTTTTCCAGGTGGGTCTTTGGTTTTTATTTTTGCACCTATTTTCATTTATATATTTATAAGTTTACTAGTGGGCCCGACAGACGTTGTCCTGTCCAAACTCGATTACGACGCCATCTACCGGGTCCTATTATATTTTAAAACCATCCAGGGACCCACTCATATATACACAAAAAATTTCATCAAAATTGGTCCAGTCGTTTGGGAGGAGTTCAGTCACATACACACGCACACAAGAAATATATATATTAAGATTAACTATAGCAAGTGATGATTTTGCCGAAGGTTGTAGCTTGACAGGCGTTACTACCATTGAGTTACCATTGCCTTAAAAAAAAATGATAAAAAAAGATATATATATTGTATCTATGTATTGGTTTTAGACACATCTAAATAATACAACACAAACAATACAATACATTTATAACAATAAGAGATACAATTACGCGACAATATACCTACGTTTACTATAAATAAAAATACATTTTATATGAACCAATATGCAACTGTAACTATTAAGGTAATCCTGCATCATGAATAATGCTCATTTATTAGCATTTACGGACAGCAAAGGAGTGGAATTTACTTCCGGCTTCTGTGTTTCCTGACTCTCAAGGTGAGACTGAATTGGCTACTATTGGGCAAGCGTGCTCGTCACTGTACGTTTTTGGGTCAGTGGCTAGTGTAAAAAAAAAAACATTACCATCATAAAACCTTAAACGTAAAGTTGACGCAATGCAATAAAAATCTTATAATTTTAATCAATAAGGCATTGTAAGTAGGTACACATCCTGATGAAATAATTTCCAACATCCTTAGGTACATTCAGTTACCTTTTGATAACGATAACGTTAAGTTCATAAGGAATTTTGAACTCTTACGTCTTGGGTTTAAGGTCACGGTTTCAGAGCGACTGTAAAGTATCGTGCCGTATTTAAATACAAATATGTATGGATCCCCATTTTGAATTTTTTATAAATATTTCTTGCGGTAATTTCAAGCTATTTTATAATTTGAGCCTGTAGCGTATAACAATAATTATGTATTAATTTTACATTCATAACGGTATAGATCTATACATTATTCCTTACATTTGTTCCTTAATTACAAACGTTCGTTGTTTATTGATAGAACCAACGTATGGTTGTAATTAGTTTCAGCATAATTAATACATGCAATACCTAATCCATCCATTGCTATACGCCTCATGCCCGAATCACAATATGACGTTACATAGGCGATTCAAATAGACGTAAAAAATTAAAACGCGAGTAAAATCAGACAAATTATTTATGTAGCAATATTTGACGCATGAATCTACATAACTTGCCTTTATTTAAACCTTACTAGTCTTCCGCCCCGCGGTTTCACCCGCGTACCCCTAATTACCCCCTTAGGAGTTGAATTTTCCAAAAATCTTTCCTTAGTAGATGCCTACACTGTATAAGGTATCTATGTGCAAAACTTCAAGTATCTAGGTCCAGCAGTTTGGGCTGTGCGTTGATATATCAACAGTCAGTTAGTTTACCATTCTATAATATACAGATTTTCTTATAAATTTATGAACCTTATACCCATAAATTTTAAGGAACAATAGACCTTCGCAAATCTACCTACCATGGTATCGCATTGCGGTTTCTGAACGTTACATGGTAAAGAGTGCTTAATAGAAACAAGGTTACCTTTTATGGAATGACAAGGGATTTACGCTCCCTTTTTCAAGTATACCACAAATAATATAATAAGTATACGACAAACAAATGAGCGTGAAAATACGTTTTAATTTCTGTGTGAAATAAAAGCAATTTGCATGCGCAATACAAAAAAAAACAAAGTAGTTTAATGAAAAGGATCCAATCCACACAGAGTTAGTTTTGAGTTATTCAAGTTTTAAGTTCAGATTATATTTCGTCTTTGATTCCCTTCTTAACTCTCTGGGTTTATATTTAAATAAAACCGGCCATGTGCGAGTCGGACTCGCGCACCGAGGGTTCCGTACAAACTTCGTCCATCGTCCGTCCATCACGGGAAATGCATAATTTTATTTATTTACTGTATTTGAGGTTGGTGCCAATTGAGCTAGACCTCTAAATTGTATGACCGCCCATACAACTCAGAGGTCTTTATTAATTGGCGTAACTATGTATGTATGGGGACACCCTTTAATTTTCAACTTTTTTTATTTTTTAGAATTTTTCCTTTATTTGTGCTGTAAGACCTTGCTTTTTGCCATTTTTTTTTATATTTGAGTTGATTGAATGAAAGGTAAATTGCGGTTTACGATTTATGACGTATTAAAAAAAAATTATGTCCATCCCATAAAATTAGGTCTGGTTTGTTATAAATCAGATGGCTATGGATTTACATAAATATTTTTATTATTCAGTTTCGAAAAATAGGTGAAGCGAGTAATCTTCAAGACATATCTCAGAATGGTGCTCTAGTAAATTAACAATATTACATAACCACATCCAGATATGTTACCTATCTATTATTAGTTAGAATGACGTGACCTTTCTCAAACTGTAGTGGGTTTCCCTTAACCTCGAAGATGATAATTTTAGACCGGGCGTTGGTAAATTCAAGTTAAACATATAGTAACTACCTAGCTATTTCGTCGCGCTTGAACGATTTCATGGATGTATAGGAAATGGGATAAGTATCCCGCGCTATTGAGGTTAATCGTCCTATAAGAGTATTAAATTATGTAGCTACACCTATGAATTACAGGAGAATTCCACGACTCTTTTATTATACTATATTAATTATACTCGAATAACCCTGTCCCGCACCGCACTAACGAGCGAGAGAGAGAGGAGGAACAAAGGCTATTTCCTAGTAAAAAAGACGTTAATTTTTATTTAAAAAAAAAACAATTATTAGAAAAGTAACAAAATAGTTGTCTTTTGTATTAGATCTTAGAATGTCTGTTAATATTCAAGGTGTTTTTTTTTTAAAAAAGGCACATATTCTCGTTTTTTTTTCTGACGTTATCCATGAAAATTTTAAATTATTAAAAAAAAAATGTTCCATGGCATATATCCTCTTGTTTAACATTATATATTTCTACTAATCATTACTACTAACATTAAAGAATACATAAAAAACAATTTAGAATCATCATTTTTCGTATTATCGTCGCGTCGCTTTAAAGGGACTCTCCAAACTCAAGTTTTTAGGAAGGTAAATTAGTTAGATGAGAAACGTTATATAACAAACATGTTTAATTCGACTTAATATCGCGTGATTTATTATTTACTTGTTACTACTTTGAAGGTCAGTATACTACTGTCACTGTATGATTATTTAGCTGTATTTGTCAGGAAGTGATTATATTTGACCTGGTTAATGTTATGTTCATATCGATTTATAATTCGAATTTTGAACAATTTATACCGACTACCTATCAGTGTTAGGTGGCAGGTAGGTATATTAGGCGTGATAGGCTATCACGCGTTAATCTCTGTAACTACCAGTAGGATCAGGGCAGGATTTAGGTTTGAGGGCGCCCTAGGCCCGAGACGATATGGCGCCCTTTTTCTTTCGTAACAGTATATATATTATTAATCTATATATACATATATGTGTGTATAAAATGAAAAATATGAAAAAAAAACTAATTTCGTAAATAAATAATATGCTAGCAGTAAAAAAAAAGTTTTTTAAAATCTTTTTGTTACATACTTATTTCAGATTTTAGTACTTGCATGATTAATTAAAAAAAAATTGGCGCCCCTCATAATTTGCCGCCCTAGGCCCGGGGCCTATGCCTAAATCCGCCACTGCGTAGGATTTAAAAAAATATTTTTGCATTTGATAGCCCAACACTTGACAATTTTTATCCTTCTTATGCGGGTGAAACCGCGGGAAACAGCTTGTGTAAGATAAGATCTTTCGGGAAGGCATTATAAAACCTCTGGACGGGGGTAGTTATATACATATTTCTATGTTCTAAGCACGTCTATTCGTTCTACAAATCTATACATATAATATCATCAATACAAGAGGTGCAAATGCTTATATCATAAACATGTTTATTGCGATATAAAAATCAATCATCGTCATTATCCGTGAACGTGAGATAATAGGCATTATGATGTCGTAATTAATGATCAATATCGCGTGTCGTTTTTAATTCGCAAATGGCAAGTAATCAGGGCATCATTTCATCAGATTCTGACACTCTCTGCATATAAATTCCCTTTCAATTGTTTTAGTAGCTTCATTCGAGTTTTAAAAAAAAGTCCTATTCTACTTATAATTTTTGCAGTTACAAAATCATTACACTTTTAACGTTTTCCAGATAAGATTTCACCGATCGGATGATGTTATTATCTAAAGTATTTTATCTTTACAGAAATGGCCGATTCATAGCCAATGATTATTATTATAATTTTTCATTGAGTTTACCAATGAAATAAATATATAAAGTAATGGAATAGTCTGAATTAAATCGCGTGACGTCATTGTATACGTTGAAAAGTTCGAGTTCATCGCATACAAATTAATTGGCGACATGGATCTCGAATTCACTACTAGTTCGCTCAATACTAAATAAGAACTTAGTTTTCCATAATTTATTGTCTGTTTTGATTAATTTATTCCAATTCATAAATTGATTATTTTATTTTAATAAAGACTTAGTGATTACTTGACTTACTTGTAATTGAATTACTATTGAGATATCTGGAAATTGTTCAAAATTCCTTTATTCAAACTGACCTACCTTAACCATCATACGTAATCTTTCTTAGCTCATTTCTTTCTTATTCCGCTACGTGCACTACTTTTTGAGCGTCGACGCATTCTCTTAATTCAAGCGGTATCTTTCAGGTCATTGCTCTCTGAATACCTAAATTCATCCGCTAGTCTGCTTAGTTTTTCATTGTAGCGGAATAAAACGCTTCTTAAATAGTCGGCAGCGGCACGCTCTATCCACATGGCCTTCCTGATAAATAATTACGTTTTATCTGGTGCCACTGTGCGACTGTTGTAGGAAAATACTTATTTGGGAGCATTGCCAAGACGTCTTCCGTGCCCGGATAACACCCATTAACTGGAGTAGCGCCAAATTGTCTGGTTCACTGTTTAGTTTTTACCTAAATCGGTTGAGCTGATTTATTGTAGCGGAACTAAGAGTACGTTGCGAGAGCCAACAGTCAAGATAAGGGGACAGCAGATTATGCGATACTATATTATAGATACTGTTTATTTGACCTTAAACTCGTTGACGGTTCTTTGCTTATTTCTATGGGAATCCCAGGGAATCCAAGCTGCTCTACACTAGACAGTATTGATTCGAAAGACGTTTTCTCCTATATTACATGTTGGTTTCAACTGACGATATCAATCAGAGTTTTTCATATTTTCATGGACTTGTTATCGTAGTGCATTTGTAAAGTCTTTATCAACTGATAAGAAACTAAAAGTTGATGTTTTAATAAAGTATAAACCAAAAATTTTCATGCTCAAATTCTCAGACCAATATAACATTACAATTTCAACACTTAAGATTCATTTTGCAGCAAAATTTCTTGCTACTGGAACTTTTATTATATTAATACGTACTAAAGGTTTAATATACATAATATAAATCGCACCGTAAAATCGTGTGTAATAGAGTTAAAAGTCATCGTGACAATAATAAAATCTTTTATCACTAAAAGGATACTTTAACTTAAAAATACTGTTGTGTCCTGTTGTTGTCCATAGAATCTACAGTTAACTCATACTCTACTCAGAAATGTACTTACTTCATATATTACTTATTAGTTACTACCCTAATTACACTTTTTCACTCGCATACAGTGTAGTCCGTCTACTGTTTTGAAGTCTTCGGTCCAACGGGCTGGGAGGCACAATATCACGTTGATGTAAAATCCTCCAACGAAACTAAACAGACTTTACTTTATCTTACAACCGACGCCGCCATAGACTACTAGATCATTCTAGACCCCAAATTAATTTGGTTATATAAATTACGTAAGTTTTACTATGGATGTAATTATTTCCAGTGCTTCTGCGCAATGACACTGTTCTACTGCGCGCACTGGCAGGCCTATGTGACGGGCACGCTCAAGATGGGCCGCATTGACGTCACAGAAGCCCAGTACTCCATCATGGCGATACACATCGTGTCCGCTATCTTGGGGACAGAGTTTTGGTCCACCCAGGTAATGATATCCATACAAAACTTTGCACCTTTTGATATTTCTGCATATTAAGGGAAACGTAATATTTATTGCAGTGTTTAAATGGTGAAAAACCAAGAAATTAGAGAAAACTGATTTGTTATGCTTAGTTCTGATAAAAAATATATAATCGATAAGAGCTAGCTTACCTAACTTGGAAAAAAGTAATAAGTTAAACTCGTAACGTTATAGTTTCCAATTGTTTGTTTCCCAGACTTTTAAAGAAATTCTTGCAATTGATAATAATTCAAGTTTGTAAACACTGAATAAATTATGCGTGTCACTTTATTAAAAATTCACTCCACGAATTCACACTCGAAAATAAGTTATTAGTAAACCTTATTTGAGGAAGAAATAGTAGTTGCTAATTTTATTATGTACTATGTGTAATATCACAAAATATGTTGTTGGCAATCGGCTTTAAACAAAATGCTAAATGCTATGTATTTCTTTGTAATTGATTACATACTTGTTCCTTCATTTAAATATTTTCAAATGAAGAGATTCCGTTATTTATCCAACTGTGTATATGAGGCCAAGATGACATAATATACCCACTTAGTATTCGTAAGAACCAAAAAAAAGCGATTGTCAATGTTTTTGTGTTGGACAAATATTTCTTGTTCAAACAAAACTTCAGTCCTAAGGAATTTAGGCAGCTCATTGTAGTAGGTTAATATCGTTAAGCGTTTTAAAAATACCCACATGAACGCTTGAATTTAAACGGCTGATCGCTGTTGAAAGTTCGACTGTTAGCACTCTCTTCAAATAGATGCAATCTTCGTGCGAGAAAATATATATAATATTCTTACCTAAATTATGAGAGATCAGTAATTTAAAAAAGAAAAGAGTAGCCTAAATCTAGAAACCGTCCTGAAATCCTCGTAAATACAGTTTCTAATATACGTTTCATTGGACTATCATGCTTCGTTAAAGAAACATTGAGGTAGTCTTAAGGGTTTATACACACTATATGAGACGCAAGAAGAATCATTTATTTCTATCGCACCTTTTCCGTCTTGTCAGTGTGTATAAATCCTAAATGTGAGACGAAATGGGCGTACTTAGGTGGGAGGCGCGCTAGAAGTGCGGTACTCGCTGGCTCTGGCCGCGATCGGGGGCACTTTCCTCACCGTAGGAACCCTTGCCGCCGCAATCATCTCCGGCGGCGTTGGCAAGAACGGCTCTACTGTCGCTGTGAGAGAAAAAAAAAAACATTTTTTACTGTCTGGCATTCAGGTGGGGGGTTGGGAGGATTTCACGAAAATATTCGCGGTACAAGCGTAAACCTTTGGTGGTAGCATTACAGTCTTATACTGTAGTAAAGTTTAGAGAATCTTTATATCAGATATACTATTAAGTGCTCTTCTCCCTAACTACTAATTATGAATGTTTCTTTCAAATTTGCAGAGTAATATTGCTATAACATATTTTTTTTGAGATTTGTCGATAGCCCTCGGTCAAATCTATGTAAAAGTTAGTAATTTCTAAGTAAATTCTCATGGCCTATTCCCATGAACTAAATTGCTTAGTTTTTGCTCCCACACCCCCAACTGAAAAAGGACTACCACAATGGGCTTATATCGATACGTAAAGTAAAATCATGAACGGTTTATTTAACATAGATTAAAACGTAGATTTGATTGGCATCATTAAGTTATCCAGCACTTACACATAAGCCTTTATTTTTTTTTAATATGTAACTTGAAATTTGAAAAGATCTAATAAAATGGTAAAGGCTGTGTGTTAGTGCTTTTTAAAATTTCGCATTGTTTTTGTATTGTTAATTAAGATAATATTGGATCCATCGCTTATTATTATATCATGTGGGTTTTTTTAATAGCATGTTTAGTACACAATTCCCAGATAATTAGATTATGCTCACTGTTTTTTTTTTAATTTGAATTTACTTTTAACATGGAGCATGGTCTATAGGTACAATTAGGATTGTCGTTGTTATTGTGTAGGTTTTGGTATCGTCATGTGTTGCGGTTAGTTTTATTATCAATATGTGGCTGGTGCGTCTTTTTGTTGTTTTTGTTCTTCCTCCTGTGGGTCTTCACTCATTTTGGAAGTTCACCGTTCACGATCCGACGGCCAGCTATCACTTATTAAATTTGAGGTGTTTCGATTTGATATCGGAAGCATTGATACGCGTTCGACTGTTCATATAATTAACAAGTATCTTGTGGTTCAATTAACGTGGACGCTCGTCGCAGATACCGGGCGTGGGCGCGCCGTTCAACCTCCTTGCGACCAGCATGTGTAACGCGGCGCAAATATTCTTTATCGCCAACTTCTCCTCAACATTCCGACTTAGGGGATGTGGCAAAAATGGATCCACAGTAGCCGTAAGACTACACATCAAATTAAATAATTGTCTATCTATATTCAAGATTCATTGGTTTTATTATATGTGGGAATATCATGGGAATTTGCGACGAATCAGTCAATGCGCTTAATCTCATTATAATTATTTTCTTTTAATTTTAAATTGCTTATTCATGTCGTTTAATTACAAAGCGTGATTAATTACCGTTACTGATTCGTCTCATAATAATTTTTATCATAATTAACCATTCGATTTGCATGTTAGGCAAAATTTCATATAAAAATTCTCATTGGCATATCTTGATACAAATCACCTCTCTATTCTTATAAAATATATAGAAATAGGTAGGTACTTACAAACGGCGACGACCAACGTTTCTTTTTCAGATGCAATGTTATAATATAAATTGCACATTTTAATTTATTGTACAGATTTCTTTTTATTTCACTTTTTTATTACACGGTACAACAACAAATGTGAGATATAATATTTTTTTAGAAAAAATAGCACTCAGAATTTGCAATGCAGTAGTTAGGCATAAAACACATAAAATTATTTTGGCAAGTTGACAATGTCAGAAGAAACATATTAAGCTCATTCGGACGCTAACTCTACACACGTCAAATCACACGATACCAAGTACTTATTCTGCTACCCAATCGCAGACTACATACATGAATGAGTGAAGACAGCACATGTAAATTGTAGATCAATTTTTATTATCCCCCTTTATTTTAGAATCAATGTTTATTGATATTAATGGCATGTTTGTATTTCTTTTTTTTCTGTCATGGCCGCCGCCGACCGCGTATGTCCCGCCGCCGTGTCACCTGGGGCTCCTAACCGCATGACGTTCATGGAACATGTGATACATCATGTCGCGTGCCATCATCGCATGTAACGAACGGTCTAACACTACAGTTGCCGACGGTTAAACTCAGTCTCAATCTGGTCTCCAACTACGCAGTAGTGTTGATCACACTGTACCTTATCGTCGGTTACGTTAAAGTCATTATGAAGGGTGGAGTTGGGAAAAACGGCTCCACTGTCGCAGTAAGATATTGATGGATTTAAGCATTGTGCCGTATGAACACTGACACTAACAACTGCTGCACAATATTAATGTACTAATGAAGTTCCACTGCGCTGCGCTCACGCCTCGAATTACGCCCTCGAGGGTAGCTAGTGATGAGAAATGCTCGTTAATTGCAGTCGATGGCCATTTGTCTCACGTTGTCCAAGTGTTCTGTAGTGTTGTGCTGTATTCATACATATTGTGTATCGACATCCATGATTGTTACTCATTATCTGACAGCTTTTACGCTTCGTTTGTTTGCATGCTTACGTTTCGATATTCGCTTTCCATTGCATGGTAATTTAATTTAGACTACGAACCGAACCCCCTTTAAATGTGCCTAAAACAGATATTATATAGTATATTTTTTATTTGATGTACTTACTTAAGGTGACGCCGCGTTATGCTTAAAAATCTGAAATTCAACGTGCTGCGTCCCGCTCCCTACTATAGCGACCTCTCATAGAAAACCCGCGTAAACGGAACGGGCGTATGCGACAAAATAGTTTTTATTGTTTAATTTAAAAACTACAAATATATTTAATAAAACCTAAGTACAATTTATAGTATCAGTTTCAATTATTATATGTAGAAATTTTGGAACCTCAAATCGATACTCAATGCCGGTAAAATTGGAATCTATTATTTTAAAGAGGTCTTTTTGATTAATTATTTTGTGTTATAAAAGTTAACCAATCGTGTGATGCAACGTACAAAATAAAGTCAAAGACATGATGAATTCTTACAATAAATTTCAGTTCGTTCGCTTCCGTCATTGTTGAGAAAAATCGGAATCCTTGCTACAGAAATCTTCAAGGCGTCGCCTTAAATATAACTAAGATTTTAGTAGAACTTGCTGACATTTTACTACCCCTGCATGATTCTTGCATGGTCGAATTCCTCAAAGAGCGTGGTACACCGTATAGTCACCCCCCTCAGGGTACCAGTATCCTGTCGCCGGTGATCCCGTTCTCGCTGGTGGTGGTACCGGCGTTCATCATCTTCCAGAAAAGCGAGTCTCACGTGTACGAGAACCATCCGACGCTGTACATCCTCGCGTTTGGCATGGTGGCTGCCAAGGTCACAAACCGATTGGTGGTGAGTCGATATTAGATTTTTTTAAGAAGTTTTCCCAAAAAGACGAGATTCCCAGATAAAATTGACAATGTATTTCCTGTGTATTTGTGTGTAAATGAAAACTCTTTTACGTTTCAATGGACCATTGAGCATTCGAAGGTTTCCAATTATTCTTGGTGACCGTAAAATAATTCTGATGGTACATCGTGGTTAATTAATGTCGTCACAATCTAATAAGCCCGTTTGTCACAAGTGTGCAAAAAGTGACGCATAATAAGACCAAAAGAGATATCTACTTGTCAAAACGTGCCTATTAGATTGTGAAGACTTTAATCTATTTGTTGAACTTTCTAGATCAGTTATCATATCATCATATCTGTGAGGTGAATTTGAGGTTTTCTAGCATTGAGTACATGTAAACCTACGATAGCTACCCCAAGGTAGTAGTGAACTTCTGACTCGTACTAAGCAATGAATACTAGCTGTCCCCCGAGGTTTCACTCACGTTCCCGAAAAAAAGGACCTTATGTCCCTTTCCATATCATTGACTATCTGGCATGAAAAGGTAACAAACAAACAAACTCACATTCGACGAAGCCTAAGTTGGGGCAGAAGAACCTATTCACTCTGTTCTTGAAAGTCCCAAGATTGTGGAAACAAAGACGCCAGAAGCAAGTTCCACTCCTTTACTGTCCGCATTATAAATGTGGATATAAAACGTTGTGACCTTATGTTCGGAATGTCAACAAGAGTGGAAAATTTCCCGGCTTCTATAATTGATTGATTATAATATATTTTTTTTTTTTTTTTTTTTACTTTGTATAGGCTTGTGTTTGACCACAATCTCACTATGGTAGGTGATGATGTGGCCGAAGGTGGTAAGCACACAAAGCCTAGAAGGATCTGGCTCTCAAGTGCAGCTGCCGGAACACACCAATAGGTGTTTGGCGACAGTTTTTCAACTTGAGGGTGGTAGCCAGCCAGGCGGGTACTACAAAGTACCCTACCACCGTGCTATGGTTTCCTCACGATGTTTTCCTTCACCGAAAGCTCAAGCTCATTGTAGGATTCGAACCCACGACCTTCGCCGCGGCGTCCGACGTCACTACCACTGAGCTATCATCGCCTTAAAATTAATTTAAATTAATTAATATGCCGTTTCAGGTGGCCCATATGACAAAGAGTGAGATGGACTATTACGACTGGTCGCTCTTGGGTCCGGCGATGCTGTTCCTCAACCAGTACTTCAACAACGCCATCCCAGAGTACTACGTGCTGTGGCTTTGCACGGTATGTTGTTAGCAACATATGTAGCTGAACATATTTACAGAATACCTTTATACTACACCTGCTCGGAAAGTAGCGTCTTCCTTTTTTTGAAAACGAGGCAAAATATACGTCATTACTGTCATAAAATTATGCGATATATAAAAAGTTTTCATGTCCAAGTAAGCAAAAGAATACAGGCCTTTTTCTCATTTCAAAAGTGAAAATCTCAACCGAGTCGCTCTCTTTTGCTCATTTCTATTCTAAATATTAATTTGTGTAGCTAATTGTATAATTTGCTACTGTTTACACTGTAATTGATTATCCATAATATAGAAAAATAGTTCTCCACCACGAGGTTTCACCCACTATCCCCTTTTCACAATCACAGAACTCCCTTTTTTTAAACGTTAAAAAGTTATATTTGTACAATTATTTTAGGTTTTTGATCACCTGGGGCCCTGATTCTCGTGTATACCTACATACGACAGTGATGTCATACATTATAAAAAAAAAAGCAGATCGCCAAACGTTTAATGTGAAATCACTTCGAAGTCACGAGTATCGGGGTCCAGTACTATTAATACCTTCTATTTTTTTCCAGATATGGGTGTGCGTAGACCTAGTGCGGTACTGCGGACAGATCTGCCTGGAGATCTGCGAGCACCTCAAGATCCACTTGTTCCGCATCTCGGCGGCGGCGGCGCTGGTCAAGCCGGCCGCACACTCGCACGACAGAAACGGTACGAACTCGACCTCAACCTCGACCTCGACCTCAACCTCGACCTCGACCTCGAGCCGGCCGCGGCAGCCGGCGCGCGCCAAGCGACATAACTCACAAGCTTAGGCTAGGGTATAAGTGTCATGTGATGGTGATGTACCTGCGAGGTCTCTATTTTAGCTCTCCACGATTGTTACAAGTCGGCTCGATGTTGTAAAGTCCACCAGGCCTGCTTACCACCTTCGGCCCCATCACATTTTGTGGTGAGATTAAACGTCCCTCCTAACTCCCTTAAATTTTACTAACACTTATTGAGTTACCAGTCCATTGTAGTCATCACAGACTTGCAATAAGCAACATGAGCTAAAATGAAGTTTAAATCTTTGCTATAAAGCATACAATCGTATGTTAATTTGAAGCGGTCACTCGGTGAACATAAGGTCATCCACACCCCGTGATGAATTTGAGTAGGTTATGATATCTTCTACGCATTCAAAAGTATTACGGTAGGTTTTGGAGTTGGATTGGCCCTTTTTCTTTAAAAAAACTTACAAATACCCTTTGCCTGCGTGGAAGATATTTTAGATCTCTGATTTCAGATTTCACTAAAACAGTCCCAGCTCCCTAGTTAAAGCGCAATTATATATAGCTTAAAAACTTCACAAGTAAATCCTTGGAAAACTGCGAAAATGACATGAAAATCCATATAAAATTTACTTTATTCCCGCTCTCGTATATGGTCCTTCTAAATTAATTACGGTTCTTTTTGAGGTATGATAATATAGGTCATAAGTTTTCATAAAAAATATTGGAAAAATATTAAATATTATAATATATGGGTGATTTTTTAGTCACTGGCAATAGTTCATAGTTATTTATTGGCAACAACAAGTTACAGGTCAATTCAATCGCACGTTGCACAAATACAATAGTAACAATAATAATAGAAATCAAAATACTTATAATTAATATGTCAGACACTCATCACGTCGTCAAATTCATAAAATGCCTGCTCAACAAGCCATTTTTTTAATTTATCTTTAAATAGTGACCTGGAGGATGCAATACTTGCAGGGGTGGAAGTACTCATCAAAATGAACATCTTTTATTATGGGACTAACTGTGAAATCATGAAAAAAATATCAGTTGTTCCATACGAAAGTTCAATACCTACTCTACCAAAATGTATGAAGCAACCGTTTTATTTTACGCAATATCAAAGTTAGCCCCATAATAAAAATTGTTCACATTGATAAGTACTTCCACCCCTGCAAGTATTGCCAGTGATAAAAAAAATCATCCTGTATACTTATGTCGCGGTGTGAATGACCTCGGGCGGACAGCGCGTCGCGCGGTTCCAGCCAACTACTTACCTACCTAGTCGCTAGAAATGTTTATAAATTGTGCAATTTAAAATATAGTTATTTAAGAACCTACTGAAGTTAAGTTCAGTATCGATTTTTTTAAAACTTTTATGACCATAAAGTGTTTTTTTTTTAAGTGTAAACTTCTTTTAGCGCGGTACGCATATTTTTGGATGAGGTAAAACCTCTGGACTCGCGACACCGTTACGAGCGAGACGCAGTTTGACGTTTAGTTTCTTTTCTCAATCTCAATCTCTCAAAAAAAAAGAAAAAAGTTTTCACTTCTTTCGGACTGTATTTAATTTAGTGGGACCTCGTATGAAGTTACTCATTACTTTGGTATACCAGTTGTCGTGGAGCTTGTCATGAAACAAGTCACTTCTAGAAGCTTCCATCTATGTCTGTTTCACACGGATCTAGTCGCAACTTCTGCCACTCTCAAGGTCATCTTCCCATCGCTAAGCGTGTCATCCTGTTTCTTCTTACATTACTTTGTAATCGCTAATATCCATTTTGTGTAATTTGTTCCTGATCTAATTTTCCTATCACTTTGCACTGATATACTTCTCATCAAAAAAATCGAAACACCTCTGAAGTTTGGTTTTGCATGAGTATTATGTTTTTTTTTACATTGAACAAAAAAGTAATAATGCCAGTTAATTGCGGATATTATAAGGTATCGTTTAACAAATATTAATGTTTCAGAATAAAATCAAATTCCTTTAACCATCGTGTTTATTTCAACAGGTAGGTATGTTTTTTCCAAAGTATTTGTAAACTTTTTGAAACGAAAACGTAAAACAAAAAAATGTTTTAAAAAAGTGTACTCAGTATCTCGTATTTCCTCCCCAGGCTCTAATGTCTGCTTCCATGTGGTTCGGTTTTTAAAATTTTACAAATTATTCTTAAAGGGAAAATACATACCCATTAAAAAAAAACACGATAGTTGAACAAATTTAATTTTAATTTTAAACATTAATATTCGTTAAATGATACCTTATAATATCCGCAATTATCTGGCATTATTACTTTTTTTTGCTTAAATGTAAACATAAAATTCATTTAAAACCAAACTACAGAGTTGTTGTTGCTGTACCGTTTCGATATTTCTGATGTGTATTTACTATTGGTTTTTGCGCTTCACAATTATGTCGTAAAGTAGCTAGTATGTCTCGTCTGACAATTTGTTTATAGTTATTTTTTTAATGCTGGTTTGTTTATTATGCTTTGTAAGCTTATTAATATACCATATTTGTTTTTTTTTATAGTCGTATCTGTCTGTTGGCTTCTATTTGGTGTATGTTGTTTACTCACGTTTAAAACCTGTTGTTACTTGTTGGAATATGCGATATGAAATTGCCTTAGCCTTATGAATTGTCAGATGGCAACTACATGAGGACCCTCCTGGGGACTAAATGGCTTTGACTTTGACTTCAGACTCTGACGCATGGTTTGGAAGGTAGTTTTGCCGAAAACTTTGTCTTTTAGTTAGACATGGCCTAACCATTCGATGGTCAATGGAGTAATAACTATTCAGCCCTCTAACATATAGAGTTTAGGTTTGTCAGTCTTTTTTCGTACTGGGTATTTCGATGTTCACTTTTTTGATGATGAGTGTGTGTGGGGGAAAGAGTGAGGGCGTGTAAGGTTGAGAGAAAGTGGAGGTGTAACAGGGTGCGGGAATGTGTTTATGTAGCGAAGGTGGTTTACCATGTTAAGGTATTTACCTACTTTTCTATTGAAGTCTCCCGTGACGATAAATTTGTGAGCTTTTTGAGCACAACTTTGTAATTGTTTATCAAAATTATGAATGGCCTCTTCCTTGGCTGGTTCTGATGCGGCGTAAGTCTAGTAGACCAGGTAACACGTATGGGGTTTAAGTTAATATTTACAACACCAAATCTTTCTGATATTTCAATGAATTCCATTTCTTGACTGGATATTTATTTATTGACTATATACCCCACTCCATCTGCTCCACGTGCTTCGCCAATATAATCTTTCTATTCTTCGATATTGTCGCCAAAACTTTGCTGGCGTCTCAATAGGTACGCAAAGGTAATCGTAGATGGCGCCACCGAAATACAACGAACATGTGTCCAATGGCGTGACACGATTTATGGGACATAAGTTTCGTCTTGTCTTTGACACCAATCGCGTCATTTCTTTACGTTGTAACACAGTGGCGCCTCTAGCGGGAGATATTGGCAGGAAGGTTTCCTATTGATACTGGTGATGCAACTTCTAGCGCTAGACTGACAGCTCTCTTTAGACTATAATGTCCTGGGACACTCTTCACACACAGCCATCTGATTCCAAGCTAAGCAGAGCTCATGGTGGCTACGTAATATTTCGGTTTCTAACGTAAAAAATGTTCTATAATAACTGTATCTAACGTTACAATCAAAGTCAAAACTGGTTTCAAAACGAATCTTGTAGAGCTAGCATAATATGTGTAATATTTTATATTTTTTAATTGTTTATTGACGTTCTTGTTTTTAATTCTACGTGGACTATGTTTTTACGCTATTTAGTATTTTTTTCTAACACACTTCGAGGCTCAAACTCAATCAATGTTGCTTCAAGAAATACTTCCAAATTAGTTCAGAAGTAATATTCTAAGTAATTTTTTCGATATTTTTAGGGATTTTATCATAAATTCTCTTGCATTCGTCTCTATAAAATCTTGAAAAGCCCGTTAGGTAGTTTGTTTGACGTCGCTAGTTCAAATCCGGCTTGAAGGACCACTGTCTTCTTAGTAATAAAACAGTAAATGGTAAAATATGGATTTTGTATTTATCGTAGCTAAAGCAGTGGCGGTACCTTCATACAAGCCCAAAAGCCCGGCTTGCCTAACTTATACCCACACGTAACAAACATCGAATAATTTGAATTTCGCGCTAAAAAATTCGCGCGGTCATACGATGTAGGTAAACTACCCCGAACACAGCGGCCGGCGGCCGGCCGGCTACGCTCACTCCTACACGCGCGCCGCTTCATGCGTACAGCACACACGTTCACAATATTCCACATCTTCCATCCCGCTCGTACGCACGTCCGCAAAGCTAACGCAAGCCCAAAAACGGCGGCTTGCACATCTCTCTTTCTAACCTATGAAATCTACGCATAGTGAAAATAGCGCTACTTTGTTACGAAACTGCACATTAGTATGGACGGGCGAAGCATTGATTTACCATGAAGTTGTCTGCGGATTTTTGGCGCGAGTATTGCGCATGCTCGTGTACATCGTAAAATAGCTTCGTTTCGCTGCAACTTCAGTGCATAGACATTGTTTGTTTTGGAACTTTTGGATTGTTTGAGTTGAAAGAAAAGTTTTGTTTGTTGTCGATTCATTGCAATACTTATTAGATAGTAGATTTGTGTTTAAAAATGGAAGAAATAGTGCGTTGTGAGGATATGAGGTGTATTAAAGCGTTACTCGACCAGGGCAAGGTAAAATCTTTGACTTTTTCTCAAAAAAAAGTTTTGATAACTTCACCAAAACCAACGCCTGACCTGTGTATTTCTCAAAGCAAGGGACACAAACGTAAATTCAGTAGATCTATTTATAAAACAAATTGGATTGCGGGATTCTCATTTGAACAAGTTGTTTTGCTGGAGCTGTTTGTTTTTCTCGAACGATACAAATGTTTGGAATACGTCCGGTTATGACGATTTAAATAATCTATCTAGAAGTAGTATGCCTTCAGTGTGCTTTGGTTAACTCGCCTCAAGGACCCTCAAGGAGCAAGTGATAGTTGAAGACTAAGATTACTGATTGAAGAAATAACAAGATGGATTTTACGTCAAACGGTTAGAACCCCCAAAAATATAGGTTGGGCTTGCCCTAATCTAAAGCCCTAGGCACGCCACTGAGCTAAAGGATATAAAATCAATTGATTCGATCTCTATTGACATTTGATACTAGTTTTGTACGGACATAAAAACGCAAGAACGTCAAGGAACAGTTAAAGTGCGATAAAATTGAAAATGAATTGCCGCTACTTGTATATTAACAAAATTATTCTTAAAATAAAATATTTTTTGCAATATTAATTTTCAACCTTATCGCACAGATATAAAGTGAAATATGAAGTGAGATACGGGCACGTATAAAACGTTAAATAACTAGTAGTCATATGTTCGGTATTACGTGTGATGTGTAGCCCTAAGTCCGCTAGGTGTACCCAGTTGATGAATTAAACATAGCTTTAATCTGTCCATTATGACAAATACCTTTTGACGTTCAAGAACGTCAAGGAAAAATAGTGCTTACTTCTTTATAATAAAGTTCTATAAAATTACATTCGATAGTGACATCTTGAATCTTGAACTTCCAAAGTTATTTCTTGTGATAGATGGAGGAACCCACCTTTTCAGCTCCTATAAAATTACTTTTGTCCCGAAAAGTCAAGGTCGGCAACACATAACATCTAGAAAGAAATTAAGAAAGACATTCCGACATACGCGATTAGGCTCCGATTATAATTGGAAGTTTTCGTAGGTAAAGCTTTACTCAAACTGAGGCTAATTCTGCGCGGAATACGGGACACAAAGATCGTCGTCAATTGGGATGATGCCTGACATATCAAATCACCAACTTTTTATGAAATGTCATAACGATTGGTTTATATAGAGTTTTGTATTAAATACTGAATTGTGACGTCATAATAAAGTCATTAAAAATGTCATTAAAAATCATAAAAAGGCATCTTCCCTATTGGCCGTGTCATGCGAGTGAAAGAGATGGCACGTTTTCTCTCCCGCGTAGCGTAGGATTCGCGTTAGTTTGAGTGAAGCATTTGGTTTGGCATCAATCAATCATTCTAGAAAATTTCAAACACTAGACGTTATAGAAGTTTGATAAAACATAAGTCCCTCCTTAATTTGGTGTGTTTAACACCTTTGGGTACATCATCACTTACCATAGTGAGATTTTGGTAAAGACAAGCCTTGAAAAATCATCTTCAAAAAGTATAAAATTAGTTACAAAATTGGTGGTGGCACATTGGCGCTAGGTAACGCAATGAAATGTACTTCGCAGGTCGTAGATGCAACATGGGTGGTAGGAACCCCATCGCTGCTTATCGGACCCCAACGGTTGTCGCGCTATAAGTAAATTACCAATCAAATTTATATTTTATTCGCTTGCAACACGAGCTTTTCTCTTTTACATGAGATTGTTTTTTAATTCAATATTTGTATTAAATTTTGCGGTCATAATTTCATTCGTCTCAAACGCAAACTATTTGATGCACCATATAATTATATTAAAAAGATTTAAATGCGCGGTAGTATTGCACTGGAAAAAGTAAATATTTGCCAAAATTCGCTAATGGCTGACATATTTAAATGTCATAGAAAAATGAACCATATTCGTAAGTAATAAGATTCATCTGCATTTATTCAATCGTTGATGGTAAACATGAATTTTAATGTGTAACGAATAGGGTACATATTTCAATGACATTTAAAAACTGAATTTGAACATTTGTTTTAATATTTTCGCGCTTTATATGGTTGAAAAGGTGGCTGGGTTTTAAATTGAGAATAAAAAGTTTAATGAATTGTTTTAGATGAGGAACGCTTAGCGGATAATTCTTGCGCAATAAACATAGGGAGCGATTATCAGTAAGTGGTGATGGATGATCAGTAGAAGCCAGATTACACAAGATAAAACAGGTTGTCCAAATATATTCACAATAGTGACTCACTCACTTTTTGAACAACCTGTATGTCAGTAGTTTTTGCGATGCAAGTTTCTTACTGGGAAATTCTTCCATTTTTGTTTTTTACTAGTTGACAATACCAATAATTTATTTTGCCCAATGATTCCAAAATTAGTGATACATTTCTAATTATTTATGTTTTTATAAAACTTGTATCTCGTAAACTTTCATATTGCGTTCTGTACTGAAGTGAAATACCATTCGCGATTCTAATTAACAATAAGTAAAGTTCATTTTAGAATGTATAGACTATTTATATATGGATGATAGATGGCGCTACTGTGACCTGAAATTTATCTGCAATAGGTTTTATAAAGTTCTTTGGTATTTGAAACCTTTATATTACAGCACGCAATACTATGAAATGAAGCACTTGAGAACGACACACTTGTTATTATGTTCGTACACTATATATGGGATAGCTAATGACCTTGTTTAAAGCAGGTACCGCCGAATTTGTCCTATAGCTTAAAAGAAGTCCTCTAAATAGAATGCCACCCTGTAAATTATTTAACTAATATTATATTAGTAATAAGAACTCTATGCATCTTCTGTTATACTAACTTCCATTCCATTTTCGACCCAATTGTTACGGTTTTAACGTTGAAAATGGATCATATCTGGTGTTGGCTGCGACTAACTACACGACTACCGCACTATCTTTAACTAAACATTATATTTCTCCTTCTAAATGTTAATATATTATGTATAAATGGTAGGGTGAGTACTAGAAACACTTGTTCTACTGAATAAGCTATCAGAAATAGTAGACTAAAAGTAATGGTTGCGAATACGTCTATTGAAAACGTATTTAATGTTTGAAATATATGCTGTAGCGAAGCTCACGTTGTCCTTTATATAGACAAAACTTTCATATAATCCTGACTAAATGAAATGTAGGTAGAACAAAGGACACTGCTCAATAGTTGTGTTGTATTTTAAATAGTAGCTTTCGTTTAGAGCTATTTATGTAAATATTAATTTAATAACAATGTTGTGCTGAACGCAAGCTGGCTGTATCATAATGAGACGTGTATTTTTATGTGAAATATAAGCAAATGTACATTTTTGAATTCTTGTTTTATTATGTAGAATAAGAATTGAGCTAGCCAGGCGGTATGAACCTGTGGTTTTGTAGCATATTACTTATTTAGTGAAGTGTTTCGTGGTAAAAGAAGATAATGAACACGAAAATAAATTAATGATTTTCTATCAACTGTCATTCGTAATAAATATACAATGATTTGATTGGTAGTTCTATTTCTATACATAAAATGCTTCTTTACTTCTGTAGTTCTAAAAATAATAGCAGTATATATAATATGCTACAGGATAATGGATGTTATTTAAGGTCAGTGGAGCTGTTGTATGCTTTATCGAATAATTAGTTTGTTAGTTATTAATATATATTTAGTGATGTCGTTTGTAGCTTTTTATTTCACTAATATAACGCTTTTGCTTTGTTTTATATGTTGCTGATTCTGACTTGACAGACGAATTTAAGTCTATTGTTTTTTTTTTAAGTTTTCATCTCAAGTCAGAATGCAGTTATGTGCATGTCCTAACTAATACTGTATGTGTTAATATTTTACTTTCGGCTTATGATAATTTCTTTTCTGTTTTCCATTAATTTACCCTTGTTTTTATATAATTGTGCTAAATGTAGAATAGAAGTTAATTAATGTTTTTTTTCCGCAGTGACGAGTGATAGCGAGAAATCTGATGCAGAAGATTTTATACCACTATTAAATAATAATAGTATTAGTTAGTTTGCTTTTATCGATTAATTTATACATGTTATCTTTTTAAGATTTAAATTAAGCTTACACAACACTAATGTATCCCTTCCAAATTCAAAATTTGAATTGGCTGCGTTCTATTCGAAAAAAAGTTTTTAGTAAAATTATGCTTTTCGTGCTTATAGCATTTATTTTGTCCCTTATGGTAATCATTATAAATGCTACTTAATTAAGTCATTTGCAAAGTGAAATTAAATTAGTTGACGAAACTTTATCAGATTGGGAACAAATTCTTTACCAATCTACTGTTATTGTTTGTATCAAAAATGTAATTATTTTTTATTAACCTGCTGTGGCAGTCACCCGCTGTACATTTACCCGTTACCATATGCCACCTGCCGCTTCCGCGCCCCTTCCTAGGTCCATCCGTGTATAGCGCTTAGAGCTTATCCAATTAATTGAAAAAAATAAATATTATCGCGCAGATGTACTTCTTCTACCATGCAAAGTATCGCCAACTTGTTTAATTTACCTTATACAGTGTGTATATTTTGAGATGACTATCCAAAAGCTATGAACAAATCAAATATCCAGCCTGTATAAAAACTAGTGCACATTTAATGACAAACATGTGACAACCTTGCCCTTTGTTACCTCGAAGTATTATTTAAAATAAACGGTTAGACATCTTAATATCTCACAAGAGTTATGCTCATTTACATGAGAAATTAATATTTGAGTACTTAAATTAGGTACAAATATATTTGTTGGATGTAAAACATATTTTTATCACAATATTGAGGGTAGTCTTAAAGTCAACAATTTTTGTTCGATATTTGGACTCAAATGGAAGACTGCAATGACCATGCTGGAAGTGTCTCGACGAGTGATAGATTTTGACTCCCTCAAATATATTCGGGTATTTTATTGTGTAGTCTGGATTGAGTACAAGTTTACTTTGTATCCTTTACTTACACTTTTTTTTATTAATGACCTCTTTTTATTTTACACCATGGATGAAAAATATTGATACTTGTAAAGTACAAAAATATACATTTATTTTCATGTGCGCGCGCAGTGATGAAAAGTTTAGTTAATCGTTTTTTTAAGTGAGTGCATGAGTACCTAAGTTTTTCTGCAATTATATTGAAAATATTTATAGAACGTATCAATAGGTTTTCGCGTACAGACTCGCCGACACATAATCTAATGAGTTTCCAGAAGCTGAAGCACATAATTACCTGTTTTATGGACTAATAAATAAGTACTTTAACATTTGCGTGTTTAATTACCTACCTATTTGACTGGTGTGTGCATTAACCATAGAAAAATAATTGGTATATTTATAATATAATATCACAAAGTTAATAAAACTATCATGAAAAAAAACTATTTTATTCATAAACTATATCTATGTCGATCCGTTGTTCCGATTCAGCGTGAAAGAAGGAAAACCAACAAACACTGACATTTACCCAGGGGTTTCACCTGCGTTCCCGGGATGAAAGTAGCCTATGTCACTCCGGCCCATAAACTCTATGCTTTCTGCACGACAATCCAGGGCTACATTGCTGTGTGAAAAATTTACAAAAACCAAATACACTCGTATTTACAGTATAATTATTTGTGAACGCATTTATGTAACTGGCGGCGATCGTGACGTCAGCATCACGCCGCGCATCGCGATGGCGCGGACGCAGCGCTCGATAAAACGTCAGTGTTTGTTTACTAACTTTTAAAACTAGTTGACGTTAAAAGTGGAATAAAAAGTAATAAAATGTGTCCCGATAGGAGAGCACTGTGCAGGGATGACTACGAAAACCTTGGAAGGAGAGGTAAGTCATTGAAAAACTTATAAAGTTACTTTATTTGATTTTTGATACCTACATGAAATAATAAAGTTTTGTGATAATAGTATTATCAGTAGGAGGAACAGTCGGTTTATTGTACCCAGTATGAAGTGAACAATGCTTAGTCACGATGCAATATGCTTTTCGTAATAACTAAGTATCTAATGACAACGCGCATAAATTCGTTTTGAACTGTGTATTTGAAGGTTATTTTTTGTTAGCTGAAACTACCTACTTCGCTGCGAATCCATTATTATGAACTGTAGGTGTATTTATTGAACCTAAATATTATACAAACATACCTACTTTATATTGTTGACACTACATTACAACACAAAAGTTACAAATTATAAGAGACATAGTGAAAACAATTATAAAGTATTTTTATAATTTACAGTTACCTACCTACTATTTTTTCAGGATTCTAATTCATAAATGTTGAAAAACAGTAGGTACCTTTAGGATCTCTAATTCAATTATGTAAGTACCTACGGTAAACACTCAATTCTTAGATAGTATTTACTATATTAAACTGCAATTATATTCAGGTACTTTCCCTAAGTGTCTATATACATTGGTATATCCTCACTCACTCATACAAACTATTTTAGGTACCTACCTATCTAATATAACGAACATTATCTAGTGTATGTAGGTACCTACAGTTATTTTATTAAGTAGGTATGTCAGTGAGTTTATTATTAACTATTTTTTTTCTATTAATTTCCTTGTTGTATCAACACGAGGCAAATATACTTGGGTAAATAAACGAGTTGGTAGGTATATATAGTTCCTTCGCGTCGCGTCGGTACATAATCCTTTCCGCACAAATAAATGGTTAGGTACATACTTATCGACGGTATGTAATTCTTGCATAGGTTGAGTTCTGACTATCTATATAAAAAGTGGTAAATAAACGTTGTTTGTAATGTCGACCGCCTATCGGTCGCTCTGTCAATGACCTCAATGTTGATTTTTCAACATGGCTGGAGTGACCACAGATTATGTTCAAGTACCTATTCACTTGAATTTTAAACTGCCGAGTTCTGAGCTTCTGCCCCGCGGTTTTACCCACGTTCCCAAAGGATCTTATGTTTTCCCGGGATAAAAAGTACCCTATGTTATTACAGGGTATGTAGCTATCGATGTAGTAAAAATCAATTAAATCCATTCAGCTGTTTAAGCGTGATGGAGTCGCAAAAATACAAACTTTTACATTTATAATATTAGTAGGATATATGTAGGTAAGACCTAATAGCCTTGAACATCGACGTAAGGTATCGTGCTTGTCGGTTTTCTACAGAATTTATTTTGGAGAGTGTGCACAGGAACTATACAACATCATTCCTCCGTCCCCATTTCTCCATCGAACCACAAGACGTCGTGAGGACTTCCATCCATACATTGTTGACATCCCGCTTGTACGGACACAACGCTTTGCTTCATCGTTCCTCATACGAACAGCGAAGGAGTGGAACTCACTTCCGAGGTCTGTGTTTCCTGACACCTACAACCTAGATGTTTTCAAGGCCAGAGTGAATAGGCTTTTTCTGGGCAAGCGTGCTACATCCTCGGCCCCGTCTTGACTCCTCCTGGGGTCAGTCGATGGCCAAACGTCAGCCCATATAACATAAAAAATAAAAAATAGGTATCTCTATCTACTAATGATATTGGTACCTAATTAATTCGGTAAAATAAGTATTTTTTTTCGTTATTACATAGATGCGCAACAATTTATTTTAACCAGCTTCCGCCCCGCGGTTTCACCCGCGTTCCCGAGGGATCTTATGTTTTCCCGGGATAAAAAGTAGCCTATGTTCTTCTCCGTACCATAGGCTATCTGTATACTAAATTTCATCGCGATCGGTTCAGCGGTTTAAGCGTGAAAAGGTAACAAACAAACTCACTTTCGCATTTATAATATTAGTTAGGAAGTTAGGATATTAGTTAGGATTAGGATTGGTAGGTATTTAATTTGATTAATAAAATCAATTTCATTTACCTTTTATAATCTACAGCTTGTAGTAGGTATCTATATCAAGCAATGATATTAGATAATGAAATGTATGCAGTTTATTTCAGAATTTAGTTTGCGGTTCGAGTCAGAAGATGGCGTTATTTGTGTTCTAAATTGCTGCATGGAAATTATTATGGTAGAACCATAGCGCGATGGTAGTTTGTAGTACCTACCCCCCTGGCTTCTATGTAGTTTTGTTTTTCTTTTACACGGTCAAGTCAGTCACCGTCGTCCGTACAAGATATGTACTGAAAAATCACTATAGTTTCACTTCACTGATGTAGGGCAAAACTCCAACCATATTCAATGAAACTCAAAATACAAAATGGAACGACACTGCAATTTAACGCCAAAAAGTCCAGTCTAGATAAAAATCAAAAACTGTTGATAAAATAATGTCGTTCCTACTTACCATATTTCTGGCACTTGAGTGCTAGTTGACTTCTAGACTTTATTTGCCACCTCCTACCACATCATAATTAAATATAAACCTTAATCATATTATTTGACGCCATAAATAGTAGTATAGTGAATAGGGTACGCCCTACGGTAACCGCTTACCATCAGGCGTGCTGTATGCTTGTTTGCTGCCTAAGTCAAAAAGCTGTATAAAGAAATTCTACTTTAGGTACCTACAGATTGCTATTTATTATGTACAATTTGCAAGTCGAGTTACTGTTACCTTTAAACTATTTTTAAAAGGCTATTGTAGTTTATAATTACCTATGTAGGTACTTAGGTACATAAAATCAAAAGACAGATCCACAAAAAAATCTTGCTGAGTTTCTTGCCGGAGTTTAGGTTCGGTTTTCTTCTTTGTCAGTCAACTGTCTCTCTTCCCAGTCTACAGTCGCTTTATTAGGGCTTAAACTGGTTAAGATATTAGCTTATTATATACATGTCATATCAAAGAGTTATAAGACACATGATACTTAGTTTATTTCACAGATGCAGTCCCGAAGAGATCGCGAAAGTTTGGCCTCGGCCCCATTTTTAGGTGCACACATCACATGTTGCGATGCTTTCAATTCTACACGCGTTCGTGGACCAGACTATGTGAGTACTTTCTCATTAATTTCATTGAATAAGTTTTACATTGATAATAAATATGCAGTATATAGGAAATTTAATTTGAAATGAGTAAATTGTGACCCATCCAGCATATCTGAGTATATCTACTTACTTGTTATGTATCTAAGTAGGTGACTGAGTAAACAGATCGTTAATACGAGGTTCGTAGTATGGACTAAAAGTTCACAGTAAAAACCATGTCATTGTTAGGTCAATTAATCAAACAGTGGTGCTCCAGTTTTCTAAAGGTGTTGTATTTGTAGATTATCTTTCAATTTATCCGGAAGGCCGATTGTGTTGTCCTTGTGAGGAAATGATAAATCATTTGTGTATTGTTAGGTTTTTAATTGAAATCTATTGAACCGGAAGTAACTTAATTATTAGACGGGCTGGTTGGCGTGGTTGGTAAGTTACCCTATCTATCACGCCACAGGTCGTGGGTTCGATTCCCACTCAGGACAAACATTTATGTGTATGAACATGTATGTTTGTCCTGTGTCTGTTGTAAGTAATTACCTATATGTATATGTATGTATTTACAAAAGAAAAGTAGTATATGTAGTATATCAGTTATCTGGCTTCCATAGTACAAGCTCTGCTTAGTTTGGGGTCAGATGGCCGTGTGTGAGGAATAGTGTCCCAGAATATTTAATTCAATATCTTAGTTATACACTAATGTCTTGATACATGTATATTACACATTAGCCAGACGTTCATACGAGTGTTTTTTCTGGTTTAACGTCAATATTGAAAACTGTTTACATCATGTAACGTTCTCTGTTCGATTGTACAAGTCAATAAACAATATTAAATGTCCGTTGAGAATTGAAATAAGCCGAAGTTATTTCGTTTAGCGTCAATTTTGTATCAAATTTTCGTTGTACCCAGCAGTATTAAATTCACGCTGATTTATCCCTGGAGGGTGGACACTGAGTGTCAGATTAAATGACGTCACGTCAGTGTTGTTCGGCTGGTAGCCAATGTTGACAAAACCTCGGGCACAGGAAGCTTTTAGCGCTGTGATTGTCGGGTCATTACTCCGATAATTTTGTTGCGGTGGTTTAAATTTATATTGTAGCCATTTAAGGCGCTGACAACAGCTAAATGGCCTTGAGAAATTGAAATTTTAGCCACGCCCCTCTACATCCCCAATATATATAGCACGTATAGCACAGCATAGCGCCACACACGAAGACGCGGTAAAACGGTGCACTTTTTCGGCCATCATCCAAACAATAAACAAGTACAAATATATCTATGAAACTAACACAACTAGATGGCGCTATTATTGATAGTATAAATATGTAATTACAACTAGCTATAAAGAAATAGTAATAACCGAGTTCTCAATATATTTTAACCTAGTTTTGTAACTTTTCTATTTTATTTCCATCTTTCACACCATTATTTACAATAGTATGTACCTACTAATTTTAATGAAACCGCTTCTCTTATCATTTTATATTCGCGTCGCCCGTGTGGATGTATAAATGTTTTTTAATAAGAAATATGAATGAAGAAAATAATGTACAAAATTCAAAATATATAGCTAGGTTTCATTTTTAGAAAACGTCGTTTTACCGTGTTTTCAATCAATGAGAAACTGCTACAATTTCATTAGAATACAAAAGTAAATTTCGCCGCTATCAATAAGTAATTAATAGCTCAGGTGGGAGATCGTGCGATCCTTGAACCAGATGTCCACGGATCGAGTCCTGTTGGCGACTTATGTTTGATTACTTTTTTCGATATGATTCATCCTACTTTTGTAACTTTTTCATCTTTCACACCATTATTTACAATAGTACCACAGCGTAACAAGTCATACAGTGGTTTATCGCGTTTGAAGTCACGCGAAATGCCGCTTTTGTGTAGACATTCGTCATTATTCGTAGTATGTGTATGTAGAACTAATACCTAACATATTTTTTATTGTTTATGACCTTTTAATAATATAATAGGATACCAAAATAAAAAAAATGAGAGAGAGAAATACTGAGATACTTATTCTTTTAAAAACTACAAATGCGAAACTGAAAGGTATTTTCAACATTTGGATTTACTAATTTTCAGATTGCGATTGTTGAATTTGACGATGTAGTCAATTCTCATACGTAGAAATAATTTTAATAAAAATTCAGACGGGAAGCAGGACCATGGTCTTGTATTAAAATTAATGTTCTTTAGCTGTTGATATAATTGACTTCTAATATTATTTCCAACAAACGTTGTAAAAGTTGTCTGTAAAGTGTCTTCTAATTTTTGGCAGTACGTTAAAATACTAATACATAATAGTTTGCTAGTAGTTAAATTAGGTCGCGCAGAGATATCACTACTCCATATTCGTAATCGGCACCCCTGAAAACCATGAAAACGATATCCATATTGATTTTATTTAAAAATTCACGTCCGCCATCTTGAATCTCGAAATATGTTATATATTCGTAATTGGCACCCCTGAAAACCATGGAAACGATACCCATATACATAGATATTATTTAATAATTCGCGTCCGCCATCTTGAATCACGAAATATGTTATATATTCGTAATCAACACCCCCGAAAACCATGGAAACGATACCCATGTACATAGATGTTATTTAATAATTCGCGTCCACCATCTTGAATCACGAAATATGTTATATATTCGTAATCAGCACCCCCGAAAACCATGGAAACGATACCCTTATACATAGATGTTATTTAATAATTCGCGTCCGCCATCTTGAATCACGAAATATGTTATATATTCGTAATCGGCACCCCCGAAAACCATAGAAACGATTCCCATATAGATTTTATTTAATGATTCGCGTCCGCCATCTTGAATCTCGAAATATGTTATATATTCGTAATCGGCACCTCCGAAAACCATGGAAACGATACCCATATTGATTTTTTTTTTTAATTCGCGTCCACCATCTTGGATCTCGAAATATGTTATATATTCGTAATAAGCACCCCCGAAAACCATGGAAACGATACCCATATAGATTTTACTTAATAATTCGCCTCATAATTGTACAAAATTCAAAATATATAGCTAGGTTTCATTTTGTCGTTTTACCGTGTTTTCAATCAATGAGAAACTGCTACATTTTCATTAGAATATGAAAGTAAATTTCGCCACTATCTATAAGTAATTAATAGCTCAGGCGGGAGATCGTGCGAACTTTAGTCCAGATGTCCGCGGTTCGAATCCAGATGATGTATCCAATTTCATTTATTAATTTCCTCTTTTTCAAGTTCCTTCTTTTGTTCACCAAAATAAAAAGCATTATATACCAGCACAACTCAATCATCCAGGTACTTTACATTCATTATAAAACATGGTGTCATCACATGGATTTGAACACACACATCCAGTAGTTATAGGTTCTTGACCTACAACCAGGACCGCTGAGCTAACAATGACATGACTTATGATATGAAAATAAGAATCTTTCTCGGTCAGTGATGCGGCACGACAAATTTTATTCCCATTGCATGAAAGATTATAAAATTAATCAGTTATTATGCCCTTTTTGTGGTAAGTAAATCTTTAGTTTGAATACTTTTTTATGCGAAATAATACGACGAGATCATATTGTAAAAGTTATGTAATGCAATTCATTTTCCCTCCAAATATTGTCATTTAATTTGATAAAAAGTTATAATGTGAATAGGCTGAATACATTCATAAATTACACTGCAATCTAGCGGCAGTGATATGACGCTTTGACAAACACAAGTATTTGTTTACTTTTATCATTGTCAATCACTGTGAAATAAATTGCTTACTACCTTACTTTATTCATCAGGCATTGCACATTTTTTTCAAAAGATATTTTACCCATTTATGGATGATAATGTTGAAACCGCGCGCTCGGAAAAAAAGTGGTATAGGTCCGTCTAGCAACGCGGATCGCCGCGGAATGCGAGTGAGGGCAAAGCAAAATACGCAAGTAACGTGACAGAAGAGTGTGGCATAATGTTGACTCCTCCCCCTAACTGCTCCGAATTAATAACGTAAGCGACATTTATAAAAATAATTAATTATGTACAAATAAATTCCTTATTCCAAAAACTAACGAAATAAATCATTTTCTAATTATTCGAACAATATTAATGTAAAATATCACATCGAAAAATACATTCATGTATAGGATAAATTTGGGAATTCCTTGATTTTCAGAGTTGTGTTTGGCAATTTTTTTTATCGAGGCAATGAAATGAAATCGTGTTTTGAGATTAATAAATTTGTCATTTATATCCTTGAGTATCGTGTATTTAAATTTCAATACCGTACATTTAGTAGGATTAATATAGGTTGGGTTGCAATAGAGAGACTTTAGCTGTTGTCAGCGCCTTAAGAGTTGGTTTTATACAGTCACAAAAGTTACTTTAGTACTTTTCCATAAACACTAACTACGTATCAATCAAATAGGGTATTTGCCTGTATTAAAAATAAATTATCAAACACTAACCAATGTATAAAGCATTTAAAAAAATAAGAAATCACGATTATTTTATTAAATTTATCCTTTTTATGATTTTTAATGACCAATCTAACCATAAAGAGTAAAGCTTTTGATGCTATATAATGTTGACGTCACATGCTTGTATTTAATACAAAACTCCATATAAACCTATCGTTTTGACATTTCATAAAAAGTTGCCGATTTGAATGTCAGTCAACATCCCAATTAAACTTACGATTCAGCATTTAGACATTTGGATTATGCAGCAGCTACAAAAGAGTTTCGCTAAAATACTTGCTTACCTCTTTTTTATGTTAAACTTCATGACTATAGGTAACAACATAGAATGGTGTGTGTCGTATAGTCATCTGTCATGTCATGTCGCGGTGGGAAAGGCTCGCCGTACCGTAATGTCTGTTATATGCCGTTACATTAATTAACGCTGAAACCTAAGCACTCACTAGTATACGTGTGGTAGAAATACTTAGTACATGTAGTTACTATTGTTTATTCCTGTTGTGTAATTGAAAGTTGTTGCTTTGCTAAAATACAGCATCAATACCAGTAGAATATCGGGCATAAAATAAGGTCCTACGATGGTAAAAATAATGGTTGCTTTAGAATATGTCATACACATCACTCATCATCATTAATCAACCATCAGTGTAGTATTGAAACTGGCATCTAATTAATTATAGATACTGTGTAAAGTATATTTTGTGGGTGGCCTTTTAAATCCATAATAAAAATGTCGGCCCCACGTTGGGCGGCAACCCGTCCTTGATATTCACTGACATTTATGAAAAATGGGAAGTAAACTTTCGTTTTATTGTACACTATTATACCTCTATAGCAGCATGGGGAACAGTTGTCTCCAATTAAGGCGATGATAGCTCAGTGATAGTGACGTCGGGTGCCGCGGCGAAGGTCGTGGGCTCGAATCCTACAATGAGCTAAAGCTTTCGGTGAAGGAAAACATCGTGAGGAAACCATAGCACGGTGGTAGGGTACTTTGTAGTACCCGCCTGACTGGCTACCACCCTCAAGTTGAAAATCTGTCGCCAAACACCTAATGGTGTGTTCGGGCAGCTGCACTTGAAAGCCAGTTCCTTCTGGGCTTTGTGTGCTTACCACCTTCCGCCACATAATTACTTAACATAGTGAGATTGTGGTCAAACACAAGCCTATACAAAGTAAAAAAAAAGAAAATGTTGAAACTGAATGTGTACACGTTTTTAGAGACCTTGGGGAATTTGCTTCGGAGTTAACCTTGAAAATGTACTTATACTGTTTTCGAAATCTTAGTGGAAAACTTATAAAGCAATGAAAACTTACTTATGATGTTCAAAGTGTTCAATACAATCCTCACGTATGCCTCCAGTCGGGATAGATAGGAATAATAAAGGTTTTGAGTTATTAGAAATAAACATCGCCTATTCGTCGATCGTTTTATTCATATCGAATATTACAAGGTATTTTTTTGATAAAATGCTCCTAGTCTTGACGTTAATCTCTCCTTCGTCGCAAAATTGTGGCATAGTGCAAATCTATACTAATATTATAAAGCTGTAGAGTTTGTTTGTTTGTTTGTTTGTTTGTTTGTTTGAACACGCTAATCTCAGGAACTACAAGTTCGATTTGATAAATTATTTCAGTGTTGAATAGCCCATTTATCGAGGAAGGCGGTACTTTTTATCCCGGGAAAACACAAGATCCCTCGGGAACGCGGGTGAAACCGCGCGGAAAAGGTAGTAGATATTAAATTATTACGCACAAAATAAATTTGCGACATACCCAAACCTTATGCTAAAACAGTAGGTATATCACGTGATCCTTTTTCGTGTGAAATTGTTCGTGTTACACGACTTTAATTTATGAAGTGTCTTGTTGGTACTACAATAAGCTTTATGTGTATATGTAAATGAGTAGGATTACGCCCCGTGACTCTGTTTGCAGCTTAACGTATTGTCATTACTGATGGAGGTTGCCTTATATTATTTTTCCAACTTACAAGTAATCTACGTGATAGGATAAGAAACAAAGAAATGTGCCATTATTACGTCACAATTCATTAAACACTTATTGGATAGCAATTTACATTTGCTGTGTAATAAGGTCTTGAAAAAATATTTAAATATCAAATGCAATGTATTATTGGAACGAAGTTCCTTATCGCGCGTTGCGAAAGGGGGCTAGACGGAAAAAATTAAAACCAAAAGTTGTAACGACAATTTTTGCTAAAGTAGTGCGGCGTGCGCGTGTTTCTCTGTCTGTCTCTCTCTCTCTCATAGAAAGCAAGCCAGTTATTTTCGTTTCGTCTTTCTATTTCGCATTGAACAGTGTGGTATCGCGACGATTATTTTTGTTGAGTGTATACAGGTTTTTTGTACATGATAAAAAATGAACTTCGTTCTATCCGGGTGTCCCTTGACACCTCTCAAGTTTTTTTTGATTGCCTTCTGCCCAGTGGCCTAACTATAGGGTGGCAGGGCTGGCAAAATGCCACGGGCCCCCGGCCCGACGGGGCCCCCGGCCCGACGGGGCCCCCGGCCCGACGGGGCCCCCAGCCCGAGGCCGCGAGCTCAAAGTATTCTAACGTTTTTAACAAAATTTTGTAAAAATGATAAATTTTATATAAGTACCTGTACTACTTACTTAAAATCAATTAAAGTTAGACACAACTAAAGATATTTAATCGCATTCATAAGAAAAGGATTACTTGCTTAATTTTTTGTCACGCATACGCTTTTCAAAATTAAATTTACTAGATACTAGCTTCCGCCTCGCGGTTTCACCCGCGTTCCCGAGGGATCTGATGTTTTCCCGGGATAAAAAATCTATAGCCTATATCCTTCCTCGATAAATGGGCTATCCAACACTGAAATAATTTTTCAAATCGAACCAGTAGTTCCTGAGATTAGCGCGTTCAAACAAACAAACTTTCAGATTTATATTAGGTTGTATAGATTTAAGTAAAATGCACACAATATTAGCATTTGGGTGATATATTAAAATTAAATTACAACGTGACGATTTTTACTGGGTGGGGCCCCATCCAATGAATTTGCCACGGGCGATGGTATAGTTATGCCACTGCTTCTGCCCCGCAGTTTGACCACGTTCCCGAGGGATCTTATGTTCTCAGGATAAAAAGTACCCTATATGTAATTCCAGAGTATGATCTATCTATGTGCTGTTTCCAGTACATTCAGCTTTTATGCGTGATTGAGTCACAAACATCCAAAAATACAAATTTTCACATTTAAAGTATCAGGAGGATTTTATTGCTGTTCTTCTCTTCATCTCCTCTCTTATTTTGAATGCTGATGAATTTAAAATTAAGTTCAGTCACTTGTCTAAATATCTGTCTCCATATTTCTTGTTCTAATTGAAGGTAAACAAACACACAAAACAAAATAAACCTTTCTGCGTCGTATCAGTGTTAAAAGTAGAATTATAATAGGTAATATATAGCCGCGCCCTATGAGACTGGAGCCAGCTTTCGTGAACCAAATTTACATTTGAGCTAATTGAATGTGATTCCACACATGGTTGGACTTAATTAATTACTGCTGCTTGTAACTGGATGTATTCACATGAAATACGTAATGATATTGAGAACGTATTCACTGGTGTCTCTCTGTGACATGATTTTCGCCAGTTGTTTGTATGTTGACTTTTAAATTGTAACCCAAGAACCTTTTAAATCTGTTTTGTCGCCAAGCTTATAATCGCCTATATAATTATTCTCCGTCTCCGTCTCCATAGAATTACAAGAAGTCGGGAGGACTTCCACCCACACGTTGTCGACATCCCGCTTATACGGACATAACGCTTTGCTTCATCGTTCCTTATGCGAACAGCGAAGGAGTGGAACTCACTTCCGAGGTCTGTGTTTGTTATCTGTAACCTATATGTCTTCAAGGGCAGAGTAAATAGGCTTATTCTAAGCAAGCGTGCTAGATCTTTGGCCTCGTCTTGATTGTTCCTGGCGTCAGTCGATGGCCAAACGTAAGCCCATCTATACTAATATTATAAAGCTGAAGAGTTTGTTTGTTTGAACGCGCTAATCTCTGGAACTACTGGTTCGAATTGAAAAAATATTTTATTGTTGGATAGTCCATTTATCGAGGAAGGCTATAGGCTACTTTTTATCCCGGTAAAACATAAGATCCCTTGGGAATGCGGGTGAAACCGCGAGATGGCAGCTAGTTGAACATAAAGACCAGATTATTCTAACAGCTGCCCTTAAGAGCCTGTTCCTTCTAGTCTTTGTGTGGTTACTTCCTTCGACCATTATCATCACTTACTATGCATCTATGGTGAGATTGTAGTCAACAGATATATCCTACTAATTAGTTTGGATGTATGGATGTTTGTCACTCAATCACTCATAAACGGCTCAATGGATTTGGATGAAACTTCTCACACAGACAGATCATATTTTGAAATACCATATAGGGTACTTTTTATTCCGGGAGAACATAAGATCCTTAGGGAACGGGGTGGAAGCTGTTTGTTACCTTTTCACGCCTAAACCGCTGAACCGATCGCGATAAAATTTGGTATGCAGATAGCCTATGGTACGGAGAAGAACATAGGCTACTTTTTATCCCGGGAAAATATAAGATCCCTGGGGAACGCGAGAGAAACCGCGGGGTGGATGCTAGTACAAAATAAAAAGAGAAACATAATAAGTAAGGTACAATTTATATCAGTTTGGAAGATCTTTATCCAGACAGTTCCCCAGTAGAACACCTTTATAACCCAGTAGCGCATTAGCTTACTGTCCATCACGTAAAATAAATCAGTTTTTGACGCGAGCCGGAAGCGGACGACTGCTGTTGCCCTGCCCACTTCCCGCCCTACCCAAACTAAACTATGCCGTCATTCTATGTACTTAAATGCTACTGTTTATATCTTTTAAATCTTTATATGTAATTTTTAATATTTTTATGTTGTTTCATGTAAGTGTAATGTGTATTTAGTAGCCAAGTCTACGGGTTTATTATTATTATATCAACAGGTAAAGACATAATAGATAAGTAGATACTTAGATACCGTTTCCTCTTCTATTGTGAATCGCTTTAGTGTAATCAATAAAAAATTTGGCCGGGTTTAGTTAGTAGGTATGTATAGATAAACGTAATAGGTACCTACACGATACAAATCCACACTAATATGATATGCGAAAGTAACTCTGGAGAAGGACATTACTAATTTCAAAAACTAGTTCCGACTAAAAATAAATGCAAAAGTTTGTATTTTGGTTCGTACTTCTATAACGCAATCAACGTGAATTTTGCATTAAAGATAGTGTAGGTATGGGAGAGTAACATAAGCTACTTTTTATGCCTAACTAGAACCCGGGGGCAGCTAAGTAGTTGATTTAAAAAAATACGTGTGGCACTCGGGGACTGCCGCGGTAACGCTATTGCATAGCATTTTTTATCAACTTATGCAATTATAATTATTTATTTATTTAGATAATCTTTTTTTTATTTTTATTTATGCAGTATTTTTTTCTTTGATATTAATAGATACCTATACACCCATTTACTTTCTCACAAACAGCTGCTTACGTATTCGTCCGATTTCGGAGCAGCTCGTCTTAGGTTTTATTTTCGTTACGGAATTTCTTAATTCGGTCGCCGCGCTCAAAGCCCGCGATAAAAGCTATACAATAGCTTAATAAATCAAAAGAAAAATAAAACAACTCGCCATATTGCGGTATTTCACGCAACATAAGTGTACTGATTTTACTATGAGCTGTCAAAATATTTTCAAGTGGCGCCCTCACGCAGGTTTTTTATTTTTCTGGTCAGGCTTTACCTAAAGTTACAAAACTCAAGTACAGGTACTAGATATGTACCCTAGTGATTGAAAGACTAGACACAAATCAACCAATGTATTTAAATATGACAAAAACAATAATATACGGTATGTAAACATATCATTTAGAAGACAGTAAAGGACACGTCAAATAATTTCATGTATGTTCGTTGAAATTATAATATTATCTGGAGAGAGCTTGGTAAGTTATTGTTACCCACTAAACGTTGAATTAATAATGTAGAATATGTGTAGGAAAATGATAGTTGAATAGAGTATACCTAAACCCGTGAGTCGGTCTAAAATAGTCAACACCTTTGGATTGGAAATAGCGTTGAAAAAAATATTATAGTTTAAAAAACTGAACGTGATACATTCACGCAATAAAAATTAAAAAATAATTAAATTAAATAAACTTTTATTTATTACGGTGTATGATGCACCCTTGCTTATATTATAACTTCATTGTAGAGTAGGAAGCATTTTTTTTATTCAATACGTGAAAAAATATATTCATGCCAGGTATTTATTAGTTAACTTATCACTCATTTTATGTCCAATGACTAATTTTAAAAATAGTGGAGCGCTTTCTTTAAATTAAATAAGAGTAGGCCAAAAATTTAATTTCTGAATCAAACCAAAACGTCACATTCCCGTGACAGCTGTCGATTATCGTACAACTGTCACTTTATCGTAATGATTTGTTTGCTATATCGATTATTTTAAAGCCGACGACGTCACCCGGCTCTGCCCTTGAAACGTCAAAGTGTTTATTGGTTTTCTATTTCCGCTTGACAGCGGTAAAAGCATTGTTATTACTGTATCGAGTGCATTGTGACCGCTTAATGATATTCGCCATGATATACCGGCAACCGATGAATCGGATTAAATCGATATTGTTATGTATCGTATTTTAACAAGCTTTGTTTGTGTGTACTTATGTACACACGGAATGTTGACTGAACATCGTTATCGAGTTCTTTGATTTTTTAGATTGTTTGTTTTCTTCAAATGACAAATTCTGTTCGAGTAGCTGCACGGGTTCTTAGAAATGACAAATTGTCTTTGAACAGGCTATACATTTAAGTAAGTTGGTAAACGAATACTAAATAAAAACTGTTGAAAGTATTTAAGTACTATGTTGCAAAATAAAAACAGAAATGGCGTTGAACAACGAATAACTATGATATGAATATTGAATACTTACAATTGCTTTTTTGAATATTATAGAACGCGGAAATAATAAAAAAAACTTTTCCTGCAATCGGACACCGGCTGAATATTTCATGCGAGACCAATGCGTAGTGAATGTGTAATTGTATAGGTATTACTTGTTCCATGAAAAGTTTCATGAATATATTTTGCGTTGAAGAACCTTTTATACCAACCATTTAGGTACACAGTTCTCAACTGCAGACTCTTCGCAGCTCTTCCGAATCTCTACTCAAAATTCTTCTTCATGTATCTTACTCTAATTTTTTCACTATGCAAGTTATCCGTCTATGGAAATACTCTTCCGCAAGATAGCAGATGATCTCTGACTATTGATTCCTTCAAATCTTTAGAACGAAAGAAAGAAGAAAGAAAAACATTTATTTAGACTCACTCATTAAAAACAGCGTAAAGAACAAAAATACTATCTCAGCACATGCTGCAACGCTTGATGCGTCAGTGCTGGTTTTCAGATTGGGCCGCTGCTTCTCATTTCTTTATTTCTTTTCTACTCTTTGATCCTTATTTACTTGGATGTTGTTATTTTTATTATTTATTTATTACATTTTAGTAGGTATTTATTCTATTTTTTATTGTATTAGTATTATTCTTGAACTATATTGTTGTACATAAGCCTTATAAATCTCGTCTCTTATTACTCGAAAGGTTGTCTGGAAATGCCGCCTTAGTTATTATCACTGGTATATGTGGTGTACCTACACAGAACAGTGTATTCGATTAAGTATTATATTCTCCGGTAAATTTTCTGTTGAAATACTAAAAGCGTCGAGGCTAACAGTTGCACATCGCCTATAATGGTCATTATAATATTATGATATTATTTTTCTTTCTATCTAGTATTGGCTATAGCGACGCAATTGTGTGTTATTCTACATTGGTCAGGAACGAAGTCCGAAGATCTGGTCTCTGATGTACTGAGAGTACACGATGGCTGACGTGTTACATTTTTGCTTTAAATATGCGCATGCATTGCGGACACCATTTGTTATCTGACTAAATGATCAAGCCGGACAGTCTGGCGTTTATTACATAGCATTTATTTTTAAGGTCGCATTTTCTTTCAGCCTCGACGGAATAGTAATTTAAGTGCGAATATTATTTACTGAAATAATGAATTGAGTACAACAACTTATAGAAATTGGGACCAGTGTCCGTAATAAATGTTTTAATTTCAAAGACAGAGCATAAAAACTTTAACGCGTTGACACACAGAGGTGTCATAAAATGCTCGTCCTCGTTGTCCTACAAACAGAATCACGGTGTAGCTTGTACTAGCTAAGTTATCTTCATTTAGAACTTTTTATTGCTTCTTCAAGAAAATAGGTATAACCTAAGGCTAAAAATACTTAGTAATAAGGGCCTAGAATTAACATGAGTAGGTACATCGCTTTACAATTACGTACGTTTGTACGTAATGATTCTATCCCGTTTATGTAAAAGGTGACGAAAAGTTATTTTGAGTCAACTTTCAAGTTACCTAATAAATTATGCGTTTCTTTGCATTACTATAGTGGTTTGTTTAAAATTTTTATTTACTTATTATAAAAGTAACTTTTTTATTCATGCCAGAATTTTTTATAGCTCTGAGTGGTTTTTTTTTTTTACTATATAATAGGCTTGTGCTTGACCGCAATCTGACCGTAGTATAAGGCATTTTCAATCAATTTATCACCACAAGATGATGATTTGCCTACTGCATATTATAAGATAGTTGTCGTGTGCTTACCACCTTCGGCCACAACGTCAATTAACGATGAGATTTCAGATTGTGGTCAAATATCCTTACAATCGAAATTGATGTTGTGGCCGCAAGTGGTAAGCACACGATATGCAGTAAATCTCACTTGATACATGTCTGTTTGTCCTGTATAGTATATCAGTTATCTGGCTTCCATAGTACAAGCTCTGCTTAGTTTGGGGTCAGATGGCCGTGTGTGAGGAATAATGTCCCAGAATACGTCGTGAGCTTTATAGAATAAATACTGTAGTTTGACAAGTGTTGAGATGAAAGCTCAGTTTGTAAGGTGCGGCAGTGCGCGCCCACCACGCGAGCCGGCCGCCCGTCCGCCCCGTCCGCCCGCCCATAGCGGGATCACGTACGTGTACATATCCCAAAACGTATCTATTTACCACTATTTAAATTAAAAAAGTGCTCTAATTTAAATTGAAGAATAAACGGTAAGACTGCTCAGTCATGATTATTTGGTTACAAAGTTTTTGATGTTGTCAAAAGCGTTTTGTTATTTTGTTAGAAAAAATATATAAACACTAACGCTTCCGCCTCGCGTTTCCGAGGGATATTATGTTTTCCCGGGATAAAAGTAGCCTATAGAATAACAAATATAAATCCTCGATAAATGTGCTATCACACTAAAATATTAAAAAAAAAAATATAATAAAATATTAATATAAACTAACCAGCGTTCAACAAAACAAACAAACAATCTCTTCAGCTTTATAATATTAAGTATAGATTGGCAAATACATATTTACCTTAGTAAGTACTAAATTAATGTTTTACAAAAGTTTTCTCATCAACATTGTATTATCAAAACCTTTTTTCATTTTTAACTAGCTTTCCCCTGCGGTTTCATCCGCGTTCTCGGAAAAAAATGTCCTTCTCCATACCATAGGCTATCTGCGTATTAAATTTCATCGCGATCGATACAGCGGTATAGGCGTGAAAAGGTAACAAACAAACGCAAACTTTCGCATTTATAATATTACTAGCTGTTCCCCGCGGTTTCACTCGCGTTCCCGGTATATTTTTTATATTATACGAACCTTCTCCTGACAATTACAAACACAACAAAAAAAGATTTATCCAATTTGGTCCAGGCGTTGTTGAGTTATGCGCTTACCAACACATTTTGCGATTCATTTTTATATTATAGATAAGTTAGGATTAGGATTTCAACTGATTAATCATTGACTTCGTCAGTAGAACGGATGATACTTGCAGCCAATAATGCTATTGACATATAGAACTGGACTGTCATGCCGGAAAGCGTCCCAAAATATTATTCTCCGTACGTAGCTTCACATCTAGAAATAACATTTGTTGTATTTCATAGCATAATCATGTTTCCCAGACATTTGGGTAAGCTCAGTTTTAATTCACGACACAGAAGTTTTTACCAACAATTTACATTATAATTTGAATGTACTTATAAATAGCGCGTAGTGAAATTTAAATATGTTTCAATGTGTTAAAAGGTATTTTTGCATTGTTACTCTACGTCGCACATTCAATTTTTTTTTGTGTATAGAAGAATAAAATAAATAAAAATAAATAAATATTCTGGGACATTATTCCTCACACACGGCCATCTGACCCCAAACTACGCAGAGCTTGTAATATGGAAGCCAGATAACTGATATACTACATATACTACTTTTCTTTTGTAAATACATACATATATAGATAATTACACCCAGACACAGGACAAACAGACATGTTCATGCTCACAAATGTTTGTCCTGAGTGGGAATCGAACCCACGACCTGCGGCGTGATAGATAGGGTATCTTACCAACCACGCCAACCAGCCCGTCAAATAGTATCTGCAATGTGGTCCAAATATAAATATGACCCGAGACTGAAAAGTTTATGGCGCGAATAGGGGAGAATACCATAGAGGAAAGAATATAAAAAAAAACAACCAGTGAATGTTTGTTCTACATAATCTAGTTCACAAGATCGTGTAAGCTTTTCGGTACTATTTTTATGTTCAAACTATAAATGACCACCACGTAATGTCTGTAAATCTATTGTTAGTACCTACGCCGGTAGTCATAACCGATTTTTTCACACATTTTCATTGTAATCTGTATAATTAGATAGTTTTTCATAACATTTTATTTTATTTGAGATATAACTCGCAAAATATATTTTTCTGTTTCACGATTTTGTTTTAATATTTTAGGATTATTGGTTTCGGGTAAAAATAATGTATTAGGTACTATTAAATTGCCCATAAAGCTTGAAAGCAACACGTAATCAATTACCTTGATAAATATATAATATGTCGATGAAAGTGTAAATCTTCGAGTGATAGAGCAGAGTCACGTAACGAAATATAGCGGGATGCATTCAATAACTATCAGAGCCATAGACTTAGGAATATACGTAACGCATGGTTGTCAAATTGTATTTAATTTCATTGAGTAACCACCTGTTACCACAATCTGCTACCACATCATGTGTGTGTGAGTAGCGAGTTATAATCACATCACACTACTTACTTCTTCACGCTCAAACAGCTGGACCAATTTTGATTGATGAATTGGACATGGAGTTAGCTGACACCCTGGATTAACACATAGGCTACTTTTTTTCCCGGTAAACATAATCCCTCAGGAACGCGGGTGAAACCGCGGGGCGGAAGCTAGTTATGTTATAACTTGGTACAACCATCTATGTTTTGTAGCAAGACTACATTCCCATTCTCTCAATTTGGATATGAATATATCTGTATATATTTTTTTTTATATACTTAGAGCGTTTTACAATGCATCGTATATCGACCTATCTATTTTCTTATTAGTCTATGGTAGAACACGTGAGGACCTCGCCATTACTCCGGATCAAACCTTTGTGAATATTCAATTACTACATGGTCGCTCCTCGTATTCTATGTCCTCGTGTTTCGGTTAATTGTAATTAATGTTTGGTATACATTTCTACTATTTATAGCTGTTTGTAATATTCACAATAATGGAAAGTATTTTAAATATTGTAGATTAGATAGAAGCTAAATTATTTGGAAGCAATTAATCCTTTCGATTGCTACTCTTGACGGCCCAGTTAGCGTTTTGTAAGATACTCTATCTAACACCCACCCTAACTACTAGATGGATATATACCTGTAGTATATGCACATGTCGGTTTTTTGTACCATTTTTTTATATAAGATGTCATATCTAATGAAAGGTTCTAAGCGCTGGTAATTATTATCTTTTCATTTACCTGGAAATCCTTGCTTCACATTTTGCTACAATTTAATTATCTTGTTTGCTTTGAACCGAGATATTTCTTTACAAGTTTCTTTTGAAATGAAAACGAGACTTCATTAGAACCTTTTCCTTGAAATTTACATAATATCGTAACTGTTAGTAGAAAAGTATTTATTTCTACTTCTAAAAATGTATAGTAGGTACCTAGTAGTTTAATTTCAAGAATTCTTGGCCACAATTTAAGACCCTCGGGTTAATTGCGCCTACGCACTATGCGGTTAACCGCAATGCGGCCAGCCGTCCGGTTGACTACTTGTATGAAAAATTTATCCGCACAGTGCGTATAGAAACTATTTTTTCGTACATATCTTTGATTGCGGCCAGCCAGAATGCGGTCAGCCGTCCGTTAAACTCATAGTGTGTACGTAGCCTTACAGTAGGTACTTAACGTACAATACTTAAGTAAACCGTACGAATTCTGTGACTTGTTTATTACAGTTGTAGCTAAGCAAATTGGACAACGCTGGCTAAGTTCCTGTGTGCCCTCTGACCCTGACCGTTTAATGAAGCTGGGGATCCCCGGCGAAGTTTAATTGTCTTTTGAACCGCAACAAATTTCATTTTAACGAAAAATTTGAACTAAGTCCATATTAGAACGTGGCCTTTATGTTTAACGACTACATAAATATCATAAGACAAAGTTTTAGTACTTGCTGCTTCATTTAATAAACGTAGTGTATGTGGGTTTTCTTAATTTTTATATTTTATGCCCTACTTCATAATGAAATCTTTGTGATACAAATAAAATTAGGTATAATGAATAGGCTCTCAATAGGTATTTGGGCCATTCTACTTTTCAATGCCTAAGAATCCGTCTCCTTCTGATGAAGTTCACTTTTCATATGTCAATTTAAACATTTATGAAAATAAACAATTATTCGCAAATATGACATAATTAATACATGCAACAACAAAAAAATATATGTAAATAATAATTGAATATTTACTGCCAATTGCGGTAACTTAGGTGTAATTCTTAGTAACGCAGTTGCTTTTCATACAAAATATTGCTGTCCTTAAACCCGTGTCTCGTAATCAAACAACGATCGATATTTATTTTTTTCCCAAGATGTCGTTTTATTTAAATATTCGAATTAATACTGTAAGTTATTGTGCATTTAATTACAATCCCAATAGTTGCTATTTTCCTAAAGTGGGTAATTAAATACGAAATATTTTTCACCGTGTCCCCAAATTAGAATAAAATCCTTACTACACATACCATATAAAAGTGAACTTTAGAATTAGGTGTTAAGGTTTTTTATACCTCATTTTGTTAGTTTTGTTGGAACTCGAAATCAGAGTTTAATTGCCGCGCGCAAGGAAAGGAAAGGGCACATTAGTGTAATCATATATTTTACCACTGCGTTACCACTACTGGTTTTGTATACAGTTTTATATGTAGTTGTGTTGAATTATACAGGTAATACTTTTAATGCAAAATGGCTTTATCACCAGCTGAAAAGCAACGGCGTTACGGAAATAAATTAAAGCAAAATTCTGTGAAAAATGCTAATGCTAAAAGAAAATATATTCTACAAAAAATTAACTTGTAAAAGATATGACAGAGCGGGAACATAGATCTCCTAAAAGTAGCTAAATGGAATAAGAAGCAGCGATAAAGGAAAATACTGCAGAGCTAACTATATTATTAATATTATTTGGAAATAATATTTTTATTTAAAAGGACTACGAAGGGTAAACTGGGGTCTTTGATTTTGACGGATCATTAAACATTTTTGAAAAAGAAGTCTGATTTTAACTTAACTTTATTATCTACTAGCTTCCGCCCCGCGGTTTCACCCGCGTTCCCCGGGGATCTTATGTTTTCCCGGGATAAAAAGTAGCCTATGTTCTTCTCCATACCATAGGCTATCTGCATACCAAATTTCATCGCGATCGGTTCAGCGGTTTAAGCGTGAAAAGGTAACAAACAAACTCACTTTCGCATTTATAATATTAGTTAGGATTTATATAACACTATTAATGTATAGGTATAGTTGTTAACAAGTTGATGTTTAAAACTTCTTGTTTTAAGGTTTTTTTTATAAGACGTTTGCAGACGTTTTACTTTATCTGATAATTCAAAGAGTTGCCTACAATCAAATAAATAAAATACTGACCATATACCCTCTACCAAAATCATCCTGCAAAAAAATGGTTACACAATGGTTAAAAAAATTAAATTACCAAGAGACTGAGGACTTACTGTGTCCACTTGGATGATCTGTTATCAATTATAATTTATATTGTTCAAAATAAACTTGTTTTATATCTACGACCATCCACGCTATCAATGCAATATTTCATAACTTTCACTATAATTCAACGTACACCTTAAATTTATATTTGCACCCTGCTTACACCAACGCTTGCACACTCATTCATCTATGCTGACACTAACATACACACAGACACACAGACACACATACTGTCAATAATCAGTAAAATTCTTATTATTACTTCTTTTTTTTTTTTTTTTTTTTTACTATTATTACTGTATTAATTTATTTTAATTAGGTAGTGTTGTCATGACACATTATTGTTATTATTGCTTTCCTTATATAATGATTACTACCGTCTGTATGTTGATATTTTTTATAACTCTGTCTATCCGTGACGTGGGGCACTGGTGACCTGTAATACAGGTTTTTTTTAAACCTACCTCAGGCACCAGTCTCTCACAAATCAGGTTTTTTGCAGTATGTAAATTGTTAACAGACTAATGTAAGTGACCTGCTGTGAGAGAAATAAAAATAAATTTATTATTATTATTATTATAATGTATCTTTCTGACATCACGGCGCGAGGACCGGTCTTTTTTAAAGGCGTGCGTGGGGATACAGATCCAACACGTAGAGGCCCCTTTAAGATATGTTAATGTGTTGGGATGTGTACACCTAGCGATACTATCTCTGTCTGCACTATTGAAGAGATACAGGTAAAGACAGCACCCGCTAAGTGCAAGGACTATTACAGAAAACAAGGAACTATACTGGGTCTATGGGGGGGAACTTGCTGGACTGGTTGTTGGACTATTGATTGAGACAACGGAACGCCTGCCAAATCAAATGTCTCAATCTTTTTTCGGTCTATGCGACACGTATTCAGTATTGCGGCTTTTTGCATCGTCATGTATGTGGTTTCTGGTATGTCTATTATTTTAAGCGATTCTAACAAGTGTTTAGGGATCACCCCTGTACTGGATAGCACCAGCGGTACTATATAAACTTTATTCATTTTCCATATTCTTATAATTTCTTCTTTCAGTTCAGTGTATTTATTTATTTTTTCAGTTATAGTTCTATGGAGGTTGTGGGTATTGGGTACTGCAATATCAATGATGAATACGGTTTTGTTTTTTTTATCAATTAAAGTAATGTCAGGTCTATTGTAGTGGATAGTCTTATCAGTTAATATTGCTCTGTCGAAATAAAGTTTGTGGCCGGTGCTCTCCAGCACAGGTTTCGGTGTGTATTGATAGTATGGTGTAGGTTTGCTCGGTACGAGTTTATGGTTGATGGCGAGTTTCTGATGTATTATGTGTGCTATTTGGTTGTGTCGGTGTGTGTAGTCTGTTTGTGCAAGGTTGGGACAGGCGCTGGTAATGTGCTGAATGGTTTCTGAGTAGCGGTGGCATTTTCTACATTTGTCGTTTTGAGTGTTAGAATCTTTAATTATGAATTTCCTATAATTTTTCGTGTTAATAACTTGGTCCTGGATAGCTATCATAAATCCTTCAGTTTCCGGAAATAGTGATCCAAGTTTTAACCATTTATTGGATGCTTGTAGATCTATGTGAGGCTGTTCTAGATCGTGTATGTGTCTGCCGTGTAATTCTTTGCTGCGCCATTTAGTCATTTTAAAGTTTACTGCATTTTCAACTGTTGTGAATTCTTTATTTTCATCTGTTAGATTTAGCGGTGTAATGTTTGTATCTGTTTCTACTATGGCTTTGTGAATTTCACTGGTGTGGGTTTTTTCATAAAAGAAATACCTAAGTTTTTGAACCTGTCCTTCCCATAAAAGCTTCAAATCTATAATACCTCTGCCACCCTTTTCTCTTTTTATTGTCGTTCTTTCAATTGCGGATTTTGGATGTAGGTATTTGTGTTTTGTTAGTGTTGTTCTTGTTTTTATTTCTAAATTATTAATGTCTGTATTTGTCCATTTTATGATTCCGAAGGAGTAAGTTAAAATTGGTATTGCATACGTGTTGATAGCTTTATATAGATTTTTGGAGTATAGAGGTCTCTTACATATTTGATTTAGTCTGCGTGTGTATTCTTGTGTTAGGTTTTTTTTTATTTCTATGTGATTGATTGATTTCCCTTGATGTAGTCCTAGGTATTTATAAGTCTCATTTTCTTCCATCACTGTAAATCTGATCTGTTCGGGTGAGCTTTCATCGTTGTTACTATTGTTGTTACTTACTTTACCTCTGTGCAAGTGAAGTGTTTTACATTTATCTAATCCAAAAGTCATATTTATGTCTGAACTAAACTGGGATGTGATTGCAGTGAGTTTATTCATTTCTTTTTCAGATTTTGCGAAGAGCTTTATATCGTCCATGTACATTAGGTGATTGATTGTAGTGTGTGGTGTCAGTTTGTAACCAAGATTTGAGTCATTCAATATTTTGGACAACGGGTTGAGGGCCAGGCAAAACCATAGGGCACTTAGAGAGTCTCCCTGAAAGATGCCATTCTCTATGAAGATCTCGTCAGTTGTGACAGATGTTGAGTTGATGGTGAGTGATAGTGTGGTTCTCCAGTCAGTCATGACATCTTTCAGGAAGTTTATTATGATCGGGTCTATCTTGTATATTTGTAAAACATGTATAAGCCAAGAATGAGGAACACTGTCAAAAGCTTTTTTGTAGTCAATGTAGGTTAGGTGTAGGTTTCTATTGTGAGAAGTTGCATGCTTAAGAATGGTAGAATCTATAATTAGTTGTTCTTTACAGCCCATATGCCTCCTCCTGCACCCTTTTTGTTCTTCTGCAAGAATATTATTCCGTTCTATATGATTATTGATTTTATGAGTTATGCAAGATGTTATTAATTTGTATATTGTTGGTAAACAGGTTATTGGTCGGAATTGTGATGGGTCAGAAGTGTTGTTGCTTTTAGGAAGCATGTATGTGATACCTTTCGTTGCAAATTTGGGCAGTTCCTCTGTACCTTTTAGAGTGTCTGTTATAATTTTAGCTAGGATATCATGAAGGACAGTAAATTTTTTATACCAGAAGTTATGTACGCTGTCTGCACCCGCTGCTTTCCAGTTTTTCATCTTTTTTGTTATTTCTTCTATATCAGTTTCAGTTATACCATCAAATTCCATCGGTTCAATATCTTCTGATCTCTTTTCTTCTTCTTTGATCCAGTCAGCGTTTTCATTATGCAAGTTTTGTTTTTTCCACAAATCCGTCCAATAGTCCTTGAGTTCTGCTTCAGTGGGTGCGCCTAATGGATTACTGTTGGGTTTGCTACCTAACGATCTATAAAATGCTTTTTCGCTTGTTGTGAATAGTTTGTTGTCAAATTTTCGCTGTAGGGATTTTTTGTATCGTGCTAATCTCTGCGATTTCAGGGCTAATTTTTGCTTTAAGGTATCCAAATATTCTTCGGGTCTAATATTATTCTTTTCATGTGTTGAGTGTGTTTTAGTTTTTTCGAATATTTCATTGACTTTTTTGGTTATCTTTCTGCTTCTATTATTATTGATGTATTGAGTTAGTCTACCTATGTCAGCTCGTAGGTTTTTAATGTCATTTTCTAACCTTGTTTGCCATGCTGGGACATCTGAATGCTTGTTTTTACTCCGCCTTGGGGTTTCAGTTGTGGGTGCTATATTATATCCTAAGCGTGTGCATATTACTAATGCGCTACAATATATCAAAGTGTGTATGTGTGATAGATCTGAATCAACAGAGAAGAAATTGCTCAAAATGTGCTTATTGAACGTATCAACGAATTCGTACAATTTTTTGTTTTCCCGAAGGCGCGGTAGTTTTGGTCTAGTTGATGGATCTGTACCTGTGTATAGAGTGAGTGTTGTTTCTAGCTGTACTTTTAAGTCTTGTGTCAATATGTTAGCAGTTTTTGTAGTTTGTGTATTTATTTCATCCAGTAAGGAAGTGGGTGTTGGTAATGTCATAGTTTGGGTTGATGCATGAGATAGTGTCAGTGTCGTTTGTGGAGTTGTTGTCTGAAGTGTGGGTGAAAGCGAAAACCTTGGTTGATCGAATGGCTCGTACGGAGGGCATGTTGTTAGAGTGTAACTAAATCCTTCTAAATCTGTGTGATTTTCCTGTGATCCTACTGGTGTATTTCGTGTTATGTCGTTTTCCTCTGTTCTCAACTGTTGCGCTACTTCTGATTTTATGTTATTGATTACTTCGTCTGATAAAAGTTTATTTGTGTTTATGACTCGTCGTTGACCTGCGACTCGTTGAGCTGAAACATTTAACTGAGGGTATTGTAGTTTGAATTTGTCAAATAGTTTAGTACAATACATTGTCTTGTCCGTGTCTAGTTTGGTGACGTAGAAATATGTGCGCATGATGAATGTATTTATCTCATCGTCCCATTTCATGCGCACTCTGGGTTTCCCAGCTTTGGTGGTCGCAGGCTGGGTGACAAATGCCTCCTGCGAAACATCCTCAGCTGGGGATATTGCTCTGCTGCTACTCCTACTGCTTATCGTACTCCTACTCTCGGCTGTAGTCCTTGAGGACATTCCCCTACCCCCCGCGTCCCCGACTCCCGCCCAGCCGCCCAGCCGGGAGTCACTGGCTAACATGCTGTCACGCCCATGGCCAGCTACAGACGTGCCCCGGCGATCGCCCCCGGGCAGCGGCCCTATACGTGATTTACTTCTTCTAGTCTCCATATTGATGGGTTACTTGAACCTTGTTAGCCGTGTAGGTGACTTTTTATTGTACACGTTGCCCGCCCCCCACGAGGTCTGGTGGTCGACTCGGGCGTAAGGTAAGATTTTGGGGGGCTTATTATTATTATTTATGTTTATATTTTTTTATTCTCGGCTTTCACCGGGCTAACATAGTGCACACGGGCCTAAGCCAAGTGTACACCAGGGGGAGTCATATGATGAGTTTCATTTATAATTTGTGGCAGGTCAGTTCTTGCTAATAAGTCGGTTTGTAATTGTGAGTGTGTGGCAGGGGTTGTTCGGATGCGTGCTTGGTCTGATTGGTGTTCAGTTTGTAAAAACTTTCTGACAAGCCGGCAGGTGTTGAGTATTGCAGCTTTCTGCATCAGGTTGTATGTGTTCGGCGGTAGATCTATGGTTTTAAGTGACTGATGTAGTTGCATAGGTATGACACCTGTTGTCGAAATTACTATAGGGACTATTGTTACTTTTTGGAGATGCCAGAGACGAGTGATTTCGTCTTTTAATTCTATGTATTTAGTCAGTTTTTCTGCTATTGTACTTTGTAGGTTGTGTGTATTTGGTACGGCAATGTCTATAAGATATCCGGTTCTGTTGGTCTTGTTGATTAGAGTAATATCTGGTCTATTGCAATGAATTGTACGGTCAGTCAGGATGGCTCTATCGAAATACAGTTTGGTTGTAGTATTTTCTAATACAGGGTTAGGATTATATTTATAGTAGGGCTGTATGGAATCTATGAATTTGTATCGGTGAGCTAGTTTTTGGTGAATGATGTTTGCTATTTGATCGTGCCTATGCTTATAATCGGTCTGGGCTATTGTTTTACATGCGCCTGTAATGTGTTGTATAGTCTCTGGGGTATTGTTGCACTTCCTACATAGGTCAGATGACAAGTTTTTAATTATGTGCTTTTGATAATTTCTGGTTTCTATAACCTGGTCCTGTATAGCCATTATGAAACCTTCAGTCTCCGGGAAGAGCTCTCCACGATTCAGCCACGCGTTCGACGCATCTTTGTCGACGTTAGGTTGGCATAAATCATGTCGGTGTCTTCCGTGTAGAGACTTTGCGGCCCACTCTGCTATTTTGGTTTTTTCGTCTGTCAGTTCTTGGTTGTCTTGTGTCATCCTATCTTGCAGGTTTAGAGGAGTTAATTTCAAATCGTTATAGGCTATGGATTTGTGAAGTGTAGATGTTTCCGTTTTATTGAAGAAATACTGCCTAAGATTAGAAATTTGTCTACTGTGCAGATTTTTTATGTCAATAATTCCACGACCTCCTTCTTTTCTCGGTAGTGTCAGTCTTTGTAGGCAGGATCTGGGGTGGTGTTTTCTAAATCTAGTCATTGTAGTGTTAATAATCCGTTGTAGAGCTTTTAAATCTGATTTAGTCCAGTTAATGATTCCAAACGAGTAGGTTAGTATAGGTATAGCAAAACTGTTAATAGCTTTTATTGTATTTTTAGAGTATAGTTGTGTTTTTAATATTGTATTTAGTCGGTGTCGAAAATGTTGTTTTAGGTGCTGCTTAGTTTCTTTGTATTGTATTTGACGTGATTGATTGTATCCTAGGTATTTATATGTCTGTTGATCGTCTAACGCTTCTATTTGTTCTCCGTTGTCTAAAGTGTAATTATGTTGATAGGTTTTACCGGATTTAATAGAGTTTATTTTACATTTGTCAATTCCAAATTCCATTTTAATATCCATAGTAAACTGTTCTGTTAGACTAGCTAGTTGATTCAGTTGTTCTTCATTGATCGCATATAATTTAATGTCATCCATGTAAAGCAGGTGGCTTAAAATATTTTGTTGAGCGTCTGTCCGTTCGTTAGTTTCTGTGTATCGTAAAGGGTATCCTGTTGATGTAGAGTTGAGTATGTTAGAAAGGGGGTTGATGGCTAGGCAGAACCAAAGTGGGCTCAGTGCATCGCCTTGGAAAATACCACGTTGTATCTTGATTGGGTCAGTTTCTATTGTTTCAGTGGGAGTGTTAATTTTGAGTTTGGTAGTCCAGTTTTTCATTGAAGCCTGTAAAAATGAAATGATTGTTGGATGGATTTTATATATTTCTAGAACTTGTACTAACCAAGAATGAGGTACAGAGTCATATGCCTTTTTATAGTCGATGTACATAGTATACAGGTTCGACTTGGCTTTTTGGACTTGCTTTAATACAACTTGGACTTGCTTTAATACAACTTGGACTTGCTTTAATACAACTTGGACTTGCTTTAATACAACTTGGACTTGCTTTAATACAACTTTAACTTGCTTTAATACAACTTGGACTTGCTTTAATACAACTTGGACTTGCTTTAATACAACTTGGACTTGCTTTAATACAACTTTATTATTATTATTATTAATTAGAAAATATGTTTTATTGTTAAAAGTCTTCAGAAGTTATTTCTTGATTATTAATTATATAAGGTCCTAATAAATGACGTACGGTCCTTTTGAGGACCGTACGTCATCGAAAATGATAAAAAAAATATTCGGTCGTAATTTTAATGAAAATAAAACAAACCTGAAATTGTACTTCATCACTACTAAGCATTAACAGCATAATCAGTGGTAAAATTATTTATTAAAAAATAAAAAAAATACATTTAACAGACTCGTTATTTTTGAAATATGTGAGACCCTACGTCTCTTTTTATTATATGATATATTAAAAACCTAGATTTTATTAGACTTGCTACAAACATCGATAAAAGCACTCAAATCTAAATATCGAGTGGAAAGCAAATTATAATCAACCGCCCAATAAACGATGCAATCTGTTCGATAATAGGTAGTTAGGAATCGATTACCTTCACAATTACCAGTGTCATTCCGGTAGCGAGCACCCGGACCAACTGGGCAGTTGGCGCGTTTCCAGGATATCCGTTACTTGAACTCTATCTACAGGATATTGGGATAGGTAGGGTAATTTCTTATGCTGTATAAATAAATAATAACATAGTATACGGAAGAGGTGCGCGTCTTTAGTGCGCAGAGTGCGAGCCAGCTCTAACACCGTCCTGTCCTGGCAATGATCGCCAATAGGTTAGATTGTCCCTAAGTATATCCCGGCGCTGCTGCGGCCAACATGTCCCTTGTAGCGCGTAAAGCGGCTATGTTCCAATATATAATGTAGTGTGTTCTATATAAGTGTAATTATTTTTATTTAATTTTTCGCTTATTTTATATAATTTGTATTATTATTGTGTGTATGTTAATATGAGTCATAGTCACTCGGAATAAATGAATTTTAATTTAATTTAATAAATAAATAATAGTTTATTTCTTCCCACAAATATATCTCTTATAATTTAGAATAAACCTAATATTAGTGTAACAAAAAAAAAACGAAAAGACAAAAAAAAAATACTATAATACGAAGAACATATTAATTGTGGGAGGACAGGAGCCCAAACTAGGTAAGCCCTGTGCTATGGGTCTCCTGGTGTATATATATACAATGGTGTATAAAGAATCAAAATGGAAAACTTAACTTTTTAATATCCTGGGACGTTATTTAGCTCACCAAATGTTATAAAGTTATATATATATATATATACTATATATTATTATGTATTCACAACAAGGTTCCCAGCAGCAAGTAGGCTGGTGGGAACCTTGTTGTTTATACTTCTTCTTATAGTTTTTACTAGCCTTCCGCCCCGTGGTTTCACCGCGTACCCCTATTTTACCCCCTTAGGGGGTGAATTTCCAAAAATCCTTCCTCAGCGGATGCCAAAACTGTATAAGGTATCTATGTGCAAAATTTCAAGTCTCTAGGTCCAGTGGTTTAGGCTGTATGTTGATATATCAACAGTCGTCAGTACCATTTTATATACAGATTTACGCTCTACTAAAATAATCTGAAAAGGTTTATAAAGTATTTCTCTCAACGGACAACACCTTTTCTTGGAAATGTTTTAATTGCAATGAGTAAAAATACGTCGAATTAAAAAAAACAATTAAAAACTCCATTATTGTTAGTGTCAGGATAATAATCCTTAAGAATGTCGTAGACACGTCTTTTGTAATTTAAAACAGCCGACATGTTGATTTATTTATTCACCATAATGCGTGCCTACTTACAATGCGTTTGAGTTTGTTTCTTTTCTAGTTCAATTTTTCTTTTAGACTCCAATATTAGTTCGCAAATTAGTGCAATAACAAATTCCAAAGGTTATTAAAAAAATAAATATCCTGGGAGATTCCTCACACTAAGCAGGGTTTATTTGTACTATGAAAACCACATACCTAACTGATAGACTCAGGACAAACAGACATGCTCATGCACACAAATATCTGTCCTGAGTAGGAATCGAACCAACATCGCCCACCGGCCCGTCAATTATATTCTATTATATCAAATGGTATTCTATTTTCGTACCCTAAACATAATTTAGCGTATTTATAAGAAGCAACCCTGCCCACCACACAACACCTCCCTGCTATGGTCGCCTGTCAGAAACTCATTAGGGTCACCAACGGACAATATAAATCCGAGACTACGGGTCCACTTAATTTAATCACCTTAAGGAACGGGCTCGTAAAGGTGGTGGGAGTGACCGACGGGTTATGTCACTTCTACCTTTATTTTTTGTCTATGGCAACCATGCTGGATATTTTTTATTTGTCACTTCTTTGGCGGGAACTTGCGAAGTGTCAGTGCGTTTTCGTTTTGTTTCCATGAAATCCATTTATTTTGAGTTTATTAATTAATATCGGTCGCGTTTTGTCCAATGAAGATCAATCCAAGTGCAAAAGTGTAGTGAAATTAAATGAATGCGTGAATCGTGACTTTTCAGGTTGTCTCAAATAGTTCACGAAAAGTTTTACTAGAACCGCCACCATTTTACTAAAATCTACCCTAATTTTTTAGTAGGAACATACTGTTGATACAAATTAATTATATCTTTTTTTTAATGTTTCTATTTTCCTCTTTAATTCCTTGTGGTTTTTAAAGCTGTTTTTAATGGAAACAAACATATCTTCAATGCAATACAATTCTATCGGAAGAGTTAGGTAAGCTGTGGATTTTTTATCATTGAAATAAATTGCTACAATCTAAATGCAGTTTAAATTGCTAATCAAGATCGTCTTAATGTAGGTACTTACTTTTTTTGTCTCTGTTGGTAGGGCTGCCATAAACCCAGATAGTCGTTAATTTAGTAAAGTAAAAAATACTTATTATCTATGTTTGAGACTACCATTACGAAATGATTTTCAATTTCGGTACAGATTTTCCATTATTTAACTTTTTTATAAATATGATTTATGTATATTTTACTATTATTATCTTTCTTTTAATTAAATAAATTATAATTCAAAAGGCTAGCGTACACTGCGGAAGAATCGCGCCTATTTTAGCCGCGAATCGAATCACATTGCCCAGGCACGGCGCGAATGTGAAATGCTCGGCTGTGCTAATGACGTAATTTCATGATAAATCTTTAGAAATATATAAAATTAAAGAGTCTGTCTGTGATTTAATAAAAATATTTACCCAAGCTCGTAAGTTATTGGCACACTACGAAAACTCTCGTCTGTTTGTTCGGTGTAATCACCGAAATTATTGAATTACCTCCACCAATCCGCAGTGGGCATGCGTGGTGGAGTATTTGCCCATTGACTTTCACCCTTAATCGAGAAAGAATGCCTGTAGCAGTGGGATATATATAAAGGCTGTAAAGAAGAAGGAAGAAGGAGTACTTAAAGTCCTGAAATAGGACATATATAATTTTTTTTATACCGGAAACGTGACTGAAATCCCGGGAGACATCGTATAATAATATAGAGGGCTAATGGACGCTAGGCCCAAGAATGACGTGAGAGAACGGAGGTAAAGCCTTAGCAGTGGGTTCATTACAATACAATACAACTTTAATTCCATGTTAGCCTTGCATTTCCCGCAGCTCCACCCATGAATAAGTAACAATTTCCACGTAATCTTCGTGAATGGATTGAATAGGTTGGTACTCAGGTTGGATTGCAACTTTGATATTACAATACAATACAATTATATTGTATATTGTTGTATAAACAGTTATAATTGCAAATTATTTCGGTTTTACACACCTAAATACTTTTGTCCCCACTTACCCTTTTCAACTCAATCATTTTCTTTTAATAGCTGGAAAAATGGAACCAAAGGGCTGTCTGTGACATATGCCACCCTCTTTATAATATTTTGACAACAAAAGCTATAAGGTATTCATAATTATTGTACGTACTACCATTTTTATATAAGTTACAACGATTTACCTGCGCACAAGTATTTTATTTTTTGGTAGGAGCGATAATATTTCATACGCTATTAGTTTTCATACGGTGCATAAATGTTATGAGCGAGATAGCACGAGTATCGTGTTCTATTTCAAATCTAAACGTAGAGCAACAAGACTTATATTCTATTATGTTAAATAATACAAAATAAGTTCTAAACTAAAATAATAGTGGTAATTAAGGCATTTTTTAATACCCCAAATTCAAACTAGAAGGAACTGGCTCTTAAGTGCAGCTGCCGGAACACACCAAATAGGTGTTTGGCGACAGATTTTCATCTTAAGGCTGGTAGCCAGCCAAATGGGTACTAAAAAGTACCCTACCACCGTGCTATGGTTTCCTCACGATGTTTTTCCTTCACCGAAAGCTCAAGCTCATTGTAGGATTCGAACCCACGACCTTCGCCGCGGCGTCCGACGTCACTACCACTGAGCTATCATCGGCTTAAAACGTCTTGACCTCTTTACTTTTTACATTCATAGCAAAAGCGTTTGTATAAAATCATTAATACTAATATAGGCTGTTCACAACCGAGCCTAGTAGTCGTGGACATTAAAAGTATATCCACGTATGACTTCACGCACGTTTCCGAGATTGCGGCTCGCAGGCGCACCCACGCCCACGCCGCGCCCTATGCGCTTTTAACTTTTACTATAGGAAACAACGCAATAGGCTTTTAGTTTGATTGAAGTCAATTTTTTTTTTTTTTAAGTGGCATTGAAAAGTTGGTTTTTTGGTTTTAATATAGGCTACAGTCTCGAGTATATTTTCATACTTGAGTCATACTTATGAATAGTTTCTGCTTCTGGGGGCTGGTCTGCTTGAATTTGCTATCTATTTATTTACTAAGTCACTCATCATTTCAAATAATAAAAGTTGTTCATTTTGATGAGTACTTCCACCCTTGCAAGTATTGCCAGTGACTAAAAAATCACCCTGTATACTGGGTCCTTTTACACACATATAATTGATAGATAATTATGGTATAATTATTGATAGGCTGGTTGAAGTGGTTGGTAATACCTATCTGTCACGATACAGGTCGTGGGTTCGATTCATGTGCATGAACATGTTTATTTGTCCTGAGTTTTGGTCTAATTATCAATATAAGTGTATTCAGTTACAGGAAATATTTGTTTATTTTTTGTTCTTTTATTATTCTCCATAGAATATTGACCCCTATCACTAATCATTTAAATATATTATGGAACTCACGGCCTGTGCGTGATAGATAGAGTATCTTAACAACCACGCAACCCGGCCACAATACATATCAGATATAATATATGTAGGTACCTATATAATAAGTATTGTGTCCAACTCAAAATTATGTGCTAATAGATTTTTTTATCGATTTTGTTTATCAGACCCTTCATGCAAATGCTTAAATAATAAGAATTTTTTATTTTCTTAAAACATTATATCATATAGATACAAGTGCCTAGCTGGTCCCGGTGTAAAATGCTCATCTATAATTATAAAGCTGAAGAGTTTGTTTGTTTGAAATCTCAGGAACTACTGGTTCGATTTGAAAAAAAAATTCATTGTTGGGAAGCCCATTTATCGAGAAAGGCTATAGGATACTTTTTATCCCGGGAAAACACAAGATCCCTCGGGAACACGGGTGAAACCGCGTGGAAAAGCTAGTAACCAATAAAAGTAGCCAAACTTAGTCTAGCCGTTACGAAGATTAGCAGGAACAAACAGACACTTCAATTTTATTAATTTGTATAGATATTATGTTTGGCATATTATTCCTTACTTCGTTACATCATCAGTGTAGACTCTACACTGTACATAAATACTATTCTACACGTAGGTATTTCAAACGTACCTATATTGCTCGGGGCAGCGGAAAATTTGCGGGAATGCAGCCTACCGTCCAATCACGCCCTCTGTCCAATATAATGACTGCCTTAATTAATGCTGTTGCGTTATATCCTCACACACAAATAATACAAACAAATATTATTGCATTCGTGGTAGTACATAGGTGGTATAAAATATTAAAATATTGATAATAGTATAGTATACCTACATATTTAAAAAAAAAGTAAAGCGTATATAATCTGCTACCCGTGCGAAGCCGGGGCGGATCGCTAGTCATAAATAATTGTAATACAAAGTAATTATTTACTGGTAATGTCAAGTTAAGTCTACGAAATGCCTACGAAAAGCACCTACGAGGCTACGAACGTAGTACTACGAATATCATTCATTATTCAGAGTTTTCATACAGTACGAACACAACGGACTCTACGCTAATATTGATGTGTGTTAACTCGTTCATAAACGATCAACTATTCGTAATCGATAGATAATCGATTAGGAACCACTCTATTACTGGACATCACGACTGGTGTAAACCTATTAAAGATTTATACTAACTCTATAGCCATGATATAATAGCTAATATCGATAGTTATTTAATATTTAGACAAACACTTGGGTATTAGGTATTTTATAGACTACTATTTTTTTTCCTGCGGCTTAATCTACCCTTTTGCATAATCCATTCGGTATATAGGCTGCGAAAATATAATAAAACAGACAGACGGATAGACTCTCTTTTGCTTTTACGATTGATTTGTTCACTATAGGTAAATGTATTTTAGGTAGGCTTAATTTCTTTAAAATATCTGTACCAACCAAAAAAAATAGGTTAGATTATGTACCTACCTACAAAAGTACGTATAAAAAAAAATTAAGGCCCGAGGATGACCAATTTCTCAAAAAATCTTTAATTTTTACACAAATACTAACAACGATTCTTTACTCAAACTTTACATAATTATTATTGATTATTTACTCATATAAGTATGCAGTTTAAGCCCTGATAAGGCACTTATGAACGTTACAATTGATTCTACCACCGGTTTTCGGAATACACTTGGACTGAGAAGATTCCTATAAGAAACTCAGCAAGGCACTATTTTGTAGATCTTTCTTTTTTAATTTATGTACTTAATTACAAATGTAGATATGTTTATATCCAAATGTCTTACATTCGATTGACTGATACATGGATTTTCTCAACAACAAAATTAGTAAATCAAGAGACAAATTAGTTTGGTGGCTTTGTTCACTGTTCAAGTTACCCATTGGTATGATAATAGATTTTTCATTAATAATCCTGTAAAGGTCGCATCCTATCCAGTAGTGATGGTGAACTGTAATATCCAATCTGGGCTTGGTAAAGGGATTTTCATTTAACTAAGTCCATTTGCTCGGAAATTGATTCATCGATCTTTGCGATAGGTAGACAACAAAGGTAAAACAGACAGAAATAAAAATACATTTATTTTGAACATTTTTTTTTTTTTTTGACTGGAACAGGAAGGTGGTGGGTCCAGGGGACCTTCTTCCACCGTTACGCGGACTTTTGCGGTGAGCGCTGAGGGCTCTCAACCGCTACTTAAAACTAAACTAAAACTAAATAAATTTAGGGCAACGGTAGCCTGAGGGTGCCCCCTGTGGGGCTCGACCTCGGCTCAGGACGTTGCCTGGGGAATGAGGGAGGACTTAGCATGCAAATATATTATTTGGGGATCGGTCGGATTGCTAATATGCAGCTCGGGCCGCTTAATCGGGACGAGACTGGGAAGGACGTCGCGACGGTCCTCGCCGGCGAGGACGAAATCTAGGTTGACGATTTCGCATCTGTATTTGTTTGCGGGCTTCTTCGGCCTCGATCTGCGCTAGGGTAATGGCATCGTCTGGCTCGCTGAGGGCGTGCCTAGGCCTACGGATGCGGGAAATAAGGGACGGGGTGTATGTGATAGTGTTGACTATCAAGGGATTCGCGTGGTGCGCTGCGGTATCAAAATATCGGCGCGAGGCGCGTTTTATAAATTGTTTGATTGTAGGGAGACCTAAGTCAAGGTGGAGGTTTTCATTGCGCATGTACCACGGGGCGCCCGTGGCTTTGCGCATGAAACGGTTTTGAATCACCTGAAGTGTGTGGAGATGTGTGGGAGCAGCGTGGGCGAACACGGTGCTCGCATACGTCATGACTGGACGGATACACGCGGTATAGAGTCTAACCTTGCTTTTTAGGGCAAGTTTAGACCGGGCGTTGATCATGCAGTGGAGTCGTCCTGCCACAAAGGCGGCGCGCGCGCGAACCGCCCTTATGTGTGCAGCGAAGGATAGGCGATCATCGAGGGTCACACCGAGATATTTGGCTTGCCTCTCCCAAGGGATCGGCTCGCCGAATAGTGTGACTGGGTCGGGGATGGGGGGACGTCTTTTTCGGTCGGTTCTATAAAAGAGAACCGCCTGACTCTTGGAGGGGTTGATCTCTATTCTCCATTTCCGGAACCATGCGCCTAGGGCGTTGGCTGCGGTCTGGAGTTTCTTAGAGATCGCGGGCGGGCTTTTGCCTGAGCAATATACGGCAGTGTCGTCTGCAAAGAGAGCGAACTGCGTATTCCTGACTCTAGGGATGTCGCTCGTGTAGAGCGTGAAGAGCAAGGGAGATAGTACCGAGCCCTGCGGGACACCGGCACTAATGGGGTGTGGTGAGGACAGGACGCCTTCGACCCGATATCGAAAGAGACGATTCGACAGAAAGTCTCGTAAGATGGTCACGAGTCTCGGTGGCACACCTAGGGTGTAAAGCTTGTAGATCAAGCCTGTGTGCCACACCTTGTCGAATGCCTTTGCGACATCGAAGAAAAGGGCGCCTGTCATGTGACCTCTCTGGTAACTTGTGGAGATGTGTTCAACAATTCTATGGACTTGATGAACACACGAGTGTTTGGGTCGGAACCCAAATTGCTCGTCTGGGAGGAGTTTGTTAGCATCGGCAAATGCTTTAAGGCGGACATAAATGATTCTCTCATAAATCTTGCCCAGTACGTTGAGCAGACTTATGGGACGATAACTGGAGGGCTCGGACTTGGGTTTGCCGGGCTTGTGGATCCCAATCACGTGGGCTTCTTTCCACTGGTGTGGGAAAATATTGTTTGAGAGGGCGGCATTGAAGATGGCCGTCAATAACATGATAAGGGAGGCTGGGAAGAGTTTGATCACTCTGTTGGTGATCTTGTCCGAGCCCGGGGCCTTACGAGGGTGTAACTTCCCGATGATCGCTTTCACCTCGTCATGGGTCGCGGGTGGAAGTGGGTCGTCATTTGTGTTGACGTCATTGGCGACGTCGTCAGTCGGGGGAGCGGGAGGAGGTAACGGAAGAGCGGTCCTCCGTTCTACTTCGGCTGTAACTTTCTCCAAATGACGCGGGTCAATAGGGAGAGAACTGGGCGTACATTGAGCCTCCAGACTTTCGGCGAGGCATTCGGTCTTTTCCACGTCTTCAAAGGCGGGTGGAAGGTTGGGTCGCTTTAAGGGAGGCATTGGAACTACTGTGTCCTTTGTGAGGGCACGAGACAGTTGCCAAAAGGCTAGGTGGGAGGGCTTGATTTCGCTGAGGGTCTGGCCCCAGCGATTCTCGCGAAACTCTGCGATGCGTGCCTTGACGGCACGTTCGAGAGCTCGTAATTGGACACGATTTTGCTCTGAGGGAGCTCTATCGTAGGCGCGAATGGCGGCTTTCTTCTCCCTCAGCAGGTCACGTATGTCGTCGGGCAAGTGCCAGCGTCGGTCATCCTCCGCTGGTACTGTCCGAGAGCAATCGCTAACTAACGATTGTACGTGACTTGTGAGTGAGTCGATAGCGCCTACAGCGTCGTCGGCGGTGACTAGGCTGTCAGGGATACGGTCTAGATGGACGGACGAGGTCGCCTTGAGGCTTTCGCCTAATTTGTCCCAGTCCGTCACGACCTTGGTGCGAGAGGGTTGACCTGAATCTGGGGGACCTACGCGCGGTGTAAACTCTAGGATTACAGGCCGGTGGTCCGATTGGAGCTCGTGTAGCACTGCTAAGTCATGCAAACGTAAGTTTACATTACGCAGCAGCGCCACGTCGAGTATGTCGGGTCTGTGAGTCACTATGTCCGGGAAGTGAGTCGGTTCGTATGGGGCGATCAGGTCCACGTTGAGTGGCCCGAGGAGGGATTCAAGAATACGCCCTCTGGTATTGTTTGCGACGCAATTCCAGAGGGTGTGTTTCGCGTTTAGGTCGCCCGCCAGAATGACTGAGCTACCTAAATTGAAAAGGGATTCTAGGTCACGTTTGAGTGACATTCCTAAGTCGGGTAGGTTGTGAGAATGGGAGCAATATGCCGAGACTAGTATAATGGATGAGTGTCCAGTCATACCGAGCCTACAGATTGAAGCCTCAATGTACTCTAGGGATGGTGCGTCCATAGGGGAGCAGTGAAGGGATCTTTTATAATAAATGAGGGTGCCGCCTTTTGCGGCGTTGGGTCTGTCGTTGCGAATTATCTGATAATTCGCAATTTTAGGGTCCCTATGAAAGGGCTTTAGAAATGTTTCCTGTACCAAAAGGATATCGAGTTGATGCTCTCGCAGGAATTCTGCGATCTCATCTCGTTTACCTATAATGCCGTTGGCATTGAAGGTTCCTAACTTAAGGGATCGGGGTTTGATTCTATTGCGCGTGGGTGTAATATCCATTAAGGATTTACGCGAAAGTGATCGAGTTGGCAAGCGATTTTGTTAAATCGCAGCGCTGCAGATGCAAGGGCACGACCGTTGCCCTCGCTCTGTTTAATAAGATCGGCGAGCTCCCTAATTTCATCGAAGTTTATGAAATCGATGAAGCGCTCCACGAGTGCGAAATCCGCATCCACACTCGACGGAGGGTTTTGGTCCCGTTTTGGTGACGGGTTTGCGCGGCGGGTGGTTTGGGTTGGCGGTGACGGCGGGGCGGGCGCTGAAGGCGCTGCGGTGGGTTTCGGCTGCCAAGCGGAAACCTTGGGAGGAGGAGGTGGTGGCTGGGTCGTGGTTTGCTCGGAGAGAGCAAACGCTTCCCTTGGGAGAGGAGGATACTCCTTAGGAGAGTTGGAGTTAAGGCGGGCCCATTGAGAGTGCCTTTGAGGGCGCAGATCGGTCTGCGCCGGGTTGGAGATGGGGGCTTTGCGCGTTGAATGGCGCGAAGGGCGGGGAGCCTTCGAGCACCCGCGGTAGTTCGCGGTGTGCCCGGTCTGGTTGCAGAGAACGCAACCAGGTGGCGGGGTGTTTTCATCTATGACCTTTGGACGGTCACAGTCTTTGGTGGCGTGAGGTGTGAGGCACTTCACGCACCGGGGGGGAGCAAAACAATTGCGGGCGGAATGGCCGTACAACTGACAGTTGTGGCACTGGGAGGGGTAGCCGCCCTTTCGGACGCCCTCGACGGTGAAGCCGTCGCTCAAGCCGCACACAGATTTTACTCTGTATATGGCCTTACCGGCTTTCCCTTGGTCCAGTGCCACAATCACCATGTTATATGGCTCGTGGCCACGTCCTTTGTGCATCCGGTGCACTGACTTTATCGGGAGGTCGTGCTCCTTAAGGGAGGCTTCGACTTCTGAGGTGGGGATTTCGCGGGGGATGCCGCGGATCACCACCCGGAGGGCTTTCTCCTCAGGGAGAGTGTAAGTGTGGAAAGCCACCTTACGTTCTTTAAGGAGTTTGGTCAGGGCCCGGTGGTCCTGTGAAGTGGGCACGGTTACCTTGATGCCGTGCTCGGTGGAGCGGGCAGAGGTATATTGAATCTTGTTAGGAGTAAACCACCCGGACACTTCGGTCCATCGGGTTTTGTCCTGCACAAATAGTGGTGGAGGAGTGTCCTTCTTTTTGGGGACTTGGGATTGGGATTGGGACTGGGGCTGGGATATGCGCGTCTCTGGGCGGCCTTGTTCCTCCGGGGGAGGAGCCATGGGCACGTCCATTAGCGGCGGGGGTGTGGGCACAACAGTGTCCATGAGTGGGCGGGGCTTGGGTGATGGGCAAGGGGAAGGGGCGGAAGCTTTGGCAGCTTTGGCAGCTACCTCGGCTTCAGTGGCTTTCGCCTTCTTTTTCCGCTTGCGCTTGCCCCCGACGACCGTCGTGAACTCTCCCTCCGAGGAGGAGGAAGAGGACGACTGGCCGGTCGTCGCGGCAGGCGCAGGCGGAGAGGGCGGTTCGGATTCCGCAGGAGAGGGCGGGGCGGAGGGTTCCGCGGGAGAGGGAGGGGCGGAGTGATCCGCGGTTGATTCCGCGGGAGAGGGAGGCGGGGAGTGTTCCGCGGGTGATTCCGCGGGGGAGAATTCCGCGGATATCACGGACATCCTTGAGGATGACCGTGAAGTGGGAGCGGGTCGGGGAGGTAGGACCGATGACCCGTAACGCTCGGCGAGGAAATCCCAGGACTCTTCGTCCTGGAGAATCTCGTCCAGCGTCAGGGGTGGGTGGTCGTTACTCGACTCGTTACCAGAGGGAGCTACTCTACTTCGGCAATCTACCGTGGTTTCGGACGCGGGGCGTTCCTGAGTAAAAGAAACCATATTTTGAACAGACTAAAAAATATTTAAATACTTATGTATGCTGCAGCGCTGGTTTTCAAATAGGTCGGTGTGTTCCAACAGCTGCACTTGAGAGCCAATTTCTTCTAGGTTTTGTTTACCACCTTTGACCACAACATTACTTATCATAATGAGATTGTGGTCAAACACAGGGTTTGTCTAAAAATCTATTACTTACACAAATGCCGAACATCCTACTCATTCTTGGAATTATTAACTCAATTACTAACTCAGTACATTGTACATAACCCGTTTACATAATTAAAGGCTGTTAATAGATTGAATAGTAATAATATCTGTTGATGTTTATATTAGTTTTTCTCAGAAACCAACTAGATTCTGTAACTAGGTAATGTTGCCATTTTTAATATTCTGTTTTTTACCAGTTATCGAAACAGTTTCACGTCAATCCCCTTTTTAGGTTAATTCATGTCATAGACAAGAATTCCCCTATTTCCTTTGTTAAGTTATTCGAGACTTCATCATGCCTCTTCGAGGAATTTTTCAGATCCAGTTAGTTATCTTTTGAAAAAGTTTTTATTTGAGTTGGAATGAAACTAGCATAGGAAAAGAAATATCGAAGTATATTTAAAATTTATATTATATTAGTTTTAACTATGGTAGGTGATAAAGTGACCAAAGGTGGTAAAACCACAAAGCCTAGAAGAAAACAGAACGGTGTCGGCATTATGTCCAATTAAAAAATATAATCTAATCATATAACACTTTATATTTATTATCTGTTTTCTTCAGTTGATACCGAAGTTTGCCGCGTGCAAGTCCTCTATATTATTTATGACTATTTTATGTTTCGAACGGCATGGCTTGTGACAATGGATAGTGAAAGTGTCCAGTGTCCATTTACCATGTCCCATGACATTTATGGTTTGGTTTTGTGAGTTCCGTGGACAATATTTGAAATCGCGGCATTATATAGAATTTTGTTGTAATGCTCAGTTTATTGAAATCCTTTTGCGTAAATATATTTCTTCAAAGTACCAATCCTTATAGGGCGTCGAGCGTCGGCGACAGTCTCCTTAATTTTATTTCTCTCGTATGTCTGCTGTTCCCCGCGGTTTCACCCACGTTGCCGGTATAAAATATAGCTTATGTTACTCCTTATAACATCAGTTATCTGCCAGAGATCCCGTCAAAATCGGCCCAGCTGTTTTGGAGATTAGCCGGAACAAACAAACAGACAGACAGACAACTTTTTGTAATTTTTTGTATTTGTATTTTTTTTCATAGGCAATTTTATTTATTTGTATAGATAATTTCTAAAAATATGGCCGAAGTATATTAAGTAGTTTTTGCTGTAGGTATTGCTATTTTTACGGGTCGGTTGGCGTGGTTGGTAAGATACCCTCTATCACGCCGCGCCGCAGGTCGTGGTTTCGATTCCCACTCAGGACAAACATTTGTGTGCATGAAAGAAAACGTATGTTTATCCTGAGTGTGGGTGTAATTATCTATATATGTGTGTATTTAAAAAAGAAAAGTAGTATATGTAGTATCTAATCTCTGCTTAGTTTGGGGTCAGATGGCCGTGTGTGAGGAATAATGTCCCAGTATATTTATTTATTTTATTTTATTTTGTTTACTATTTCCATATTTTTATTCATCCTTTTAAGATATTAATCTTCACAGTTATTATTTTATAAAAACTATATTTTATAAGTAAAGTTATTTGTCATGTATGTACACAAGTCATGACTAATGACGTATTGACTGTTTTGAATAGTTAAAACAAACGGTATTTTTATGAAGGGACACCATCAATAAAGCGGTTTGAAATATCAGACCTACCAATCATGCACACAATTTTTCATAAGAATCGGTCGAGCCGTTTCCAAGGAGTTTGCAGACAAACACTGTGACACGAGAATTATATATAATAGGGGTTAAATATTAGAAGGTATACTGTACCTATACATTAATTAATCATTCAGAAATTACAATTATTATCGTAGGAAAACGAAAGACTATTAAAGTTTTTTTTTTTATTGTTAAGTATACGCTTGTGTTTGACCACAATGTCAACATGGTAAGTGATTGTGTGTCTGAAGGTAGTACCTAAGGACATAAAGCATAAAAAAAGGATGAAGTACAACTGGCAGATCATTGGCGATAGATTTTCAGAACGTCAGTCTAGATTATTTTTTATTTATTTTTCTTTTTATTTTATTTTTTTCATTTTTTGTGTTTATGCGTATTCTATTTCTTTAATAATTGTAAAACATTTAATGGAAAAAATGACAACATTTTCATATTGTCCAAAAAAAAAAGTTTCTTCCAAGTTTCTTGCCGGTTCTTCTCAGTTGAAGGCGACTTCCGAATCGGTGGTAACTTCAGTAGTTTCAACGCTCATAAGTGCCCTCCTAGGGCCTAAACTGAATAAATGCCCTTTGACTCTGAATGGCTCATATTTCTTATTTTATTTATTTAGTTATTTTTTTACTACTTTAAATATATTATTTCACTCTTATTACACTAAGGCGATTATCACACTGCCACGCACCACACTGCATGTTGCGTGTCGACGCACCTACGCGCGTATTTTTTCTATACAAACGGAGATACTTACAAGCAACGTAGAACACGCACTCCCGCACTACGCTGCGTGATGCGGTGCAGTGTACGAATCGCCTAAATAGCGTTTTGTCCCCACACTTAGTTTATATAATATCACGTTGGGAAGCCAGACTCAGCTTATCTACTTTATTGATAACATATAAAGAGCTTTACACATCTGCTCGCGGTTAGAACCGTCTAACAGTACGATTTTGAATTTGTTCTGTTTCACTTCGTTAATGCATTCCCGCCTGCTTTTCTCATGGTATCCAGTTGATATTATAAATGAAAGGTTCTGTGTATATTTGTCACTCAATTACTCCGTGATGGTTTAATGGATTTTAATGTTATATAGTACATAGATAGATTAAGCCATGGAATAAAATATGTATGTCAGTTTTATCACGGGAAAAGGCTATATTAGGCTTAAATTATGCCATATCTAAGCGTAGTCGGGTTTACTTTGTTTCTTTCTAGTCGGGTTTAGCTAGTTATATAATATTTAAACTCCACGCAAGTCATCATGTGTAAAATAACATAAAAGAATCCCAGAAAATAACAGCCAAATTCAACGACGTACATTACCATTTTCAATGCAGTAGCAGATGTACTTTTAAAAGCAAATATGTGTATAGTATCAGGTTGTGGATTCCAAACCGGATCGTACCGTTGTCGTTTATGTATAGACTCCTTATTGACAAGAAAAGTCGATCTATTGATGTATCAATGTCAAACCATTGTGTTTAATTGCACTCTCCTTATATTTCAGGATAGCTTTTAACGTATCGATTACTTAATATGTTCCAGACTTTATCTTTAATCTAATATATAAAATGCTCGTGTCACAGTGTTTGTCTGGAAACTCCTCCGAAACGGCTTGACCGATTCTTATGATTATATGTGTATGTATATTCGGTAGGTCTGAGAATCGGTCGTAGGCTATTTTTTTTTAAGAAGAAGAAGAATTTGTAAAATTTTAGAAACCGTACCGCATGGAAGCAGACATTAGAGCCCGGGAGATACTGGATACACTTTTTATAAACTTTTTTTTGTTGTCTTCGTTTCATAAAGTTTCCAAAAGAGTTTGGAAAAAAACATTCCTACTTGTTGAAAAAACACGATAGTTAAAGGAATTTGATTTTAATTTGAAACATTAATATTTGTTAAACGATACCTTATAATATCCGCAATTTACTGGCATTATTACTTTTTTTGTTTAATGTAAAAAAAATAACATAAAATTCATTAAAAACCAAACTTCAGAGGTGTTTCGATTTTTTTTGATGAGAAGTGTATATATATTTATATATATAAATCAATTCCCGTCCGTTAGTCTCGCAAAAATCGAAAACGGCTCTATCGATTTGATTTGATTGTGTTGTTCGTCTTAATAAATTAGGAAAAACCAAAAGAAATTAATAAATAAGTAACTTCACTTATGTTTACCTAATCCAAATGAAGGTTTTTCGACTGTTCTCAACATCTTAAGAGCTTTGTAGTTAATAGGTTTATTTTCTATTGCGAGACTTGTTTTTATTATTTTGATATTGAATATTTATCGGATTTACTATAGGCGTATGGCGTTATAAATTAAAACGCAAGAAATATTCATTAAAATTGATATTAGCGACCATTCATCGTGCTTGAAATACTATATTATTATCTTTATATACTCTTTTTGAGTTTCTACAACTAATACTGGGTCTTAACAGACAGACGGTCAACAATTTTCCTTTTTTCCTTTTAAGGTACGGAACCCTAGATTTTTTGGACTAACAGTGTCCATTTGATATGATCATTTATATTAATGTCAACAAGGAGTTATTTGAAATTAACAAGACTGCTGACTAGTATATTTTGAAAAACTGTTATTTACCAATTCATTAAACTTAGACCACTTTAAAATTAATACCTTAAAGGATCGCAGGCAACTGTTAGACCAGTCGTTTTTACATAGGCTTGTGAATGGTGTCCTGGATTGCCCTAGCTTACTGCAAACAATTACCTTCAACGCACCGCGAAAATCACAAAGATGCACAAAGAAAAAAGATTTTTTTAAACCTAAACTAGCCAGGAGTAATCTAGGACAAAACACAACAATAAATAGACTGCAAAAGCAATATAACAACACAGTTATAAACAGTTCATCATTGGATATTTTTCATGACAGTTACTCTGTATTTAAAAACAAAGTTTGTACCACATTTTGAAGGATATATACCTGGGCATTTTTGTTGTTTTTATTATCTTTTATTGTTCTCCGTCTTCAATGATTTTTATTTTTCAACATAATTTCAATATATATATATATATATATTTCTCCTACTATTATGAACAATGTTAGCTTTAGTAATACTTATACATAAGTTTAGACAATAAGTTATAATCTTTTAATGCATGCAGTGGCAACCTGTAATTAAGGCAACGCTCAGATTTTATTTTTGTATCGTGAAACCATGCGTGTATTAGTGTATGTTTTGTTGGTTGTCCAAATAAAATTAAATAAAATAAATAAATTAAAACATCTATCATATTTTTTTGTATTTATGGCAAATTGCAATATACCATACGTAAATAGAACGTAAACGTTATCGTGGTTAGGCGATAAAATTGATAAAAATTTCAGTTTATTAAATGCTGTAGGCACACACAGTGTTGTGCCGACAACCTGTTGAATTGATATACTTTTTAAACTCCAGTTTACACAGTTTAAGTTATTTTGTATAGGGAATGAAAATAGAACAATTTTATTAGTTATTTATTCATGTTAAACGTTTGAAATAGTGTGTAGCGTGAGTGAGATACTAAAATAATATGATACTATCGGCATTTTAACGAGTATGTATGTATTTAGTTAAAATATTTGCTTCTTTCTCATCTTTCTCTTCTCTCTCTTCTTTTCTCATCCATGCTGGTCAGGTTTTGAATATCTACTACCTACATTTATTTTCCGGGGACAGTCGTTTTAATCTATACATATGATAAATCTGTAAAACCTGTCTGTACATTTTTTTTTTTCAAACATTGTGTTTGGTTTATGTATGAGGAGTAACATAATGCAAAGAGTTTTTTTTTGTCTATTTAATCTTCGAAATTAGTTAAGCTTCATTCAAATTGGCTAACGGGAACAAAATTAAGAAATTTTATAAAGTCTGCGCCAGCGAAGCCGCGGGCGAAAAACTACCAAATACTGTACCAAATAGTACCAAATAAGTCGTAAAAATTGGAACGGACATTGGTAGGGTAAAAGTATGTCGTTATATAATTTTGTTTGAGTGTATAATAACCCCAGAAAGCTGTTGGCTTTCATTTTAAAGTTTCAACTTACGCAGTTAGGTACCTCCTGCCTAGGTACGGCGAATAAAGTTTCGCGACAGTTTCAGTTTATACTAGTCTCTCGTTTGCAGTTCTGAATACTCTAACTACTAAAATAATCATATTTTGCTATCTGAATGAATATTGAAAAAATTGCGTTTAGTTACTCGCTTATTTTTCCATACTTTGATATTTTGTTGTGAGAAAACTTGTCCGAATCGAATTATTTATTGCGTTTGTGTCCTATTATTAATCTACAATAATATTATAAAGCTGAAGAGTTTGTTTGTTTGGACGAGATAATGTCAGGAACTACTGGTTCGATTAGAAAAATTATTTCAGTGTTGGATTGCCCATTTATCGAGGAAGGCTATAGGCTACTTTTTATCCCGGGAAAACATAAGATCCCTTGGGAATGCGGGTGAAACCGCAGGGAAAAGCTAGTATAGTTGTAATTACAACAAAAAATCAATCTATAATAAGTAGGTACCTATATAGAAAATTTTGTCGAAGCTGCCACCGCTGCCGACGGGCAAGGTTCCCAGCAGACTGGCAGCGTTTCCTCTTTGGATGGCCAAGCTTTGACAACTCTGATAAACAACACAAAAATTATCTATACTTTCTTAATTCTTTAACAAAGTACAAATCAACTATTTTATTTTAAACATTTACTTACACATGAATTTCCCAGTATCAAACAAACTAAGTGACAAAAAGACTGATCAAAAATCGAAAGTGTTCAAAACAGTGCTTAAACATCCATTGTGGGATCAACAAGGGTGTGGTGTAGCAATGGTGTTGTGTAGCCAGTGATGAGTGGTGTGGTGTGCGATGGCGTGGCCAGGGGGCTCGCCGGACACGGTAGAGATACCGCTGCATCAAATACCGTCGGATGGTGATCATCTCACCGTCCCCACGGCTACTGTCGTCGATGGAAATGGTAGAACTAGTAAGTATTTTAGACTTTACTTATACCGTGATAGTTCTATAAGATTTCACTTTCCTTAGGGTCGACAGCGCGAGTGTTTTCTCTGGTGTTGCAAGTAGTGTCAATAGGCTACGGTAACCGCTTACCAAATAGACATATATAAATCTATAATGTAATTTTAGGATCTATCCGTATACATAAATAATTGCATTAATTCATTGAGTATATTGTGACGCTACGAGTCGCGGTGAGCGCACGCCTTTTAGAAGATTTATATCTACTACAGATTTTTAATTAAAAAAAAAAAAAAATGAAAATTTTTTTATTCCGAAAATGTACATATTTATATGTTTGGCTGAGCTCCCACATTACACCCTGTGGCGTGGGAGACACGCTCCTCCTATAAATAGTTGTTGCGGAATCAAAGAAAAATTATAATATATGTCATTAAAGAAATCTTATGAAACTAAAGTGAGTGTGTATGCGAGTGTGAGTATGTAGTGTATGTGGTGTATGCGTGAGAAAGAAAATGTGTATCAGAGTGTGAAGGTGTGTTTGTGATGGCGTTTGATAATGAAGTGAGCGGTATTTTTAATTTATTATGTTTTTTTTATATTGATTTATGTGGCGGTAGTAAATAAGTATTCAGTTGTATCATAATCAAAGGTAGCGAGCCATTCCAGTACAAATTTCTTAGAAGCTCGGCAATTATATCACAAGCACCCTATCCCTTCGCAGAATCATGTTGTAAAGTCGAGGCGATATATAATCTAGGTGTCTTTTGGCAAAGGCTGAATTAACAAAAGGAATTGGGTAACGAATAGATTGATTGGTTTATTCTAATATATATTAATATATTTATAGAACAGAACAAAGTGTTACACAAACGTAAAAGGAAAAGAATATTGTGTAAATAAGCAAGCTATATATTTATTGTATTTAGTAATATTTAAGTACATATAATTAATATATACAAATGTTTGCAGAAATAGATAAGTTAAATATGTCATTAAATGATGATGAGACAGAACTAAATGCTACACCTATGAAAGTAGATCCTGAAGTTGGTGAAAAATGTAATTCATGCCACCTAGCTCATATTAAACAAGTGACCATTTGTATATCATAAGTTTAAATAAGTCTGTTAGAGTAAAATATGGACGAAATAAAATGAGTATGAGTAGTACGAGAGATGTAAGAATACAATTGTACTAATATTGCATTTTTGCAATCAGCAATATGATAAGTTAGATTAAGATTTAATCTTAATCCTACCCTAACTAATATTATAAATGCGAAAGTTTGTTTGTTACCATAATTTCATAGGTAGTTAATTGGTAGGTGGCTCATTAAAAAACTCGTTCAAATTGTTAATGTATTTTTCGATTAAAAATCACTGCAGTGTGTTTTATGTCGAAGTACTATAGGCGGTCCAGTAACGACTGAATTGGGCAACATTAGGTGAAAAGAATGGTAGCGGTACCACAGATAATTATTTTAAACTTACGTAATAAGCTGATCAACGTATTTAAGTGGCATTTACCCAACATTTACCTTGTTGTAAGGCTTCCCTAACTGTGAGTCAGTCGGTCGGGTCTCTCGGTGAAACATGCTCGTTCAAGTTCTAATATTCATGTACATCGCCACCTGCCTTCTCTTCTACATGGCACATGTCATCGATTACTATTTAACGGTTCTTTGATTCGCCGACGATCTAGAACGTTCTCGAAACATCTAGAATGTGCTTTAAGTTTCCAGTTTGGTAATATGTGGGAGGCGGTACGAGTTCTCACGAATTTTAAAAGGCTTGGTAAGTTTAAAATGGTTTGGTTTATCTGTGCTTCAAGGCTAATGATTTACATTTGATTTCAATATGTTATCGATTTTTATTTACCGAACAGTTATTCAGTGGCACTGTAATACCTACTGCTCAATAGGGTATTTGACTGACATTCAAATCAGCAACTTTTTATGAAATGTCAAAACGATAGGTTTATTTGAAGTTTTGTATAAAATACAAGCATGTGACGTCATAATTATATAGCATACTCTTTATAGTTAGATTGGTCATTAAAAATCATAATAAGGATAAATTTAATAAAATAATCGTGGTTTCCCCTTTTTTTTAGTTGTTTTGTACATTGGTTAGTGTAGGATAATTTATTTTGAATTTAGCAAATACCCTATTATTTACCATTTTCCCATTCTAACTAGTAACGTATCGAACATAAAAATTCATACTCTGCAATATATTTTGTAATGATTTTATCCTTCATCATGTCATTGTAGACATTCATGAACCACTAAAAAGTAAAAAAAATGAAAGAAACACGATCTTAAAAAAAACATTGTCATATGAACGTGTACAACCCGAAGTTCCAGAACTTCTGTCAGATTGCAATCTCACCATGGTAAATATGATGTTGCCGTAGGTGGTTAGAAAGTCTAGAAAGTAACTATATCTCAAGTAGGTTCCTACAGAAGCTGAAACACAGGCAAAGCCACAAAAGCGATGATAGCTCAGCCGTGACAAAGGTCGTCGGTTCGAATCCTACAAAGAGTTTGAGTATTTGATGAAGGAAAACGTCGGGAGGAACCCATAGCACGGTAGGTACTTTTTTATACCCGTCTGGCTGGCTACCACCCTCAGGTTGAATATCTGTCGCCAAATATGTACCGGTGTGTTGTTTCGGTATTGGCTGCAAATCGTATTTCGGTCGGACACTAATTAAAATATTAATATTGATTCTTCAGAAATCAGAAAAAAATATTTACATTTGGACCTTATAATAAACTAGCTTCTCAGCGCGGTACCCGAGGGATCGTGTGTTTTCCCGAGATAAAAAGTGCCTAGCCTATCTCGATAAATGGGGTATCCAACACTGAAAGAATTTTTCAATTAAAACTAGTAGTTCCTGAGATTAGCGCGTTCAAACCAACAAACAAACTCTTCAGCTTTATAATATTAGTATAGATTAATGTGCTCTACGCTTTACCATCAAATGCGTACAAAATATATAGTATAACTAGCTTCCACCCCGCGGTTTCAACCGCGGTCCCGAAGGTTCTTATGTTTTCCCGGGATAAAAAGTAGCCTATGTGCTATTCCAGATTATAATCTATATCTATGCCAAATTTCATTCAGTACCCCGAGTGTAAACATTTGACGTTAGAAAACGCTTACTATCACGTTAGCGCTTACGACATTTTTCTATAGGAATCGTCACAGCGCCTCTCGCGGAATACTCATGGAACTAATTTCTTCCATACAATTTTTTAGTAAACGCAAACGTGATAGTAAGCGTTTAATTACGTAAATTCTTTACACTCAGGGTACAGATCCTTTCTGCCGTTCTGGCGTTATTGAGTAATATACATCCACCAAACATTCCCATTTATAATATTAGTAGAATAGTAGGAAATAGGATTAATTATAATTAATATAACTTATAACTATTATGCAATGAATTAATAACAACCAAATTATAATAATTATATTAGGAACTCATCAATTAACCTTTTTGAATTTTAGTAAAGCTGCTATGTAACTTTATTATCACTAATTAGATTATTTACCCATGGCTGAATAAAGTGTAGCTGTTTATACTATAAGTCGCTGTCCTTCGAGGAATTATGTAATGAATCCGCATTCCTATATACAGGGTGATTTTGTTATCACTGGCAATACTTGTAGGGGTACTTATCTGAGGTATTGATGAGTACTTATCAATGTGAACAACTTTTATTATAGGGCTAACTCTGATATCGCGTAAAATAATATGGTTGCTTCATACATTTTGGTCGAGTAGGTATTGAACTTTTGTATGGAACAGCTGATAATTTTTTCATGATTTCACAGTTAGTCCCATAATAAAAGTTGTTCATTTTGATGAGTACTTCCACCCTTGCAAGTATTGCCAGTGATAACAAAATCACCCAGTATAGGGGTCTATAGAAATGGAAATAGTTTATGGGAGCTTTGTAACTTTTTAGATATCAACCTTTTATTCACTCTTCATTTCGTATCCTACTAATCCTACTTCCTACTAATATTATAAATGTGAAAAGTTGTACGTTTGGATATTTGTATGTTTGTCCATTCAACTCCGTAACGGAAGAACAAATGTGGATGAAATTTGGCACAAAGATAGAATATGTTCTGGAATACTTTTTATCCCAAGAAAACATAAGTTTCTTAGGGAGCGCGGGTGAAACCGCGGGGCCAAAGCTAGCATTTCATAAATGACTTTTGTTAATACTATATTAGTATGTAGTTACTAAATTTCGCCCCGCGGTTTCACCCGTGTTCTCGAGGGATATTATGTTTTCCCGGGATAAAAAGTAGCCTATAGCGTTCCTCGATAAATGGGCTATCCAACACTGAAATAATATTTTCAATTCGAACCGGAGATTAGCGCGTTCAACCAAACAAACAAATAAACTCTCCAGCTTTATGATATTAGTAGTATAGATAGATAATAGAATGATACGAATATAAAGTAGATTTCATCCTACTTTACTTTACTTTTTTTTCATATACTTACTTAGGTATCTATAATCTTACGTTACATCCAGTAACAACTAATCGCTATCAATACAATAGGTAAATAAAAACATTTCCCTTATACCTAACCACGGTACAGCTACTATTTACCGAAACTCGATCATTTCATTTGAAGTTTCCCGAAACAGTTTCGTATTTCGCACACGTAGAGACGAATTAAAAAACAACAATCCTGAATCTGATGACGTAGTTTCAGGAAACGTGTGCTCTGCAAACCAATCTAATCTACGGCCGCAGTAAAAAGTAAAAAAAATACGTAAAAAAGTTTTAAATAAAGCCTGATAACTGACAAACAGACATGTTCATGCACACAAAAGTCTGTCCTGAGTGGGAATCGAACCTACGACCTGTGGCGTGATAGATTTAAACAATCAGTTCCAATAAATTCTTACACGAGTCCAATAAACTAGCGGTATTTTAATATAAAATGAATAAATTGTTTGAATTCGCAATACAAAAAGAGGAATTCCTATTAAAAACAAACGGGTTGGGAAAGTGGCGCTTTTCTAAAGGGATAAGGCCCGTATTTCACTAGGACACCATGGCGGTGCAACCAGTCGCCGCCACCAACAAAATGTACGTATATTGCGCAACCAAACGGATACCAGGTGAGGCACTCTCTATAGAGCTGTATACATTTTGTTTAGTATTTTGAAATACGGGCCTAAGCATATAGGTAGTCAAGTAAGGTATGAGTGACAAAGTGTCTCAAAAGACAAAATATTTGTTATATACTAGCATCCGCCCCGCGGTTTCACCCGCATTCCCGAGGGATCTTACGTTGTCCCGGGATAAAAGGTATCCTATATGTTAATCCAGAATATATTCCATCTGTGTGCCATCCGTTCAGTTGTTGCGGAGTTGAGTGGTAACAAACAAACAAAGTTTCACATTTATAATATTAGTAAGATAAAAATACACAATTTAGAAACATACTTACTTCTTAAAAATAATGTCATCTATATGCCTAATCACGCTCACGGCACACATTTAAACGAACACCAATTTCTTTTTTTAATTGAATGGGCTCGCGTTTGTCTTCTGACCCGTCCAAGGACGAAGACGAAGCCTAAGATGGAGCACGCTTACCCAGAAGAAACCTATTCACTCTGGCCTTGGAAGTCCCAAGATTGTAGGAGTCAGGAAACAAAGACGCCGGGAGCTAGTTCCACTCCTTAGCTGTTCGCATTATAAATGAGGATGCAAAACTTTATATCCGTATGTTTGGGATGTAAACAACGTACGGCTGGAAATTTTCTCGGCGTCTAGTTTTCATTACATATAGACTATACTAAAGTAGTATATGTAGTATATCAGTTGTCTGGCTTCCATAGTACAAGCTCTGCTTAGTTTGGGGTCAGATGGCCGTGTGTGAGGAATAATGTCCCAGAATATTTATTTATTTATTTTTTATTTATACTTCGTGATGGCTGCGATTTCGTACTGGTTTTTTTCTCTCAACTCCACCATTTAGATTTGACATATCCCCAAAAAAAAAGTCCATAGGACTCAAGTCAGAACTGCGTTGGGGGCCAATTTAGGTCACCTCTCCTGCAAATCAATTTGCGACGAAAAATTTCACAAACTCGTGAAACGATGTAGCTCCATCCTGCTAAAACCGTAGGTAGGAATTTGTAGAAGCGAGGCAACCTATATTCTATATAGATCGAACATATTAATATCATAATTATATTTCTAAAGAGGGTAAATCAATTGAGAATACGCATTGAGAAATACGCTGTTTGATGTGAATTGAGTTAGCTCGGTGACATCAGATGTCGCGGCGAAGGTCGTCGGTTGGAATCCTACAATGAGCTTGAGCTTTCGGTGAAGGAAAATACCGTGAGTACCTAAACTTTAAAACACCCTCAAGTTGAAAATCTGTCGCCAAACACCTATCGATGTATTCCGGCAGTTGCATTTGAGGAACAGTTCTTTCTGGACTTTGTGTGCTTACCACCTTTGGCCACATTACTTACCATAGTGAGATTGTGGTCAAAAACAATTTGCATTAAAAATCAAGTTATTGTAGCCGGTAAAGGAAGATAATTAATTTATTTATTTTAAGCGTAAAAGTTCGCTTCATTAAAATATTCTTTTGTTAAATATTTACATTTGGCCATATGATCCCAAACTAAGCAGAGAGACCAAATAATATCTGCTAAATTACCATTTATATAGGTACTAATAAAAAACAAAAAAAACTAATTACCTACACATTATAAAAATATAAACAATTACAACTAAAAAGGAAGACCGTCACCAAATGAGAGCGTGCCCAGAATGCTAGTTGCTTTTCCACGTTGGATAGCTAACTTATGTACTCGTAAATTGTATATAGACATACCCAGATACATTATAATAACAAACACGTTCATGTACGTACACAAACGTAGCTATTTATTTGTTCTAGATGGGAATCGAGAACTAGTTTCAGGGATACGACAAATAGACAGTGTCAACAAACAAGTCATGGTTCTGAAAATGTTTACCAGCTTAAGGATCATAATTGCATGCACATCTGTGTCACAAGGTCATATAGGTACCTTAGAGATATTCCCCCTAATTCAGACCCATTCGGTTGTCATTCCGATCGGAAAGGACGATTTTATTTCGTTGGCTGATGCTGTGTTAGTCGCAGAATTCATTTGCTGTGATTATAGTGTACCGATCGAATGCCTCATTCCAAATTGAAGTATGTGAAATCTTCTTAAGTTACTTTGGGCGGGACAATCGACGCAAAGCCATAAACAAAAAAAAAAAAAATACTTTGGGCGCGGAAAGGAAGTGGATTCCCAATAAAAGACTCAAAATCCAATAACTTCTTATATTCTCGTGTTCACCCTACGAAGTCTCGAGCAAAAGTAAATCATAATGTATAGATCAACTACCGACATTTTTTTTTAAAGAATATTCTTACTCGAATTACAGATACAAAAACTTGATGTATTAATCGACTACAATATCGACATCTCGATTAATATTTAACACACAAAAATCGATTCCTATCAAAACTGTAATTTAAAATAATTATTAAGAATATGATATCGATGTACACGTGTTATATTATAGATAGCTAACATATGAAATTAGAAAATAGGAGCCATCCTATTCAAGACTACTCAATCGGTTCGTCTACCAGCAACCGAGCAAGTCTGAATAAAGGGGATTACCAGATTTTTATTATAATGAAAAAAGGTCACATCTATACTAATATTATAAAGCTGAAGAGTTTGTTTGTTTGTTGCTAATTTCAGGCACTACTGGTTTAATTTGAAAAATTCTTTCAGTGTTGATAGCCCATTTATCGAGGAAGGCGAAGACTTTTATCCCGGGAAAACATAAGATCCCTCGGGAACGCAGGTGAAACCGCGGTACATTATAAAGAAGCAAAGTAACTTTGTGGTGGCAAGGCACTAGTCGTTGCATCACTAAAACGCGATGTCAGTGCTTGTCACTTGAATTTTTCTGCTACATTTTCTGTAACTTATTTTATTACCTATATAAATTGATAAACTGACTGACTGGGTGGCATATTACAACGCACAGCCCAAACCGTTGGATCTAGAGATGCACAAAGGTACCTTATACAGTGTAGGCCTCCACTAAGCAGGAAGGTTTTTGGAAATTCCACCCATAAGGGGGTAAAAATATCGGTACGCGGGTGAAACCGTGGGCTAGTTATCTATAATATTACTGTATTGGTACAACTTGTATGATTGTAAAAAAAATATTGGCATCATAAAATTTAATAAGTATGCAAAATTTGTTTACATCACCAAATCTCCCGAGAAAAATGGGACAGACAGACAGACAGAATATTTTGGGTAAACTACAAAGGTTTTATGAAACCTTTAATAATAGATATTCTGCTTTTTTTCTGGTTTGATACCACTTCAAACTTGCACAACACAAAATAATTTCTATTTCAAATGGATTTTAATTCCCCTAAGTACCGACACTAGAAGCAAAGCGTTTAACGTTATTAATTTAAACTACCCCTAACTCCCCTCTTTTAATTTATATAACTGATTACTTTAAACCGATAATATCACTTGGGTACTACAGGTTAGTAGGTGACTAATATAAAGGACTAAATGTTTTCCCATTAATGAATATATCTCGATCATCAGGGTCTGCTTGAATTTGCTAGGTATCTATTTATTAATTTACTAAGTTACTCTTTTTTTTTTCTCTTTTTTCAAGTTATAACACACGTACATTGTCAGTGAGACTAGATAAATAATTTAATGTAATAAATCTGAGTTGGTTTTGAAAAGAGTAATTGCTGAGTTTCTTGCCGGCTCTTCTCAGCCAAAGCAACCTTTGGACCGAGCGTTAGAGTCAGACTATTTATAAGTGCTTGTAAAGGCCTATTTGAATAAAAAATATTTTCATTTTCATCATATTAGTGTCATATTGTTTTTTTTAAAAAGAAGCTTCCGTTCGTTCGTACGTTCTCGCACGTTCCCAAGATCATGTATAAGTAGGTACGGGCCCGGCTTCTGCTGACATACTAACATTGGCATTATGTTTTCGAGGGATCTAACGTAAAAAAATCCTGTTATTAAGTATGATCAAATCTATGTGTCAAATTTTATTCAGTTTCGATCTGCCATTACAACCTGTACCCTGAGTGTAAAGAATTAACGTAAATAAACGCTTACTATCACGTTTGCGTTTACTAAAAATTAGTATGGAAGAAATTAGTTCCATGAGTATTCCGCGAGAGGCGCTGTGCCGATTCCTATAGAAAAATGTCGTAAACGCTAACGTGATAGTAAGCGTTTTCTAACGTCAATTGTTTACACTCGGGGTACGGATTGAGTGATATGATAGGTAAGCATTATGTACCTATTCCGCGGGTAAGCACCCACACTAATATAGGCACTTATAATTTTAGTAAGAACTAGCTTTTCCGCGCGGTTTCACCCGCGTTCCCGAGGGATCTTGTGTTTTCCCGGGATAAAAAGTAGCCTATAGCCTTCCTATCCAACACTGAAAGAATTTTTCAAATTTGAACCAGTAATTCCTGAGATTAGCGCGTTCAAACAAACAAAACTCTTCAGCTTTATAATATTAGTAAGTATAGATTATTAGGGTTAAGAATTTGTTACTACTTTAATTTTGGGCGTGATTTTTTACTGTCAATCTCATCAGGCGGCATTTTTACACTCAACGCAATGTTTACTTATATACAAATAACAAACGATATCCTGAATTTATCAAGATCATATAAACGCTTGACATGATAACAAAGTATTTCCCACGGGAAATCTATCTAAGATAAATATTATTCGTTATCATTTCATAGAAAAAAAAATGTTATTAGTATTAAGATGTTTGTTTTTTTTTAAATGAATACCTTTCAACCGTGAAAGAAAAGGTAGCAAAATAATTAAAAATAACCCAGTGAAATGTTAAAAAAAAAATACGTGTGGCACTCGGGGATTGCCGCGGTAAAGCTATTGTATAGCATTTTTTTTATCAACTTATGCAATTATAATTATTTATTTTTTATTTAGGCAGTTTTTTTTTCTTTGATATTAATAGATACCTATACACCTATATACCTTCTCACAAACAGCATACGCACACATACATACGTTCCCTTAACGTGTATGTATGTGTATGTGGGAGGTGTTAGGTTTTTTTGTTACGTTTTTTTTTAATCAAAATTTCTCGTTTCGGTCACCGCGCTCAAACCCCGAAGCCCGCGATAAAAGCTATACAATAGCTTAAAAATCATAAATGTATGCAAATATTTATTTCAATGAAACTTAGGTAGAAACTATCAACCCTGAAATTTAACTTAACATCGAAAACTAACCCTGTATAGCTGTCAGTTGGTAGGTAGGTACACATATACGTTATATTTCGTATGTTCTGTAACGTAAGTACCTACTTTACGTAAAAAGATCATACATCAAAAAGTATCATACACAGTCACAAATAATTTATATATTTTTTAAACCATAATAGCGTACCTAAGTACTTTCCAAGAACTAGAAAATCTATCAATTTCAGTTCGATTAACTCATCAAGTATTCCCACCAGTATGGGGGAGGTATAATAAGATAATGAATAGATTAGTAGTTGCAAGCAGACCCGAGTCTTAACCTTGCGAAGCCCTGCAATCGATCTATCTTGACTTCTGACATAAGTCTACGTGTTCACGGACGTCAACCTAATAATGTGTACCGGTAATTCGATTAGGATATTTAATTTACCTATAATTTTATTGAAATTAAAGTATTAGAATGACGTACAAAAAGCAAAAAAGAAATCTAACGAAACGCTTATCCTAACTATCCTAACTAATATTATAAATGCGAAAGTGAGTTTGTTTGTTACCTTTTCACGTTTAAACCGCTGAACCGATCGCGATGAAATTTGGTATGCACATAGCCTATGGTACGGAGAACTACTTTTTATCCCGGGAAAACATAAGATCCTTGGCGAACGCGGGTGAAACCGCGGGGCGAAATCTAGTACTTAATAATAATTGATTGCTTTTTTTTAAAACTGCTCGTTCGCAACCGAATGATAAATGAATATCAAATATAGTATAGTACCCGCCTGGCAGATAATAAAAAATCCGTCGAAAATCCCTGACGAAGTATTACTTTCACACACGCACACACAAACAAATTTTCTCTTTGATTTATTTATGTTTGTAACCACATTCGACTAATGATGATATGTTATACTAATTAGGTACAGAAATATATACCTATTGTACTAACACTCCTACCGATAATATGGGTTTCCCTACCTACATAGTCGTTAATTAATATCAAATTGTTTTGGTTAAGTATATTTTTCGGGTTTTCCTCGTTCTATTTTTGTAATAATTAGGTACTGAAACGGATAGGTAGGTACCTAATGTATTTTATGACACTTCTCAATCTTCTAATTCAGTTCTTGCAGTTACAAAGCTTCAATTATATTTTATTTCAGCTTTGTGGAAGTTTGTAAGAAAATTATTAGTGGGTGCCTGCGCAAGCGGAAAATAGTGAAGCGAGTAACAATGGAAAATTGTTGAATTACCAATTTTTACACGAAACTTTTTTCTCAACTGCGGCAAGTATCTCCTTGTCAGGCTTACGCAGCGATGGCCTTCTTTAAAGAGCTTATCTATTATTTAATACTCACTTGAAATGTTATTGATTTTATCTCAGATCTGGAACCTTTCTGTTTGACTTACGTTATCTCCCGTTCTAAGACTCCGGAACTCGAGTAGGTACCTATTGCGAGATTTTGCGTTAGTTAACGCTTACATATTGCATTTGCGCTTACTATTTGGGAGATATTTAGTTTTAGGTATTAAATTTGGAATTATTAGAGATATCGTTAGAAGGTAGTAGAACTCTTAGTGCAGAGTTTGCCCGGGGAAGTACTACCACCATATCTAATTCCGCCGTGAAATAGTAATGCACTTGTATTACTGTGTTTCGGTTAGGAGGGTATGGGAGCCGGTGAAATTACAGGCACAGGAGACTTAACAACTTCATGTCTCAAGGTTGGCAACGCGTGAGTGATACCCCTGGCAGGGAAAATATGAAATTGTATTTTCTTTGCCCGTGGTGTTATGAGCGTCTATAGGCTACGGTTACCGCTTACCATCAGGTGGGCCGTAAGCTTGTTTGCCACCTAAGTAGTATAAAAAATAAAAACGAAAATTAAATAAACTGAATTTTATATACAGTAGGATATAACGGGGGATATGACGGCTAACCGTTTTTAGCGTATTTTGTAAACGTATTTTGAAATAAACTTAGTAATTCAATACGTGATAGTCTACTACCGGCTTGGATGTCAGCCTACAACTAAAAATCACCGGCAAGAAACTCAGCAATGTTATATTTATCGAAGAAATATATTCCAAGAAATAGAACTTTGCTAATAAGATGATATAGGTACGGTGGATGCTTCCAATTTGTAGAAATTATAGCATTTAGCATTATAGCATAATTTATAGGCAGATAGCGACGTTTTAGGTACTATTTAGAGACTAGTGTTCGCTTCACGGCTTAACCAGGCTTTCGGGAGGATCTTATATACTCCCTGGATTTAAATGCCAAATTTCAACCAAATCCGTTCAGCTATTTATGCGTGAATGAGTCACAAACATCCAAACTCTTTCACTTTTATTATGGTACCTAGGATACGATCCGCATATATTTATCAATTGAAAGGTGGGACGATATCAAAAAACTTTGTAAAGGTCATCGGTTCCATTCGATCAAGTGGACTTTACTGATCGGTATCTAAGGGTCGCCCGCCATTCAAATTGAATATAAAGCATTGCCAGGCCGCCCATTAATAAGTCAACAAATGACCATTAGTTACAGAAATATAGCCTAATCTAACCTAATTGATTTCTATAAAGAGGACTAGCAATAGAATATAAAAATACTCAAAGGGGCGAGCCCGATTTTGATGAAAATTAGAGGTGGGCGCTGCGGCTTGTGCTACGCCGCCGCCGCCGATTATTTGAAAATTGGCGCCGGCTGAGCAGGTAACTAACTACAGTCGGCGCAGGGAGCGGGGGCTGCAGGGCCGCCATGTGCATAGCCTCTCTTTTAGATCCCAGATTTTCAGGATTGAAAGAAATCGATCCATATTCAGAGATAAAAATTAATACAAATCGTGCGGCTTTTCTGGCAGACTGCATCAATGAACATGTTAATTCTTCAGATTTGTCATATTCCTAATGCGGTGAAACTTCCCGTGATCTATCAGAGCCACAACCAAGCTCCTCTTCGACTCAATCTTTACTGTCAAAATTATATAAAGAGCATAGTAATTTCAGCAATATTGACGAAGCACCAGGAACAGATTTTTCACAAGAATGCTGGAGATACCTAGCTTCAGTCGATCCGAAAGAAGTAGAGATTTTGAACGGGGATGTGCTTGCATATTGGCGAGAGAAGAAAAATGTGTTCCCTGAACATGCTGCGCTTTCCAGGACCATTCTTGCAATTCCTGCTACGGGCACGCCGAGTGAACGTGTTTCTTCATTAGCAGGATTGGTTTTGAATGCTAAAAGATCACGGTTGAGTTCTACACGTGTCAATAAAAGAATTTTTATCCATGATAATTATAAAATAATGTAAAAGCATTGAATAATATAATTTTCATAATTCTAATTTCAGTTTCACCCTTTTATACATTCTAAAATATAATTAAACAATTAAAAATAGTGTTTTTAAAAATAAAAACAATTAAGCCGCGCCGATTATTTACCACCGGCGCGCCGCCGGCAAATTTTTGGACGGCGCCCACCTCTACTGAAAACTAGAACTGCATCATTAGATTTATATATGTATTTATATACATAGGTTAAAAAGTTACATAGGTAGCTATTATAAAAATGACGTATTAGGGGTTAAAGTATGAAATTACCGATTTGTACTGAAAAATTTACATTCGTTTTTTTTTTATTTAACATAGATATTTATTTAATCAAAATAATTACCATTATTATCTATATGTTACAGGAAATGTATGAAATCCGTCATTGTATACAAAATGAATGACCATACAAATCCGCTGCTGAGCGCTCGGCCCGAAATGTACTGAGATGAGAAAAATATAGTTTCTCTGATCAAGTCGGTCCCATAGTGAAAGTTGTTCAAAATGATGTGCCCAACGACCCTTTTCGGGATAACATACCATTTGAAAATCACCCTGTACAAGTATCTTACCTATATTATAAAGTCTGCGTAAGCGTAACCGAGCTTGTATAAAATACACCATGGTAGGTAGAAAACAAACCCGAACTAAAAAGATGTAATCAAGAATATATACTGTTGTTTATTTGCTTATTTCCATATTTTTAGTACGTTTGTTATGGCTTTTTTTGTTGAATATTGTATCGGTGGCGTTTTGTCGAATTAAGCTCAAATGCATTTATAATTCTCTTATTTTAAAAGTTACAGGGGGGGGGGGACACATTTTACCACTTTGGATGTGACTCTCGCGCAAACTATTCAGTTTAGAAAAAAAAATGACTAGAAACCTCAATATCATTTTTAAAGACCTATCCATAGATACCCCACACTTATGGGTTGGATGAAAAAAAATATTTTGAGTTTTAGTTCTAAGTATGGGGAACCCCCAAAATTTATTGTTTTTTTTCTATTTTTGTGTGAAAATCTTAATGCGGTTCACAGAATACATCTACTTACCAAGTTTCAACAGTATAGCTCTTATAGTTTCGGAAAAAATTGGCTGTGACATACGGACGGACAGACAGACAGACATGACGAATCTATAAGGGTTCCGTTTTTGGTTTTTTCATCATCTATCTGCAGAACGGGTACCCGTTAGGGTACTGTTCTTTTCGTACGGCTATTTTTAGAAATAGCTTACCACACTGATCAAATTATTTTAGTTATGGCAATATCTTAAAAATGTCACGTGTCAAAATAGTTTCATGAACTGCCGACTGTCATGCTTGGCAATGTGTAGCGTGCGCGTATAATGAAGTTGAAAGTCGATATCGATACAATGATAAAAGTATAAAAGTATAAAAGTAAATTATTATTATTATTTACTTGGTATTGGTATTTTTCTTTTTGATTTAATTGTATATTGTATTGTACATTTTGCTGTTATTGAAAAAATATAGCCAATAGTCAGATTATAAAAAAAAGAAAAATATATATAAAAAATGTAACCTTGCTGAGTTTCTTGCCGGTTCTTCTCAGTTGAAGGCTGATTTCCGAATCGGTGGTAGCTTCAGTAAATTCGACCTTCATAAGTGCCCTCCTAGGGCCTAAACTGAATAAATGGCTTTGACTTTGACTTTGACTTTGAGTATAAAGGCTTTCAACTAAAAAAAAACTTGGTTTATTATTATCATTCTATACAGTACCCCGAGTGTAAACAATTGACGTTAGAAAACGCTTACTATCACGTTAGCGTTTACGACATTTTTCTGTAGGAATCGGCACAGCGCCTCTCGCGGAATACTCATGGAACAAATTTTTTCCATACAAATTTTTAGTAAACGTTTATTTACGTAAATTCTTTACACTCAGGGCACAGTTCTTGCATGGTTACAGTTATAATCTAGTGAATCGACTTAATTCTGCAGCTTACGCAGGGAAGAGAATCTATTCTGTCGGATAATAAGTATTAATAACAAAATATACCTACCGTTCGTATTGTGATACTACATAATAAAATATTGTACCTACGTTGCAAAGTAAATCACCTAGGTGGGACAGTGAGCTATGTTTATGAATTATTTTTATAATTTAATAATTGTACCTACCACTGATTATTATTTTAGTAATTACTTAATGGTTTAAAATAATACTATGTACCTACCTAGTTATAATCAGTTTTGTTTTAGAATTTGGATTTTCTCACTAACTAGTTAGTTACTACGTTTAGTATTAGTTTACCTTTAATATAACCTAGAACCTAGGTATTAAGTACCTAAAAGATCAGTTAAAACTAAAAATATAATGAGTGTAGTCACAGTGTATAAGTTTATACAAACGTACATAACTTTCCTAAAATCGAGTAAAATCCCAAAAGACGAACCAAAAACACAAATGTTTTTAGTAATTACACCTATGTTACTCATATTTGTCACAATTATATGATTATGTACTCATGCAAAATCATAATCAAGTAAAAGTGTTTTCAATACAGTTGAATGAAATAAGGAGGGCGTCACACACGGCGAAGATACTATAATATTTTATCTTAATATCAATGAGACAGCATTATACTTTGAAAAGAGAAGCAACTACCTACCTTCACTTTCACTGTCTCATATATCATAAGATAAAATATTATCGTATCTTCGCCGTGTTTGACGCCCTTTAGCTGTAAAAAAAAATGTTCACGTTGGATTCCGTATAACTTGAGAATTGACCTAAAACGGGCTCGTGTCGATTGGTGTAAAAAAATGTTACAAAAGTACAATTAGGGTGCGTCAAAAGCGGTCTATAATATTTACATAGGTGATGAATCTGGTGATGCGTATGATCCTGAAACTAAACAACAATCAACTGTTTGGGTGTTCCAAGATGAGCTAAATCCAACAAAAGTCATTCGTTCTAAAATACCTGAACATTTGCTTCAAAGTGATTTTTGATGAAGCGACTTCAAAATGATGTAGAAAAATAAAAATTACTTTTCAGTTTTTGAAGTCGATTTTTTATCAAACTCTGTCAAGTGGACTTCATTCTGTCAGTCTTTCAAACAGTCGATATAGAAAGTGTATTGTTCCTTGCCCATCACTATAGTGTTGCGTCGTGGGCGGTGAAAATGAAAACATCTATCGATCGAGCGAGATGGATTCGCGTCGCGTAGCGGTTGTTTGTAATGTCACCATGTATTATTAACGTATTTAATATTTTTCTATGGATACAATCGAAAATGTGCTAACTGCTGGATAAAAAACAACGCGGAAAATTTATATCGAACACGCGATGTTTAGGAAAAATGAATAATACGAACAGAGTTCAAACATGTCAATAATTTTTAGCTTTTTTCTCTACTACGCGGTGATAATGTGTGTCAAATTTAGTGTTATATAGTGTTTTAAACAGTTTAGGAAGTGGTGAAGTTGTGTTTCATGGACTGGGTACGTTGTGAACTGAAGAGATGGCTTTGCAAAATTATATATCGTATGTATCGGATTTTTTCCACAATCACAACGTGATGGCGCCTTTCTCTCGTTTCTACCGGGCCATGGTGCTCAAGATTAACCAACGTGAGTTATCAATACATCCTATTGAATATCCATCCATCCATATCTCCCCATATCCTTTAAATTTTATGGCATGGTCCATGAATTGATTTCTCTTGCTCACTGAATTTAAATTTGATTTACAAAAGTAGTGGATTATTTTGAGATAAAAAACAATGTCCTAAGTCCTCGCTCCATACATCCTTTAACACTGCCTGGTCCTTAAAAGTATCAACACCTCTTATCTCAGGACATGTGTATCGGAGGTCAAAACTTATCAATTGTAACAAAATAAAATAAAAATACATCTATATTTAAGTTTATTTATTTTTCCAAAGAACATATCTAAATTCTAAATAATAAATAAATATTCTGGGACATTATTCCTCACACACGGCCATCAGACCCCAAACTAAGCGGAGCTTGTACTATGGAAGCCAGATAACTGATATACTAACTACATAGACTACTTTTTCTTTTGTAAATACATACATATATATAGATAATTACACCCAGACTCAGGACAAACAGACATGTTCATGCACACAAATGTCTGTCCTGAGTGGGAATCGAACCCACACCCTGTGGTGTGATAGATAGGGTATCTTACCAACCATGCGAGTGAAAAAGTATCATTATGACATTTTAAAGTAATGACAGCTCAGTGGTAGCAATGGGAAATTTTTGTGTTCCGTTTTCTTGGCAGGGAATGTCCTAGGATATTATTACTAAGCCCTTTACATACCCCCAGATTGTATGCATAAATTGGTAAACAATCTGATGAAGAAATGCTACAAAACAAAAAGTTCACATTGTATCTGACTTTTACTTGAAGTCCTATGCAGCTAATTGATTTATTAATAACACTAGCTGTCGCATGCGGTTGCACCCACGGTCTCAAAAAAAAAAACCATATCATAATAGGCTTTCTGCGTACCAAATTTCATTGTGATCGGTTCAGTGGTTTAGGTTTGAAAAGTTAACGGACATAGTTACTTTCACATTTATAATATTAATATGGATTTTGAATAAATAATTAACATTACCTGTACCACCTTTGGCTTTATAATTGATTGATTGACAACTTACATCAGAAAGTACTTTGGTACATTTAATATTTACCAATATCTTATCATTTGTAAGTAATAGGTACCCACTAAGCTGTTTTGATTGTTATTTTAAATATAACAAGCCATTCCTGCTGATTTATCACAAGCAACATTTTTATCGAAATTGAGATTTTTATTTTAAGTAAAATTTTAAATTGTAACGGACCAAGCCTTTTTCCCTCAAAAATCCATTAATAAATGACTAAAAATCAAAACTATGTTAAGTTTCAATTTCATAGTACATTTCTGTGTAAAAATATTAAAAAAAACCTTATCCTGTAATTTTTGATATTTGTTGGTTACAATAAGTCAGCGGGAATGGCTCTACAATATGAATTATGATTGCTTTAATGAATAAATCTTATGCTATTAAGCCTCTAATTTATTTACTTAGCGGATGGATAAAAGTGAAGCTAATTTTTTAAATAAAATCCTACTTATTATAAATCTAAAAGTTTGTATGTCTGTGGCACAATCACACATAAAGGCTGAATGGATTTGGATTTCAGTCTATCATCTATAAAAAAATATGGTTAGAGTCATGTTGTTGCTAGGTTCCTTTGTGATTTTCCAAGTTACGTAACTTAGAATAAAATTACTAATTATTTATGACCCATGTAATCAAATGTACAGCGAAGTAGCCTTAGCCTCGAGTTTTTCGACCCAAGGTCACTGTGAGCTGACCTTAACCGTAACTACACGCTTTAGCTGGTCCTCAGGGGTTGATTAAGTACTATCAATCTTCAAATGCCAAATTTAGGTTTTTATTCTTTATTTTTTACTCTACTGCTATGAGTAAATGACAACTTATAGCGTTCAGAATAGAATTCAATTTCAACTGGATTCATAATAAATTAAATCTTAATACAATCAAAAGTACAGTATGAACAGGTTTCTGTTAAAAATTTTGAGGCGCAAATAATGCAGATAAAAATTTTGCTCACAATTTTTACATCGGTCTTGTGAAAGTTCTTGGGATTGCAATGAAAGTGTGGTTGACCTACATTGACTGACAAAATGAATGTGTCATATCTTCATTCAATGATTTCTTACTGATATGTCATCTTTTACACAATCCAATCATCTCTTTTTATGTCCATCCACATTCAGAGGAAGTCAGAGCAGATTGGTAGTGACACCCCATTGAGTAAAATAGGCGCAAATGTGGGGAAACCGCCGAAAACGAAAACCACTTATTAATTATTAATATTAATCTATACTAATAATAAAGCTGAAGAGTTTATTTGTTTGAACGAGCTAATCTCCGGAGTTACTGGTCCGATTTAAAAAAATCTTTCACTAATAGGAAGCCACATTATTCCCGAAGGTTATAGGCTACTTTTTATCCCGGGAACGCGAGTGAAGCCGCGGAGAACAGCTAGTCTATACTAATATTATAAAGCTGAAGAGTTTAATGGTTTGAACGCGCTAATCTCAGGAACTACTGGTTCGATTTGAAAAATCTTTCAGTGTTGAATAGCCCATTTATCGAGGAAGGCTATAGGCTACCTTTTATCCCGGGAAAACACAAGATCCCTCGGGAACGCGGGTGAAACCGCGCGGAAAAGCTAGTAAATAAATATCCTGGGACCTCCAGTTCCACACACGGCTATCTGATTCCAAAGCAAGCAGAACTTGTACTATGGAAACTTGATAACTGAAAAACTATGTAAGTATTACTCGTAAATAAATGTACTCCATATTTCGAACAAAACAATAATTACGAATTGAATACATATCACACAACCAACTTATGTATTTATATTGATCGCATTGTACAGTAATAATTAAAATATAGGTACTTAAATCGTTTATAATAATTATTATTATTATAATTATAAACGATTTTTATAATTGAGGATATTTTTTCAAAAAATAGTATGAAATTCTGAAAATAAAACGGTTTTGATTTATCTTCTTCTTCTTCTTGATAGAATGGCGACTGAAGCCAATAGTACAATTCCGCCAATGTCACGTTAGTTAAAGATAAACGAAGGGGATTCTTTTACAAGAATTTTTTGTTAGTGTTGATAGGAGGAGGAATTAGAGCTGAATTATTATATATATATATAATGTGACTAAAATCTTAACTTATTAGTATTTAAAAAGGGTTTTGATTTATCCCGACCTAATTAATACCGATGCCATACTCTATTTACTCTCAAACCGTAAGAAACCATTTAATTAAATGACAGTAGTTACGGAGAAGCAAAAAGATCTAAAAGAACCTGTCACCTACAAGTCGCTCAAAGTAAATCCAGTTCCTGTTTAAATAACAAGAAATGAGGTCTGTATACAAACTTCCAAGGTGCTCACAGAGAGTTATAATCGTACCCGGGAAGTAAGCCTTGACAAACTCCGTCCTTAACGCAAGCGTGCAACTCGAGGCCAGCCGTCGCAAGATGCATTTCTATCCGCTTCGTAATTTAATAAACTTAGTCCTACTGTGATTCCACACTTATGTTATAAATGCGAAAGTAACTCTGTCTGTCTGTCTTTTCTCGGGCATAAACTGTAGTAGGTATATTATGATCTACGGTATCGTAACGCTTCGGATTTCATATTTCAACAGAACTATCATATTTTAATTAAGTACATATAAGATAATGAAGGAAACATGACTGTTGACTGCATACATTATGTTAGATAAATTATCTCGTTTCCCTGAAACGAGATAATTTATATTGATAACTAGCTTTTCCGCGCGGTTTCACCCGCTTTCCCGTGGGATCTTGTGTTTTCCCGGGTAGCCTATGGGCTATGGCCATGGCTATGGCCTTCCTCGATAAATGGGCTACCCAACACTGAAAGATTTTTCAAACCGAACCAGTAGTTCCTGAGATTAGCGCGTTCAAACAAACAATCAAACAAACTCTTCAGCTTTATAATAATAGTATAGATTTACATTGATATTTGTTATTCTGTGGCCGTACTCCGTATTTTTATTTGAATATAAACAACATAATACATATAGCACTCGGTTCTTCTCATGCCGAAAAAAATTGCATTGCTTATATAAAGTATAGGTGCTGCATGCCGAATCTCAAATTACTTAAATCATTTCAGTCTTTGCTAAAATAATTTTCAGCTAAACAAACTGTTTGAGCAAATTAATATATAATGTGCTATTTTAAAACTTATGTACCAACGACGTTCCTTGACCCTAATAACACAAGACTGCCGACCGAAGTTCGCAAAGGGAATATCAAGCGTGAAAATTTAATTCTTGATAAAAAATATTCAAAGTAGTTCGTGTAAACTAGAACTTATTCACATCACGTAGAAATGCATTAGGTTTTTTGATATACAGGGTGACTTTTTAGTCACTGGCAATACTTGCTGGAGTGGAAGTACTCACTAATATGAACTCTGGGATAGCGTAAAATAAAATGGTTGCTTCATACATTTTGGTCAAGTAGGTATTGAACTTTTGTATGGAACAGCTGATATTTTTTTCGTGATTTCACATATGAACATATTTCATATAATAAAAGTTCTTCCACCCCTGCAAGTATTGCCAGTGGCTAAAAAGTCACTCGGTACAGGAAAGTCACGTCTGGTTTGATATTGGCAGAGCCAAAAAATAACTTCCAGAAGTCTTGTAGCACGAAAACTGAATCTGCGACAATATTTGAATTTCCGTGGTTTCCAGAAAAACTGTTGGCCCTTGTTTCTAATCTATCTCGTCGGAGAGCAGTTCCAACGCTTATATCATCTGTCTAGCTGTCGATGCGCCTGGCTAATTTAGCACAATGAATGACAATTTCGTTTGTGGACAAAGCAATGAAACTGTATGTCGACCTCGTTCCAGGGTCACTTAAACCTTACTACAGGTTTTTAGAAACATCCATTCGGATGTCCGATGCTGAATTATGTAGGTACACATAATTCAGCATCGTCAGTACCCTGAGTGTAAAGAATTTACGTAAATAAACGCTTACTATCACGTTAGCGTTTACGATATTTTTCTATAGGAATCGGCACAGCGCCTCTCACGGAATACTCATGGAACTAATTTCTTCCATACATTTTTTTAGTAAACGCAAACGTGATAGTAAGCGTTTATTTACGTAAATTCTTTACACTCAGGGTACTGGTCTTCATTATGTTTTATTTATAATGTTTAAAATTCTGACTTTAGAATTATGTCTAAAATACTACGTCTGTCATTTTCTGTTTATTTTCATTATTACATGGAGAGCCTTCAAAACAACAAGTTACTGTACGTTTTAATATTGAATATTACCAGATCTCGAGTTAGAGAAGTACTTATAATCCTAAGTTGGGTTGGGTTAGCTATAATTTGATCAATTTTCAATCAGGAAGGAATGGCTAAAAATCTTTTTTTCTGCTCAACCCACCGACGGAGCCGCAGCTGACGTTCACGAGGCTTCATGTTACAACTATCTCAATCATTTTACGAGTTATCGCCCGAGAGGAACTTGGTCATGAAAATCTGTTGCTGGTTCGGGGATTAGAGTGTTTGTTTGTTTGGTTGAACGCACTAATCTCAGGAACTACTGGTTCGACTTGAAAAATTATTTTAGTGTTGGATAGCCCATTTATTTAGAAAATTAAGTTATTGTTAAATTTTTTTCAGTCTAACTATGTGTGGCAATAGCTTTTTATTTACATGTTAGTGATAACATATATTTATTCGATAACATGTAATTTGTTATTAGCTACCCAATGTCTAATCAAAGGTCTAATGATAGGTTACTCGAATCGTATAGAATAGACATTCACGTTATTAACGTTTACCGATCGATAACTTACCTCTATTGTTGTATTTAAAAAAATATATTATGTGTACCGACATGGTCTCGTCTTAGCAAATAAGCATATTAAAATTTCAAATAGCGTGCTATAATAAATTCGATATGGCGTGTGTATTTACATACTATTACATACACTACTATTTAAATATACTAGATTTTCGCTCTCGGCGTTGCTCGCGCAGACATTTTTTTTCTTCCTTTTATTCGATTTCGACGAAATAAAGACTTTTCGAAGCGCCAAACCAAGCCGCTTTAACCTGGGGAAACTCCAAATCCGTTCAGTGGTTTCGAAGATAAGCGTGTTCAAATAAAAAATAGACAAGAAAAAAAAAACTGTTTGCATTCTGTTAGTCCTACATAACGCAAACGCCATTTTTGAAAAAAAAATATTATAGTTGCTAGTTCTACAGATTTATTTCATGTCTAGATTGTTTTTTTTATACCACATTGTCGGCAAGCATACGGCCCGCCTGATGGTAAGCGGTTACCGTAGCCTATGAACGCTTGCAACACCATCACTCACGCGTTGCCGACCCTTCCCCCCTCCCCGATGAGCTCTGGCGACCTTACTCACGCGCAGGAACACAACTATAAGTTATTTGGCTGCGGTATTGTGTAAGGTGGAGGTACTTCCCCAGTCGAGCTGCTCTTTGAGCAACATCGCTATGCTCTACCTCTCTTAAAATGGAATGAATTGAAAGATTGGAAACAGTATACGAGAAATTAGTAGTTAGGTAGATACTTACCGCGTAATTATACTTCATTGTCTATTTTTTTTTTCCTGTCATTCGTGCTTTCCTGTCACTGTTTTCCTATTCTATACTTAGGTACTATTCTAGGAGTTGGAGTCGCAACATACAAAAATGTAGCAATTTTGCGTCCAAATCTTGGTGTTGCTTGACCAAGTGCGTATACAGGAGGGGAGGGCAATGGGCCCCCCTGACGTACGACCGAAGAACGAATATCAACATTTTTAAATCATTAGAACATCAAAATTTTGTAGAGTTAGTTTATGTTATCACACACGCTTGACAAATACTACACTTGTCATTAAGATAACATTGTTAGAAGTTTTAAGTGAATATGAACATTTAAAAAATAAAGAAAAAAATTATGACGTGTTGTTAAATATATGTGCCACGTAAATACTTGAGATACAAATAAAGAATTGAGTCATATTTGTAACGTGGCGTTGGGATGATCGCATTGCTTCGTTATTTATTATACACTAGCGACCCGCCCGGCTTCGTACGGGTAGCAGAGCATGATATGCCTACTTTTTTAAAATATGTATATCTATTTTTTGGTTTGCGCGGCGCACGCGAGTAAAGCTTCTAGTCGGCATGATTTTTCAGACATCGTCAACAATCATCGTTATATTTCAGTCAATTTACACAAAATCTTTTATGAATTATATACTAATCCTTCCTCATTAATCACTCTGTCCATTGGTAAAAACCGCATGAAAATCCGATCAGTAGTTTTTGAGATCATCGCGAACATGCAGACAGAAAGACAGACGCGGCGGGGGACTTTATTTTGTAATATGTAAGGATAAATATGTAGATACATTGAGAACTATGGAAGTTGCAGTAGTTTGTCATTGTTACTGTGTCGCACACAGGTGATTCTTAAGTGAATACAATTACTCATTATATTCAGCCCGAAGATGTCCACAGCTGAACATAGGTCTCCCCCATTGGTTTCCAACAACTCTGACCAGGTCATCAGTCTACCTAGTAGGAGACCGGCTCGACGCATTCCTGTACGTGGTCGCCACGAGTCGAGAATCTTTCTTCCCTATCGGTTATCGGCTCTTCGATGCCATTTCAGTATACCGACTATACATTTTTTTTACTATTAAATTAATATATTTGTGTTTGACCACATAATAAGTGTTGATGTGGCCGAAGGTGGTAAGCTTACAATACCTAGAAAGAAACTGACTCTCAAGTCAATTAGATTTAAGCCAGCTAAACGGTTACTATATAGTATTCTACCACTCTTCTATAGGGTTCTATAAGATATTTTCCTTCTCCGAAAAGTCCCTTAGTTTAATTCCTCAGTTACCTTCCGCATCACCGATATGGCCACAATGTGATGTTAATCCATATTCAACCTTATTCCAACTTGTTACAGATGAAGATGAGGCGACGACGTCGGGTGTGACAGACGGCGCGCCCGACGAGCAACAGAACCGCATCATATTCATCAACAGACCGCAACCGCAGAAATTTGTCTCCAATAGAATATCGACAGCTAAGTATAGGTAAATTACCTATCTTTCTATAATATGGGTCGCCTGTGGTCAATATTCGACCATAATTAAACAAAAGAGTAGATGAATGTAAAGAAAATCACTTTACTCATATACGAACTCTTTCTTTCTATATAAAAATATAAATTTTCTGCACTCTTTCTCCACATAAACTTTAACTGTGCCAAATTTCACACTCCTCCGTCCGCGTAATTTTCGTAAAAAGGTACCTACAGTTATCAAAGTTTTTTCTTCAAGTATTAATATTATTATTATAAAAATCAATGTCTGTTTGTTTGTAGCGTATGCGCTTCTATACCATTTAGGAAAACATCGTGAGGAATCAATGGCATGGTGATTGGGTACTTTGTAATACCCGCCTGGCTGCCTTACTCCCTCTAACGCTCTAACGGTGTGTTCCAGTAGCTGCACTTGAGAGCTAGTTCCTTCTAGGCTATGTGTGGTTACGACCTTTAGCCACATTATCACATACCATAGTGAGATTGTGGTTAAATACTGGGCGGTTGATAAAATGCTTGCTTCAGGGAAAATTATGTATATAAACTCAACATTTACCTGACTATTTAGGTTATTATTGTTAACTAACTGTTCCCCGCGGTATCAACCGCGTTCCCGGTATAAAAAAATGCATATAACCAATTAAAGTAGCCTAAGTTATTCCTTATAAAATCAGCTATCTGCCAGTGAAAGTTCCGTAAAAATCGGTCCAGCCGTTTCGGAGATTAGCTCTCGTCGCGAGAAGTCCCTTAGTATTAATTAAAATCGATCTTATTTCTTCTGTGATAGAGGTGGGCCTTCGGGACTTCTTTGGTGGCGCGAACTCTAACATCTCAATTCATTGCTAGGTGTCCAAAATTAATTACACAAGACATAACACCTAGGTACATATAATGAGTCTATCTATAATAATAACTCGAATCTCTAAAAGGCGTGCGGCGCGTCCTCGCATCCATTTACGAACCAACAAGGTTGTGGCGGATTTGCTTTGTTGTTATCTCATTTATTTACAATGTACTAAGAATTTATACGAGTGTTCGTGACGTCACGACGTTCGTTTTTTTTTTCTTAAAAGTATTTTTCCTCCCTTCTTCTCATAATTGTGAAGTAATGAGTTTTTAACCTACTGTGAAGTATATTGGTATTTGTTTATTGTTTTAACTTAAGTGATTCTGTCATGTTTCACAGAAATGTATAAATTATTATGAGTCATCGATATTTCGAGATTTTATGGTCATCTCAATTTGTATATTGTTATTTAACAACCCACATTTACTCACTGTTGGATAGACTCTTCATTCTAGACACCTGTCTCTTTTTTATACACAGCGTAAAAAACATACAGTGGTTTATCGCGTTTGAAGTCACGCGAAATGCCGCTTTGTATAGGCATTCGTCATTGTGTCCCAAGCGAGTGTATGGCAGCTTGGGCTCACTATCGCCCCTCTCTCACCCCGCAAGCCCCGCACGATTGCTATGTCTACTTAGAGGTGTCCGTTGGCCGACTAGTTACATGTTACATAGACTGTGCTAATACTAAGATTCTAATACCAGGTATTATCTCAAAATTGCAAACGTAATTTCACGAGAAAACCGCTTTCTAATTGTGTGCTAAACTATGAAGCGTTATGTGTCTAATGAAGATTTTAATAAAAACTCTTCTAAAGTGATAAATGGTATAAAGCCTACGGACTGGCATGCTAACGCGTCCTGGCCATCACATATTGTATACGATGGCATTGTTTACGTTTACCGACAGCTCTGTTGGCCGGCTGCCCATAAACCGTGTGACGTCACGGACGTGAAAACACGTATTTTACGTGCACTAGTTGTATTGTCAGGGAGACGACACTATTTCAGAATGTTTGTTTGGGTCTGTTTGGAGCGTGATAAACTGCTTAATTTTAGTACCCGAATAACCTTTCATTATATTGAAAGTAAAAGGCGTTATTCTTTTAAGTTGAGGATCATTATTGAAGCAAAGGTCCTTCAACAGACAGTATGCAGTTTATTATAGTAAATATAGCTACTTACATAGTATAAAACAAATTCATCAATCAGTTTTGAATGAACCTTGATAGTACCCACTCACAGCTGTATGACGCGTGCATGTGCGGTTCCTATTTTTAGCAACTCCTTAAATTTGATTAGTAACTGATTTTTAGAATGCCGACCATTTTGCCATCAAGTATGCAATCAAACGAATATCACTCACGCGTTGCCGACCCTTCCCCCCTCCCCGATGAGCTCTGGCGACCATAGTCACGCGCAGGAACACAACTATAAGTTATTTGGCTGCGGTATTCTGTAAGGTTGAGATACTTCCCCAGTCGAACTGCTCTATGAGCGACATATCGCTAAAAATATGTATGTAAAATTTATTGCTTTTCTGATGACTAAAAAAAAATATTTCTTTTCTGATAAATTCCGCAAGAACACTGATTTTAGGGAGACTGGAGCCTTAATACCTGGCATATTGTTTTGTTTTTCCTGTTAACTAAAAGTCGTCTGGAAGAAAAACCTTTAGCGATAACACCGTCTGTTTTGATATCACTTCTATGGATTGTTAGCTACTTAATTTTCCTGTTTTGTCATGTGGTGTACAAATAAAGTATATTTCTATTTATTCATTGAATCTCGCTCACACCCAGTCTCCAGTCTATCCCATATTTCTAATAATATCCCATTGTTACAGCGTCCCATCGTTCATCCCTCTGTTCCTGTTCGAGCAGTTCCGCCGGTACTCGAACTGCTTCTTCCTGCTGATCGCGCTGCTGCAGCAGATCCCGGACGTGTCGCCGACGGGACGCTGGACCACGCTCACGCCACTCATACTCATACTCAGCGTCAGTGCCATCAAGGAGATCGTTGAAGATTTCGTAAGTTGTTCTATTGTCAGTTTTTGTACGTACATATCTTCAAGTTTGTCTTTCAATGGGATTTCTGAATTGTTTTGTATTTTTTTAGGAAAAATTTTGATACGAGGTTCCAAAAATATTGTAAATGCCTCCAAGACAACAAGTTAATGGTCAAAAATCGACAATTTGTTATAGAAACGTCACCGAGCAGATGATGAGACGAATCGACGGAAAGTGGACGTGCTTCGTGAAGGGAACTGGATGACCATACGCTGGGAGAAGTTGCAGGTCGGCGATATCTGCAAGGTGCTCAACAACCAGTTCTTCCCAGCCGATATAGTGCTCATGTCTTCTAGGTAAGTGCAAAATCACAGTGGTTACTGCTGGATAGAGCAGCTCGACACATGATGACGAGCAAGTTGACACTAAAAACATCATCACCACCTTACGTCTCCAATGTAGGGGTTCAAGTTGGGGTCCCCCCCAAAAGTGAGCCAATCGGGTATAGGGTCTATTGAACTTCACGTATGCCTGTAAATAAGCTGTCAAGTTTTTAATGATGTTTTCCTCTTACGAAAAATCAGAGGAGAATTTAATTTTCGTTTAAATGTTTGAGGTACAGGAAATTGAACCTTCAACCGTAAAATCTAAGGTTTGAATTCTAAACCACAAAATATATTGACTAGTGTCAGTTTATGTACTCTTGTGATGATCAAGGAAGGATGTTTTGGTTATTGACCTACGTGACCGCAACCGCGAATGTTTGATTAGGACATGTTAGTGTCAATTTCTCTCAAATGCCTGGCATGGCAATTAACGTTAATTAGACGGGACGATTGGCTAGGAGGTTAGATAGGCTGACTGCAAGGCCGCAGGTTGTCGATTCAATCCCGCTCAGGACAAATGTTTGTTTACAACTCTGTTTATTTGTATAAATTTAAAAGTGGTATATTTCCAAGTCAAAGTCAAAGCCATTTATTCAGTTTAGGTCCTAAAAGGGCACATATGAACGTCGAAGCTACCGAAGATAACTCCTACAATTATGCGCTTCGAGTGGCTAAGTTTTAAGGACACACATTAGACACAAGTACAAAATGCTATGTATCGATATTTTTTGCACACTGATTGTGATGCGGAGCAGCATTATTACAATAAAATCTGACATGCAATAAAATATTTGTAGTATCAATGCAAATAAACTGATTAGTTGTGGGATTTCATGACCAATACCGGTCCTATTGGAGATCCTTAGGGAGGCGTATGTCCAACAGTGTAGGTACGTCTTGCGGCTGAGATGATGCTGATGATGATGAAGGCGAAGAGGGCTGTGCAAGCGAATCCGCCCGTAGAAAATTCTATAAAATAAATGTAATGTATTATAAATTAATTGATAATTTCACAGCGACAAACAGAATGATCGAATGTAAACAAACTAGCTTAGTAGGTAGGTAATAAAATAAAATGATTATGATATGTAATTTTGAGTAGGTACCTAACAAATAATAATAAATAATAGATGTTGGCAAATGAGTGTTAATTTTGATTTATTATAAGGCTTATACCTATCTGAATCATCGACAGAATAACAATGACATACATACAGTACATCAAGAAACTTTTTTTTTTTCTTTTTTTCACTCAAAACCTAGATTAGGTATGGAGTTTTTTTAAACCCCGACGCAAATATGACGGAGTGTTATAAGTTGGACCTGTCTGCGCGCGCGCGTGTGTGTGTGTGCGTGTGTATCTGTCTGTGGCATCGTAGCTCCCGAACGGATGAACCGATTTTGATTATGTTTCTTTTTCATTAACTAACATAAGCAATATGTTCATTCGAGCTTAATGAATACATTTATCTAGAATCAATTTCTGAGTTTCTTGCCGGTTTTTCTCAGTTTACTTCCGAAACCGTGATAGCTTCACTAAATTCGACCTTCATAAGGGCCCTTGGACCTAAACTGAATAAATGACTGACTTTGAATGAATTATTAAATACTAAAGGATATATCACCTTTACACAGTGCAAAAGTGCGAAGTTCAATTGTACTACGAACAATGTAGCAGGGGACTCTACATGTTATTATTTCTTAGCTTCGTATTTTAGTTTGTAGTTTATGTAGTATTTTATAGCTATAATGTTTATAGTTCACTCTCGTTGTTATGAGACATGAAGATTTCAAACAATTGACATTAATACAAGCATATGACGGCGCCTGAGTCGTCGTACGAGCGTAGCAAGAATTTCACAAGCAGCACGTGCACCGACCATGCCACCGAACGCGTCATCCATCTCCCCACTACTAGACTTGTTTTCCTACTTGTATAAAAGGGTCGGAGCGATCTTAAGTCCGGGTAACGGTGGAAGAAGGTCTCCTGGACCCACCACCTTTCTGTTCCAGTCCAAAAAAAAAAGCCGTCGATAAGGCAGTCTTGGCTCTGGCGTGGCACGGTGCACTCGTTGTACTCCGCTACTGGCTTATCCTTGACACTTTGGATAATTAATTTGTGCAAACGCATTAATTATTATTCTCCATTACAAATTAGCCTCAGTGCAATTTATAATTGATGACTTATCTTAGATTATACTGTCGCTGATTAAATTGTAAAAAGGATTAGTTTGAGTTACCGTCCTTATTTGATAAAATTAGACCTGTCTTTGTGGATTCAATTACATCTTTATCGTTATACCTGCATTTTTATTAATTATGTCTTCTACCCTCTTTCCTACACATATAATAATTGTCAACCAGTCAGTATGTACGTGGATCAACCAGTCAGTAGGTACGTCACTCTTCTATGGACCGTGTGAAATAAATTTCAAAGAAGCTTCCGCGGACAATGATTCATGACACAAAATCGAATTTCTAATTATCTTATAATTATCACTAACCATAATTGAATCAATTATGATCACATTTATTATTAATGGGCATATTAAATCGTGATTCATTTTCGCCAGTTTCTGAAAGCTCAATTAAAGGTAATCTATGATCAAATCCCATCGCCGTCTTTGTCATCTTGTACGCCATCGACAGTGAACTATACTTTAACAAGAGCTTAACATAGATCGGAGTTCTTTTACCTACAATATAAGCAATAGAAGCGTTCGGTTCCCCCCAGCGAGCCGCAAGGCATATCGTTCATCGAGACGTCCAACCTAGACGGGGAGACGAACCTGAAGATCCGTCAGGCGCAGGCGGGCACGGCGGCGCTGGACGCGGCCGCGCTCGCCGCCCTCAGGGCCACGCTGCAGTGCGAGCCGCCCAACCGGCATCTCTACGAGTACAACGGCCTCATCAAGGAGGCCAACACCAAGTTAGTGCTTACTTGCTTACTCGCTTACTCGCTTACTCGCTTACTTGCTTAGTGCTCCAACTTATAGTGGTCACACTATATCTCCACATTTTGGGGCTTGGGATATTAACGATCAGTTATGTAATTGGCTCCTAATACTCCTAAAGTAATTTTAAGAATTAGGAGAAAAATACATTTATGGCGATGATAGCTCAGTGGTATTGTTGTCCGATACCGTCACGAAAGTCGCGAGTTTGAATTCTTTAGTTTCAGCTTGAAATTCGGTGAAGGAAAAAATCTTGAGGAAACCGTAGCACAGTGGTAGGACACCTAACGGAGTGTTCAAACTATCACCACAGCGTAATTACATACAGTGGTCTATCGCGTTGGTCAAACACAAGCCATAAATAAAAAAAAAATATATCCTATAGATTTTACTCTGCTAGAAGTAGGTACACGGAATAATCGTGTCGATAAAAATTGACAAGTCATTTCGAACAACTTTTATTCAATCGCGTATGCATAATGCACTGGAGAAACTGAATCATTTGTAATGTTAAAGACATAGAGCTCACAATAGGTTATTTAGTCCAAACTGACTATCAACTCCGTTCCAGAACGCTCCCCCTGGGGCTGGACCAGATGTTGCTGCGCGGCGCCATGCTGCGCAACACGTGCTGGATCTGCGGAGTGGTCGTCTACACCGGACACGAGACCAAACTCATGAAGAACTCCACTAAAGGTATTACTAATCTCTAATTCCTCGGGCTGTTCAATTGGGTCTCAAATTGAACAAACATGTTTTTTAGTTCTGTATTATTTTTGATCGATTTTATAGTATTGAAGACTTCGTATTAAGATTTGATGTCAAAGCGATCTATTCTATCACTAATTGTAAATACAACCTTAAATGTTGAGTCGGGCGACCGGCGACGACTTCTCATCAAAAAAATCGAAACGGTACTGCAACAATTTTGTACAAATTCTTCTTAAAAGGTAAGAAACATACCTGTTGAAAAAAACACGATAGTTAAAGGAATTTATATATCTTTGGTGAAATGTGTAAGTATGTAGTGTCAATACTGAACCTTCTATATACTATTTTGGAGAAATATCCAAATATCATCTTCATTTTCGAATCGCAAATTGGTTTATTCATGCTGAACTACTATAAACTGTCGGACCAACATTGAAATCGCGAAATAAATTACAATCTATGAAATGTTTTATCGAACAAAATCTCTTTAATTGCGAATGCCGAACCCAATTAGTTGTTTATAAAGTTTCCATATTGTGTTAATACCGACCCGGTGTCGTTGTCTTTATCCCCAGCGCCACTGAAGCGGTCGTCGATCGACCGGCAGACGAACACGCACATCCTGATGCTGTTCCTGATCCTGCTGGCGCTGTCCCTGCTCAGCGCCGGCTTCAACGAGCTGTGGCTGCGCACGCACCAAGACTGGTACATAGGACTCGATGGTACGAGTATGTCATCTGCCACCTACGAGTATATGCATTGCATCACTCCAAACTCACTTATGAACGTCGACCTACTGATGTTACCACCGGTTCTTAAGTCGCCTTTAACGGAGAAGAACCGGTATGAAACTCAGCAAGGTTACATTTTTTATTTATTTTTGGACATGTTTAACAATTTTTAAAATAGTATAAAAATTAACTAAAAACTCCCATCGTTGTTATATCTCAATATATGTCATATAAAATAGCTGTCCCCCGAGGTTTTACCTGCATTCTCAATAAAGTATATGGATACGCGGATAAAAAGTAGCCTATGTTTCTGTCCATGCACTACCTGCGTGCCAAATTTCATCAAGATTGGTTGTGCCCTCTAGGCAATAGGTAACAAACAAACTCATTGTCGCATTTATAATATTACTATCTTCCTAGCCGCTGTTTTCATTCGCTTTACCTTTTATTTTCCCGGGATAAAAAGTATTTTATATGTTATGACAGATTATCTCCAAATTTTATTTAATTATTTTTTATTTCTTTTGTTGCAGCGGCACAGAATGCACATTTTGGATTCAACTTTTTGACATTTTTAATATTGTACAACAATCTCATACCTATATCGTTGCAAGTTACCGCTGAAATAGTTCGATTTTTTCAAGTAAGTACTCGTACCGACGAACGAACGTTATTGCCCAAAATGATAGATGTGTAACATTTTTTCAAGTTACAACTTTTAAAAGATTAATAAAATAAATAAATATCAACCCCAGACACTTTTGTACATCGAATATGCTGATTTCCGTGTAGGTAGTTCAGCGTACATATGACACAATAACTATGTCTCTAGCCATTATACCATAAGACTATATCACTACATATTATATATATATACAGGCTGAATTGGGCTGAATTTTTCAAGTGGGCGTGGATGGCCTAATCCTAAACTATAAGGAATAGCGAAAAATACTCAAAGGAGTCTCGAGCCCGATTTTGATGAAAACTAAAATTGCATCTTTGGATTTTTGAAAAATCAATATTCCTAGCCAGGAATCGAACCAGTGGATTTTGAAATAAAAAAACACACTGTATTATTACACCATCCGATAGTGTTGCTAATAATGATCAATTTCTGGGAAGTAATGATATACGGCAAACATCGGGTCATTGTCCGACTTTAATCTTAGTGAATTTGTTAGGCATCTACGTAATGAGTAAATTTGATAAAATAAATTTAATTACTTTGGCTAAAGTACTCGAAGGATTTAAATGATTTTTTGTATGCGGTTTAAAAACAGCGTGAAAAAGCTCTGGTTTCATTTAATGATCGACCGTTTCCTCCACCTTGTATAATGTTAGCTCCCAATCCCCTCGTAGGCGAAGTTCATAGCGATGGACAGCGAGATGTACCACGCGGCGACGGACACGCCGGCCATGGCGCGCACCAGCAACCTGAACGAGGAGCTCGGCATGGTCAAGTACATCTTCAGCGACAAGACCGGCACGCTCACCTGCAACGTCATGGAGTTCCGCAAGTGCTCCATAGCTGAGGTAACACACACATACAGCCTGTACACTATACAGACAGGGTGATTTTTTGTCGTTGGCAATACTTGCAGGGGTGGAAGTACTCATCGATATGAACAACTTTTACTATGGGACTAACTGTGAAAGCACGAAAAATATATCAGCTGTTCCATACAAAAGTTCAATTTTACGCGATATCTGAGTTGGTCCCATAGTGAAAGTTGTTCATATTGATGAGTATTTCCACAAGTATTGCCAACGACAAAAAAAAACATTATATATTTGAGTTGACTTTAATAGTGGTTATCCTAACTTATATTATAAATGCGAATGTGAATTTGTTTGTACATGTCTGTTACCTTTTCACGCTTAAACTGCTGAACCGATTGCGATGAAATTTACCACGCCGATAGCCTATGGTATGGAGAGGGACATATGCATCTTGTTTTTCTCAGGAACGCGGGTGAAACCGCGTGAGACGGTTAGTAGCGAATAATTAGTAAGCGATTATTAGGCGTTCCAAATAGTCGAATTATTCGAAATCATAAACTATACTATAATTAATGTTATATTTATGTACTTTCCACAGTTGTAGGGTATTTTTTTGTAGTACCCACCTACCTGGCTGGCTACCTACTTCAAGTTGAAAATCTGTCGCCAAACACCTATCGATGTGTTCCGGCAGCTCCACTTGATAGCAACTGGCTATAAAGTGCAACCTTTTAAGGTTTATTACCACCTTCGGCCATATCACCACTTACCATGAGAATGTAGTCGAACACAAAAGCCTATTCACATTAAAAAAAAACTATCTATGAAATACAGAATGATATATATTTTTGTTGTCGTTGACTTGACACTTGACTTGACACTCATTCAACTTAGATATCACTCGAAAACTATTCATAGCTTATAATGTCTCTCACAGATAATCTACAACCGTCCCGGATACAACGAGGAGTTGGAAGACACCCAGCTGTACAAGAACCTGGTGCGGCATCACCCGACGTCGCCCGTCATCAAGGAGTTCCTCACGATGCTGGCCATCTGTCACACCGTCATACCGGAGCAAGTGGACGGCAAGGTCAACTACCACGCCGCCTCGCCTGGTCAGTCTTACTAGCCGGTGCTGCTGAATTAGGGGTTGAATTTTGAAAAATCTATTTCCGTCATGCACCCCTAGAGTACTTAAAAAATATTTATTATTTGTTTTTCGAAATTCATCCCTTAAGAGGGTAAAATAGGCATCGTATTTTCGCCCAAAATGAGTAACATATAGTGTTTCCCTCCGCTCCCCCCAGACGAGCGCGCGCTAGTCATGGGCGCGGCGATGTTCGGGTACGTGTTCACCACGCGCACGCCCAGCTCCGTCGAGCTGCGAGCCAACGGCGTCGTGGAGCACTACGACATACTGAACGTGCTCGACTTCACCTCCGTCAGGAAGAGGATGTCCGTCATCGTCAGGACGCCCACAGGTACGGGTACGGGGGACCTTGAAATAGTCTTTAAAAAATGAAGGGAATGATTGTCCCGAGATGCTTGATGCTTCAACCGAATTACTGACCGAAAAATTACGGCATGAGTCTATGTTGAGCTAGGCTCAGCTAACCCAAACATATATGGCGTGTAACCGAGCTTATGTCGGGTGTATCATCACCTAATTTTAAGCATGATCTGATTTGAAACCTTTTTGCTTGTAAGCAGTATTCATAGTGCATCCCGCTCAGTCATCCCAAAAATCGTTTTTTTTTTGTACAACCATTTAATAAGCCACTGGTTTTTCTGAATTGCATACAAAATTAATGTACAGATTATTTAAATATTCCGCAAAATCATTTAAATAAATAGCACTCTGTACGACGCAATAAAGTTCCATTTAGTTCACACAGCGCTGCGTACCTAAAATTATATTCACCTACAAGGTGCTATGAGGTGCTTCTCTTTCTATCGCGTAACTCTTATCTTTCTGTCGCACTGAGTGGCCCTGCCGGCAGGGCCCGCCAATATCTATACTTGTAGCTTCGAACCTAAAGTGCGGAGTAAGCCAGGCTTGATGTTATTGGAGTCTTCTGTGATTTATCTAAAGCTTTCGATTGTGTTGATCACCTAACACTCATACGTAAACTTAATTATTATGGAGTTAAGGGCGTAGCATTTGATCTGATGAAGTCGTATCTTGGGGAGAGAACTCAAAGTGTTGATGTCAATAGAGTTAAATCATCTGGTTCTCCTGTGCATATGGGTGTGCCGCAGGGCTCTATTTTAGGTCCTTTTCTATTTTTAATTTATATAAATGATCTTCCCTTTTATGTTAAAAATACCTGTGGAATTGTACTGTTTGCGGACGATACCTCACTGCTTTTTAGTGTTGATAGACTGAAATCCAATTATGACGATGTAAACGGTGCATTAGCCCAGGTATTAAATTGGTTTACTGTAAATAACCTAGTTTTAAATGCGAAGAAAACTAAATGTATTAAATTTGCACTACCCAATGTAAAAAGATTAGGCTGTAACTTAGTGCTAAATAACGAATCTCTCGATCTTGTTGAGTCAACAGTATTCTTAGGGATTACTTTAGACTCAAAACTTCAATGGGGCACCCAAATATCATGTCTCGCGGGGAAGCTCAGTTCGGCTGCATATGCAGTTAGAAAAATTAGACAGCTTTTATTTATTTTAGCTATTTTCATAGTGTTATGTCCTATGGCATTTTGCTTTGGGGTAAGGCCGCTGATATAGAAGCTATTTTCATTTTGCAAAAATGAGTGGTGCGAGCTATTTATAATTTGAGTTCTCGAGTTTCCCTCAGAGATAAGTTTAAACAAATTAATATCCTCACAGTAGCATCGCAGTACATTTATGCAAACATATTATTTGTACAACAAAATATAAGTCTATGTAAAAAATTGTGATATGCACCCTATTAATACTAGAAATAAGCATAAACTTGTGACCTCTGCTTATAGACTCCAAAAAGTGCAAGGTTCATTTTTGGGACTGAGTACACGCTTCTACAATAAGATCTCTCCTGCACTTTTAAATTTGCCTTTACATACATTTAAGGAACGTGTTAAGTCCATTTTAGTACAGAAGGCATACTATAACATTAATGAATATTTAAATGACGACAATGCTTGGGTGTAGCGCTCGCTCTTGCAGGATACATTCTATGTAATAAATCTAAGTTTGTTTTGAAAAGAGTAATTGCTGAGTTTCTTGCCGGCTCTTCTCAGTAAAAGCAACCTTCCGAACCGTGCGTTAGAGTCTGACTATTCACAAGTAAGTGCCTGTGAAGGCCTATTTGAATGAATAAATTATTTCATTTCATATAAATCGGACCAAATCTGACGGGCCGGTAATGGATATTCCTCTATCTCTATCCCTTTCCGTCCCTCAGACTTCTTTCGCTAGAGTGAGACAAATCGATCTACAGATTCCGCAGAGTGCGAACGCGCCCAACAATTCCTCACTCTAGCGAACAATATATTCAATCGAGGAATATCCGTCGGCGGGGGATCTAAAATGATCCGAAACTTCAAAGAATTTTTCCCCCTTTTTTTTCCAAAATTATTTTCATCAAACGTAAAATAATATACGGGCAGGTAAAATAAAGCTGTACTGCAAGGGTGCGGACTCGGTGATCTACCCGCGGCTGGCGGGGGCGGGGCCGGGCGGGGCGGAGGGCCCGGGCGGGCCGGGTGGGCCGGGCGGGGTGGCCGCGCCGGGCGGGCCGCAGGCGCGCTACTGGGAGGCGACGCTGGCGCACCTCGAGCACTTCGCCACCGAGGGACTGCGCACGCTCGTCTTCGCCGTCACTGATATATCGGACGAAGCTTATCACGTAATTTTATTCCCGCTTACTAAATTCTCTCCTGGAAAATTATTTACGACCTACTTCGATCGGAATTTTCTATTAAAAATATTTTCAATTCGTCAGGACTGGTCGAATACGTACCACAAAGCGAGTATAGCGATCCGAGACCGCGAACAGAAGATCGAAGAAGCCGCCCTACTCATTGAGAAGGACCTGAGGCTTCTGGGAGCCACCGCCATTGAGGATAAACTGCAGGTAAAAAAGTTGCGAAATTGAGTCTCCCGACTTCATATTCTTTATAGTCCCATATTCTTTATGGCATCATAGGACGTAAATGCAGGATGTTCTCTTTTAACATTTCGCGATGTCGATGTCGTAAAATTATATTACTTCATTTAGTAAAATTACCTCTTAAAATTATCCACAATATTTTATAACTTTCCCTCCAAATGGCATCAGGCGCGAACGTGATATGAATTTTAAGTATCATTGGATATGTGCAGCTTTTTTTAGTTTTGGTACAAAATAAGACACCATTTAAACCTATAGGAGTCGAATCTGCTGATGATACAGGAAAACGAATGTATTGATTAACGATAACCAAAATAACATTATATACCTAATAATGGCACATTTTGACAAGTGATCTTCTATATCTAGTTAGTCTATGCTTATTTTGTATTTTAAGCTATGCGTATCCGGCTCGAAGGACTCTGATTTCTGAGCAGTATTCTATGTAGAAGTAGATTTCTCTTTAGGAAATAAATAGGTTTTGTACCATTCCCTCACTTACATTTATGGTGCACACGTAAGTATTAATTATAATAATAATGGCTGCCACGATGTTGCCATAGGTACAAAAAAAATCCCCAAAACTCGCCGATACCAAAAATACAGTAATAAAAGTATATTTTATGCTAAGGATGGTGTACCAGAGACGATAGCAGCGCTATTGAAGGCGAACATTCACGTGTGGGTCCTGACGGGCGACAAGCAGGAGACCGCCATCAACATCGCGCACTCGGCGCGGCTCATACACCATAACATGCCGCTTATACTGCTCAATGAGGACAGTCTAGATGTACGTATATACCACTCATGTTTATAAACACACTAAAATATATGCTAGCAGATTTTTTTCGATTTTCAAATCGGTCCCATCGGCCAAAGATCATGTTCTTGAGTGTCTATGAAAAAAAGTTTAGCTTCCGCTTCCCGGAATAAAAAGTTTGTCTATGTCACTCCAATCCATAATCGATCTGAATGTAAAAAATATATTGATCCGTTGCTCTATTGCTGACAGACTTTAGCATTTATAATATTATATTCAAGGCAATGATAATGATTGAAACAGCGGTTGCCTGAAAGTGCGTACGCTGTTTATATAATGAATTTTCCTGGTGGGACCGGCGCCGTGTACGCGAGAGAAGAAAAAAAAAAGTTGTCAGACAGCCGCTTGAAAATTGGCATGCTTGTTCTTCATCACATACACTGACAAAAATTTGCCATCCGCCCCGGCCGGTCGGTTATCGATCCGTCAGAGTTGGAAGACGGAAAAAATGGAATTTTTCGAGCGCTGGATGTAAACTTTGGAAAAATGCACTTAAAATCATTGAAATCGGATGGCATTTGTTTTTTGAGTCTTGTATGATGTGAAAAACGATATGCACAAATGCCATCCCTCTCCCATGAAATTTCATCCCCCTGTGCCTCCCCGAAAATTGTCCATGGCTGTCCAGAGCTCAAATACCGTGAGCCATCCGGTTGCCTCTTGAACACTGCAACTACGCGTCATTGTTTTAACTATTAGCGATTTGTCCAAAAGTGTTAAGCACACAAATCCTACAAGGAACTGGCTCTCGAAAATACATGATATTTTTAAATTGTAACCCCAGGGCACCCGTGACACCATATCCCGTCACTCGATGGACTTCGGCGAGAACATTCGGAAACAGAACGAAGTGGCGCTCGTGATTGACGGCAAGACACTCAAGTACGCGATGGGGTGCGATCTCAAGAAGGACTTCCTCGATTTGTGTATATCGTGTAAAGTGGTCGTGTGCTGCAGAGTCTCGCCTATACAGAAAGCTGAGGTAAGTCATCCACTTACTAAATCCTTTCAAATTGAAAGTCAGTTAAGTTTGGGCCTTAGGAGGGCATTTCTGCTACTGTAGTTACCACAGGTTCGGAAGTCAGCCTTCAACTGAAAAGAATCGACAAGAAACAAAGCAAGATTTTAACAAAAAAAATTCAAATTAAAACAATACAAAAATTTCGAGTACGGATATGTCCACCATCGAAAACGAATTACCTCAAACAAAATATCCGTGACGAAGAACATTGGCCAAAACGGACCTTGAATTGTCCGTAATTGATAAAAATACATAAACAATCTTAAGTTTTTTTAAATTTCGATATTATATGTCATATTCCAAGATAAGGCCAAGTTGAAACGATATCTCAATTTTAATATGATCATTTTTTTATTTATCATACATAAAAGCATCGTATTTGGTTTCGGAACGCATCCGACATTTTATTTATTTACATTTCATTTCATACATTTGAAACAGCTTAATGTATCTTCGAGGAATGTAAAAAAATAATAAACAAGCATTTGATCGATTAACACAACTGTACCAACGGTAAAATACACCAGCCATGTGCGCTACAAAAATATTGGTGAAATTGGATGGTAAAGTCCGCACTGGCAAAGAAGTCTCGAAGGCCCACCTCTATGCCGGAAATATAAAGATCGATTTTAATAAAATCCACGGGTCTCAGGTGGCGCGAAAATAAAAGTATAGTAACGCGTAGGTGGTAGAGATGGTGTCGTCGGCGACGGGCGCGGTGACGCTCGCGATCGGCGACGGCGCCAACGACGTGGCCATGATACAGCGCGCCAGCGTCGGCGTCGGCATCTCTGGCGTCGAGGGGCTGCAGGCCGTCTGCGCCTCCGACTACAGCATCGCCCAGGTACATCCCTACACTACACCACACTACACTTCGAGGGAAGTTTCCCCAAAATATTAATAATGTAAGCTATGTAATGGTGATGAAGTTATATTTGTGGTGCACAGTTCCGGTTCCTGCTGCGGCTGCTGCTGGTGCACGGCGCCTGGAACTACTCCCGCATCAGCAAGCTGATCCTGTACTCCTTCTACAAGAACATCTGTCTTTACGTCATCGAGCTCTGGTTCGCCATATACTCCGCCTGGTTAGTCAAATCTTTATTATAACTAACTAGATCACGCCCCGCGGTTTCACCCGCGTTCCCTGGGGATCTTATGTTTTCCCGGGATAAAAGTAGCCTATGTTCTTCTCCGTACCATAAGCTATCTGCATACCAAACTTCATCGCAATCGGTTCAGTGGTTTAGGCGAGAAAAGGTAACAAACAAACAAACTCACTTTCACATTTATAATATTATTATTAAGTTAGGATTAGGATAAAATGCGTGTTGCTCTTGGTTTTCCTATTTGATGCCAGTGTTTTTCTTTAGAAAAAAATTCAGTGGCTTAGCAGTTTTAGAGAAATCAAATATGAGTCTACGATAGTATGAAACCAAACCAAGGATCTTTAGATGAATTTGTTAAGGAGATTTGATTAACAGATTTTATTTTGTCAGGATTGGGCTTAATTCCGCGTTCTAAGCAAGAACTCATGCTAATTTGGTGTAATGGTTCGAATGGTTGCTTTTGCTGAGAAGAGTACACATAAACTCGGCAATTGATTGATTACATAAAATTATTCATCTATTTGTAAATAAGTAAATAAATTGCAAACATAAGCAGAACATCTTCTGTTTATGCCTTGAACAGGGGTTGGTAAGAATGGTACTGGACCTTGCTTTGATAACCCATCGGTAGGAGGATAATGAGTGCTATGTATTTATTAAGATTCAAAGGCAGTTAATATTACAGACTTCTTCGATCAAATATGTATCTATATTTATAGTCAGCGCTTAAAAATCCTCACGAGAAATAATGCCTCGTATGCGTATAGGTACACTGATTGGAGACAGAGCTCCTGGATTGAAAAATATTTTGTCAATATACAGGTCAGGTCAAATATTATTCGAGCGGTGGACGATAGGTTTCTACAACGTGATATTCACGGCGCTGCCGCCATTCGCCATCGGTCTGTTCGACAAACTGTGTTCGCCTGAAATTATGATGAAGGTAAGTTTATAATTAGCAATGTAACCTGGGGGAATGGCAAAGGGGGGAGAGGGGCCGCTTTAAAAAGTACCTTACCACTGTGATACAGTTTCCATATTATGATGTATTCACCACCGAAACTATCAGATCGTAGGACCACTTAAAACTCCGACTGGCTCAAGTACCAACTTGAGGGTGGTAACCAAGCAGGCGGGTACTACAAAGTACCCTACCACCGTGCTATGGTTTCCTCACTATATTTTCCTTCACGAAAAGCTCAAGGTCATTGGCATTCGCTGAGCTATCATAAAGTTGCCGAAACATGATGGATGATGTCTTGAATATTTAATTGCTATTTCTTCACAGCATCCAATACTCTACATCCCATCGCAACAAGGTCTATTATTCAACGTGCGCGTGTTCTGGGTGTGGGCCATAAACTCCCTACTGCACTCAGTGCTACTGTTCTGGCTGCCGATGCTACTGGCCAACCATGATGTACTGTGGCCCAGCGGGAAGGACGGCGGGTACCTCGTGCTGGGAAACTTTATCTACACTGTGAGTGCTTACTGTGGTTTACTGTACTGGAGTCCTGGTTGTTAAAACCAGTGCAATGCTCTCGCAATCTAAATGTAAGCGAATGTTTTGATACATTAACGACACCACAATTGCTATATTTCTGCGCTTGCGCCGAACCCTCAATCTATTATGAAATCGGCTTGAACTTTAAATCTGATATTCATAGAGCAGGCAGTTGAAATGATTCATGTCTATGTAAAAAATACGCTTTTTTATGTAAGTAGGTTGACAAGCAAGCAGACGGTCCACCTGCTGGTAAGTGGTCACCGCAGTCTATGAACATTTGCAATACCAGGGGGATATTGCCGATGTGTCGCCGACCTTGAAGGGTTCTTTATGCCCTTTTTGAAGAACTCCATTCATTTTTAAACAAGCAGACTCTGCATGAATTCACTTGTTCGTTTACACCCGCCCATAATTCCACATGTATTTCATCTTCTTCCCTATATATTAGAGTGAATATATATAATTTGTCCCCAGTACGTGGTACTGACGGTGTGTTTGAAGGCGGGCCTAGCGACGTACTCGTGGACGTGGGTCACTCACGTCGCCATCTGGGGCTCCGTCGCCATGTGGTTCATATTCATCGGTATATACAGGTCGGTCCGTCTATCTGATCTTATATTTCCTGACTCATTTAAAATTAGCTGCACCCTGCATCTTGTTCTTTCATCTACTAGAGTGATTAGTTTATTCGTTCCATTATTATTTTAATGTAGACAGTACTTATTTATAAAGAATCACTTCAAAAGACATCGGAATTATGAACTTGTTCAAGTATTTATTGTGAAAAATTTGACGTTTGAGTTTCTTGGCGGTGCCTCTGAGTCGAAAACTGACAAAAAGGTGATAACTTCTATAGTTTAGAATTTCACAAAAGCCCTTCTAGAGTCTGCACGGAATGAAACGTCTCCTTGGACGGCAGTAAAGGTATTTTATTGTAGCATTTTCATTTGTTTCATTTAATTTGAGTAATAATATACGATATATAGAGTAAATTTTTCGACAAACGCCAAAAATAATATGACATTCTCGCCTCCCATATAACGTTGTGTTGTTAATCTTCCTCAGTATTTTTTTTCTTTGTCTTGTGAAGTGATGATGTATAGTATTATATGTGTGCAGCAACATGTACCCGGGCATCCTGATCGGCGCGGTGATGCAGGGCATGGACCGCATGGTGTTCACCTCGCTGGTGTTCTGGCTGGGGCTGGTGCTCATACCGGTCGCCACGCTACTGCCCGACCTCATCGTCACCGTGTTAGTATACTTATTATAAAGCTGAAGGTATATTTTAATGTGTTAATGTTACGTACGATTTGAAAAATTCTTTCTGCGGTATGTAGGCCGTTTATTGAGGAAGGTCATAGACTACTTTTATATATACGATATAAGCGGAGACTTATAGTTATATTTTTTTCGAAACCTAAGTCGTTCGTCATGCAAAAAAAACACGTTTGGTCGAAAAATTTGATCTATTGTGAAATTTAATAAGTACCAAGGTATGACTTTTTCGCTTTGGTTTCGTAAAGATGCCATTAATATCGAACCAGTATAGAGATAGACATACCCACCTGGCATGTGCATGTGTAGCGTATGTGCCGTGTTCGAGTTCGGTCGCGTGGCGCCGCCCCATCCCCCGCTCCCGCCCCCGCCCCCGCCCCCGCCGCCGCTCCAGCCGCGCTGGCTCACGAGGCCGCCCGTCGCCTGCATCTGCCACCTATAGCGCGAGCGAGGGACGAGGGACCATACTAGTTTGGACTCCTTGTAGGAACTGATGCATTGTACAACTATTATATCTAACAGCATAGGTACTACTTTCACGTAGCAGCCGGAATTTCGTACAATGACCTGTCAATACTTACTACTACTACCGGTAGTACATCTGACCCCACTAATTTTAGACCGATTTCTGTACTACCGATATTTAGTAAAATTTTCGAAAAAATTATACTTAATCAACTATTGGTACATTTCAATAGTAATAGACTGCTTCACAGTAAACAATTTGGTTTTACCAGGGGTCGCTCAACAACCGATGCTGGTGTTGAGCTTGTTCAGAATATTTTTGGCGCCTGGGAGGAGTCACGTGATACCATCGGTGTCTTTTGTGACTTATCCAAGGCATTTGATTGTGTACACCATGAATTACTGATCAGGAAATTACACCACTATGGTATTAGAGACATTGCACTCAGTCTTTTGAATTCATACTTGAGTGATAGAATTCAAAGGGTTGATGTAAATGGTAAAGTTTCCTCTGGGTCTTCGGTAACGATGGGCGTCCCACAAGGTTCTATCCTGGGACCATTTCTTTTTCTGATTTACATCAACGACTTGCCTTACCTTGTAGAAAAAAAACATGAAATAGTATTGTTTGCTGATGACACTTCACTTCTTTACAAAGTGAATAGACATGATTTTAATTCTTCTGACGACGTAAACAATGCTCTTTCAGTAGTCGTTGATTGGTTTACTATTAATAATTTATTGCTCAATGAGAAAAAAACCAAATGTATCAGATTCAGTCAACCCAATGTAAGACATTTGAACACAGACATTGTTATTAAAGGCGAAAAACTGGATCTTGTTGAAACAACCGTATTTTTAGGTATCACTTTAGATGATAAGCTACAATGGAGCCCACATATTTGTAATTTAGTGAATAGACTTAGTTCTGCAGCTTATGCAGTGAGGAAAATTCGTTCTCTCACTGACGAATCTACGGCAAGATTAGTTTATTTCAGTTATTTTCACAGCTTGATGTCTTACGGCACCCTCCTTTGGGGCAGTGGTGCCGACATCAATAGAATTTTTATTCTGCAGAAGAGGGCTATTCGCGCAATTTATAAATTATGTCCTAGAGATTCTCTTAAAGATAAATTCAAATCCATAAATATTATGACTGTGTCGTCACAGTACATTTATGAAAATTTAATTTATGTTCGGAAAAATATACAAAATTTTCCTAAGAACAGCGATACTCATAGCTTGAACACTAGAAATAAGCACAAACTCGCTGTACCTGTAACTCGGCTCAGCAAAGTGAGGGACTCATTCAAGGGGCAATGTTTACGATTTTATAGAAGACAAGAATGCATTTAAATGAAATGTTCGCTACACAAACTATTTCATTAAAATTTTATAAACTTTGTTATTAGTAATTAAATTTTACATAAATAAAAAAGAACAAAGATCTATAAAAAATGTCCCTTGCTGAGTTTCTTGCCGGAGTCTTCTCAGTCCAAGTGTATTCCGAACCGGTGGTAGAATCATTTGTAACGTTCATAAGTGCCTTATTAGGGCCTAAACTGAATAAATGATTTTTGAATTTGAATTTACTGTCACCGCATCTGTGCGAGCGGGATGGCGATATACTGTTGCGAGAGACAGAGATAGGTATTCGTGTCATTGTACGTAATTTCGGCTGCTACGTGAATGCACTTTAGAGTAGCCCTAAAGTATTGTAAAAGTATTATTTCAACAATCCACATAGAGAGTCCGTAACGGCTGTAATGTAAAAGTATTGTATCCACAACCTATGTGAATATGTAGAGAAGCCGTAACGGCTGTATTGTAAAATTGTTGTATCTACAATTTGTGTAGAGAAGCTGTAATGACTGTATTGTATAAAAAAAAATATTGTAACCACAATCTTTGTTGAGAAGCCGCAACGGCTGTATTGTAAAAGTATTGTATCTGCAATTTGTGTAGAGAAGTCGTAATGGTTGTGTTGTAAAAGTATTGCATCTACGTCAATGCGCATAGAGAAAAGAGCAATTTTATTTTTTTATTTCTTTCAAATGTCTCACATAGAGCATCATATGACATGAGTATTATAAAAGTATTGTAACTATAACTCAGACGCGATAAGAATGGAACTCAGTTCTTGAGTCGTAGAACTATGCTTGGTTTTTAAAATGTCGTTAATTTTCCCACTCATTTAGAGGGACTCATCCTGACCATAGTTTTTGTCCCATTCTATTCGCTTACAAATATATACATGAATATTATTTTGTTTAATATTAGTTAAGTATTTCTTAACTTAGTCTAAATTAATTTTATCTTGGTTAAAAAGTTTGTGTAACTTAATTAATTCACTATAACAATCCTTAAGTCAATACTAATAAAGTTCAAATCACATTCCAGTATACACAACTCTGCGTTCAAGACGATGACAGAAGCGGTGCGCGAGAGCGAGATAAAGCAACGAGATCCTGCCGCTCTGCTCGCACAGCCGAGACACTCGTGAGTACAACCTATATACACACCACCGGGTAAACCGCGCCTATTGAAAATATACTTTAAGTTATTGACATAAAGTGAGGTTTACCTTGTGAGGTATACGTACGCAATATTGCGTGCACGTTCGTTGGGATCACACGCAGTTAAAATTTTATTAATTGATGATATATTATTCAGGAATTATTATATTCATTTTTTTTTTAACTGCATGTGGTCTTAGACGAAAAGCATTTCCATAAATCTCCCTATAATATATCGATTTATAATATTGACTCCCCATGAATATAAAAAAAATATTATAACAAATTATGTGGTTTTTGATTGACATGAATGCTTGAGTGTTTGTGAATTTTGCATCATTTTGGAATGGAGTGTGCAGGCTAACAACTAGTCAGAGATTTCTTATGTTTTATTATAATATTTATATATGTATAAAATATATATATTCGTGTGTATATTTCATGTACCATTTTGTATAGCATTCATGTAGTATCTACGTAACAAGTGACAAACTCAGTAATTTTGTTCAGTATCTTTACGACTATCGTAATTAGTTTGAAGGTAGAAGAAACGAGACTAACATGGTTTTCAAAGCTACGTCTTTTGAACTCGCAAGTGGCCACGCATTTCTGAGAAATGTTTGTAAAACGTTGCTACTCTAGTATTTGCAAGCTCACTGGTTAAACGTCGAGAGATTTGTGTAAAGGATTTTTTTTTAAATATTTCTTGCGTCCGGCTTCATACTCACTCTGGAAGGAGTGATGTGGGAACCGTGGATGTTACACGCTTGCTCAGAAAATGTTTATTGACTCTAGCTTCGAAGATGTCCAAATAGGAAGTAAATCGGGAAATGCTGAAGCCCGAACTGTATTCCACTCCATTGTTGTGAAATTCTATTTCGTATTTTTTTTATAATTTTATTCTAGTCTAAGCCCTGACAGAGTTGACACCTTTCACTCCTAAATTATTGTAGTTAATTATTCTTTTATATAAATGTAGTCATTGTTATGCATAATATTTTTGTTAATTTTGTTTTATACTAGCTTTTCGCCCGCGGCTTCGCTCTCGCAAAGCTACAAGATTTATATACCTAACTTTTTTTCTCGTAAACCAATTTCGATGACGCAACAGACAGACAATTCTTAGCATTCCGTAACTCTTCCTACATAACGCACACTCAATTTCTGCTAAAAAAAAAAACTATATTCAGACATACAGGTACTATAGATTTATTATATGTATAGATTTATATAAGCTATATAGATTATCTAGATACTATATGAATGCTTTAATCCACATATATATTGTTTGAAACACCTGTGTTGATACACATATATTGCATATAGATTCTGTCACATACATTTCATCTTTCTTCCACTTCCATTGTGTTAAGGATCTCCATAAATTAACTTTAATTGTCGATTTTATTGTTAATAAGAAAAGGTTGCTTTTACTAAAATTTAAATACTAATAGGATATTATGGATAATTCATGGAGTTCCTTACATTACGTACATATTATAGTATCATAAGTTAGCTAGCACGCAATGTATCTAGTATTCGGTTTTTTTGTTTAGTTTTGCTTTGCATCGCCCCTCCCCGCACCCGCCCGTATACTCGTGCTATGATGTACCATACAATGAACTATGTTATTCTTCTATTTAATTCCACGTAGAATGTTCTAGAATAATGATGTCATAATTTTTTAAGGCTTGCGTAGACGTACGGTGTGGACCGTGAAGCACTATTTTAAAACTGTAGATATTTTCCAAATTAATTGTGTATTTTATAATGAATATACTAGAGTATAGTATAGTATATTTTGATTCAACCGTATAGTAAATGTGTATACAAACCGATCCCGTTATTTTGTGGCACGGCTTTGAGTCCGGTTGTTCCCGCACTCGCTGCGTCTCTAGTTGCAGGCCAGACGTTGAGGACTAACATTTTAATATTTATCATGTTTATACGGCAAAGTAAAACATTGAACGAAGTATTCGTGGTTGATATTTTGACAGATTTGAAATATATATTTTTTTGTATTCTTTTTCTGTAGTTTTAAAAGTCAACGAAGGTATTTAACATTTTAATTAATTAGTAGGTATAATTATTGTAAACTATCATGATTTATTTTTGTTAAAAAAATAGGATTTAGTTCTGGTTGATGTTTCGTTTTATTGGGTTCATATTAAAATCGAATTCGGATAGATCGATCGACGGATCTCATATCTCCCCTTACACATTTGTTATTTACAATTTACAATCTTATATACAATGCATCTTATAGGTGATAAATCCATAGATAATAAAATATTAGTAGTCAACGCCGCACCGGGGTAGGTACCGCATCGCAGCACGAGTGTACGCGGCGATAGCACTAGTGGCACGGCACGGTAGGGTAGGGAAGGGAAGGGAAGGGTAGGCTTGACATTATATGTGGTTGTCGGCGCGCGGGCAGCAAGCGTGGGGAGCCGGTGGGGCTGCGCTGGCGCCGGCGGGCCGCGGCCGTCGCGCCCGGGGACGCCGGGGCACCCGCCGGGGCCCTCGCCGGGGCACACGCCGGGGCACACGCCGGGCACACTGATGTCGCTAACGGACACACGCCGAGACGCGTCCGACCGCTCCACGATTCACACGTCATTTGACACTTCGCTGTCGCTTGACCGCAACAGAATCGATTATCGCGCATCGATCGTCATTTGTCGACGGTACCTCGCGCGCGGGAAACGAAGTTAGATTCTAAGAGTCGATGGTAACCGTCAGACGGTGCTCGTCTCTAGGCCCGACTGAATAGGAAATCTCCCCGAGCTACTCGTCTCAGGCTATTGGAAATGTATTATAAAGATATTTCCCAAAAGGTTCTATAGTACTAGTTCTCTTCGTACCCCTGACCTAGAATCTTTGTCGTACAAACAAAGATATGAGTGTACCCTGGAACAAAGTTAAGACACAAGGCAACTAATAATTTTAAGTAATACGTGCAAACTACGTTATTGAATATACACTGTTTATTGTTACATAATCTAGTCTTATATGAACTTGTCACTGCGTGGCATCTGTTGGTAGACCTAATAAAGAAATCATGAAACAAAGTAATACTAGAATATTTATAACCCTGACAGTTTTTCTTTACATTACTTTTGTAATTCCACGCTCAGAAAGCCAATTCCTCCCTTCTATTGTTCAAGAACCAAGTTCTGCAAAGGCCAAAATACATTTCCAATAGCCTGTGAGGAGAACAAATAGCTAACATTATCAGTATTTCTCAATGACTAAGTAACGTATACGTTCCAATATAAGATATTCATTTATCTGTAGAAAATCCCCCGATATACAGCGTGTACAGAATGAAGTACTGTAGAGAAAGTATCACTGAATATTGAAAATTAGCAAATTTTATTCAAAAGGTTTCTTGTCACCCTTAGGCGCTGGACACACGCGCACACACGGGCGCTTTCCTTAAAGCAATTTCGACCTTAGCTTCCTTTTACGATATAAACAACGTGACGGCAGAGGACATAAGACGTGTCTTGCCCGTATCTGCGCCTCTGTATAATTCACGCCTTAAATTTTGATTTGATCTTTATTATTCACTATCGATTGGTGCCAGTTCTTATCATTTTGATGGTGTATCGGTTCGTATACCGACTTTTAAATTGCATAAGATTCAATTTTTAAAAAAGTTTTCTTTGAGTAAATTTGGCTTACCTACATCAATATTAAGGCTGCATTTCCACCAGAGATGCGTAGCGAGGGATGTGTTAGTATCCGCCAATAGGATCGCTTTATTTTCACGTCATATATCTAATGTGAGCGACCCTATTGGCGGATAAAAACACATCCCTCGCTACGCATCTCTGGTGGAAATGCAGCCTTATGGTATTCCATCCAGTGCTTATAGATTCTATCCACGCTGTATAGAGAGTTATTAAACATCAACAACCTTGCAGGACCGTATTACTAACATCATAAAAAACAACTTTTGTTCGATGACTTTTTACAAAACAATACATTTGGGTGTAACTATCTATATATGTATTTATTTACAAAAAAAAAGTAGTATATGTAGTATATCAGTTATCTGGCTTCCATAGTACAAGCTCTGCTTAGTTTGGGGTCAGATGGCCGTGTGTGAGGAATAGTGTCCCAGAATATTTATTTATTTATTTACCAAAAACAAACTTTCAAGATTTCGTTGTTCTATCTAACACATTTCAATTCTATATTTTGTTGTACCTACGCCTCCCGTGCACTGTCACTCGTATTTTGCAACGCGTAGAGTTCCTAACATTTAGAGCGTTGAATTAAAATATTTTTATTTTTGTATCAAAGTCTGATGAATTAAAATCTAATGAATTATTACAAGTCATAGAACAAAAGTTGTTATTTATAAGTAATATAGTCCTGAGAGGTTGTTAATGTTTTTCCAATAACCCTGTATATTGAAACACTAATAAATTAGTGTGTTCTGCTAGTTGTAATGACTCTCATTGATATTCTAGTGTCTTCTGATATTTTTATAAAATATATTATTAAATAACGAATAATAAATTATTTATTTAACTAATTTTAATGTCGATACTAACATGTATATTTTATTCCAAGATGGACTTTCGCGATATATGTGATAAGAGGGAAAAGCGTCATACGGTGGTAATGTTTGTTTATATATTATATATAGAGTGTGTTGTAGTTTGCACAAGTGTTTGGTGCTCTTCCTATAGACTTTAGCTTAGTATATCTTCATTATATTGACCCCAAAAATAAAGAAAATATGAGCCTAAGAAGTTTGCTATTATGCAATGTTATATACAATCTTATTATATTATTTTCTCAGTCAAATTGTATTAGAAACCGGCGGTAGAGGCTAATGTAACGTTCATAAGTGCCTTATCAGGGCTTTATGAGTAAACAAGTTGAGTTTAACGATAAATTTTATAGGAATGTCGATTCAAGATTTTAGTCACCTAATTTAACAGACTTGTTGCACTTGCTGTATAGTATACGATGTTGTATGAATTAATATACATATGAATCTTTTAAAAGTTACGAGTACAATTTGTTATGTAATAATGAAAAAAATGCGAATTATTCGATTTACCCGTTATATATATACATTCCAGTAACATTTCCCTACAGTAGTATAGTATAGTATTGTGCCACAGTTTAGCATTTAATATTGAACTTATAAATAGTATAAAGTAATCTCGAAATATTTACATAGTTTTACCTTGAAACGCGATAGTCTTATCGCTAAATCTTACATGTATTTTATACTCTACCAAATAAAATTTGTCTGCCTTCATTCCTTCATACCTATGATCAGAAAAAAAAACAGTTGCATCATAAAGCAGAGTTTCAAAGTCTTCCCAAATAGCATACGCCCCAAAACATCTAGAATCTTTCCATTGCGGTAAAGCTCTATTCTAAACCTTATCTTTATCAATTTGGCGTTAATACTCCATCAAAATAAAGGCTATAAATATATTGTGAATTATTACCGTAGATTTTATACAAAGTTTGGATCTAAATGTATAGTTGTATAGTTCGCTAGATTGTTAGTATGTTCAGAGTGTAGGGGTTAAATGTGTGGTGTATTTTTGTATGTAGTGTATTTATTGTAATATTAGTTTGTTTTATTTATACATTGTTGTAAGATATACTGTTTCACAACTATATTCGTTGTTTGCTATAAATTACGTCACTAAGTCTATTGATTCAAAATGGTATTACTTGTATACTAGATGTATATTTCTGGATGTCATCGAAACCTAAGTGTAGTTCGACATGCTGAACTTTCGTGGGACCAATTCTGAATTGGTAACCTCGATAGCTACGAAGTTCATAAGTGGTGGGCTAGAGCCTAAACTGAATAAATGGGATTGACTTTGATTTCGCGAAAAAACTTTTCAAATACCTTCCTCAATCAAAGTATATGATTTTTTCTTTTCGCGATTACAGATTAATTCCTATAGTCAAAATTGTTTAGCATGCCTAACCCTACTGTTTTGAAAACATCCTAATAATAATATTAGACTAAAATTCGATTTGAGAAAAGCAATAATTTCACTCGAATAAGTGCGTTGAAGTTACTCAGAAACCAACGGATATTGTTAATTTATAAATATCGTTATTCAGTATTTTAAATGTTAATAATAACTGGTATATTATATTATTCATAATAATATGGAATTGATCTCTTTAATTAATCTATATCTTCCTATTAAACGTTAATGAACTAAAATATTATATTTAAATAAAGACTAGACAAAATCTCAAAATGAAAATGGTATTGTAAATCAATTTTCTTCCTAAATATATGTAAATAACTGAAATAAATTCTATTGTTGTACAAAGCAGTTTGTAGTTCCTTATAAACGTTCGATCCCTCAGCTATTTTTAATTTGCCTCACTTTTTCTCTTTTCTATTATATTTTTGTCAGTTATTTGATGTTACATTGCTTTTAGACAGTCTTTGCTAATCAGAATGCCTATTTGTCATAGTTATGTGTAATGTCTATATGTCTAAGTCAAATGATCACGCACAGATGTCGATCATACATAGAGTTATGAAACATCAAATATCTGTTACTATAACTGTCTCTGTCTTTACATTATTTGTCCTTTTTCGTCATTTTGATTTCCACTGTACATTTCATATTTTGTCTTCAATATTCAAGTAGAAGACTAGACACACTTTATGAAATCTGTATTAGATATTATATATTTTTTCTCCTATTTTTTAATCCTGTTTTTAAAAACCTTATCTATGTTAATCTGTGATTAATTAACTCGAATCACATTTTTATCATTCAATTAAGGGACACCTAAGTTTCTATAGATTTTGTTTTTTTTATTACCATGCGTAAGAGTAAATCTCAATTATCATCAATTTGTTTTTTAAGCTATTGTATAGCTTTTATCGCGGGCTTCGGGGTTTGAGCGCGGCGACCGAATCAAATTTTGATTAAAAAAAAAACCGTAACGAAAAAACCTAACACCTCCCACACACACATGCATACACGTTTGTGAGAAGGTATATAGGTCTATTAATATCAAAGAAAAAAAAGAACTAAATAAATAATTATAATTGCATAAGTTGATAAAAAATGCTATGCAATAGCTTTACCGCGGCAGTCCCCGAGTGCCACACGTCCCCGAGTGCGACGACGTGGCCGAACGTAGTGTAAAGTCTTTATTGATTTGATCATAATTGAATTTTTATTGGATTTTCAAAAACTGATTGATTTATTGAATAATTAACTCCCAGTTTCTAGAAGTTCGATGAATTTTAATCTCTTGTTAAAAGTATACCTATCGTTATTAATGGCGCATAATATGACAAAGACGACAATAGTTTTGATCATAGATTAACTTTGATTGAGTTACAGAAGCTGTCGGTAAGTCATTAGTATGTTTTTCCTATGACGTTATCAATTTTATATTCAATAGGTTTTCAATAGGTGTGTCTAGATTATACATTTCAGGTGCTATAAATCGTGTCTTGTCTCTTAAACATTGACTGTCTTCAATGTATTACCATATCATTGTCATACCATTTCACGTCGTGTTAAAATCGATTTAAATGTTTATTTGTACAATTTGTAAATAATCATAAGTCAGCCATATTGCTATCGTGTATAAATATTGTTTATGTACAATAAAAACGTTGAATTTATTTGTTTTATTCTATTTCAAAGTAAAGTTATGCTCGGTTTTTGGATGCTCATTTATTTGTGACTGTCTGTATACGATTCAGTTATAATTTTTTATATGACAATAGATTGTAGTTGCTGATTCGATTTTATCAAAGAATCGTGTCGTCTAGTGATTGTCTACTTGGATGGGAAATTGGTGATTTTTGTCAAAATTATTGTAACTAACACGCTTCACACGTGCGATTCAGAAGGAATTTAAACTAAAACTAACATTATTAATGTAAAAAGAAAACAAAGCTTAAATTTATTATTACTATCAAATCCTGTTTCTGAAACAAAATTGCATCTGCTTAGTGATTAGTAAATATAGGAGTTTATTTACAATGGAACTCTGTGATTTACCTTAAACGCGTGTGAGGCGTTTAGCTGACCTTAGCTAAGGAATGGTGAAAATTGGCATAAAGAACTGTAACACTGGATTGCTAACTAACAAATAACAATGGTGGTTGTTCCCGGGCAGTTTGGCGGATACCCGACACGCCTTGGTCAGGCTGGCGCAGTGTAAGTACTTGTGCTCACGGTATGTGGCGCTTGCATGGCTTAAGCATGACGCTTTCTTTACTAACCGCTTACATTTTGTCGCTTTATTATACTTTTTTTTTTCCAACGGTACGCTGGATTGGCTCGAAGGTTAAGTGAGTGACAAAATGTAAGTGAACCTTACCTATATTCACGCAAAAATTCACGCTTTTTTTATCCGTCGATTGAGTTTTGTCGGAACAATTTTTTTGATATTTTTTACTACGATCAAAATTTTATCGAATCTGGAGGGAGCGAATATAGTTTCGGCCCCAATTCGTGTATTCGATCCCTCGCCCGTATTGACGCGGGATGTGGGCGGCAAAAATTCTGTTGTCACCGCGAGCTCTGTGTGGCAGCCTCACGGAGACGGCGCGGCTGCTCCAGAACGTTCGCAGCGTGTTCACGCGCCGCCCCGCCGCGCGCGCCGACACCGAGCTCGAGCTGTCGCGTGAGTACCTCGGGGACACGGGGACACGGGGACACGGGGGGGACGTACCGCACGCACCACACGCACACACACACACCAACGCACGCAAACGCGTCGTAGACGCACGCTCACCGTAGCCACACATTTATTTCCCCCAATACTGAAACGGTCTAGCAGAGCAATGTACGGAACGAGAGGTATTACAGTTTTCTTTATCATCTCCGACACAATTTCTTTCAGCACATGACTGAAAAGCGTTTTTGACCCGCAAAAATTTTGTGAATATACTTGATTTTTTTTTATCGTTTGCGTTTGATTTTTTTTATTATTTGAACGTGCAGTTTATAATGAAGCGTATATGTGACAGATGGGTTCGCATTTTCTCAAGAGGAGGGCGGGAGTGTGTCCCAGGCGGACATGATCCGCGCGTACGACACGAGCCAGCCGAGGGCGGCACGCTCCTGAGCGGGCGACCACCTCCACACTATATGCTGAGGGGTCAACCGCGATTTACCTCCCATATGCTACGCCCCCCTACCCCTCGTGGCCTTCTAGTTAAACACCTCCAGGCCATCAGTTTTGACAGCGTACAAAATTTATTTAAGTTATTCTGAATAACACGACAGAAAATTTTTAATGTGTATAGGTGAAATATCCATCTGTGGACCCCGAATCGATGATATTTAAATTTTCATCCTATATGAAAATCGTATGATGAAAAAACTTCACCAAGTTCACACGCTCTAATAAAACATGACATATATTCAAATGTATGATTTTCGTCGCTGTACTTAAATAAGTATCTACAGTACATAAGTTGTCTATATAATGGGTATATTTGTGTGTATAATATATTATGTATAGTAGTTAATGTATACAGCATCTGTGGTTGGTAGCTATGTATATATATATACTATACAATCGGTCACAGGGAGGCCACAGTTTTACAATGCTTTATTTGCGTATTTATGTATTTTATTTTTATAAACTAATTAAATTATAAGTTATGGAGGCAGGCTATTTGATTGTTCGGCACAATAGCCGTGCACAGTGCCTATGATATTGAAAAAAAATGAAGCAACGTTCTTCAATATACCAACAAATAAATTAAAAACTATTAATTATATGTAATTACGGGTATGATGCAGGAAGTGCAATTGTCCTACAGTATTGATCCCTTCAAATAAAAAAAAAATCAGTATATTTGTTTAATCCTTAAATATACATACTATACCCATAGAAGGTATTGTTTGTATATTTAGGGAAATATCTCGAGCCGGTTATGAGAACTAAGTGAAGAAATGAAGTTCCTCAATAAAACAAAATAAAGATCTGTGAAATGGTTAATAATAAGAACGTTATTTTAATATTTAAGGAATTGTTGTTAGTTTTTGTTACGCTTTGTAAGAATTATTTATTTTAATAACATTACGAATGGCGCCTTCCGTATTCTAGAAGTATGTTTATATACCCTAATCATGTTTAATCAATCAATATTATTACATATAGTCACATTAAATAGGGTATTTGACTGACATTCAAATAAGCAACTTTTAGTGAAATGTCAAAACGATAGGTTTATATGAAGTTTTGTATGAAATACAAGCATGTGACGTCATAATTATATAGCATACTCTTTATGGTTGGATTGGTCATTAAAATCATAATAAGGATAAATAGAATAAAATAATCGTGGTTTCCCCTTTTTTTAGATGTTTTACACATTGGTTAGTGTTGGATAATTTATTTTGAATACAGGCAAATACCCTATTGGGTCATTTTGGTGACAATTATAAGTTTAAACAAGATTTACATGCAACATTATATCATAATGAAATGCTATGTAAAATTATTTTTCACTAATAACTGTTTGTATATTTAATGAAGTTTTTATAGCATTTAGCATTCCATATTCAAACCTAACTATGTTATACCCATAGACAAGTGCGCTTCAGTTACCTTTATATAAAAAGAAAATAGAATATTTTGAGTCCGCGCCACCATTGAAGTCCGATGGAATAGAGGTGGACCTATCGGACTTCAGTGGTGGCGCGGACTCTTGATTCGATGTGAAATTAATGTGGACTATTTTGTAACAAACCACTGTCTATATCTATATGTTATATGTGCCGGATTTAATGTACAGTAAAAAAAACAGAAAACTGAATACCCAGCACATTACTAATTTGTTTAATAAAATATATACAAACGTACATACATAAAATTAATCACTGTGATGTGTAGAAATCTATTTTGACTCGTATATTATTCATTTAATTAAATAGTCGATTAATCGATGACCACTGATATCTCGGTTAAATTAGATAAATTAATTAAAAAAATATTTAGTGATAAAATTATACCTAAATTGAAATATTAAACGATCCAGCACATTTAGTATGAATTTGAAATCTTAAGCACTGAGTTACTCAATAGAATATGGGCACATAATTCTTTTGGTCCTTCATTGTCTAGTCAAAAAGTATAGCTTCGGTCATCGTCAACTAGGTAGGTAATATTAGCATCTAACAGCTTATTTATGTGTCTATATTTAATGTAGCTTATGTCCAAAGCACAGTTACAACTGTTTTGGGATATAAATGTAAACCAAACTTCAGATCAGTTACACTAAAAGTTAAAGTTTATATGTGTCTCAGTCAAAACTCTTACCTGGTACTTACTTTAAAAAGTAATCAAAAAAACCACTAACTTATATGATCAAATATCTACTTATTTTCAGTAAAAAGTACTTTTGACCAATTAAGACTTCTAACTGTAACATAATAATATGTTTGGATGTAGGAGGTAATCTTCGATGTTACTGATCCGATTTGAAAAAAAAAATTGGAGTTAGAAAGCCCGTTTATTGAGGGACGTTATAAAGTATTTTATACCGTGATAACTAAAATATATAGATTGAACTCTTTGCTCATTATTTTTGACACAGCTCAACGATACGTAAAACCTCAAGGAACTCCTTAGGTGACTGTGAAAATGGCATCAAAAGTCCAATGGTTCTCGGTTTATAAGCACACAGAATAATTTTATACCTACTGAAGTTACCACCTAAATGTGTTTCCTAAATGAAAGGGAGTTATTGTGCTTTGGACATGAGTTGCTATGACATTATATACTATGTATAACAATTTATGATGAAATCAATTAATAATATACTAAATTATTGTGATATAAAACTCGGTGAAGCAAAAATTTTCAGAGTCTTTACAATGCGTGCTAGTGGAGTTTTTGAACGAATTGTAACTGATATAGAACATTATACTTCTAACAGTTTATTATTGTTAACTGTTATTTATTTGACTAACATTAGTTCGGCGGTGCATGCAGTAAGGTGCCTCGTATGGACGTTACAGTTTGTGAGAAAAAATAATGGTAATTTAATGTGCTTTCGAAATTCTTGATCAATATATTTTGAAGCAAATCTTAGTGTCAGTTCACACCGAGACGCGACGATGTTTGAAGATGCAAGTTGTTTCGCGCTTAGTAGTGCCACGGCCGCAGGGCGTATTCGAATTCTCTCACTGAAATGTGTACCGTTTTTGTGTAGTAAATAATGTTCAGTATTGTATCATTATCTTAAAAAGTGCGCGGCTTGTCGCGTTGCGTCTCAGTGTGAACTGACTTTAGACAGTTAACGCATATGATTCTTAATAATGAGAGATATGTCAGTACTTTCGTTAACTAAAGTATTTAACACTACAGATAATGTATTTAAAGTTTTAAACTTCCCGAGAACAAATATTTGTGTGCAAATACAAGATTGCATATTTTCTTTAGTTGCCGACTGTACTGGTTTCTTATTGAAATTGTTTTCGTTTATGCATTTGGATGAAGATATGTTGAAGTATGGAAGATCATTGATAATTTCTAAGCCCCAATGACTGGAATCCCTCATTACATCCCCTTGGTCCTGGCACCCTTTAACTCTTTTATCACGATATCTTAAAATTGGGACCAACGTGGCTGTCATAAAGTCATGACATTTTAAATTTTATAATAAAGCAGTAAGGTTGGAGATTGATTGGCACCTGGCTAAGTGCCCGCTACTTTTAAATTAAGTGAAGATGTGAATGTAACAGAAATAAATTATATTATTTGTTCTCGTTCTTTATTGTGTGGTTTTATTTACCAAGTTTAGTAACAGGTACTTATACTACATTGTCGGCAAACAAGCATACGGCCCGCCTGATGGTCAGCGGTTACCGTAGCCTATGAACGCTTGCATCACCATGGTTATCACTCACGCTTTGCCGACCCTTCCCCCCACGATGAGCTCTGGCGACCATACTCACGCGCAGGAACACAAATATAAATTATTTGGCTGCGGTATTCTGTAAGGTACTTCCCCAGTCGAGCTGCTCTTTGAGCGACATATCGCTATGCTCTACCTCTCTCAACTTTATACGAAATTATCATAAATGTCAGTAAAAGATGCCTACATATCAGTTTTTAATTTAATGATATTAATAGTAGATTATGCACCAAGGGTATAAAGAAGTGTCTTACGTCACATTGGACCCTGAGCGTAACGAGGGACGGAGTTATGTAGAGTCCTGAGTGAAGCGAGGGGTTCAAGCCCCCCAAGATGAAGACAGGCTTTATCCTCGAGGTGAGTACTTTACTTTTAATACCTGCTGCGAGACAATAAAAACCCAGGGCTATATAAGACACCACACAAATGTCGATTTTGTAATTGGGTTCCAGAATTTAAAAAAAAAACTATAAACCCATGTTTTTAAAAATAAATTATATAATTTTGAATAAACTTACACAATGGCCGTATCTACGCTAAGAGTTTTCATAAAAAATTATATCCCTTGGGGCTTTCATACAACATTAAATCCCATGGGATATAATGACTTCCTTTACGTTGAGTTGGCGTGATATGTACATAATTGGACATTGTCGAGTAGGTGGTATGAAAAAACGGTTGTTTTTGGCAGCCTATACATTGCGGACGTGCATGCCACTTCAACTCACCAAAATTTCGTCGCAATCAGCTGAATGGTATAGAAGCATACGTCACAATCAAACAGACAGACAAAATTTGATTTATATATAAATACCTAAATATGATTAACAAGCTTTTCAACTTAGGACGATAGCCAGCCAAGCCTACTACAAAGTACCCTACCACCGTGCTATGGTTTCCTGATGATATTTTCCTTTACGAAAAGCTAAAATTATAAGTAGGTTTTCACACTGCATTCTACTTACATCCACCACTACTGCGCTAACATCACTTTAAACCTTATCATCAACATATACAGTTGTTTTTGCTTTGACACAATTCAAGCCTACAAAATACCTATCGCTAAGCAGTACCTAACAATGTGGTAACAGTGACAGATAGATATGTGCCTTTCGTAATACTGAGTGACGTACAAAGTATTAGTATTTCAATATCAATAATCATAAACCGTTATTCGGATTAAATTAAGGACTACTGCCTTCAAATGATTAGTTGTATAATAACAATGCGTACATACTTATCTTTATACAAATAAATAAAATTGAGGTGTCTGTTTGTTCTATATATATTTTTTTATTAAACGCATTATGAGTTCGGTTCCTCACGTTGGTGTACCTACACGCCTCCACTGGACCCACCCGGTGGTTAAAGATATTTCCTACACAACGAATGGGGAATATCCTCAGGATCCTGTCACCGCTCCGCATGCTGTTCATCAGGGACCTTTTTTATGTCAGAAGTCTGGCAAGCAGGCAGGCGGTCCACCTGATACCACCACCAGAGGGATTGCTAATGTGTTGCCGACCTTTATAAAGCCTAGAAGGCAACTGGCTCACAAGTGCAACTGCCGGAACACCAATAGATGATTGGTGACAGATTTTCAACTTGAGGGTGATAGCCAACCAGGTGTGTGCACCTTATGCGCTTCGTGCGTATGTAGATTCTACAAGAACCACGGCTAAGGATTTTTCTCGCATCATTAGATACACTTGCAAGAATAAAAACTAATATTACTACATCTTAATTCGAGTTTAATAGGTTGTTACCTATTAAACCTTTTAAATAACATTTGTAAGAAATTGGTATGGAATGGATTTGACCATGGAATATTACACAAATGGGAGCCTAACTACTTCAGAAGAATCAAATGATATCACTAATTAGTAACTACAAGCAATGATTGAATTAGTAGATAGCCGGACTGGCTGAATTCCACTGCGCAAGTAATTAACTTAACGCCTATTAGAGTAGTTCTTACTAACAAAAAGACCTATTATACAAAATTTATCAAAGTACCTTAGATAGGTATCTACCGTCATTTTATTTTATGTCACACCTCCACTATGGCGTTAGACGATTACATGTTCAGATTTGACTACAACAGATAAAAGTGAAAGCCAATTAAAGTCAAAACAATAGTGGATGATTCGTGTTATCAGTTTATCAGTGATCTAACAGCAGGTGAGGCCAACCTTGCCGAGCGCGTGGCGCCCGGCCCGCCGCGCCCACCGCCTTCACTAACAAACGAAACACTCGCACGCGACCGACCAACAACAAAGTCAGCCAAACTAAGCCAGTGCCTCGCAGTGCCTTCTACACGACACTCGTGCCTTACCTCCTAAAAAGCTTTCGTAATTAACTTTATAACTACGACTAGTTTTCGAACTTCGAAAGTCGAACTTACGGGTTTATAGGAGCACGTCCGCGTGAGAAAATAATTTTCCACGGCCGAAAGTGTGTGAACAGTGTCTGGAACGGTGGTTCCGCCGATGGTTCGTGTTAGTTTGTAACTAGTGCAGTGGTGGTTTTAGCATTCCTGTGCGTGCGATGCGCTCCGATATCCATCGAAGCATGTGACAGTGGTGGTTATTATTGTAAATATAGTCGACACAATAGAAGGCGAGATGGCGCGGTCTCCGAGGCGCATATCCTCGCAGAGGAGGAGCCGGAGCCGGTCCAGGGAGCTGACCAGGCTCAAGACGCAACTCAACGGAAAAGGTACGTACATACTATAGTCATAAATATTCCACAACCTTAATACCTCGATATCGTAACTGAAACTATAGGTATTTAAATAGTGGTGCGATAGCGTATCTATTCATTAATATTCAGTTGCAACTTGCAGCCATTTGCAGGCTACCCGCACTTTGTCCTATCATTTAAAATATTACGGAAATATTTTTACCGGTAATTTCTTTTCACATTTGGCGCATATCTACCTTGACTAACAATGCGACTGACTGTTTTTATCTCGTAGACTTGTCTATAGTTTTTTCTTTCTTTTATTTTAATAATTTTGATAAGTGTGAGATTATTGTGTTCAACCCTATAGGTACTTAGTAGAGATAAGAAAAAGGCATACCTATAGCTTTAGGTTTTTACAGATACCCACCCATTAGTAGTAAGTACTTAGGTAGGTAAGACAACCTAGGTTCCTGTACCTAAGAGTTCTATTTACACATGTGTTTTGTTATTTGAGTAATAACTGTACATATCGATGAAAATATTTTATTATTAAATATTATGTTTTGTAAAATTAAACCTACTATCTATCTACAATGTAAACCTACCTTCTAAACAATCTAAATAACAATGGAGGGCACAATCGATTTTATTTCCCAACACAATTTTTCCCATATTATTATACATGTAATAAAAGTCGGGTAACTGCAAAATATTTATTCAATTTTATACAAAAATACGAGTAGGTACAGTCACGAACATAAATATATAATCTATTAATTTTTTTGATAGGTAAGTATTAGATTTTTTCTAAAAGTACCTACTCATTGAAATTTTATGATGTTACGAACATAGTATTATCGAACCAATACTATTATGATATAGGTGTTATCTCAGTTGCTATGGTTATTAAAAAAAAAACGCTTTAGAATTTTACTAAGTGTATAATTTTTATTTAGGCTCGTGACTTTACAAACCTAGGAAATTAACAATTTCTTCTAAGGCAGTCTTAAGGAATAAAAGCCAATCCTAATCCCGTCCCAGTACCAATAAACAGGTTCTCAGAGCCTGGCTTGAGTCACCTACCTACAGCCGCATAATAAATAAGTGAGCAAACTGCAAATGTCATGAAAACTCGATTTTGCTCACGCAGAGAAAAAAGTTTTTTGAATATAGAACGCTGCGAATTGACATTTCTAATTTTATTGGCTCACGATACGTTCAGAAACTCATAATCTCTAACATTTTATTTCTTTTGCGTTTTATCTGCTGTATTAATTTAAAAAAAAACCCTTCGAAAATATCGTTTCGTACTTCAATCATACATACATACATCTCTTAGAATAACATAAATAGAGACTGGCTCTTATCCGTTCTATTCTAATATATTTTCCATTTTAAATAGAAAAACCATTTTGGACCTAGGTATAGTAGGCCATAATATGAACCCTGCATGTTTCATAGCCTATAAGGAATGTTTAAAATTCAATGAGTCAACAATTTTTCTCGTGTCAGTTTCTTGAATACTTATCTGTGTCGGTTTATTGTCTGTACTTACTAGTATACAAATACGTCTCTATTTGTTTAAGTTTATTAGGAACGACTGTGGGAAGTTATTATATGTACGCCTACCGCGATAGTGTTACAGATAATAACTTGAAAGGATACATATAAAGTCATTAAAAACGTATAGAAAGAGTTGTAATATTCACATGGCTATAAATATCTTCTCTTCTGATAGCTCTGCACATTCGGTACGGCGATGATTACTGTGCTGCGGCAAAGGTCGTGGATTCGAATCTTACAATAGTACATAGTGTACTACCAAGTGTACTTTGTAATACCCGCCTAGCTGGCTAGAACTTTTGAAAATCTGTCGGCGTCGCCAAGCATTAGTATATATTTAAGCATAATAGTAGCATTTGAGGGTCAGTTTCTTCTAGGCCTTATGCTTACCACCTTCGGCCACATCATCACAAAGGAATAAAATAAAAACGAAAGGATAGGTACCACGTAAACCCCGTTACAGTTACAGCACCAGCCAATACTGTTTGCATTGCGTGATATTTCCACGGGGCTCGCACAAATGGCTTGCTTACTGCCGCCTGCCCTCACCTTGACATATTTACCTTTCAATCAGAGCTTTTTATGACCTACCTACATGTGATTTACTATATGACACGTGAAATCAAAGTAAAGTATCCTGGAAAATGTTGAATAATCATTTAATGTGCTCAAATATCTTAAATTTTTCATACTTATTATACCTACTGTCATAAGATTTTAGGATTATTTAAGATTTTAGAAGATTTTTTTTTCTGTTTGACCACAATCTCACTATGGTAGGTGATGATGTGGCCGAAGGTGGTAAGTACACAAGGTCTAGAAGGATCTGGCTCTCAAGTGCAGCTGCCGGAACACACCAATAGGTGTTTGGCGACTGATTTTCAACTTGAGGGTGGTAGATTTGGTGGATGGTGGATTCCTTCGTAAAAACGGTTAATTACGGTTCCTCCGTAAGGCTGGCGCGACGGCATTGTTGTCTGGCTATAAACTTTAGTGTGGTAGCGGCTATTTTCCTATTTAGTTTTACAGTGTCATGGCGGCGAGGCTGTATAACCAATGGGAATTGAATTCGCTAAGTCCTGCCATGTTGCTCTATAAAAATCCTAACTAATATTATAAATGCAAAAGTGAGTTTGTTTGTTTGTTACCTTTTCACGTAAACCACTGAACCGATCGCGATGAAATTTGGTACGCAGATAGCCTATGGTATGGGACATGGGCTACTTTTTACCTGGGGAACGCGGGTGAAACCGTGGGGGACAGCTAGCGTATTAATATCATTTCATTTCATCGCTATCAAAGGCACGTAACGTTGCTGCTTATCATTAGTATATAATTATAATTGTGTTATCTTTATCCGTAATTTATAGTATCTTCACGTTTTAATTCTAACAGTAGAAAAATAGAAGCAAATAGAACAATTTATGTTATTGAATTAATAAAATAATATTAATTAATACTTAAATTAATTTTATTTAAAGAAAAGTAGTATATCAGTTATCTGGCTTCCATAGTACAAGCATAATAATGATGAAACCTAATGAAAATAGAAAACAGGCGTTTAATTATTCAATAATATAATTGTTTTCTCTACACAATGAGCGTAAATCTAAAATAGGTAGCGATTTCCAATAACCAGTTTTTTATCCTGCCTGTACCAATTAATATCGATAACTAGCTTGATTAATAACGATTTTTCTCCAAATCATTAAATTGGTTTAACTGGTTGCGGTATATTTTTTGCGATAAAATACTGGCGATATTGTTTAGATAAATTTTAATTTAGTAAAATTTTGAACATTTTCAAACTTTAAAAAAAAAAATCCATATTACATTTTCCATAATTTCATAAAGAACTAGAATTTCAATGTTTTTTTTTTTTAATAGTATGCTAACCTAACTTAACCTTTAAGGCAATGATAGCTCAGTAATAGAGACGTCGGATGCCGCGGCGAAGATGGTGGGTTCTAATCCTACAATGAGCTTCAGCTTTCGGTGAAGGAAAACTTCGTGAGGAAACCATAGCACGGTGGAAGGGTACTTTGTAGTACTCACCTGGCTGGCTACCACCGTCAAGTTGAAAATCTGTCGCCAAACACCTATTGGTGTGTTCCGGCAGCTGCACTTGAGAGCCAGTTCCTTCTAGGCTTTGTGTGTTTACCCCCTTCGGCCACATCATCACTTACCTGGTTGTCAAACACAAGCCTATACAAAGTAAAATAAAATAAAAAATATATTTAAAAGTTTTTTTTCAAAGTTAAATTTGTTTGCATTGTGTAAGTATAGATAACCATGCAAAATTTCAATAGTTACCTACCTTTTATCGTAGAAATCATCAAAAACACTTTCTTTTCATGAAGACTTATTGAAATCTTACAACTAAGTACGTACAAACGTATAAGTCTCAATCTAAAAATATTCCTAATCCGATTCATATTCATCTGCGAAATAACATAAGTTCTACTTAACGGATCTTTGTAAAGTAATTTTAATATACAATACCAGTAACATACAATAAATGCGTCCTCATTAAATCTCACAGTAGCCTTACATAATACATATAAAAGGCGTATATAAAAGCGAGCTTTCTCTAAGATGATGGACAAGCTAGCTGACAGCGAAGTGTTCCTCGGACGGACAAAATAACCGACACTAACAGCTTTCCAAACCCCATGTCGCTATGATATGATTCCTCTGATCTTTCAAGTTTTGTTAATGTACTTCTTATGTGGGACTGTTTGAAACGGTAAAAGATGACCTAAGCCTGGTGTCCACTAGGGCGCCGAGTCAATTCGCAATACTATTTACCATGAAACTGCGAAATCAACAGAGCCGAGACAAGCCGAATCACACTTACTGCCACTTTCATAAGCTACGTAAGCTTGGCCATGCAAAGAGGAAACGCTGCCAGCCGATTGGGAACATTGCTCGTCGGCAGCGGTAGTAGCTTCGCTGAAATTTTCTATATTATTATAGTTTATATTTTGTTGTAACTAAAATAATTATTTACAACCATTTTAGCTGATTGTGATGCTTAGTACATCATTTGTTGCCATATAGTGCATACATGTTTTGTTGTTGTTATTAATTTAAATCTAAACTTAAACCAACAAGGCCCATATTTCATTGGTGTTTACGATCGTTTTTAGTGGGCGAAACTTACCTTTCTGCGCTAACGAATAACGTCATTTAATAAAATAGTATTACAGTATTGCCTATCAATTTTAACTACCGCGGGCGATGTGTTTCAAATTGACTCAGCGCATTTTTACGTAGTGGACGCCAGCTTTTGCGCTTATTAATCCGGTTAGAATTCTTCTGATATTAATCCACTCAGTTATCTTTTGACAGATGTTGCTTAGTGCCTAAACCGCAGCTGAATGATTGTAGATATTTGTTGTCTCCTTCACAATCACCATGTAAAAAAAATAAAAAAATAACAGATTTTCTTAAAATAAACCCTGTAATAGGCTCATTTGTTAACACAATACAGGTAGCGCACGTACAGTAGATATCATTATATTAACCAACTATACAAATAGATAAGAGTCTCGACGTGTATTTTATTATGTAATTAATGTAGGCTAACTGATCACATGCAATTGATAAGCAAAATCTACTCGTCAATTACAAATTATTGGTTGTTATTGACAATTATTATTACAATTGTTTTATTGTATTTGTCATAAAGTACTCGTCTGCGAAAATATGAGAGATAGTCTGCCATATTTACGTCATTATAACTTATCTTTATTTATTTAATTCATAATAATTTATCTTATAATGGAAAATAATCAGGTACTACGAGTATACCTAAGTAAACTTAGGTACTCGGTATATTAAAAAGTTGTGAAGAAATGTTTCAATCAAGTTCTTGGAGATTTTTTTCTAATTATTTCGTGAAAGAATCAAAACAATTTTAATTAAATAAATAAATTGTATTGTATCGCATGCAATATGTTTCTGATTAAACCAGCACAAAGAAAAAAGGAATTACATAATTTCGATTCAGACATCGATAAGGTTTACAACACGCTATCACAAGAACATTTTCTAGAACTTACAATTTGTTTCAATACCACATTACATGACCGGCTTTTATTTACCATCGCGATACCTCTGGTTATCTTATCTATGACATTGTCAGTCGCTTTCTCCGACAGAAATCATGATGTGAAAAAGTTTGATTTGTAGATATTTTGCCATGACGAAGATCGTGGCCTCGAACCGAATAATAAGCTTTAGGTGATAGAAAACATCAATATACCATAGCACGGTGGTACCGGCCTGACTGGCTACCAACCTAAAGTTGAAAATCTGTCCAAACCTACCGGTGTGTTGCTTTTCGTTGTGACCTGCTTCGTATCTCTGGATTTTGTAAAATTCAAGTCAAACTTAATATTGTCTGCAGCTTTAACATTATTAATTTTCATATTCTGTTAAAAAACATAGGTTCGTTCATTTAACTACTAAATGGAACTCCATTGTCAACTCTTGTACAATTCCTCGAATTCCAAACTCCCAGAAATTTTTCATACAGTTTTTTCTTGTTAAGAATTTGCACTACATTTTTCATCGCTCCAACCGAACTCTTGAAAATTTATGTTTAATGAATCATCTTCAATATTTTCAGTCTAATTTATTCCCGTTACTGAATGTCTGGGATTATTTATGTGCTAATAACAGCTCTGTATTCGTGTGCTTCGTTCGCACACAACATCGCATCGCAGCATCGGCGAATGAAACGACCATATTTTGTTTGTAGATTAAGATTAAGTTTAGTTTCCTCTTCTTTTAAACTTTGCAGTAATTTATTTTTCCTTCTATAAATACATCATGATTTATGATTAAATCTAAGGTTCATGTATTAGATATAATTTATTTTTTATGCGTTAATGTATCAGGATTATTAGTAACATTCTGCAGATGGCTATTGATCATACTTGGGTATTTGTTATGATTAATATGTGCTTCACAATGTTATCTAAGGAAAGTGGATTGTGTTATGAAAACATAAAGCAGGCTTCACAAATAATACTATCTTAACTAGCTCTGATAAATAGCTTTCTTTATAACGGAATAGATAAGTTTATCTATAGGTAGACTTGCGTATCTTAGCGTGGTAGTGATGATGTGCCTAAAGGTAGCAAAGTCTAGAAAGGCACTGTTTCCCAAGTGTAGCTGCCGGAATACAGCAATACGTGCTTTAGCAAGATTTTAACTTGAGGCTGGTCAAACGGAATACTCAAAGTGAAAGTCATTTATTCTGACTTATGAACGTCAAAGCTTCTGAAGTTAAAACCGTCAGCCTTCAACTGAGAATAAGCGACAAGAAACTCAACTAAGTTACCTACTCTGTCTTCTTCACTGAAAGCTCAAACCCATTGTTTAGAGCTTAGCTGCAAATCAAAAATGTTTTATTCAAATATACCTTCACAGTCATTTATGAATAGTCTGACTCTAACGCATGGTTCGGAAGATTGCATTTGCTGAGAAGAGCCAGCAATCAAATCAGCAATAACTCTTTTCAAAATAAGCTATTACATTTAATCTCTCTGACAACAATTGCGTGGCCCGGAGGCAAAACAACAAGTAGACTCTATCAAAATTGAATAATAAATGAATAGCAAACTAGCAGAGCAGCCCCCACAAACAGCACTTGTTCACAAGTATGACGCAAGTGGCAGCCACCGCCCTTCTAGTCATACTGAAGGGAAGTGAGCGACCGGCCACACGACGCCGTCACATGCAAAGGCTTTAAGAGCATTAGATTTTCTTACATCCGTCCATCTTCTTTAGCGTCCATAGTGCATAGTGATATCGGTGATACTTATTTCATAATCATTAAATTCTACGAGTTTCAGGTTAGCCTTTTGTTTAGCTATTATTAGTTTGCGTCCCGCTCCCGCAGTTTCACACGCGTCCTAGAAGGCTAATAACTTGACAAATTTTCTAATCTATGTTAAATTCAAAATATTTTCCATATATCCCTAGTATAGTATTTTATTTACACATCACACCAAGAAAATTATGATGAAATAGGCTGACACACGAGGAAATGTCGAATAAATTTATCCTTACTACACCTTCGGCCATATCATCACCAACCACAATGAGTTTATGATCGAATACATGCTTATTTATGCAAAAAAAACATTATCAGGATTTTCCTTGCAAAATTACTTACGCAGACTTTAACGCATGAGATGCAAATTTCAACAGAACGATTCGTTTTGGTAATTTTTCATAGTCAACACGTTCTCTAAAACATATCCATTGATGATTGATTTCACGCTGTCGATGTATGAAGTCTGGGTCTTTGTGAGCTTTGCAACATTTTACATTATATTTAAATGTGCATGGTATTGTAGGTATTATTGAAACTAGACTCAATGGTCCTGTCTATAGATATAGAAGGTCAGGGCAAATTGCAAAAATTCGTAGAACATAAAAAACTGTTCCACTTTGTACTAAAATACTTCGGTCTCTATCAATCTGCTCAGTTGTTGGTAATTCATTATTGGATAGACTTTCTTTTTGAAAATAATCTCGTCATGATAGCTATGTCACAGATTAGTAAATAGTTCATATGTGAAGATGTGGCCTCAGGTGGTAAGCACACAAAGCCGCTCTCTCTCTAGTGCAGCTGTCGGAATACATCGGTATATGTTTGGGGATAGATTTTCAACTTTCAGCCTACTACAAAGTACCCTACTTTAGTGATCGAAGACTTGTTTTCCGAAATTCGGTGCAACGAATAGGTTAGATTCATGTACCATTATTCAACGAAATTATATTTTCGATTCCCCCAAAAACACTTACTCAGTTTACTATCTTGCATCAATTTAATATACGGAGTAGCGTTTTCATTTCGCTTCTGTTTTCTATCACATTATAATGGTGTTTCATTGCGAAGGTACGTCAATTGTTTATCTGGAAATATTACGGCGAGTTTTTCTGAACAGCTGTGTGGGATCATTGTCTCTTGTCAGAGAGAGTGGGGCCACTTGCCCAGGAATGTTGAATGATAATCGAGAACAATTTCAACAAATTGTTTTATTGTTTTCACAAAATTCAGAATCAGATAAAGATAAAGTCTCCAACTATGTTAGAAGTAGGTATATTTAAAATTCATGTTTACAGATAATATTTAAGAAATCTGTGCAGTCTATACCGTTGTAAATATTCCACATATTCTTAAATTATATTCAACCGTTTGACTCACACGTGCAAAATATCCGACGAAAAAAGTAGGCAGTTGTTTTTGTTAAAACTGCACAACTCCCGCGCATATGTCACGCCCATTTTGCTTCTTTATTCACTACAAAATGCTACATCATCTAAATAAATCTCATGGCTTGTCTATCAGATATGCATCCTTGTCTGAACTAAAGCACTATTTGTTTGGTCATTCGGTCACACCGGCCGGCACAATGTCATATATGTAGGACAGGGTTGCGCTACATCCATCAACAGATGGATACTGCCAGATGTGCATTTATTTTGATGATACTATCATATGTTTGCATTGATTAACGTAGTACTGTCAATGTATTGTAGCTTATTTTTATTTATACCACTAAGTGGTAAGCAAGGATACGTCGCGCCGTAGCCTACCTAGCATTTATAATGAAATCCCACACACGATCCTCTGAAGGGAAGATACTTTTGTATAGGTACTTACTTGATAATCCCCCTTATTCAGACCAGGCTCAGTTGCGGTCTCGATTCGGTAGACGAACCGATTGTGTAGTCAACTTAATAGGATGGCTCCTATTTTCTCATTTGAGACTTCCATATGGAATGAGGCAGTCGATCGGTCGATCGCGGCAAATAAATTTAACGAAATAAAATCGTCATTTGCGATCGGAATGGCAACCGAATAGGTCTGAATAAGGGGGAGTGTCAGGTAATAATCGAAACTCTCTAGTCTAGTCGTTATATACCTATGTTTGATGTAGTAAGTAAGTATCCTTCTAATATTATAAATGTCAAAGATTGTATGTTTGGATGTCTGTTACCACACAACTCCGTAACGGCTGAACGGATTGAGATGAAATTTGGAAGACACAGAGAATATATTCTGGATTATCATTTATCCCGAGAAAACAAGATACCTCGGATACGCGAGTGAAACTGCGGGGCGGATAGTATCTATATAGTTTCATCCGAATCTGTTTAGCTGAGTCGGCATCACATATTTGAATATGGTTTTACTTAATATACAACAAGTTTTGTAGGTAGGTTCTAAGATACTAAAACCAAGATTAAATAATATAAAAACTAGAACGTTTATTTGTTATCTGTTTATTAAATTAGGTAATATAGTTCCATACAAAAGTTCAATACCTACTCGACCAAAATGTATGAAGCAACTGTTTTATTTTACGCAATATCAGACTTGGTCCATTGTGAAAGCTGTTCATATTAATGAGTACTTCCACTCCTGCATGTATTTCCAACGAACTAAAAAAAAAATACAAAATATCAATTATAATATTTTTTTAAATTTTATTTAGGCAGATTTTTTTTTCTTTGATATTAATAGATACCTATACACCTATATACCTTTTCACAAATATCATACACACACATACATACACGTTAAGCGTTCGCTGGGTAGAAGGTGTTAGGTTTTTCGTTACGGTTTTTATTTATATTTTTTTTTGATCGGTCTAAAACCCCGAAGCCCGCGATAAAAGCTATACAATAGCTTAAAACAATCACCCTGTATCTATAGTCATGTAATCAATTATTGTTAGGTATTTTCAAATTAAAAATAGCTTCCACCAATGTTTAATTTTGCTTATCGTTCAATAACATTAAAGTTAATGGCGGAACAATCAGAGTCCATTCCATTAAACAATAAAAACTAAACGAATAAAAGTAAGATGCATTTACTTACACAGATAACGTCACGATTTCGCAACATTTGGATGAGTGCAGTATTATCGACGTACCTAGGTATGGTTTGCACAACAAACAAAGATATGACGTCAGTTTGTGGAAATTGAGGTTTATTGCTTCATTAGCAAGGTCTACTGTCGAACCAACAATCTACTAAACAATTTTATGCGCTTACTAAGATTTACATGACAAATGCAACGGAACTGCAATTCGCGGTGATTACAAACAACTTTAATAGCGCGTCCAGAAATACGAGAGAAAAGCAAAACAAGCCGGTATGATGAATGTTGGTCAACTCAGACTTCTGGGAGGGATGTTACATGCTTAGAAGATACCTATTCACTCTAGCCATGAATTAATGTACGAATCACGTATTTAACCTGTATCAAAGCTAGTAATTTTCACCACCGTTTTTAACAAAAAAATAAATTATTCCAAAAGTATTTTAGTTATCTAATCAGCATAAATTAATGATGAACGCACTAAATTATGGCACTAAATACTATACGATACTAATATTTAAATTCTATCAAAATATATGTAAATGAATAAAATCTTGCGGCACCAAATCGTATAGGTACCTAACTAATTTCTACGGTCAGAATAGAGTTACTAGTCCTAAAAAAAACAAACCATATTTATAGTTAAAATTACTGGTAACCCAAGCAATTTAAACAAGTTGATTGTCAGTGATGGTAAAACAAAACAATATCGTTCGCTTTATTTGTCATTGCGTCCGGACGTCCGTCTTGACAATGATCGTGGGTTCGATGTACAATCGTCAGAAAACTAAAGCATGGTGGTAGGATAGGTAATTTGTTATACTCGCCTGGTTGGCTACCACCCTGAAATTGAAAATCTGTCGCGAAACACCTTTCGGTATATTCTGCGGCAGTTGTACTTGAGACAATAGGGTAGGTATTTGACTGACATTCAAATCAGCAACTTTTATGAAATGTCAAAACGATAGGTTTATATAGAGTTTTATATGAAATACAAGCATGTGACGTCATAATTATATAGCATACTCTTTATGGTTAGATTGGTCATTAAAAATCATAATAAGGATAAATTTAATAAAATAATCGTGGTTTCCCCCTTTTTTTTAGATGTTTTATACATTGGTTAGAGTTGGATAATTTATTTTGAATACAGGCAGATAGCCTATTAGGTTAGTCTAAGCGTTATGTGCATGCTTCTATACCTAACGTTGCCACGTCTAAATGCAATTTTTATGCCAATTTGTCGCCTAAAACCGGACCCGACGGATATGAGTGTCTGTAATCACATTAAGAAGCCAGTTTCACACGGTTATGTCTAAGTACCAGACCAGTTAGTAGGAATGTCTGGAAGGCGGACGAGCCGAAGAAAAGCACGCTGACTTGTTTATATATAATGTTTCCAGAAACAAGAAATGCTATTATAATATTTTGGATGTTGTAGGTGCATGTTCTTTGCTATTTTAAACTAGGTAGCTACTTATTTATCCATCTTTATAGATAGGTAGGTATTATACAGATTATACATAGAACCCAAGATCTAACAGGTGTTTGAAATCCTAACAAAGCATCTGCCAAGCCTTTTGCGTGTGAACTATTTTCAGAGTTTATTGATAAACAACATTTTGCATCTTGTTTTGGAGTTTGGTCATAATTCACTGGATTAATGGACAACATTTGTGCTGGTCAGAACTTTGACTGACCACCACGAGAAAAAAGTAGTCGATGTCCTTCTCCATACCATAGCCTATCTACGCACAAAATATCATCGCGATCGGTTCATCGGTTTAGGCGTGAGAAGGTAACAAACAAACAAACTCACATTCGAATTTATAATATTAGTTAGGATTAGTAGGAGGATAGGAAGTAGGGTAGTGTAGATTGGTAGGGAAGATTTGCAAACAATCTTTATAGGGTGTATTTATTTTAAACCATAGCTCATTTCTTTTTCTTCGTTTAAAAATAAATAACAATACTTTTCAACTACTAACCTATTGTGTATATAACGTTACCTATTCGTCTTATTTGTAAGACGTCCGGCACATTCAACTTATCTTATTTACAAATAATATATACCACACACAAAATTCGTCACATACCTCAATCTGTTTTTATTTCATTCACAGTTTGGTTTCACGCTTTGTTAAATAAAAATGTTTCACAGTTAACTGTCTACTTCACCTCAACAATGAAAATTCATCACGGAGTCAAAGCATCTGTAAAATTAACCCAAATAAGTAAAATAACTTTTTGATTTTTCTACTTGTTTTTGATAGTCTAGTTTGTTTTATTGCCGCGGGGGCTTAGGCAATAATTGCGTGATTTATTGTCTTATGTATGCATCTAATGTTGTCTTGAAAATAATAATTAGTTTATAGGTGTTTCTTCTCAGGAAGTTCAACCTTCTGAACTTGTATTTAGAGTCAGACTATTCCTATGCGAAGATCAATTTGAATTTTTTTTTTTTTTACGGGCCATGCAGTTGGAGTGTGGTGTTATACTGTATCTATGTATATCAGTTATGTATGTAGTTTCCACAGTACAAGCTCCGCTTAGTTTGGAATCAGATGGCCGTGTGTGAAGAATGTCACAGGATATATAGGTATTTATTTTCTGTATATTCATTTACGTTACACCTTCTTCTCATTATAAAATGTTTAGATCCCACTTAGACTGTTAAAACCAAGGTGACTTGCCTTGAATGCCAAAATAAAACTAAACAATATTTTTAAAAGCGAACAATAGACGGTCGCGGCTCAAATATCACAGCTTTTACGACCAGCCCGAAGTAAGTGATCCAGTAACAGCCGGTCAGTAAACCGGTCAGGCCTTGACCTGGTACCGGGTGTGCCGGATAACCGGACGACCTGCCGGATCGGACAGACGCACCCATTCCCCACTCTAAGTGATTTGCGACACCGGCACATCTGACGTAATTTGATGGATCAATTTCTTAACCTGTTGAATTTGGGAACTTTCACGATAATTCGAAAATTTAAGAGTTTTATTGATTGCTGTGATAAAAGGGAGTTACAGGGCATATCCGCCATGATTTATATTATGTCAGAAACTCTTCACTCTATTTTGACTGGTTGCATTGTCCTTTATTTTAGGAAATTTCAGCGTTTTGAGAATTATGTTGAAGTTTTTGAAGCTAGAGCGGTTTTTCTACTTACTACTTTCACAGTAAATTAATTAAAGCCTTTTTTAACTATACTTAGTTATTCGTTAGTTTTCAACACGAGAGTAATTCAAGTCATATCATTAGTATTTTATTTTCCACTCTACGTATTTTATTAAATATAGTATTTTACAGAGCGAGATAGATAAACCTTGCGTCTCACAAGGGTCCTGCGGTATCAGGGCACTCGTTCATTTTGCACATTTCCATACGAGCAGCGACCACATTAGCAATTAAAAGTAAATATTTATCTGGCGTGTATTACCTACCGGCCGGCGCGGGCGCCCTTGGCCCGGCTCGCGGCTGGCGGCTGCACGGCTGTATCGTTACACTTGCTAATTTCATTTCACACCACCAACACATTTAAATAATGCTTTTTCAGGTTTGTAACAATCACTCTGTTCATTGGATTAGACAATGAATGTTTTTTTTCACTCCTCTTGCTCAAAAAGACCGTCATTGTGGCGTACCACAGCGAAGAAAAAATTGCAATTCTTCCTCTAGGGGAAAAAGTTTTTTTTTTAAATTTTTGTGTGTCAAATGACAATGAGCCTACAAAAACGAAAAAGTCTTTAGTCATAAGTAGAATCATGAATAAAGACTCGACTTATTACTGTTTCATAAAAAAAGAACTTCATTTTAATTTTGAAAATGGGACTAAAATCGGCGATCTCTGGTAGAATGCATGCAATGTGTTGCGGCTACAGAAGAAACAAAAAAAAGATATTGGCGCGAAATCTTTATAATTTTTCTCTAATTGCAAATTGAATAGGTAGTGACCATAATTAATTTTACAATAGTGAAAATGTCGTCATCTAGTGAGAATGGAGACCCTAATTTACAAATAGAAGAGAAAGGAAAATAAATAATTTTCAATCTGTTGCCGTCAAGGTCACAAAGCATTTATTTAAATACTTACGAAAAGTTTATGAAGTGGAGGACAGAAAAACGAGTGGATTCTTGTATTGGATTGTTTTATTTTCTCGCAATCGTAGTGAAAAGTATAGTGTAACACACGGCGCTAAAACCCATTAAAACTCGGTTTCTATTTACTACCTCTGATATAATGGGTCATTTTAGCTCCTTGTATAACAATCTACTATTATTTAATTACTATTTATGGCAAGTTGCAGAGTGTTGATAGGTAAATGCATTTTTTTATTTACTCATTTTTTAGTTCAGTTACGAGTTACAACAAGTTTTTTTTTTACTTTATATAGGCTTGTGTTTGACCACAATCTCACTATGGTAGATGATGTGGCCGAAGGTGGTAAGCACACCTAGAAGCCTAGAAGGAACTGACTCTCAAGTGTAGCTGCCGTTTGGCGATAGATTTTCAACATGAGGGTGGTACTACAAAGTACCCCACCACCGTGCTATGGTTTCCTCACGATGTTTTCCTTCACCGAAAGCTCAAGCTCATTGTAGGATTCGATCCCACGACCCACGACAGGTGCATAAATTATACATAATTATACTTAACTGAAAATTTAATCACCCCCTTATAATGGTCGTCGGTTATAACAGTATAGTAGAGCCATGCATAGATATTCCTAAAAACCTAGAGATCCTATTCTCGAGTTAACATTTTATAAATTTTCATTCTACCTAATCCGTCGCGGTATTTGTGTAAAACAAACATCTTTTATCCGATTGTATTTATATCGAATTTTTAATAAATACCGATGAAACACGCGCCGAGACAGGGCGACATTCTCATCACCTTGCCTACCCTCGGGATGTCTATCAACTGTGCATCGAGAGACACGCACGCGATCGCCGCATCAGACTATACATTATATACAATATTATGTATCGGTATTAAACTGTACTTAATAATATTAAAACGACATAACTATGACAGTTACGGCCCAGTCGAACTTGGGCCCGTCACAGCCGCACCCACGGCGCGTTCCGCGGTTATATTTCAGCTGAATGACTGCGTTTTTTCACGCAATGTTGGCGATTATGTCATAGATAATAGTCTGAAATTATTGCTCATTAAACTTTATGGTAGCTTTGCGTAATTAATTGCTTATTATTTGTTAAGTGTGTACGAATCGGTCCAACTATAACGTTCATGGTTACTCGTGATGGAAATTTTACACGCCCAGTAAAATTGTTTAGTAGCATTTTGTCGAATGAGTTTCTGGTTTTCATTTCTAGCTAATGCTTTATTCAGGTTCCCGGAAAATGGTTTATTCAGGGAAATGTTCATAGATTCTGAATTTTAATAAAAAAAAAAAGACTGTATAATCTCTATAATCAATGCTTGTTTATGGGTTTTTTAGTGGTTCTGACATCGCGCCAAAACGCCTAAGTACTTCAAAAAGAGCAGGGGGAGTTTCGGTCCGCGGAAGTGGTTTAGATAGATAGGTACTTATTATTCTAATTTTTTCACTTTACTATAAACGACAGGATGGACAGCGATAGACACTCTGACTGCCACGGGTTCGATTCCCGTCCCACATAAACATTGAACATTATTTTCTGAGTTTGGGTGCAAATAATCATATAATTATATAAGTACTAGCTGTTCCCCGCGGTTTCACCCGCGTAGCAGTATAAAAAAAATTGCCTACGACCGATTCTCAGACCTACCGAATATACACAAAAAAAATCATAAGAATCGGTCGAGCCGTTTCGGAGGAGTTTGCAGACAAACACTATGACACGAGAATTTTATATATTAGATTTAGGATTTATAGGTTAGTAATAATGTCAGCATACGGAATGTCCCTGGTTATTTATTTATTGAAAGTAATAAGTCAAAGACATTTATTCAGTTTACGCCCTAGGAGAGCACTTATGAACTCCTGATGCTACCGCCGGTTCGAAAGTCAGGCTTCAACTGAGAAGAACCGGCAAGAAACTCAGCAAGGTTAGATTTCTTATATGTATTTATTTTTTGGATAGTCTGGCTATGTTGGCCTTTTTGTTTTCTTTAAATGTTTAACAATTTTTAAAACAATATAATAAACAAGAGGTAGAGCATAGCGATATGTCGCTCAAAGAGCAGATCGACTGGGGAAGTTCCTCCACCTTACAGAATACCGCAGCCAAATAACTTATAGTTGTGTTCCTGCGTGTGAGTAAGGTCGCGAGAGCTCATCGTGGGGGAGAAGGGTCGGCAACGCGTGAGTGATACCCCTGGTGATGCAAGCGTTCATAGGCTAAGGTAACCGCTTACCATCAGGCGGGCCATATGCTTGTTTGCCGACTATGTTGTATAAAAAAACATAAAAAAGAAAAAGTAGGTATGGATATATTGGTGTCAAAAGACATTATTAACCATTCCATATGTACCTACTCGTTTCAGTATCACATGACGTCACGTCACGTCACTCCAGTTCCCATCCACCTTGATCTAAAAGCCCTACCTAGGACTACTTTTTAGGTCACGGCACTGTAAGTCTGTAACACACTATCACCCATATATTATTTATTACACGGTTAAGATCACTTACAATTTACATGTAAAGTACTTAATTATACTTACAGGTAATTATTTTACGAAGTAATTCGAAATATTTAGATAATTTTTCTTAATATAGAGAATCCATTATTATGTTGTAGGCTGGGTTGTACGTTTTTACAACAAAGAATAGGGAATACGCAAGTGTTGCAAATATAACTACTATTTGACGTAAGATTAATATTATTATTCCACCTGTTACATTTTTTTTTTAATATCTGTATTATTTACAAAGATATAACGATTTTTAATTGCGGTACGTTAGAGTGAAATGAAATGAAATTCAAATAGAAGGCCTATTTGAAACCAGGCAATTGTGAATTTACCAGACTCCGTCGCACGCACATGACACGGTTTGTAAGGTTGCTTTTGCTGAGAAGAGCCACTAAACTCAGCAATTCTTTTCAAAACAAATTTAGATTTGTCATCCACCCAAGCATTTTCGTCATTTAAATGTTCATTAATGTTATAGTATGCATTCTGTACTAAATTGGTCTTAATACAAAAAAGTAGTTATTCCAAAAAAAAAATAACAATGAATACACAATGTCTATGTCTTTATTTTGTAAAATGGCAGAGGTTTTCATAAATTTATTTTCTTATTTTCCTGTGTATATGAGTCTCGGAACAATAAAAAAATAGAGTTCCCAAGAGTCAATCTAATAGAAATACCACAACAGCCAGTGTATATTTTTTGATTATTATTTTATCCAAAACTTTGCTTACATTGCGTAAAGAGAAAGTTAACGTTCTCAGTATGGAGTTGCAGAAAAAAATGGGAGTCATTGACCGCTAACATACCTCGTTACCTAATGATTATATTTAAGTTTAAAGTCATTAAGTTAACGATGAACTACGTTCATTGATGGTATATGAATAATTGAAACTCGGCGCTTCGTTCGTTGGAAAGGTTAAGAAAATTATATTTAATACAAATTCATGGGCTAATGATTCCGTAGAAAAATGTTTAATTTTGAGAGTAAATACCTATTTGTTTTTATTGCCACAAACGAAAGCATGTTACACATTTACAATTATGCATTTGCGTTTAGGTATGTTTTTATAAAAGAATTTGCAAAGCACGTCTCACTGAATTCTCATAAAACTTCTCCTCTACATTTTTTTTTTAAATAATTATATCACACAACGCCATTTTTTTACGATTTATAGGCCTGTGTTTGACCGCAATCTCACTATAGTGAGTGATGTTGTGGCCGAAGGTGGTACGCACACAAATCCTGGAAGGATTCACCAAACGTCACAAATGCAATTGCTTTTTTTTTAATACAAAATTGTCGGCAAACAAGCATACGGCCCGCCTGATGGTAAGCGGTTACCGTAGCCTATGAACGCTTGCAACACCAGGGGTATCACTCACGCGTTGCCGATCCTACCCCTCTCCCCGATAAGCTCTGGCGACCTTACTCACGCGTAGGAACACAACTATAAGTTGTTTGGCTGCGGGATTCTGTAAGGTGGAGGTAGTTGCTAAGCTCTAGGTAGGTAGTTAGGTAAAGTGGCTTTACGGAACCCTAAAAATTCAGCTCAGTGACCCCTAGCGAATCGCGTGCTAACCATTACAGTGTTACGTAGCCATACCTGACAATTCTATTGTATATGTATGTAGTTATATATAAGTAAGTTATATTATGTTACGTGTATGTAACGCGACGTTATATAAATCGCGCGAGCACGCGATTGTAACAGCTTTAATCGTTTATAATTGTGCTAATAGAGTGCTATTGTGAGGATTCTGTTAGGTATTTAAATATACCTATTTTTTACAGTAAGTATCAAAAATATTCCTGTGACGTAAGTAAACGATCTCTAAGTTATTTGTTAATTTAAGCAATGATAGCTCAGTGGTAGTGACGTCGAATGCCGCGACCACGGTCGTAGGTTCGAGTCCTACCATGAACTTGAGCATTCGGTGAAGGAAAACATCGTCAGGAAAATATAGCAGGGTGGGTACTTTGTAGTACCCTAGGTACCGGAGGATGGCTACCACCCTCGAGTTGAAAATCGGTCGCCAAAAAACCCTATATGTAAGCTATATGTTATTCCAGGGTATGATATATCTATCTTCCAAGTTTCATCCAAATCCATCCAGCCGTTTATGCGTGATTTAGTCACAAACATCCATACATCCAAACATTTATACTTAATATTAGAAGATTAAATAATTTGAAAATAAAAACAATAGATTGTGTTAGGCATTTTGAACCCACACTCTAGTTATATAGATACTACCTTACATACTCTTAAATATTACTTATTTATACCTTTTGTCTAATAATTCCTATTGAGGTCCGTAACTGCGACCTCCATAGGAAGTTTTTACAAGTTGGGTAGGCTATTTATCATGTGTTGTTAACGTATCGATATTATTAGACACGTTTCGTGTCACATCGGACTGTTTCACAAAACGCATTAATATTACATGAGTGGACAATTTGCAACTGTTTCACGATGAGTGGCGTATATATTTTTTTTTGTATCTGACTTTTTCCACTAAAATGGTAATTATGGTGTTCCCTTTATGCTACGGCCACATTTTTTAAACCTATCCTTCTCCTATATACCTAGTGGATATTTTTAAATGGCATATTTTCGAACCCTGTTCTTAGATCGACATGCTGAACAATTTTTACAATGGCATCAATACTGAAATCGCGAAAAAAAAATCATTATGAAAGAAAAAGGTTAAATACCTTAAGTTAAGTGAAAATCCAATCAAAATGCGTGCAGTGGTTCTCGAAGTGTAAGCACACAATCAAAGACAGACAGAGGGATGTTGCGGTTTGTGATACCTACATCTTATTGATCTTAATAATTTAAAACCTTTTCCCATCCATGCACAAAAGTCAAAGCCATTTATTCAGTTTAGGCCCTAGGAGGGCACTTATGAACTTCGAAACTACTGAAGTTACCACCGATTCGGAAGTCGCCTTCAACTGAAAAGAACTGGCAAGAAATTCAGCAAGGTAATTTTTTTATATATATATAATTTTTTTTTAAATTTCACAATCTGACAATGTTTCCATTAAATGTTTTACAATTATGCAAGAAATATAAATATATTTTTGAACATTTATCTCTTATTGAACATAAGTCCTCAAATGTTACCTTAGATACGACATTATTTTAGCAGATTTACAAAACATCCCACTTTTCCATTTTATTACTAGAATTACTACTTATTTTAAGTGCTAAAGTGTTTGTTTATTTGTTTGTCTGTATTTCACGCAGCAATAGATCAGCGTGATTTCTTGCATAGAGATTGTTTATAAACCGGAGAGGGACATCGGCTACTTTTATCCCGAAAACGCGGACAAAACCGCGGGACGAAAGCTAGTGAATACCTAAATATGTTATCGAATACATGACATTCGATGCAATTCGACACTAACACCATCTACACTTAATCGAGTATTACAATTTATAAAGGTAAACGACCATAATTCACCAGCAAATTCCACTAAATGACAGCGATAAGTTCAAGGTACTGTTGATTGACAGCCGAGGGGAGCCGCTGACAGCTCGCAAACAGCGATACTTTAATAACCTAAGCCTGCCTCGCCATAATCTGTGCTTAAGTGATTTGTGTTAAGGAAGATATGTAATGAATAAGCCAGGACGTAGATATCGTGTGACGTTTTGATATTGGGGTGACCATTAATATGACGATGATTTTTCGAATAAACTCTGTATATAATAATACATAAAGACTAGTATGGATGCTGGAAGTCGTTTTATTTGAAATAGCAAATTTTATGTTAATTGTTTGGGCATACTGTCCTGGATATTCTCCTTTAAGGTGCACTTACAAGGGCAACTAAAATGAATTGCTCATAGAGGCAATACTTGCCAAGTATGACGTCTCGACTTTACTATACTTTATAAAACTTTACTGCGATGCCTTTAAGAAGCAATTGTTGCTGGATATGCTCTGTTTCTGTCTCTCTCTCGTATTAAGGAATGTGGAGTATTCCTTTGGTGAGAGCTGTTTCGCTTGTATTGAGAAATGGAGCAATTAATAGCAATATTTTCGAAACAATTTGTAAATTTTTATGTTCGATCCAAATTGCTCCACTACCCTAGGCGACTAAACACAAATGCAGGTCTTATTTTCGCACGGTGTTGTTTGTAGTACTCGCACGTATCCGCGTGGTTATATTTATACCACAGCGTAAAAAAGATACAGTGGTCTATCGCGTTTGAAGTCACACGAAATGCCGGATTGTATAGGCATTCGTCATTGCTCCATTGTGTCCCAAGCGAATGTATGGCAGCTTGGGCTCGCTATCGCCCCTCTCTCACCCCGCAAGCCCCGCACGATTGCTCTGTCTACACGTGCCCGTTGGCCGACTGTAAGAGTTACATAGACTGTGTTTATACCCTCAAGCTGAAAATCTGTCGCCAAGCATCTGTACTAGCATGTTCCGACAGCTGCAGTTGAGAGCCTGTTGAGAGCCTGTTTTAGGCTTTGTGTGCTCACCAGCTTTAGCCACATCATTTTACCATGTTAAGATTAGGTATTTTCAAAAATTCAAAAGTCCTATTGTTTCTCGTCATTTTAAATCTGGGAACATGGTAACCCTCGCATCGCAGAGCAAGGACGCTATCAAGTTACCGCTTACCTTCCACACGCCTTTGTATTCCTAACAGCGCACGCGACGCCATACGCCACTCAGACAGCTTCCAACAAATACACTATAATAATGCTTCTACACTAAATGTCTTTCTTTTTTATACGCTGTGTCCTTACTAAACAATACAATGACTACATACATAATATACTAGCTGTCCCCCACGGTTTCACTCGAGTTCCCGAGAAAAAGTGGCCTATATCCCTCTCCATACCATAGGTTATCTGCGTACTAATTTTCATTGCGATCGGTTCAGCGGTTTAGGCGTGAAAAGGTAACAGATAGACTTACTTTCGCATCTATAATATTAGTATGAAATATGCAAAACTTTTATAAATTTATATTTGAACGGATGTTAAACAAACCTGAACATTAGCCTCGTGAGGAAACCACGAGGCGAAAACGAGAATGTTGGGTTGGCGTGGTTGGTAAGATACCCTATCTATCACGCCACAGGTTGTGGGTTCGACTCCCACTCAGGACTGACATTATGTGTGCATGAACATGTCTGTTTGTCTCGAGTCAAGGTGTAATTATGTATATAATTATATATTTACAATAGATATGTAGTGTATAAGTTATCTGGTTTCCATAGGACAAGCTCTGCTTAGTTTGGGGTCATATAGCCGTGTGTGAGGAATAATGTCCCAGAATATTTATTATGAAAAGCGACTATTATTTATAAGTAATCACCTCTTAGGTTTTCGTAATAAAATTACGTGTCGTATACTTACTTAACTAGATGTAGTACAATAATGAGTTGCAGCGAGGTGATATTCGGGCCAAGGGAACCCACCGCACACCACACACCACACCACACAGGTCAACAAAATGCATTCACTTTTATTCCTTCTCATACATGCCTACTACACATGCAATGGATGAACGCTCGTTCGAATTTAACCTTTATTTATAGGTTGTTAAGTTACAACGTCTTCTTAATGTCGAATCGTAAAGCTACATGATTTTTTATTGCATTGGCAACAAATGATTTCATGTGACCTTGTCTACAATGGTCTTCTAGTGTTGAGTTGATCAATATGTTTGTATAAGGTACCTTCCAATACATTCATCGAAATGTATTTTGGTAAATACCTTTTATCATCCTTAGATACATATATGTTTTGTTTTTTTTCACTCGGATTTTATCATCTAAGCTCATTGAGGTATCGTCGGGAGACAGACGGGCTGGGAGCTTTTTCCGCCAACGCATTAGCTTGGTCATACAAAGAGGGAACACTACCAGCTTGTTGGTAATCTTGGCGGATTAGGTTCGAGGAAATAATCTATATATAATAGTTTGTATTTTATATTTTTATTGTAAATGCTTGTTGTAATTAGACAAACCAAGTTTCCGAACGGTACGTTAGTCTGACTATTCATAAGGGCTATATTAGAATAAAATATATTTTCATTATCATAATTGTATCATTGCGCTGTGACTAGATTAAACTGTGACTGGGACCGCAATAAACTTGAACCGCGGTCCCAGCTGCCGAATTCATAAAGCGACTTGTGCAGTGACAGTTTTAGTGCAACAAGTTAGGGACAAAAGTAACTATGCGAGTAGAGCCGCGGGCACAAGCTAGTTGGATAAAATATGCCTATCCCAGTTTTTATCCAGCTATGTATAATCCACCATCAATTTTACATAGATTCATTACTAATGAATTAATAATTAATTTACATTAAAGTTATCTACTATACTATACAAACAAAAAATTGAGTAGACGCTTTTATTGATTGTCTTTGTTAAAAACCAGAGACTATAAGAGTAAATAAAATACATAATCCATCATCATCCACTTTTAATATTGGAACTATGTAACGATGTAATAGGGTAAATATTTGTGTGCACTCCGACGGTAGTTAAACTTTCATGACGTTACAGGCGTCAGTTCGCGCTCATCGATTACACAGACCACGTTCTGACTGTAGGGCTACCTCCTATTTCAAAAAACCGACCAAGTGCGAGTCGGACTCTCGCACCGAGGATTCCGTATAAGCTTATAGGTAGGTATGTAAATAGTTCGTTCATCACGGGAATCGTAACCAAAAGAAAAACTCAAATTTGCCGTTGGTTGCCCTATACATCGACATAGGCCGTGGTCAGTTTACCAACTGCAAATAAGTTTATAATCGCAAAAAAAAATAACGATAGTTTTGATTTGATTTATTCCTTGATTTGAGCTATAAGACATAGCTTCTTGCCAAATTTCATCTTCTAGTTCAATGAAAAGTACCCTATAGGTTTTGATTCCCTTGAGTAGTTGCGAGTCTCAAAATATGCGGCATAAACGGCCGTATCTTCTGGTTGCGTTGACTTAGAAGTTTGATTTTTTCACATAATCAAGATTTTGCAGACCTAAGTATTTGATATTAATTTCAACTGGATACCTCCACTCGTTCTTGAGAAAAAGGTCTAGACAAACAGGTGGACAACGAAGTGATCCTATAAGGGTTCCTTTTGAGGTACGGAACCCTAAAAATGTACTAAAATATTGTTATATATAATTTCTAATATTATTAAGTACAGCTAGATCTTCTATTATGTCACTCAAAGCGTCTCAAGTCGTCCTCAGCTTCGTCTATGCCAGAAACTCTGAGGCCTGAACATGATTCCTCCATTTTTTGACTATTTATAGATGCTTGAATCTTAAATAATAAAGAAAGTGTGAACCCTATTATATAACGTTTCGCCCACACTTTCTCCGCGCGGTCACGGTCACGGTGCGCACGCGCCGGTCGCTAGTGCATAGCACTATTGCATAACGGTCATACCGACTCGTTAATCGTTACACATTACACCGCACTGGCATTGTATAAATATCCACCTGCCAAGTAATCGATTCGTAAACAAACACACAACATTACAGTAATCTGTAACTTCCTGTCTGACGTCAGGAAATAGCTATTTGTAACAGGAAAAGCTTTAGTTATAGAGTTGTTGGTTTGTCGGTCACAGGGAACCGTGTGTGTGTGTGATACTCTTACCGGGTACATTATCGGTAAAACGCGGAAAGTCAGCTGTTCTCGTTCAGCTTTCATGGAACTTGTTGTCAAACACAAGCCTACACAAAGTAAAAAAAAAACAACCTGAATTAAAATTTACACAGATTATTAAAATTCAAAATAGATTATTACTGACGTTATCTTATTCTATATGTATATCTTACTAATTTTATTGATGCGAATGTTTGTGTGTATGTGACTCCCTGTGGCTCTCGGATTTGAATGAAATTTGGCACACAGATAGAACATGTTCTAGATAAGATACTTTTTATCCCTGGAACGCGGGAAAAACCGCGTGGCGAAAGCTAGTTATTAAATAAAGTTAACATTAGATTATATTTAAAAGACACATAGACCGATACAACTTATAAAATAAACAGGGTTAAGTACTAACATTGATTGACTCAAACAGAATAAGTAATTTACTTAATAAACCACTGCCATATAAACAAGAGCCATTATCCAATCCATATAATGAACTATTGATTATAGTCATCAATAATAGTTGTTTGTTTAAGCCTCGACAGTCGGAGTCGGGGGAAACAATTAGTATTGGCGCTTTATCAATAATTAATTAAGAGAAAGCACGTAGGTACTGTTATTTCAATATGATTTGTAATGTATTGTGAATCGGATGATGTTAATTTTTGCTCTTTTTAACCGACTTCAAATAAGATGGAGGTAGATTGTATTTCAAGCGAATAGAAGCTACAAATGAAAATAATTTATTTACTGGAAATTCTTACTGACTCAGTTACTTTTTACCAGACAATGATCGACGCGTGGGCGTGGCAGTGCATCGATCAAGATCACTCCCGTCCAAGAACTCGCTCTAAGAAAAATACCAAATTACTTGCTAAAGAATGCGAGATATTTTCTTGAAAGGCTTTTTATATTTTTCCATGTAGATACTAAATTACTTTAGTCCACTGTATACTACAGAGTATAAATATTTTTCTGTACTCTACCACAGAAATATATAGACTTCAAATCATAACAGCCTGACCAATTTACTTTTATTTGATAAACAAACTAAGTAGGTACTTAAGTTGTAGTATCTAAGTGATACTTCCGACTCATAAAACCTAATGCCGACAGCATTGACCTTGGCATTCAGGCAAAAAATCGGGACCAGACCACGATAACAACCAAGCCTAGAGATTTCACTGCCCTCGTTATAACTTGTTGATTGAACTTGTCAGTTTGTTTATACCACGATTATTTACAAGGGATTAAGTAACATATAACTAGTAGGTACTACAAGTATTTACAATAGAAATACAAACTATAATATATAGAAAATTTCTTCGAAATTACCGCCGCTGCCGATGGCAAGGTTCCCAGACAAGCTAGCAGCGTTTCCTCTTTGATAAATATCTAGTAAACTTATAATCAGGTACATGCAATGATATTATAAGTAAGTGTAGGTTTGTTACCTTTTTACGCTTAAACCGCTGAACCGATCGCGATGAAATTTGGTACGCAGGTAGCCTATGGTATGGAGAAAAACATAGGCTACTTTTTATCCCGGGAAAACCTAAGTTCCCTGGGGAACGCGGGTGAAACCGCGAGGCGGAATCTAGTAACTAAAAAATTCGGTACGAGAAGTGCATCCGTTGACGCCGGCAACGCGAAACGGAGGTCAAGTCTGGCTAATTAGCCACATTTTAATGTGCCGCTTGCTGAGCGCTTATAACCCATCTACACCCTTTTACTTATAATACATTGGGTACATGCATTTAAAATATGTTACTATTTAGGTTTACAATTTTTATTTTAAAAAAGTATATCAGGATAAAAGCCTTCACAATACAACGTTTCTCTGAATCTTTTAAAATGTAAGGAAATCCAGTTATCGTTATTTATTATGACTTGCCATAAGGTTTCGAAAAAAATAAGTAAAAAAGGTGTCTACCGGTTGGTATAAAACCAGAAATTAATGTTGTACTAACCAATGTTTTTGTTCTCGTAATATTTGTCCTTGCGGATGCATTCGAGTGTGGCGCGCTGGCGGGCGATGGGACGTTCTATACATATTGTTTTAAGGTGACGCCGCGTTAAGCTTAAAAATCTCAAATTTAACGTGCTGCGTCCCGCTCCCTACTATAGCGACCTCTCATAGAAAACCCGCGTAAACGGAACGGGCGTATGTGACAAAATGGTTTTTATTGTTTAATTTAAAAACTACAAATATATTTCATAAAACCTAAGTACAATTTATAGTATCAGTTTCAATTAATATATGTAGAAATTTTGGAACCTCAAATCGATCGTCAATGCCGGTAAAATTGGAATCTCTTATTTTAAAGAGGTCTTTTTGATTCATTATTTTGTGTTATAAAAGTTAACCAATCGTGTTATGCAACGTACAAAATAAAGTCAAAGACATGATGAATTCTTACAATAAATTTCAGTTCGTTCGCTTCAGTCATTGTTGAGAAAAATCGGAATCCTTGCAAACAAAATCTTCAAGGCGTCGCCTTAAATCGGACTCACGTTGCAAAACATTCATGTATGAAATATAGATATATATAACTGAAATCCTTGCTCGTGTAATTCATCTGTGAGTTAACATACATTGTACCACTCTTGTATCTAGGGCATCTAAGTTTACGCCTCGAATTCATTGAGGTTTGTTTTCTCTTAGTTATTAAACACTAGTTTCTGTCCGCCACTTCGTCCGTGGAAGTCGGAATACAACACAAACACCACCGTACACTAATATAGCTGTGCCTGCGACAGCGTTCGCGTGGGTGTTGAATAACAACATTGCATTTAGTGTACCTACGATACACACTAATTTCTGTCCCGCGGTTCTACCCGCGTTTTTGAGGGTTTTAATGTTTTCCCAGTATAAAAATTAGTCTATGTTTTTAGGCTATTGTATAGCTTTTATCGCGGGCTTCAAGAAATGTCGTAACGAAAAAACCTAACACCTCCCACACACACTTTTATGTATGTATGTACTTTTATATGTTGTATGGATGTGTGTTTGCTGTTTGTGACAAAGTATATAGGTGTATAGGTATCTATTAATATCAAAGAAAAAAAAAACTGCCTAAATAAAAAATAAATAAATAATTATAATTGCATAAGTTGATAAAAAATGCTCCCGAGTGCCACACGTATTTTTTTATGGTCTATCTATGTGCCTGAGTATCAAACGTGACAAACAAACATACTTACAAACTTTCGCTTTTCGGAAGGATCTCTACCACTTCCCTACCCATGTGCTAGAGTCAGCATTCTATAAGTGTGTGTCTAACTGACAGCTAGATGTCTGTCTCCAACAGTCATTTTATAATATTATATTGTGTATACTTAACTGCAATCATTGACCTTTTTTCTTAATGCATATTAAATTTTAAACATTTAATGTCAAAACGCGAGGTTAATTCCTTTAAATCGCAGTAATTTAATAACGCTTAGCTATATTTTTAGTCATCAAATCCAGTCGTGTGCATAATTATGCGAATATCCGGCACCATTGTGTTGACAAGCAAGGTCTCGATCCTCATTTAGATTGCTTACCAACTAACTATGGCAATAAACCGATGAATATTGTACACTGACCCGTGACAGTACAGTTGTCATCATATAGGTACGTCATTCGTTTATCATTTAGATCTCTTTAAATATTCCCAATTGCTATTATAAGAATTATTTATGATTTGGTCCTACGTAGATAGCCTATGGTATGCATACTTTTTATCCCGGGAAAACATAAGATCCCCGGGGAACGCGGGTGAAACCGCGGGGCGGAAGCTAGTAATATTATAAACAGGAAAGATTTGTTTTTTTGTATGTTTGTATGGGCTATATTTTATCCCGGGATCGCGGGTGAAACCGCGCGGAAAAGCTAGTACTAGATAAATGAGGTCTGTTTATGAAAAATATAATAGGTAAGTACTTTAAAAATGAATACTGTATTGTTTGCACAATCACGATAGCGATGTGTATTATTGTGTATATACATATTTAAGTTACCACCTTATATGGTACAACATTTCTGCGTTCTTCAAACTGGTAATTGACCCATTTACCTGTTCTCTTATATCACTACAAAAGACAGGTGTGTCTTACCTTAATCACCTTTATAATGTATCATAAACGCCCCAGACCACGTCCTCCCCTTCAAAGCACAGCCCCTAATTAGGCACAACCTCAAATAAGACCATAAAGCCAAACCCCACTGACCGAGTAACATATTACAGGTTTACAAATGTCAAGGCTGTCTTTCAAGCTGGTGACGTCATGCTGCTCTGGTCAGACGATGACGTCATGGCTGTACGTACGTAGAGACATGTGGAGATGACCCGATGACATAGGCTGGTCATGAGATATGATTGAGTCTCAACTAGGTAGATTTAAAATAGGTCGAAATGATAATAAGTCTAGATTGAAAACAAAGGAGGAAGACGAATTGAACCTCAATTAGGTCTAGAATAAGTTGACAGGCAAGCAAAGCCTGCATTTAGTTTCATCAAATTACTTACTAGACCTTGATAATAACTTAGCCCCTGAATATAATTTGCTTTCGATCATGTAGGTTCATGTATTACCAATATAAAAAAGACAAAACAAAACAATCTTGCATCCATCTAGAGCAGTACTTCTTAACCGGTGGTCTGCGGACCACTGGTGATCCTTGGAACCACTCGAAGTGGTCCGCGAAGCCATCCGAAAATGATTAAATCGTAAAAAAATTAAAATACTGTTGGTTTTGAACAATTGAATGCATGTTTTATTTATAGATAGAACAGCCCTTTATTAATTTACGTTTACTGTATATTACCTCCAAACAGAAAAACGGTCCCTCATCACTAAAACTTAAAGAACCACTGGTGTAGAGCCATTTATTCAATACGATCATTGAAGCGCTTTATCAAACTGACTAAATTCTGTCCATTCGAAAATAATTATTGCAGATATTGGCAAGCTTTCGTATTTTATTTCATCCGCAATTTCCTTGACAATATCTAGTTTTGTTAATGTTTTTTCCTCGTCAGTGGTTAAACGGATTCATTGAGAGTGTGCAATAAAGTAAAACAAACCGCTCCAAGAAACGTCCATCTGTTTTGTGCACTATCACAACATGGTGGCCTCGCTTCAAGGCGACCTCAGCAATTACGACATTTACGAGTCAGTAGGTACCTTCTCTTAGTTTATTTTTTACCGTATTCTCCTTTTTGCGAAACTACTCGGCATCAATAGCGGAACAAGAAATATAATGCCTTGGGTGTAAAATAATGTTTTTATATATAGGTATTAATATTAATTATTTTAAAAATAACAATTCATTTATTTTCAAGAATATGGTGCAGTAAAATGGATTTATGAATAATAAAAATATTGAATCAAAATAAATCATGAAACAAACATTATGCTTAAAATTAGGAAATTACAGAATAGGTAAAAAAATATATAATCGTAAAATTGTATCCTAAAACACTAAGTGAAAATTTATGGTCCAAAAATTACAAATTGGTTTGTACATTTTTTAACATAACAAAACATTTTTTTAACTTAATTATTTACAATCTGTACCAAATTGTAATGTTCAGCTATCATTATTAACATTAAACAAACGGAAATAATATTGTAATGTAATTTCCTTCATAGGTACCTCCATTTATTTATATGTATATTTTGTGATTTGTTTACATCCTCAGTTAATTGTAGGAAGCGCTTAATTATGCAGGAAGTGGTCGATTGACCTTATAGGAGCTGAACATTTTAGGAATTTTAATAAGTGGATTCTACATAAAAAATATATCGTGAGTCTTTCATGAAAATGTGACGACCTTTGTAGACATTATGCCTCCAACTTTAATATGTGTAATAGAATAAATTATCATAATTATAATGATTCATCCCCCCCTCCCCTCATGAGAGCTATTCGGGATTCATAGTTATCCGATTGAAACGAATCTGAATAAAATAGTATTTACGTAACTACATTGTAATCTCACGCCATAATTAAGCTACTTAGCTTATCTCAGCAAAAATACACACATACATCAGAGCTACGTAATTTTCATTAGCATTTACATTAGATAATGGTTAGTAACTTCTACTCACTGACTGACTCAGCTCGTCCGTCCCTGGAGAGGTCATTGTCTGCACCAAGTAAAGTTCCAATGGTAACCATGACTGCGTAACTAGTGAACACGTGAGATTTTTACGGTCCACCTGGTGATAAGTGGTTACCTCCGCCTATGGATTTTTAACCAGGGGATTACTAATGTGTTGCTAACCTTGAAGAGCTCTGTTAACTCCTTTTTGAAGAACCCGTATCGCTGAGGGTACTGTAATTGGAATCTCATTCCTAAAGGTCCGCAGGAAAATCGTCCGACTGAATCGTTGTGAGTTTGTATTTAATATTTTCTTTAGCGTTGTGCGTTGTGCCATGGAGCGTTTTCATGGTAAGTGATGACGTGGCACAAGTAGGAGGGAACTAGCTCCCCAGTGTAGGTGTCTTAGCGACAGGATGTGCACCACAATGTGCAGTTACAAAGCTTCTAACTAAACTACCTACGACATTTGGGAGACATTTCTTACAGGAGTGTACCTACTCCATCTATGACTTCATCGATCTTTATAGACGGGATAGACAAATGCAAGCCTATTTTTCATTCTGCTCAAATTGTTTCTTTTGTACAAGATTTTTTATATATAAAATGAACTTGTTATTGTTGTACAGCTCGTAGGAGGCTCGCACATTGCGCATGCTCAACACGTCTTACACGACGTGGTCACAAACTCCGTGTCGTGAATATTAACTACGACATACTACACGTGACAATAAACTTGATTATTTTTATATTTGTTTTAGTGATTACGACGGAAAATTCCATATCTAACAGGCTAACCAAGATTTTACCCTCAACTAACTAGTGCCACGATATTTTGGCCATATCCGTAGCAGCTAGCTAGTTTAGTTGTCGCCGGTCACTGAAAACTGAATGAAATGATTATGCCGCATTTACACACTCACCGAGACATCGCCATAATATAGATGATGTATTTTTCTATCTTATGCAAAAAGATATGGATAGAGAGTGCCTAGGGATGTCTCGCAAAGTGTTATTTTTTTCATTTTGATATCTCTAACCGGTAGTTACTCGTATGTGGTTAAATAATAAACACAGCAGTAGGTTACACGAGTCGAGTTCAAGTACCTACAAACTAAACTTTACTAACAATTCACGTGTTCAGTTCACTAAAGCGAGTTATATAATGACCTTGTTTCGGGAGCAAGGTGTGGTTTTCCACGCGTCTGGATCCAACGGCTTCATTTCATATTTCAATATTTTGGCACATTTGCTACTGTTACATGCTTTTTCATTTAGGGAACTACAGCTTTTTCTATATTGTTTACATCGTCTTATGACCCTCTGGTAGGTGTGCTTTTGAATGCGTTCATGTATTGGCATGGCTCTAAAACCTTTAAAACTTTAAATCCGTTTTTAGTCAGTTTTCCCATAATCAATCTTAAAGACTTAACGACAAATGACAAACTCTTTTTAAATTCTCACAGTTATGAACAGAATAATTATGAATTTACATATGCAATGGTAATACAGTTACCGCTTTACCTTTGTCAAACAATGGTAAAATAATTACCACATAAAATTATAAAATCCTAAAACATTTTTCTAAAAAAAATCTCAATCCTATTTATATGGGTTAATGTGAAATAAACGACACAAATAATTTAGCAAATTTATTATTAAATGCTATTGTAAAATACATAACCATCATGTATTGTAAATGCTTTAAAATGCATTGATTGATTAGGATTTTTCTTGATTTAACATCGTAACGTTAAGTTTCCTTATTGTAAGCTTCTTAAACTAACTTAACAAATTCTGGAGCATCGCCTGCGTTTGGACAGTATCTTTGGACAAGGGGTGCCTCCTGTTCCTGGCGGATTCTAGAACAAAATAAAAATATATGTAAGAACATTAGAAATAATGTGGATTTCAGAATCACTTTTTGTGGTTAGAATGACATAACCCCGCCGTTTCCCCTCGGAGCTGCGGGGTATATATGAGGATTTTCCTGGGTAAAAAAGTTACCAACAAATGAGAACATTAATCCTTGACACAATGTTGCAACTACAAAGCTCATTTATTCAGTTTTGGTCCTGATAAGGCACATATTAACGTAAAAATTGACTCTACCAGCCGTTCATTATACACATGTACCTACTGAGAATACTCCGGCAAGGATCTTTGCTGGGACTTTTTTGGATCTTTCTTATAAATTTATATATACCTAGGTATAAATAATTATTTAAAATAGTCTGTGGAGCGAATAATTCATTTAATGGCATTATTATCTTCTACAAATTTTGATTATTCATAGTACGCTTTCTTATATAATTTCTGTTTAATTTAGACGTTTTTATTTAAGACTAGCTGTCCCCCGAGGTTTCATCCGCATCAAAAAAGTAGCCTATGTCCGTCTCCATACCATAGGCTATCTTTGTACCAAATTTCATCGCAATCGGTTCAGCGGTTTAGGGTTGAATACGTAACAAATAAACAAATTCGCATGTATTATATTAGTTAGGATGGTGACTTCCACCTGTATCATATCAATATTCAATAAGAAATTAAATTTTACTCAAACTAAAACTAATTTATTGGTAGCATCCATTCCGACCGTGACCTCACACAATCAAGACACAATGCACTTGACACTCAATTAATTCTAGTCCATCTGTTCTCAATGGACACTTTACTTGACACAGACAAGTGACACCATTAAATAACCGTTATAATAAAAATTCCTAGCAGTTTTATGACTCTAAAAATAAATTGATGGCGAACGTTGAAGACTAGTCTCGCTTCCCAGTATGTATACACGGGACGGAAAACATAACGTGTGCCTATCGATGATGTAAGCACAATGAAATGAAGTATTACTCTATTACCTACTCTATGAAATAACCTCTTAATCGTTAAGTTATCTTTAAGAAATCATTGAAACATAAATTAGGTTTACTAAGTTGTTCTTAAATGTCTCTGTTCGAAGGAATGTTATAGTAGCGTGAACTCGATTAAATTAATTGCTATTAAATATATTTATTGTATGAGAAATTCAAAATAATGTACATTTGAATGAATTTCAATTCTATTCCAATATGGAAGAAACAGAAATTATAATTCGATGAGAACAAAATTATAAAAAAAAAGGTGCCCAACAAATAAATTCCATAAACTTATTAATTATGCTCTATTAAGTAATAATGAAACGAAAAATTTCCTTCAAAGTATTTTAAATAATATCCCTTGACCTCCACATAAGTATGAACTGAATATTTTAGTATTTAGTTAACAGCGATGGCCAACTGGATATATAAACTTAAAATATTATGAATTCCTTTGTGGCTAACGGTGAACATTCGACTTTAGTTAAGTTAAACTAAATAAATACATCTAAACTAAAATATGATTTTTTGATAACTCTATCTGTATTTATATATCTATGTTTATCTGTGGAATGGAAACTCATCTCATCTCTCTCTCTCTCTCTCTAGTATGATGATATCACGAAAAAGGTTAATTCATAGTGTAACTTTAGTAAGAGGTAATTTAGTTTTAACTGATAGCTTTGGCTTTTACGATACAAGCGTGGCCTAGTGTGAAGATCGCCATATAAAACAGTTTGAAGATCTTTCAACATTGTGTACAGCTGGTTAATTAATGTTAACAAATGTATTTTGTAGCTTGATAAATACATTTTTCTAGCTATCCCGGCTACACCCGCGTTCACGAGGAAAAAAGTAACCTATATACTTCTCCATACCATTAGGCTATCTGCGTACCAAATTTCATCGCGATCGGTTCAGCGGTTTTGTCGTGTAAAGGTAACAAACAAACAAACTCACTTTCGCATTTATAATATCTTAGTTAGGATAAGATTTTCTGTTTCAAATACTAAAATATTACTTTTCTTTTTCAGGTATGATATTCCTTGGCAACTAAAGAAAGAGTCTTCCCACACATTGGTAAGACAATCTTTTGTAAACATACAATAGGGATGGGGTTACTTGTCGGTACTGTGGGTGTATTGTCTGTCTGTATGCGAGTGGGAAACCAATGTTATGGGTGCGATCGTTTATTGATTATTACTCGTTTTCTAACGCTAGCATCGGCGCTTACAGTATCCTAAAGTTCCTAATAGTTCATTTATAGGGATGCCTACGAGTATCTTCACTAGTACGATATCCTTGGAGTATGATGAAATATTTAGTTCATAATATGATAATATCAACTTTCCGCCGGCAATCTCTTATATTACCCCCTAAGGGGTTTCGGAAAAACTTGTCTTAGTACACCCTTACGTATAGAACAGAGATTTAGATTCTGCGATGGACTTTGACTTTCAATAAAGTACCCAAAGAAATTCAAGAACTATATGTATAGAATCAATAAGTTAGTTAAACAGACGTTATGTAAGAAAAGGTACTATAAAGTTTCTGATTTTGTAGAACACGAGAAAGCATTTGAATTAATTGTTTGCTTCTTATGATATTTTAATGTAATTAATTAGAGATTATTTGTAAATTATCATTATATAAATTATAAAGAAAGATCCCTTGCTGAGTTTCTTGCTGGAGTCTTCTCAGTCGAAGTGTATACATACCGAAGCGGTGATAGAATCAATTGGAACGTTCATAAGTGCCTTATCAGGTCCTAAACTGAATAAATGAGTGTGGGTGTTCTTTATGTAAATAGGTAGATAATTTTACAGATGGTAACCGACAGATTAATTATTTAATTTATAAGTATAATTATTTGATTGATAACATATAAATACATACTGTAATCATTTAACTGTCTATAGATCTCTCAGTACCAATATGCGTAATAAATCGTTGTTTGATACCTCAACTAATACATTATGTTTGCCATTCGTCATAGTAAAAATTCTTATCTAATGTACCTACATAGTAATAAAATAAATCTATTCAAGTACTAGATGTACGGTATATTTCTGTAATATAATTACTTACATCGTTATATTTAGATTTAAACATTGTTAAACCGTTCTTCAAAAGAAAAGTAGTTAATTATAAATACACTAGATGGCGCTGGTCAATTTGTATGCGTTTCCTACATCGCGATGTTAAGACTCTCCGGCGTTTTATCACCTTAACAGGATATGTTATTTTATCGCTTTCTATGAATAAATACTTGTGGAAAAGTCAATCGAATTTTTGATATCATACCCTCGATCTGATCTTAGTACCGCTTCGGGACTTTTAAATGGTTGTTCAAACATATTAGGTATTATGGCGACTTTTTGAAAGGTTCCCATTAGACAGTCCATATCTATCCATGTGCCAAAAAGAGATAAACATAGTGCGGCAAGGCGAGACAACCTCTTGTCAAAAGAGGGTATTCGACTGACATTCAAATCAGCAACTTTTTATGAAATGTCAAAACGATAGGTTTATATGGAGTTTTGTATGAAATACAAGCATGTGACGTCATAATTATATAGCATACTCTTTATGGTTAGATTGGTCATTAAAAATCATAATAAGGATAAATTTAATAAAATAATCGTAGTTTCCCCTTTTTTTTAGTAGATGTTTTATACATTGGTTAGTGTTGGATAATTTATTTTGAATACAAGCAAATACCCTATCATATTAAACTGCTAAATTAATTAATTTATATTTTTAAACATTTACGAAACTCGTAGAATGTTCGTAGCATACTGCTACGAAATGTTGTTATGCGAGTCTAACACGCTTGTAGACGTTTTTAGAGCATAGGTACACAGAGGTTCCATACGGACCCCTTTTTGTTAAGATAACTCTGTTCATCTATCTATTCGTGTTTGTTAGTCCGTTCGTCCGACTGTTTAGCATTTAACTCCTAAGCCAAGTATGTATAATAGGCAGCTAGCAAATAATAGTTAAAAATAAAGTTGAGTAAAGGGCGATTCCAGGATTTGTATGAACTCTGGTCCCACCCTCCAATAGCTGGCTATTGCGGCTATTTTAATAAAACATAACTCTGAACGGACTGAGATTCAAAACTAGGCGCCAGAGTAACATTTATTCAGCTCAAAAATACCTATCCAACGATGTATTACACGTAGCTAAAGGAGAGTGGGGCCAAATTTGCATCCTTTATGCAAGAGCCGTTGAATAGAAAATTTAAAGGGAGAATACGAAATTAAAATCAACAGGAATGGGAAACATTGGTTAGTAATAAAGATGTATAGTAGGTAAGTAGACTCACGATCACGGTCCTGACCCGCTCCTGGTAGCCGACCCCGCAGGACACGCTGCACCTGCTCCACGCGCCCCACGCGCTCACGCGGCAGTCGTTGGCGCTCGACAGGGTGGGACTGGGACTGGGACCTGCATGAGTACAATAACACACAGAAATTGACTTAGTTTTTTTTGTAATTTGAATTTAAAATGACCGATTAGATTTTTTGTACTTATTTGAAATACACTCATGTCAAATATCATAGCGCGCCGTTAGTTTAGTTAAAGTTTGTTCATTTGCAACATTTCTATATCCTATTGTTAAATTTTCTATATTGAACTGCCTCACCTCAGGCAAACTTTGATGGACTCCATTGTTATTGATTGCAAGGCTATATTTCTCCTTAAAGCTGCATGTACCTACACCGGAGCGGTAAATATACCGAATAGAATTACACAAAAATTATGTGTGATAATAATTGGTTAAAGTTTCCTCGCTCCGCTTCAGTGGGCAATAAGCCTTTTATTTTTGAGCTATATATTCTTTCTCCAAACCAAAGCATAAAATGGAACTGGCAATTAGATACAGCTGCCGGAGGTACTTATTGACAAAACTTAAACTTAAAACTTACATAACTATAAAGTATTCAACTGATAATCAAGTTATCTTACCATTAATGCTATTCGGTACTGGTACGACAGAGTTGGTGCCTAGACCAGGGTAGATGGAGTCCACGGACGGACTGACCTGGCTGGCTTGAGGGGGCACGCCGCCTGGTGCAGCGCCACCTTAATAAAATACCATTCCGTTATAAAAAAAAAAACAGAGATGAAATCTCTGCACTATAATATTATAAAGAAGTAATGTTTTTAAGTTTGGATGTAAAAAGTAATTTTGGAAACGACAGATCCAATTTGAAAAAATCTTTTGCGTTTATTGAAAAAGATTATAGGCTATTTTTTATTCCGAGAGCGCGGATGGATGAACCCGCGGGGAATAGCTAGCAAAATATACAAAAACAAGTTTATATTCTCGAGTTATTACACAGCCTAGACTGTCTGTATTTTTATAACTCACCATTTGTGAAAGAAAAGAAGCACATAATAAAGAATATCGACTACATGAGTGAGCGACAGGTAGTCATCCAAACACAATATATATCATTAACTAAGTTAATAGGTTTCTTTATATCACAATATTCACAATATTTCGAGGTTTTCAAAAGATTGCATGAGTTCCAACCAAGGTTGGTTTATATAAATATTATAGTACCTTCGTATAACTGTATTTACTATTTATGTTTACATGGTGGTCGTGATTTAGCCGCTAAGGCAATGAATACAATTTACTATTCATAAATAAGTCAGTCATGTTTCCAATTCGCAAAGTTTATTGCTAAACAGTATATTTCTGTATTTAAGAGGATTTAAATACAGAAATTTAGGTCTGTCCGTCGGTCTGTCTGTCACCAGGCTGTATCTCAAGAACCGCGATAGCTAGACAGTTGAAATTTTCACAAATTATGTATTTCTGTTGCCGCTATAACAACAAATACTAAAAACAAAATGCGATTTATTTGCCCTTTTATTTGGGTGCAACCTATATGGTAGTTCCTGTTGACCTAGAATCACCTTTTTTTTTTATATTATGTATATGGGCTTGCGTTTGCCCACAAAGGAAGAAGATTCAAATAACTATAGTATAGAAAATAAGCTTTCAATGTGTCTTACCTACTTCCTAGCTATACACAGTGACAAAACTCAAACTCAAAACTTAATTATCAGTTACAAAAAGTGACAGATTTAACTTAGGTACCAACATACCTTAGTACCTCGTTCATGCTTCCATATATTCGTAATATGTCAAAAGAGTACTTTAAAGTTTAAACGTTTAATCTGGTATTTTTGTGTCGAGTGCTCGCAAATGATTTTGAGTTTGGACTTAGAATAATATAGTACCTGGATGACCGAGCTTAGCTCCGTTTTTTTACGACGTTTTCTAAAAATGAAACCTAGCTAGATCGATTTATCGCCTATAGAATTGCTCGTTTAAAGCTATAAACTGGAATTGTACCAGACATTCACAAAGCTCGCTTCATTCATAATGTAATCAGTACAATTAGCATTTATGAGATCAGATCAGTTGTAGGTAACATACAAACTGATAACAGAGGAAGCTTTTTGATTTGATAGCTCGTAAACAAATGAACACTACAAGTAGGTAACTGTCTCAGGGTCGCGAGATGACGTCACGTGGTGACGTCAGGAGTGACGTCAGACCGAGGGGTGAACTGACATTACGGCTGAGTTTACGGAGATGAAATGAATTAAGTATGTAGGGTAAGACGTAGGTACTCGCTTTATACTATAAACAACGTTTACGTTCGTTAGGCAACTATATTTTTCATGTGTGTTTTGTCTGTCTATCTGTCTGTTTGATCACACTAATCTCCGAAACCCTTGAACAGATTTTCATGAGGTTTTCACAGGTTAATTAGGCTTAGCTTGGCGCTTCGGATAAAGAATGAAATAAAATTTGTTTCATCAAAATTAGCAAACGGGAACGTTATAGGAATTTCATAAAGTCTGCGCGAGCGAAGCCGCGGGCGAAAAGCTAGTCAATGATAAGTATAGCTGTAGTTACGCCTGTCAGATAATTTTCTCGAGACTTTCATTAAAAGAGATCCCAACTAGAAATGTATGACTGCAGTCCCTGGGAACTGATACCCAGCCCAGCGGAAGATCTTCCCTTTTAAATGAACCCCACCTCACGCCGTAGTCGTGACACATGCCAACATGATATTTATTCATTTTATAAAATAAATGATACAGATAACCATGTCGTGACACTCAATTTATTTTGTATTATCTTCGTAAAATGTAAATTTTCTACAATGTTGTGAATCCTATTCCTAACTAATATTAAAGATACGAATGTGAGTTTGTTTGTTTTTTACCTTTTCACGCCTAAACCACTGAACCGATTGCGATGAAATTTGGTACGCAGATAGCCTATGGTATGGAGAAGGACATAGAATACTTTTTATCTCGGGAAAACATAAGATCCCTCGGGAACGCGGGTGAAACCACGGGGTAGAAGCTAGTCATCTATAAAGTAAATTAAATTAAAAAAATTTAAGCCCGACTTGTGTTGTTTGAAACACTGGTAACTTCAGCAGTTTTACCCTTCCTCTAGGCCCTTTTAGGGCCTAAACTGAATAAAGGGCTTTGACATAGGCATGATTATGTTCGGTCATAATTATTGTGTTTAATGATACGCTAGCTTACGCCCCGCGGTTTCACCCGCGTTCCCCAGGGATCTTATGTTCTCCCAGGATAAAAAGTAGCCTATGTCTGTCTCCATACCATAGGCTATCTGCATACCAAATTTCATCGCGATCAGTTCAGCGCTTTAAGCGTGAAAAGGTAACAAACAAACAAACTCACTTTCGCATTTATAATATTAGTTAGGATTATTACTTTTGTCTGCGCTGAAAGTCGTGTCTCTCTCTATATTTTCCGGTATCCATTAATATAAATAATAGTTTACTAAAGTTTATAATCGACGATGGCCGCTAACCATTTGGTGGACCATAGGAAATACAGTCAGCCTTCTGACATAAAAAAAAATTATTATTTACACCACATTCTTTTAAATCCTCAATAAAATTTCTGGAAAAACCACAGATAAGCTATTCTTCTGATAAATCTATGCAAGAACTGTTCTTATTTTAAATTGAAAGCTAGATACAGCTTATCTTGAATTACTATTGAAAAATGAAAGCCTATATTATCTTATTGACACAAAATGATTAACGCCCTTATATACCGGGCGAACATCAAACGAGCTATCATTGCAAAAAGTACAGTAATATTTACATAATAATAAAACACCTGGCGCGAGTGAGTCACCATCTGCTGGCTCGCTGCCAACTCCTGGAGATGACTCCATGTATAACTATATGTACACGGAATGATGACATTATCTTATTTATTTTTTTACAATGAACAGCCAGGCTGAAATTCAAGTGCTTTTTTTTTGAGAAGCACGAATCTGCTACCTATTTGCATTCTGCTAAACGAATCTTGAGCTCAAGGAAAGATTAAAATGATGAGAATAGCTAGTTTGTGTTTTCCTCGACTCCGTGGTCAAACGCCGTGGTGCAACTTATTTCTTTGTGCAGAAAATATCTATTTTATTAAATTGCAAGAGAATTATTAATTTGAGGATAAGATCCGCATGATCACAAGCCAGCCTTGGCTACGATTACTGTCGGAAAGAAAACAAACAAATATCTGCTTCTGATCCAATATTGAGCCATATTAAAATAAAGCAACTTTCATTGCCAACCGTGTGTTAACACGGAAATGATATTAGACCTGTAAACTCGACTCTAGGTCAGGGTCATTCGATTGTTTTAAGTAAATTATAGGAAATACATTTAGTTGAGCAACGTAATCGTTGTGATGGCCGGCTATACTCATTATTTGTTTTCATACGAATCCGTAAAGAACATTTGATTAATTTTAATAAATAATAAAAAAAAAAAAAAAAAAATCTTTTTTAAATTTTCAACTGGACTAGGGAAGTACCTCCACCTTACAGAATACCGCAGCCAAATAACTTATAGTTGTTTTCCTGCGCTTGAATAAGGGGGGGAGAGTTGGCAACGCGCGAGTGATACCCCTGGTGTTGCAAGCGTTCATAGGCTACGGTAGCCGCTTACCATCAGGCGGGCCGTATGCTTGTATGCTAACAATGTGGTATAAAAAAAAAACTTTATGCACATTACAAACTGACTCTACCACCGGTTCGTAAAATAAAGAGCGACGGTTAATTATATTTTTTTAAATTAGAAGTGCACTATTAAAAGAAAATCCGGCATTGCATCGAAAACCCTGCCTTAAAAAGTTTCTGTGTCAAAAATACCGCATAACAACAAACCAGTCATTTGTTAGTGAGTCGTCGACGCGTCATTGTCATAACTCTTTATCGTACCTTACCCCACCACCACGTCGATAGTGGTGCCTGCACCACTGACGTCACTCCTAGGGGATAGGGGGTGACGTCAGCACGCGGACATTGGGTCACTATAAAACCTGACCTGAGCCTAAGAGTTATTTTATATTACGTCATAATATTCGTAAAGGGAATAAGGTATTTTGTCAGTTGTTTATAAACAATGGAAACGTAAATGTCAGGATAAAATCTATGATGATTGATAGTGATGGAGTTTCGTTATGTAGTGCGTGACCACCAACAGTAGTTGCTCTTGGCATTGGAGACAATACACACGCCAAACAATAGTTATAATATCTAAGTTCAACCTTTGCGTGCGTACTCCTTCTAACGTTCTATGAACGGAATAAGTTGGATCTGTATTCCCCCACGCCTTACAATCCAACAATATACAAATAATATTATAAAACCTTAATTTATGAATCAACCAGCACAAAAATAGTCTAAACAACTACTTAGAAGAAATTTTGGAAAAAAAATCAAGCTACAATATCACCTGGTTCAAAATTTAATAGGAAACATGTCTGAAGTGCAGCTACCGAAATATTTAGGTGCTTGATAATAGCAGTTCAAATACAGTTCACTCACCAAGTATAACCTTGCAAGTATTCATGCAGTCCTCCTGCGTGAGGAAGTTGTTCTGGCTGCCGCGACACCCTCCGTAGTTGAAGGGCACGCACATGCCCTTGGCCGCCATGAAGGTCCAGCGCTGGTAGAGCCCGCGGCACGGGCCCTGGTCCGCCGTCTCCATGCAGATACCTGTGTTGCGATATATTGTTTTAGGTTGCTGTGGCCAGAATTATATATTTATGATAAAATAGAGTAATGGGATAAAGAAATGCCATTTTCTGGCTTGTCGATACAACACCGATGCAGTACAGCCTTGTTCAATACCAAAGCGATACCGCTCATATTTCTGTACAGAGTATACTTAGTCGATTTTGCTAAAATCGAACCGACAATTCAGTTTAATGGGCCTAAATTATAAAGCATGTGCTGGAATAATGCTCAGTAGATGATGTTCAAAGACGTAATAGAAGCTTATTGTCAACGCTACGGGAGGCACTAATTTTTAGAGGATGAAGCAAAAGGGTTAATGATGTGCGGAGATGACATCCTGAAACTTCTACAGGACTAGGTGACGACGTGGCTGATAGAGTCTGGCAAACGAAAGCGTGACCTGGACTTTTTGAAAAGATTTTTTATTTATTTTTATTCTATTTTTATTTAGGGGAAAAGTTTTAATATGGCAACAATAATGTTCGCCAAAGTCTTTGGTTACAGTTGTCATTATTTTGTTTTTCCTAATAATTAGTATGTATGTATTAGTATGAAAATCTATGGTCAAAGTATTGCCATCTTTGAATTTGTATATGTCATTGATAGTAAGACTTTTAAATGTAGATTAATATTAATTAAGTTTCTAGAACCTAGTTACTACCGATGATGGTTGGTTGTAAATTACCTTTCACCGTATTCTATAATCGGAGCGGATTGGTTTAAAATGGCTCCAAACCAAACTTTGTTACAGATATGTGACATTGATTTCGTCGTAAATCATCGCAGCGTATATATGTACAGTGGCTATGATTTATTTTGACGTTTAGTGAACATTATTATTTATTTATTTAAACGTTTTTTCGTAACGATTTAATAACATTTTACTCAAAGCGTAGCCTTGTGGGAATTACGCGTTTTGCCTTCATATCGTGTTCAAAAGGCAATTTAATTTTAACGACACTCAATGTGAGAAACATTGTTAGAATAATAATGATCTCTAAGCACTCATTTACGTTTGTGGACTACTTGCTATGCTATATGTATAACACGTGACTTTGAGATATGACGTGGCACGTGACGTCACTACACGGACTCAAAAACATGTAATTTACGTAATGGTGTATCATTGTCGGGAGTGTGTCGCCAAATTACATAGTATTCACTACTTACTATCGTGTCTATGTGTTACTAATAACCGATCATTAGGTGGGTATTTGTGTGCAGTTGATTATAAACTAATAAAGTAGGTACCTTAGTATAACGCTCTTGTATAATAAAATCAATAAATATCTTGGGACACAGGGAATCAGTGGGGGGAAGTCTAAAATCATACGGGGTAAAACTATAAAATTACCGACTCCCCGTAACTAAAGAAGTTTGCCTCTCACGTCACGGAGTATTTCCGCGGGCCGGGCTGGGACATTCGTCATACACGGCCATCCGATTTCAAACCGAGCAAAGCTTGTATGATATAAACTACACTGATATATCTAGGTACTACTACATATTTTTTCTAATATACTTCAGTAGATAAATTACTCCAAGACACGTAACAAACGGTCACGTTCCACAAAAAAGTCTACTCTGGGAAAGGAATTTCATTTTCAATGAGATAAGTATAGTAACGTTTGGCGGTGAGCATGTCGATGGTGCAGTCCTCGCGGTCCACGCAGGGCGCCTGCTTGATGAGCTCGACGCGCGCGCCGCACTGCTGCTGGCGGTCGGCCGGCACCAGCAGCAGCCGCGACCTGAAGCGGACGCCGCGCCCGCACGAGGCCGAGCACGGCGACCACGCCGACCACTCCGTCGTCGGGCACGACGGGTCCGATATGTCCGACTCCAACTCGGCCTCGGTGCATTGCGGCCGCATGCACTTGCGGTTCTCCTCTGGATATTATAATCTTCGTGTTAGAGGGAGATAGATGAGGTTTAGTAAGGTTTTGGAGATATTTCTGTGGATACTTTATAATATCATCTTTTCGAAACTCACTTTGAAGTTTGGTGTGTATGTCTCGATTTTACTACGGTATCGATTCCGAGATTGCGAAAAAACTTTTCAAAATTTATTTTCCGACAATTATTCGAGAGGATTTTATAATCATTCTGTATCTGTTCGAAAGACGTAAATACAATATTGAATCCTCGAAAATGAGTGCAAATAATATTACCGATGGGCACCAGTGGACACTTCTTGAGCCCCATCTGGTTGTTGAACCGCCTCCTGCGCGTGCTGATCCCGATGCCGCAGGTGACCGAGCACTCGCTCCAGGCGCCCCACTCCGACGTCTCGCACACGCCGCCGACCGCCTCGATGGGAGTCGCGTTGTTGTCTGTCTCATCGTCGATACTACTCTGATTCCTGGATATATAGTTTTTTGACAATTAATAAGCTTATGTTTCACCTTTCCTTACGAGTGAAGATGCAGCAGATATTAGTGGATACCCAAAACTAGAAAGGTTCTGGCTTTTAAGTCCAGCTTGGCGAAAATCTTTCGAATTTTTCTAACTTGCAGTTTTTTTTAACCACAATCACCTCCATCGTTAAGATATGACGTGATGAAATAATTATATTGAAAGCGATAACTCACTCGCACTCTGGCACGTCAGCGACGCACATCTCCTTGGAGACCAGCTGCCTGTCGCAGCTGAACATCTGCGCCTTCTGCGGCATCAAGTACTGACGCGTGCGCATGCGCAGCCCCTTGCCGCACGTGACGGAGCACGCCGACCACGCGCCCCACTCGGACACGCCGCACTCCGCTGTCACAATAAATGAGACGCTAAGCAAATTAAAACTGTGATTGAAAAACTAGAAAAGGAAAATCTCCGAAGCCGAGCACTACACGATGTAGTAGCCTCTAAGTAACAACAGCTACATCATAAGATGCTCGATTTCTTTCAAGATCAGAGCCTAAAATCAGCTGGTCTTGATTTTCAAAGTGAAGCAGAAGAAACCACGACTAACTAACTAAATGAACTGAACTGTCATGTATTCTAGATTATAGAAGATTAAAAAAGATATTCAATTGATTAACGAAATTGAGTCGATTTTTATTAAATAGGTATAAGAGCCAATGTGTATTTATTGCAATAGTAGTATATAGACTCGATTGACATAGTCACAAGCCTACTTAATTGACATGTTCATAATCGAAAACGACATTAGTTAAACTACGCAACTATGAACACAACTACGAACATTAAAAAATTAAGTCTTTTTCGATGATCAGTGTAATTTATAAATGTATGGATAAGGAAAACTCGTGCTACATCGAAGTGTAGAAGATAAGTAACATAACTTACGTCTGTTAACAGACTGCGTGTTCTCCGCCTCCTCAGCAACGAAGTTCAACAGGGTTTCCTCATCACAGGACTTGGTGATGAGTTTCTCCCGCTGGAGGTAGAGCCGGGCCATAGGCGGCACCTCCTTGGCACCGGGGTTGTAGAAGGGCGCGCGAGGGTCCTCGGGGTACATTGTCGTGATGCGGTACATCTTCTCACGCGGTGTTGTTTCTGAGTTTGGTGACTATACGTAAAGATAAGGTTGTCAATTGTATGTAATGTTTGTAACTTTCAAGATAGTGTATTGATTCTGCGAAGAATGTATAGGACCCCAAATATTATCAAGAGATCCCAAATAATATGGAGTAGGCTCACAGTGATTTTGCTTAGGAGTTTTTCTCATACTGGCTAATCCTAAATGGCTGTCCCGAAAATCGTTTTGGAGATTTTTTTCAATCTACAATAGACGGAATTCAACACATCAAATAGCAGTTAAGGCTTCGGCTTTATAAAAGTGTTTAAATACATTTAAATTCTTCAAGTACCCCACTTACCATATAAGAGATGCCGTTGTCAGTACCAGCGTCGTAGGGGAACAGATCCACGACCTTCGACTCGACCCACGTGCAGTCCTTCTGGCAGAGATTCAGTCCGCTGACACCCACAACCCAGTCGGGGGATGGACCTGGGAATAAAGAAATGCATAAAGAATTTATGACTTTCTTTATATTTATTTGAAGCTCCAATAAAACAGTTATAAACGTCAAACTTCATTAAGACGCCATTATTCTGTCAATGATTCTTCAACAAAGAAAAAACTTATTAACTTATTTTGCTTAATTATGTTTGTCATAGTAATTAACACAATACCTAGAAAGAAATTGGCTCAAGTGCAGCTAGAACACACCGTCAAATGATAGGCGATCGTTTTTAAACTTTAGTGTGGTAGCCATCAAGACGGCTTCTACACGACGTACCCTACCACCGTGCTGTGGTTTCCTCACGATGTTAAAAGCTCATTGTCGAATTCAAACCCACGATCTTTGTTCATCACCTTAAGGGCCATTACGCACTGTCGACTAGTCGCCGGCAACTTGGTCTCTCGGCGACCAAAACATAAGCGGGCGACCGACGCCCAAGTGCTTACGTAAACACCTATTTTAACAGTCGCCATAGACCGAGTCGCCGGCGACCAGTAGTCGACAATGCGCAATGGCTCTAGGTAACCTTGTGTGTAGAAACTCGGCAAGATATCTCTTTTAAATGATGATCTATTAATCATCAGCTTTTCAACTCTATGTTAAATAAATTAATTGATTCAAACTAATGTACGATCGTATCTCACTGTGACCTACCACAAAAGAATTCTAAACGACAACCAACAAGATTATTTTGTTATGAAATTATGTCATCACGTCAGCTCGCAATTGTGTACACAATTATACGCCTACGTGATGCAGACATGAGACACCAGTCATGTACTTGGGCGAGCTCACATTTGCGTGTTTATGAACTTTACAGATTAAAATTGAGACGAATAAATAACTAATGGAGTGATCTATTCTCAAATGTATCTCAAGGTCACTGCCCATTAAAATCCCCGCATTAATACAGAGCGAGGTTTAAAAATATACCTGCTATGATTTAAATCATTGCTTGCGATAATCATATCTAGGAAGCTCGGAGGATTTATTATAATAATTATCAGTCCCCGATGGCTTATATCCGGGGTTCAATTTTCATCGGTCCAGTGGTAGAGTCGTGACGGTATAGCAAACATTTTGTTAGATTTAGCTTTCGAGTAAGAATCTTACCAAACATTGAAGCGAGCGAAAGAAAGTGTCTCCTCCTGTCGACAGTAAAAGCAGCTGACGTGTTGGCGTTCACCCTGGGATACCACAGACCCTGGGCCTTCACGATGGACCGGAGTAAGCCCCCTTGTTGACGAAGCTCACGCTCCATAAGACCTACTGAGCCCCACTCGGCTAAAGACCTGGGAAAATTCTATCGTAAGCATTTACAACTTTTACCATAAGAATTTCTACTGAAGATATGAGTTAGGTACCTGAACCCATCAGTAGCGATAATGCCTTCACCCCAGAAAGTGAAGTTTTTAGGATGAGTAGCACCAATGACGTCAGAGAAATGAGTAAGCCAGAGTGTCTCCTTCGGGAAATCTTTGGGATGGGTCGTTGGAGACCAGATCCCCTCGAATATCATCTAGAAAAAATATTTGTTAACGATAATTTAAAATCATTTGTTCATCCCATTTTTTTTTTAGTGTTTCGTTTTTATGAAATAATCACCTTATATTTGGCATCATCGCAGGCGCAGCATTCGGACTGCAATAGGGAAGTATCCTCGCAGATTCGTTTCGTTAATTGACCGTCTTCGGCGAACCAGCGACTTGAGTTTTCAAATACCATTGCTCTAAAATTACAATCAAAATATTAAATCTAAAAGTAAAATAAGTTTTTATGAAGATAATAGCTCGGTAGCAATTCGAATAGTATATTTAGCTTCTGAAAGAACACTTATTGAGGATACCATGGCATGGTGGTGGGTGATTTGAGGTAGGTACCATGTCAAGCTACCCACCCTCATGTTGGTTATTGGCATCCAAGCAAGGCTCGGCAGTAGCACTTCACTCGCAAAATCTCTTTTACACTTTGTTATGCTTACACGGAAATCAGACTAGGTAAATCATTTTATTTAATAAATCTATGTTGGTTTTGAAAAGTACCTAATCGTTAAGTTTGTTGCCAGCTCTTCTCAGCAAAAGCAACCTTCCGAAACGTGCGTCAGAGTCAGTCTATTCACAAGTGCTAAAAAATATTTTATTTTTTACCTCAAGCCATATAATTATGTTTATTATCGACTAACACAAAGTCAAATATAATAAAAATAATAAAGGCTGACTTACTTAAGAAGAACACATCCAGATCCCGTCGGCGGCGCTTTCCACATGACCTGGATCTCAGTCTTGGGCAGGTCATCGGCTTCGACGACAGAGTTGGTGCACTCATAGTCGAACCTGGTGAGCGTGTCGGCGAATAGCTGGAACTGCCCCTGCTTGCTCGGGGTCCTGGTCGCAGCGGGGTCCAGAGGGTCCAGCACTATTTGGAACCGCGTGAACTGCTGGACTACGTCGTGTGTGCGGGAACCGACCAGGGTTACTGGAAAAATAATCATGTTTTGGTCCAAACTCAGGAAAACAAAGAAACCTTTTTATTAATATAATAAATAGCTACAAACTCGGTACCTACATAGTTTAACCTGTACACAAAGTTGCGTAATTTTTCTTCTCTATTAATGTGTATAAAAAATTATTTATCACTTCCAGTGAACTGGACTGAAGCGTCCTTTGTGTGTTATCACTCGCTAGTTGACAAGCGCGGCGCCATCATTGCGTAAAATAATTAATCTAATTATATGAATCTCTTATTGCATTAATAAAATACATACCAAATCATCTTTCAATGCTATCAAAACTCTATTGAAGCAAACATCAATGAAATCCTCAGCTTACAGACTATTTAATCGGTGTAATGCTTATAATCACTGTGCATGATCCACTAACCCACATATCTCTGGTCGGGCGCAAATCTCTCGACCTCGCCGTTGATTAGCAGCCGGTAGAAGTTGTCTCCGGGAGACTTGGCTCCCGCCCCCTCTCCTGGGGACAGCTCGCAGCCTGCCACAAATCCCACCACACACAAACGCACCACCAAGCGCCACATTGCTGACACAGTTGCGCTAGCGCATCTGCACTGTAAGGAGAATGATTCTATGAAAAATGTAAAGGATAATGAGAGATATATGGAACAAAAAATCATTCTATTTTGTACTATGTATAGGCCTGTGTTTGACTACAATCTCACTATGGTAAGTGATGATGTGGCCGAAGGTGGTAAGCACACAAAGCCTAGAAAGGAATAGGTTATTAAGTGAAATTGCCGGAACACACCGGTTAACTTAAATCTACCTTCTACCATTTAAGAAAAGTTTATTTCTGAGCGCTGGTTGAAGACAGTTTTTTTTATAGACAAATGACCTTATACATTCAGCCACTTAAGATATGGGAGCGCCTTATTCCAATGTCTACTTAATCACAACTTAAACGTAAGTGGCTTTCAGTATTTCGAGAAAGAATATTGTGTTTTATTAGCTTTTCAAACTATTTTTTATAAGTACCTAATATAAAGTAATCGCAGATAACTAATAGCAAGCTCTTATAAATAGGTCATTGTTCTCCAGGTCAATTAGTTCGATCTAAATTACACCAATTCGAAACACCTCGAATAGACATCAATAACGTTTATTGGGCACACCTTATGACAAAAATAAATGAGCATCATATATTTTATTTATTATATATTTTAGCATTATTATTCGCCTCCCTAAACATAATTGGGAATAACTAATCATATTTATATCCGACAGCTATTGCTATCTACAACATACCTATCAGATATTATTGTAGCTAATATGCTATACCGAAGATATTAAATACTTAATTCAAAATGATGCAATTAATTCGGATATATCCTAAATTATTATTTATCTTGGAACAACATTACCGCAATTATAAAATGAAGTGATATTAGGTATTACGTATAAAGAACAAACATATTTTTGAAAAATTCTAATTGTTAATTATAATAAAACAATATAAGCAACTCACCACTGAAACGAGCGTAGAACTGAAGTAGAATGTGCCAGTTATCAGCTGGAGGCGAGAGAACAGATAAAGGGTCAAGAGTCGCGGCGCGAGGCGGGTATCCGCGCTCCAAATGTTGTATAGCTTTGTTATAATGAGCTAACCAACTTTGCAACTGCAGATATAATTAGAAAAACAGATTTGTCGCGGGTTGGCTGTGTGGAACGAGACTAAGTAATCGCGCATTGGAATTTGGAATAACTCGAAAGTCTTAGGTTATGCTTATAAATGTGGTTGAATCTTTAGAATTATGCTAATATGAGTGTGTGTGGTTTTTAAGATTTCCCAAGGCAGATACGCCCCTGCCCTGAGGAGTAGTATATTTCGTAAACATAAGCTATATACGAGTACTACTACTCAGTTTTATAGTTAGTGTACAGGTTGTCGATTGTTATTATGTTATTTAATGGTTGTTTCTGCCTGGGTCGATCACACAGCACAGCCGTTTTCGTTATGAGTGTGTGTTTGTTACTTCTTCACGCTCAAACGACTAGACCAATTTTGATGAAATATGGTATGGTGGTAGCTGACATCCTGGATTAACACATAGGCTACTTTTTATCCCGTGAAAACATAAGATCCCTCGAGAACGCGGGTGAAACCGCGGGGCGGAAGTTAGTATAAAATAAAACCCGAGTCCTTCCCTTACTGAGGAGATGCAGGTATTGTCATTTCAAAATACTCAGACTTGTATTCTAAACACAAGTTAGTAGAGCCAGTCCCACAGGTTGCAGATAAGTTCCTGATAGCTTATCTAATAGATATCCTTCAGGTCGTCTCATTCTGTTCAAAGAAAGAGGTGGTATTATCGTCTGATAATACTGTTTCTTTCCGTATAGTATTTATCTATCAGATAAGCTATCCGGAACTTAATGGCAACCTGTGAGACTGGCTCTTAGTCTCCTTCGAAATTTATTGGAATATCCAAGTAGTTAACAGAAGTTCGCGGAATAGTTATTGGACTTTGTAAACGAGGGCTCGGCCTAATTGCATGACGTCACAGCCAGACTACGGAGGGCGAGGTCAAGGCTGTATGTAAGGGATAGCAAAGTGTTATAGTGGAGCACTGAACACCCTGAATACCTGCGGGTGAGCCTTGGCCGAGTGGAGCAAATGCCTCGGGGCTCGTGTCTGTCGATTCTCACACATTGATTGACTTGTTTCATAATGATCGTCGATTGTAATACCTAGTTATTATAAATGCATGGCGTTGGTATATATTTAGTGATTATGAAATATGTCATGAATATTATATAGCTATAACTTGTATTAACCTACTTCATACAGAACTAGATATAATTATCATTATTTTGGAGGATTGTATACTTCAACAAATTTTATGTTCGCTACACTGCAGTAAAATTTATGCTAATATCTCACGAAATTTTTCCAAAAACAGTTACATTTTAAACAATAGATATAGTTATGAAGAGGAACTTAAGAAAGCACTTAATTTACCTTCTTACTTGTATTGGCAACTAACTAATTGTAAATTTAATGAGTTAGAGAGAGGGTAATATGCGCGGCTAATCACAAGACAATGTTTAGCGATACATAAAGGAATGTCACTCACCTCGATCACGATCCCGATCCGACGACGTGGTCGGTACGGTAATGAGTACCCGCTAAGAGCGCTGCTCAGCTCCTGCCTCCAGGCAGCGGGTCCGGCAGGCCGCAGACAAGTGCTCGCTTCCGCCGCCTCACTGGCACACCTCATTAACGGCGCGTGCCCGCATACCTCGCAGCTTGATCTACGCCTACTCGACGTGAAAACTACTGCTACCATACTTCAGGAATTTTGAGGCTTGCGAATGACCACAATCCATTGCAAGTTCCGTGTCTGAAATATATAAAAGACCATGAGGACCTTAGGTTGGTCCTTTGGCAAAGGCGGGGTTAAATTTCCAGAGCTGGAAGGTGGAGACCGCTGGCCGAACTGGTACTTAAAGATAAACTTGTTCTGTGAGCAAAGTCAAAGTAAATCAACGTCAAAGAAACAACGAAGTTTCTTCGATGATTTCGACTTTCTAGGTTTAGTTTCTTCTTCTTCTTGATAGAATGGCGACTGAAATAACATATAGATAAAATTTATCAGTCGCTTTGTCACTGTCAAAACTATCCAACAAAGAAAAACTTGGAAACTTAATAGGTGGAATATAGACAACAGGACTATCCCAAAAGTTAGGCCAGTTATACTTATTATAGGCATGTGTAGTCATCAGAAAGATTGGATATGAATATTTTTGGCAAGACTTCCCAGAATTACATACAATTGTGGAATCCCTATTGTCGAGCACTGGCCACACCGCGCTAGAGCTGCTCGGAGCGGATGGCTCGCCTAATTAATTTGATTACTTCCGATACGAGATCGTCAAATTGTCCACAACTAACTTCATGATGCGCACGCACAGAGAACCCTCCGAGAGTTAAACACGGCACTTAACTTACATCCAAAATAATTTATTATTAAACCAAAGTAGCTCGGTCTGACAAGAAACGAAGTTATTTTTGTGAATAACTTCTGCGGGATATGTTTTGTCAAGATATTTTATCCATGTTATGATCTCTCTACACACCAAGATTCATCAATGTCCATTCAGCCTTACATACAAAAATCGGCAGAAAGCTAATGAGTTATGGTCAGTCAGATTGTATTCCTGTTCCCCTCGTATTATAGCTTTCCTCCCCACGATTCCCAATATACTTACATTATTATTTACAAGTTAATCAGGTACCAACTAATATAATATTCATCAAATAATTACATTCTGTATCAAATACCTACTTACCTTTTTCTTTATACTTAGTGATGGGAGCAGACAGATGTGACAGGCTTGATGAGAATTACAACACTTGTTAAAACATTTTATATCTATTTTAATAAAAAAAACCTACCTATATAATATATGAACCTACTACATTATTATCAGTCTCTGACGAATTAACCCCAGTTTACTAGTACCTTATAGTTAATTATTTATGCGTACATATGTACTTATATATACTTACTAACAACCGGACCCGGCTTCGCACGGGTAGCAGAGCATAATATGTACTTTCATTTTATTTGTCTACGCGTACCGGGTAAAGCTCCCAGTCGGTATGACTATTCCGACATCGTAAACAATCATCGTCACATTTCAGGCAATTTTCACAAAGCTAAACGAATGAACAATGAACTAAGTACCTAGTAAACCTTCCTCATGAAACACTCCGTTCATGGTGAAAACCATACTTATGCAAATCCATTTCGTAGTTTTTGTTTGTTTTTTTATCGCGTTCAGAAAGACAGACAGACGCGGCGGGGGGACCTTTGCTTTATATGTATTGATTGATTAGGATTTATTTACTATTCTTGTCATTTGAAATAAACAATAATGTTTTGTTTCAGGTACGATTCAGTTGGAGTAAAGTGAATCTTGAGTTTATAAGGACTTGGTAAGAAATAAACAACGGCTTCACCTTGAATCTGCTCTTTGGAAGGCAGTTATGTAGAAACAGGAGGATGTAAAGGGGCAGGGGGGCAATGGTTGCAATTATGCGAAAAAGTATGACATTACCTTAAACGATATGTAGATTAAATATCATTTAGTAATAAAGAAAATATAAATCCAATTTATATATAAAACAATCCATATTTTTTTCAAGTTTATATAATAGGCTTTATCTTATTCAAATAGAATTCGAAATGGTATGATAAAGATCAAAAGAGCGGCGTACTCTTCACGTCGACTCTTTCTTTCTACTCGTAGCAGTTTTCCGTTCTGAGTGACTTGGTGACAGTTGAAATAAATAAATACGCTTGTTTTCTGCTTGCATAGTTTTATTCAGTCAATTAAATAATACAAATATTACACTATGCACATCTTGCCGACTAGACTCTTGACTAGATTACAATTTCCTTTATTTGTTTTTGCCTCAATACATATTGTAGTAACTCAATACTCGAAAAATGGTAAGTGATCGAAGGTGGTAAAAACACAAAGCCCAGAAGTAACTGGCTCTCAAGTGCAGCCGCCGGAACACACCGGTAGGGGTTTGACGACAGACTTTCGACTTGAGGGTATCACGCCAGCTAGGCGGGTACTACAAAGTACCCTACCACTGCGTTGTCAGCATCTTTTAATGTATACAGGTTGTCCCAAAAGTCGACACGTCAAGCCGGAAGCGGGTTGTTAGGGACATCTTTTTGAACAACTTTCACTATGGGACCAACTTGATCAGAGCAACTTTATTTTTCACTCCACAGTCAGTGATCAGTCCACATACAGTGGTCTATCGCGTTTGAAGTCACGCGAAATGCCGCTTTGTATAGGCATTCGTCATTGCTGCATTGTGTCCCAAGCGAGTGTATGACTGTGATCATACAAATTAGCTGAGCGCTCGGCTCGAAATGTACTGAGATGTACTGAGAAGTTGTTCAGAATGATGTCCCTAACAACCCGCTTCCGGCTTGACGTCGACTTCTGGGACATCCTGTAATTGATTAATTAATTTTAAAATAAGTTTTAGTATTGTTTAACTATTCAGTTACTACAATTTAATATTAAAATCTTCTACTTAATGCTAACACGTTCACTGATCTAACTAAATATATATGAGTGAGTATAAAAATAATATTTATCATTTAAATATGATACAAACAGAGACGTTTTTACGCTATTCGAGACCTTTCCGCGGTTCAAAGGTTATCCACTTAAGTACATTAATCAAATCCAAATATTTAGATACGGTGGGGTTGGTATACAACACTATGTACCTTATTGAGGCATATTTGATTTCCTTACATTAGTTTAGTATAAATAAATCTGGGACATTAAATAAATCTGGGACACTATTCCTCACACACGGCCATCTGACCCCAAACTAAGCAGAGCTTGTACTATGGAGCCCAGATAACTGATATACTACATACAGTACTTTTCTAGGTTCGGTTGTACTATGGTTAGGCCTTAATTTTGATTAGAGAGTAAATACAAGTGTTTAACATTTTCTTTAAACTTTAACGAGCAATTATTGTAAATAAGTTTTTTAGTCTGCCGGATATTTCACTTCCCAGAAATTGATACATATTACACATCGATCCTTATTACAGTGTAAGTTCAGTTTTATTTCAAAATCAACGGGTTCGATTCCTGGCTATGAATATTGATTTTTCAAAAATCCAGTGATGCAGTTTTAGTTTTCACCAAAATCAGGCTCGACTCCTTTGAGTTTTTTTGCAATTCCTTATGGTTTAGGATTTGGCCATCCACGCCCACTTGAAAAATTCACCTGTATATAAATATTTTTATATAACAAATTAATTTCGTGTATCTCGGAAACAGCTAACGATTTGATCAAATTTTGTATTTAGACATGGTTTTGCTTTTACGCGCCCAGGCACTTTAGCGCTCGTCTTATACATCATGATAATTTAACATTTATTATGCATAACAAACCACAAGACATTTTGCACATATATAAACTTATAATGTATCTTACAAAGCAAAAATATATATTATTAGCACACAATTAATTAACCTAACAATTGGAATGTTTGTCTCATCTGTTTTATAACCTTTTCCATCACATGATGGGTAAAAGAGATAGACTACTCTTTTAAAGTATAGATGTATTACAAAAGTACAACTTAAGTAATGACAATCGAATAGGCCCGCTTTGATAGATCATGTGTCAAAACAAAGACAAATATTATATTATAGAAAGGACAAAATTGATATCCTCCTGTCAAAACGGCTCTATTAGATTGTGACCACTTTAGTGATACCCTAACCAGGATAATATCGTTATTTTTACACAAGTAGAATTTTATGTATTTTCTAGTAATATTTTATTATACAGGCTGATAATGCGTAAAATAAAATGGTTGCTTCATACATTTTGGTCGAGTAGGTATTGAACTTTTGTATGGAACAGCAAACTGATAATTTTTTTGTGATTTCACAGTTAGTCCCATAATAAAAGTTGTTCATATTGATGAGTACTTCCACCCCTGCAAGTATTGCCAGTGACTAAAAAATCTACTATTTTTCCCAACAGTTTACTTCCATAGTACAGGCTCTCTCATCATGATAGGTGATGATGTGGCCGAAGGTGGTAAGTACCCAACAACTAGAAGGTAACTGGCCCTCGAGTGCAGCTGCTGGTAACCACCTGCAGGAGCTTGATCACAGGTTTTTTAACTTGAGAGCCAGTCGCCTTCTAGGCTTTGTAATTTCATTTTGGCAATCTCCCTAGTAAAGCTATATTTTTTTAAGGCTGAAAAGCAGGTAGTTTGTCTATCTAATGGCAAGACGACATAAGCAATACTAAAGGGATTGCAAATGTGTTGCCGACCTTTCATCATCATCATCGCAGCCGCAAGACGTCCACTGCTGGACATAGGCCTCCCCTAAGGATCTCCAATAGGACCGGTCTTAGGCGGCCTGCATCCAGCGCTGCGCTTGCCGGTCCGACCTTAACAAACTGTCAACTGTCTCAGCTTATAAAACATAAAACAATGAGTATTAGGAATTCTATAGAATATTACACACAAAATATATAATCCAATACGGAAATGTGCAGTAAAATTTGGATAAGTATTGCTTTTAATTAAGTGATGTTATTAATATAGTAAAAGTAATAGGAGAATAGACAAAATTTAATATTTCTTATACTGTTATAAAACATAAATTTTATTAAGTATCTATGGAAGTTACTTTTGGTTTTAAACAGTTAATAATTACTCTCCAATTAAAGTTTCACATTTACTTTGTACTTGTTTCTAGTTCTACCCAGTAACTAAAAAATGCGCTGTCACACAGAGAGCGGGACGGTGGCGTGGCAATTTTAATACTTATTTTATGTTCTTGTCTGGGTCTATCTCACTGCTTTTTGTTTCAATTCCCGCTCCTTGAATACAACACCGCCACTATCGTCCCCATATTTCATTCAAACATTTTAGTAAATATCAGATATTGGTATTTGTAATTCTAAAAATAAGGCTAGAACGTGCGCACATACAACATCAATGAAATTATTTATTACGAACCTGTACACATATTTGTAAGGCAATATGAACACCCTCACGATCTTTTCAATATCTTGTTAGGTTATATGTAATTAGCAGAGGAAGAAATATCTAGGTTTTTTATCGGGTCTGCAGTGTGGACAAAGAGCGCAAACTATCTAGTATACAGTGGACAAAGAGCGCAAACTATCTAGTATACAGTGGACTAATTGATACAATTCGTCTCATTAACTTAGCTTTTCAACTTTAGATAGTGCTTATAAATAAATTATTTTGACTCCATTATACCCATCAAACTAATATAAAGCTTCTGACAAATAGAGTGTAGGTGTAAAATAGCGTGGCAACAACGGGGCATGGTCAGTCATATCGCACTGGCGCTCAAATGAATTGGGGAGTGTTACAAACACTCCCGTTTTTTTTACACCCCGGTAATGCCATGTTACCTTTCTCCTTCTCCTTTTAGTTAAATTAAGTATCGTGTTATGTTATCTCGTGAGAGTGTTGTATAGTAATAGTTACATACATAATATACATAACTATGTTACATAGTATACAAGAGTGGAACAATGGCGATAGTCGTGTCCGTGGGCGCGCGTTCAGAATGTCAGGATCGGTTCCTCGCGATGGTCTAGGATGTCTGGAATAGATTGTTATATCTACATTAAATATATAAATAAATATATATAGATAGACACGCCTATTATACAAAAGATAAATAATTTACTCATTATACATCTTTTCGAATATAACATGCACAACGAAGGGCATTCATAAAATTTGCTTACAGGCTATTTTTGTAAGTATTAGTATTGATTACCTTTAGCGATGGTCCACCAGGGCAGCGTGACGTACGTGAGGTACGCGTTGAGCGGCGCGGACTGCTGGCGCTTGCCTTCCTTCCACAGGTGGAACGTCTGCGTGAACCCTCGCATCGCCCACAGCGGGTTGTACGCCCCGTCGTCTAGCTCTGCAACGTTACCAACAAACATACCGATACATACAAGTTTATTGAGAGTAGAGTTCAATTACGTATATATTAAGAGGTGATAGAGACGGCGTGGCGTAAACGGGACACGAACGTGTCACGTTATAACCGTTCGTTAACTCTCCGAAGTAATTTCGACCATTCGACCAGTACGAAATTAATCAATATTTCAATCGCTACTGATATTCTAGCATCAACGATAACACGACCCGTCGGACGATCGGAATACCACCAGTTGACAATTCGTACCGGTAAGTTTCTTTCTGGGCACATCGCACCAGTAGTATATGTCTGTGCCGTCGGGCGTGGTCCGGCGCGGCGGCAGCCTGGCGCGGCGGTACAGCGCGGCCGCCACGCCCCCGCGCCGGCGCGGCAGCGTGCAGTACGCGCGGGCGCCCGCGTTCACCGACTCGGTGCCGTCGCCGGCCAGGCCCGCCGCCAGCCCGTACTCGTCGCAGCAGGCCAGCTCCTCCTCCCCGCGCACGGCGACCCGGTCGTCGTCGCGGCGGGGCGGCTCCTCCCGGCCCCGGCCGCCGAGGCCGCCGAGGCCGCCGAGGCCGGCGAGCGCGGCCGCGTCGCCGGCGAGCTCGCACTCCGGGGCTAGGGAGGCCCCTGCAGTAGGGAGGGGCGGCAGCGGGCGCAGCGGCGGCGGGCCGGGCGCGCGGCGCGGGCCGGCGCGAGGCGACGTGACGGTGCGCAGACAGGCGGGCGTGTCGAGGTCGCGGTCGGCGGAGCGCGCGCGCGTGTACACGTCGCGCATGTCGGGCGCGGCGCGGGGCCCGCAGCAGCGCCGCAAGGAGGAAGCCTGGGAGCGCGCGGCCCGCGACTCTACGGACACACAGACGCGGACGTTACGCGCGGGCATGTGACGTGTTGCGAGCCTACGTGTCTGCCGACCTAGTGCGTCTCGTTCGCTTTGACCGCGAGACTTTTGATTTTGCTTTCTTATTTTTCTCACCGGTTGCAGTATCGATTCTAATGGTTCTAAAACGAGTACAAATTAAAACTTTTTTCTCAATAATATTTTAATCTTTCATTAATCTCAAGAACGATAAAAATCTAGCAGACGTCGATACTAAACGCTCAATAAGAAAACGTTGAACCCTCAAACGAATAATGTTTCATCTCTAGAATCAATTTTTCAGGGAAATCTGGTAAGAAAACTACATAATATTATGCAATTTTAATTGAGTACACGTACCCTCGCAACACGCGTTCGACGTTATCAGTGATACAGAACAATATTATTGTTATGCACACTGTAACGACAACTATACTATATATTGTGGAGCGAGTTCTAGCAACCTCTATGCGAGTATCGAACGAGTTTGGACTCTAACCGGTCGTGCGCAAAATCGACAATCGAATACATGTGGCTTCCTCCGAGCGGCCTACATACTAACACACACACAACACAATGGCTTGCAATGAAGCAATAACTTAGAGAACATGCATGAAGGATGAAAAAATTAGGAAGGATCTAAAAATTACACACTAAGAGCAATCTTCTTGACAACAAGAGCAATAAAATTGTAACGTTACACGTTGCCGCCACAGCGCAACTCCAACAACAACAAGATGGGACATGTCTATTTGCCAACGTTGCGGTCAACACTTAGGCCGGGAATATACGTCAGATTTTTTCATCCGATAGTCGGATCCGACTATTCAATACAATTCAATCCGACTATTGAATCGGACGTGTATTGTATGTTCAAACAAAGTAATGGCTCCAACGCCTCCAAGTCTGATCAGACTATCGGATGAAAAAATTTGACGTGTATTCCCTGCCTTAAACGTGAGCTCGTGATTGGATAATGGACACACAAAATACTACTAATTATAAAAAAAAAAACAACAGGCAATCCAACGAATCAACAATCTGGTCCTTCGCGGGATTATTGTAAATTGCCACGCCACCGGCCCGCCACACACGCTGTGTGTCCGCTACTTTAGTTTACGATAATAAAGTTTAAAAAAAAACAGAAATTATATTTAATATACGTATAGCATATATTAAATTTACGTATATTTAATTTACATGCAATTATTTATAACATATTTTTTTTTTAACTGAAATAATTTGAAAAAAACAGCATTCATTTGACGGCTTAATTTGTTAATCCGTCAGGCATTATAAAGGTAAAATATTGGATCTATCACCGGAATACAATCTTGAACTGAGCTAAAAGTCCGGCAAGAGTCAGCAAGCTTTTATTTTTCCATAACTATAATAAAAATAGACTACAGAATGAATTTTTCAAGTGGGCATGGATGGCCAAATCCTAAACTATTAAGGAATAGCATCAAATCGGACTCGAGATTACCTTTGAGTATTTTCCGCTATTCCTTATAGTTACAAAAATCAAACCTATTAAAAGTACTACCGGCTCAAAACTCAACTTGCAAATGACATGCGTAAATAAAAAACAATCAATATAGTACAAAGCACAAGCAGCACACAGCACACAGCACACAGCACACAGCACACAGCACAAGTCAGCACAACAACAGCGGGGACGCACGGCGCACGTACCGTCCCTGACGTCGCCGGCCTCCACCTCGGCGATGCCGCTGACGAGCGAGTCGAGCCCCTCGTTCTCGGAGCGGCTCTTGTCGCGGCACTCGCGCGTGCGCCACCCGCCGCGGACGAACTTGTTCAGGTTCGCGCTCGGGTCGCTCAGCCGACGCTGGAAGTAGAATGTAGCTGGACTTGGACTTGGAGTGTACTATCACAACAACAACCGACACCTACTCTACTCGATTCCACATAGTACAGAGGATTCATAACTTAGCAGTTCTGGTGTAAGGTGGCAGACTCCTCCATTTAATAGGGAAGATGTTAATGTAATATGCTAAGTACTTAGGAAACTTTTTTAGTGCAAAATATAATCTTGTGGCGCCATCTATCCACGTGTAGCGGATAGTTTCTTGTGTAGTTCATAGATGTCGCTATTATGAAATAGAGTCGTGAAGTCATAATACTGCCAAGTCGAATGATTATCATAATATTGGTACTTCTTGTAGGATTCCTAAATAAAAAATGATTAAATCCGCGTATTTTCCATTCTACTAATAAATATATTATTTAAGTTTATATATATGTATACATACTTCACATACATTATACTTCAAACGATAGCCAACAGATGTCGCTACCAATCTTTAACTTCACAATAAAATTATCAATCCACGTTCCCGACGTAGCATTAACGACTACGACCGATATCGCACCTCGACAAGTTCTATAAACCTATGGCGTAACAGGCAAAGCCAACCCAACCCAACCCACCTGGTGCCTGTAAATGAACATCTCCTCGGGGTCGTCGTCCCAGTCGCTGTCCCACATGTCGGTGGCGGCGAGGCCGGGCTCGGAGGAGGGCGTGTCGAGCCCGTCGGCGCGGGGCCTCGAGACGGCCATCTCCGCGTGCCCCTTGCCGCTGGGCCCCTTCATGCGCACGAACTCGCACCGAGCCGCCGCCGCCGCCGCCGCACCGCCCAGCAGACCGAACGACATGCGCTGAGCTACCTTTGTTGATAGCGATGATTGCTGGAAATTAAACTGGATTTATGTTAGTTGGTCATAAATGTTATTGAAATTGTATGACTGTCTGTACTGATCTGTAAGAGTCGCAGTAGTGGCTCATGAGTGCCAGATCGATTCAGAGATCGTAATTATGTAGTAAGCTAAGTAGGTAAAGTTAGGTACAATTGGCTATTTCAAAACGATGTTCGGACTATGTTTATACATAGTTTTTCGGAGTAGACACCTAGTAGAGGAAAGCGCCTAGCGTTAAAGCCCCGTATTGTTAAGACAGTTTCTATGCTGATTATGATAAAGACTAGAAATTGACCGTCCATTAAACATCACCCTTTAATGAGCCCTCTATGCACACATTTACATACATAGCAACGATGCCTGTCTCCAAGTTTCTAGTCCAATGACTTTGAAACGTATAATTGCTTATGCTATTAGTATGGCTTCTTTTCTACATTCATTCCGCGTTTCAATTAGCACGAGGAAGCCACAAACAAATTACAAAACCTTTGTTTAGATGACTTAAAAAAAAATAGTACCATCTCAGTCAGTTTGATAACAATATACTAGCTGTCATCTCGGGAGCGTGACTATACAGCAGTAGCGGCTCCAGGTGGGGGCTAAGGGGTTTTTTTTTGGGTTTCTCCAGTCAAGTACGCCCTTGCCTGGAGGAGTGTATTAATAATCAATCAACATATGCTAAAGACTACAACATGTGATTATACACTTTGGTTAGTTACATAATATTACATTACATTAGTTACATAGTGAAAGTAGTTGAAATATATTATATTATATTACATATTTATAGTTAATGTGGTTATAGAAAGAGTTTATACATTTTGAATCTATTATATTACTTTAGTTAAAATGGTTACAGCGAGTGGTTAGTTATTTGTTTCATTATTATATACTACATTGGTTGCACGCTTAATTTTAGTTTTGGTTATCACATACCTTTGTTCAGTTATATCATATTACATTTATATAGTTGAACATGTTGGGCATTGGCTGTTAGTGTATGATTCATAACATACTCAAAGTTAGTTTGACAATAACGTATTTTTTTTTTTAACGTTTTTATTTACTTATATAATGTTACATTTGTTACATTGTTAGAGAGGGAATGGGTATTCAGTTTTAGTATATAATCTATTTTGCTATGGTGATGTCAGGGGGATTCCGGGGTTGATGAGGCTTTAATAATGGTATGGGAATCGGGGTCTTCGGGGCATTTATTGTGTGTAGTAAATAGTATTATGTAGTGAATAATTGGGAATTTCAGGGTCTGTTGTTCGTTCGACTATAGGTGGGGGGTTTAAGGGGTTTTTATTCTATTTATTCTATTCTGATTAAAGAATTTCAGGGTCTGTTATTAGTTCCGCTGTATGTAGGGGGTTTAAGGGGTTTAAGGGGCCTTTATTCTATTCATCTAATTGTGTATTTCGGGGTTTAGGGGGCTTTTATTCATTTCGCTATAGGTAGGGGATTAAGGGGTTAAAGGAGCTTTTATTTTATTTAATTTACTGGGAATTTAAGGGGCTGTTATTCGTTCCGCTGTAGGTAGGGGGTATAAGGGGTTTAGGGGGCTTTTATTGATATTTATTACGCTGTCGATAGGGGATTGAGGGGTTTTTATTCTATTATATTTAACGAATTTCGGGGGCTGTTATTTGTTCCGCTGTAGGTAGGGGGTTTTAGGGGTTTAGGGGCTTTTATTCTATTCAACTAATTGTGTATTTAATTTTTTTTTTTTCTTTCCTTTTTTTTTAAGTAAATGTCAAAGTGTTAATAGATTTTGAAGTGTTAGAAAATTAAAAGTTTAAAGTAAATGTATGTCATAGTGTTAATAAAAGATTAACATTTTAAGAAAATTAAAAAAATTATAAAATGTCGGAGTGTTTGTTTAGTAGAGGAAGTCCATGCACAAGCCCTCGACTCCCACGAGGTCTTCAGGGGCCGGTCTGTTGCCCTCAGGGCACTTAGTCATTACCGTGGTGGTATTTATAAAATATTTTCTAGGGAACAAATGGTCCTTCCTCCCCCTGTAGCCCCCCCTGTAGCTAGGGTGGCGTAGGAGGTAGTGTCTTTTTCCATCCTTTCCCTTTAAGGCGATCCCACAGAGGCAGCATTGTCGGAAAGTGCCTGGTGGCTTGGCCGGCCTGCCACGCCCCTTCCTTCCACCCTTACTGCTGGTAGATTGGGCTGTTTGTAGGGTGGTTGGGTGGCATGCTAAGAAAGGTGGCTCTCCGATCCTGTGGACGAAGGCAGCGAGGCGGTAGTAGGGAAAATTGGAGGGGCGCATGCAGAGGCGTATACAGGGGTGGGTCTGATGGGGGCCGTGGGGCTTGAGAGTGCTTCGATTCGATCGTGCGGGAGGCGGAGGTGGCGGGGGCATAAGTATTGAGTCCTCAAGAGAGGATTCGAGAATTTCAGCCGTCGGATGGAGGTAGGAAGGTGCGGGGGGGGGAGAGGTCGGCGGGGGCATGGGTAAGGATGTTGTTCCCGGGTGGTCAGCGACAGCCGCCCCAGGAGCCTCGTCGACAACCACCTCCAACGACGGCTGTGTCGTCGGTAGGAGAAACAGCGGTTCCTCAGTTTCCTCCCCCGGGCTTGCCTCTTCCTTGCCGTCATGTCCCGCTCCCTCCTCCAGGCGGGCTCCAGGGTCGGAACTGACTCCCGGTTGGTCGCTATTGGGGGGGACAATTATAATGCCGACTGACGCAAGTGCATTTTTGTGATTTCCTAATTGGTCGTGTAGTTCACGTATGTCGCCACGCATGCGTTCAATTGTTTCCATCATTACGCCCTTTTCCTTCTGCATGCCGTCCATCACCGAGGCCAGGTGTTGGTTGGTTTGTATTAAGTAGGTGCAGGACATGCATCCTGGTCCCGGTGTGTAGTATTCTTCGCTATTCATGTTAGGATTGTTATAAATTTGTTAGTATTAAAAAAAAAATATAGTTGTTCTTGTATACGGTTGTAAAGTGAAATGGTCGTCGGATATGGGTGGGCTTTTATATCTTTTGCTTTAGTAGGTAGGGGGATATCGGGGATTTCGGGGTTTGGGGGGCTGTTATTAGTTCAGCTGTAGGTAGGGGGTTTAAGGGGTTTAGGGGGCTTTTATTATGTTCAAATTATTGTATATTTCGGAGTTTAGGGGGCTTTTATTCATTACGCTATAGATAGGGGATTAAGGGGTTAAAGGGGCTTTTATTATATTTAAGTAATTGGGAATTTAAGGGGCTGTTATTCGTTCCGCTGTAGGTAGGGGGTATAAAGGGTTTAGGGGGCTTTTATTGATATTTATTACGCTGTCGATAGGGGATTAAGGGGTTAAAGGGGCTTTTATTATTTTTTAAGTAATTGGGAATTTAAGGGGCTATTATTAGTTCCGCTGTAGGTAGGGGGTTTAGGGGGCTTTTATTTTATGGGTTTGTGTGTAAGGCGTTAGGTACCGTTAAAAGCTTTGAGTTTAGATATTATGTAATTGATGTGGGTAATAAAGAGTTCAGTAGAGGTTTCCTTTGTAGTTATTTGTTCAAGGTTGTATGTATCAATCTGAAGGTTGCTGGTAATTATTTCTAGGTTTAATCGTGTTCTCTGGAATCTGGGGCAAATTTTGATAAGGTGCTCAATCGTCTGTACTGTTTGACCATCGCAGGGACATAGGTTGTCATCAATTATCCCGAACCGGTGCAGGTACTCCTTATGGTATCCGTGCCCGTAAGGATCTGGGTGACTTCAAATGTCGGCTTGATATATATGTTTCAGCACTTTGTGTAGACTTTCTAGGGTTGGACACCAGTTCCTAAGTATAGGCCCTTTTATGTTTTGTAAGTATAGTTGTTTGATACTCTCTTGGCTAGCGTTTTTGTTGAGTTTCTTTACGTAACTTATGGGGAATTTGCTGTATTTGTTGCTGGAGTGGCCATCGGCAGCGCTTTTGGCTGCGATGTCTGCCTCTTCGTTGCCCTCGATTTCCGTATGGGCCCTAATCCACGCAAAGCGTACGTCAATACTGTTTTGCCAAATGATTCTGTGGATTTGGATCACCAGAGGGTGTTGACTGTTTGGGTTCGTTATTTCCTGTAATCCCGATTTACTGTCTGACAGTATGCCAACCCTCTTGTATTTTTTGTTTGATGCCCATTCTATTGCTTCTTTTATTGCCAGTAGTTCCGCTTGATACACCGAGCAGCAGTTGTGTAATTTGAGCTTCTTGGTGTATCTGTGTCTATCAGGATAATGTACCACGAAGGCAGCTCCCACTCTACCGTCGTGTTTACTGCCGTCTGTGTATATTAGGTGTGTGTCAAGGTCGATTATGTTGTCAATTTCCATTTGATTTTCAGCTTCATAGAGGTCTATGTATTTTCTGTGTGCGGGGTGTAGTAACTCATTTGGTTTCGCAGGTTTTTGCAGTGTGACATCATCGGGCAGGTATTGTGTGGTGCCTGAGATTTTTACAGCCTGGTTGTCAGCCACTTCCTTAATCTTATGATGAAGCGGTGTGAGTTGGGCTATTGCTATTGTATTGATCGTGTTTATTGTCCTGAACCCTCTAATAATTTTGATAGCAAATTTCCTTTGCATGGCAAGTAGTTTGTGCTTAACATATTCATATTTAATCGCAGGTTGCCAGATGCACGTTATGATTGGTTCGATTACCTGTTCGTTTATAGTTTTGATGTTGTCTGGGTGTGCTCCCCAGGTGGGTTTTACGTATTTGATCAATTTAAAATATATTTTTTCAGCTTTACCTATATAGCATATTGTGTGTGATGTATAAATTTAGTTTACTATCAATAATGGTTCCAAGTACCTTGATTGCGTTTATGTTTATTTTCTTGGCCTTATTTGTGAACGCTATTGCATTGGTCTTTTTTGGTCCGAACTTGAGCCTGGATTTCTCTCCCCACTCATAGATGAGCTTGAGTGTTAAGTTGGTGTTGTGCTCAAGAGTTTTAAGGTCTTTGCTATTCACCATAAGGAACACGTCGTCTGCGAATGCTTGCAGTCTGCACCCTTCCGGCAGCCGCATGTCCAGAAGTTCATCTAAGATGATGTTCTAAAACGTTGGTCCGCAGACAGATCCCTGGATACATCCCCTGTTTTGTTGTTTTGTCGCTCGGCTTTCTGCTACATCAATAGTGACTTCTCTGTTTGTTAGGTAGTTTTTAACGATCAAATATATATTTTTAGGGCAATGTATGTGGTGATTAAGTCTGTGTAGGATGGAGGGCCACCATGCGTTATCGAATGCCGCCTGTATGTCCAGTGATACAGCTATGATTTGTTGTTTTCTCTCCCGGAGCTGTTTCACGTTTTCTGTTATTTGATTTAGGGCTTCGATGGTGGATTTCTGCTCTTTGAAACCATATTGAGCTTTATTGGATGTCTTAGTACAGTACAATATGGTGGTTGAGCCTTTTTATTACTAGTTTTTCAAGTAACTTTCCAAATACGTTTATTAGGCCTATTGGTCTGTATGCAGAGGTCTCCGTATAAACAGGTTTTTCTGGCTTAGGTTTAATTCTCACATATGCCTTTTTCCAGAGGTGCGGGAAGTATCCCAATTATATCCGTAAGGTTGAGGGTTGTTAGTTTTTGTAGCTAATTGACCGAGGTATCCGAGGAATTTTAATTCCCTTTGTGCATTCTTTTAACTCTGCGACAGTCGGGATTTCCGGGGATAATGGGGGCCGCGGGGGCTTTTATTCTTTGTATCTGCGGCGGCCGGGGTTTCCGGGGAAACCGGGGCCTAAGGGGCTTTTATTTGTTTTATCACTGCGCGAAACGGGGTTTCCGGGGAAACCGGGGCCACGGGGGCTTTTATTAGTTTTGTCACTGCGCGAATCGGGGTTTCCGGGGAAACCGGGGCCTCGGGGGCTTTTTTATTAGTTTAATCACTGCGCAAAACGGGGTTTCGGGGGAAACCGGGGCCACTGGGGCTTTTATTAGTTTTTGTCACTGCGCGGATCGGGGTTTTCGGGGAAAACGGGGCCACGGGGGCTTTTATTCACTTCATCACTACGGCTAGCGGGGTTTCCGGGGAAACCGGGGCCGCAGGGGTTTTTATTAGTTTAATTACTGCGCAAAGCGAGGTTTCCGGGGAAACCGGGGAAACGGGGGCTTTTATTAGCTTTTGTCACTGCGCGGATCGGGGTTTTTCGGGGAAAACGGGGCCAAGGGGGCTTTTATTTCTTCTTCACTATGGCTAGCGGGGTTTTCGGGGAAAACGGGGCCACGGGGGCTTTTATTCACTTCATCACTACGGCTAGCGGGGTTTCCGGGGAAACCGGGGCCGCAGGGGTTTTTATTAGTTTAATTACTGCGCAAAGCGAGGTTTCCGGGGAAACCGGGGAAACGGGGGCTTTTATTAGCTTTTGTCACTGCGCGGATCGGGGTTTTTCGGGGAAAACGGGGCCAAGGGGGCTTTTATTTCTTCTTCACTATGGCTAGCGGGGTTTCCGGGGAAAGCGGGGCTTTTAATTGCGCAGAGCTCTAGTGGACGCGACCGTCCGCCACGAGAGCCGGGAGCAGACTGGGGGCTAAGGGGTTCAAGCCAAAAGCGTCTGGGTCCACCTCTGACAAATCTCAAATTAAGTTTGCTATTATCCTATTACCCTACCCTCAGCTGGGTCAAGCCCCTCCCAAACCTAAATCCAGGATCCGGCTCTGCTATACGGGGTCCAATTACACTTCTGCCGATTTATCGAACCAAATAAATAGAGAGACTCATTTTCGCGAGTAATTATGATGTTTCATCCATTGACAAGCATTGTACATAATTATACGGCTGCCCGTAAGTAAGGATTATAGTAATCACCAACAATTAATTGTAAGAATAACGTCTTCACACATTTTTATATTATCTATTTATACAAATAAATACGGTAATATACGGTAGGTACTTATAACAAAAAAACTATTATAGAAATTTTTGTCTGTCTGTTTGTTCCGGCTAATATCCAAAACTGCTGGACCGATTTTGACGGGACATTCACTGGCATCTGCCTATCTAGCTATCTAGCCGATGTCATAGGGAGGCAATTTTTTTATACCGGATGAAGTCGCTACAGATAGTATAGGCTATAAACACGAATAGGTTATAGGTTGTTCGAACACGAATGTAAACAAACGGTGTTACCTGTTTACGCGCCACGCCGCGGTGCGGTTTATTATCAAACAATGCCGACTTGGGAACAATGAGTGCGACGCTTTTTAAAACAAATCCACACTCGAAGCAATTAAATAAACGTTTGTACGATGAATGGTTGTTAGTCGTGTAATAATTTATATCAACAGACATTTTTATGACAATATTTTATATACAGTTATTAAATTTTTAGAGTGAGCGTGTAGGGGTGTGGAGCCAGGGTACACGGAATGTAGGACTTAGAGGTTGTAGGAGAAAACCCAGGTGGAGTTTGTGGATTGTTATTTAGTTGCTAATTCGATTCCTATGCCTATAATAAGTATAAGGTTTATTTCAGATCACACGAAATATTCTTGATATAAAATACTAAGTCGGCAGTGTCGCCGTCCGGCGCTAGATGGCGTTGCAAGCCTATCGGAACAAAACTAACAGAGTTATTTGGATTGAAGAATGCTATTCGAATTTTAGATAAACAAAATTAATTTTAACATTAATATGCCCTCAAAATACACCAAAATCTATATTTATTTTTAGTAAGTTAAGTAATCAATATAAATAAAAATTAATGGCACTCAGCACAAGACTCGAGGACGGGTTTATTTTTAAATATTCGTTGCGGTACAAGGAAGGTTTTTATGAAGAGAAAAAATGTAAAAGTTGCCTGGACAAATGAAAAATTCGGGAAAAACTGAAAGTATGGGTTTTGTATGAACTTAAGACACCGATATTTTTGAGTTAGATAGCCAGTTTATCGAGGAAGGTTCATGAGAACGCAGGTAAAACCGCGGGGCACAACTAGTGGTAAATAAATCTAAGAAATTGGATATTTTGGCTTACTCTCAAAAATAGTCGGAAAAGCGTGTACTTTTACGCTTAGTGATTAATTCTCTTGATATTGAGGCCACTGAATCCGCACGTCAGCAGAATACCGACTCCACATCTAATGTAGAGAGGTCATTGACACGGCGTGAATGAATAATATTATTAAATCACAGCGCGGCGACAGCAGCCCGAGCAATTGTTATTTGTCAACGTGACGATGTCAACAGCATGAATATAACGTAAAAATTGTACAGATTATGTTTACCTCGTATGAGGTGAGGTGTGTGTGTGTGTGTGTGTGTGTGTGTGTGTGTGTGTGTGTGTGTGTGCGTGTGTGCATAACCTGTGGCAGGAAGTGACCTCTGAGACTTGGTTGAACAGGTGGGTCAGGCAATGTAATCTTGCATAATTTAAGCTGTGTTACATCACGGGCGAAAATTTTTACTCTCCGATACTATCAGGAGGAACGTGTTTTTTCACCGAATGTAAAATACAGGTTTATTTAATCGATTTAATTTTTAAAAGCACGAAACTTGAATACATTTATTTCTTCCAAGTTCATGCAGAGATCAACATATTACGCCCGCATATATTAGTAAAATTATATATTATATTAAAACAAGCCAATACCTGTATGTTCTGAAGCTGCACTTGAGAGTCTTCTAAGATTTTTATTCTTACCACATACAACCACATGACGTCACTATAGAGAGATTGTGGTCAAACAAATAAAAAAAACCTAAAATTTATGAAGAGTACCTACGTACTTATAAAATTGACCCACGAATGCTGACAGGTAAGTGAAATATGATCAGGTATCAGAGGCCAGGTACCCCACCTAGTAGTGGATGTTAACCCTAGTCTAAGACACCCTTTGGGTACGTCGACCTCGTCTTCACCGCCTGTCCTTTGTTCACTATTGTTTGTGTTGAATCAGAGCGCTAGTCATGTTTCAGTCTAATAATTTATTTATTAAAAGGGACAAATTATATATAGGTTAATGTAATACATAAGTATGTAGCGCTAAATAAAATATAATAAAAATGGTTATGTATATAACGTGACATTATTTGACAACGACATGAAGGTAATCAATAAATATGATGATAAATTTAATCAGTATTTTAGTTAAATATAGTTTAGGCGGATGGCACTTATGCAGGTCGAATTAACTGAAGTGAGCCATCAACTGAGAAGAACCGGCTAGAATCTCAGCAAGGTTACATTTACAAGGCCTGACTGCTTGATTGATTGACTGAAATCAACGTAAAGATACCACTGGTCATTGAACCTCGAAATATGGAGAATATTTTCCTTTTGAAACGTTCCCTACGTTAGGGGTAGAACTAAGATAGGAGTTACAACATTTCTCCCCTATGAGGTCAAATAGGGGGATGTAAAATCCGTCACATTTTAAAATGAATCAATAAAAAATGGTACTATGGTGGATAGAGTGAAGCATTTTATTGTCTTCGCTCGGGATCATCCCGAATTTCATATAAATTTATTATTTTCTTTGGAAATTAAAATCGACGTTTTTAAACGGTTTTTTTTTAAGTTAAATCCGCGTGCGAATGCTACTCATTCACTACTAAGCACAATAAACGAAATAATGTTAATTCATCGTCGTTACGAGGCAAATAGAAACACGATTCATAATCGTGGCTCATTGTGAAACTGACATACACAGGTCGGCTGGTTCACGTGGACCGGGAAGTATTATACAGAAATTTTTCAATCGATATGACAACAGGCAGCAATTAACTACGTGGCTAGTATAACTAGCTTCCGCCCCGTGGTTTCACCCGCGTTCCCGAGGGATCTTATGTTTTCCCGGGATAAAAGTAGCCTATAGCCTTCCTCGATTATCGGCTATCTAACACTAAAAGATTTTTTCAATTCGAACCAGTAATTCCTGAGATTAGCGCGTTCAACCAAACAAACAAACTCTACAGCTTTATAATATTATATCTTAATCTCCTAATATATAAAATTCTCGTGTCACAATGTTAGTTACCATACTTCTCCGAAACGGCTCGACCGATTTTTATGAAATTTTGTGTGCATATCGGGTAGGTCTGAGAATCGGTCAACATATATTTTTTAAGCCGCTACGCGAGTGAAACCGCGGGGGACAGCTAGTAATATATAAAATTCTCGTGTGTTTGTCTGCAAACTCCTCCGAAACGGCTCGACCGATTCTTATGAAAAAAATTGTGCATAAGTATTTGGTAGGTGTGAGAATAGGTCGTAAAGTATATTTCATACCGCTACGCAGGTTAAACCGCGGGGGACAGCTAGTATTAAGTATATATATAACCTTTGTAACATTACAACACTCGAGTGGTTATAATGATTGGTGTTACAAGGTAAATCGACTTGATAATTACACCCTACATGTCTATAACTTACATACTAAATGATGAGGGCTTTTTTTTCTATCGCAAAAGTTTGTCACTTACTCACACTACTTGTGAACAGGTGCTGCTTGTGGGGGCTGGTCTGCTTAAATTTGCTATCTATCTATTTATTAACTATGTCACTCATCATTTTGTTTTTTTTTTGTTATAACACACATATATTCAGTGAGACTAGATAAATAATTTAATGTAATAAATCTGAGTTGGTTTTGAAAAGAGTAATTGCTGAGTTTCTTGCCGGCTCTTCTCAGTAAAAGCAACCTTCCGAACCGAGCGTTAGAGTCAGACTATTCATAAGTGCTTGTGAAGGCCTATTTGAATAAAAAATATTTCATTCATTTCATTCATTCATTCATTCACTCAATCACGCCGTAATGACAACGGATTGAATGAAACTTGCCACGTAGATAGATTATGTCCTGGAATAATATATAGGATAATTTTTATCCCGGGAAAACATTAGATCTCATGGGAATGGGGGTAAAACCGCGAAGCGGAAAGTAGTCTTTAATTTATGCGTTCCAACTCTGTTATATGGTAGCAAACGAGGCGGTTACTACGTACCCTACTACCATCCGGTTTCTTCACAATATTTTCCTTCTAACTGAAAAATCATAAAATATTATTCCATTTTTCCTCAATTTAACAGTATTTCGTCGCGTCTGAACTCACTACAACGCTATAATCCTCGAGTCCCGTATTTAGGTTTCCTCCGCCAGTCGTCGATCGATTGATCGATTCGTTTCTGTTGCTGTAATCGACCCTACCTAGACGTAGGGGGTTGTGTAAAGTGAAGCAGGTGGGGGAGAGGGAGAATAGCAACAAGTACCCGTCGCGTCGCGCCGTCGCCGATATAATAGAGAAAAATTAACGAGCACTAAACTGGTGCGCGGCGGCGCGCGGCGGCGGGCAGCACGCGAGATCATACCTACATTGTCAACGTTGATTTTACTATATAACATCTGTATCGATCTGTTATTGTGTAACTGAATGCATATTATTTATTATTAGCTGTCCCCCGGGGTTTCACCCACATTCCCGAGGGATCTTATGTTTTCCCGGGAAAAAAGTAGCCTATAGCCTTCCTCGATAAATGGGATATCCATCACTGAAATAATTTTTCAAATCGAACCAGTACTTCCTGAGATTAGCGCGTTCAAACAAACAAACAAACTCTTCAGCTTTATAATATTAAGTATAGATGACTAGCTGTCCCCCGCGGTTTCACCTGCGTTCTCCAAATAAAAAGTAGCCTATATTCCTCAATAAACTGCCTATCTAACACAAAAATATCATACAAAAATACTTTCAGTTTTTCCCCAATTTTCTTAATTTTCCGTAAGAACCTACTACAAAGTAATCGAAAATTTAAAAAAAAAGATGAATGAAATCGGCAAAGTCGTTCTCAAGTTATGACGTGAAAATAGGGATTTAAGATAATGTTTATTCTGTATTTGAAGATTTTATAGGATGTTAAAGAGACAGGAACGAAAATAATCTTCAAACGTAATTATTTATTATTTGTTTTGATCGTATCTTAGAACAAAACTTATACTTATTATTACCCCGGGAAAAATACATCTCTCAGGAACGCGGGCCAGAAGATTTAATAAAAAATGCACTAAGTAAGCAGAGAAACGACCAATGAATCCAGAAGCCAGTCCAATACATATGGTATAAATTCAATTGAGCGTGGTGACAGTATAGATAGACAGATAGCTTTCACGTCCCGAGCGGTGTGAGTGAATTGTGATGTCATAGTGTGTCAAGAGACAGCAAAGCGCGCCCCAGTTCTGCCGGCTGACAACCCAGTCGCAATACGTAACGCTGGCTACGAGGGGTGGCACTTGAATTTCTACACGCAACAATAGCAAAACGTGCTCGTAGACGGCGCGTAGCCCTCGTAGCACTCCGTAGAAGTATTTTAGTACTACGATTATTTGGACCCTCTACGCTGCGCTACGATATATTCGTTCTCTTGCTACGATACTACATGAAATCTTTAACTCAGCGTGAAAGCTTGTGAGGATGGATCGAGGATGTTTGTTACTCTTTCACGCAGAAACTACTAAACGGTATTAGATGATATTTGGCATACAGATAGAATATATTTTGGATTAACATATAATATACTTTGTATCCCGGGAAAACATAAGGTCCCTCGAGAACGCGGGTGAAACTGCGGGGCGGAAGCTAGTATTATACAGGATGATTTTGTTATCACTGGCAATACTTGCAGGGGTGGAAGTACTCATCAATGTGAACAACTTTTATTATAGGGCTAACTCTGATATCGCGTAAAAAAATATGGTTGCTTCATACATTTTGGTCGAGTAGGTATTGAACTTTTTTATGGAACAGCTGATAATTTTTTCATGATTTCACAGTTAGTCCCATTATATAAGTTGTTCATTTTGATGAGTACTTTCACCCTTGCAAGTATTGCCAGTGATAACAAAATCACCCAGTATAAGCTAACAATGGATACAATATTAAAAGAAATAAACTTGATTAAACAATAGTATGTAGAAGTGTCAACCCTGAGGCATCGGGCGCTCACCAATAGTTCCCAGTTTAGTGGGTCCGTGACGATTGCCAGGGGGAGCGTGGGCGGCGTGACGTCATAGCTTCATATTTACCATAAAATGAAAATGAAAATGAAAATATTTTTTATTCAAATAGGCCTTCACAAGCACTTATGAATAGTCTGACTCTAACGCTCGGTTCGGAAGGTTGCTTTTACTGAGAAGAGCCGGCAAGAAACTCAGCAATTACTCTTTTCAAAACCAACTCAGATTTATTACATTACATATTTAGCTGTCCCCGCCAACGGCACACTTTCAACGCGTCTGCTTCATTGAGAACCAAGCTACTGGCTCCACTGGGAATTCAGCTAACTGAATTTCAGAGATGCCTCGTATTAATATTGCAACCTCCGTGTTACGGGCGACCTTGCCACTTGGGACTTCAGGAATTCATTCTAGTTTCTTGAATCTAGATTTCAATATCTCTATTTGTGTGTTAAATTGGTGTAATAATACCTACAGTGTTTTTTAAGCTATTGTATAGCTTTTATCGCCGCCTTCGAACACGTTAAGCGAACGCTTAACGTGTATGTATGTGTGTGTATGCTGTTTGTGAGAAGGTATATAGGTGTATAGGTATCTATTAATAACAAAGAAAAAAAACTGCCTAAATAAAAAATTATAATTGCATAAGTTGATAAAAAATGCTATGCAATAGCTTTACCGTGGCAGTCCCCGAGTGCCACACGTATTTTTCAAAATCAACGGGTTCGATTCCTGGCTATATTGATTTTTCAAAAATCCAAAATTGCAGTTTTAGTTTTCATCAAAATCGGGGTCGAGACTCCTTTGAGTATTTTTCGCTATTACTTATAAGTTTAGGATTTGGCCATCCACGCCCACTTGAAAAATTCAACCCGTATATAAGTATGGTACGGATGACCTATTTTAAAAGCTTACATGTGTAGAATTATTGTGTAACAATAACAATTGAACATGGCAAGGCGCATATTGTTATAGAGCGCGAATTGTTGTATAACATTTCACGTACATCTGTTATTAACGTTAATTTGTATTAGAATGAGCTCCTCCAAATACGATATAGCTAACTTACCTCTCGACAAAGAAATACAGAAGACTACGTAGGTACTAATAATGCTTTATAATGTACTAGATTTCAACCCGCGATTTCACCCGCGTTCCCATGGGATCGTATGTTTTCCCGGAATAAAAAGTAGCCTATGTGCTATTCCAGAGTATAATCTATCTCTCTGTCAAATTTCATCCAAATCCGTTCAGTAGTTTTTGCGTGAAAGAGTAACAAACATCCATCGATCCATAGTCACAAACTTTCGCATTTATAATATTAAGTAAGGATTTTGTAATTTGTCTGTAATGCAGTTTGTTATATTGCATTATAAATAAATTATATAAATAATAATGTTCTTATCAACAAAATTTCAACTGAGACTTTAACGCTTTTAATTAAGATATTTAATAAATGGGCCTTAGCAACGTATGTTAGTCAAAATTATTAAAATCTAATTTTAAAAAACAGAACTCAACTTATCCCGATAAACCAATAGGTATGTCGAGAATTTACGAGATAAATAATATAGTTAAAAAAAATTAAAAACACGCTTTTATCATGCACAAACAGTTAAAAATAATTAAATGAAATAAACTTTTATTTGTTACGATATACAGAGTGATTTTGTTATCACTGGCAATACTTTCAGTGGTGGAAGTACTCATCAATGTGAACAACTTTTATTATAGGGCTAACTCTGATATCGCGTAAAATAATACGGTTGCTTCATACATTTTGGTCGAGTAGGTATTGAACTTTTGTATGGAACAGCTGATAATTTTTTCATGATTTCACAGTTAGTCCTATAATAAATGTTGTTCACATTGATGAGTACTTCCACCCCTGCAAGTATTGCCAGAGATAACAAAATCACCCAGTATGTATGTTTCCCTTCCCTTTATTGTAGAGTAAGCGTTAACATATATTTTAGATTCAATACGTGACGTAGACGGATCATAGATTTGCTAGGTACATACTTAGTTATTAGTAAACGTATCACTTCTTCTATGTCCAATGACTAATTCAAAAAGTGTGGAACGCTTTGTTAAAATCTATACTAATATTATAAAGCCGAAGAGTTTGTTTGTTTGAACGCGCTAATCTCAGGAACTATTGGTTCGATTTGAAAAATTATTTCAGTGTTGGATAGCCCATTTATCGAGGATTTTTATCCCGGAAAAACACAAGGTCCCTCGGGAACGCGGGTGAAACCGCGCGGACAAGCTAGTTAATTATAAAAGTACACATTACCAGCTCAATCGGAAATCGGGAAGACGGTCAATAACGTTTTTTTTTCTTTTTTTACATAGTTAATAAAATCGTGTTAAAAACAAAATAGAACACTTTATTTATGCACAACAGGACAACGATGTAGCTAATAATAAACAACTTTATTAATTTTCACAAAACAACGATCTTACAGCTCAAACAGACAAACAGAACATAGACCATTTAAATCATACCGACAACTAAGATCATAATAATTTAAGACATCACCTAAAAGTCAAGGCTTTAATTTGCGTCACGCGCGTTAACTACGACCCTCCCCTACGTCAGCGGTTCCGTACATCGTCACACATTGTCACCAGACATTACCCCACCCACCACCACCCTGATTACTGACAGTCACGGAAACTTGGCGGATGCAGTTTTCAGTTCTCATGATGACAGGAAATGTATCAAAGGACGAAAGTACGAGAGGCGAGATTATTTTAAAATAATGCATAAACTAACGAAAATTAAACCTATGGCATATCACCACCATACCATATGTGATTATGAAACCTAACTTCTACCACGCACACATTCAAGTCAATCGTTACATTACAAGACATGATGCAGTTTTGACATATTATTATTGTGTACTGAGGGGGTATAAGCCCACAAAAACCCATCCCAAACATAGATTTTTATTTTATTATTACAGTCTAAAAGCATTAAAACATAAAATTATTTTTAATTTATAACGTTACGACGTTACCAGACAAAAACAAAATGTGTGCGTAAACAAACAACTCCCGGAAACGTGATATCCGTGCGTACACAGGCGCAACTCACAGAAAGCCGAACTACGAGTCCAAGGTCGGGCGGCACTGCGCGGCGAGCGGGGCGGCGGGGCGCGTGCCGCCTCCCCACCCACCACATAAACTTGCCTCGTAAATCGTTCATTCGTAACCTGGGATATGCCTCGTGACAGGTTCACTTCGGTTCGTCATACTGTTTATTTACACGTCGTAAAATACTATGTACACCTTTCGACATAAAACAACTGGATGTATGACTGAAAATTCATGTTCTTTTTTCTGTTAGAAGGTTGACTAGCAGGCAGACGGTCCACTCGATGGTATACCACCGTCACCTATACACGTTAGTAACATCATATAGGAACTGTGCTTTCGACTTCTACAAACTAATCCTCTGTTTACTGTCGGAACATTGGTAGGTAAACCTGATCAAAGTCACTTGCTGATTACAAATATACATGTTATTATGAATAAAGAATAAATTATGTCAAAGAAGGAATATTTTACAGGCCTCATTCTGTTCATTTCGGAAGTAAGAGACTGCATTATCGGATATCTCTTTAATAATGAGAATGTCTTTGAGCATAGTGTAATTTGAGGTGATTGGTAAGTCTAATAAAGATATTTTTTAGCTGCATGATGTCTAGCTCAACAGGTTGAAACCATAAGGCACGGATCGCAGGTAATATTAGCTGAGAAATGAGTTCTAATTGACAATGACACAATTTCATCACGTAGCTTCTCTAATTAAAATTCAAAATGCAAACACGAATACCCGTCATAACCGTCCACTGCAATTAAATTATACAAATACCAGAGCCAAGGTAATTCATCTCCTAAGTAAATAACACTTTAAAATTACCTTGTCATTAATAATTATTATTTTAAACTAGTTTTTGCCTCGTATTACCCGCAGTTCTACAAAGGTTCTATCGTTTACCACCCGGGATCTTGGACACAAACTAAAGGTCTGTGCATAGAAAAAATAAAAGTTGCAGCAGTAACTAAATAAACTTAAGTTCGGAACCCTAAAAATGATAATCTGACTGCCAAGCCAATGACAAAAGATCAAAGAACTTAAAACATATTTAACTTATTTCCACGCTCGCCGGCGGCCATACTATCGATAATGCTGTTTTATCAATACAAGGTCGGTGACATTATTAATGTAAACATGAAGGTGTAAAAACGCTTTCACTATATGTTATATTTGTACGACGCCTGCGCCCGCGCCGAACAGACGAGAATTCTAGAATGTGAACATTGTAAGTCAGAATGAAAGATACAAAACTAGCTGAATTTCAAATTTTAAACCCACAGAATCAAATTAACTGATGAAAGGAAAACTTTAGTGTTCAATGTGACGGGGAACAATGTTTTATATTGAGACAGAATCCGAGTCAAGTGCGCTTGCGCTTTTACTGTTTTCACAATTATTTACCGATTTTTAACATAGATAAAGAGAGAGAGATATAAAGTATTGCTATCTCTGGCTCAATAAATTGGGTGCAATTGTCATTTATGCAATTTAAGAACATATCGTATTTAAAAAATTTCCAAAGGGCAAACAATTTGTTTCTTGATTTTTTATTTCACGAATCAATTTAAGATTTTTGGCTTACACTTACATACATTTTAGTATAAAAATCTTATCACGAAGTTATGTTATAAACCGATAAAAAAAGGTCAAAGTCCACCGATTACAGAAATACAATAAAAATATCTTTAGATTTTCATATCAGTCTCTAGAGTTAGAAATATTAGAATTATCGCGGTTTACACAGATAACGTATTATTTTTATAGGTCTGTTCTTTCTCCGTTGTTGACACAGTTAGGGTCTTCGGTGATACAATGTTGTCACAAGGCAAGGGCCCTTTGTTTTTTTATTAGTATCATCCGGAAACGTATTTGCAGCTGCATTTAATAACGAATATAAAGTTTAGCTGTCGTGGGATGCATTTACAGCGAAACTAGAACAATTAGCAATATGCACGATTTTCAGGTTTGTTTCAATCTCACTATGGTAAGCGATCATGTAGCCGAAGCGCGCAAAGCTTAGAAGGAACTAGCTCTCAAGTGCAGCTGCCGGAACACACTATGGTGTTGGTTTTTTTTCTTCGCCAAAAACTAAAGCTCCTTGTAGAATTCAAACCCACTACCTTCATCACGGCACTCGACGTCACTACCACTGAGCTATCATCGCCTTATTCTCATTATAAAAGATCAAAAACAATTTGAAACAGTTCATTAATGAAAAAGAATTAAGAATCAAATCAGAAAATAAATTTAAGAAATTTAAATTTAATTCAATAAATATAATATAAATTTAATTAAAAAAATACTATAAATTTAATATAAACTACAATATTTAACAAAAACAGTAAAAGAAAACAGTAAATTAGGGAAATAAAAGTACCTATGTAGGCACCTATTGGTATCTTCTAATATATAAAATTCTCGTGTCACAATGCTAGTTACCATACTCCTCCGAAACGGCTCGACCAATTTTTATGAAATTTTGTGTGCATATCGGGTAGGTCTGAGAATCGGCCAACATCTATTTAAACCGCTGCGCAAGTGAAACCGCGGGGGACAGCTAGTAATATATAAAATTCCCGTGTCACGAATTCACGATGTTGGTCCGCGATGAACTCCGAAATCACTTATTCAATCTTAATGTATTCTTATTTTCAAAATGTGTGATTTGTTCCAACTTAAAAGATAGGATAATTTTTATCCCAATTATTTCCTTTTTTATTGAAAAATTTAACGAATTATAAGAATTATAAGTGTGCCACAGCAACGCTTGGCCGGATCTGCTAATTTTGTATACATAGAGTGATGAAGTCGTGACGTCAGGGTAAATGCCTGTTTGTCCTGTTGTAAATCAATTTTCATTAGCCTTGGAATGATGTAATATGAATATGTGTTATGTGAATATATAATGGAATGCGAGATGCAAGCGATGTTTTTGCACGTAAACTTGACGATCAAGTACCTACGTGTACTTGGCCTCTGCTGGCCTTGCACCTTGCACCGCACGGCGCACCTGCGGCGGTGACACTGACACCTGAGCCGTAGTGTTACTCTGTTGCAAATTCCGATACCTTTGAAACCACAATCACGTCGAATTACAACTCCATAAATAAATCTCTATTTTACCCCCTTTAGGAGTAGAATTTCCAAAAATCCTTCCTTAGTGGATGCCTACACTGCATAAGGTATTATGCAAAACTTCAAGTCTCTAGGTCCAGCTGTTTGGGCTGTGCGTTCAGTCAGTTTACCATTTAATATATACTGATTATCTTCATTAATCTTGTTATGCAAATTGACAGACGTATATTTTTTTAATATGTGACATATACCTATCTATATGTTGGTAAGTTATCTATATATATACTAATATTATAAAGAGGAAAGATTTGTATGTAAGTAAGTATGTTTGTAACGAATTGGCTCAAAAAGTACTGGACCGATTTTAAAAATTCTTTCACCGTTTGAAAGTTACATCTTCACCGCGTAACATAGGCTATATTTTATATCGGGAACGCGGGTAAAACCGCGCGGAAAAGCTAGTTATTAATACGCCTAGTGTTAAATACTAATCAATATGAACAAATATCAAATACTGAAATCGCGAAAGAAATTCAAAAATATACATATATGTATAGTATATAACCACAGTGTAACAATATATTTATTTTGGTTGGGTTTTTGGAATCTTGCGGAAATCCTCAAATGGGTTTTCATGATGACTCCACCACCACCTAGGTACTATTGTGATTCAACTCGCTCCCATTTGATATGATTGTGTAATACTCTGGGAATCCTAGTTGAATTAAATTTGATTGATCGGTTGCTATCTCTTTCCTGGACGCGTGCGCAGAGAGAGATAGCTGCCATGACACTGTCAATGTATTTATCAATTTTACAAATCCCTTGAAGACCGATCACGACACAATAAAAGATATACTTGATATGAAATCAGCAAATAATAACAATTACCATGTCAATAAAATAGCTTGAGTTGCGCAAACGCAGCTCATAAGAATTCTTCGTATGTAACGTCCGTATTGTTACATGATACCAACCGACGTGTTACGCTAAATAAGTTACATACTATTTGGCTGCAAACTAAAGCGCTTCCAATATTATAGCGTAACAACAAACAAACAGAATTGGTAACATAGCTTACCCAGCAATATTCAGACAAAAGTCAAAGCAATTTATTCAGTTTAGACCCTAGGAGGGCACTTATGAACGTCGAAGCTACTGATGTTACCACCGGCTAACTCGAAAACCACAGCAAATTTTGAAGCGGTTAAGTAGATAGTTCCTCGTGGGATGTCATAGGTTATTTATAATCGTGCATAAACTAAAGGGAGCTGAATAGTTACTTAAAAACTACCACGCGAGTGAAGCCGCGGGCATAGGCTAGTTTGCATTAATGAACTTTTTACCCCGCGTTAATGACTGCACGGCTACCGAGGCCTTATCAAAACAATAATGAATATACATGCCAATGCTAGAGTAGTATATTACAATAGGTAACATTATTTCCTTGAACACAAAACAAATTCTGTTAATTAATTATTTTCCCAATTAGTTGCCAAGGCTATCGAGAAGCACCATAACTGTATGTTAAACAGCGTTCCAAGTGGTTTACCTACGCATCTAGTTAGTTTGTACCCAAACATTATGGGTAAATTATTTACGTCGGAATAAGGAAGCAGGAAAACCGAAGGCGAACAATAGCGATTTTATTTTAGACTATACCCATACTCTTCAGTATCACGCAGACTGTAAAAAAAAAACAAATGGCATGCATAGGCTATTATTGATACGTTTGACATATCTCATGAACAAAATATCAACATAAGATTTTGAATAAAATATTAGTGCTTTATGCTTATCACGACCACAGATAAAATTATCAAGATAGTTTTCAAGATATCAAATGTCAGTTGTGTTGTGTGGCAATGGAGGCGTCGACATTTTAACATAGATGTTAAATAACCCAATAATCACTAAACTAATAAATTGATATGAATGCATTAGGACTTAGTCACGCAATGTGTGCCTCTAAGTTTCCAATAAACTGTAAGTATACAAATGTAAATGAGAGATAATCTGTAGAATAGATACAGACAGACAGACCACGTGCTCCAACGTACGAAAATGCGCGGATATAGAAAGATAACGCTTATACCGTTTATATAGATAAATGAGACTAAAACTTAAGTAGTAAATTAAGTGTAGACCACGCAGTAGGGAACTTTGGAGGGGCCCCTTTCTAGTCCCACTCAGTACAATTCAAGTATTTTATAAAATATTGTTGTTTTGTCTGACGCAATTTTTTAATACTAGGCTCTGAGGGAAAAGTGGACAGAGCCGTCCCTTCGATTGTCCTTCGAAACATTCCGCTAGAACAACGATAAATAACATTGAACGGTTTCATACAACTTGAATCAGGAAATACTTGTTTTTTAAGTTTTACAAGTTTGTGAAAAAAAATGATCGTCATTTAGAATCTCTATAACATACATGTGCGAAGTTCTTATTGAGATGCTTATTGAATTTCACAAATTATGACTACATTATGAACGAAGTTCAGGTAATAAATACTAGCAAAAAAAGGTTATTTTTGGAGGGCTTTTAAAAACCTACATACAATGAAAAATTTGTTAGAGCGCCATGATCACGTACGAGCGTTTGTTTATTAAATCTATTTTAATGACTACAAATACATATTGAGTAATGAATGGCCTTCACAAGTGACGAAATAACAATACTATATTTACGTAAAAAGTAACCTTGTCTCCAATTATCTCATAAATTATTCATCAAAATAATTAAATGGTGAATCATTAAACGTTTCCAGTTAAAATGAACTACGACTTACTTATCACCGGGTTGGGTACCAACAGTGGCGCCTAGAATGCAATAAACAACATTAGATATTTATTTAAGTACTGTGAACTCTGCAAAGCCTACCCAGCAACGCAAATATTGAATAAGAATGAGAAACAATACTTAATTGCCGAGTTTCTTGCCGGCTCTTCTCAGCAAAAGTAACCTTCCGAACCGTGCGTCTAATCTATATTAATATTATAAAGCTAAAGAGTTTGTTTGTATGAACTCGCTAATCTCAGGAACTACTGGTTCGATTTGAAAAATATTTCAGTGTTAGATAGCCCATTTATCGACGAAGGCTATTGGCTACTTATTATCCTGGGAAAACACAAGATCCCTCGGGAACGCGGGTATAACCGCGGGGCGGAAGCTAGTAATTCATAAGTGGCTTTGAAGGCCTATTTGAATGAATAAAATATCTATACAAACTTATAATAAAATAGAACCAGCGAGTCTGTACATTAATTGCTTTTTTACAAAACTGGAGAGTGGGTAGGAAGAGTAACAAATACAAAGGCATTTTCTAGGCTGTCTATCTGTTTGCACATGGTTACGAAACCACTGAACGGATTTTCATGGAGTTTTCACAAAATAATGCGGCTTGGCTTGGCTCTTCGAATTATTGCATCGAAATCAAATGAGAGAAAGAAAGATATAGATATTTTATAAGCCCTGCGCGAGCGAAGCCGCAGGTGAAAAGCTAGTTAATAAAAAATAAAATCCGACTGACTAACTGTATAATGTCGTAAAAGCACAGCGGATATGACGTTCATAATTTATATTTTTGTTTTATGATGTTTTAAATAATTACGCAGTTTAATTTGATAGTATTTTTTTTTGTGTAAGTACATTACAGAAAAATACTGCACAGATAGGGCCCTTTACTAGGTCCGTTAACCACATCCTCACCATGGTAAATGATGGCCGAAAGTGAAATTCATTATTTATATTTATACTTTCATTTTAAATATTTGAGGTTGGTAGCCAGCCATTCGGGTACTACAAAATACTCTCACCACCGTGCTGTGGTTTCCTCAACATGTTTTTCTTCACCGAAATCTCAACCTCTTTGTAGGGACTCGATCCCACGACAGTCATTAAGGCATTCGACATCACTCTCACTGAAGATATACCATGTATGACTAAAATAGAACTACACCTAGAGTTAGAGGAGGTGGTGGCGGAGGTGGGGGGTGAACGGCCCACTGTGGACTCTGAGGACGCTGTCAATGAGTGCCCCGTGTCATTCACACACTTCCCACGAACAGCTGTGATCTGGTTTACCACATCCAAGTTTCTACAAGTTGTTCTACAACTTGAGTGTTAGTTCCCCGTCAACAAGGGTTGTTAGATTGTACAATGACCTTTCTTGATGAATTGAATATGATATTTTTTCAAGAGCTCAATCTCAATCTCTCAACAAAAATAAAGTTTTCACTTCTGTCGGCACTCCCGGAGTGCAATTTTTTATTATCATTTATTTGATTCAAATTTCATAAAAAAAAAAATGTTTATTTCGATTTAGATTATGTTACCTACTTAATTTGAATTTTATATTAATTATTAGATTTATTTTCAATATAATTTATACAATTTTAAATTAGCAATATTAGTTCCTACATACCTAAATACAAATAGTTATTTTAAAATATTAAAAGAAAATAAATATAAAAAATGAGGCATTGCAAGTATTGCATCACGCGCCAGGGAGATTAACTAGTAAATAAATAATATTAGTTCTTTAGAATAAAAAGATTTGCCACAATTTGCTCCCGAATGAAAAGCAGGGATGAGCCATCCGCCAACATAGAAACATAATGAACAATGAATAGATCGCCTCGCCACCATTTGTTATCTCGCCTCATGCAACGTTCATAGAGTTTACATAGACGATGGATTTACCTGTAGTTTATAATTTATTTTGAGACTAGATTTAAATACTGAAGTTTTCCATGTAGGTATGGTTAGTACACGTATGTTTGTACTCAACAAATTTTGACTAAAATTTACCTTGTCTGTGGTTTGGACACAAGTGCAAAATAAGGTTTCTTTTGTATTAATTTATTTAAATTGAGGAAATTATTTTGATAAAAACATGTTAACTACTTCCTTGTCTGTACACAAAGAATAATTTTTATCAAAATATTAATTAAAACACCTATAATACCAAAGTTTAATTAAAATAATCGTAAAGCCGTAATAATAGACTCACTGCTCGTACGTATAAGATTCACATACGCATTAATTAATAGTTTAATCTTTTTTTTAAACTATGACGTAAACTAAAGAGTATTTACACCCTTTAGATACTGGAGTACAAACATACATATCCGGTAATTAGCCGTGATGGGGACCCAGAGGACACTGCCCCGCACAAATTAATCCAAGCGGTAATAAAAGGGATTCTTCAAGGTGTTACATTTAAATTCAACTTTGAAAACACGTAAACAAGTAACAATTTGCCATGACATGAAACTGAGCGTTGTTTGCTAATGTGAAATGGTCCTTCGGTAAGTGCCACTTGTTGCTTGCTCGCATCAAGCCCGCCGCACAAATTTCCCTACCGATCTAATTCCGTTAACCTACTGACATTAGAACATCTATTATCGTTTGACATTTTAAGTGGAAATATATAGTTAGTTTGTTTACGTACATTGGTATACGAGCACTTAGCAAACTATATACACTATATATATATACTATAATGTTTCTTTAACAAGATATTAACGTAGCAAAATTCATGGTATTTAAATTACTCTTTTAATGCAAATTCTAATTTGGAACATTTCCACATAAAAGACTTATCATATAATTAAATAAAACAGTTCCGTTACTGTCTGACAGATAACGCACACTAAACAAGATACTTATTATAACATTAACGCCCATTATCCCCGTGAGAATACCCTTATATATATTATGGAACCCCAATTCTCAATCGACACTGGAGTCTACGAGAATATCTAAACGGTAGAAGCATGAAAATAGCATATTGTTAGGTAAAGGTAAAGGTAGCCGACTTACCCTCGAGTCGTAGACCCTGGTGAGCGTGTCGTAGCGGATGGAGCCGAGGAAGATGACCGCCTGCGCCGGGCAACCGCGCCCGCGCGCCACCAGCTCTACGCACACCATCTCACCGTCGCGGACCACTATGTCGCAGAACACCTGGACAATACAGTCATAATACACGGTTATCGTAGGGAATCGACTAGCTAATAAAGCTGGATTATAATTGGATCGGATCGGAAATCGCGTATTACTATCAAAAACCAATTATTATATTTTTACAAAGGTAGTGGTTAATATTAAGAATCTCAATTTTGGAAGGTCTCGTTTCGGGGGCTTTCCACATTTTTTAAAACCGTTTCGCTGTTTTTTTGTAAATTAAGTTAAAAATCTCCGGCAGTTGCACTTGAAAGCCTTATAGACCTTGTAAAGGTTGAAAACACATTGACAATCCCTTTGCTAATGGCACCTCTGACAAAGCAAGTCCACACCGGTAGTAAGTGTAACGGTGTGGGGTTGTAATCTAGGTGCTGGTAAATTTTGAACCTAACCTTTGATCTTAGTTTTATGTTATTTTAAGTTATATAAATGAATTTACAAGAACCTTGCTCAATAGAATTTTGGCAAACTAACAATGCTACCACCAACCTCTTTCACTTCCACCGCCCTCACCGTCTCAGGCGCGGGTCAGCGGGTCGGGTTTTATGCACAATTTCACACGGTGAACAATAAATAGTGAATTAGATTATCACAATATGTCCAAGAAACGTTCTTGAAGAAAGCACTCCAATTGTCTTTATACACGATATACGCACGAGTGTTCACATCCAGTTCCATAAGCTAACTGGCTCTTTAAGCTCGGCGATTGCCGACCTCACGATCACGAGGGTAGTTAATAAAAGAAGCAAGTGACGACATTATTAGTCTACCTTAAATATTCTATTAATGAGCAAGGCCTGAACAACCGGAGTGACCGACTGCTTGCTTGTCAACCTTTTGACATAAAATAAAACCTTTTTTAAAAGCATAAAACAATAAACTCTAGTATCATGAGTTAAAACTCATTCTGGCTCGTCAATAATTCGTATAATTTACCAAATATAAATACAAGTGGTTAGAGCTACGAGCGTCACCACGTGATCGCGTTATACGAAGCTCATTATCCAACCTTGCATTTAATTTTATCAGTAACTGTAACTACGCCGCGACGCAACAGACGCTGATTATACATCTGTATTAAATAATTGCTTTGTAAGAAGATCTTAGACTTATGGTTTTATGATCTTGTACCCAAAGTATAATGTACTGAGCTAGCGGCACTCTGTGATGGCCGTTTTGAAATGTGGGCCTACAGTGTTGCTATGCTAGTCTCGTGTTACGCATAATATTTGCCACGAATGTTTGATGTTTTTGACCACAATTTCACTATGGTAAGTGCCGAAGGTGGTAAGCACACAGCCTATAAGGAACTGGCCCTCAAATGCAGTTACCGGAGCGCACCCGTAGAAGGTTGGCGATAGATTTTTAACTTGAGGGTGGTGATTAACGTATAGACCAGGGCCAAACAGTTTTAAATACCATAATAGATGATAAATTCTTAGCAGTATACTATACGAATGGTCGGAAAATGTAGTAGTAAAAGTCCCGGAAGGGCGGTGGGGGTGGTAGTATAGACGTATTTAGGGGAGGATAGACGTGCGATTTTCGGCTAAACTATGCATCCTATCGAAAAAAGTTAAATGTAAATGTTGTAGATAATGTAAAAATCTAAAACTTTCTTATTGGACATTATTGACCATAACCTCAAAATTATCGAGAAAATGTAAAAAAAAAACAACAACAATAAATGCGGTAAGTAGTTATAAACTAAAAACGAAAAAAACAGTTTTTATAACTTATTTAGTAAAAACGAGTAGTACTGTTTCCTGTTTCACAATCGCACTAATTTGCTAGTTTAAAGATATTTTTTGTTGAATTTAAATGTCTAATATGAGTTCTTGTTTGACGTGTTTGCGTTTAGGCGCCAAATAACAGTATGCTATGCTCTTGACACGAGTCCAAGAGTCAGTGACATTGTCACGACGACGTCATGTTATTATTGTTTTGAGAAATTTTGAATGACAAAAAGAGTTTATATTATTTTCTGTGTATTTTGAAATGTTACCATCAAGATAACCGCACGGAATTCACACACAAACTCACAAAGGAACTGTGAATATATACAGTATTTACTTTATGCCCTTGATATGAGGAAATATTATCATGTTATTTTACTTGTATGTAGGTACTAAGAAATCTGAGTACCTACCTAGGTATTTGTATTGGTAGATAGGTATTGACTATAAATATTTATGAAGTCTATACTAATATTATAAAAAGGAAAGAGTTGTATTTTTTTATATGTAACGAATAAACTCAAAAACTACTGGACTGATATCAAAAATTCTTTCAATATTAGAAAGCTACATTATCCCTGAGTAACATGGGCTATATTTTATCCCGGGAACGCGGGTGAAACCGTGCGGAAAAGCTAGTCTGAAATAAGGTGGGAGACGGTCCACCTCCGGTGGTACTGATCTTTCACTTGAGGGTGGTAGCGAGCTCGACTACAAAGTGCCTTACCACCGTGATATAGGTATATCTATAGTTCTACATGCATGATGTTTTCATTCGCCGAAAGCTAAAGTTCATTGAACGATTCGAAGTCACGACCTTCGTCATGGTATTCGACGTAATTACCGCAGAACCACGTAGTACCTAATTGTTAGTATTCTTTGGTAAAACCAACATCGACACAGAAAAAAAAAACTTATGACAATTAAAACACAGGTATTTTTCCTTGACATATATTGAGTAAACATAGAGCATAAATAGAGTACGTAAAATAAATTAACTTGTCTTTATAAAGGCCACTTTCCATCAGATGTCCTAAGTAAATTTAGACCCATAGACCATGGGCTTGAAAGCCTAATTAATTGTACTGTGGCCATTGTACTAGTTCCATAAGAAACAAATAATCTAAAGTAGGTCGTAGGTTACTCAGTAACTAGTCATACGGTTGTTACCCTACCGCGGCTAATCTGAAATGGGTTATGATTGTATTTTATTGTTAGCTTGTGTGCATTTCAAACAATGAGAGAAATACACGACATGACGAGGTAAGCTGTAAAGGAAGCGCTCCTGTTTCTAGCATTTTTTTGTGGAAACGTATAGCCTAAAGTAAGTACCAACACTAAATAAGTAGGTACCTACATTATTTACAATAAAAAAATAAGCATCTTTATCGGTGGCAGAATGCGAGAACTCGATATCGTTATCACATTTCCATGATAAGAAAATCTTTTTATCGAAATGTTACATTGATATAATACCATACCTGCCGAATGCCGAATACCAGACCCTGGGATATATTATTATTATTGGCCTTATTTTTAATCTTTCACTGTATTTTACTAAACACAACAAATTCAAAATTGTAATAAATTATTGTTAGACCGTCAGGACTGCGCGGCCCCAGTTCCAGTACCCCTTTCAGGAAAAAATTCTCCGAGTCTCATAATTTGTACTATAATAAAATTACTAGCATCATAACATTCCTCCTGTCACTCCTAGAGCCACAGATTATGTAAAAATATATATATATTTAGAATAATTACGAGCCAAGTGCAACACTTTCTTGTGAACCTCACACTAGACTGTGCGTGAGGTTCGGTTAGAAGCACGTTTACAAATTTACGAAGCCAAAATGTACCAAGTTCTTGTACTCTTTACAGGCAAATATGTACCAAACTTTCAAAATTACCAAAGTAGTTTCATAAGTTAATAATTGTCTGTTTGTTTCGAAATTAGTTAATCAAAATTTAGTTCTCCCGCGGTACTAAATCTTTAATGTAATTTCTTAGTTCTAAGTAAAATAGGAAGAAAGAAAATAGCGTCCAAGAGGGGCCGTGCGGTCTTGACCCTTTGAATTTTTATTAAAGGGATACTAAAACTTGGTATATGACAAGGCAAGGAACTGGGGCCGTGCGGTCCCGATGGTCGTATTATTGTAATTTGTTTGTGGTGATAACTGACTAGAAGAACTTATTGTAAACCATAATTTTCTGGAAAAATAAACTATTCCATTGTTTTTTTAAAATTATATGAAAATAATTTCGCTGTTATCGTTAACAGACAATTATTTTGTAATAGATAGGGTACTAATTGGATAAATTAACCTATCAAACTTTTTACTTTTTATTTTTTATCGAGACACTAAAAAGATTAGATATCGCGATTATGACTTATTCAGTGCCAAAATGATAAATATGTATACAAACTAATTAACCCTGAAATTTTATATCACTAAATTGTGAGCCCGTGCAGATTAGCGAATACCTATGCAAATAATTACCTACCTATTAGAATCCCTGTATTAAGAGAATCTAACTTTTATTTGAGAGTTAGACCACAAATTTTTGAAGTGAAACTTCTTTATCGACGTATGGGAGAAATTTTTGTAGCAAATCGTCACGTTTTTCGGTTACGTGCCATGTTGCTTTTATTATGTTTTCCCGTATTTTGGAAGGCAAAGGGTTCTAGCTCATACAGCCTAGCCATTTATCTTATTTATCTTCTTAGTTTTGAATTAATGTCCGACATCTTAAAATATAAAGGTATGAAGTTAGCTAGCGAAAAACATTGGTTTTTAGTAAGCGTTACTTCCGTCAGAATTTTAATCAGGGACTTTTCAGAAGTTTCACTTCTACCATGTGTGACTTGCACACACACACACTTTTTTTTTACTACCTACCTTAGCCATGTGGACGCATGCAACACCCGGGGCATCACTCACGCTTTACTGACCATCAGCCATCACCCCCAGCAATAATTTTGATTCGAGAAATATATTGTGTGAAAATGTTCAACAAAGTAAAGATACATTCCTTCTTAAAGGCAACATTGCTAGCATTGAGCACGTACGAACAAGTACCTACTAGATAACCGGCTCGGCTCCTGATTCCCAGCTATATGTATACATTGCTTGCGCGCGCGCATTCATTGTAACACAATACGAATGCAAGTAGCCACTGTGCAGTCAGGACTGGGCGCCTCAAGGATATCCAGTAGCAGTACATACTTATATTATTGTATTACGTGAACTGGGACAATCTCGCATCTCAGGTCTTTAAACAAACTGTTTTAAAAGTTACAAAGATGTTGCATATGACAATGTGTGTGTAATCTGTTAAAATATAAATCGCAAATCATTATGCAGATTTATATGACGATGGCTCAGTGGTGTAACGTCGAATGCCGTGGGTTCAAATCTTATGAGCTTGTGCTTTCGGTGAAGATAAAAAACGTGAGGAAACCATACTTTGTAGTACCCGCCTGACTGGATACCTTAGAGTTGACAATCTATCAACAAACACTTAAAAGCTTGTGAGCCAGTTGGGTTTGGTTACGATAAGGTAAGTCACATCTTCCTTCTGCGAGACCGTAATGGTCCAGAAGGAGGCTGCTGAGCGGGATCGGGAGTGGGCCGATCCCGCCCGGAGACGACGCCGCCGGGGCGCGGTCGTGCCTCGTCGCGGCCTAGAATAGCAGCTACGGTGTTCCCCTGCCTGTCGTAAAAGCGACTAAATAGGGACCTTCGGGGTCGTGGGCAATCAGGGCGGGGGCGAGCCCCCCCGAGCGCCCAGAAGCGACCCCGAGGAGGACGATGGGTCGTCGTGGTCACGACTTATCGTGCGATAGCATCGCGAGGGTGCTGGGGGGAGGCGCCGCGCTTGGAGAGGCTCGCGTATGCATTCTGTACGAGAACCCGAGCCCCTCTTCAGCGCAGATGGCGACCACGTGGGGTTTTAGCCGGTACAAGTCCGGCATAATCCGACTACTCCCCCGGGGCGGTCGGGTATCCTATGAGGATTTCCCCACGAAAAAAAAAAGAAGTCCCCTCTACTGTGACGTCACATATTTTTTAATTTTATAGCTAGAAATAATACTTAAAACTTAAAGCTTACGACTCGTCCCACCCCTTGTCACACAATATCACATTTCATTGACCCCCTCCCTTAACATGTGACGTAATGTATGGATGGCCGCTAAGTATAGGTACTAGTAGTCAATGGATCAAACGGTCAACTGTCGGTTTGTTACAACTAACATAATGAATCACGATTCACGATCGAATTCCGCCCACACGTTTACAAAGGTGTGGTCATCCATTTAAAACATATGATTTGCATACTTTTGCGGCCCTACACGCTACGCTATAGCAATGTAATAATGTTAGGTGGGATTTATCTCGGACATGTGTTAAATATATAGACTGGAAACAGATAGCGACATCCTAAACCATTAGAGTACATAATTGAGTTTTAAAATCGACTGTTCTAGTTTTCAAAAACAACAAAGCTGAGGAATAAGGATGTAAGATGTATTCTTGATACCACGTTACAGATTATACCTAGTACTACACCAGGATGAGATTGTGTTCAAACTGTTCAATAGAAAAAAGAAATATAAATATGTATAAATAATGTTTATGTACATACATTACATATAAGCGAAGTGTATATCCGGAGGTCATTTGTGATGAACATACATCGACAGTGATTAAATATTTAGCGAGTAATGTATACGAATGTTGTCCGTCGGTGGACGTCACGTCACCTCTCGGCTAATTTGAGCTGACGATACACGTCACCGAGTGCCGGCTAATGACGTCACACGACGAGGGAGGAGGGTATGGGAGCCGGTGAAATTACAGGCACAGGAGACTTAACAAATTCATGTCTCAAGGTTGGCAACGCGTGAGTGATACCCCTGACAGGGAAAATATAAAATTGTATTTTCTTTGCTGGTGGTGTTAGGAGCGTCTATAGGCTATATTATATAGGTGCCGTAACTATGGCGGTACCAGCGGTGCCCAGGCACAGGGCGTGAACCCTGGAGGGGCGCAGAATTGACCAGACCCGGACCAAGATTTGGGTCATGCATGTTAGCAAGCGCAGATAGAGAAGCTCGCACCGGCCCTATAAAAGGCTTGTTACGGCACTGGAAATCAGTGGCCTCGAAGATATTATATTGGTCCACTGCTCCATTGATTTGTATGCAAAGATCAATCAAATGTATTAGATATGACGTGGTTGTTCTAAATTAAAGCTTCGGTGTAAACAATTCGTCAATATTCGAAATTCTATTGATAATCGAATTGGAAACACGCCATAATCGTGAAAACGATCCGGTGATAATCAGAATTTATTATGTCGGAAGGCCTGATGGTAAGTGGCTAACGTCGCCAATAGATATTAGCAATACCAATCGGGGGTACCCTACCCTATTGTTGTAAGATAAATATGTCTCATCTTCCGTATTATAGTTTCTGCTTGAGTCACTATTTTGATTTGAAATGAATCACACTTAAAAATGTGACGTTTCTAAAAATTGGCACTGCGAACGCGTATTTATTATCCAGTAGGTAGACTTGTGGTCTAAGATCGGACTTCGGTAACCTTGCGTGGCTTATTCACTGTTACATAGATGTAATAAATTACTACTTCTAGGTAGCAATCCAACTTCCCAATTACAATATTTGCAAAATTCTAGGAAAATATGTTTCTAGCATTTATTTGATAGTTTATTGTAATAAAATTGAGTATTAAATAAATCGTGCGACACTACAAAATCAAAGCAAAAACAATTGAATAACATAGTATAAGGAATAATATAGTTATTTATATATTCAATATTATTATTAGTCATATTTCAGCTGTAATAATTACACTGACACAATTCTACGTAAATAAACGCAATTAGTCACAGCAAAATCTGTGTTCATTACCTACTGTGATTTAGGAGCCTTGGGGCTTTAAATCACTTACCTTTACACGTGGATACATTGAGAACAACTTTCAGTATGGGAATAACTCGTCTTTCGATAGATCCATGTCCCACAGTTTTTACCAGAATACAAGCCAAGTGTAAACAATAGCTAGAATAGAGTCAAAGTGTATTGGAGCGAGTACGGGCAAGCGGAGCGGGAGCGCCCGGTGTCATTCGACCTTCAACCTTATATGTACCAGCGACTAAATACAATCTCTTTAATGTGTGTGAGGGAACTCTTTGGAGGGACATAGGAAACAATCGCGCATCGCAATGGTCACTCGATTATCAAGTTAACGCTTTAGTTTCTTATTATGCAGTAAGTAGTGTATCCGGCAGCTTTATTTGAGAGCTATTGTTCGTTTCTAGGCTTTGTGTGCTTACCACCTTCGGCCACATCACCACTTATTTCAGTTTGTGGGTAACCCTACCTTGTGCGATGCGACAACACTGCAGTAAATCACAATATAATATATTATGTAACATAAAAATGATATGCTATCAATTGATTATAGGTAGAACTCGGATCCATTACATGCGTAAGAAATTAAAAAGTTTATCTAAAAATTGTAATGCATAGACTTATCAAAACTTATTCCCGGAATGTTCAGAGTTCAGAGTATGGCGGCAAGTGGCGACCCACTTACACCCCCAATCCGATCCAATACTACACGTATAGTACAACACACATACCTACATCTATATTATGTGCATTAGTAATGAGAAAATCTTCGCTTGCCAGTCGCTGATATTACCGAACCGATTCCAAAGAATGTTCAAACTGAATTAGTTACACAGTAATATTGTTTTGTGAATTTCAGTAGTATGTTGGAGTTGTATCGGATATTTGTATTGCGTGAATTGTTCGCTCGCTAAGTAAATAATATTGTCTTTCTAAATAGATTTAATCTGACTTACCTACATAAAGCTGTGGCATATTAAATCGTCTCCCACTGTTCGTGACAAACATACAAATGATTTAGGAACTAGGTTTTAGGATTTAGGTTTGTCAAAAGGTTGTGTGAATGTTTGCACTGTGGTAGGGTACTTTGTAGTACCCGCCTATCTGGCTACCACTCTCAAGTTGATAATGTCGCCAAGCACCTACTAATGTGTTCCGGCATTTGCACTCGAAAGCCAGTTAGATACTTTTTAGGCTTTATAAAGATTGGCATTACCAACAGGTGGACCGTCTGCATACTTGTCAGCAATTTGACATAAATAAGGCTTCCCCTAAACTGTACCAATATCCATGAAGAACCGCAGGATATTTTTCTTTTACTCTCTTTTGAAGTCTGTTAAAAACGGTACCAAAATATTCTGTAACTATCTGAAGTAAAAACATGAAAAAATCAATAAGTCCCACTGCAAAATCTACTGATAACATCACGTCAAAGATATGATCCCAAGTGCTAATACAGTATCGACATAGAGGGCTCTCGGCCAGGCGGCGCGAGCTGAGCCAGACGGTGAGGTGACCCAATTCCCTCCATCCGACTACACTACCTAAACAACTCGCATATAGTTCCCGATACAATATATCCCGCCTTTTCTTCAGCGGGTTTTCACTTTGGAAGAATATGTGGGACATCTCTATATCTAGGGCATGCAACTGTAATCGATAATTGACACAGATGACGGCCGCGTGCCTATTTATTATTCAACCGTCGATTTGCTGGCGTTTGCTTTGCATCCTATATTATGTTCAAGATATCTTGTTTATCAATTGAGGCTAGATTATCAGCATATCTTACTAATACTATTTAATTCTAGCTTCTGCCCCACGTTTCTATCCGCATTACAAGGATATCTAATATAAATATGCCTACAAATCAAACAAACAGAAAACCACATAGCAATGTAAAGCGAGTCAAAAATTGTTTTAATATTTAGTTCGAAAGTGACTGATATAGCACACATGATTCATTAAAAACTGACCATTACGTACCTACAATATAATCCACAATAAGCTCAAAGCGACAATAACAACATTATGATAACTCGTGAAGGACAAACAGATATCAGATAATTTTGGAAGTCAACAAACAAAAGCAATTAACAAAATATGATTCAATTAGAATATTTACTAACAAATATATGAGACAGAACAACAATATATAGACAATTGGGATAAGAGATGGCTGGTTAAATAAGTTAAGATTCATTTTAAAATAACACACTGGTGCCTGAACAGTATTTAATTAAATTTAGCACACAGATAAAACATGACCTGGAAATAAACATATGATACAACCGACCGAGTCCAAGTTACTACGATCCCAATATATCGGGAGCACATCTCAACGCAGTGTCTATACTCTATAGCAACAGATAAATGAAAACCTAATTCCAATCGAGACAAGATTACATCACCATTGTAAATATTCCATGGGTTATAAAACAACAAGCAATGCGCGGGAGTGCTTATCGTTGCGATCGACTTTAGTAGGACTTGTAGGGTTGGCAAATTTTAGAAACTTAACAAGGTTTTAGTTGTTTTCGAATTGGTCAGTTTTAGAGAAAAGTTGGCACACAATATTGTGGTACAGACAAACGACGTTGTAAACAACGGATGGTCATATACAATTTTACATGTTTTTTTATTATTGTTTGCTACAATGTACCCAATCAATATCTGCCAAGGTTTCTAGTATCTTCGGAGGAAACCCTTGTAAACATTATTATTACCCGCGAGTCACAACCCTATTGAGATAGCACATGATGTCCACGTGACTATAAACGGTGCGGAAAGAAGCACGGATTGAATCACTCTTAAACTAGACTTGTTGGACGCACAAACAACGGGTTGCACTATTATATTATTGGCTTTTGATACTGCGAACAGATTTTATTACGATCTGCAGTCGTTTTGTACATGCTTTTCTGCTATTTTCAGAACATTAAATATGGGTTAGTTTCGGCGTCATTAAAAAATTTAAAAAACAAAACTCTAAAAATATAAAAGACAAATATTTAAACATGTATCATGTTCGTGACTTGGCAAAGACTTGTAAAGCGAATGTAAGTTTGTACGGATCGGCGGAGTAAAAGCACAAAAAGACAGGCTGATTTTTACCATGGGAACGCAGATATAACTGAAGGAAAGCTAGTTTAAAATTATGTATTTCTTGATACCAAGAGGAAAGAAAAGTTTGAGGAAAACTCATTTCCTCCTTAACTTTACAAATACCCACTGCGCCACGATATGACTCATGTTCCTCAGTTCGAAGACTTACAATGATCTCACTATTTAATTATGGTGTAAAACAATCCCTACAGCATAGTATTTAAGAATGATAATGTGAAATAAAATGCTATTTATATGGGTTTTTAACTCATTTTTTCATCTCTCAGTTGGATGAAGAAGAAAGAAAAATTATGGAGTATATCACCGTAATTCTTATCCCTTATTCCTCTATATTTACGTATGTAATTTTAACCATGTGGATAGATAGATACATGTAGTTGAGTTTATCCCACAAAAAACATAAATGTAAAAAAGGAGAGCCAAGTTCAATACAAAAATTATTCTCATCTGTGGGCTTTGCCGCAAAAAGAATGGAGATCTGAGATTGAGTGCCAAGTGCAAAAGTAGACTTTATAAATATAAAACAATTGCATTGCCAAGCCCACAGCAGAGAATAATTTTTGTATTGAACTTGGCTTTCCTTTTTTACATTTATGTTTTTGGTGGGATAATATAATAATATTATTTTATCATTATTTATGAGTAGGTAATGTTTTTACACTATTGATGTGCGCTAAATATAAAAATAATAATTAATCCCAGTTAATAACGTAGGTATCCTAAGTAATATTATAATAGAATCTAATTATTTAAAAATTGCCAGTTTTTTATTTATTCCTTTGTATTCATCTAATTACCTATCTGCATACCAAATTTTAACTCTCTAGGTCATCTGGAACTGGGTTAGAGTTTTGGTCTATAGGTCAGTCAATGATAAAAATGAGGAATTTTGGACATTAATATCTAAATAACCGTTTGAGATAAGCTTATGAAATTTAGAACACATATGTATCTCGCAAGTCTCAATATATGAGCCAAATTTGATACGTTTATGTAAAATAGTTTTTGATTTATGAGGGGGTCAAAAGTGGCTCCAAATGGTTCGTGTAATATTACACACGGTGCGGCTCGCCAGTTCTGTTTCTTGAACTTGGCTTGACACGCTCCCGCGTGTCTAGATAAGGGTAAAAAAGAATGGCAAAGAGCGACATGATCGTTAAAACAATTAACTACTACGATTATTATCTGACAATCTGTTTGTACGGAACACCTTGTGATTACATGCCAGCAATCAACATGCATCAAACAATAAAACTGAATACACGATAACAGTACAATAATACACTTTATTTTCTAGCCTATAAAGTTGCTCATCAGTGTCATTACCTCGATGTCTAAATCCAATTCTAAACTGTATTGTACAAGTTTAAAGGTACATTTTGTATCTGCAACAACAATAACTTTCCTCAATCGTGTAGTATTCTCCGGGTAATTAAAAACAATTAATAACGATAAACCTCGGATTAGTTCTGTTACAACAGCCGTTTCTAACTAAAGACTTACCCTGACTTTACTTTGAATGCACTAAGTCGGCATCATCAATTTTATTTGACGAATCGTTTGTCGTGGAAGGCTATATACCTACTTCGTGTGCCACGCTACAGGTCGTGGGTCGATTCCCACCAGAACAAACATTTTTGTCCATGAACGCGGTTTGTTGTGAGTCTGGGTGCAATTACATAACTTAGTTGATATCAGTTTCAAATGGAAACCGGGACCTATGAGCTATTTATGTTTTCATAGTTACATTTTTAAATATTACTTGATTGCAAATGGAATCATTTTTAACATCGTAATATTTTTATCGATTTAGATGTTGTTTCATATTGAAACTGATTGCAATAAAGTACAATTTCTGTTTTGTTTGGTATCATACGGCAGCGTGTGAATGTCACAGAATATTTATTTATATGTTAACAATCCATTATAATTTATCTTTTTCTGATATAAGTATCGTCTAAAAATAAGCAAAGATACCCGATATAATAGCAATAAAAACAATTCTGCAAATTTAAAACTAGTGCATAGATAGTGACGTCCAAAGTATCTAACGATTAATGATCTGTGCACGAGTCGATTGCAGCGAACAGATAACTCGCGAAAAGCACAACTTTTTACCGATTGTTCGTAACCGTTACAATTACTTTCACTCATCTAGGCCGTCTATAAATATGAACAAAAACAAACAAACAGACGGCAAGTAGGTACTTGGGAGCGGAGACTGGCGCGGGCGCAAGGTCGCGGCCATTTGACAAAACAGTAGGATGACCACGGTCCCACGCGCCCGCGCAGCGCCATGCGCCAGAGCGACACAACTCGGTCAAGTACGTAACGCATCCGACTCCACAACACTAGCTGCAATTATTATATCTACTGTAATATTTGACCCACATTCGGACAATTCAGTATTGTTTTATTTAACGACATTTATACACTTACATTTAACCTTTGATAAAGGGGGGGGGGGGGTCAATTGGCCACATTTTCAACTTCATCGAATTGAATTCGCCTTTTATTTTTACTATGAAATGTTATACTACAGTGGCAGTTTTTCAAATTTTGAATTCAATTCAAAACTAAAACTGAGTGTGACGAAATTAACCCCCCAGAATAGCTTCATTGAATAGGGTATTTTGTAAATTCCTATGTATTATAAGAAGTTGCGATTTTACCACAATTACCTGAATGGTAAATTGTGATTGACCACAATCATCATCACCATGTGGCCACAGGTGGTAGATGTATAAAAAAAAGAAGAGAACCGACTCTCAAGCGCAAATAAATAAATAAATAAATATTCTGGGACATTCCTCACACACGGCCATCTGACCCCAAACTAAGCAGAGCTTGTACTATGGAAGCCAGATAACTGATATACTACATATACTACTTTTCTTTTGTAAATACATACATATATAGATAATTACACCCAGACACAGGACAAACAGACATGTTCATGCACACAAATGTTTGTCCTGAGTGGGAATCGAACCCACGACCTGCGGCGTGATAGATAGGGTATCTTACCAACCACGCCAACCGGCTCGTCGTTGCCGTTGTATTATCAGGATATTTTTTTAATTGACTGTGTAAAATTCTACCAAATGAAATAACGTCCGTAAAAGAAATCAGAAAACCCCTTTTGGTACTGAAACATAATATAGTGCCCACTTATGTCTTTCATAGTATCATTTTTAAATACCCACGAGATAGTCGACAAAAAATAAAGCCCAAGGCAGACGAGTAGCAACAAAACCACTTGAGTGCAACACATTTCAATCTAAAGAATAGAGGACATGTCACCATTAGACTGGAATCTATTACGTAATACAACGGATTGTGTCATTTTGTTTGTTATTTTGTTTGTTTTACAAATATTAAGAACATCGCTTTTTCTTATGTTAAAATGTACAAGTGCTGCTAATCCTAGATGTAAAACTGGCTCTCAAGTGCAGCTACCGGGAAATACTTATATATTGTTTTCACGGATATATCCACGTAGCTTTATCTACCTTAGTACCTTGACACAAGCTGCCGTTCTCACGTATCCCACAATAAATGTTGCATTATAAATTCGTTGAAAATCATGGTGGGACAAGAATATGTTGAAGTCGAAGACAAATCGGGCCCTAGCTTTTTTAAGTTTAAATGGATAGAACTGGTTCAAACAAAATAGATCCGAGGACCTTTGAAGTGTGACAAAGTTGTGAAGTGTTTAAGACATCAAGTGTCACGGAACGAAGTGTTTGTAGCTACTGTTTTTTTTACTGGGAGGATTGTCAATGTATTGCCGACTGATTTATGGAGCTTGGATGTCAACCGTCTCTCAAGTGCAACTGACGGAACACATCGTTAAGTGGTTGTCGATAGATTTACAAATTCTCTTGATTAGTTAGGTACATAAAACATATACGATAAAATGACAGTATTTTACTGGACCTTTATCAAATACAGAGCAAACTCTTACCATTATCAAATCATCATATTTTATCAAAAACATCTGTTTATAAAAGTCATGTGACGAAGCCTAATATTTAGCCGGAGACAAAGAAAGTAAAGCCTGTTTAAATATCAGTTTTATCGCGTTAATTTAAAGTTGATATTGAATTGAGCACGATAAATGTAAAGGGGGCGATTTGATAGCAACAGCTGCGTTTGTGAATTAAATAAAAATTGCTGTTCAATGAGCACTCAATAGCAATAAATTGCCTCATGAAGCAATGCACGGCACGATGCATCACCAAGCACGTCAATACAACCTTCACTACCTTTACAAAGTGACAGTGCCGGCAACATTTTCAAGATTATCTTAAATTACACTGATGTTTTACTGTAGTTTACGATCACTGGTATAATTATTATCTCCACTGGCTAAATTATATTTGTTTTGTAGTATCTCGCTTTATAATCATCATTTTAACATTCTTAAATAAGGATTTATATTTAGAAGGTTAATTTACTATTTATGCTACATAATGCATTCTTAATACCAGTTCGTTTTGATCAAACCAAATACTTTTTTTTTTACAAATCACTAACCATCTGGCATTTCTTACAAACTAGAATAAATTTTGTATAAAGTGTTCGGTTCGCACATCTACCGACGCGGTGCTTTCTCGATGTTGTTTATTTTTATTATTCAGTATTCATCGACACACCGACATACTCTATTGCATTTCCTATATAACGTTTATATTTAGCGTACTTATCAACTCGGACTAGTGACGTAACGAGTGACCGAACAGTACTAAAATAACGCACTCTGAAAAGATTTTAAAATAAAGAATATGATATCATATCTATGTATAACTGATATATCAGCTACGTTCTAAAAAATCAATTTACCTCGACACAAACTATCTTAATTATCAAAGTAATTTACTGTGAGCGTAATTAACTAATGGAAAAGCGATAAAAACAGCGAGAATGCAATTATTCCGTCGATTCATTCATTAATTTCAAGAACTACCGGCCTCACTTTGATGCAAATCTTTGCAAAACACTGAAAATATAAATTCTAAGCAGTCACCTGAATCCATCGCAAGCACTAATGAATAGAAACAATGCGGACTTGGATGTATTCAAAGTGTTGAATAGAAGCTGATAATGACAGCTTCATAAATTGTTAGGACACATTTGTCAGCGGCATGCGGCAGCCGTGTACTAGTTGAACTCGACTGTAGCCGAGCGAGCTAATGGACTGTCAATTTTACTCATTTATGCTTCAGTGAGCTTGTCTCGTGGACTTCGGACATTGTGATCATTGCTAACGATACCATAGTCAACCGACCTTCATTTACAGTCAGTGACTGGACATTTGAGTCATTTGTAGGACGGAACACCACCTGATCATCACAACCCTATTAGCTACATGACTCACATGGTATGACATTCATACGAGTGCACAAATTGTTATGACTAATTTCTCGATATATCAAATAACTTTTCTACTAACAAAGACTCGTTGACATCTAAATTGTTTAACATTAATTTATCTAACTCTAGAAAGAAACAGATGTATTAATATAATAGAAACAATATCTGACCTCGTCGAAGTTGTCGACCATGAAGCAGATGTGGGGGTAGGTCATCTCCTCGCCCTCGCCCTTCGTGTCCATCTTGCGGCGGCTCGGCGACGCGTACACCTACACAACGTCATCATCATTTGAGAAACACAATAGTAATACGTCATTATAGTTGGAACCACCACCAAATGATTTTAAGAGATACTATTTTTGTCAAAATCTTCACTTCTGTGTGCATTTGCACACGTTTTCTCTCTATTCTTAATGAATACATTAATTAATTGTACATTCTATACCACGTGATTAGTAACCGCACGTCAATACTACGCTGTCAATTAGGTACACATTAAGAATTATTTAAGTAGGTACTTAAGTATTATATTTAAAAAAAAACAATTATAATAATAATTTATTTAACCAAATTACCTTCAAATACATGGTGTATATCCTTAAATAGGATTGCAGAAAATAGAGTACTCCCCAAGACGAGATATAGACAAATTTTTAGGTAATTTATATTTAATATTGTAGTAGTAAAACTGCATTAATAGCACATAATAAACATAGGTACCTAATTAAAACTACGCATCAAAGTTAAAGTCGCAACTAATAAAATGGATAATGTTCGAGCGCGGATGTTTATAAAACAGTTTTTGAGTCAACGACATACATTCAATAATATTTACAAAGGAAATGTATCAGTGTGCTAACGCCTTAGCCGAGGAACGTACTGAACGAATAATTTCTTATTTACCTGAAGCTGTAGGACGCCCTGACATACTTACTAAAGATAATCAACTACGTATAACACGTTCCCTACGATAAATCAACAGTTATTATTAATGTAGCTAATAATTGAGAAATGCAAACAAAACTGCGGTCATTCACCCCAAAACTGTCACACGTATAAGCATGGCCGCTTAGAAAGTGACTGTTGACCTAAATAAAGTAATAAGCGACGTAGAAATTGAATATCCCTAAATAGCAAGATTAGCATCAAACAAATGACGTCATAGCGGTAAACCAAACTGTTTGATTAGCTTTTACTTTGTGGAAACCTCAAACTGTACGTTTCACAACTTGGCGTCACGAGTTGACAAGAAAACTAACACAATTCTATTTAGACAATTATCCATTCGCTAAATTGTTACCCCAGGTTCTGTTTAGCGGTTAATAATATGTTGGTTAGTTCTGTTTGAAATAGAAATAGACTTCGTAATGTATTATGATGAAATAAATATCAATTATTTGATAACTTAGTCAGTTAGAAGTTGAGATAAGGCGTGTTAATTATTTGGAATAGCCCAAACCAGATATCGCTTTTTTTTAAATATAAGTAATTATATCTACTAGTCTTCGTAATTAAAAAAAACCGGCCAAGTGCGAGTCGGACTCGCGCCCGAAGGGTTCCGTATCATTATCTATAAAAACGGCAAAAAAATCGCGTTTGGTTATGGGAGCCCCCCTTAAATATTTAATTTATTTTGTTTTTAGTATTTTTTATTATAGCGGCAACAGAAATACATAATTTGTGAAAATACCAACTGTCTAGCTATCGCGGTTCTTGAGATACAGCCGGGTGACAGACAGACGAACGGACAGACAGCGAAGTCTTAGTAATAGGGTCCCGTTTTTACCCTTTGGGTACGGAACCTTAAAAACACTTAACAAGAGAGTATCTCTCTTTGTCTCGCTATGTTTGTCTCTTTTTGTTACATAGATAGATATAAGTATTCAATTTTTTTTTTAAATATTCAGAGACGAGAAAAGAGATAATTTACAAATGAGTTTCAATCCATTGCCTTCTACAACCTACTACTCTAAATGTGTAGTTAAATGCCACGGTCCAATAGCAGTATTAAATAAATTTTCAATTACACAAACTCCTTCGATCTTGGATTAGGACCGTTGCCCTCAAAATGTGACACCTTGACCGCCCTTCACATGTACTGGCTGGTACTGCATACTGGTACCAACAACTCGCGCAGACGGCAGACGGCGTCGCCAGAACATTCCGCCTATTAATAACTATGCGAGATCAACTTAAGCGTTTGATCATTTCGCTTTTCTTGATGTCAGAGAGTCGACATCACGTTCCCACACAACATTAAGCACGTTGAAAGGAATCGTGAGATAAAACAGCGAACAAAACCGCTATAAAGATTGCTTTATCAACAACAATGTATCGTACTGACTTTATTTTCTTTTGTTATTCTTGAACACATTTATTTGTCAGAGATCGCACAGTAATGACGTAGTTCAGATTGTCGACACTGGGGTGGGGATCTATTTTGTTGGCCGCACCCTTAATGCAGGTTCCGTTTTTTTTTTCCGAAACCCCAGATTTTTTTTTCGATCGACCGACCCTTCGCCACTTACGAACGACAAATACAATAAAATCCGTTTAAGGTTCTTGCGACGCTTCCTTTAACCGGCTCCGATAGCAATTAGACGGTGTGCCCAGGTAACGCCTTGACCCGGTTTAACCATTGCCCGTTCATTCTACCGCCAATACAACAGTAGGTACATTGTTTATGTATTTATTGATTTACTGTACCTAAATACGTTTATGGCGTCATTAATATCTTATTCTTCATTAATTTAATGTCTAAGATGTATTCATTCGTATTTACAAACTTCTATACAAATCGAATGAACATCATAACACAAGTTAGACCTGAAAAGGCGGTGTGACGTCAGCACCCTGAATCGTCTGCCAAGTAAGCGTTGTGAGTTTATGATTAAAGCGAATACTTCTATGCCAACGAGCACGAATTCGGAACAGAGACATTAGTCTGCTGAAATAAGTACAACATTGAAGATTGTATGGTGGAGTGGATCCCGAGTGACGACGGAGATAACCGAACAGAGGTCGCCAACTCACATCGTAGGCTATTGAGAAATGTAAACAATGAGGATCCCTATTATCATAATTGCGATAATGTATTTGTTGATTTGTCCTTCTTTCACGCAGCAAACAGATCAACATGTTTTTTTGCATACAGATAGTTTATGCGCCCGATAATGGCATAGGCTAGGGAACGCGGGTGAAACATGGGGGCGAAAACTAGTTGTTAATAAATTAACATCAAACAAAAAATATGTGATTCTTATTCCGCCCATGACAATATCCCGACTAGATTAATATCCCACAAAAGAATCTCACAGTAATGGCGGTCACTGTAGTAAGTCAACTAGGAAATTAGCATGCGCAGACACCTAATGATGGAATTATACAGAGTTAGATAACTGCAGCTTGATTATTAGCACGATTATGATTCATCGATAGATGATCACTCTCGCTTGTTTACTACAAGTAATAATAACGAGTCAGACCTAAGTACCAGTGAGCTGCGAGATTCAAGAGCTTCTGAACAATTCATCAGGTGGTATTCAGTACTATACTGGATGATTTTTAAGTCACTGGCCATACTTGCAGGGGTTGAAGTACTCATCAATATGAACAACTTTTATCATGGGACTAACTCTGAGATCTGTAGGTCTGGATCTGATAGGTTTTCTGTACATATTTTCTGGCGTATTTTAATGTGTATCAAACTTTTTTTAATTATGTTCTTTAGACGTAATATATGTAAATATGGCCATACGAATGCCTAGAGGGATGTACCTACCCTAGATAAATTAGATAAGATAGGAAATTTTACCTCAAAGAAACTTTATTTTATTTTTAAAGTAAAGAATAACTGCATTTAAAGAATTTTGAAGAATCACCTGCTGGGTATCGATCTGGACATAATATGTGGAAAAAAGCTGTATTTTTATGATACCGATCCAAAGGGTCCAACATGAGAACCAAATTCTTCCTAGTAACACAGTATCCTAAAGTAAAGGAAAACCATTCGCAATTTCCTTAAAGGACGAATAAAACTATAATATAACCACAAACTCACATATCGCAGGAGGGAAAAATATATGAGGAGGAAATTACATAGTCAGTCATCCTTTGTCAATTTTAATACATAGATACATTTTTTAAATTTTACTTATGGCTTAGAAAATTATTGTCAATACAATGTTTAGCCGTTGGAAATGTCCATAAATACCTAACTAGCTGCCCCGAGGTTTTACCTTTAACTTAGGTAAGTAACGTTTAACGTTAAAAAAATTGCTTTTTCCTAAGTCTAATCTAAATATGTGCCAAACTTCATCCACATCTGTTCAGCCATTGAGTAACAAACAAATGTACACACAAACTTTTGAATTTATAATCAGTAGCAAATTGTTTTATTAATTACTAGTTTTTCCGCGCGGTTTTACCCGCGTTCCCGGGATAAAATATAGCCTATGTTACTCGGTGAAGATGTAGCTTTCTAACGGTGAAAATTTTTTTAAAATCCGTCCAGTACTTTTTGAGCCAATTCGTTACAAACATACTTACATACAAATCTTTCCTCTTTATAATATTATTAGTATAGATTAGTAATTAGTATATTAGTATTAAGATTATTTTCATTGAAAACGAAAACGAGACGAGAGACTAATTTATAAGTTATAGGCTACTTTTTATACAGGTGAAACCGTAGGTCGAAATATAGTTTAAATCAAAATAACCATACTTACAACCTGTAATGGAGGTGGGTCTGTAATTCGGTATAGCATGGCGTGACTCGAGCACATTTTCATAAACCAACCATAAAGCGTTGGTTATGCAATCACTAAACGATTGAAACCTCAACAAGTTTGCATTATGTTCAGTTAACTGCCACTACATGACATCTTGGTGACATTTATGTACATGAAAAGTTATATAAGGCTTTAGGCTTTGAGGTAAATTCTTCCCGAGAAATTGAATATTTTGACGGGTTGTATTTTATTCCAGGGTGTGATCTATATATGCTCCAGTATTGAGTAGCTACAATCCACCCAAACTTTCGAATTTATATTAGTGTAGTAAAATACTTGCCAGGCCTTAGCCAGGGCTAAATTTGAATGTCTTTTTTTTTTGTTTTATTCAATTTAATTAAGTATACATCAAAAATCTAAATAAAAAAATAATTCGTGATCATTAAAATAGTATTACAGCTTGAAATCTTATTTTATTACGGCTAAATTGATATTCTAATGAGAATTATGTTAGAAATGTGTGCCAAAATAATAAATATCTAATTTTATTCCGGCATTACACACGTCTGTGGTCGTTACGTCGATTAGGTCTATAATTTGAGAATATGTCAGGGACGAACTCGCATTTTTGGTGCTAACGATTATTTTGCAGTGATGTAGTCGAACAATTGATTCTTTCCATTTTTGTTATCATTCCATTTATTTTATAACTGTACACACCTATGAGTGACATTATTAAACATAATTATAAAAAAATATAAAATACACCGGCAACAAGAACAGAGTCCTAGTTGCCGGTGGTCAAGGCTCCAGGGTGAGGAACCTCCTCATTATGCGTGCCATCTCCAGGAGCACTGCCTTCTGAATCTGGTCCTTGAACCAGCCACCTAATGCGAGCCTCTTGGCCATTAGGTCATGAGAGGAAACAATTATCGATACAATGGTCGCCACGTTATTATTATTATTAATTTAACTTGGAAAAAATCGTGCAAGGTTTTGGTTCTATATGTTAAGCTAGTTAAATAACTCAAATTAACAAAACGTCAAAGTCGCGTTCAATATTACATTTTGATCACTAACAAGCGAGACAGTTTAAAAAGAATCCCATCGAATACCTGCCTGACTAAAGTTTTGCGTCAAATAAACACCCGCATATAGAATTGTGATCAATTTACCATTATGTATTGAATTATGAATTTATTGAAATTAACTATGTTATATGAACATAATGAACTAATGTATATTTAATTATGAGTAGGTACTTACCTACGTTTGTTTGACATAATGTATTCTACATTAAAATTAGTAGCTAACTTCAATAAGCAATAACAAGTTTTGCATTTACATATTAATGAGACGGTAATCAGTCTAAATGTCGAATTGATAAAATACTCTAGTTATTTTTCTTTATTTATGTCAGGTTTTGTACTCTGTGGTTTTTGTTTTTAATCACGAGATACTGCGCACTAGTCTACCTACCTGCGCATTTACCACCTCTAAATGTTGGTATTTATATAATTTATATATATTACCGAATACTTATCTTTAAGATATTAAAAAACCAAATTTATCTTTACAACCTTTTAGACTCATTTTAGCTTTTCCATTATTCACAATTTATATTATTAGACAAAATAGTTAAGTACCATTTTCTCTTCCATTTCTGAATTTATTATTTATTAAAAACGTTGATCTGTTTAGATTAGCTATTGTAGTTGGCAGGCAAGCCAGCCTATCGTACATTATAATGGTATTTCGAGTAAACTATTCCATAATATGCCATGATATGAAGACGGATGGCTCGGTCGGAATCACGACTTGTTAGACGAGTTTGACGCCTTTTGATCCCCACTTCGGGAACCGGATTCAAACGCCCACTAATCACACATACCATACCATAGGAAGCTATGAGCTCTTATATTGGTAATTACGAGATATTTCCAACTATGTATATATTTCTTTCAATTATTTCAACTGGAATATATTTTAACATAAATTATATTATTGAAACGGAAAACTGTTTACTTTGCCCGTAGTATATGTAATAAAATTAATAAATATTATATTATAGCTAATAACGGATGAGGAAACATTTGGATATTATAGCTAACCAGTTTGTTCTACTGGCTGACTTTATAAATTAGTCTCTTCCGGACTGGGCAGTAAGTTTCTATAATAACACTAATGGGAAAATAATTAATTTCGAACGCGCTCTCTGTACGAGCTCCTAAACGCTTGACCCAAAGAGAATGTCGCTTGTTAAAGTACATAGAGGATACTAATGGCTTCAGTGCACTAAAACGTTTTTATAACTGCTGGATATATGCCAGAAAGGCTGGAAAGAAAATTAAATTTCGCTTTCTATGTCATTACACAAGAATTTGCGATTGAAAATCCACAATAGAGTCACATGCGAGTTTTAAACCACTAGGGTTGTTTTACTATTGTGGAGTCGCACCAGGTAGTCGTCCCAGATAGTCGTTAAGTTCATTCGAAAATAGAGCGAGTTTCCCATTCACGGTAGACCCCTCGTACAGCTCGCGGGGGGACTGGCACGTCGGGCGGTGACGTCAGGAGCGCGTAATTACTTCCATTGAGCCGAGTGCCGCCGAACTCGGCCGACTCCGCCCGAGCGCCATCGGACCGGAGCCAACCAGTGCTACATCTTTTCTAGTACGCGGTCGCCCCTTTGCACGCTCGCTCGTAACTACGTAGCTCCACGGGCGGTGATAAAATAATTTACCCATCGCGAGACGCGACCGAGGCCGACGTAGTGTTGTGCATCTCAGTGTGAATGCAATCCTAGCTGGGGCGCACTGAAGCTCGCCAGTAGCAGCGGGCGTCCCGTCGCGAGTGCAGTTCCGTTACCCGTCAAGTGAAGTGTGTGCATATCGTTTTCCATTTCGACCTCATTTAAGTGACAGTGAGTTTTACTGGACGCGAGGCCGGCGCTCCGGCTTTCTTTAGAGAGACGACCGAGACGCCAAATCGATGAGCCCCCGCGTTCCCGCCGAATGACAGCTCGCACATCGATCGGGTGAGTCGGAATCTCAGAATACCGAATCGAAAATATTTACACGCGCGCATTAAAACATATCTTCATTACGAGCGACGAAAGAGAAATCTGTCGTCTAGCGATCCATCATTGTCTCGAAACGTGTGCCGCGATCTCGCGGGCGCGCAATGTTCGCGGAGTCGGTGTGTAGGTCGGCGCGGCGGCGCGGCGGCGCGGCGGCACGGTACATAACAAACGGCGACAGCTAATTATCATCATCTGACAGAATGGCAAGAGGAGGGGCCCGCTGCCGCCGCCGCGCGCCTCCCTGTCGCGCAATCATAGCCCACGGTCTTTGAACCGTACCTTCGCTGTTATTGTTAATTTGTTTGTACACTATTCATTTACTAGAGATATGATACATTTCAACTCTTGTACTCTTAACACTTGTTCTATGTTCAAATCGAACTGATAGTGGAGATGAAATTATTTAAGGAGGTAGGTCTCACATCAAATATCACGTAAAAAAAAACATCGATAATAATTGTATGTTTGATAGCTTAACAACATAGGTACGAAGCAACAAAATGTTTGTAATTAAACCTATAAATAAATAATATTATTTATATATTTTAGTATAGTGACCGCTAAAAATCTTACTTATATGTTTATATACTTACAAATAATTGGATTGTATGCTATCAAACGAATTATAGGCTACCACAACAAGTATAGTTAAAGAACGTCAGACACGGTCGAAATTAAAAATATAGTGAGGACACAGAACCTCGAATGATACGATAGGATTAATTACGTAGAAACATTATTTTCGTTTGCAGTTTTGCACGCAAATTTTGTTACGCCGAAACAACACAACCTAACCGATATATTTTTCTCAATTCCAGGCTCAATCCAACCGAATGGTGATTGGATGACTATCTCAGCGCGGTCCCCTGACAAGGAGCCATCGCCGCCGAAGCAGATCAACTTCGCCGAGCCGCTGGTCGAGTCGGTCCGCGTGTACCTCGCCAATGAGCTGCCCTCCAAGCAGCTAGCGCTGGTGCCTCGCGCGCCCTCGTCTACCTCCTCGACCTCGACCTCGCCCTGCTCCTCGCCCTCCGCCACGCCGCCGCTCTGCGATGTTGACATAGCACAGCACACCGCGCGCGAAGACATCAGAGGCATCAACTTCGAGGCGCGCCTCAAGCGGAATGACCTGAACAACAACGCTGCCAATCACCGAAACGAACCAAGGCCTGACGGCGCGATGCCCAACCAGGCGGAGCTGATGCAGCGACAACCGTTGCTGGCGCGCACCATCAAGAAGGATGCGCCGCAGCCGACGACCGACGAGTCGGACCCCGACCAGGACCACTCCCCGCAACGGACGCACGCGGGCGACTTCATCGTCGAAATACCGCCGGGAACGGTCAGGGAGGAGAGATACCCCAAAGAGATATGGAAGACTATCATATCGTTTTTCTTCCTGTTTTTATGCGTGTGTATAAATATGATGTCGCTGTCCCTAGTGCACGAACGTCTACCGGACAGAAATACGACCGCTCCACTCAACGACATCGTACTAGACAACGTCGGTGCGAGAGACTGGGGCCTGGCCGTTTCCGAGTACCTGATTATGATCTCGACGACGGTTGCCATGTTGGTGGTGGTGTTTCACAAGCACCGGTTCATCGTGGCGCGACGGTTGTTCCTAATCATCGGCCTGCTGTACCTGTACCGCTCGGTCACTATGTTCGTGACCGTGCTCCCAGTCTCGAGCACCACCTACTACTGCAGCCCAAAGAGCAACAACACTACGCCACTTCTCGTCATCAAGAGAATGTTCTATCTAATATCAGGATTCGGCCTGTCCATCAACGGCAAGCACACGTACTGCGGCGACTATATATACTCGGGGCACACGATGGTCCTGGTGCTCAGTTACCTGATAGTGGCGGAGTACTCGCCCAAGAAGCTGTGGCCGGTGCACTGGGCCATGTGGGGCTCGGCGCTGCTGGGCGTGTCGTTCGTGCTGCTGGCGCACGGCCACTACACGGTGGACGTGGTGATCGCGTACTACGTGACGACGCGGCTCTTCTGGACGTTCCACTCGCTTCTGGTGACGCCGCACCGGAGCGGCAACGGGTACAACCACTACATGATCCAGCGCGAGTGGTGGTACTGGCTGTTCACGTACCTGGAGCGGAACGTGCGCGGGCCGGTGCCGCGGCGGTACGACTGGCCGCTGCCGTGGCCGCGCACCAAGCTCTTCAGCCGGCTCAGCTAGTGACGCGCGCGCGCGCCGCTGCCGCCGCCGGAGCGCGTATGACGCTCACCTTCTGGGAGTGCCGCTTCAGGACTTGCAGCTCCTTGGGGCTGGTTCGCGTGCAGATGGCCAACGTGAGCGTGTAGTCGAACTGGTGCACGATCAGGTTGAGGTAGACGGTCTCCTCCCAGTCGATCTCCGGGTCGCCGATGGGCAGTTTCTTCGAGTCCTTGCGGAACACCTCGACGTCCGTCTGCGGAGAGGCGCGAGTGAGTCAGTGAACCGTTGGAAGCACGCGACTACTAATGGTACCTACTACCACGTGAAAAGACAATCGAACGACTGTTGCGTGTGAAATGTGATATTCTAACTCGTCAAGTGAGAGTATATTTATTTCGTACTATACAGACCTATGTATTATGTATATATCGTGGACTATTTTATAGACAATGACGACCTCGTATGCTTTTATTGTTGAATATAATTAATTATTAGAATTGATTTTATTTGACAAAGAACAATAATCGATCAATTATAATAGTACTGTCAACTGTTGAAAGAGATTTTGTTTTGTAAATTGTATATTTTATAAGTGGTTATTGGACGATCAATCTCGAGTCTAACTTAGAAACTCATATTTATTAGTAAATTGTACTGTGATTAATGTTTCTCGAGTGGAGTGAGTGAGCGACTCGACTAAGCTGCGACTCAACTGTTAGTGCGGTGCGCCCTTGTATTGTATTGTATTGTACGCGCTGGATGTACGTACACGCACCGGCCTATTGTAAGAAATAATATTTTTATATTGTTTAAAATAAAGTACATACTTAACTGTTGTTAATGCATACTTTTGTATTTCCAAAGATTGTCTGATAGAATTTTATAACTTTCATCCAAATGGTGCTAAACTAGAAAAAATATAGGGGGACTTCTATTTCATAGAGATATATAATTAGGTAACTTACTGACGCACCGACATCTACCGACACACAACGTAACATTCCACAACATACAGTTTTATCTATTAATTTTAATAATTATTTTCATCAAAGCGAAGGTGCACAAATTCAACAGTTATTAAAATAATAATTTAACAAACAATAAGCCTCCATGTATCAACAGGAATGTTTTATCAATATAAAATATAATTTCTGCTTTAAATTCACTATAGTTAATATAATTTTAAAGAATACGACATTAATAGTATGTAAATGCTCATATTTTTAATATAAGTCTCCCAGACAAAATTATAATTACATTTAGAAATGAACTCATAACTACGCTGAAATGTTGCTTCCTCTGAATGTTCCTAGCTGATAAATTACAGGCACTTATCGTAAATATTATATTTGTTTTCAATATAAGAGACTTGACTGTTACGAATGATGTCTCACAGGAATGTGCTGATCTGGTCACACCAGTACCTACTATAAATCATTTGACCTACAGTATATATTTAAATAAACTTATTGCCTATAGAGGCTTACCTCGTACTTAGGCAGGTAGCGGGAGGAGCCCTTGACGTGCCGCTTCCTGACGAAGAACAGCAAGTCATCGCAGTCGATTGATTGCTCCTCTTGGAACAGAAAGTGCCGCACGAACAAATCTGTCCAATATGTCGTTCCTTGTAGAACTACGAAACCAGACTCTGTAATATTGTACAACACGTTGATATTTGGTCCATGGATGTTAATTGTACATAATTAATTGATATATATATTTAGATTTGTGTAGGTTCGGGCATGTACGTGATATGTTAGTAGTACTCACACTAGCTAGGGTACCGTCTATTAACAATAATTGTTTATATTCTACTATCTATGGTATACATTGGAAGGGGTTGCCAGACGTATAAACTTCAGTGCCTTTGAGAATAGAAGGAATATGATATTATGTAATCCTATACTATACTATACTATACTATACTACGTGTCTATACATAATGTTGCTTGTATTTGTTAATGTTGTCATCATTTAAATTCGATATTATATTTTTACAACTTCAAGATTTGACATAAATTAAATTAAAGCAGTCTAAGAGCAAGAGCAACCAAATGAATACTGAATAATTGAAGCAAACACGCTCGTTCAACAAAATACCTACAATCTAACTCGTTCAACAATGTTCACGCACACAGTTCACGCATCATGAAATGGTTCAATTACTGCAATAACCGAATGTTTTCAATTTCCACGTCGAACGCCAAATATAAATAAAATAAAACTGCATTTTAACGTAATACTATTATTACTAAATGTATGTTAATTATTTAGAATTAATTTACAATTAACGTTGTTATGAATTGAGTTAGGTTTGTGTTAAATATTGTTATTATTTCGTGCACTGGATTGGTACTGATGAAACACTGTGCAATACTTGTTTAACTTTGTATTTTATGTAGGTATATGATATTATGTGCATAAAAGCTGTTGTCGCTGGGTCGTATTGTTTGTTTCAACACACTTACAATCACAACAAATTGTTTATATTAAAGTTATTACAATCCAGCCGACAGGTAAGGCATTATTATGAATCTCAAACATTTTCCGCTGTACAAATTTTGCTTTTGTATAAATTTTGCCATAATATTTATGAATCTACGTAATGTAGATTATAATAATATAAAGGCATAATTATTTAAACAAAACGTACCTATCTTATGTTTTGTATATTGTAAATAAATACCATATATAATATTTATTTGTTAATGTAAAGTCACAATGAGAAATATGAATGGAAAATGTAGGTAGATGCCACTAAAATTAAATTGAAATTGGACCTTTAAATTGAAATTTTGCTCAAATCTCATTCAAAGATCCCTCACAGACCGTCATGCGACTAAAACATAAATTATTATTTATTGTATTTTCACATATTGCCAATTAAGTAAGTGAACGTGATTGTTACTTAGACGTTTACTAGGTAGAGGCTGTTGAAGAGTTCAAATATGTTACGTTTCGTGTCACAACTGTCACATTCCGAGTTTGTAACATGTTCCGTGTGTGTGTGTGTGTGTCTGTGCGTATGAGTTGATATGTATGTATGAACAGTGAAGCGAGTACCTATGAGTGACTGCCAGGCGTGTGCGTGGGACATGAAACTAACTGTTTATATACCATACCAATGCTGTTGTAAACTTAATTAAATGTTTTTCTTAACTATTTTGTTTTATTACCCATAGAGAGATTAGTAAATAAGGATTCGAAGGAGATAACAACAACAAGAACCCCAAAAAGGGGTATAGACAACAAGTATACCGCCAATTGACTGTAAGTAGAAAACACAAAGAAGTGTTCGTTTATTGAAGAGTCGTTGACAGTTCATCTTACCTAGGGGAGACTGGTGGCTGGACAAAAATATACGGGTTGTCCCTACAAGAATGGAATAGCATTTATACATTTTCATAGTACATTTTTTTCCGGGGCCGTAGCCTGAATACCAAATAAAGTTATGCAAAACTAATCATAACTTTTGTTCTGTTAAAAGTATAGTGTAAAAATGTTTGATAAATGACCTCCCCCGTGCAACTGTTCGATTTGATCAAAAATCTACAAGATCAAAGGTATATTTCATAAGGTGAGATAATCGGATGATGTTGAAAAAAATAATAGAACAACAACTGGTTCACAGTTTAATTACTAACGTTGCTCATTAACGTGTTCCAGAATAGACTGGCATAATTAAACTTTATATTAATATGCGCATAACTGGTTATTTGAAACACTTTCAAATACAAGGTTTTTTTGTTTTTTTGGAATGAAATGAGGATTGTGATCGAGTTTAATTTGAACAAATTTGAAAAAATGTTACCTATTACTCTTTGGTGAATTTATATTTTATTTACGAGAAACGAACTCCTATTATAAGATTATATTATCACGTGAGTGCTACTGATTCCAGGAGACTGTGCGGGAGAGAGACAGAGAGAGCCTGCATATCAAAAAATTACATAAATTCAAAAGAAAGATCCACAAATATTTGCCTTGTTGAGTCTCATGCCGGAGTCTCGTCAGTCCAAGTACATTAGGAACCGGTGGTGAAACCAATTATAACTTTCATTAGTACCTTACCAATGCCTAAACTGAATAAATGAGTTTTGAATTTGAGTTTGCCCCGTATAGAACAGACTGTGTGTCCCCTTTATAGAACATTCCCCCTGTGTTGAACATTACAAAGGGTAAGAACTTCAATCGAATATAATTTTTAGGTATACCCATTGTGTGTCACGCACGATACAGTGACTCAACTAATTAACAATGCTTTTATTACAAAGCATAGTGTGGTTACATTATATCATAGGATAATTTTATTACGTTATCATTATTATATACTAGCTGTCCCCCGCGGTTACACCCGCATTCGAGAAAAAAAGTAGCCCATGTCCTTCTCCATACCATAGGCTATCTGCGTACCAAATTTCATCGCAATCAGTCCAGCGGTTTAGGCGTGAAAAGGTAACAAACAAACAAACTCACATTCGCATTAATAATATTATAAAATTAGGTCTATTTAAGGTGCAAGACCGAGACCGACTGCACCGACCGAAGCTGCAGACAGCACAGCAGAATATGTATAGGAGCCACAGCGTCGCATGCAGTCGGCGACAGCAGTGTCTATGAAGTAACTACTGCTTGCAGCTGCGGTCGGTCTCGGACTTGCACCTTTAGATATGACCTCAACAGGTTCAAACTTCAAAGGTATCGGTAATAATAATATAGGTACTTAAGTGTAAGGATTTTCTCAAAGCAACTGTTTGGAAACAACAGACGTAGTTATACAAAAGATCTTGACCCTCAAAAATCCTTGTGTGTTCCGGTAGTTACGCTTGAGAGCCAGGTGCTTTCTAGGCTTTAAGATCAGCAATACATTGGCAAACCCTTTCACTGTTAACGTTCATACGTGATGGTGGCTTTATGATAATCATGCAGGAGTTCCACCTGATGGTAAGTGGTTAATGTCGCCTATGGACATTAGCAATACCAGTGGGATGTGGAGCCGACTTTTATAAAGCCTAGAAAGCAAATTACAATCAAATGGACGGACTGGTTGCGCCTTCTTTGTTACAAAAATGGTCTCCAGCTATACCTGAAGAATTACATCAACAAAACAAGTCACGAACGTGCACGGTCCACTTCTAACCACGAGGGGGACAAAGACCATAGTCCAGAGTGAATTAGAGAATTACTGACAAACTGATGTAGAGTTGAGTCATTTTTAAGGGGATTGATAAGTCAGACAGTAGCAGTTACGTAGCCAAGGTCGTGGGCTACTTGATCTTACAATGATCTTGAGCTTTCGGTGAGAGTGTGAGATCCAATAATCTTACATTTTCCATGCCAAACCTGGCAGAATATATGATACCACTATTTTTATTTGTCACCAATTGTTACCATATTCTTGGAAATAAATCTTTGTCTTTGTCTTTGTCTTTGAAGGAAAACATCGTGAGGAAACCGTAGCATTTTGGTAGGATACTTTGCAGATAGGGTCACCATATGCCAGGCTTTAGCCTGATTTGCCAGGCATTATTTTAAGTGAGACAATTATATCTTCCGCGCCATCAATGCCTTTGAGAACTGTTAGTAAGCTTCTCGTTGAAGCTTTTACGTAAATTTGCAAAAAAATCATTGACTGCATTTATTCAGGAAGAGTTATTTGATGCAAAATTCAACAGCTCAAGAGCGAGAGAGTGGGTCGGTTTATGTTTATTATATTTTGAATGACTTTCCAAGTAGCCTTAGGGCTAGTTCTTGCTTTGCAAAATTCTGCTGTTTCATATGCACCAGAAAAAGCAACTGTATAGAACTATGTAGTACCTACTATGTATTTGTTTCAATATCCTTATAATCCGCCATTCTTTGTGGAAAAAATAGGCATTTTTACTTCATAAGTCAGGCATAGATTTCTTCAGAGATGGTAACCCTATTTGCAGTACCTTCCCACCTGACTGGCTACCCTAACACCCTTGCGTCGCGAATGGGACGCGTCCCAAATCTACGTACATATTAATAGAATCCCACTATGTATGTATGGGGACACCCTTTAATTTTCAACTTTTTTATTTCTTGGAATTTTCCCTTTATTTGTGCTGTAAGACCTTGCTTTTTGCCAAATTTTGTGATTCTAGGTCAACGGGAACAACCATATAGAAATAAAAGGGCAAAATAATCGCGTTTGTTGAATGGGAGCCCCCCTTAAATATTTATTTTATTTTGTTTTTAGTATTTTTTGTTATAGCGGCAACAGAAATACATAATTTGTGAAAATTTCAACTGTCTAGCTATCGCGGTTCTTGAGATACAGCCTGAAGACAAACAAAAACAAGTCCGAAACACACCGGTGCTGGGCGACCGATTTTCATCTTGAGGTTACGCATTGAACAAGGTTCCGTAATATTTTTAATGCGTTTAAGTCGACCATAGCTCGTGATCTAGAAGACTCATTGGACTTCATATTTTTTGTTATAACTTTATTTTTTTATTATTTTTTGTTGTGGTTATTAAAAGTTCCATATGTGCCGAATTTTATTGACATCCCTACAGAACTCTGGACATGTCCTAACTACAAGGGTTCCTTGTCTGCCTACAGAACCCTAATAAAGGTCCATCGGCGATTGTCCTTGGACAATAAAGCAGTGGGATCGGATGATGCCTGACATATCAAATTAGCTACTTTTTATGAAATATCAAAACAATAGGTTTATATGGAATTTTGTATTAAATACATATTTGTGACGTAAATCATAATTATGTAGAATCAAAAGTTTTACATTTTATGGTTAGATTGGTTGTTAAAAATCATAAAAAGGCTAAATTTAATCAAATAATTGTGGTTTCCCCTTGTCTTTTAGATGTTTTATACATTGGTTAGTGTTTGATAATTTATTTTGAATAAAGATATGATAACAAACATAATTTTGATAAAGATGCCTATCATCTTCCTTATTATACATACAACATAATTACCAAAAATATTTTCATATAATATTATTTTTTTATTTGTATGAAACATTGTTTTTTGTCTCAAACAAAAGTTTGTTGATTTTATTTTTTGTAAGTTTGGATGTAGTAGGTAATTAATTTCCAAAACTAATATAGATTATTTTTTATCCAGAGAATCCGGGGACACCACAGGGAACAGCTAAGTAGCTGTTTTATAAAAGGTTTAATAAAACTATTATTTCTTTACACATACATTATTAGACAATAACCGGATAATTATCGGATAACTATCAGTGAACGTAATATCTTGATAATTTAATGCAACCTAACCACCTTAGAGGCACCTTAATGCTTGAAGACAGATTTTCAAATTATAAGTAGTAGGATAAATCCAGGTGGGTACTATAAATTACCTTACTACCATGCTATGATTATTGCACTAAATCTCCTTCACCGAAAACTCAAGTTCTATGGGTGCTGATGAATATTGAAGCTACTGAAGTTACCACCAGTTCAGAAGTCAGCTTTCAACTGAGAAGAACCGGCTAGAAACTCAACAAGGAAACATTCTTTGTACATATTTATTTTTAGACAGTCACACACTGAGCTAACATCTCCTTAATTCTAAGTAGAGATGCTGCAGTTTGCCACCATTAATTACCTTTAAATTTTTGATTTGACAAATTCACATAAGCATAATTTTTTGTGGAAAGGATTATTCAAAACATTTTGAATTCCTATCATAATAATGTTGATAGAATGTTTACCATACCTACATAATAGTTCACAGAATCATATGCCCAAGAGATACCCTACCTGAATCTGATGGTTAATAAAACTTCATGGATATTGAAGAGTGGTTGATTACTTGAGATATTGGGTCAGTGACATATTTGTTTATTATTCACAAAATGAAGGTGTTTGCTGCAATTATTTTATGCTGTCTCACAATTTCAGCAAGACTGCACACAGGCGTTTTTAATGTTTATCTAACTGATAAGACTGCTCCTGAACGATTTAGGTTGTCATACAAGACAAAATTGTGAATAGGGTCAGTGATCATTGAGGTTTATGAGATTCCTTGAATTTTTAGGTCATTATATTTCAATGGGCATGCAATAGGTATCAGAGAGTAGCCTTAGGGGCGGTAGGTATCAGAGAACTCACCATCTTTCAGCAACTGGCGCATCTCCTTGGTCCTCTGGAAGTTGATCTCCTCGAGCAGCTGCTCCAACATCGTGGCGTTCCTCAGGAACGTCGACCCTCCCAGAGCCATATCTCACGCAATAGCAGAGCCCCGCGAATTCACCCAAACAAACACTCGCAAGTGTCAATACATCGTGGCCGGATCGACGGTCAGTAAACAAACTACACGTATTTACGCCAAAAAACATAATAATTACTCCTTCGGCGCGACTTTAGGGGATCAATAACTCCATTGGACATTCAATTCGTTTAAAAATCCCACCATTTTACATAAAAATCAAATAAAAAATCCACCATTTACACACGAATGAGAGATTCTACCACAGACCAGATATAAAAAGGTACTCTATGCCACAGACTATGGAGAGATGCTACGTACGATTGATACGATTCTACCTACTCTACCTACCACAGCAGACCACAGATGAATAAAGGGATGTTTGTACTAGACTACTAAGATTCTACCACAGATATACAGAATACTTTCTTTAAAGCTCTATCGAATAGAATATTATTTACCTACAAAAATAAGTTGGTTTGCTTTTTGATAGTATTTCTCAGACACCGTGCAAATCAAAGTTACATATTTTTGTGGTCGCAACCATGGATCTAGAAAAAAAGGCGGACGCCACCTCATAAAACAATTACTGAAGCACCCACAGTAAGCCAGCTCGCTTAAATGCATACACGTCCGGCACGCACACATTCACACCACACTAAGCCGGCCGCCCGCCATTACGCTCCGAACCACACACACACACAGTGACGTCGCCGCCATTTTGGTGCTTCCATAGATTCTTAGCGGCCATCTGTCCGCCTTTTTTTCTAGATCCATGGTCGCAACATAGTGAACACAAAATAGCTTGTTAACGAAAATTATATACAACAAAGCAATTTTAGTTGAATGTGTTCTTATGCACTTTTAAAAAACCTTTTTTGAAGAAATACCTAGGTCAGAAAGTTAGTAGTACACTACTAAGCTAAGCTAAAATACCACTGCGCGCTGCCAGCATGAAAAATATACAGATTGATTCGTACGTATTGAGTGAACGTTTACAAAATTACGGCGTTGTTTGTTACACATTTTTGATACAAAACCTCCCAATCTTTAACAAAAAAAAACATGCGGGGCAGTCTTTGAGGACTCCCGATAGAAGTGAAAACTAACCAGCTCGAGTTCCATGATTTTGTTCACCCAAAAAGTGCTCAACGCGCTTAAAGAAGTATTCACTTCAAAAAAAAAAAAAATCCCCTCCAAGAATCTCCCCCTAAATTAACAACAACGCTTTTAATTTATTCCCCGCATCACCATGGAAATCACTGATCGACACATTGACAATCACATATGAAATATGACATAACTGACATGTCAAGAAAGAAACAACAAATTGTCAGACAGCTGATTTGGAAAATTCATTTCAGACAGAATTCGGAATGGAAAATCTCTAAATTGACTGACGTAATAAAGGAAGCCTACAACAAAAAAAACTAGCAAAACTGTGTAAAACATGAAGGAAAAATAATTATAAAAAAAATTGAAAGAATGCCTCATTAAAACAGGTAGAGGTGACTACAATATCGTAACGTAACGTACAAAACGTAAAACAAAAGTAATTACAAATAAGAGTGAAGGATGTCATGGAGACGATCGAGCGTATGTTTGATATGTGCAATGCGGCGCACGGCGCAGGCGGGGCTGCGACTGCAGAATGTGGCGGTGCGACGCTTGTTGGTCGGGACCGCGCCGGGCGCAGGCGACGAGGGGCGAGCTACCGCCTCCCGGGCAGCCGTCGCCGTTGGATCTATGGCTCTCGCGCTACTCGCAGCTGACCATGTTTTCAATGGTATTCCTCCTACCTCTAATAAAACCTACTTTTATGAGTGCTAGAAACGGCTGAAAACCGTCTTACTTACAGAAGAATGTTCAAAGATATTTATTTATTTTTATAGGCGGATTATCCTAGAAATTTATATGCATAATGAATAGGTGCTGTTACTTTTTTCTTGCTCATACTACTTACTGAAGAAGATAATACATTTAAGCTCCTATTAAATATATTATTGCCATTGTCTGTTCATGTTCTTTGCAACTAGTTCTGTTTGAGTCGACAAACATGAAGTCATTGACTTTATACACATTTTAGCTACTTAAGACTGAGAATTCACTGAGGTTTAATGGTGACATGAGTTCTCAGAACAGACCTCAACAAATTTGAAAGCATTATGACATATTGCTAACATTGTTCTGTCATTTATATAACTTTGGATAACTTCAAAGCTTCAATATTTACAAGTGCCAAATGTAGCGCCAAAACTGTATACACATTTTGACTTGCATTACATATTAATAGAAATGTTCCAATGATGGATCCCTAGGGATTTAATTAAGCTAGAAATAGGTAAAAAGTAGAGATGAATGTAGCGATAATCCAAACAAATTTTTGTTGAATTTCAGAAAAAAGATTTTTCAAAGCAGCCCAGCTGGGTAACGTGCAGGAATTACGCAAGTGAGTGACTTTTTGTACTTTTTTATCACTGCTTTATTTGTTAAATCCTATATAGAAACATCGGGTCTAAACATCTACTTTGGATGTTTATTTTAATTAAATTTTGAAAAGGTTAAAAAATTAGACAAAAATATTGAAGGCAAGTGGAAGCGGCGGCGGCGAGCTCGGGCGGTCGGCACGGTGCGGGCGGCGAGTCCCGAGAGGCGGAGGGGGAGGGGGAGGGGCCGGCGGGGGCCGCCCCCGGCCCCGCTGACCACCGGCACGCGCTCGGGTGGACGGCGCTGATGGCGGCCGCGGCCAACGACCAGCCGGCGGCGGTGCGCGAGCTGCTGGCGCTGGGCGCCCGCGCGGACCTGCAGGAGCGGTACGCGGGCGCCGCGGCCGCCGCCGCCGCCGCCGGCCTGCACCCGCTGGAGGCGCTGCAGCGGCGCGAGGAGGAGTTCTGCGGCGGCATGAACGCGCGGGCCTCCTTCCTGGGCTGGACGGCGCTGCACTACGCGGCGCTGGCTGACTCGGCGGACGGCGCGCGGGCGCTGCTGGAGGGCGGCGCCGACCCCGGTGCGCGGGACCACGCGGGCCGGCGGGCGCTGCACTACGCGCGGGACCCCTCGGCCACCCGGGACCTGATCCTGCAGCACACGCGTCGCTGGGAGGAGGAGGCCGCCGCCGCCGCCGCGCTGGAGCGCCGCCGCTTCCCGCTGGAGCAGCGCCTCAAGCAGTTCATCGTGGGCCAGCAGGCCGCCATCGAGACCGTCGCCGCGGCCGTGCGCCGCAAGGAGAACGGGTGGGCCGACGAGGAGCACCCGCTCGTGTTCCTGTTCCTCGGCAGCTCCGGCATCGGCAAGACGGAGCTGGCGAAGCAACTGGCGCGGTACATGCACCGCGACGACCCGGCCGCCTTCATCCGGCTGGACATGTCCGAGTACCAGGAGAAGCACGAGGTGGCCAAGCTGATCGGCGCCCCGCCCGGCTACGTGGGCCACGAGGAGGGCGGCCAGCTGACGCGCGCGCTGGCCCGCCGCGCCGACGCCGTGGTGCTGTTCGACGAGGTCGACAAGGCGCACCCCGACGTGCTCACTGTGCTGCTGCAGCTGTTCGACGAGGTACCACCCCACCTCACCACCCCACCTCACCTTCACCTCCCCACCCCACCTCACCTCACCACCCCACCACACCTCACCTCACCACCCCACCACACCACCCCACCTCACCACCCCACCTCACCACGCCACCTCACCTCCCCACCTCACCTCACCACCCCACTTCACCTCACCACCCCACCTCACCTCACCACCCCACCTCACCTTCACCTCCCCACCCCACCCCACCCCACCCCACCCCACCCCACCCCACCCCACCCCACCCCACCCCACCCCACCCCACCCCACCCCACCCCACCCCACCCCACCCCACCCCACCCCACCCCACCCCACCTCACCTCACCACCCCACCACACCACCCCACCTCACCACCCCACCCCACCCCACCCCACCCCACCTCACCTCCCCTCCCCTCCCCTCCCCACCCCACCTCACCTCACCTCACCTCACCTCACCTCACCTCACCTCACCTCCCCACCCCACCTCACCTCACCACCCCACCTCACCACTCCACCTCACTACCCCACCTCACCACCCCACCTCACCATCCACCATGACGCTACTCAATAGTTCACCGTTTCTCCTTCCCTCACGTTAACGATTACGATTACACCTGGAAGTTCCATAGTACATTTTCGTTTAATCGTTCGTAATCCACGTTCAGGGTCGCCTGACAGACGGCAAAGGCAAACTGATCGAGTGCAAGAACGCGATATTCGTGATGACGTCGAACCTGGCGGCGGACGAGATCGCGCAGTACGGGCTGCAGCTGCGAAACGAGGTGGAAGCGAGACAGCGCGCCCGCACCGCTCACACGCCTGTCGATACTGACGACGAACGAAAAGGTACTGTATACTTACTGCTAAACTAAATGAATGCTTGGGTCAACGGTAGGAATGGTCGAGCGGGAGATCTAAACCTTTTGCGTTTTCGATGATACAAAATGTATGTCCTGTCTGTATGGAAATCATGGCGCCATAGTCTGAGTACCAAAAGGCGGACAGATGGAAATCACTGTGACTCAAAAAAATTAATAAATTATTAGAACCATAGGTATCAATCGCATCGAAAAATGGGTTACGTTGAATAAAACGGTATTTGACAGTTCATTTATAATATAAAAGTATCGCCGAATCGGATGGACCGATATATTATTTTTAAACCGGAGCCTCGATCAGAACAGGCGCGATCTGTAGATGTGACATTTAATTCGAGCGGATCACTCAGAGACGGTATCGGCGACGGCGCCGCAGGGCGAGGGCCCGTCGGAGGAGTCGCTGCAGGTGTCGCGGCACTTCAAGGACGGCGTGGTGCGGCCCATCCTCAAGCGGCACTTCGGCCGGGACGAGTTCCTGGGCCGCATCAACGAGATCGTGTACTTCCTGCCGTTCTCGCGCCAGGAGCTGCTGACGCTCGTCAACCTGGAGCTCAAGCGCTGGGCGGAGAAGGCGCAGGCGCGGCACGCCGTGCGGCTGCACTGGGAGGCCGGCGTGCTGGGCGCGCTCGCCGACGGGTGACTACTCCTACTATTTGTTCTCGACATCATTTTTAGGGTACCTCAATAGGAACAATAGGGAACCCTTGTAGGATCGCTTCGTTGTCCGTCCGTCTGTCTGTCGAAACCTTTTTCTCTGGAACGCGTGTAGCTATCGAGTTGAAATTAATTTAAAATAGTCAAGTTCTAAGTCGTCGGTCGAGTCTAATCAAACTCCTGAGTCGACGCGATCAAAAGATACGTTGTTAATGCTGCATATATTGAGACTCGCAAGGGAATCAAAACCCATAGGGTACTTCCCGTTGACTTAGAATCATTAAATTTTTCAAGATGCCTTACAGCTCAAGTAAAGGGAAAAGTCCAAAAACTGGCAATTTGTATTTACATCCTTTAAAAAAAAAAAATAGAAACTTATTTGTAATCGGTAAACCGACCGTAACTTATGTCGATTTATAAGAACAAAAGTTATCCAACTACAAAGTTTATCCCTTAATCCATATCTTTTCGTCGAGATTTCCGTGATGGACGAACTACATACCTACTTATAAGTTTGGACGGAACCCTCGGTGCGCGAGTCCGACTCGCTCTTGACCGGCTTTTTTTCTGTAGTAGTTAATAGTCACTCTGGAATCGGTCAAATTAGAGTTTCGCTTCTATCAGCAGTATAATTTATTATTTTTATACTTCTATATTAGAGAGGAATACATAGGGTTTGCAAAACACCCGATCGATCATATTTATCAGATCCATACTATTATTATTTTGTTCGATCGAACGGACCGCGACGCGACCGTCGAGTGTCGAGTGTCGAGTGTGGAGTGTGGAGTGTCGAGTGTGGGGTGTATCAGGTACGACGTCCACTACGGCGCGCGGTCCATCAAGCACGAGGTGGAGCGGCGCGTGGTGAACCAGATAGCGCTGGCGGCCGAGCACGGCGCGCTGGGCCGCGGCTGCGCCGTGCTGCTGCTGGAGCGCGCCGGCCGCGTGGCGCTGGCCGTCGCGCGCCCGCCCGACGCCACCGACTACACGCCGCTCGACCTGGCCGCCGCTTGATATCCTACCTACCTACTATACCATACGATACGATACGATACGGCATTATATTATACTATACTTACATATACCAATAAATCACCTCGTACCTTTTGTTTTTGTCGTTTATTATTAGTTGAAAAAGGTAAAAAGATATGAAACTTACTATGAGAGGCATTTTGTACTAATTTTATATTATATCGCTTGCATCCATTTACAGATGTAGGTGTTCCGTTACTTAGTGGTTAGTTGATTTCAAATATTAAAAACTTACGCCATGGTAATGTGGTGTTACGCAATAAATTCATTATTAAGTTTTATTATTACATTTACTAGGTGTAAGTAGCGATAAAATTTACTGTTTTGTTAGTTGAATTTACGGATACGCCCCGGTTATGTCCCGCTGTCCCGGTGAATTTGCTGTCTGTCTGAGGTTTTAGAATGGGTATTGCGGGTAATATTTATAGGTGCAATATTTTATTATTTTCCTATCTAAATCTTAAGAATCGAACTCGTGTTATCTTAATATATATAAATCTCCTGTCACGATATTTGTCCGCGATGGATTCCTAAACTACTTAACCGATTTTAAATTAAATTGGCACACCGTAAGCAGTCTGGTCCAACTTGAGAGATAGGATAAACGGCCGGACCGATTTGGATGAAATTTTGTGTATGAGTTGGACAGGACAACGTCTGTTGGGACAGCTAGTTATAATATAAAGTCTTGATACTGCTTACGTAGTAATACAAATAAATTCTCTGGTGATATTTTTTTTTTAGTTTAGATTTTTAGGTAGTAAATTATTATGTGAGTATGCACTCTCACATTAAGGTATACATCAACAAGATGTAGCTACCTCGTAAATAGTTAATAATTTTGACAAGAAATCTCTTATGAATTTGTGTAAATAGGTACCTAAGTACTCGTGTTCATTCGTTTAAACATAGTAATAAATAAACATGTTATGTTGCCACTCAATCTGTTTAATTTTTACTACCCCTTTATGTCGATTTAGATATATTGGTTAATCAGGAGTTCTGGACTAAGATACTTACTCAAAATATAAAATGATGCGATGTAGGTTGGCTTGCCTTACATGACTCCGACCACCACATGTGTTGGTTGGTATGGAAATTTGATACTTAGAGACTAGTAATAGAGTCTATAAAATATATGAAGGACGGGAGGATTCAACCAATTGCTTGCACGGTAGGCAATGTACCGCCAAGTTCCAACAACGTCCAATAGGTATCAACGGTTATCAACCTACACAACTTTGATGGGCCGACTGGCGTAGTTGGTAAGATACCCTATCTATCACGCCACAAGTTGAGGGTTCGATTCCCACTCAGGACAGACATTTGTGTGCATGAACATGTCTGTTTGTCTTGAGTCTGGGTATAATTATCTATATAAGTATGTATTTACAAAAGAATAGTAGTATATCAGTTATCTGGCTTCCATAGTACAAGCTCTGCTTAGTTTGGGGTCAGATGGCCGTGTGTGAGGAATAGTATCCCAGAATATACATATTTCTTTTGACGAAAAATAAGTTAGTGAATAAAACCAAGATATAGTAGTGCTTATTTTATTAAACTTCGCACCGTTATATACAAATACAATGTATAAATAAATAACAACTCTTTACAAAATATAATCGATTATGCGCCGGCGCGGCCGCCTCGCCGCGGCCAGCGCGCGTCGTACAACTAAACGCGTGTGAAGGCCTCTTGTTATACTAGATCAACTCTTTATCCAGTACTCAATGATCAATTTATAAGATAAACAATTATACACATTATGTGGCATATAATAGAGGACGATATGTGTGCAGGCAACGCATCGTGAGAGTAGCTCTGCGTCTCGCTCGGCCGCACCGTGCCGCTACTGAGTAGCGCGAGACAATATAGGAATACAAATGGTCGGACCCGTTACTATATGAGACGTTGGGAAAGTACATCGTTTATTGTTAGTTATTAATTTAACATCGTGTTTCTGTAACGTTACGCTGATTTCTCTAATGGCTAAACTAAATCACTGCCGTGTGTCCTTGACACACGGCAGTGATTCATGCCAAGTTCGAAGAAAATATCTGCCGCTGAACAGTAACTATATTAGGTATGCAAAATTGATATACCTAAGTACATACGTAGTCAGTTTATTCATACTTTAGGTGCCAATAAAAGTATAAACGTCCCATCATTTTGTATTCCATATAAGTATTATCTACGAGTATATCTACATAAATAACTAAAAACAAGATTTAGGCGTAATCTTAGAGGAGAATAGAGAACATAGCCATCCTGAATGTTAATGTCGGATTTCTTTTTTCATCTATTTATATAAATTCCATCAAGAAACTCTTGAAATTTTTGCTGTGCTCTCCTTCTCCAATACATAGTCTACAAGTTGGATCTTTGCGCCTGAGTATATGAAATAATCCCTATCTATAATCAGAAACAACTAATGAACATCGCCTATTTAAGGTAATTTTGCATGATCTTTGCGCCACCAATTTACCCTACCAGCCTACATGCAGTAATGCCTAGCTAGCCTATAATATGTAAGGACGTCAGGGGTGTCATGCCGGTGTCGGATATTTAGGTAAGAAGGACAACGTGTATCATTTAAAAATCCCTGTTTCGTATTGTTCGATCTTACTTATAATACAACTATTTGAATGTGCGTCGACAGAATAACATATTATTGGAAAACTTTCTGGAACACATTGTTATATTAGTAATTTATATACTATTAATAGAATATCGTACGAGAAGTCGCAATAAAGAAATAACTCTATTATCGCTGCTGTAAATATATTTCCTTTGTGTAAAAATAATACTTACCTACCTACATTAATTTTATAAGAGGTATGTCTATGTCAATCTGCGTGCCCTGCAATGGGCTGTTCCCGATCATTTGTATTTATTTAAAATATTCATTAAAAATAATCTATTAAAGATTTACCGATTACATAATTTAATTAAGTAAATATAGGTACTTTGTTTACGTATCCAGTGCGACTCCTCGTACAAAAGTAGGTATTTCATAACTCGTATATAAAATAGTTCCCTTACTCACTAATATGTACTATCTAATTTAAAATTTTGATTTGATCTACTTAACTAGTTGGTGTTCGATAAAATATGTCTTCGTTAAATATTATAGGAAGAACTAACTAGTAAATACCCATTAATTTATTTGTGTGTGTAGTAGTTTAGTTAATACCTAGTATTCCGAGCGACTGCAATGCGAGTGCACACTAACTTATTTAGTCAGACAGGTGAAGCCGCTGGGCGCGCCCCCATGCGGGGCTTCACGTACCTACGTCTACTCGTAATTAAACAATGTGTACTGACAGCGGCGAGCCCCGGCCCGCCGTGCCCCACCCACGTTCTAGTCGTTCACAACACACCAGAACGGGAGGACGATATGGAACTCAGTCGAGTTGAGCACGCCAGGAGTCGGTTCCCAAGCGCCAGGATGGTGGAAGGCGGGGCGCTAGAGCCAGCCGGCGGAGTGGTGCGGCGCGTGGCCGTGCAGCGGCGTGACGCCCGCCAGCCGCGCCAGCGCCGCGCACCGCCCGCACGCCGCCCCCGCCGCCCTCTCCGCCCCTGCCTCCGCCTCCGAGGGGCACTCCGCCCCCGCGCCGGCCGTCCCCGCCCCACCCGTCCCGTTGCTGGGGCTCACCACGTTACCCACGCTCGCGCTCGTCTCGTACCCGCATTGCCCGCACGCGTCCTGCTAAAATTATAATTATGGAATGTGTAATATTATGGAATCACGTCAATGATTTTTAACACGTCTCTACTGCTGGGGGAGCACAAGCCCAATTGATAGATCTATATATAGGTCGCTGGTTAAATCCGGCTCGAAGGTTAAGTATGTATTGCGTGCGATCATATCTAGCTTAATAAATAAATAAAACTCCATACCGCGAGTTAAATAATTATTGTTTGTTGTCGTTCGTTCAATCAAACGCTCTAAAACTTTACCAGTAAAATACGTTTTGTTGTTGCGAAAATCTATATACCCAAGAATGAATCAAGTTTATGTGATTCATTCTTGGGTATATAGATTTCCGCAACAACAAAAAACACTGTCTTAAATGATTTCTTTGACAGAGATCAATAACTTTCATCAACTTTTAGTTTTTGTTTTTTTTTGTGCAGCACTTAATTTAGTATTTTATTTATGTTCATTGTATGGTCGATGTTAGATATTTGCGAAAACTGTTTTGCTTTTTTGTTTCTAGACAACATTAATTATATTATTAGTTAAAAAGCTGTTTGTGCTCCAACAATGTGAAAATAAATGAAACCTTGTGGGCATCGTCGTCGAGACTGGCCAGCAGCGGCTCGCGACTGCCCCCGCGCGCGGCTCCCGCACCGGCGACGCTCTCCGCCGTGGTGGAGGGCGACACGGTGGCGGGGGGCGGCGGCGCCCGCGGCGGGGTCGGCAGGGGCGGCGCGCGCGCGGGCACCGAGCTGGCGCGCTGCAGCGCCTCCGCGCCCGCCCCCGCCCCCGCTGCCGGCCTCGGCCCCGGCCCCGCCCCCGCCCCCGTCCCACTGCGCCGCGAGTCTGAGAACTTCTTGCGCTTACGCTTGAGCGCCGCCAGCGCCGTGAGCGGGTGCAGGGGCCCGCTGCGGGACCCGCTGCGCTCCGGGCTGCGCTGCGAGTCGCTGCCCGAGTCCGAGCGGTCGCTGCCGCTGATCACATACATTTTCTTTATTACTTTTTTGAATAATGTCGGAAAAGTAAAAAGCATGCAAGTGGTCCACCTGACATGGTAACCATTTACTGTCAGGCATTGCTAAATGTCCATACATTTAGCAATACCAGGGGGTTCTTTTCAAAACTTTCGACATAGCCACACATATATGATCCTGAAGTGTGAACGATATATATACTTATATCTAAGTATGTAGTAACAATCATAAGTTTTTTATCGATTTAAAAACCCGGGCGTCTAATAAAATTCAGAATTTAACTACACAAAGTCCGGTCGCAGCTCACCTCGGGGATTGTCTCGCATGGTCGCACACGGAGTCCTCGGAGCGCGATCGTCCTATAAGTCTCGAGACCCGAGCGGCCCGCGCGGCCTCGATGATGGTCCCCCAGCGACGCTTGTTGGGCTTGCGGCGCGAGGCGACCGCCCCCGCCCCCGCCCCCCCCGCGCCCCCCGCGGCCGCCCCGTCCGACAGGCTGGACTGGCTGGTGCGCAGGCGCGCGCCCAGCAGCGCCGTCAGCGAGGCGTGGTGCGCCGCCCCGTGGGCCCCGCCGTGCTCGTGGTGCAGCGACGCCAGGAACTCGTCCACCGGCGCCAGGGACCCGCCCGGCGCTATGTTGAACCCTTTCATTAGTCGACGCTCCTTCTGCCGGTTCTTCTTGCCGCCCCCGCCGCCTGTGGTCGAGGGAGTCGTACATATAAACCGTATTGTGTTCACTATTATTAGTACTAAAATGTCTAATCCATACGTTGTTTGAAAATGAAGACCCAAAAACGTTTAGGTTGTCACAATTTTAAGGAGGGCTAAGAGATGCTTTCGATTAAAAGTTACTCCGCTCCCCCCTCAAAATATGACTACACCTTACGAGATGACAGAAGCATCACCGAGACATTAGTACGGCGAATGCAGTTCGGAAGGGTTAGAAGAAACGATAGGATCGTGACGATGTATTAAAAGCCGGTAAACAGTTTGAGGAGAGCGTTAGTAACAGTTAGTGTGTGATACCTGGCGCACCAGCGTTAGCGGTGGAGGTGTTCATGCCGGAGTTGCGCAGGATCTCGACGAGCTCGCAGCGGAAGGCGCTGACGTCCTGCTTGATCTCGTTGACGTCGTCCTCCGTGACGCCGCCGCACTCCGCGCGCCGCTGCTGCACCGTCACGTAGCGACGGACCAGGTTGCGCATTATGGCCTACAATATCATCACAATACATACATACTTGATCATCATCCAGATGTAGATGATGTAAACTTCTCCCATTACAATAGTGTATCGCTTTTGCCCTGCGGTTTTACCCGTGTTCAAATAAATCAAATGTTTTCCGGTGATAAAAAGTTCAATGCACCAAGTTTCATCTAATACCTTTCAGACATTACGTCATGGTTGAGTTAATCTAGTAGGATAGTAAGATCTCACCTGGTACCGGAAATCCCTTTCATTTGCTTGTTTGGCTTTCCTCTGAAAATTGAAATTACCGTTAAATCATCGAGGCACCATGAAGAACTGAATGAAGTATATATAACAGTAGCGGTAGTGCCTATGCCTACCCTGATGGTGCGCATGTGCTCCCGCTTGGCCCTGGCGTGGCCGCACAGCCGCCGCTGCAGCCAGCGCCACGCGTACAGGATGGACTTGGGCGAGGGGAACACGTTGAAGGGCGGCGGCGCCGTGCCGCCCTCCTCGAAGTAGCTGATCCACAACTTACTGCGGGCGAACTTCCACTCCACGTCCGCCCGCTCCTGACATGTTCACGGCACAATCACATCATATTCTACTCAACTATGTCCACTGCGAAACATAAACGTTTAGAGCTTTTCGCAAGCAAACATGAAGAAAATTGGTAAAACATTTTTCAACTGCACGCACACAAGCACTTTTGATTGGAATTAAGTATGAAATGCTGCTATTTTCTGAGAAACAAGAACTTTTAATTAGAAATGTATTTACAAACTATATGTCCCCCGTTGACAGCATAATGTGTCAATAATAGTAAGTCATAAGGTGTCAATAATGAAAAACCCTTGAAATAATAATCCATTCCGAATAATATTTACACCATGTTTCGTGTTCCAATTATTTTCCACAAAAAAGTTTTATACCTACAAACTGTATTTTTCTTTATTACCTTCTTGGGGGTTGTGGAGTTAATATAGGTACGGGTAAATTTTGAAAGACCTTAGTTTAATGTTATTTTAAGTTATATAAATGAATTTACAAAAACCTTGCTCAATAGAATTTTGGCAAACTAACAATGCTACCACCAACCCAAAATCTTTCACTTCCACCGCCCTCACCGTCCGTCTCAGGCGCGGGTCATCAGCACTCGTTCTTGGTTCTTGTATAAAATGTTTGAATATACAGTTTTATGCAAAATTTCACACGGTGAACAATAAATAGTGAATTAGATTATGAAACGTTGTTGAAGAAGGCACTACAATTGTCTTTATACACGGTATACGCACGAGTGTTCACATACGCTGACCTCACGATCACGAGGGTAGTTAATAAAAAAAACAAGTGATAACATTATTAATCTACCTTAAATACTCTATTAATGAGCTAGGCCTGAGCAGGGGTTGAATTTCAGAAAACTATTTCTAGCGATTGTCTACAGTCTACACCTATAAGGAACTTACCTGCCAAATTTCAATAGTCTGCAGGTTTCATAGTTCCTGAGATATCGTGACTATGAGTGAGTGAGTGATTTAGTGAGTGAGTGAGTGTATTTCGCTTTTATATATATGGATAGTAGGGATCTACAACTTAGACCTGAAAATTTAATGATTATTATCTACAAATATCTGTTTTCATTCCCAAATTCCCAGAGAAGTGAGACTCACCGATATAAGCTGGTAGGAATGATTCATCATAGCGATGAGCAAGTTGAGAAGCACGATCACGTTGATGACGGCGTAGGTGCCGAACATCAGCATGCCCCAGAACCGGGTGAATATCTTGATGCCGTCCAGCTCGAACGAGTCCAAGTCCACCAGCCCGAATGCCGCCCAGAACAGGGTCTGCATCGTCTCGAATAGACTGGGAACATCATAATAACCTTACGTATTCTAATATGATACATGTAGTATACGACGTCGAGAGCAATAAAATCAAGCGATGGCGAGGAGCCAAATTACGCAATGTTATACTCATGAATGAGATTATGAGCCGTCACAAGAAGGAATACATATAACGATAATGGGACATAGAACACTAGGATGTAGGCGCCATGCTCACTTAGCGAAGCGTCGCCACACGACGCAGGCGTCAGGGTCCGGTAACGTGCCATTGGCGCTCAGCGATGTTCCCGTTGTACACCGCTTCTTCTCCATGTCCGCGTAGTACCACAGTAGTTGATTTAGACCTGCAAATATGGATGTCATTTTAACAATGAACTCCCCCGATTTTACAAACATCTGTTTTCGTTCTTACCACAAGAAAAAGCGAAGATAACGAGGATATCCAAAACGAAGAATTTGAGTATATCGAGCACCATGCGACTGAGCGAGACTTGCAGAGGGCCGAGGTGTGGGTTGACGCTGAAGATGTACACCAGCTTAAGGCTGCTGAAGATGTTGGCTGCGGAGAACAGCCCTTCGGAGAGAAGCATCGGATCCCATGCGTCCCATTTCTCGCGCGGTTGATTCCACTGAAGCCCCTGCGTCATCTCGCGCCGCACCTATATTATTAACATATTTATGCTGTTTATGTGTTTGTTTTGGATTATATCCAAAATTTGAACATTCAGATGCCGATTTCAGCCTATTTGGGTAAGTATATGCAAACGATCTCATGAAACTAATACCCAAAGCGATTATGAGTATCAAAACACTGTCTCGAATTCGAGAGTAACATTTTATCTGGTTGCCCTTAGTTGTACCTGGAAATGTGAGACGATCCGTAGAGCCACTGTCGCGACGTACAGCGAGTTGGTGACGAAGTCTATCACGTTCCACATGTCGTGCACGTACTCCCTGAGCCCCATGTCCCACAGTTGCTTCACCTCGCTCCAGATCAGTCCTGGACCACACTCGTTAGGTTAGTCTAGTTTAAGTGATGATGAAATGTCTTCATGCAGCTTGATGAAACAAAATTAAACAGCCAGACGGTTACGTCCACACTATGGTTTCCTTCACTAAAAGTTCAAGGTCTGTATTATAGAAGTCACTCCATAGTCTGAGGCCAGAACAAACGAGTTATCTGCATGCATGGGTGCAACAAACAAGTGTGTTGACTGTTGATGTAATACCGACCGCTGACCCACGCCAGGATGAGCCACTCGACGAGTGAGGGCGGGGCCCCGCGGCGCGACAGGGGCTCCCCGTTGGGGGTGCCCCACAGCAGCCCGCCCGCCGCCGTCTCGATGCGTTGCGACGCCAGAATTAGCAAAACTAAACAAACAAACAAACACGCCGCGTCACCACCCCATATGTTATGTGGACCACCATCTGGTCAGATATCCACTTCTGCTAAATATTTAGTTGAACTCTCCTTACAATCTGTATTTTATAATAATTTTATAATTAGTTTGGATATTTGGGAAAAAATTGGGCAAGTGCGAGTTGGACTTGGCGCTTGGAGAGTTCATACAATAACATTTTTGTAATCCCCATGTTAAGTTTTTGAAAATATGAGGTTTAATTCATTAATATTAATTTTATATTTCTGTTAATTATTAGATACTAATTTATCTATCAGTTTGAATTACTCCGGATTTATCGGTTGGAAAACTTTGGAGATAAGGTATTGACCATAACTCAAAAATTATAAAACGAAATTATTTTTTGGGTTTACAAACAAAGACAATTTATAAGTCAACATAATATGCCGTACCATGGCCGTACCATTTAAATGCTGGCAGTAAGCAAGTTCTATAACTGTACCGTAATGTACTATCTATACTATATATTTGTACTTGCTAAGAAAATCAGCCGTGATATAAAGACAGCCAGGCAAACAGACGGGTAAAGAAATCTCACGATAAGGCTCAAATATATAGAATACTTTTTAGTAACCTAAAAATACAAGATTTTGTATGGAAGTACCTACACACTGAAATAATGATGTAAGTATTTATTTATTTGATGATGGACTGGAGTAGTTCCAAAGGACAATGAAACAAATAAAATAAATCCTGAAAGTTCACGAAAATACTTTGAATGAATTTCATAACTTACATAAAAACATAAAGTAGCTCGCCGAATGGCACAAGAACTTGATGAAGGGCTTGCGGAGCGTCCTGCCGGCGGCGGAGTGCGGCGCCGCGATGTACGCGACCGAGTACAGCGGGAACATGGCGCCGATGCGTACCATCTCCGCCGCCTGCAGCAGCATGTTCTTGCGCCGGAACCCCGGCACGCTCTCGTACCAGATCGACGCCAGCAGCTGCTGCACGTTCGGGTGCGCCACGAACTGTTACCGAAACACTCGCCCGTTAACTTAGGTATCTTTATTACAAATTCAGCAAAGTTGAGTGGGGGGGTTGTAGGTTACCTTCTTCTGTCTCAGCTTGATGGCCAGCTTGAGCCTGGAGAGGCGCATCCTTTCGGGCGCGCCGGGGTCCAGCGGCGGCGCCTGCGGGGAGCCCGTCTCGTGGTTGAGCAGCACCTGCAGCTCGTGGGAGGTGCGCGTGTGGTCGAGCAGCGCGGTCGCGAACTCCTGGCACTGCGCGCGCAGCTCCTGGTACTCCGTCTTGAACTCGTGCTCGAGCGCGGACAGCCGCCGCAGCTCCCAGGACAGCTCGAAGGCGGTCAGGATGGGGTCCTTGGAGGAGAGCGCGATCAGCGAGGGCGAGGCGAGCGCGCGGTACGCGTTGATGCGCGACCGAGAGTGCCGCAGCGAGTCCTCGCACCTCGACCGGACGCACTCGTCGCAGCCGCAGCGCACGTCGTGCGGCACCGGCAGCATGGCGCCGCGGTCCAGCAGCAGCTTGATGATCTCGTAGCTGTCGCGGTGCGCCGCCAGGATCAGCGGGGATATGTCCGCCGTGAATGTCGCCGTCTCCGGGGGCAGCGCTTCCCAGCTCTGAAACGTCATCCACCTCGATACTCAGTTCGACTTTAACATTTTATTTTACATTTAAGTATTAGCTGCAGCTCCGAAGCATACAGAAAGCGGCAAGCTTATAGCTCATTTATGTACGCGTGTACAAAAAATCGGTTCATTATTTATTTACCAGACTCGCTCCGAAAGCTACAAATTACATTAGTTTGAAAAAGTTAAATTAATAAATATTATAAGAACATCTTAACATAAAGAGGAAGGTGGCGGGTAGACCGTCGAAGGGTTGGACGAGTAGGACTCACGTTGGGCTCGCCGGGCTTGCGCGTGCGCTCCTCGTGGTCGAGCAGCGCCTCGACGGCCTCGACGAACTCCTCGGAGATGGCGTGCAGCAGCGCGTCCCGGGTCTCGACGCCGAACTCGACCAGCAGCTCGACCATCTCGAGGTTCTCATTGTCGATGGCCATCAGCAGCGCGCTGCGGCCCAGCGGGTCGACGCAGTCCACGTTGATGTGTCCGGTGTCGCGCGCGCGCTGCAGCACGCGCCGGGTGCCCGCCACGTCGCCCCGCTCCACTCCCAGTAGGTACTTCTTCTCGTCCAGCGACAGCACCGCCATCTCCTGGTGCGGCCGCACCACGTTCTCCTCCTCGGTCATGCCGTGAATGCTGTGTCGCTATGAATGATGGCGGACATCAATGGCATTTACGTATTTTACAAATGATCATGTTACTCCTACGCTGAATAATTTACGAGCGGTAGGTACCGCTATTTTACGGCCGTCCACTCGAAGAATACGTGCGGTTTCATTGTTATGGGTAAATTAATCAAAACATTGGTTGATCGATTCGTTTACTGAAGTTACAGCTGAAGCATCCACCGCGGTTAAAATACCACGCCGGAATGAAGCAAATAATGCATAACTTTATAGGTAAGTAGATATCGGTGGAGACAATACAAAATAAATATGTAAGTAAGTAATTTCATTGAACCCGCCCAGGGAATACCTCGAGTGGATCGCTAATGAAATGAAACGGGTTCGGCTCGTAATGGGTATTATAGTGGAACATATATTTAAGTACGGTAAAAATCGATAATTTCCAAAATGTTGTCTTTATGATAATGATAAGGTTTACCTACTTAATAATGTCTACAAGGCACACATACTTAGTTAGTAGGTATCTTCTAGACCTGTCTGACTGATCATAATGTGTGAGCCCGAACGTTGCGGTTTGGCAGCTTTGGCAACATACTACCTACCTAAGTACCGTACTTACACTTGTGATACGTTAAGTATGATAAGTACTTATGTAACTCATTTTTGAAATCCTCCCTATGTGAGAATGATTGAACGACAACATAAAACAATGTTGCGAAGCGAGTGAACTTACTAAAGTAAATGATAAACATTTGATGAGCTGTGAAACATTTAACAAAGCTTACGATGTTGCGGACTTTGAATATGAAAACATATGTATGTGCAGATATTTCTATCAACATAGTTATACTTTCCGATACGGCTCCCCTTACGTCGTTATCTATCATTCAAATGATGAGATGCGATAAAAACTGATGTAGGTCACATGTCGATGGGAAATGTCGTAGATGGGGTGTCAATGTTGGCGGGTAGCCGGCACCGGCATCGGGTGCACCGGGACGTTCGAGTGACAGGCGAGGCGGCAGCACGCGGCGGTGGCGCCGAGGGCGAGCCTCGTGGCCGCGACGCGCGACGCCCACTCACTACCACTCATTATGCAAATGGGTCGCGGAGGTCGGCGCGGGTCGCAAGGCGGCGCGCACCCCGACGCGCCCGCCATCGGGACGTCTTCCTTCCTACAGCTACACATCGTCTTGCGAACGATTTTGCCTTTTGTAACACTCCACGTTGTTTCCGAGTTTCCTTGCCGCATAACGCCCGCTCGATGTCCGTCCGTATACCCGCTCTAACGAGATACGTACCATTATACACGCACTCGTTTAGTTAAACTATAAATCGACATCACAGACGGCCAGACGTGTCCAGTTCATACATGTGTACCAACGTTTCGTGTAAATGTTTACTTACTCCGAGATCTAATTGGAAGTCGAAAGGTCCGAGCGGTTAGATGTTCTTTATTGTTTCATCGTTGAGCTGGCGTGTGTGCCGGTGCAGCGATACTTGTCGTCGTCGAGCGCTCTGTCTGTAGTAGGTACATGAGATACTTGGAAGATATCAAGAAATCGATACATTGTCGTTTTAGATAGGTAGGTGTCTACGTAATGGTTTTTGTAACGAGATCACGAACCGTTTCCCTGAGCTTTCGGGCGGAAACAAACTCCAAATAAGGTGCGAAAAGGTCGTTTGTAACTTAGTAAAACTCTAACAGGATAAAGTACTTGATTGGGCTATTCGGGAGGATCCTTTTGTAACTCGTTCATTTCTTGAATAGCAGCACCACGACAGTAGCACAATGTATGAATAGTGAACATCGAGATTCTGTTAAAGTTATATGATCAGAAAAATAATATGATCTCGTTGGATGGGATATCTGGGACATTTCTTTACACACTAATCAATAGCTTATAAATAAACCATTGATTATTCAATGAAAACTCTTTCCCCCACGACGAATAGTAACGGCCAGACTAGTTAACTAATAAAGTCTCTATTAAATCCATCTATAAAATCGGGAGCATTACATTTTGTTAAACAAAGAGCCCTTTTTATGAGTAGTTCTCAAACTAATAATAAACTTGAGTACGGTTACGTGATAATGATATGTTCCGCAACATCGGTAAGCTTTTTGATCGGTGCAGGTAGATATATTATGGAATGTGCTGAATACAGTGATGGTATGCGATCGCAACATGGAATACTGCGGTATCAGCGTGTGTGTGCGCATCATACCTTGACCTTGTTATCTAGCGGGCGCGGCTCGGGCGCCAGCAGCGCGCCCAGCTCCACGCGGCAGGTGGAGGGGCGGCGCGCGTCGCCGGCTCCGGAGCCGCCGCCGCTGCTGCCGCCGCCGCCACCGCTCGCGCTGCCCCCCGACATGTCCGACCCGCCGCTCTCTGCGCACAGACACTACACTACCGACACCGCCCCGGACCGGCGGCCGCGCCCAGGCCGCGAGCGCAGCCGCCGCCAGCACCGGCCGCGCGTCCACGAGGACCGAGCTTCGACGCCACCACTAGGGCTCGCCCGTGTGCCGATTCACCGCCTTGCAATGCGGACGGGGATATTTTTAGCGAGGGCGGGCGGCCTGCGAGCGCGCTCTCGGTGTACGATGGTAAATGATGTAAACACTCACCGGCTCCGTCGCCGCCGCGCGCGCCATCCCGCGCCCGTTCCGTGAACTGAAACAGAGCGAGCGGCCCTGGTTAGTTAGAGCGAGGAGAGCACAGCCGAGCGTAGTACGCGGCATGCCATGGCTGGCACCCACCTGCACGCGGCGCACGCGGCGCGCGGCGATCTGCCGCGAGTGACGACGCAGCGCCTCCAGCGTGGCCGTCCTGAGTGCTGAGCGCTGACTCTCACCACCGATCACCGGCGCCGCGGCCGGCACCTGCGCTCCGGAGCGCGTTCATCTCTACCGATGCCTGACGGCTACTGTCCCCCTCGCCGTATTATTTTTTATGCTTTCCCGCTCGTCTGTTCTGGAAGTAGGCACACGCGTGAGTTCAAAGCTCCTTTATTTATTGTTATTGCATCGTAAAAATGTTTTGTGTACAGTTATCTACACGTTGCTGTGTCATAAAAATTACACGTTGTTAATTTTTGCATTCTTTAATCCGCCGATTCTCAACTCGCTACGTCATCCCATCCCAGACTACACGAGGCGTAGTGTAGAGTTCCTGATCGCGAGTACCTACCGCAGCGGTATAGACTATGAGGGTACCGTAGGCGCCGCTGCTGCGTTCCCTGCACTTTGTACCTATAGCAGACTAGCTAGGAAGTAGTAAATTAATGCAAACGGGTTGTTATAGGTAGATTGTCGACTCGCAAAGTTATGCACCGAGACGCGCGTGCAGCGATTTCAGCTATTTGGCTGTAACGACGGCGGCCACGTCACGTCAGGACGTCGTCGTCGTTTCCTAAATTATAATATGCGCGGCGTCTTGTTATTTTGCCCTCATCGCATCAATACTTTATATTACTGTTTGTAATCACAGCAGAGGCCACAAGTTTGAGCTTATTTCTAGAGTGCACATCAATCATTTTACGCGACCGTTTACATAAATACTAGATAATATTGTTATGAACAAATGATATTAAATATAGTGCAATACAACGGTGAGGAAGGATATCAGGTTATTTAACTTATCACTGAAGAAAGATCTAGGAATTATTTATAAATAGCTCGCACTGCACATTTTCCTAAAATTTAAATCGCTACAATTTCCGCAGCTTTTCGCCCCAAAGTAAAGCAGTAAAACGCCATACGACATAATACATACTATGAAAATAACTAAAATAAACTAATAGAGCTGTATCTACATCTGTTGTCTGCATAAGCAACCAGACTGATGTTCCCTGCAAAGCATAATATTTGGGTGGTCTATTTTATTTCATCTCTGATATACAAAAAAGTCGCCTCATCAGCGTAGTCTGTTTGGACGTTTAGTTCTTTTCGTTTCTTCCGAAAGGTTTATATATGTAATGAATGCATATTATATGTTATTTATAAAAAATTATATATATAAATTGTAATCAAGTTTAAGAATAATATTGTCACCCAATTACCAAAGCTAGCAAAACCTTATGAGATACATCAAAATAATGTACCTATATACTAAGGCTTCAAATAAGGCTGTAATGGTAGATATATGTCTATTTACTAAGGATTACCCACTGTAATTAGTTTTATCTTATCATATTTTAACCAATATAATGAATTAACCCTTATCCAATTACCTAAATATGTTAGTCCCAACGTAACTACATTTAATGTAGATCATCAAAAGCTCAAAATTTGTTGCTAAAAAGAAAAATAAAACGATTTGGTTGTTCGAACCGATCTTTTGAAACTTTTGGTTTACATTTTATTCTCTAATTACTTCGCACTGACTTCAAAATGATGTAGAAAGGAAACATTTATTTTATGCTTTTCAGTTTTTGAAGTCGGTTTTTTTTATTTATAAATTATTTTTATTTAACACTTTTTAGTTACGAATATGGGTAGTGCTAGTAAGGCAGCTTTTTGAATGCGGATACGGCTAGATGAAATGGAATAAAACAGAACCGTACAGAAACAGAAATATTGAAAAAATATGAATGAAAGTCCGTAAGAGTTGGGCCGTCACGGTGTACAAGTTACAAGGCACTACACCTGATGAAGCTGTTATAGATCTTGGAAATAAAAAAAACTCTAAAGGCCTAAACCCTAAATGTGTATATATTTAGCTGTCAGTCGTATAAAAACCTTTGAAGGAATAGCATTGTCTAATTTTGAATCAAATAAATTATTGAGTAGGCCACACAGACTCTTTCGTCAAAGAGGATTGCCAGAAATGATACTCTTCATAATGTTCAACTTTATGCCATGAGATAATATCCATTGGTACTGAATTTACACGTTCGAGCTGTGTGTCATTAAGGAGTTCCGTTGTATGCATTCCTAGTCCAAGTCCAGTCCAGTCCAACACGTCCTTGATCATAGTTAGGTACCTCCTCGTAATGGAATTGTCATAAACCTAACTATACCTCAATCACTCACTACACACTTCCTATGTGGTATATCTTCAGGGTCCACTGTCCAATACCAATGAAATTTAAATGGAACCATTTTGACGCTATACTAAATCCATTGCAAAAGAATTTATTAAAATCGGTTCGTAAACAAAGAAGTTATCCCCAGAAATAGGTAAGATCATTGAGAAGTTCCGGTGGTCGTCTATAGTCTTCTTCATCAGTTTCACATCACCAAATGATACTTTCTAAATGCAAATGCTTGATTTGTTACCGAAAATACCAAAATCACTATGTATATGCCTATAATATTTGAGGAGTTCCCTCAATTCCTCAGGATTCCATCGTCAGAACTGAATTTTGATAAATATGGGACAAATCTGGAGCTATACCCTTTCAAATAAAAAAATATTTTTTCAAATCGGTTCATAAATGACGGAGTAATGAATGAACATCCATTAAAAAAAAAAACAATCGAATTGAGAACCTCCTCCTTTTTTTTAAAGTCGGTTAAAAAATCAAAGAGAAACGATACCTTCAAAAAAAAATGTTCTTTTAAATAGTACAATTTGACCTTTAACATAAGCTGTACAATATTATTGTTTCCAGTTTACAAAAAAGCAGAATGACATATTTGTAAGATACGACATAACATATTATAATGTGAATATCGATATTTAGAAATCCGATCTAGTTTCTGATTTATAATTTAGAATTTTTTACGACGATTCTTCGTAAAACTAGACTAAAAATAATGAGCTTCTCTTTTTTTGATGCAAATGAATATGTCGTCATTTAGTTAATAATAATCATAAAAATGTGCAATTACTCAACGAACTATGATACAGGTATTACATAATGTTTTGAATTTTCTAAATTATCATGTTTACAGTCAAATTATCGTGTCAACTAGTGTGCGAACGGGATAGAAGGAGACAGAGGAGACTTCGACAAATTACATACAAATATAATTTATTTTTATTTACTAGTGATCTGTGTAGTCAGATGAAGGCAAGCAAGGCTCTGTGGTTCATCTGTTCACCTACTACTAAACCAATCATCGCATTTGGACGGAGGTGCGGCACGCAGGCACGGGCGGCGGCGGCGCGTGCGAATCAATCGGCATACAATATAGCAAATTGTTCCGTGGTGTGTGAAAACCCGAACTAACTAAACAAGCACACATGGCTGTTTTAGTTAATTTACCGATTTAAACGTGTTTGTGTGCATGTTTGTAACTCAATCACGCCGCAATAGCTAAACTTATTTCGAGTTGTTCCTTGTAAAAAACATAGGATACTTTTATCCCGGGAAAACATTAAGTCCCTAGAATAAAGATAAAATCGAGGAGCAGAAGTTTACTTGACAATACTTTTACAACAATATTCTTCCATTTAATAACGCAGTGCTACGAAATATTTCATTTAAATTGAAAAGCTTTTATATGATGATTAATTGCTGAAATCCAACTAAATTATTTATTCAGCCAGAGCTTTGCCTTTTCAATATTATGAAGAAATAAAAGACGAGATAAGAAGATAAAATAAGATCCATAAAAAAGCCGTCAGCATTCATCTCCCGCAATTGTATAATAAGATCCGGGTGTTATATGAAGGCGGCGCGCGTCGTCTCGCACTCGCACCCCTTTGTAAGAAACTTGCGAGACATACAGAAATGTTGTCGCTTGTCGCTGTTTGTTGTAAGTAGGTAACTATGTTATATTTATTTAGGACAATCAGTAGTTGTTACATTATTTCATCTTAACTTAACATTATTTAAAAAGTAATTAAATGCACAACATTTCAAGATGTCACAGCATGCATCATGAGGTAACACTAGTTATTATTGAAAAGAAAAAAGGAAAGTTTATAATATATAGGTATATATATAACAAAAGAATACTAAACACAATCCCTGCGTCTCAACAACTCCAAAACAACTTTTTTGAATGTGGATAGCTTATCACCAGTGGATGTCACTTCACCGCAAATTGCGTTGTAAGCTTTCGACAAGCGAGCTATGGAAGAAAATTGTTTTAAATTGGTTCTGGCAGTTGGCGGTTGCAACAATTCCGCATTGACTTGTGCGTGTCTAGGCATCCGACGTGGAACGCGAAATTTGTATATCTCCAGCAGTGATGGACAGTCAATTACACTATTTAAAACTTTATACAGAAAGGTCATGTCCTGTACTTGTCTGCGGCATGACAAACTGTCCATTCCAAAGTGTCTCAATTTGTCGTTAGAGGATGCCAGTTGCTTGTTATATATCGCATTCACAAAAGCAACTGAACATTTTATTTTACATCTGTTACTTATTACAGTTTTTTTTTATTACTTCAATAAATTATTTGATTGTTTATGAACCCATGATTACATTGTTACAGTTTCATCGTCATCAGTATCATCTCAGCCGCACGCAAGGCAGTGGATGCTGGATATAGGCCTCCCCTTAGGATCTCCAATAGGACCGGTCTACATTTACTTACAGTTTATTACATTTTGGAATTTAAAAAAGCCGTAAAGCCGGTGAGTTATTTGGACCACCGCACCCTGTTGTTACAAATTGCACACGTTCTGCTGAATATCCTACTAATATTATAAATACGAATGGTGTGTGTGTGTGTGTGTATGTACGTTTGTCACCACTTAGCTCCGTAACGGCAGAATGGCTTTAGATGAAAATTTACACAACAGATAGAATATGTTCTGGATTAACACATAAGATACTTTTTATCTCAAGAAACTTTAATTGATTATCCCCAGGGAAAGCAATTGAAACCGCAGGGCGGTTAGCTAATCTATACTAATATTATAAAGCTGAAGAGTTTGTTTGTTTGTTTGAACGCGCTAATCTCAGGAACTACTGGTTCGATTTGAAAAATTATTTCAGTGTTGGATAGACCATTTATTGAGGAAGGCTATAGGCTATATTTTATCCCGGGAAAACATAAGATCCCTGGGGAATGCGAGCGAAACCGCGAGGCGGAAGCTAGTATAAGATAAATTAAAAAAGTACTCAAACTGCTTTAGCAACTTCGAGTATAACTTGGTAAATAGAGTTGTCTTTGACAACCATTAACAACAATTAAAAAAAAACCAACCAGTGAATTTTATTGAGAAATCCTACGTAATAATAATTATTATAATAATAATTACAGCCTATATCTGCCCACTGCTGAGCACAGGCCTCCTTTCACGAACAAAGGTGAAAGGGGAATGGGCAAAATACTCCACCACGCGTGCCCACTGCGGATTGGTGGAGGTAGGCTAGTGGTCAACCTACTGTTGGAGTTGTCAGGCCACCTAGGAGGTCTCCAACTAGCTTAACGATTATCACAATTAAGTGATAAATTATTAATATCATACATATCTACTACTTACTTAAATAGGAAAGCTAGTTTGTTTGATTTGTTAACACTTCAACTTGTCATTCGACTTGTCAGCCTCAACGGCACAAGCATTCGTGATGAGATTTGTCACACAGATAGATTGTAACCTGGAATAAAATCTTAGGATATGTTTTATCCTGAAAATAACATGCGCGAGGTGGAAGCTAATAAAGTAATCATTAATTATTTGTTAACAATTGTTTGGTTGCAGTTCATTTCTCCCCATTACTAACTTATGAATTTGGATAAAGCATATATAGATACTAGGTTTTCGCCCGCGGCTTCACTCGCACACACTATAAAATATCCAGGTACCTATATTTTTTCTAGCTTTCACCCGATTTCGATGAAATAAAGCCTATTCGAAGCGCCAAGCCAAGGCCTGCGGAAACTCCAAGATCAGCGTGATCAAGCAGGTAGACAAACAAACAAGAAAAAAACTCTTTGCATTCTATTACTATTCTTACATGATCCACACTTCATTATTGATTGATTCTACAGATTTATCATGTATAGATAGCCAGTGTGAGGAGTTAGATAAAGGGTCAATGCTCAACGTAAGTATGCTAAACTGCGGGCCCGGGCCAAGTGAGTGAACAAGTTCAGTCGTAACGTAATAGTTCAAAAATATAATAGAACAGAACTTTATTGTCAATTTACAATGTACGTACATACACCCACTAAGAGTTTCTTTTTTATAATATAATTTTATAGGGAATGCCAGCCTGTTGGGAACCTTGCCTATCGACAGCAGCGAGGGCTTTGAAGATGTTTTCTATATATCATAGTTTGTATTTTATATTTTGTAAATATTTGTGATATAGTTCTTCATTTACTAATAACGAATTTAATGACTCACAACAATACGTTTAGAAGTGTGTACCTACTTTAAAACTTAGAGGCAGATCGTTTTCATATAATTAAATATTGTTTGTTACCCAATTACTAGGATTGACGTCGTAAGTCCTTAACTTGACAAAAGGCCGAATGTGAAACTTTTAACAAGCATTTTATTTTTAAACATCACGTTGGGAGCTTGTCTTTTTTAGGATATCGCAGTGTAATAGAAAAACGGACCCCCAATTTAGTATAAACAGTTACGTGCTTGACCGGCTAACAAAAAGGTTTTTCAAAAAATATAATGTAAAACTTTCAATTATTCGATATGGATATGTAATTATATAAATTCAAAAGGTAATAAACTTGCCTTGCTAAGTTTTTTGACTAAACTCCGTTTATAAAAGCCTAAAACGAATAAGGCTTAAGTTTGAATTTGAGTTTAAGATATTCTAAAACACCCTCGAGTACCCACCCCTATAGGATGGTCTCCGAATCAAAGCAAATGATTTTTGGAATTCTTGTCTATATGTTTGAAATACTTAAATGAGATAAGTACTTTGAATCCCCAGGAAACAGAGGGCGCGGGCGAAAGTTAGTCATTAAAATCAAATAAAATTGTTACTTGAGGGGGTTTTCTGAAGTTATTCTGTAAGTACCTAAGTATTATTAACTTGTATTTATCAATCCGCCAATGACAGGGCCCATAGCTCTTTTATAATGTCCACCTCTTAGTCATTTTGCGGCACAGCGGCCGGCGTTGTTACTGGCGGCCGCGCGGGTTATCAGAGGCGTTTATTAATTGTCAGACCCTAACACACGGTTCGGAAGGTTGCTTTAGCTTAGAAGAGCCGTCACAAACTCGGCAATCACTCTTTTCAAAACAAGCTTAGATTGACATACTTATATAAGACGCATAATAATATAACAAGATGGCCTAACTAAACTGAATAAACTTGAATACGTTACAATGAGCTTAAGCTCTCGGTGAAGGAAAATATCGTGAGGTTTCTCTTATATAGGTAAATGTCCTAAAACTTAATTTTAAATACGGTCTAAATTTTGCTCTGCTCTCCGAGTCGGTCTATGTGAATGGACCCTTGGTTGCCATCATGGTGTTATGTGGTCTGCGAGATTGAAAGTAGAATCAAACATTGTTAAATCACTTAATAATGTACGGAACCCTCAGCGCATAATTCAAGTTTCCCAGTATCCTACATTCTACTCTGTGGTGCAGGCTATACATACACATAGTTGGAGGCAGGGGATTAGTTCAGTTGTGAGTTCGTGACAAACACTGAACCAAACTTACTTTCGCATATTTAATTTTATTTAGAAGTTAGGTGCCAATTTGGCAGGGACCTACATTATAACTTATTTCATTACTAATAGCTAATTATTGACTGAAACTCAGTCAATAATTAATACAAATAAATTTTAAAATAATAACGGGTCTATGGTTCAGGCCTCTAGTTAAGTAGCAGTTCACATACGCCGTATGCTTAGAACATGTTTGTATCATATATCCTACTTGTCGTTTGATAATATCAATGTATATTAACCCACTGTATATAATATAATAATGATTTACATACCTATATTATTGGGTCAATTATAATGTTCGTTTCAATAACTCGGCGACAGGCTAGAGAATACAAACGCTACTGCAGGCGTTAATAGGTCATAGTTGGTTCGCCTGGTTGCTACGTCGCGTCATTACTGCAAGTGTCATTAAGGTCAGCAAATCAGTTAAAAGTTCACTCTGTGCCTTCGGCGTTCGGTAAACAAACGGCGGAAGGCGGCCGCGGCGGGCGCGAGGCGCCGATCGAACCTATCGCGATTATCGCGAAGCAGTTCCGAACGACTACAACGCTCGTAAATTCTATTTCGGCAGTGGAGATGCAACCGAGCAACATACGCGAGTGGCGTGAAGCGAAGACACGGCGTGGAGGTAGTCGCGTCACGTGACGTGACGGCGCGAGAGCGGAGGCGGGCGTGCGGCGCGACGTAACGGGCACGTGGCGCGCCCGGTGCGGCGCGGAGCTAGCGGGCGGGTCGTCGGCACCCGCGCGCGCCGCGCACTGCCGCCGCCGGCCGCGCGCCCGCCTGCCGGCCGCGCCGCCCGCCCGCCGCCCGCCCGCCGCCACCCGCCCGCCTAAGCCTACAGCCTACACAGAACAGTGAGTCAATACATTCAACTATGTTAAATAGTAATATTTGTGTGTATTTTTTTCAAAAAAATGTCGTTTCACTTTTTGCATAGAAAAGACATCAACGAGATAGGTATAGGTAGATAATACAATGATTAATTATAATTATTGGTTTGAAAAATTTTCAGATATTGGTTTTTTTTTTGTGTTTCTCGATGAAGCTGTATTATCTGAACTAATTTGGAGCCGGCATTTGTATGTATATAGATATTATTAAATTGTAGTTACCTACTTTCATTCCGGGAAATGTTCCCCTGGGACACGGGTGAAACCGCGCCGAAACAAAAACTAGTCTACCATAGTTATTGCTGTTTCACAGTAGGTACGTACCCATACAGTGGGCATTGAATGTATACCTAATTGATACTCCACGGACGTAGGTAGTTATACTGTGGCGTCGGCAGTACTATTGAAAAATCGATTGAGTTACGATTTAAGTGCGACTCGAAAATGATTCGATCAATTTAGAGAGCGCGTCATGTGAGAGCCGACGGCTTCTTTCTGGCGAGAGTCGGCGCCGAGAGAATTAGCGCCATCACCGGTGAGGGCGAGACCTCACCTAATGTTATATTCTTTTACGTTCATTCAATGGACCCGCGCCGCCACCGCCGCACCGCCCCCCGCGCCCCCCGGCCCCCCGCCCCCCGCCCCCCGCCCGCGCCGCCCCTGGGGATGACTTATGATACTAAACGAACGACGCTCGCTAAAATAAACGTTCCTTTTTAAGGAATTTACCTGGAAAGTTTTCTTTTCTTTCTTTATTCTCTTGTATTTCCCTTGAGCCTTCCAGTATTTTGTTAACTTCGGCTATTTGAATATATTTTCAGATACTGGATGGCTGATTCGCTCAAAATAATGAAGTCTATAAAACAAGTTCGCCGTCATTCTACCAGATACCTAACCTACAATATCCGGCGGCGCTTAACAGCAGGTAAGTAAATCTCGCAACAAACTGTTTACGGATGTAATGTAGTAGCGCATAGAGTAGAAAAGAAACGATCGTTTACGTTTGGACATGTTCGTCGACAAAGAGACGCGATAAACAGGAGCGAGGCCGCGACTCTATCTTGCCATAGATCGTGAAGTTTTTAGTTCCTACGAAATAATTGCGGTCGACGCGCGCTGGGCCCCGCGCGCTGGGCCCCGCGCCCCCGACAGGCGCTAGGCGGTCACACGGATATCCTACTGGGTTTTACTAAGAGATCAACTCTGAAATCGTGAAAAAAATATCATCATGACCCTTTACACTTTTTTTAGGGTTCCGTAGTCAACAAGGAACCCTTATAGTTTCGCCATGTCCGTCCGTCTGTCTGTCTGTCCGCAGCTTAGCCCAGAGACTCTTAGTACTAGAAAGCTGTCATTTGGCATGGATGTACATATTAATCACGCCGACAAAATGGTAAAATAAAATCTCGGAAAAAAAATCTGCAATTGTTCACCCGGTGTATATATTACCTACAGAGTTAGTAGATGTATGTCATGTATGTATACAAATATTACAGGAATTAGAGTTTTTGCTTAATCACCAGTAGAATCGATCCCCAAAAGATTAACCAAAAACTAATCAATATTGGTTTAAGTACACTTTTTATAAGCATTATTTAACTTATTTCGTTCATATGTCTGTCTGTCTTTCCGGTTCATAATTAGGTATAATATAAAATGAGAAACTAGCTAACTAACACATCGACGCGCAGCTCAAACCGTAGGCTCTAAAAACTTATATTGTGCACAGAAGTTCCTAAAATGACGTAGCCATCAACTAAGGAACCGTTTTTCAATATTAAATCCGGGTAATGGGGGTAAAATAGGGGATCGCAGATGAAACTGTGGGGCGGAAAGATTACTCAGGTATAAAAGGAATTTTGATCCATCATTTTCATCTTTATCTTCTTGGGGTGGGCGTGTATCGGTTCTTTGTATAGGCAATATTATAGTCTAATATTTGCACGTTAGGTTAGGTAAACTAAACAGTGGTTGATTAAAAACAATAATATTTTATTGTCTTTCCTTCTTTGCCTAATTTAATAATTCCATCATTGTCATTTCAGAAAATTAAAAAACATGTATACAATAATAAACTCTTACTCTTCTTCCTTCCGATCATCAGTCAACCATTGTTCCGTAATAATTTTCCTTCTACCAGGTCATTATGGCGACATTATGACACTATTGTATTAGTAGACTACCAAAACTGTCAAAAACGGACCATTATGACACCACTGATTAATCAGTGACACACCATTGTAATAGCAGATTTGGGCCCCAGACCAGATAACATGACAAGTTTTCTAGATTTTATAATTGTTTAGAAATTAAGAAAGAAAGAAAGAAAAACATTTATTCTTGACAACACACAACATTACATACAAACATTACATCAAATAAAGGAAACTATACACACAGAAAAACAAACAATATGTAATGTTGCGCGATGCCAGGAATTACACATGTCTCTACATACTCGCGCGCCTCCCAGGCTTTCTTTACTCTATTTGTCGTTTGTATTCCCTTCCCTTCCCGGCCGCGCCACAGGCACGTGTACGTGCCGCTCAGGCCGCTACTGTCATGTACCGACTGCTGTTAGTATAATGTGGCAATACATCCCGATGTCACTTCCAGCCGCGAAGGACTCCGCACAAACCTTGTTACCAAGTTGGCGCCAACTTTCCGTTTGTTCCCTCACCTCTGATTTATTGTCTCTATCGCCCCCTCGATCTGAATCTGAACAAAATATTGTCGTTATGAAACGTGTTTCACATCATTGTACAAATTGTAGACCGAGAGAACAACCTGACGATATTGTAGGTAGGTGGCTATAGTGTTGTAGTGTTTGCACACATATTAGCTAAAGCTGTGACCGCGGCGCGGATAGATAGATACAAATTAATGTCTGTATGCTCCACTTATCGGAATTATTATTTCCTGTTGCGAGTTAATGAACAGAGAGGATATAAAAGGTCGTAAGTGGGTCGGAAATTCATCCGCAGGATCGCCGACTGGGACGAATACAGCCTAGATATCTTGCAAGTTAAGCTGAACTCCAAAAGTTTGTTATTTCATTTTCAATGTTTATATTCATGTTGTACAGGCGGCATGCAAAAGTAAAGTGTTTTATTTTGTTAGGGTTGCGTGTAATGTAGGTATCATTGTAGAAGTCGGGTACTTTCCACCAGTCAGACAAATAAATCAATATTTTTCCTTTGTTACCTAGTCGGTGCCGGTGTGGCGAGCGAGCACTCGACGTGCTCGCGGACGCGCTGCACTGCGCTCGGCGGTATCTAGTCGTCGGTACCTTCGTCACCCACTAGGTACCCCACATTCCGTTATAAAAACTTACATGTTATACTTACTTAGCTGGAAGGCAAACAAAACTTTCGCAATAAGGAGCCGGAATCGTCCGCTAATGGAAGTTTTGATACTTAAATAGTTTGGGGGAAGAAATTTTATCGTGTATCGGTAGGTGGGGTACCTAAACTACCGTTCGGTGCCGAGGGGCGCGCGGCGCGCGGCGCAGCGCTCTGCTAACCTACTTCGGCAACGTTAATCGTATCACGTGAAAAAGCTTGCGTGTGCCGGTCGTTCACCCAGCAGTCGACCCTTCAACCCTACCGTCTCAACCGTCGCCGCCACTCGGCCGCGGCCGGTCGCGTCCTCATCTCTTTAATTAGGTACGATCAGCAAGGCGGTTCCAGTCCAATGGGGGTACATTCTCTTAGAGCCTGACGCTGACGGCACATAAGGAGCTGTAGCCAGCGGTCGTGCGTGCCAAGATTGATGACTGCGGGGTGGCGCGGGGTTGACGTGCCGTCGCAATTTATTGCCTCCTTTTAGAGATGTTTATACGATCCCAACCTACTTAGGGAACTATCTCTGGAAAGCTGTGTTCATTTTGTTTAGATTTTTCATCCGCATTATCCTCCCTAAATGTCATAAAAGGCACCGACTCCGTTTGTTTGTTAATTCGTTAGCATGTTATGAGTAATTCGAGAACGAACTCCGCAGAATTTGATGCTGTTTCCACTTATATCTAGAGGATTATTTGATGGTTTTTGGGATAATTGGGCTAAGTAGTAATAGCGTAATGACTAATAGTTAAAAAAACAAACAATTTGTAAGATTAGGACTATTGGTCACTCAAACAACCCGGCTTTAGTGAAACAAGTCAGAGACAAAATCTACCACCACCGTCTCCTCACGATCTCCTCAATGGCTGAAAATCGTGTTTGTGGTCGAATAGAAAATGCAAAGAAAATCATGTAGGTATCTACTAACTTGCAATGTGCCATAACTTTCATGTGATGCTGAAGCCAGGAACCAACTCCTCAAGGGTGAATGGCAGGCAAGTCGTTTAGGGGGTTGGAGTTCTATTGGCAAAAACCTCACCGTCAATATGACCTTTGCCTGATGCTGCAGCCAAGACCTAACTCCTTAACGATTACCTAATGGAAAAAGAGCAGTGTTTAAGAAAAGCCTCCTATTCTACCAGTATTTATATCCATTACAGAATTTGTATCAAAGAAGGTAAAATACCTATCTATCCTATTGCAAAAGAAGCAAACTTATTAAAATGCAATAAAACAATAAAAAAAGGTAAATTAAAACAATCATAAACTCGACTGCGTAAAAAGTTTATTATTTGGTTGAATGAATTTTACAGAGTCCACAAAATTTTCTTGATTCCATATTTTTTTCGTTCGCTTTTACGCAGTCGGGTTTTAGATTTTTTTAATTTACCTTTTTTATTGACGTATTTTTTGTAGGTATAAAGTAGGTAGGTACCTACCTACCTCGTTGTGTAATTCTGCTGTAAAATGATCAAGGAAACATCATACAAAATATGGTACGCAAATTATCATATTTTCTGTACCACCATTTCGTAGTCCACGGCCGCCATTTTGATTTTATAAAAAGAAAATGTAGAGGGTTTACACGAGTCGATGGTTAAAGGCTAGATTCGACCTCATGAATTAAACCATCCAGTCGTTGGGATGCTTCGAGGGTATAAAGAATCCCACCTACACGCGTGAATCCCACAACACATAGATACGCGTGGAAAACACAACATAAATAAATTTTAGTATTTGGAACTAAAAAGCAGAGATAGTCATATTGGTAAAAATGTGAAGGTGACGTCACAATGATAAACAATGCCAAATTGCCTATATGGAGGGTGATTTATAGCGACGCTGTTTCCTCACCAATAACCGATGAACAGACAGACACCGCGCGGATTCGGGTATGATTCAGCGTCGTCGATTATTGATACCTACTATACTATGTATTACCTACTATACATTATCGAATTGATATTTTTTAAGTTTTTTGTGTGTTGTTGTGAGTGTGTTTGTATGTTTGTTACTTCGTCCCACTCAAACGGCTGAATCAAGTTTGATGAAATTTGGTATGGAGGTAGCTGAATTAACACATAGGATACTTATTATCCCGGGAAAACATGAGATCCCTCGGGAACCCTGGTAAAACCGCGGGGCGGAAGCTAGTCGACGATAAAAATAACAGCTGAGAAATTATACTAGGTGAATATTTCTAGAATTCAGTGTTGGTCCCGTAGTCAAAGTTGCTCAGCATGACAAACCTAATATAGATTTCGAAAATATAAATAAATCTCTAAATATCCACCGGCATAATGTTCCATTAAAAAGTTTTTCTTATTTATAATTCTTTACGAGTACAACTTTGATTGCTAGCTTACGTCGTGCGTATCGAACGTGATACGGGGCGCATCGAGACTAAAGAAAATTAAACGCTTTTATAACTGCAAAATACATCGACATGATCCACACAGAGTAAGGTCTTTGTAACTTCAACATTACATAATTATTGTTTCGCAAATTAAATATCTGTGATGGATATTCCTCACTAGATATGTATCCCTGTATCGAGGAAGCCTGAGAAGCCTGCGATTGAAAACAGGTTTCCTTATTTTATTAGTATCTCAGCTGTGAACATAATCAAGTAGGCAAGTATGTAAAATAAATGAATATAATATTATAAACGCGAAAGTGAGTCTATTTGTTTGTTTGTAACCTTATGAAGCCTCACTCAACAACATATATAACTAATGTTGAAAGGCACGTAGGCAGCCTGAGTCATGTAGAGAAACATAAGCTAATTTTGTATACCGGGAACGCAAATTTTTGACGTACCTTTTTAACTTTTAAATTTTATTGAAATGATTGCCAGTCATTTTAGTATTTATGTTGTGCTCATATTTGATCAAAGTCATCGTAAAGAAGAATTTAATTTTGATTCCAGCAGCAGGTGCGTTGTATCTGTGGTTGGTTGCGTATCGCGTAGGTATCACTGACGACTGTGAGACGGAAGGAGCGCGGGAAGTGGGGCCTCTCCAACACCGTTTGATCATTTACGTGTCAAAACAACATTCGATCCCGACTTACTTACGTAGTTCCAGCTGTTATAAATATCGTAATTAGAAAATTTGAAACGACATAGAAAGGGTACCATACTTACGAAAGAAACATAGCATATACATTAATTAGTAGAAATTAGTTTATTCAATATCACCAGTAGAATCGATCGCCATTAGTTTTAAGCCATGTTATAAGGTATTTTGTTATAATTTTTTTACAGCATTTTCTGTTCTCTGGTACACCAAATCAATTATTTAGTTACCATAGTAGGTACAAGCTGCACATTTTGGGATGAAACATGATGATGATGACCGAGAATTTAAGATACGTTAATGTATTGCGATATGTGCCTACACCCTGTGGATACTATGTCTGGCTGCACTATTTAAGTGATACGGGTGAATACAACAACCGCTAACGCTGGCTCTATGGGGGGAACTTGAGCTCCCCGTTATTACGCAGATTGATCACTTCCAGCCTTTCAAGCATCGGCCCTGGTTGGTCTCGGGTCCGAGGTCCTTCTACTCACCAACAACTGGCGACAAGCTATCTAGCTAGCTTTATTATTACAATTCATCAGGATAGCTTTAATTTTTTAGCATGAACTTTGACATATCCCGTTAAACACACAACTTTCAGAGATTCTAAAAACCCCATATATTATGTACTTATTACGTTCCTGACGTCACCCTATATATTTTAATATTGTCGATATAACAGATAAACCCGGCCATCATAAAAATAATGGCTGCCAAAAAAATATGAATGGCAGTAAAGACGTTAACATGTTGTTCCTCAACGTAACCGTGACGTAACCTACTTACGTTCGTTACATACCTACCTACAATCTAGTAAGTATAAACGAGTATGTTATGTGAGCGATGATGGCGACTTAGTGGTTTATCGAATGCCGGGTCTGGTGATGAACATCGGGCCATGGCTTGGTGGTTTCCCGCGAAGCCATACGAAAAATATTAAACCGTAATACATTTTTTTTTTAAACTGTTGGCTTTGAACAAATTATGTAGGTATGCGAGTTTTGTATAGATGTAAAACAACCTTTTACTATGGCAAAATTTTGTCAAATGGTCCCTCATCATTAAAAGGTTAAGTACCATTGGTCTATAGTTTAAACCCTACATGTGTATTCAAGCCGTTGAGAGCCTAGAAGGGATCTGGCTCTCAAGAGCAGAAGCCGGAATAAGTCTGTGTTTGACCATAATCTCACTCTCACACAGCTCTGGCGACCTTACACAACTATAAGTTATTTGGCTGCGGTATTCTGTAAGGTGGAGGTACTTCCCCAGTCGAGCTGGTCTTTGAGCGAAATATCGCTATACTCTACCTCTCTTATAGCATAATATATAGCATCAGTGCCGTAACTATAGCGGTACCAGCGGTGCCCAGGCACAGGGCGTAATCCCTGGAGCGGTGCAGAATTGACCACACCCAGACCAAGTCTTGGGTCATATTTGTTAGTTAGACGCAGATAGAGAAGCTCGCATGGCAAAGGCTAGTTACGGCACTGTATAGAATATCAGAATATTTATTAGGATGCTAGTGCAGAATCACCTTTTCTAATCGAGTATAGGTATAGAAAGTAGAATACGGGGTGGAAAGGGCCAAGAGAGGACAACACTAAATAATGTAGAGACCCATCACGAGCGATAAAAAATATGTCGCTCTAGGTACTTTATCGTCAAATATGTATATGAATTCATAATTATTAATATTTGTTTATTTAGAAAACGTTATTTAGTCATGAGTCATTTAGTACTACCTACTTCATTTAATATTTATCTTTGCTTTAAATAAATCCATAGACCAATTTCTATAGGCGACTCTGCGTATCAAAGACTGACAAATTGATTGTCATATTTTTCTGTCACAACTAAAACAAACATTTCCTCACACGCAAATTCGTAACCATCGGATCTATGGAGTAGGTAATAAAGAGAATGTCACGGAAAACCCCTACGATCGACGTGGGTACTGTCGCAATATGCGCTGTGATGCGCGTGCTCATCGTGTACGGGTGCGTAATGTTCGTGCACTCCTTCCTGTACTGGGGACGACGCGCGCTGCGGTCGCGAGCCGCCGCCAACCGCTGCTGAGCTGCCTGGTGCGCAGCTGTTCTCTGACTACTGATCCCTTCATATGGCGAAAGTTCGCTCTTGGCCCGATCCGCAATTCACGATCTTCCTTCTCTACAATGCCACCTGGCTAACGTTCATCTACATGCTCCTGCTCACACTTTTCGAATTAATGGAGTTGCTACGGCCGAAACCTGGGCGCGACCCTAATCTCTCCTCACGACCATGCCCTTTCTGTTGTAAATTATGTGTGGCTAAGAATAACAATTGAGCATTGCCAATATGAACCTGTAATTTAATTTTTAATGCAATAAAATAAAAAAGAGAAAATTGTTTTTAATTTATAGGATGGTTCTACAGTTTTATTCATGTTTAGATATCGGTAAACATGAAAATTGCCAGCCAATTGAGTATTTCATACTACACATATGACTTCTGTTTGACCACATAGTTTGGTCACTTACCATGGTGAGATTGTGGTGATGTGGCCGAGGGTAGTAAACACACAAAACCACAAGCTCATGTGTAGCTGCCGGATCACAGCTACACGCAACACACCGGTACACACGCTAAGTATCCACCTGGTGCTCCTATACCTACCTATACCTGAGGAGCTGTAATATTAGTAACTGTAACTTGTGTACTCAACCAATTCGACTACCTCTAGGCAAATTGATAAAAAGTGAGTGATTGAACTTCTATTATCGAGAATTATTAAATTATCGGCAAAAATCGAGCACATTCCGTTGCGACGATGAGGACGCTGATTTGGAAGTATGATCGCAATCAAATGTAAATCATAGGTACAATATAAAAATTAATTTATTTGCATAACGTTCAATCTATGTAAAATGTACAAAGATCTATCTAAAGTAATTTAATAACTACATTTTTTAAACTACATTATAAATAACCTACAAGTTCAAACAAAAGTCAGCTGATTATGTTCTCTAAATGAATGTGTCTGTAGCGACATCTATCAAGACTTCCGCTATCCGTGGATAGATGGCGCAACAATATTCTACATCGCACTGACAAAGTTCTCTGTCAACTTTGGATATATACAAAATTCCAACATCTACATTAGTTCAACCCAGATTTCGCCCTCGCCGGCGAGGACCGTCGCGTCGTCCTTCCCAGTCTCGTCCCATTTAAGTGGCCCGAGCTGCATATTAGCAATCCGACCGATCCCCAAATAATAAATATTTGCATGCTAAAGCCCTCCCATATATTCCCCAGGCAACGTCCTGAGCCGAGGTCGAGCCCCACAGGGGGCACCCTCAGGCTACCGTTGCCCTAAATTTATTTAGTTTTAAGTCACGGCTGAGAGCCCTCAGCGCTCGCCGTATAGTCAGCGTAACGGTGGAAGAAGGTCCCCTGGACCCACCACCTTTCTGTTCCAGTCAAAAAAAAATAAAAAATCTACATTAGTACTGCAGTCCCCAGGCACGATGACTCAGTGTGGCGGAAAATTTTCCCTTTTCAATGAAGGAGTCTACCACCTTGCTCTTCAATATGTCCATGATAATTACTCATGACAATGTTCAGTGTTTAGGTACCTAGAGGTATTTATCATCTTTTCATTATGATCTACTTACATATACCAAAAACGATCAAATACAATCGTTTTTGCTTATACGGATTATGGTATAATGTGATCCATTTACTGAACATCGTCAGTTTGTTACGATATTTTTTTTAAAGAATAATAAATAATAAAATAACGAAGCGTATCGTATTATAGTCATGATATGATATCGTTTAAAATATCGGTAAATTGTAAATGTATCGATATTCCGATATAACGCATACCTTTCATCCTAATCCTAAGTAATAAATAAATGCGAATGTGAGTTTGTTTGTTTGTTTATTACATTTTCACGCCTAAACCGCTGAACTGATCGCGATGAAATTTGGTGCGCAGATAGCCTATTGGTAAGCATAGAATTATTCTATGTGGGTAAGTAAGTAAGTATCGTGTTTTTGGATCTAGTTTCTTACAAGCATGCTAAAAATATGAAATGCTGCCAATTACTTGATAAAATGAAATGATGTAGTGTGGTCAGTGTGGAGCTTGGTCTTTCAATCTATATCTATACTTAATATCATAAAGCTGAAGAGTTTGTTTGTTTGAACGCGCTAATCTCAGGAACTACAGGTTCGAATTCAATTTTTTTTGTGTTGGATAGCCCATTTATCGAGGAAGGCCATAGGCTACATTTTATCCCGGGAAAACATAAGATCCCTCGGGGATGTGGGTGAAATCGCGGGGCGGAAGCTAGTACTTATATATGCGGAAAATAAAAAATATATAATAGTTTGTGTGAGTAGGAAGTTTAATTAAATAAGGACAAACTTGTGCGTTCAAGCGTGACTTACCATGGTGAGTTTTTTATCAAATACGGGCCTATACAATGTACAAAAACGACTAAAATACACCGATTTCATAAAAATGAAACAAAAATGCCACGTCAATTTTGAAAGTTGCCGCCAAAAAGTCATTCATTCTCAGCTTTCTGGCTGTCTATAATCTCCGACTATATACAGTAATCTGTGGTCTATAATGTAGAGTTACTCTATCTATACCATAATGTGTAGGTAATGTATTTAGGGAATCACATTTTTTGGCCTAAAAGCCTATCTGCTATTCCAGACTATGATCTTTCTCTGTGCCAATTTTCATTCAGATTTGTTTAGCCGTTCTAGTGGGATTGGGTAACAAACTTCCATCCAAACTTTCGCATTTATAATATTTACTTTTAATTATTTACTTAGGCTAGGTACTTTTATTGGTTTTAATTTTTTGCAGCGTAATATAATCCGTAGAGTATTATCCGAAAGATTTTTTCTAGGATACGTTTAATTAAATCATATCTCGTAGGTGATGCAAATTGGATCCCAGACTTGTGAAGAGTAGAAATGGGCAGTACCACGGATATAAGGACAGTACAGTTTAAAAAAAATATGCGATAAAATTTAGAAGTCAGCTTCAAGATAAAACCAAAAGTGCTTTAGAAGTTTAGAAGCTTTGTTAATAATGTCAGCATTATTGTGCAATGCTGTTTGTCATGTTCCAAAAAAATGGAGTAAAACAAAGATATATGAGGTAAACCTACTAAATACTGTATTGCTGGAATCGGTTAAGGACTTTTATTAGTTATGTTTATTTATACGACTCGATATGCCTATACTCTTGAATCGATTTGGTTGAAGTACGCATTGTAATGATTGATACAAAAAAATCACTTATTTTATAACACATTTATAAAAATCAAATCGTATTGTGCATCCCTTCCACTTTTAGGGATTTCTCCTATTTTAGGAAATAATTACCGGAATTAATATAAATATGATATTCTCCCTTATTCAAACCCATTCGGCTGCCAGTCGATTTTATTAGCCAACTTAAAAAAAGGTGGAGGTTATAAAGGAATTCAGGGAATTTTATGGAAAAATCGAACATAAGGTGTTGCCCCTATTGTTTATAGTAGAGGGATGATACCTGTATTCAAAATAAATTATTAAACTCTAGCCAATATAGAAACCATGTAAAAAAAGGGGGAAACCATGATTATTTTATTAAATTTATAAAACTTTTGATGCTGTATAATTTTATTATGACGTCACAACTAAGTATATAATACAAAACTTCATATAAATAAACCTATCGTTTCAGCACAGCCCGTTCACCGTCGAAGGGTCGAAACGCGCGATTGATACGCCTGGTGCTTAGGCAAGCGTTCATAGGCTACGGTAACTGCCCGCTTACCATTAGGCGGGCAGTAGGTATGCTTGTTTACAGAAAATGTGGTATTAAAAACAATTATAGCCCTTAACGGCTTGCTTCTTACAAAACTAGGAATGCTAAACAATTACTCAATTTTTAGAAGCCAACAGTTTAATGTTAAAATGCTGTCAGTCAAAGTAATATACTTCGGCTTCTGATTGTATAGGTAATAAAAGTATTTTATGTTTATAAATAAATAGGTACATGAACTTATATGCTATGCTCCCTGAAGTTTAGGGCCTAAGCCAAGAATTTTTAAGATTTTTTTAGGTAATTTTAGGGTTAATTCTTTCAGAAGCTAGGGAATAATCAAAATCCTAAGTGGAAACACTGGTGGTTGGTTAGTTAGTTAGTGTCAATAACTGCTTTCTTCTTTGAAAAAATTAGAAATATTCTGTTTTCTCATTAATTACATACAAAAGGGTGGATACTGGATTTCGAATGTTTGATAAATTATAGCCAAAGGCAGCCTACCTAATAAATACGCAGGGTATGTGTTGCTTTTTTCTGGTTATTTCCCTACCGCTGATCATTCAAATGCGATAAACATTTTTTTATCAATATTTTGTTGAACACTTTTTTGCTGTCTGTCTTTATCATTTCATTCATATAATATATATGTAGGTAGGTAGTTAGTCAGTCTATATTCTTTTGACATTTAAGTCGAGCAACTATGGATGGGCTATTTGTAAATAAATAAGTATCAAACTGTACAAATAATGCCGGCGCGATAACCTTATTTTTAAGACTTGACAAACGGCTGAAAATATTTAGGTAATTGCATTCCTGGTACTAATAATCAATTTGTCTTCCTACTTTTAATAACTTTTAGTATGAACTTACGTTCTGCTGTTTGATGTATTGTGTGACTAAATTTTAATTATTTATTATTATTTTGTTAATGTATTATTATTATATATTTTTTTAAATTATGAATTTGCACAATTATCTATCTTATTATACCAATGTAGACCAAAATGTTCCTCACACAGGTGAACATTTTCTACTGCACCCTTTATACATATTATTATTTTAATATCCATTAAGGGCCAGTTCTACGGGTTGTCTGTAAGTTCCTGATAGCTTAAGTACCATACATATCTTTACAGGCCATCTCAAATAAGCAATCTTGCAACTTTTTAAACTGGTCCTAAGTTGTGTGAATTTTCAGTAAGTATTAGTCATGGTGACAATGATGAAGACAGCGGTGACTGTTCTTCAGGAGATGATGACGAAGCTCAGCTCCGTTCCAGAGTATGAGTGCATTTCACAGGTAAGTCCTATAACATACTATTGTGCAGTTAATTTGCTTATATTGAAAAGAGTAAGTAATTGCTGAGTTTCTTGCCGGCTCTTCTCAGCAAAAGCAACCTTCTAAACCGTTCATAAGAGTCAGACTATTCATAAGTGCTTGTGAAAGCCTATTTGAATATAAAACATTTTCATTTCATTTTCATATTATTATTTACCACCTATTTGTACACATTGTGGGACTGGAACATCACACATCTATTCTCGGGTTCAAGCCTCACAACAAGAGGGGCTGATAAGTGAAAATTTGCATCGACAAGACTACCTTGGAACTGACATATTATTGACCTTCAGACCACAAGGAAGTCCCTGTTTTGCTGCATATTTTTGTTATGAGTGGGTTATCTACCCACTTCATGAAAGCAGACCCTTGTTACACCAGCTCCTCCAATCACTAGTTAGTTAGTACATAATTATTGGATAACTATCAGTGTGGCATGGGCTCCTGAAGACATTGATGAAGCAACCACATACATACAATACATACATGTTGGGTTAATATACCACCCATAGAATATTAAAATGAATCCTCAAATTACCATTGCAAATAAAATATAGAATATTGGAAAAACATGAAATTGTAAAATACTTAGGCTTACACCCAGATTGCTGGCTATCATACACAACACAACTTATGAAGGACAAACAAAAGACAGGAAATAAAAATGTTAGGGAACCGCACTGTCAAAAATGTTGTAATTCACTAACAATAATTCCATATAGGTATGCACTGTGAAGGAAAAAATACAAAACACTTGCATCAAATCTGGCAGCACCTAGGGAATCATCCTTGCACTTGCTGCAATTCTAATCTGACATGACTACAAGGATGCCTCGAGAGAAAAAGCATTTCCTAGTTGTATGTCTAAGTGAGAAGAAATATAAATGTGCGTGTAGATCATGAGTTTCATGAGGATTCCTCTTCCTCCTTCCTCATAATGAGAAATTCTTCATATTTTTGTGATTCATCTACCTCAAAATCGACTTTAAAAAATTCCTCTTCCTGTTCCTCATTTATTAAGAGGAATAATGTTCGCGCGGCGTTTGGTGCCGGCCGCCAAGCAAGACAAATTCTATCCCTGTCCTTCACTCGCTATATTAAATAGTCTCGGTATAAATAAACATCTAATTGTTTTTCAACCAATTTTGTTCTTATTTTTTATAATAATCTTAGATATTTCCATTCCACTAGAAATGTCTAAGATTATTATTTATCTTCCTCATCCTCAAGATGTGGCTCTAATAGTTCCTCTTCCTCATAACCACTTCCTCATCAACCCTATTCTCAATCGGGTATCAAGTTGTGTCCTCTTAGAGCAGATGTGTTTCTCCCATGTCAATCGTCGATCTAGGTGAATCTCCAGATATTTAACTGGGCCTAATCCAAATAAATATGTTCCTTTTGTTATCATTATTTGTGGACTGTCAAGAGTTGTCATACTTAGGATCACTGAGGAGAGAATCTACTACCTACCATAGAAAATGTAACACTCACTAATTAATTTATTGACTGATAACTAGTTTAAACATTATTGACTGTAACAGTTTCCAGGTTGCTGATTCAATCAATTTATTCAAATCTTTATTTATATAATTCACCAAATGAAGTATAATTTGATTTGACCTAAAATAATTCCTAAATTAATATTTAAATAGTCTTTGGGGACTGCCGATAGAAGTGAAAACATGGAAAGCGTTCGATGGCGATGACGCGAGTTCCATGATTCTTGTTCACCCAAAAAGTGCTCAACGGTCCAGTATGTTATAATTAAAGAAGTTTTCACTTCAAAAATTATAACATACTGGACCCACAGAAAGAGCTTGGAATTGTTTTCTTTTATTTGCTGCTTCGGTCGGCCTGTGCAGCTGTGGTACTGTGACTAACCTTACACCTAATCTTCATTAACACTCAAAATCCTATTGTACCCTCTAAGGAGCCCACCATTCCGTATTTGCAGTCGGGACCGATGCACCAGGCGAGTTTCGAGTACCGCTGCGTGGCGTTGGGCGTCGTAGTGACAGCGTCGGCGCGGTCCAAGAAGGAAGCCAAACAAGAGGTCGCGCGCGTCATGCTGCAGCAGTTGTCGATCCGCGGCCACGACGTGCCGCCCCCGTACGGGCGCGGCGGGAGGGTGGCCCCCGCCGCGGCCCCTGCGTCGGTGCGGCCCCCTACCGAGGGCGGCGGGGCGGCGGGCGACAGTCGCAGCTACGTGGCGCTGCTGAGGGAGCTGTGCGAGGAGTTCAAGCTGCCGGCGGTGGAGTACGAGCTGGTGGGCGACACGGGCCCGCCGCACCTGCGCCGGTTCACGTTCAAGGCGTGCATGGGGCTGCACCAGCGCGTCGGCACCGCCACCACCAAAAAGGCGGCGCGGCAGCACGCCGCCGAGCAGCTCTACTCCTTCCTGAGGGAGAACCTCGCCCGGGTCACCCATGATTTTAATGAGGTATTCATAATTCAAACACTTAAGTTAAGTGACCGGTATGGTAGCTGATGTTTACCTGAAGGAAAAGGCTTTAGTTTTGCTTCTGATAACTAAATTTTTAATAAAAATTAAACTGAATCCTAAATAGGCTTGTCGTAGTAATCGGATTGTACTATTTTGAAGTGAGTCAAATGTGTGTACTATGCGCTTTATTTATTGTTAATTATTTATTGTTTAGTTGAAATATAACCGTGTTGCAGGGTGACGCTCTAGTCCGCGCGCGTGAAAAAGCTATGGAGAGGTTTATAGAGACTCGCGACGAGCCCTGCTGGCGTCCCGACCTCAGCCAAAAGATCTCCGAGTACCACTTGGGACTCGTCTCGCAAATAGGTATATAATACTGACACACCATAGTCCTAATTCATAGCTAAATGTTTGAAATATTACTATTTATTTATTCCTCATCTTTTCATCTCTACGGCAGAGCCAGATTTGCAGGCAGCGGCGAAAACAGCCCTGCAGGCGGCGCGGCCGGAGTCGCCGGAGCGCGCGCTGGCCTCGGTGGCCGCCGCGCTGGGCCTCACGGTGGAGGTGGACGTGGAGGCCGGGGACGAGGGCCTCGCGCTGGTGGCGCTGACGCCGGCCGCGCCCGAGCTGGCCTTCGCGGGGACCAGCCCGCCCGAGGCCGCCGCCGCCGCCCTGCGCTACCTGCGCCGGGCACTCGCGCAGGCCCGCCCCGACCCCGGCCCCGGCCCCCGCCCCCGCCCCCGCCCCTGCCCCGGCCCCGGCCCCGCGTCGCTGCTCGACTAGACCCGCCCCACGGCCACGCGCCCCGCGCAGATTGAGACATGAAGCCCTAGTACGCTCTAGCGCGTGCACGATACAACAAGTCAATGTCGAAATGCTAGAAAATAAACGATTTGCCAAATGTACGTGCCCAGAACTGACAATGGTCGCCGATGCGATGTCGTTCTGTTCTACTTGCTATAAGTCATAGTTATCAGTAACAACTATTAGTTATAGCCTCCGACGAGTGACCTAAGCCGAATCGGCTATCGCCCCAACCCTCGGCCGGACCAAAAGCTTAAACCCTAAGAAATTAAATTCGAGATTGGTTAAAGTTTTATAATATTAAATATAACACTTCAATTTAAAAGTTGTGAATGGCGATGGCGCCAGTCGGCCGTCGCAAGTCCACGTCCTTCGCGCTCTCGCTCATTCGTAACAATTCGTTCAATTTCGGCGCTTATTGGAAACCTGCTTCGGCCAAAACTACGGCCCACTTTGGCCGCAGCCGAAGCTCCGGTCGGACACTAAGGCGCGTCCCCCACTGGTAGTCGAGGCGGCGTCGCGGCACGGTCAAGGCGTGGACTTGAGGCGCTGGAGCCTGTGCTTCCTTTTCTCTTCTAAACGTAGCTTACGAGTGAAACCGAATGATAAAATGGCGGAGTGTTGGCGCGGACACATTGTCGGGCCCAGCCGGCCCTCGCCTCGCCCGTGCCGCGACTAGTATGTGAGTGAACTGCCATTTATTCATAGAAAACCTAGATGCAGCGCTTCTTGTGCGCGTGTGCCTCGACTCACTTGATCGTCGTGCGGGCGATGCGCCATAAGTAGATTTCCGACATCGGTGACAGCGACCGACCGCAGCTGCAGGTGGCAGAAAATGTAGAGGAACCACTAGCGTCGCTTGCAGTCAGCGACAGCTGTTTGCATGAGGCCGCTGCCGCTTCCAGCCGCGGTCGGTCGTTGTCGCCGGTGTCGGAATTCTACCTTAATTATAATGTATGTAACATAGCGTGTGAGACATTATTAATGTTGCAAGGTTGTATGATCAACACTAGGGTTGATGATAAATTTTTATATCTTTCAATATAAAATACCAATACTTGGGAAAATGTAATGAATTTGTTTAATTCGAATTTTCAAAAAACGATGGCAGTGAAGCTATTTTGTAGAAGTAGGCATATCTACCTATTTGTTCTTTGTTTTAGATTGTTATGAACAATGTCAATATAAGTTTGCTTTACAATAATAAATTGTATTTTTGTTCATCTTCATTTTATTTTATGCAGTGCTGGACTAACTACTTCATGGCTATGGAGCTGGATTTATTTATTTAACAATCATTCTGCAATATATTTTTCTAAATCCGCCCTTGTTTGGGCCCATGTGTGCGGATTGACTGCCTAATGAGTAAGGGCACTAAGATTATCCCTATATACATACGTCACCTATTACTGTAGGTATTATACGTACGTCTCTTTAAACAAACAGCCTTTGATGAGAGGTAAGGGATTATTAAATAATAAAATTATTTTATTAAAATTTATTTTGAGATATTTATATAAATGTAATCTTAATTAACTATAGGTAAGACCTAAATATATTTCGAAATACATACTAATGGAACAAGAGTTCACGTAAATGTAATGTAATATCTCAACTTGGTGACCAGATATATATGTGTGTGTGTGTGGAACTTAAGTATACAATTGAAAATCTAGAGGACTGAATAAGTTATTTATAACAATAACCGAGTTTCTGATACTGAATCGATGTTTCTATTGAACTTATGTAATGTATTAAAATGTATTTTTATTATGTTCAGTCGTATGCTTGTCGATCCCAATCAGCTGACGAGATGTTAACGGCTAGATTCTTCTAAAGTACTTTGACTGAAGGACACAGAGATGCACTACGTCAGTCACAGATAAGTCCAGGGACCGCGGAAGTACTCTATGATGGGGAAGGCTAACTTCTTAGGTTACGGGGAGTCGGTTAATTTGGCATAAGTATGTAGTTTTATATATGGCCGGTATAGTAAACTTTGTGATTTTAAGGTAAAATCGTTTATCCTGAAGATCCTGGTCAGAATAATGGGATAAACTTATCGAATTATTGTATTGTCATCGGTTTTTGAAAAGAGCGCGATGTTTCAGTTTAATACAGGTGGAACTAATAAAAGTGTGTTAATATTCTTTTGATCTACTCCCTCCGGCAATTTTTCTAATGTTCAATCGCTTTTTAATTTTAAGCTCTGTGAAGGATAGCAGTTTTTTTTACTAGGTAGTAAAATTGGCGGAGGCTTGCCCCCCCCCCTCCCTTCGTTTCCCCCTCTTCCTCGGTCCCTGGACTGTCATAACTGCTTCTTTTTAACACGGCAACATAGCAACTAAACGTTAACGTCTCGTAAGTTCATCAACTCACATTTCACAACAATCAATCGGATTCATCAATTTCGCAAGAGTCGCGGCGTCGACGCGAGTTCACGAAACTCTGAAGCCACGTGTTGGTTTTTTGAGCGGCCGCTCGTCTCGGCGTGCGGCGCTCGACGGTCGGCGAGGGCTCCGGCGTGGGCTCGGGCGTCTCGACGCGACCGCGGCCGCGGCCCCTGCCCCTGGCCCGAGGGGGCCGGCCGCCCCTGGCCCCCCGCGCCGCCCTGCCGCGCCCCGCGGGCTCCGGCTCGGGCTCGTCGTCGTCGCTGGACAGCACGACGACGCCCCGCTGCTTGGCGGCCGAGGTGGGCGGCGGGGGCGCGGCTCGCACGGCCGTGTCGATGAGCACGGCGAGCCGGTCGGCGTCGGCGGCATCGAGCTCCTCCTTGCAGAGGCGCAGGCGCTCCTCGACCTCGGCGTCGGTCTCGGCGGTGGACTCGAGCAGGGCGGCGATGCAGCGCTTCTTGTGCGCTTCGAAAGTGCGACGCAGCACCTCGTCGTTGTGCTTGAGCGTGAAGTCTCGCACGGCCTCGGTGACGACGCGCACCGACAGCACCCCGAGACGGCGCTCCGGCGGCTGCGCCTCGTAGTACGCGCGGAGCAGGGCCTCCACGTCGCTCGCCTCCGCAATGTTCGCGACACCCGCGATGTCCGCCTCCTCTTTCGTGTCTCGCTCTTTGCGATCCCGCAATTTCTTTTCCCTCTTCATTATGAGTATGTCGTTAGGATTTGCTACAAGCCCATTGAAGTTCTGACCGAACCGCACTCGATTGAAATCTTGACCATCATGCTCGTAAAAGACGCTCAATCTGACCAATGGAACTTTGGGTTGTTTTGGATCCCCACTATGAAGACTTTGAGACTCCTCGATTGCTTCGTTAACTCTGCGTTTTAAAAATTCTTGCACCTTTTCATTTTCGTTTACCTCATCTCCTCCTAAATTCTCCTCGGAGAGAACTATAGTTTTGAATATGAAAGGACGAACAGTTTTAAGAGGCAAAGGTTTTAATTTAAAATCACCTTTATGTAATTGTAATAAAGCACAATGTTTAGGAAGAGCCTCTCCTGCAGCCAATGAGGTGGCAACGGTGCTCCCAGGTTGAAGTACACAAAAGCTCTCTTTCTCTCTTTTGTCTCCCATCATTGGATATACTAGGCAGTCATGCTCATGGCCCCATACTACAAGATCTAGGAACTTGGGTAAGACATCCTCACGTATGTAATTACTGGGACCTCTATCAGCTCTGTTCTGATGTAATACTAGTAAATTAAACCAATCATCACCTTCATCGGGACGTTCCATTTCAACTTTCTTTTCAGCAAATAGTCTAGAGAGACGTTGATCTTTTAAATGGCTGAGACCATAAAGAGCAAGTTTGGTGTCACCTTTTTGCATGAGTACTGGCGAGATGCGCACCTGAGTGTAATCAGTCCACTTACCGAAGTAGTTGACAAGTCCCGTAATGGAGAGTATATCGAGGGAGCTGATGCTGCCCTGCCCCACGGGGTCATCGTGGTTGCCATGAATAGAGAGTATCGGATATGATACATTCAGATTTGGATCTTCGTAATTGATACTCCGCGAGAAGTTCTCAAACTGATCGGAGAGCAACTCTATGTTGACCGGCTTGTCGCCGAAGCAATACTTGCGGATAATCTCTGTGCATTTGAACATGCAGTTCGGCGAGGGCTTCGCGTGATCGAACAAGTCGCCGCCAAGTAGTATCAGATCCACATCATATTCAACAGCCAGCGATAAAACTTCCTCGAATGCAATGAAACTATCATCACCGCGAACGGCATCATTTTCCAAGTGTCCTAAATGAATATCGGAAGCGATCAAAACCCTGATAGTGTCTTCAGGAGACCAGGTAATCGTGTCAGTTTCAACCATTATGTAAGGTAAATAAGTATGAGAATTAATTATCAAAAATCAACACAATTTTGCAACGAAACCGCTAATATTTACAACATTCATGCCGATTGCCGCTACTACGCTAGCAATGACATGACAGTGACAGGCAGGATAGGGTCAGTGTTGCCGGCAGTGAAACAAGAAAAGGTACGAAGCTCAATCAGAAATTACCTGTTTTATGTATTTTTTTAATTAAATGAACTAAATAAAATATTGTATCTCCATAAAATTATTACCTACAGAAAGTAGGTTTTCAAACAACGCTTGCTCGGAATCTAAGCCAAAAATTACCTATGTATAACCTAACTGTGCCATACACACAGACGCTATTTATAGTGTGCACGTGCATATATAGGCATTTGAGTCAGATTCTGACGGGCGTACTCGGTTTCTAATAGACTATGTGTGTCACATATTTCTACGTAAATCATAAACTTCAAGGTCATCTCATATAACTTCAGGAGACCCTAAGGGTCAATATTGGGCCCCCAATTCCGAGTAGGAATAGGATCCAACGTATTCGTCTGCTTCAAGACTTCTAAGTATGACTCTGATGCGGCTTTGTGTAAAGCGTGCAATAAAAAGTAATCAAGAGACTTTTAATTTATACCTTCTTCCTTTAAATAGTTTTTTTTTTTTTATACTATATTGAGATCTTTATTTATTTATTTATTTTATATTCGTTAGAATCATTTCGGCATTTTTGCGTTAAAAAATAGCAATTTTTTTCACTTTTTGTCGAGCAGCAGCTAGCAAGATCGTCAATTTAAATCTGGTCACAGTGGTCACACTGATTCACTCGCTTCACTTGTAGGGATGTGATTTTTCTCATTTAAATATAATCGATTTGTGAAAGATCAATTTAAGAAGAAAAAATAATTGCTTTTTAAGAAATCGATTTTTTATTCAATGTCACATCTGTGCAGGCTTGCCATCTCAAAATTCATCTTGTCACTAGATCCAGTGTAAAGTATCGCTACAAGAAAACCCTTAAAAAGATGCGAAACTATTCTACATACATACACAGCACAAATGGCGGTCTTTTGATCGACTTGTTTATTTTAAGTAACTTACTTCGTATTTTTTCATTCTTCGCACAGATAGCGCAGCTTACAAAAAAATGTGTGAATTGTATATTCGATTAATATTATCAAAAAAATCGATTAATAAAAATCCATTATTTCAAATAAAAATTGGCCGATTATTTTTTTACAGCCCTGTTCACTTGCACCATAGTGATTATATTTTAATCTCTTTGACTTGCACGACATGACGATGACGATTGACGACTGACGACAATAACTTTTTGGCGGTAACTTGCGAAGTGACGTTGCGTTTTCGTTTCGATTCATGAAATTGGTGTAATTTGAGTTTTATTGAATGATATTGGTGGCGTTTTATCCAATAAAGATCAATACAAGTGCACGAGTGAAGTAAAATTAAAGCGTAAATGAAGCGTGTATCGTGACTTTTCATGTTGTCTCAAGTAGTCCATGAAAAGCTTTAGTAAAACAGCCACCAATTTACTAAAACCAGACTGATTTGACTATATTATTATGTATACATGGCGGACGCCACATAAAAAAACAATTACTGACTCACCCACAGTAAGCCAGCTCGGTTAAAATGCATACAAGTCCGGCACGCACACATTCACACCACACTAAGCCGGCCGCGCGGCCGCCCCCCAATTAACGCTTCGAACCACACACACACACAGTTACGGCGCCGTCATTTTGGTGCTTCAATAGTTTCTTAGCGGCCATCTGTCCGCCTTTTTTTAGATCCATGTATGTATACTTGATTTTTGGATATCAGGCATAATTATTGATTTAAAACAAAGAAGAAATACTATACATGATTAGGCTGTATGGGCTAGAGCTCTTTGCCTCCCGAATAAGGGAAAACAAAAAAAAAATATGACATAAAGCTGATAAAGCACATGTTTGTTGGTCTATCTGTCTGTCTAGGTCTTTCACGAAACGTAGTGTAGTGATTTTAATATCCTCTTTGTCACCTATGGTCAAATTGAATTATTTATAATAGGTACTACAGTTTTCCGTGTTTTTAGTGGTGAGTCGAGTGAATCAGTGATTCAAATCAAATCGTTCATTCTTTCCTTCAAGTTTCATTCATTGATTCCCCAAGCAAGTTTAGCCAAGACCAAAGAGGATATAATCACTATGTTCTACTAAGATCTCGATTTTTTCAGACTTCTCGTGCTAGTAGTTGTCCGAAACAAATCAGAAAATTAAGCCAGAGATCTAGCTTGCTTTGGATATATAATTTTTTGTAAGGGCGTCTAGAAAAATCAGCATGTTCCGTTTACCTTTTGGGGAGAGGGTAGACCCAATGGAGGAGAAGCGCCAAGCTAGGGAGAATACCATCAATAGCGTACTTACATTTTGCGTGCTCTGCGCTGCTATCAGAGTAGGTAAGTTGAGTTCCCAATTATTTAGTAATATTACCGTGACCGTCAGGACTGCACGGCCCCAGTTCCTGCAGGCTTCATTCATATACCAAGTTTTTGTACCCCTTTCAAGAAAATTTGTACCGCAATAGGTTCGGAGTAATCAGCGTCAGAAGGTGGCCGTGCGGTCCTGACGCTTGGTAAATATGCGAAATCTCGTTGTAAGTCTAGCCTGTCTAGAATAACAAAATGATTAGTCTAATATTTAGTACCGCTGAAAATATGAGTCTATACCTATTTTCACTATTCTACTGTTAGTAGTTTAGGAGATATGACCATTCATAGGTGGCCGTGCGGTAGCAAAATCACGGATGTCATAAAATACTTCCTGTTGCTTTTAGTGCCTGGGATTATATGCTATCTTTTTGTACTCCTGGAAAGCTAATATGTAACAGTAACCTTCAAATTTGTACCGCAGTAGATCAAGAGTAATCAACGTTTAAAGTTGGCCGTGCGGTCCTGACGCTTGATAAAAATATGATTTCTTGTGACCAGCCCAGGCCGCCTAAAATGTAAAAGTGATTATTCTAATATTTAGTACCGCAGAAAATATGAGTCTATACCTATTTTCACTATTCTACTGTTAGTAGTTTAGGAGATATGACCATTCATAGGTGGCCGTGCGGTAGCAAAATTACGTGCATCATAACATTCTTCCTGTTGCTTCTAGAGCCTGGGATTGTATTCTATCTTTTTGTAATTGTTACAGGCATGTATGTACCAAAGTTTCAAAATTTGTACCGCAGTAGTTTCATAAATATGATCAAAATAAAAATTCAAAGCGTCAGGACCGCACGGCCCCCTTTGGATGCTATTTTCTATCTTCGTATTGCGTTTAGAACTGTGAAACTACCTTCAGGATTTAGTACCGCGGGAGCACTAAATTTTAAGACTAATTTCGAAACAAACAGTCAATTATTAACTGAGAAAATCAAATTATTAATTTTCAAGGACTGGGGTGACCATGTGTTTTTTGTTAAAACGTATCCAGATCAAAGTGCCGTTTTTCAATTTATAGTAATATGTCAATATAATATTCGTTATGGTTTTCAGAGAACTATTTATAATTTGACATGTAGTTACGAACCTACTACTACTTATATGTATATCTAATATGTATAATTTATTTACAACAAGTATTTACAATTAATGTATAAAATACAAGATAGTATAAGAGCATATATTTTCTTTAAGATTGTCTTTGCCGCGTAGAGATTTTTTTTTCGCTTTTGTTTTACCTTATTTAGGAAAGGCAAAAAGTTTTAGCCCATACAGCCTCGTCATGTCTAGTATTCTTCCCCTTAGTTTTAACTTTATATTATGTCTGATATATATTATCTGTATGATATTTTTGTTTTTTTTTATGCACGAGCTTATAGGTTGGCCATTAAGAGAAATTAAGAAATTAAAAAATATTGAACAATTTTTTTTCTCCACATGGCAACTCGTTAGAAATGTCAAAAATCAATCCAACTAACAAAATAAAATAGTGTCTGGGATTCCGTTTTCGCGAGTGTTGAATGATACACGTGTTAGTGGGCTTCTTTCAATTTTCTGTTTTTGATTTCTTTGTTTTGTTTTAAATTAGGCGGAATTTAGCTGTGTATGTGTTGGCGGTGGTAACAAATACTGGTTTGTATTAAGTTAACTTCCTTATCATGGATTCTTTTCCTCCTGATCCCCCTGATCCTCCGGACAAACAGGTAAATGTAGATGCTTCTCCTCCTCTTTTTTCTCTAAGTGGCAGTAAACGCCGCTTGGTTGTTGACGAAAATGACTCGTCGGTCTCGACTTCGAAGAAAACGATAGTTGACCCGAGTTCCTCATCCCCATCGATTCAATCGGTTTATATGCACCATAGTTTAATTATAGGCTTCAAATGTTACGAAAAGGAAGATAAAGGTCCCTTTATCGTACATGTCTCTAGGTCTGAACCTGATCCCTCTGCCGGTACTACAATTAGACCTATCAAATTCGGTCAATTTTTAGTTACCAATAAAGTTAAAAATATTTGTAAAGACGGTATCAAAAAGGTTGGTCGTAATAAGATTGCTGTAGAGTTTATGTCAGCAGTGGATGCAAACAATTTTCTCGATTGTTCGTTGCTACCTCAATATAAATATGTGGTGAATATTCCCACCTATAATATTACTCGCATGGGTCTAATTCGTAGTATACCGGTTGAGTGGTCAATGGATGAGCTAGTGGAATCATTGTCTCTTCCTGATGGCTGTGGGTATATATTGAAGGCCCGAAGACTGAACAGGAAAAGTGTTGTTGATGGTAAAGTATCTTGGATTCCAACTCAGAGTGTAGTTCTTACTTTTCATGGTCAATTCATCCCTCCTAGAGTTTTTTCTTTTCACACATCACTTCCAGTCGAAATGTATAGTCTTCCAACAATCCAATGCCATAATTGTTGTAGATTTGGCCATATTAAAACCCAATGTCGTGCTTTCAAGCCTCGTTGCTATCGTTGTTCTCAGCCTCATTCTGGAGATGGTTGTAATGTGACTGAGGAGTTAGCTTCGTGTTTTTTTTGTTCTGGCAATCATTTTGCTACATATAAAAAATGTCCTGAGCATGACCGTCAAAAAAATATTAAATTGTCCATGTCCCAGGATAATGTATCATATGAGGAAGCGTCATCCCATTTTCCCCCTGTCCGCAGATCATATGCTGAAATTGCACAAACTATTGTTCCTCAACCTATTTCCCCTTCTATTATAAATAAATCTGGTTCTCCTCATTCATCTTACAGAAAAACTGTATACAGTGAACGTCGCCCTCATTCTCCTCTTGGTAAAGGCTATAATAGGGATGCTCACAGAGCTTTAGTGTTGAATGTTCCTTCTTCCCTTCCAAATGGGCATGCTTTGTCCCAGTCTCCTTCCTTAACCCCTTCCTCGTCTATCAATGAAAACTTTCTGGATTCTCTTCTTTCTTTGATCATTAACCTCATTAGTCATTCTAATAATATACCGTCCCACGTTGCCGAAAAACTTTCCCAAATTGTATCATTATTCAATTCCAATGGCTCCCATTCGAATCCTTCAATGGAACATTAATAGTATTCGTCGCAAAAAACATGAACTTCTTTACTTATTAAATAATCATATGCCGGACATTGCTGCCATCTTGGAAACATGGTTGGTGCCAGGTTCCCTATTCAGGGTTCCTGGTTACTATTGTGTGCGGGATGACAGAAATGATGGGTATGGTGGTAGTGCCCTGCTGATTAAACATGGTACTTTATTTTCTAAATTTGATATTCCGGTATGTTATCCTAGCATTAATGCTGTTGCATTAAGGGCTTTTAATGTTACATTCCTTTCTATTTATATACCTCATCCTCATTCTTCACTTGAGCCTGCTCTGCAATCTATCATCTCTTCTCTTCCTTCTCCTGTTATCATAATGGGTGATTTTAATGCCCATCATATTTCATGGGGTTCCAGTCACAGTGATTCATTTGCTTCAATTATTTTAGATATTTTGGATGATAATGGTCTTTGTGTTATCAATGATGGCTCCCCAACTCGTAGAGTACTTCCCACTCAAGATCCTAAAAGTGCTGTTGATCTTACTCTATGTTCTTCATCTTTATCTTCTCTTTTATCATGGGATATCCTTGCAACTTCTTATGGAAGTGATCATTTTCCAATTATTATATCCTTTTCTCATTGTTCCTTACCCTCTTATAGTCATACTCCTCTTTTAAAATATAGATTATCCAAAGCCGATTGGCCTGCTTTTTCTAATTCTTTAGATAATACTTTAGATTCAGTTCCTTGTTTAGAATCTACAAATTGTCTATTTATATATGAAAAATTTATTAATGCCATAATTTCATCTGCAGATGCTAATATCCCATTGAAAAAGAAGGTCAATTTCAAATTATCTCCTCCTTGGTGGGACTCTGATTGTACAGCCATCATTCATCAGCGTTGTGAAGCAGAAAGATGCTATAATTCTTCTATGAACATGGAGAATTTCCTCACCTACCAACACACAGCAGCTCGAGCGCGTAAACTTTTATCTTCAAAAAAAAAGGGGGGTTGGATCCGGTTTTGTGAATCCTTATCTCCACGATCCCCTCCTTCTTTAGTATGGAAACAGATTCGTAGGTTTAGAGGATCTCAGACTACAAACAATATTTCCTCAAACGATCCATCACTTTGGTTGGAAGCATTTACGGATAAATTGGCCCCTCCTTCTGTTCCGTTTATGGATTCAATTCCCATTAATATTTTCTGTCCTCTTCCATCCCATAGTCAAATGGATTCTTTGTTTTCATTCAATGAACTTCATAGAGTTCTGAATGGCCTAGTGGATTCTTCTCCAGGCATTGATGGTATCCCATACTCTTTTCTCTGTAGAGCCAGTGACAAGACAAAATCTTTGTTTTTGGATATTATTAATAAATTTTTTGAACATGGCATGATTCCAGAATCTTGGAAAACTCAAATTGTGATTCCGTTACTAAAGCCTGGAAAGGATCCTTCTGATCCTAACTCCAGAAGACCTATCGCTTTGTCATCGGTACTTGCTAAAATTATGGAACATTTGCTTCGCATTCGATTAGAATGGTTTATAGAAAGCAGAAGTTTACTTGCCAAATCTCAATTTGGGTTTAGGAAAGGCTTGAGCACCTTAGATAGTTTAAGCATCCTTACCACAGACATACAATTAGCATTTACAAAAAAAAAGTTTCTAGTGGGAGCTTTTCTGGATGTTGCATCTGCTTATGATAATGTCCTTCTTCCGGTACTCAGGAATAAACTTCTTCAGCTGAGTATTCCTGAGAGGATGGTCAGGTTTATTTGCAACCTATTCATGCAGAGAACTGTTATAGTAAAATCCCAAAACTGTTCATCTCATGCTAGATATGTCTGGAGAGGCCTTCCCCAAGGGTCAGTTTTAAGTCCTCTCCTATATAACATTTACACTAATGACCTTGAGCGTTCAGTAAGTTCTTTCTGTCAGATCCTACAATATGCCGATGATATTGTCCTTTATAATTCAGCTAGTTCAGCTTCAGAAGCATCTTTAAAATTAAACTCCGCTCTCAAATATTTGGGTGATTGGCTTGCTGATCATGGTCTCTCTCTATCTGTATCCAAATGTTCATTAGTAATTTTTACGAAAAAAAGAATAATTCCTATAATTAATATCAACTTGAGGGTAAGGAGATTCCCTTGGAAGATAAAGTTAAGTTTTTGGGTGTAATCCTAGATTCAAGAATGACTGGTGTTCCTCATTTCTCTTACATCTCTCAAAAATGTGAAAGAGGTATTAATGTTCTTCGCTGTTTATCTGGTGTGTGGTGGGGTGCCCATCCTTATACTCAGAAACTCGTTTATAATGCACTTGTTCGAAGTCTCATGGACTATGGAGCATTCTTTTTTGATCATTGCAATAAATCTGGCATTGATAAGTTAAATAGGGTCCAGTCCAGGTGTCTCCGTTTAATTTTAGGTGCAATGAAATCTTCTCCCATCAATGCGATGCAGGTGGAATGTGTCGACCCCCCTCTTCATCTGCGTAGACAATACCTTTGTGACAGGTTTCTTTTCAAACAAATTCAAAATTCATCTCATCCTATTTTTCATAAACTATCTAGGCTTTTTGAATCTTCTTCTGACCGGTATAGATGTTTAGTTAATCTTCCTTGTCTCATTCGGAGCTTTGTTTCCCTTTCTCGTCTTCCTTATCCAATATCGAAAATTCGAATTCATCCTTTATTCGCCACCAACTATGATGCTTTGATTTATCATCCCAATGTGCTTTTAGGTATAGGGATTGATAAGGATTCTCCTCAGGCTGATAAGCATTTTATAGAAGAGTCATCAAACAGATGGCCTGGTTGGTTGCATGTTTTCACGGATGCTTCTAAAATTTCTGAGCACGAGAATGTAGGTTCAGCGGTATGGATCCCTAAATTTAAAATTATTTTAAACTTCAAATGTCCTTCTCTTACTTCCGTTTTTACTGGGGAAGCTATTGCTATTTTGGAAGCAATAATGTATGTAAAGTCGCACAACTTTATCCAATCTGTTATTTTCTCAGATTCCCAAAGTTGTCTTCAGTCCATTCTTTCTAATCCTTTCCGCACCAAATCTAATCATCTTATCGTTCTAAAAATTAGAGAAGCATTATATGATTGTTTTGTTCTTGGTTTAAATGTGGTTATTGTATGGATTCCTAGTCATTGTGGCATTCGTGGTAATGAGACTGTTGACTCATGTGCTAGGTGTGCTATTCGTGATGGCTCTCTTCAGTACCCAGATATATTTGCTGCGGATATAGGTAGTCTAGCAAAGCCTCGTATGGAGGGATCTTGGAGTAAGTTATGGCAAATTTCTCGTCATGTAAAAGGTAGATACTATGGTGACATTCAACCGTTTATCCCGAAGATTCCTTGGTTCTTTAAATTTCGGGAACTGAATAAACCAATTACTTCCACAATATGTCGTCTTCGTTTAGGTCATGCATCTACTCCTGTCCATTTACACAAAATCAGAGTAAAGGATCATTCTCTATGTGAATGTGGTCTTGATGAGGGAAATACTAACCATTTATTTTTTGAGTGCCCCAGGTTACAGTTGTCTCTTTATGATATTCTCCCTCCAGAAATTCCCCGTCCAATTAATTTTAAATGTTTACTAACATATATTGATTCTCCCTTTATATTGATTTTGTCCTACTTTTTAAATACTAATAAGTTAAGATTTTAGTCACCTTATATATATATATATATATATATATATATATAATAATTCAGCTTTAATTCCTCCTCTTATCAAAACTAACAAAATTTTCTTGTAAAAGAATCCCCTTCGTTTATCTTTAACTAACGTGACATTGGCGGAATTGTGCTATTGGCTTCAGTCGCCATTCTATCAAGAAGAAGAAGAAGAAGAAAATAGTGTCTTGTGGATTATCGTGATTTTCGCTAGATTAAACGTTTTAGTCGTTGAATTGTTATTGGAAATGGGCAAGACGAAGTGGCGCCAGAGAAGTTATTTATAATGTTTTTAAGAGATGTTTGGCGGAATATCATGCCGGAAAACTTCTAACGGACTTGGATGAGCTCTACAAACGAGTTGCTGATATGACAGGTATTTATTCACTATAATTTTATACAATATACATAGGTCACGATATAAGTTACAGTTATCGTCCGTTAGGGTCTTTAAAAAATACCACATCATCGACGTTAGTAAGGATTTAATATGACTTTAGAGGTTATGTTTATTTAGGTATCAAGTACTTTTGACAAGTGATTGTATAGAGCGACTGCATATTTTGATCGTTGCGTACGTCATTCTACATTATTATTTTATTTTGATTACAGGAAAATCAGAAAGTACTGCCCGACGCATAATCAACGAAGGTAATAAAAACGAAGGCAAATTTAGAACACCAGCCAAGCATAGAAAAGGCCGTCCAAAAGTAGAAATAGATGACTTTACTCTGTGTGCAATTCGCCAGAAAATTCAATTTTCTTATACGGTAAAGAAAATAGCACCAACTTTGCGAAAGTTGTTGGCTGTGGCAAAAGAAGAATTAGGATATAAAGGAGGCTGTGAGAAATTAAGGCAAATCTTACATGCCATAGGTTTTTCATACAAAAAATGTTCTACAAATAGAGAATCGCTAATAGAAAAACCTATTATAGCGGCAAAGAGAAAAATATTTGAAAATTATAAAACAAAATAGAGATTTGCCTGTGGAACTACAAAAACAAATTGTTTACTTGGATGAAAGTTACATTCACAGTTCCTATAAATTGAGAAAGTGCTGGCAATCCATTAAAATCAAAGGCATAAAACATGATGTTTCAAAAGGAAAGCGATGGATTATCTTGCATGCTGGAACTGCCAAAGGATTTGTACCCAATGCTTTATTAATATTTTGTGGTACCAACAAAATGGAAGATTATCATTCTGAAATGAATTCTCACAATTTCACCAAGTGGGTGACAGAAAAACTGATCCCGAACCTTAATGAGGCCTCTATAATTGTCATGGATAATGCGCCTTACCACAGTGTAGTGCAGAACAAGGCGCCGACATCAGCTTCCCGAGTAGACGAAATAAAACTGTGGCTGTTAGAAAATAACATCCCGTTCGAGCCATCTACAAGAAAGCCAGCATTACTAATGCTTGTTAAAAAGCACAAGCTAGAACCAGTGTATGAAATAGATGAGTTGTTGGGGGAACATGGTCACGAAGTGGTAAGGCTGCCACCATACCACTGTGACCTAAACCCTATAGAGCTCATCTGGGGCATAGCAAAGCAAAAAGTTGCCGCATGTAACATAGGAGCAATTGACATAAAAAAAGCAACCGAGGAAGCTTTTAACAGCATTGGTCCCGAAACATGGAATAATTGTGTTGAACACATAAAGAAAATGGAACAAGATTACTATGACAGAGGAAGAACACTCTATGAAGATGTAGACAGACTGGTAATTCGTGTTGGAGAAGACAGCAGTGACAGCAGCTCAGATTCTGAAGATGATCAAGAACTAGGATTGGACATGTCAGGTGTAGAATATTTAGGTGATGATTAGAAAATATATGTGGCGACTGGCTAAAGAAGCAAAAACATTATCTTTTTCTTTGCTGGCATATTTTATTGAATTATCCGAGACCAAGAAATCAAGCACTCTGTGGAGTACGTATTTAATGCTAAAATCAACAATAAGTAACTGTAGCAACGTTACTTTAAAATTTTCTTAATTATACCTTAGTATTATTCGTTATAATTTAAACATTATTCTTTAATACTTACCTATCATAATGTAGTAGTTAATACCTAAACTGAAATAAAAGTATCTTGTGATTGTAAATGTTTTTTTTTTTGCATTTTGTCATTTCCTCGCTGAGGTGGGATGAAAAGTTACATGTTGCACTCGAGTGCAAAGATTTTTTACCTCGTGCTCTTTTGATTCCCTCGCTAACGCTCAGGATTTTAGAATCCTTCGCTTGCTCGGTCATCAAAATTGAGCACGCGGTTAAATAGCAACTTTGCACTCTTGTATAACAAATAACTATTAATTATAATATAACTAAAGATGTTTTAACTTGGCAATTAAGCTTGTGTATTTTATAATTAGGAAAATATTTTAGTTTAACTTAAAAATCTTTCCTATTCTGATTTATATTTAAAAATACATCAAGTATCAAATTCATTTATGCTATAGTATAAATGATACCATACCAACGATAGTGGCGCCCTCAATTTTTTTCTACTCTTTACGGCCAAGCTGTAGGTGGTCAGGGCTTTTGGGGTTGCCTTGGTCGTGGCAACCATGAATGTAGGTAGTATGTGCAAGGTGGCAACCGACTGGGCCTAACTTTTTATATTTATTTGTAATTGTAATATTGATTTGTGATCTGTTATCTAGTCTAAGTTTTCTTATTTTTTTTTTAATTTTTCAATAGGGTATTACACCCATTTTTGAAGCGTCTCAATTCGTTCCTAAGGCGCTAATAAGCAACCAAAAAAAAACACATTTTTTTTATTAAATCGATAAGTGCCATAAAAATGCATTTAAATTTTACATTTTCAAATGTAGGGAGGAGTAGTTTTAATGAAAACGCTGGACGTCATGTAACTCTATGGTCATGACGTTATTTGGTCTCTTGTAAGTAAATAAATGCGCTGATGTTGGTCTCAATTGGACTTATAAAATTTTATAAATTAAAAATGAGCTATTATCCTTTTTGTTAGTGTACTGTTCCTGAATGCTTGAATACTAGTATAAAAATAATAATACTTCAGTTGACACTTTTTAGCTTACATACACCACCGTATGACGTCATTATAATGGTTTCGCTTGTTTAGAAACAGATTAAAAAAACTAAAAACTTTGAAATTAATTTTAAAATGAATTAAGTTATTTTATGAACTAAAACTAACATTTTCCGACTGCTTATTGCCTAAGCTATCTAAGTTGTACATTTTTAGATTTTTTCTCATATGGAGTAAAATACCCTATTCTTTTTTTTTTGTATGTAAGTTGTAGGTTCTTTTGCTGTTCAGTTTTTCGTGGTGTCGAATAGGGTTCGAATGAAAATCAGTTCTGCGGTGTGAGGAGCTTTCTCCACTCCTTCTCCATATAAACTATAACTGTGCCAAATTTCATAATCCTACGTCCGCGTAATCATAATATTAATACGTGAAGCAAAAACTCTGGTATATCTTTTTACGAAAATTACGCGGACGGAGAAGTATGAAATTTGGAGTGCAAAATGCAAATATTTTTTTATAATATGCATTAGAAATAAATTAATTTAATAAAAAACTTTACACACAATACCATGCGTTTGACACACACACATGTCACCATTACCACTATCAGTCGTGACATCTCTATGCTTTGGATCGTTTGGCGGGAACTTGCAAAGTGACGTTGCGTTTTCATTTTATTTTCATTAAATCGGTGTATTTTGAGTTTTATTGAATAATATTGGTGGCGTTTTGTCTAATGAAGATCAATACAAGTGCACGACGTAGTCTACGAAAAGTTTTAGTAAAACAGCCACCATTTTACTCAAACCTGACTTGGCTTTGGCCTTTATGTTACCAGATGTGGCCTGATACCAGACATATTAAGTTAAAACTAAGGAGAAGAATACTATACACGACGAGGCTGTATGGGCTAGAACCCTTTGCTTTCCCTAAATAAAGGAAAACAAAAGGACAAAAATCTCTGGTTTGTTTGACGATAACGCGGCAAAGATAAGAGCTCATAAATGAGTGAATTGATTTTCTTCACATTCTTAATATACTTACTCTTTTATTTACTTATGATCGAATTTAGACAACTGGCCGAGTCTATATATATATAAAAATGGATAGTCGAAAAGTCTTCCGAACGACTGCACCAAATTGGATAAATCTTTCTTTTAGGAGTTCGTTATTATCAGGAGGTTTGTATGAAAATAATATACCGGGAACGTGGGTGAAAACGCGGGGAACAGCTAGTTTAATAATTATAAATGCGAAAGTTTGCATCTTGTTACTCATGCCATGCCGTAATGGCTGTAATATCTTGGAATATAATAAAGGATACTTTTTGTCCCTCGAAAAAATACATCCCTCGGGTATGCAGGTTATATACGAAATAAATCCTTCATACTCTAAATGCTTGGTCACCCTAGTATTTCTGCTTCAAAATTGTAATTTTGATTTTCTCAGTTAATAATTGGCTGTTTGTTTCGAAATTAGTCTTAAAATTTAGTGCTCCCGCGGTACTAAATCCTGAAGGTAGTTTAGTTTCACAGTTCTAAATGCAATACGATGATAGAAAATAGCATCCAAAGGGGGCCGTGCGGTCCTGACGCTTTGAATTTTTATTTTGATCATATTTATGAAACTACTGCGGTACAAATTTTGAAACTTTGGTGCATACATGCCTGTAATGAGTACAAAAAGATAAAATACAATCCCAGGCTCTAGAAGCAACAGGAAGAATGTTATGATGCACGTAATTTTGCTACAGCACGGCCACCTATGAATGCTCATATCTCTTAAACTACTAACAGTAGAATAGTGATAATAGGTATAGACTCATATTTTCAGCGGTACTAAATATTAGACTAATCATTTTGTTATTCTAGACAGGCTAGACTTACAACGAGATTTCGCATATTTACCAAGCGTCAGGACCGCACGGCCACCTTCTGACGCTGATTACTCCGAACCTATTGCGGTACAAATTATGACTCTCGGTACAAATTTTCTTGAAAGGGGTACAAAAACTTGGTATATGAATGAAGGCTCCAGGAACTGGGGCCGTGCGGTCCTGACGGTCACATATTACCTATGTACTTTTTAGAAAAATTACCTCTTTCTATCTAGGTTGGACAGATACAGACGATTGTTCCGATTTATATTTGTTTAGTAGTGTGCATGTAATATTTAGTAGCAGGGATTTTTATTTCATATCATATCTTTGCCTCCAGTGGGATACGGTATTCATATTGTGAAAGAATTAGGAGCAATTACTGCTCGCTGCTAAAGCTTCCCTCAATCCTTGCAGTTTCTAAAATTCCACCTCACTACTTGTCAATGATCCAGCTAAGGTGGGTAATTATGTTTTTTACTAAGAGATATATTCACCTCAATATAAATGAGTAAATGGCTTCACCTCAAAAAAGGCAACAATGTTGTGGACATTCAACTCATAATCATGTATTTTTTCAGCTCCCTTTATATTGGAACACAGCAGCTTGTAAACATGGGCATGCAGAATGCGGCAACCAGTCCAAGGCCACAGAATACCACCACAGACCTATATGTGGCGTGGCTTCAGTCGCTAAAATGAAATGTGTTTATTTTCAAAATAAAATTGTAGTTTCAAGTTATTTATGTATTTGTGTACTTCCCACTGATACAACATGTTATTCTATCGTATTATTATTATACCATTACAGAACTTCTATAGCTGTAAAAAAAACACTTGGTTTTGTAATAAATTACACTGAAGTTTATTTCTCATCCTGAATACATATTGACCAATGTTACTTATTTAACGTTGCATTTGCTCATTTCACAACTTTATTACAACTCACTCAACATACATATTTTCTTATGACCGAGGGAACCATTTGCATTTTTTTTTTCTTTTTATTCCTCTAGTTACAAAATTCTAAAATTTGATAATACAATGAAATTTAAGCATTCTTACAGTTAATCACTAAGTCCATTTAGCATTGAAAATAAAATGATCATGATATTATAATAATTAAAAAATTGATTTAAGTTCTCGATATATATATTTTTTTACAATTGTCAACTAAAACACGCTCACTGCGGGAGGGGCAGATCGGGGTGCAATCATACGTCCAAACGAACACTATACATTGTATACATTTGTAAAAAGTATCAAAATCGAGTAAAAGGCCTACAAAAAATTATCTCGAGATACTAATATTCGTTTACGTAGTAACCTAAAAATTGTCCTATTTAACACTGGAGGCGCCGGCCGCCGGCCGCGGCGGGTCTAGCGTTAAAGGGTAACAAACATAGGTATTTTAACTATTTGGCTTAATTATATTTATATAATGAGATGAGCGCGAAATAAAAGCGGTGCGTGTAGTCGATTGGGCGCGGGATATGGATCGGAGGCCTAGCCCTCCGCCTCTTGTCCCTCGGAGGCCTAGTCCTCCGCCTCCTCGTCCTCCGACTCCTGCTGCTGCAGCCATGTCAGCCACGTGTTCACCTGCGACCAACACCACACCACTTGTTATACCAAATAATACAACATACTTCTCAATTCACTAACTCACAAACATTTGACACAAGTTTTTTGATAAACAACATATCCATCCATAAACTATCTTGCATCATAAGCCTCTCTCTTTACTGGATGGTTTTAAGCTGGAAATATAGTGAGTGTCACTCGACGCGCACCGGTAGACATATTACATGGGATCGCCCCTTTCGGTCATCGGCTCCTCGAGCTATGCTGTCTAATCATTGCCGCTTCAGCTATAAATTGATTTGGTTCGTTTTTCCTCAAACCAGGTGGATAGTGTGATAAAGAAAATGACCACAGAAAAATCCCCGGGTCATGACGGTCTCAGCATCGAGCATCAGCATCATGCTGGACCTCATTTGCCTAGGGTGTTGTCTATGTTTTTGTCTCTGTGTATGTGTCAGTCGTACTTGCCTTATGATTTTATGCGAACTATTGTTGGTGACGTAGCTGACAAGAATAATTACCGGCCCATCTCTCTAACTACTATTATAGCCAAAGTACTTGATAGCCTACAAGATGCTCAACTAGAAGGGTTTTTACATCTGCACGACGCATAGTTTGGATTCCGTCCAAAGCTGTCTACTGATAGACAAACTATTATACATCGCGACAAACACCTATTTACGCTTGCTTCCTGGATCTATCTAGGGCTTTCGATCTCGTATCCTACGATGTGCTTTGGGGAAAGCTGAAAGAGAGGAGGGTTCCGTCAGAGTTGTTACGTATTTTTCAGTACTGGTGCAACAACCAGGTTAATAGTGTGAGATGGGCAGATAAACACTCGACTCGTAAGGATTGGAATGCGGGGTAAGACACCCCCTGTCTAAGCAAGTACAAATATCACTAATTAAAGTTTACTGTCAAGTCTTCTACAAGTCATGCCTGTGGACCAACTATACGCAGCGGACCGTCAATGCCTTTCCAGTCCAATATAATAATGGATTCAGGATGTTGATGGGGCTGCCCCACTTCTGCAGCGCATGAGGTATGTTTGCATTTGCGCATACAGATGACTTATATGCCATTATATGAAAAAAAGCTAAATGTGTCGTACGCAACAAGTGTGTATTGGGGCTCGCTAAATAGCTAAATTAATTTGTATTTATTTATTCATTTTGTTACTAACAGAGTACATAAGTCATTTGTTTGTTTTTACTAATATTCTATGGATTTTTATGTGGTCCGAAATAAAGATTATTATTTTTTTTTTATAAGGAAAGCATAAATCATATCTTCCATACATATAAATACAATGGACTCACTCACTGACTAACTCAACAACGCCAAGCACAAACCCTTGGACCTGGCTGAAATTTTGCAGTTCCTTTATGATGTAGACAAGGATGGACGGATTTTCCGAGATTCAACCCCTAAGAGGATGACCTTTTCACCGAAATATAGTTTGTATGTAACGTTTTTTGTGGAAAGTAATTGAAATACGCAACAATTATTTTGCAAGTAAAGATGTTCTAAGTCGGTACCAGGAATGGGGAGTTTAATGTTTGTACTTTGTATGGAAAAAAAATCGGTGTGTAGAGGTGTACCTACAAAGGCTTTACCAATGGGTGAAAGTTATATGTTCATAGCCGAGACTTTGATGAATCTTGGCAGAGGTTAGGGAGAGAAACACAGACACTATCCCGGGAACGCGGGTGGATCCGTTCAAAACCATATGTTGAGTTTGTCATGTTTAATTAACATGTTTTTGTATGGGACCTACTCTGAAAGTGAATAAAAAATATATATACATACTTACAACACATAGTCTCGTAGTTGAGGAAGGTGCATATCAGTTGATCCCATAGAAACAATTTACCAGCAGAACCCAATACTTAAAAAGATGACATGTAAATATTCATCCCAGTTTAGGTAAGTGTTGAGCAGTGTGTAGTGTTGTGTATACCTGGAACAGCGCCTCGCCCTTTCCGGGGTACGCGTCGGTGACGTCCTCGCGCCAGCGCAGGAACGCGTCCTCCTCGCACACCTCCAGGTTGTACAGGTACATGAACCAGCGCAGCAGCATACCTGCGCATACACAGGTCACCGACGTTATTGACTTCTCGCACAACACATACATCATTTGATAATTTGTCATCTTCGGCCTCTTAACTCTTTTCGGGGAGGCGATACGATTTCCAGAATCAAGAGTATTCAGCCCCCGCCTCAGTCAATAAAACCGCCATCTTAAGTTGGTAGAGATATTATTGGAAGCCCGGAATACTCAAAAATTAAAAATGTCTCCCAAGACTGTTGACATGTTATAAAGGGTATGTTCCGATATACACTGGGAGCACTGTTCAGTGCATATCGGAACTAGCAGTGTATATCGGAACATAACCAAAGTAGAGCTAGCTAGTCGGGGTACTGACCCTTGGGGTACCGGTGGTGGTGCGCGTGCACCTGCACGGCGTAGACGGCGGCCAGCTGTAGGTCGGGCCGCCCCTCCAGCAGGGCCGTCAGCAGCGGCGCGTACGGCTCCAGCAGCGCCTTCTCGCGCTCCAGGGCCGCCTTGTCGCCGGCCGCCCCTCCCCCGACGCCCGCCCCACCGCCGCCCCCGCCGCCCGCGGCCACGGGCGCGCCGCCCGCCCCTGCGGACCCCGCCGCGCTGGTCACGTGGGCCGCCACTAGCGCCACCAACGTCGACACGAACGCGCCGTTCTGACGCACCGCCGGCTCCACGTTCGCCTGCACACACACACACACACTCAGAGTCACAGACACATATACAGACAGACTACAACGGCCTCGAGTAAATAAATAAAAATAATTTTCGAAAGGTAGTCGTGGACATTCACTAAACAATTGTTGTCACCTACCAACTCTATACGATCTGAAAAGATTGTATACTAGCTCCCGCCCTGCGGTTTCACCCGCGTTCCCGAGGGATCTTGTTTTCTCGGGATAAAAGTAGCCAATGTGCTATTCCAGACTATAATCTGTCTCTGTGCCAAATTTCATCCAGATCCGTTTAGCCGTTCTGTCGTGATCGAGTAACAAACATCCATCCATCCAAACTTTCACATTTATAATATTATATAGTAGGATATAGGATAACGGTACCTTGATCCAGCGGTAGAGGGCGTGCGGGGCGGGCTCGGCGGCGAGCTGGCGGGCGAGCTGCGCCTGCACCCGCAGCTGCGGCACCAGCGCCGCCAGCCCGCGCGCCTCCAGCGCCTCCAGGGCCGCGCCCGCGCCGCCCCCGCAGCCCCCGCCCGGCCCCTCCGGCTCGGCCGCGGCCGGGGCCGGCGCCGGGGCGCACTGCTCGGACACGTACGCGCACAAGTTTATCTTGCTCTCCTCGTACAGCCGGTGCAGACGGTCAGGCCCCACCAGAGCGCTCAGCTCCTGCAGCACCTCCAGCAGCAGCGGGTGGAACTGCCCGCCCTCGCACCACACGCCCACCTCCGACAGGCTCACTAGTTTCTGCACACAATATATTGACGCTCGACTTGAAGGAAATACAATACGTCGATTCTGAAGGAAATACACCCTGGCCATATTTCGACAGTGGATACAGAAAAGTTGTTACAGAGATAGTACTATTATTATTATTTAAAATTATCAGTAAATTGTCATTAAATTATTTAAAAAGAAAAATCCACAAGAAATTCCCTCGCCGAGTTTCTCATGGGAGTCTTTTGTGTCCAAGTGCATTAGGAACCGGTGGTGGTAGAATCAATCGTATCTAACGTTCTTAAGCCCTGGATAAATGAGCTTTGAGTTTAAGTAATAAGGTAAGGAACAGCCACAGTCAGATGGAGTGGGGTGCGGTGGGGTGGGGTGGGTACCTGTTGCACGGCGTGCGCGAGCAGGCGGGGCAGGCGCGGGTGCGGGTGCGCGGCGGCCAGCAGGGCCCGCAGCGCGTCCTGCTGCGGGGCCCTCTTGACGGCGTGCACCACCCGCGCGGCGCCCCGCAGCGCGGCCGCGTCCCCGCGGGCCCCGTGCAGCGCGTGCTCCAGCACCGCCGCGATACACCGCCGCAGCACCTGACCGATGTTATGTTCTATTTCAAACTACCTAAGTGTACGACGATCTCGGACTATTTTTTTCAGAGACCATATTTTAAAAAGTTGATAACTGTAATTGAATGCTTGTACATTGTACTCGTTCATAAATTTAAAAAAAATATCTGAGTGGGGAATATGTTTTTAGGGTTCCGAAAACAAACAAGGAACCCGTATAATTTTAAGTTACAAGTGTAATAATCGAATATATAAAAAAATACGTGTGGCACTCGGGGACTGCCGCGGTAAAGCTATTGCATAGCATTTTTTTATCAACTTATGTAAATATTAATCTATATTTTTTTTATTTAGGCAGTTTTTTTTTCTTTTCTTTAGATACCTATACACCTATATACCTTTTCACAAACAGCATAATACACACATACATACACGTTAAACCTTCGCTGCGTTGTGGGAGGTGTTAGGTTTTTTCGTTACGGTTTTTTTTAATCAAAATTTCTTGATTCGGTCTCAAACCCCGAAGCCCGCGATAAAAGCTTACAATAGCTTAATAACTGCGTCTCATGGTTATTTGACTCAGAGACTACAAGTAAAATCAATCTGAAATTTCGCATAATTATACATATTTATGACGCAAACTTAAGTAGTTATTATTTACGAAATCTGTCATTAAATAAAAAGGTAGAAAAAATATTGTTTTGAGAACCTCCCCAACAAGATGGAGGTGATTTTTGTGTACAACAAGAAGGTACTGAAGGTGATTTTTGGGTACGCGAGCGGGTTATCTTTAAAAACATGGTGAGTTGTCTCAAACGTAAAGTTGTAAAGTTTTGTTTAAGAAATATCAAGCTTTAAATTATTTTTGTCACAGTAGTAGCAAATATAATATGGTGAATTTGAAAGGAAAAGTGTAACCAACATGTACACCAGTTTACGAGCAATAGTCGATGGTAGACTTCAATCTATACTAACTATATCTATATTAATAATTCCGTCAAAGGGTACGGTAGACTCGATTGAAACCTTACCTGAATAATAAAACAAAAAAATCATAGTTTCGAGTCGACAACATATATCCGCAAAATTCGGATTGTCGAGTATTTTGTTAAATTCGAATGGTGCAAATGGCAGTCGCCATATTGGCCGAGCACAGTACCGCCATATTTTCAATGAACGCATCCGTCAGTCAGTGTTAGTTTTTTCTTTTGTTTCCCTTATTTGGGGTTAGGCAAAGGGTTTTAGCCCATACAGCCTAATCATGAGATGACACATGAAAAATAATAGGCTGTCAATAAAGGCATGAGCCTTTATTGACAGCCTATTATTTTTGTTTCCCGTTGTTTTTTCTAACCATGACACTGGCAGTCATCGTTGGCACGATGAAGCCATAAACAATAAATTGGAATTGGATTGAGCTGTCAGACAATGTTGCCAGAAGGTTACATTTCTTACATTTTTCGTAACTTTTGACTCCCTCGTGTAACATGTAAGTAATTTTTATATTTATGGCAATTTTCGTAAATTTTGATAACAACGAGATTTGTAATACTAGAATTTTATTCCAAACAGTTTATGAACGTATCCAAATTGAACGCACCTAAAACTGGCGCCTTTAAAGCCACGTCAACGGAACGTCACGGGAATACACGTCAGTTTTTTTGATCCGATAGTCTGATACAGCGAACTAACCACTACCGGTAACTACTAACATATCTACCTACATTTTGTAAAAGATTGTGTTGTTGACGCTATGAAAAAAATATAACAAAAAATGCATCAAAATTCCATTCAATTCCGCTGGGAATTGACAGCGTTTGTTGTGTTATATGTTTAGTCTCGGTAAATTTATTTTAAATGATTTTTTGAATGCATACATTTTTTATTCGACAGATAAGTAGTTGCTTTCGGAGTGGTTAAAGTGTGATTTCTCTAAACCATTACTTTGTAATAGAAAAAAATATATGTTGCAATGGTCAAATTCAGAAATTTATTACTTTTTAAAGCAGTTTAAATAAGAAATTGAGACGATTTTGAAAAAAAGTAACTAGATAAGATTATTGTAGAGGATTTGCCGACAAATGTTATCTGAATACATTTCTTGTTTTTGTTATATTTTTTTCGTAGCGTGTGCATGAATGAGACCCTCTACGCGTGGAACGTAAATAGAGGTATGTTTAAAGCCTCACAAAGCTAATAAAAGTGGCGTCAAATTAAAAAATAAAATATGTATTGGAAACTTCAAATCTCACACTTTAAAATAACATATAATATATTTCATTTATTGCTTTTCTGATGACTAAAAAACAATATTTCTTTTCTGATAAATTCCGCAAGAACACTGATTTTAGGGAGACTGGAGCCTTAATATGATCTTAAAAAAACGATATCTCCGGTTTTGTTGAAGCAGAGTTCAAACAGCCGTATACTACGCAATACGCTCGTGGCATTTTTAAAAAGATCGCGGAAATAAACTTGTACGTGACCAGTCGTCTTGACGCGGCACTCACTACTGACGGCAGCGCGACGCGAAAACCGCTTAGGACCCCTGTCGATGCGCATCTTTGTGTGAGTGAGCCGTTTCGTCCGTTTGTAGGTAGTTTTCGTACTGGTTACATCTTTATTCTGTGGCGGAACCCTATAGTGCGCGTGTTCCAACACGCATCGACCGGTTTATTTAATTTGAGATATGTATCGAGTATTGTGTAACCTTATCGGGCAGGTGTAGGTCCTGCAGGCGGCGCAGCTCGGCGGGCGCGGGCGCCGGGTCGGCGGGGGGCGGGGGGCGCAGGGGGCGCGGGGGACGCGGGTCCGCGTCCGCCTCGGGGTCGAGGTCGGGGTCGGGCTCCGGCTCGGGGTCGGGCTCGGGCTCGGGGTCGGGGTCGGCGTCCCCGGCCGCCGCCACCGCCTCGGCCGCCTCCACCGCCAGCCGGCACGCCTCCTCCTTGTTCACGCCCTGCGAGCGAGCGGGACGACACCTTACTAACTAGTAACTATACCTTGGTTATTATAGGAAGAGCTATGACAGTTTCGAAACATTTAATTATACTTTTAACAATATAAATTCGATAAGATTTTGTTTACAGCAGTAATCGAGTTGAAACAAAAATCGATTCAATTTGTGGTCTATTAATCAGTGCCTGTCTCTATAGTTTTTAGAATTGTCAACTGTCATAGCTCTTCCTATGAAAACCGATGTATAGTAAATACCTCGATAGTAGCAAAATTAACATCACACATCTACATCGCGCCATCGAACTATAAATACTTAGTATAATACGAGTGGCGGAGGGTCTTCCATTTTCAATGGAGGAGTCTACCACGTCGAGAATTAGTGAGTTGTCAATTGTAACATTACCTTGTCCTTCTTGGGTTTGTCCTTCTTGTCGGTCGCCGGCTTGATGGTGATGGCGGGCTCCTTGAGCAGCGGCGGCGCGCTCGCGAACGACGGCGTCAGCACGTCTGTCACCGACACATTGTTATATATATATATATGGTGATATATACGGTGGTAGAATCAATTGTAACGTTCATAAGTGCCTTATTAGGGCCTAAACTGAATAAATGATTTTTGTTTTTTTTTTTAAATTTTATATACTACTCAACATTACATTACATTACACCTGCATTTGAGAGACAGTACCCTTGTAGCCTCCCTGTGCTAATCACCCTATTGTCAAACACAAACCTATCCATAGTCAAAATTTATTATATTATTTTATTTCAATAATAAAACCTCTATAAATAAATATTTCAGATTTGTCATTTAAGAATTCACAATACATAGCAATTATTTGAATAGCTGTCGATTGTCGAACGGACAATAAGCACAATTGATATTTTTCTCTGAAATTAGTGTCAGAATTTACAGATCGAAATGTATCAGGTATTTTTCAATTATTGTAACTTTTAGGGGATATAAATTATCAGTCTCCTGCTCCTCCTCTTTGTGCCCATGACCTTCAATGATCCAACGATCCGACGACTCTTCAATAAGTTTAAAATAGAAACACGTAATTAATTAGAGTAGGTAGGGTAGATAACAAAATGTGTGTATGTATATAGTAAACTGACTCTGTTGCACGGGGGGGTGGGCGAGCGAGTGCTGGTGCTGGTGGGTGCCGGGGTGGGCGGGCTTGGTGAGCCTGTTGGCGGTGAACATGAGCGAGTTGGCGGCGGGGCGCATCTGCACGTCGGCGAGCGCGCCCGCCGGGGCCGCGTACACGCGCGCCTTGCGCCCCGCGTCCTTGGAGCCGGGGCCCTGCGCCGGCTGCTGCGAGTGCTTGCCGGAGTAGTTGCTCTGGCGGGGGTAGTAGCCTGGCGCCGACCGCTGCCGGAACGCGTCGCGGTCCCTGTCCCGGTCGGGGCGCGGGAACCCGTTGCCGAACAGCTTGTCGGGGGAGGGCACCAGGGCGGCGGCCGGCTTGAGGCTGAGGCCGGCCAGCACGTCGTCCAGCGGGCGGGAGCGCAGCCCGCCGCGGAACAGCGAGTCGCGGTCGCGGTCGCGGTCCCTGTCGCGGTGGTCGCGGTCGCGGTCGCGGTGGTCGCGGCCCCGCGGCGGCGGCTCGTCGTCGTGCCGCAGCTGGTGCATGGGCACGGGGCCCTCGGCGGACACGGCCGCGCGGGGCACCCACCCGCCGCGGCGCAGCTCGCCCACGTCGCGCAGCATGAAGCGGATGCGCGGCGCCAGCTCGCGGGCCGTCGACAGCGTGTCGATGCGCGCGAAGTACTGGTCCATGAGCCGGCGGCCCCGCTCCGAGTCCAGCACGCGGCCGCAGGTGCGCACCAGCTGCGCCAGACACTCCAGGTCCTCGTGGTGCTCGGCCGCCGCGCGCCGCGCCAGCAGGTTCTGGATGCAGCGGTGCAGGATCGACTCCGCCAGGATCTCCAGCTTGCCCAGCTCGCCGATGAACTTGATGTTGCCGAGCATCTTGCACTTGGCGAGGTGCCGCTTCTCCTCTTCATCGGGCGAGAGCGCCTTGTCCTCGAAGGCGGCGAACGCCTACAAATTAAATATTAATTCACGTAAGTGGACAACGTAATAACTGTGTGTCATGGTTGCAAACTTAACTATTTTTAACCTCACTATATAACATAAGAAACTTGTATCCTACAAGAAATTTAGTCCTGTCAAATTAGCCCAATTGCTTGTTTCTAAAATATAGACGTAATTGAACATAATAATAAGCTTAAGGCATACCTACACTAATTTTCGATAATATTTGCAAGATTATAATCAGTTTCGTTTCTTAACAACAAAATCATCACCATTGTTATTTATAGTTAAACAATAATAAATTCAATAATAAAAATCTATACCATAAAGCGTGTTGGCTTGTGATTGTGACTAAAACTGAATACATTATCTGCTATCTCGGCGGTCTCTCCACTTTTGAGCTCATTGACTGCAGTGTCACTACCACCAGTTGCTCCAACTGTCGGTACGTCGGCACCTCGGCACCTCGGCGCAATGGACCGTGACGTGAGACTTGGAATCAGCTCGGGTAACGTGATATAGATTGCACCAACCTCAAATAATAATTGCTAGCTAGGTATACCTGGGCGCGATTCTCGAACTCTGTACGGCATTTGTTCAGCAGTAGTAGTTTGAAAGTGCACGGTTGTCCGGGCGGCTCGAAGTTGGGCGCCTCCTCGCTGAGCCGCTTGCACAGCTGCGCGTACATGGACGAGTACTTGGGCTCGTCCAGCGCCTTCTCGAAGATGAGCAGGATGACGCCCTTGAGGACCTTGTCCGAGTCCAGCTCCAGCGCGAGCAGGTCATCGCTCAGCTTTTGGAACTTCTCCGGCGTAAGTTTGTTGAGGATACCGCGGACCTGCAAGGGAGGTGGGGCGTGAGATCGATGACTAAGGCGAAGGCGCCGCCATTCCCGGCGCGTGCAGTGAGAGTTAGAGAGAGGGCCTCACCTTTCGGAATATGTTGTCGTGTAAGGCATCTCCGTCGGGCACCTCGTGGTGTCTGAGTGTAGAGGGCGGGACCCAGCGTCGCCTCGGCGGGGGGACGTTCGTCCTCCCCGAGGCGCGCAGCGCGGGCCCCGGCTGCCGCGCGCTGTCCGTCTTGCCGTCGGTGGTGTCTCCCGCGCACCGCACTCCGCACGCCTCCACGCAGCTCTGTGATACTGACCCGCCGCTATGCCGCACCGCACCGCCTCCGCGACCTGACACGGGGACACACACAACACATTCATTAGGTACTTTTGACTCCACCCACCCAGTTAGTCGCTGGCAAGCCTCGAGTGCGGACCTGTGCTGATCTGTCAAAGACCGAATCTGATTTCGGGACCGATGTTAGAACTTATTAGTTAAGATTTATTTTATAAGTACCACTAAGGTGGCAAACAAGCATACGGCCCACCTGATGGTAAACGGTTACCGTAGCCTATTGACCCTTGCAACACCAAGGGCATCACTCCGTTAGATATTATCAAGAATGACTGGTTCACACACAGTACCACTATACCCAATTAAAATGCTACAATTCGCTACTAGGTCGTGGCACAGATAAAAGAAAAGATGTTTGCAGTGGTCATGGTCATGGTCAACCATACAATGGTGTCAAGTTCAATCACTAAACTTATTATTGTATTATACTTAAACAGTTATTTTATGTCCTAACTAGGTGACAAATATGTATAACTTAGGTATAAAGGCGCCGAAAGGTCAAATTTGCAAAATGTCATCGTGACAAATTGGACTTTTTGAAAATCTGGCATTTTGCGTATTTCACAGTATAGTCGCCGTGGTCAACATTAGACCATAATTAAATAAAAGAGTAAATTAAGTATAAGTAAAATCACTTCACTCATTATACGAAATCTTTTATTTAAGTTTGTCTTTCCCGCGTTATGGACAAGCATAAAGATGTCACGACTGACAGTGACATGTGTGTGTCAAGTGCATGGTAGTGTGGGTAATGTTTTTTTTTATTAATTTAATTTATTTCTAAAGCTTTCCGCACTCCTTCTCCATATAAACTTTTAGTAGCGGTGACTGGTTGCGCCGCCATGGTGTCCTAGTGAAATACGGGAAATACTGTGCCTCATACTCCTCCGCCCGCGTAAATTTCGAAGGTGTACCAAAGTTTTTGCTACACGTATTGATTCTGATAATTCTCATTGATGACCGTACGTACCTTGATTGGTATATGTTTACAATAGAAATGAAATATATAGCCCTGCCTATCTTGTCGCGCAGTCGGGTAATAGAAATCGTACAAAATCCTTTTCAATACAGCTAATAATAAGTTTGAATAAAAAGAAAACTATTAATACGAGCTACCTTGTTCCGAGAATCGCGAATAATGAATGAACCCAACGACAAATGGCCGCATGACCGTTGACCATGTCTCAATAACTACCATGTATCTATAGGCTTGTCTTGCCTCCTTCACTGTCACATTGTCAGACACTACCTACTTACATCCCTACAATACAATACACATTCCTCAAGCCGACTGACCACCACCGCGGCACCGACCAGTCCCCGACGGAACCAATTAACTATGAGTATGGCCAATGAATTATTGTCTCAATCGCGGGCACGCCAATTTGCACACTCATTATGACGCGACGTAGCGCAGGTACGCAGAATAACTAATTGAAGTTCTATACGATGAATAGGCAGATAACAGCGCACAAAACTATTTTAGGTAGGCATAACTGTTTCGAATATGGAGTATGGAGTGGTAGGACGAAGATAAAACTTAGTAATCATTCACTGCTCATTGAAGTGAGCGGAGTGAGTCCTGCCTGTGGGAGCCTCATTTTTAAAACAACACCGAACATTACCTGGACGAGTGAATAATTATTTCATAATATTTTTAAAGTATGTGTTTTAATAAAGAGACATTAATTATCAATCGATGACATTAGGCATGATGAGGATGGAGGCTTCGGTCGGTAACTCAAAAATATTTGAATGTGCGATTCGCGTCAGGGCGTCGCGAGAGCAGCATTCGGCAGGTGAGGCGGCGCCGGCGGTCGTCGGCCGCGCCCGCGCCGGCCGTAGACCCCGTGCCCCGCGCCCGCCCCCGTCCCCGACCCCGCTGCGGCCCCGGCGGCGTCACGGCCGTCCTCGCGGCACCTCTAGCCGTCCCGTCGACCGCCCTAGTCCTCGGCAAGGTGCCGTTTCGATGAAAGTTGATGAGATAAAGAGCCGAGAGCCCTCGACGACGTGGCGGGGCGGTCGATAGCGTCGCGGCGCGGGGTCGACGGCCGGCGAGACCTTGGCGCTGCCGCTGCAAGGTCGCCGGTCGCCAGCTGTCGCCCACCGCGCCGCATCACCGCGCGATATACTACACTCCTCTACAATCGTCAATAGGTAGGATTTTCGCCAACATCAGAGATCTCAGCTCGAAATGCATAATTTTAAGTTTTTCTGATTCATGTTTTAGTTTAAATGTAGATTCAGTTAGTTACTTATTTAAACTAGGAATGGATACATGTATATAACTCGTATTTGGATTCGGTGGACCTACGGACAAATAAATCCTTCCCTTTTTGTTTAAGTAACTAGACTATGTAAGTAGTTCTCATGCACGATGGTAGGTATGTGCCTGTCTGTACCAAACCAACCAACACTAACTCTTTGAGGGTAATTATGTATACCTACTTATGGGAAGCCTATTAGTTATTTATTTATTACACTACTACTTTTCATTTATGATTCCGCTTCATAAGTCTGTAACCTCTAGATTTCAAGCTCTCAAATTACGAGCATTTAGAAGATAAGAAATAATCGCACATTCACCTACCTACATCTAGTATATTTTTGAAGTCAGTACCGAAACATTACCAATTCAATTTGTTTTGTTTGTATATTGAACAAATATACAACACTATGTTTTTTTATCATTTCAACTTTTTAGTTCTTCTTTGAAGTCGTAATAATTAAAAATACTCATCAACACTTAATTTTTTTCATTTAATTTTTATTATACCTGATGATTAAGCATCATTCATTAGGTATCGAATATTATTAGGAGTATTTACCTACCTATGCAGTAGGCTAGGTACCTACAGGGCCGCGTGGATAGTACAGAACAATAGTATAATGTAACATAGGTATAGGGCGCCGTTTATTGACATTCGCGGGTTACTGAACCCCAAGTCGGGCCGTGTAGCGAGCGCGAGCATCCCCTAGCTCTGCTGGGTGATGTGTTCCGCGTGGCGAACCCCACGAGTCCGTGGCTTGGTGTAGCGTAGTGTGGCATCCCGCCGCGGTCGTCGACCCCACGGCCCACCCCTCCGCCCGCCACCCGTCCCGCCCGCGCGTCCTTCGCCACCCTCGCGTGCCCTTACCGCCCTTCGCCTGCTAGCGCTGGCGCTGAGCTCACCGAGAACGATGTCGACTTGATTTTAGTTAATTGTCAGACGCGACTTTCGAAATTAAACTTTTTCTTAAACGTGAATCAGCGCCTAGTCATGCAAGTAAATCATAACATATAATAGGTACCCTATAGATACCTATGTAGGTACAAAGTAATCTTGCTCGTTCGTTTCTTAGGTAGGATATCGTTTAGATAAATAGGTACTTAAATCTGTTGGACGGCACGGGGCACCGCACCGGCAGGTGTGGTCTCTTATTCACAATAGGTTGGACCTACCTATAGGGTACCTTACGCTTCGAAATAAGGCGATAATGATAAATACGATAGCATATCATTGGTGATTCTATTATAAAGCATTCTCTTTGTTTTTTGAGAGGGTTCACGCGAGGTCGCCGCCACAACTGCTGGCGGACATTGCAACGAATAGTTATGTAGGTAGGTACGTAGATAGCAATAGCATCATCCATATTTGACGTAGGCGGGTGAGCTGAGCGAGCACATGCCCAAAGCAGACAGTCATGAATGCTAGCTAGGTCAGGTCGCCCTCGCCCCGACACCGACCTAAACGCCTCGAGGTTATAACATTTGACTGCCATCCATGTAGTAAAACGAGACAGACAGACTTGTCAAATGTGGCTTTGTGAATCTCAAGGACTTTAGTACTGTAGGTACCTATCATACGACATACGGACGGCACTAAGTCCAAATTAAATAAGATAAACAAATCTAGACCGAAAATAAATCAAACTCCCCGGATTGTGAGGTAACAGACGCGGCCAATAAAGCAACGTGAAGGGACAACCAGGAAGGCAAGCCCAGCCCCCGGGGATGGACGGAGCCCTCGCTAGTTGTTGGTCATAGCCATAGACATCATATCGGCCGTTCTCAGAATCGACGTGACGTGACCCCTCCAGGTCTCAACTGAATAAATGATTCGATCGATTCTGGCATCAGACTGGACGAAAATAGGCGTTCAGATAATTCAGCCTCGTGGGCATGTGTGCGGGGTTACTAGGGTGCACCTAGCTAGTCGGACAATCAGTAGGTGTACGTTGACCAAGTAAGTAGATACTTAAGTAACCAACCTATAGGTTTTAGTGAACCGAATATTATCATTGAAAACATCCGACCATCAAGTAAATAAGTTGAATCACGAATTCTATTTTTTTGTAGGTAGTTTCGGGACGCGCGTCCCATTCGCGAGCCAACCCGTGGAGCCAACCGATAAAACACACGCTCATTAACATACATACATCCTACTGAGAAATTGATGACTTGCGTGCATTTACCATTTTTAGGGTTCCGCACACACGCTTCTAAATGAAAAAGTCCCAAGGACGGAGGTTTTAAAACAGGAAAATACGAAAATATTTTTATATTTTTTTCATTAAATTACTGATTTGGTGGGTCATCATCAGTCACTGTTTTACCTTTGAAGTACAGCGATAGTATTTAGTTATGGCGGAGATGGACATTATTATGTCATCTTTGGAAGAGGACTTTTCTGTAGGATTTTATGACTTACAAAGTATATAGCATTACTAGCTGTCCCCGCGTATGAAATATTGAAATATACTTTACGACCTATTCTCAGACCTACCGAATATGCACAAAATTTTCGATGAATCGGTCAAGCCGTTTCGGAGGAGTTTGCAGACAAACACTGTGACACGAAAATTTTATATAGGTATTAGAAGATTTTAATCAGTTGCGTGGTTAAAAGAAGTAAGCGGAGAAACAGACAGGCAGATATCGACTTTATTTTATACTATTTAGAGATTTAATAGGAATTTTATTACATTACATGATAAAACTTCTTAAAATTATAGCGTATATTAGAAGAAATACGCGGACAAACAGACAAACAGGCGCGAGTAGCAAATGTTTTTATGCTACATATTTAGAGATTAATGTTCATAACTACAAGGTTTAGCAATTTTACGTATGTTCCGTTTTAAGTACATACTTGGGTTTTGAATATGTATATTGTTGGTGTACGTGCCTAACCTACCGCTACCTAATCAATAAAATAATTCATTCCTGTACCAAAATAAATATTTAGTTTGTTATCTACCTACTGTGTAACCAATGTCGTAGCAAAATTGCACATTTGACTCACAGAGCCTCAAATCTAAGTTGATTATATAATAATTTTATTATTATTATGTACGAAACCCTCCGTACGTGAAACCGATGCGCACTTTGATGGAATTTTTGAGCTTGCATTGCCCATCTCCGAAAACAACATTCCGGTTCTCGCAGAATTATATTCATCCTAGTGCAGGTTTCACTATTTTTAACTGACTTTTTGATGTGTCCAGTCCACAAATGTAACGACAGAGAGGAGGCAAAGCATGTGGGCTGGGCCGATATGCTAATAACTATCTACTAAAATTATAATTGACAGTTACTTGTATGTGATCAGAATTTGATGAAATCACACGATAACCAAAAGCCATCCTACAATAGGTTGCTTAACAAATCAACTTCAGGGACGGAAATAAGATCGAAAACTGGATCGCGCTCTAGTGGAACCAGTAGGTATAAGTGGGTCAATCATCCAGTGCCGCTCAAATACACGAATCAAAGTTTGCCAAAAGAGTTATTTTATCCGTGAATAACGCCCGTGAATATCGACGGGAATCGAGTTTGAAATTTTGCAAAACAAAGCCGCGTCTATAGCTATAGGGAGATTTCGCGCCAGTCGCGCCTCGTGAGACATAACGGCTCACGGAGACGTCAGCAGGCGGCCGGCGGCCGCCGCCGCGCCGGTGGTGAGCCGCACCGCACCGCACGTGGCGTCTCACTTCTCAGTTGGATCCTACATGACATGACATGACAGACGCTCCGTGTGCCGCTGTTCGGAGCAAACGCGCCGAAGTCCGTGACAGTGATGAAGCGAGCCTGACCTAGACTACATTGCTAAAACTTAGTCTCGTTTGTAAGATATCAGTAGGTCAGGTATAATATATGTATAAAGAGAGTCCTTAGTACGTAGTAATATTTATTATTCTTCTAGTAGGTAAGTATGTACCTACTTTGTTTTTGCCCGCTGTACCAAGATGTCCGACCGTACAGATAGAGAAAAAATCCTCTTTTACTAAATAGACTTTCTTCGACTACATAGATAGGTGCATTATTAAATTGAAATCTTTTAAATGCCATGTTAATACATAGAAGCAAGCCACCAATGGAAGAGCTACAGATGTTTATGCATGTACTTAAAATACGATTGAATCTATTTAGATACTAGTTACCTAGGTTAGGCGATCCCGAGCACCGTGAGCGGCGACTGACGACGAGGGCGTCAGGTAGGACGAATCCATAATAATTGCTTAGCAATAAAAGCGCAATAGACAAAAGGGTCGGAGGGGAGCGGGCGGAGGGCGGCGGGTAGCGCGACCTACTTGCACCGTGAGCCCGTGCCGTGCCGCTGCTGCGGAGCGGTGGCGGCGGCGGTGGATGGCGGTGGCGCGGGGCAGCTAGCGGCGCGAGCGGCCGTGTGCCGCATGCCGCTCCGCTACCATTGACCCAGATTGCCCGCTCGGTCCCCACCCCGCGCCCCAATGCACAAAAACTGCCACGCGAAGGCCCCGGCCTGACCCGCCGCCCGCCTACCTGACCTACTAAACCTTCCAGTCTGCCTAATATCGACACGATGCCACATTTGACTGCTCGCCAAATAGGGCTCTTATAATGTTAGCTAAATGTGTTGGTGATGTTTCTATTAAACTTTATTTATCTATATTATTGGATTGGGAATGATGAGCTAATGTGGATAATATGGAGCATGTTTTTTATTGAGTAAGCAGAGTGTGAATATTTGCCAAATCATAAAATTTTACATGATCTTGTTTATGTGAAATTACAAATAACTAAAACATTACTAAGAACAAGACCATGAAGATTGAGTGAAGATAAAATATAATTGTCACTTAAACATGAGTCCAGAGCATGTTGGACTAAGACTAAATCTTCAGTTTGAATTATTGGGTGTGAATAATCAAACTGGGATCAATATTGGCTTGGGCAATACCTACTTAAGAAAGTAGACATACAAACAAGTCATTTTGGGATGTTAAACCTAGGGATTTAGGAGCTACTCCAACAATTTAACATATCCTATTGTCTGATCTCTAAACTGGGGGATACTTCAGCAACTAAGACTTTTATATGTGTGCCTTGGGCGTGTACTTCAGTCTATTTTGAAATTATGGGCTGTTAATTTTTTTATTTATACAAAAATTCACTTGCAATGCAATTTTTTCACCTTTTAGGTAATATTAATAATGAATAAAAATGTAAGAATGTGATGACTACCCAGGAAATTAAAGATTATGTCAACTAAGTCTAATACATAATAATTAGAGATGTTATGTTATGAATTACAACAAAGATCTAACCAAAACAGCAAATAATATATCAATTTTTGTCATCAAGTTCATCTGTAATAATATTTTGGTTAGCTAGTCTATGAAATTAATAAATAGTCTTTATTTGCTCAATCACCACAAACACAAAGACCATCACTCAGTCTTAACCAATTATTAAATGTTTATAAACAAAACATATTAGAGTGGCTAGGTCAGTGTCAGATCATTAAATAGGTGTATTATAATAGCAAGAGAGGTAAAAAACCTGGCACTAACATTAGTGTTTGATAACAACCACTGCCAAGTACCATTTGAGGCTTCATAGCTAAAATAGGAAGCACTGACTTGTTGAAGGATTATAATCTATCTACCTACAATGACTACAATCATTCTAGTAAATCTCAAGAAAACAAGTAATTGTTCATCAAAACTTGTTGATGGTCGTGTTGGGGACAAAGACAATGATGGCCAATAATTATGGTTACAACCATGTTACGACGAATTAGCAGTTAGCACAAAGCGACAAGGAAGAGAAGAGGTGAGCGAGGGCCGCGACCAATCGTAGGCGGCCGTGGCCAGCTAACGCAACCCACCAATATCTGTTCCCCCGGTTAGGTTAGAATGCACTTTTTATGGCTCACTCGCGATGGTAACACTAGTTTTTTATATAAAATGCTACCTTTAGTAAGGCCACAAAGGAACATGTGCAATGTACTTTGAATCTAGATTTATAATAATATGAAACTTGTATAAAATGGCTCACAAAGGTGACGCATCGACACGATCCGATCGAATGATCTTAGCTGATCCGGGGACATATCACCGGCTCGATCGTTACTATTTGAGCACACACAGGATTTTGTTCGAACGATGAGAGCACTAAGTACACCATAATAAATAAAATTCACAAACTTACGAGGCGATGAAAGTCAATTGTAGAAAGCACACGCACCGCAACACGACAAGCGAGTCCGCAAGCACGCACACAACTAACTGACGCACACTAATAAAGTGACAGTTACTGGTGTATGTATGTAATGTACAGTACAATTTATAACATAGAAGAGACTTACAATCATAAATACATAAAGTTTTAATAATCTATAAAAATATAAAATAATAAAAGTATTTTTTCGAATACTTTACATATAAAATATATACCAAGATTGAAGTAGCACCTTTAAAAGTATTATCAAAATTGCAACAGCTAAAGGAATTTCCTTTACTTACTGCCAACTTAAAGATAAATATTTGACATTCTACGATATGAAGAAAAGTTAAAGGCTAGCATTCACTATCCGATCCATTCGGTTGCCATTCCAATCGGAAAGGACGATTTAATTCCGTTTTCAGACTGATGCTGTGTTATTCGCAGTTCCATCGAGTAAACTCTCTTTACAATACCCGTGTCTATGTTATCTATGTAGGATTAATGTGACTAATTTGCTTTGTTTTATGATGTTGATAACGTAGTAGGACATAATGATATATGTATGATTACAAATATGTAACTATAGGCTTGTATTTAAATATGGATTAGGTTGCATGTGTATTTTTGAAACATTTCTTCTGTGAGTTAATAAAGTGGGGTTCAGATTTTACTTTTAAATTAGTATAAACATTTTTTTTAAACTATTCAAAACATCAAATTTTCTTTGTAAAATATATTTTAGTCACATCGTTGATAAATACACACACACTTAATATAAACTCACAACGATAAATGGAATCGGACGGCTTGTCGGATAAGGCTGGGAATACACGTCAGATTTTTTCATCCGATAGTCTGATCAGACTATCGGAAGGCGTTGGAGCCATTACTTTGTTTGAACATACAATACACGTTCGATTCAATAGTCGAATGGAATTGTATTGAATGTTCGCCAGCTTCCGATAGTTGGATCCGACTATCGGATGAAAAAATCTGACGTGTATTTCCAGCTTAAATGTGTGACTTCAAAATCCGTGGACCGTGCGTCAGTTACCTTGGTTGGGTAACAGCCAATAGAGTGGTCGACACTATGGTCAACTGTATCGTGTCGCGTCGCATTGTTGGTGTACAGCCAGGGTTGCCAACCGTACAAGGTTCCTCACACAAACTTGGTTCCTCGTACAAATACGAGCGCTATAAGATACTTTTATTGCGGGAAATATTTCCCTCGGCAAGGCGAGTGAAATCGCAGGGCTACTACTTGTATACTACATCATCTCGCTGTCCTATTTCCAATCATAAGCGTTATACATAGTCCATCCCTTTGCTCTACAGTCTACACGATCCATCCATATTTTCTTTGATTTTCTTCTATAAATCAAGTACGAGGTACGAGGACACAGTCGTCAGCCTCGTATAATTTTGTACGAGATTTTGACATAGGTTATGGCATGATTTTTTACTGCAGGCAACATTTTATAACATAAAGGTGGTTTTACATGAGGTTTTACACTTTGGGCATGGATCTAGAAAAAAAGGCGGACAGATGGCCGAACTATTGAAGCTCCAAAATGGCGGCAACGTAACTGTGTGTGTGTGGTTCGGAGCGTAATGGCTGGCGGCCGGCTTAGTGTGGTGTGAATGTGTGCGTGCCGGACGTGTATGCATTTAAGCGAGCTGGCTTACTGTGGGTGCTTCATTAATTGTTTTATGCGGTGGCGTCCGCCTTTTTTTCTAGGTACATGACTTTGGGTATGTTCGCGAACCTCTTCAAAAATAAAGATTTCCTTCATTTTAGAGATATGCATACATTATACTTTCTATCTCCACGGAAATGGTACACTCGTTTTCATAAATGCTGGAGCCCTGCGTTTTGTTACACTGAGTTTTCTGCCGGGCACTCCATGTTCATAACTAAAAAAGTTTCGGAGATTAGCAGGAACAAACAGAATGATAGACTCAGACAAGAATTAAAAAAAAAATCGGTAGCATTGCGTTCCCGAGGGACCTTGTTTTCCCGGGATAAAAAGTAGCCTATGTTCTTCTCCATACCATAGGCTATCTGCATACCAAATTTCATCGCGATTGGTTCAGCGGTTTAAGCGTGAAAAGGTAACAAACAAACTCACTTTCGCAATTAAAATATTAGAGTTAGGATTATAGTTAGGATAGTTAGGATTAGGATTATTATAGTATAGATAGGATCATAGTTTGTATTTTATACTATTACTGTAAATATACATGATGTAAATATAGCATGTCTCTTTCATATGCATTTAATAAAAAGCTGTTATGTTGACAGACTGCAATCGGGGCGGGGTCCCGAGCGCCCAGAAGCGGCCCCTCGGAGGATGATTGGTCGTCGAGGTCACTCATCGTGCCATAGCACCGCGACAGTGCTGTGGGAGGTATCACACTTCCCCCGGGACGGGCTGTCAGCTATCAGCGCCGCGCTTAGTGGCTCATGTATGCGTTCTGTACGAGAACCAGAGTCCCTCTACAGCGCAGATGGCGACCACCGTGGGGTTTTAGCCGGTACGAGTCCGGCATAAACCGACCGCTCCCCCCGGGGCTGGTCGGGTACCCTATGAGGATATTCTCACGAAAAAAAGGGTACTGACAGGTGTAACGGGTCGTAATGGGCTCCGTGTAACATGCTCGTTTCGAGCTCTTTTGCTCGCCTGTGCTCTAGTTTCGCAAGACTTTCGTCATGTAAAATAGCATACATAAGTATGCATATAACGTAACGTAAAAGTATGTCTATCGACGAAATTGTGTTGGGATCTTTGATTCTGCTAAATTATTGTTTAATCCAAATTAAGAAGAAAAAGAAAGTTATAATACAGAGATTTTTCTTTGTCCCACTTTGTTCTTTGTTTTCAAGAAATAAACACAACGTAGCCAAGCAAAGACGCGTGTGGTGTATTGACTGAAACGCGTCACTCGCCGGGGTTCGCCAAAACACCGACACGTACTGACTGCACGAATGCTCTCTCTGTAACATGTTACATTACGCCCCGTAACGGCCGGTGCCAGACCCATCTTTAAATCATAAGTACTCTCTATTACTTATCATAATATCACGAGGTGAGAGCAGGCATAAAATGAAACCCATATTTTTTTCTTTACGATGAATTAAACACACAATACAAAAATAACATAATATATTTTATTATACCTGTGAATGCATGTCTTTTATAACTACATACAACTAATTAAGTTAGCAGCCAATGTTAGAACGAAATGCAATTTTATTGCATGAGATCTCTAATTAAAATGTTATTTATTTCCTTTCCATACAATAAAATAAAAATAGTCCGTCATATTGTAAATCATCCGAGCAGGACATAGGAAGACATTGTCATATTGTCATTGTATAGACAGGGCGTCCCAAGGCGATGCCACATAGGAAAAAATAATAGTCAAAATTACTGAAAGTGGACTTCATTCCATTTTTTAAAAAACAAGAACTTTTAAGTTTTTGAAAAAATCACCTGCCTGAACTGGGAATCGTACCCGCGAAATGTAATAAAAATCAACCTATATCCCATTTCTATTTTTAGTATAGTTATCGAAAAGGTCGTCATAAGGTGACCCCTCAGATTGACATTCCTTCTGAACAACAAAGCATCGTAAATTGAACGGAATCAGTGAAATTTAACTTTTTAATTAATTATTTATTTCAAACACATAATATTAGAGTACCTTCTCTCCGTGTGACATATCGGTGGGACGCCCTGTATAATTAAACATATATTTATTTAGAACAAAATTGAAACTAACGCGCAAAACACACAGAATGGGCGTGACGCGAATTGAATGCATGTTTATGTAGTAGTATTAATACTGGCACGTTATTTCAGTATAATTTGAATTATAAGATAACATGCTAGTGGCGCAGCGCCCGGGCGCCCTCGCCATTTCTATCTGTTTCGCAGCTATGGTAAACTATTTGTTTATGCACTCGACGCGACGTGGACGGCACGGGGCGGCTCGATGCAGCTGTCGAGCGTGACGCGGCGCGCCGGGCGGCGGACATAGTCTCTGTCTGGTCTGTCGGTCATGTCGTCACAAGTTTATAACTGTCGGTAGAAGACCGCAACCGCGACTCCAAGTAGCCGCCGAGTAGCTACCTAACATTAATATCACTTGTATAAACAACGTTAAAAATATATAAACAGTTGAGCAGGCACTAGTTACACAAAGAGTTAAGTACAATTTTGAGATTCAAATGGTGGTGTCAACGCTTATAGTTACCACGGTGTATAAGTAGATGGATTAAAACATATCAAAAGTACAGCGAGAATATCAAAATACATTCATAAATAAATAGCGAACCGCATAGATAGACCGCGAGGAGCGGAGCTCGCAACGCAACCTCCCGCTCTCTCACGAGTGCTTAACAACAACTACTATAATCTTAACCTATATACAAATCAACGATCGGTCCAGTTAACTCTCATATACATTTTTACAAAAATATCTTAGTAAAAAAACTTACAATTATTGTACAGAGATGAGCTCGACGAAAAAGTAAAATATAAATGATTTATTAAAAGTGCGGGACGCGTCCTACACGTCCACGCGAGACACGTCCGAGCGCGACGTTAGGGGCGTGCCGGACGCGGACGTCTTGCTGGTATTGGCCGACGCCGACGTACGCGGCGCTTCCTGCACCACCAGGCCCCTACGCGCTACGAGGGGGCGGCGCGGGGGGCGGCGCGGGGGGCGGCGCGGGGGGCCGCGGGGGGCCGCGTGCCGGCGGCGACGCGTCACATGCCCGACTCGGCGATGCCCTCGTCGTCTGCAACACAACAAGACACAACATCTGTACAACTAGACACACTGACCGCTTGCTACAAACTCTCCATGCGATGCAACAGACATACGGCTTATACAAACACGATGCATGTTATGAAATATTTTCTTTTTGATGTAGCTTTTGGAGTTTACTCCTTTGAAATCGATTTTTCATATAAGGCCCCGGTATGGAAAGTTTTTATAGGTTAAGTTTTTAAATCTATTATTTTTAATAATACATATTTTAAGGTTGGGTAATCCTGTTGTTAAATGGGTTTACGTTAGCCACAGACTGTCGGCCACGGCCGTGGAGGACGACATCGATCATCGAAGTGTCTCTTGGACCGGACGCGTCTGTTGGCGCGGGGCGATCCTCTGTCGTCTGTCGAGTGGAGGCCTCGGCCCCTCGGCCCCACGGGTGGCTCCGGGTGTACTCCACATCGAGCAGGCGTCAAGTGCCGCTTGACCTTCGAGAGGATGCCTCTGCTTAGTTTGGGATCAGATGGCCGGGTGTGAAGAATGCCCCAGGATATTATTATTATTTTCATACGGCGGTTTCCGCCTTCGACTCGATAGAATAACCAAAGTTTATTTCTGTTAAGGTCGAGCCGGTCACATATCGGCTAGGATATTATCTGGAAAGCAGAAGTCTGATTGAAAGGTCTCCGTTTGTCGGTGAACGGACATGCCTGCATCTCGGCGACTGCCGGTAAGAGCTCGTTCAAACGCTCGACCATGGCTCGAGGTTTCAATTAGCGAGCTCCCAGACTATCGGAACTTGACCCATTCGAAGCGAGAGGCGAAACAGGCGGGTCACGACGAGAGACAATTCGGACGCACAATTAGTTGGGTAAAACAATTGAGTGGATCGTCGTCGGGACCACTGGCTTTATTCAGGTCTATAGCGCGTAGTAGGTACCTCTGCAAGCTCCAGTCGTGTATAGAGCCGGCCAGTGTATCTAATCGATCTGTGATGACTTTATTTATTGATTAATTTAAAAGCGACTAATCAAATGTCATCATCATCATCATCGAGAACCCACTTCTGTGTGAGTGGGTATGGTTTCCGCACTTAGTCCTTGAATTGGACCATTGTACGTGTTCCAAGGGTTTTTACTCCAGCCAGCCCAACTCTCTCCAGAAGCAGATTAGACTTCCCATACTTCTCAGTGTGTCCGCTAGAGATCTTGGTAATCCCACGGTTCCTTCTCTTATGTGGGTGACACCTGTGCATTCAAGTAGCACGTGAGTCACCGTTTCTTCAGCCGCCATGCACGCCCTGCATAGGGGGCTATCTGTAATGCCTATTGTGTGAAAGTGTTTGTTGAGTGAGCAGTGTCCAGTGATAATACCCGACATCAGGCGCATATTTTTCCTGCTCAGACGCAGGAGGCGCCTGGTAAGCTTCGTGTCCAAAGATGGCATTGCTTCTTTGGACTGCCTGCAACCTGGTGCCGAGTGCCATCTGCTTTCCGCCTGTGCGTGTGTGTGATTCTGTAACCATCTGCGTAGCTGATTGAAGGGGATCGGCGCAATGGGTTCAGGTCCGAAGACCGTCATGTCCGATCTTCTTCTGGCTAACTCATCAGCCGCATCATTGCCATGTGATCCACTGTGTCCTTTTATCCACTGTAGCGTTATTTTGTTGCGGTACTGTTCAGCAACACGCTCCAGTGCATTGTGACATTCCAGCGTTAGTGCCGAGGTAAAGTGGTTTCTGTTGAGGGATTGGAGTACTGAGGCGCTGTCGGAGAGTATGCGAATGTGCATATCTGTGACCCTCCTGATTTCTATGGCCCGTACCGCTTGGATGATACCCACGCATTCCGCCTGGTAGACGGTGTTGCATATTCCCAAGGGGCCGGATATCCTGATGTTCAGGTCGTTAGAGAAGACACCGATACCTGTACCAGAGTTTGTCTTCGACCCATCAGTGTAGATCCTCAGCTCTTCCGGACCGGAAAAGTCATGGGGTTCCTCAGTGAGTTGTATGTGATAGTGTTTTTGTAGGCAGTATGTTTTTTGGATTCTGTCACTGGGTGAGAGTAACATGGGTTGTAGTTTAGTAGTGTTTTCTTTTATTCGTGTGTGCCTGATTCTGGGATCTTTGCCTAGTGTACCAGCTATGCTAAGCCTAAGGGCTGCTAGGGCTGCCTCCTCTTGTACCATCAGGTGTAGGGGTGGCAGCCCCAGCATTGCCTGCAGCGCCGCTGTTGGTGCTGTTCTCATGCTGCCAGTGATACCTAGGCAAGCTAATCGTTGTAGTTTATCGAGATCTAGTTGGGCTTTGTTGAAGTCTGTCCTGGGCCACCAGACTAACGAGCCATATGTGATAATGGGTCTAATGACGGTTTTATATAGCCAGTGGGTAATCTTGGGACTAATACCCCAGTTCTTACCAAACAGTTTTTTGCACTGCCACATGGATATGCTGGCTTTTGTGGTAATATAATCTAAGTGTTTCGCCCAGTTCAACTGCTTATCCAAGTAAACGCCCAGGTATTTGGTTTCAGTTGAAAGGGTTAGGGTGGTATTGAAAAAACGTGGTAATCGTAGTGATTCCAGTTTCCGTTTTTTTGTGAAAAGAATGAGTTCGGTTTTGTTGGGGTTTAATGCTAGTCAAATGTCTGTATCAAGTAAAAAATGTGTGAATGATGATGATGATCGAGTGGGCGGGAAGCGACGTGACAAGAGTCACTGCCGGGAGCACGCGTCCTGCACGGTTCCTGACACCGACCGACGCTGCGGTACGGTACTAGTCAACGCGGAAGGATATAATGGCTCGGTATCATGGTTAAACGGGCAGGCGACGCATGCGCGAGCGAGCAAGACAGGTGAGAAGGCTGCGAGCGAGAAAGTAAGAGAGTGAACGAGTGAGTGCTGCTCACATGTGCCGCGTCGGAGTCGCCTCGCCGCCGTCGCCGAAGCGTTGCCGTCGCGTCGCTACTTCGTTACTTAACTGCGATTACGAGACACCCTTGATCGTAATGTACTCAGTTGTGGATCCATTCATAGTTAAGTATTTATTCAAAACCGGACAAGCTGTTATGTACATTATACATACATACAACTATATTCAGAAAAACCTTCAGACGGTAATAAATTATAATTAACTAGCTGTTCCCCGCGGTTTCACCCGTGTTCCCGGTATATTATTTTTTTCCGTCAAATATTTTCATTCGTAAAAACCTTTCCTGACAATTACAAACACAACAAAAGAACAAGCCAAATACACAGGTACAGCCGTTCTGAAGTGATGCGTTTACACACATTTGTAAATAGATTTTTATTTATATAGATAAGAAATAAAAAAAACCAAGTAACAGAAAGGTGACACAATATTAAATTAAATTAATACGTGAGCTAAAAATTGGTACTTTTATCGCGTATTTTTCGTAAAACCTAACCTAGGTTAGGTTCGTTAGGTAGTATGAAAGGAGAAGGCTCGAAAATGCCTCAGGTCTGCCAGCAAAGAGAAGTATGTATCTCAAAAAATTGTTAAAAATTTGTTTAAAACATTACATAAATCAGGGGTAGTATATGTAATAGTAGTATTAGTTTTAGAACAGCTTTCGACAAGGACAGGAAGGATATCGATATATACACGTATAGGGTAGACCGGACATACCTTCGAAGGCGGGGTTGAGGTGGTGGTGGTTGTGGTTGTGGTGATGGTTGTGGTTGTGGTGGGTGGGCGCGGCGAGGTCCTGCCCCTCGAGCACGGCCACCAGGCACTGGTGCACGCAGATGTACTGCTGCTCCGTCTGCACCATCCACACGCGCTCCCGCCGCATCGCGTGCACCATGCCGAAGATGTCCAGGTGCTCCGCGTGGCTCGCCAGCTGCGGCAGTGAGAGGCAACTTACTTGTGTACTGTACCGTACTGTACCGTACTGCACTGTACTGTAGTGGGCATGCGTGCGTACCTGTTGCAGCGCGGTGTCGAGGGTGATGAAGGTCCCGGAGCGGCCGACGCCGGCGCTGCAGTGCACGATCACCGGCCGCGAGTCCGCCGGACACCGCTCGCGGAACGCGCGCACGAACCTGCACACACACAAACACACATATGTTTTTTTTTTAAATAGTCCTTCCGAGCACTTCATATTATGAATAGTGGATACTTTGAAATGGCACATTTTCGATACCTATGTTTGAATAGTTATGCTAAACTTTTCTATAAACAATAACTCTGAAATCGCATTAGAAAAATCGCTCGATCAAAATGCATAAAACAAAATCGGTCCTATGGCAAATTTTGTCAAAGTATAAGGGTAACACTGAAAGTTTTTAGAACTGACTGGTTACAAATTAATCCATCGAAAAATTAATTTAAATTTCGAATTTAGAACTCTTTAGTATCCTGATGATGTAGGCATTAGGCATATGAAATTTATTTCTATAAATTGGCGGCAATTTGAAAAGTGCGTGTAGCGCGTCAAAATGACGCGAGAAAATTTTCGCTCTTTGATTTATTATTATTATTTTGACTTTCGTCGTGTTTGAAGCCTCATCACGTGCCACTGTTTACATCTGGTTTAATGAGTTTAAGTGTTGGTCGTAGGAACCTTACTGATGACCTGCTTGAGGGACGTCCTGCAGCTTACTGGGCGCCGCACGATAGACGCTGATAGTGACCTACCAACAGATTCGGGCAAACTTAGGCATTGGTGGCAGTGGCAGTGGCAGTCAGGTGCAAAAATCTTACATGAGCATTTAAGCGTCAAGAAGTTATGTACTTGATGGATCCCACAATTTAACCGAAGACCAGAAAAGTACAACGGAGGTACCTCAAATGTTGTATTTGACATCGTCACAGGTGATGAAAGTTGAATATATTGTTACGAACCAAAAAGAAAATCAAAAGTTTCCATTTGAGGATTTGCTATCAAAAGTAAAAAAAGGAAAAAGTGAAGTAGAAAAGATGATCGCTTTAATCTTTGGACGGACGAATGATTTCGCGACATATGTGCTGGGAAGACAAAAGGACAGTTACTGCAGACTGGTATATTAACAATTGTTTGCCAGTTGTCTTACAACAAGTTCGACAGCAGCGCCCTCGAAGCAGGATCCTACTTCACCACGACGGACGCTAGAAGGACAGGCGAATATTTGACTACGGGCGGCGCGGGCCGCTGATATAGAAGCTATTTTCATTTTGCAAAAAAGAGCGGTGCGAGCTATTTATAATTTGAGTTCTCGAGCTTCCCTCAGAGATAAGTTTAAACAAGTTAGTATCCTCACAGTAGCATCGCAGTACATTTATGCAAACATATTATTTGTACAACAAAATATGTCTTTTAGTAAAAAACAAGTGACATGCACACTATTGATACTAGACATAAGCATAAACTTGTAACCTCTGCTTATAGACTCCAAAAAGTGCAAGGTTCTTTTTTGGGACCGTGTACACGCTTCTATAATAAGATCCTTCCTGAACTTTTGAATTTGCCATTAAATAAATTTAAGGAACGTATTAAGTCTATTTTAGTACAAAAGGCATACTACGAGTATAACGTTAATGAATATTTAAGTGACGACAATGCTCGGCTGTAGCGCTCGCTCTTGCAGGTTATCTTTTATGTAATAATCTATGTTTGTTTTGAAAAGAGTAATTGCCGAGTTTCTTGTCGGCACTTCTCAGTAAAAGTAACCTTCCGAACCGTGCGTCGGTCTGACTATTCATAAGCGCCTGGGAAGGCCTATTTGAATGAATAAATTATTTCATTTCATTTCATAAAAAAGTTAAGTCAAGTTCCAGAAAAGTCGTTCTCATCGACCAGTAGTTTATACTTTGGAGAATTTTAGAAGTAGCCACCGCATTGCAGTAACCGTCAAGCGGGTCGAGGTCGGGGTCGGGGTCGGGGTCGGGAGGTATGGTACACGTTGCAGGAGGTACCTGGCGAGGGTGGTGGGCGGGTCGGGCACGCCGAAGTCGGGCCAGGTGGTGAAGTGGAAGTGCTTGAGCACGCGCTGCTCCGCGCCGCGGCACAGCGCCAGCTCCGTCACCGTCCAGTCCGGGTAGCGGCTCTCGTTGAGCGCCGTCACCGCGATGTCGCCGTAGTACACCGGCCGCGTGTCGTACGGCCAGTAGCGGTCGCACTTCTCGCGGCCCTTCTCCACGCACCGCGTCAGCATCACGATGCTGCGGGACCCCGACTCCCAGCACATGCGCCAGAAGTCGTCGCGCGTGCAGTGCAGCGGCCCCTGCGTCACGATGAACTCGCGCGGGGAGCTGTGCCCCGGCACGTAGTTGGCGTTGATGTAGTCCGAGCCCTCCTCGTCGTCCACCGGCTGCAGCTTGTAGCGCGAGTGGTCGTACGGCAGGATGTTCGTGAACCGGTTCTTGGGCCGGTTGCAGGGCAGGTCCGCCGCCGTGCACGGCTGCTCGCGACCCACGTGCTTCAGCTCCTCGAACTCCTCGCTGAACCTGCCGACCGCATTTATATTGTTATATACCTCTGCCCTATACCTACTGTGATATAAGTATTGACTATCCATTATATGGGAAGACAAAGTAAGTGTACACGTCAAATTACAAAATTTATCAAGATTTTGTTTTTTTTTTTAACTTCGTTCCCGGCGGGGGTCCCCCGACCGCCCGTAGCTTTTTTTAAATTGGGGAGTATGAAGTTCAAGTAATGAATGTAAAAAGAACGAATCGTATATACCTGAAGTCGGAGTCGGCAGACATGAGCCGGTAGTGGTCGATGAAGTCGGCGACCCGAACGGGGCGCGAGCAGCGCGGGGCGACGGCCGCGGGGCCGGCCGGCAGGGCCCCGCGGCCCCGGCGCCGCCGGAGCCCCACCAGCGCCGCGGCCCCGCCCGCCACGCCCGCGCACCCCACGCACACTCCTATTATCCACGCCGTGTTGTCCACCTCTGTCGAATTTAGTCATCTCATACTCACTTGCACTATGACCAGTTTAAGTTCCCGCATGGAAAAATTCCGTTTCCCTTCCGTGTGACGTTCTGACCGAGCGAGTTACGACCCGTCTACGAATAAAGTAGCTCAGGAAGCCTAAGCCACTTCAAATACACCGTATGTGATGACACCCGGCCCTCGATCGAGGACATCCTCGATAGATAGCGATGGTGTGGATGCTCAAAATGATTCAGCATGTTATAACATTGTGAGATCATTGTAACCTATTTAAATAAATATATAATTTTGAATTTGAATTTGAAAAAAGAGCTCCTATTATTTTTTTACTATCAAAATATTAGATTATACTCATGTTCATAGGATGATATGGATCGAGCAATAAATGACTTGGTAATATCCAGATAGGTCCAGAGGTCGACTTCTGAACCGCAAGGTAGAATTAGTGTGCAACCGACAAGTAGTCGACATCGAGTTTACTCATCGTTCAAAGCGCATAAAATCTGTAATATTTATTATAACTTTGAATATTTAAAAATAGTGAAACACACTTCGACATACTATAAACATCAAGTAATTCTTGTTATCGACAATTATAAGATAACATTACATCACTAATTTATTGACACTTTATTTAGATTCGCGAATTGCTCGATATCCGGACAGAACAAAGGAATGAATATAAAATTTGATGTATTTGATTTACCCATTGTAGGTAGTGTACGTAGTGTCGGGGCGCGGCTTGCGGCATGCCCCGCGGTCGCACTGTGACTGATGCTATCGCGTCGCCATCGGTATCGATAATCTGGTATCGCACCACTATCTACATGCTAATGAATCTAATGCTAAGTGCTCTCTACATAATACAAGATAAACACTTGATACTTGCTCACTCTTATTATCGTTTTATATAAATACTAGCCTCCCCCCCGAGAGTTCACCCGCTGTATCGTCTAGGTCCACCTTCTAGGTAGGATGTGCGTTGTCTGTCAGTCAGTGTTAGAGGCGAAAGGTTTGTGCTAGACTGACGTTTTAATTAAAAAGGGCACAACTAACATTTTTCATGAAATTGAGTTATATATATATTCGAAATCAGGAAAAAAAGGCTAATTTTTTTGAGATTTTTAGCAACAAAATTAACAGAGATAGCATAAACTTATAGCACGACTCCCACAACACAACTGCACCATTTTTTAAATTTTAGTACAGGAAAAGGGCGCATTGTGAGATATGACTTTTATTTCACCTTTGTATTTATAATATATTTAATTGAAAAGGCGTAATTGGCGGACGTCAAATATAAAAAGGCTTATGTGGCAATTGTGCTTATTTTTTATACCAACACCTTAGCAAATTAATGTAGAAGAAAAGTCACAACTGGCAGTTATGTCTTTACTGTTTACCCTACGCTTTAAAATTTTATACATAAAAGACACACACTGGCTTTACTACTAAACATCTATGAACGAAGATGAAGTGAGACGAAGCGGACACAGAAAAATTCACAATGAGATTGTTTTTATTCATCAAGAAGTATTAAGTACCTATAAATATTAAAAATTAATTCTAATATTTTACTGTGTTTATTCTAATAATTATAGTGTGAAAAGGCACAATTGAATAAAAGTGCCTTTTCATTGTAACATTTTAAATTTTTACTCAAAATTTTACATTGAAAAGGCACATTTGGTTGTATATGCCTTTTAAACGTAATATTGCTCTTTTTTTTTTATTAAGTTGAAAAAAAAAGTTGATTATTTATTATATGCATTCAAAATAAAAAATATTTTATTTTTATTTTGCTATGGTCTTATATGTACTATATAAATGCAACTATTTACATTCACACAATTTCGGAAAACATAGTTTAGTCGTGATTTTTTAAAAAAAAAACAAAAAAAAATTTAACATCGATTTTCTCAATATTTACAAAATGTTAGTTGTGCCCTTTTTAATAACGACGGCAGTAGTCTCTAGAGCAGGGATTCCCAAAGGGGTCAATATCGGTTTCTTAGGTCGACATAAACGAAAACTGATTTTGGGGGTCGACGAGGTTTAAAAATCGACCCCTATTAATTAAAACAAGTTCTTATTTGAAACTATCAAGATACTGTATAAGTTGATTTTGTATGGCCAAGCTTATGCGTTGGCGGAAAAAGCTCCCAGCCCGTCTCGGTCTCCCGAAGCCTCGATGAGCTTGGATGATAAAATCCGAGCAAATCAGCGAGCCTCGAACCCCCACGGACCCAAGGATTCTACACTTGATATTTACTGAATTTTATGTCTATTTATTTTGTTGAATTTTGTTGAGAAAATGATGTCAAGTTTACTCACTAGTTTTAAATTGGTAAGTATTTTGTATCAATAGGAAAAAACTAGCGATAAGATTTTTAAATTAATTTGGCTATGGGGTTTGAGGTATCAGTTCATTTTGGAAAAGGGGTCTCTTGCCCAATATATTTGGGGATCCCTGGTCTAGAGGAACTCAAAAGTATCTCACTTTTTGTGGGATCTCACTCAACATTGGTGGACATAAGTCAGAATAACTATTTTCTGCGCCATAACAATATAACCACTGTCATATTTTAATTTTGACATTGTTAATTCGGTGGAAAGTCAAACTGAACGCAAATAGCCAATGTTATAAAAAATATTTAGAGAAAATTTTTAATGTAAACTTATTATCTACATCGACCTACTGAACTATATTCAATGATATATTAAAAAAATATCGAATGTTTATCAAAAATCTCTTCCATGTTTATATTTTTATATCTATCACTAACGCAGCCCTCAGAAATAAGACTATAGAATATATGTACATAGTAATGTTATAGTTCGTAAAGTGCAAAGTAATGGTACATTAATATGTAGTTTCTTAGTGTGTAGTGTACTGACCGGTGTAGACGACGGTGTAGGCGGTGTCGGTGTACTTGTCGGGGGCGGTGAAGGCGCGCAGCTTGACGTAGTACTTGGTGGCCGGCTTGAGCGGCCCGTTGCAGTAGGCGCGGCCGCCGCCCTCGCACCGCTCCGACCCGATCGTGAACTCCTCCACCGACGACGAGTGGAACGGGAAGTACGGCTCCGTCACCTGCGCAGTGCACATCGTTCTAACTAACACAATATACCTGGGCCGGGGGCCGGTGGGTGTACCTGTACCTGGTAGGGCGGCCAGACGGGCAGGTGGTGCACGTCGCGCCACGAGGGCAGGTGCAGCGGGGCGGGCGCGTCCCCTGCGAGGGGGCCGGGGCCGGGCGAGGGGTCGGCGCGCGGCTCCTCGGCCAGCACCAGGGTGTAGGCGGTCACGTTGCCGTTGGCGGCGCTGAAGTAGTCGGAGCGGAAGCGCACCGCGACCGTGGTGGTGGAGCGCGCGGCGGGCGCGGGCGTGGCGCCGGGCGGGGGCCGCGGGGGCGCCGCGATGGTCATGTGCTGCGTCCAGCGCGCCGGGGGGCCGCCCCCCGCCCCCGTCTCCGCCCGCAGCGTGAACTCGTACGTGCCGCCCGGCGACAGGCCCGACACTGTGCCCGACCGAGCTGCACACGCACAACATTAGTCTACTCAACCTGTATGTCGATAGAGTTCATTTGTTTTTTATTGTTCAAAAAGGAAAACCGACTTCAAAATGGATTTGCACTAAAAAGTATAAAATAACGTTGTTAGAACTGGGATATTAGAACTCGTTTTGACGTCAGCGAAAGGAAAGCACGTGTTCCATAATCTGAAATTCTTTCGCTGAATTCATGACAAATTAATTTTATTTTTTCATTTTTACTTTCTTGTGTCGAGAATATTGAATAATATTTTTTATTATTTTTTTGTATTCATAAGTGTTCAGTAGCATAAAATTAAGACTCCCGACGCAATCACCCAAATAATGAAAAATAATAAAAACTATACAGTACTATAAGAATTATTCCCTAACTCCTAACTAACAAGGAGTTGTACCTTCCATTATCAGCTCACCTGATTAACGCAAAGGAACATAAGTAGCGGTGTATACGAACCTATAATATTTTAAAAAATATCGTTAACGAGTTATATTTTCCATCATCAGCTCAGCAGCATGAGATGATGAGTACCGGACGCAAATACTTGAATAGTTTTAGAAAATATATAAAACACACTATAATTTTTTTTGAAATCGGTCAACAGTTGGCGGTGAAATCGGTGAACATTAAAAAATATATATATATATATATACAGTGGAACATAGAACCTCCTCCTTTTTTGAAGTCGTTTAAAAATGATCTCTTACCTTTGATCATAGATATCATATCTTCTGTAACTTTTTGCTTTGTGTTTATTTAATAAATTTATTTATAGGTATTATGTATGGGTAGGCCAGTGAACGACCACAATCTTCCCATACTGATGTGGTCTAAAGAAAGCTAAATAAACTTGGGTGGGTACTGGTGGGGAAGGTATCACACTTCCCCCGGGACGGGCTATCTCAGCGCCGCGTTTGGAGGGGCTCGTTCTGTACGAGAACCAGAGTCCATCTACAGCGCAGATGGCGACCACCGTGGGGTTTTAGCCGGTACTAGTCCGGCAAAACCCGGCCGCTCCCCCCGGGCGGTTGGATATTCTATGAGATTTCCCCACAAAAAAAGGGAGGAATTTGTTTTTAAGGGCAGTTTCTGGAATAGTAATAGTAGGTGCTTGGCGATAGGTTATCAACATTAGAGGCGGGATTCGCAAAGTACGTTAGCACACCGAGCTATAGTTCCCTCCCGGTGTTTTCATTCACCGAAAGCTCGAAGCTTGGCCAATTATAAGTTGCATTCAAATCACATACGATCTCATATTAACTGGCAAATGTATTTAAAATGGCGACTGATTCTCGCAACGAAGGTAACATTATACTACTCCTATCGGCCGGCCGAGTCGAGGGAAGCTCTAATAAGAACGCGATCAGGTAGAGGTAGAGGTAGAGGTAGAGGTAGAGGTAGAGGTAGAGGTAGAGGTAGAGGTAGAGGTAGAGGTAGAGATAGAACGCACTGACCATCGGGCGGGAACTCAATAGTGGTAGCGAGATGGGGCGCGCCCTGCGGCCCGTACTCGAGCAGGAAGCGGGTGAGCAGGCCGTTGGCGCGGTCGGCGGGCAGGTCCCACACGAAGGAGAGGTGGCTGGGCGCCGAGTCGGCCGGGTGGAAGTGGTGCGGCGCGGGGGGCGGCGCCTGGCGCGTGCGCACGCGGGCCGAGTGCGCGCGCGACACCGTGCGCAGCGAGGGGGCCGCCCCCGCGCGCACCACCACCGTGAACGTGTACGAGGCGTGCGGCGTCAGCCCCTCCACCGCCAGCGTCTGCAGCGGCGTCGTGTGCGTCGCCAGCCGGTCCGCGCCCGCCAGGTACTGCACCTCGAAGTCGGTGAACACGCCGCCCGGCCGGTCCCACGACAGCGTCAGCGACCGCGCCCCCACCTCCGTCGCGTTCAGCTGCGTTATGGGCCGGGGAACTGCATCGACACACGTTACTTATTTATTTATTTATGGAAAACCGACACCTTATCATATTATTAAATTAACATAAAAAATATAGAAACTTGAAAGTATCACTCGTCCCGTCTATTGTTATGTATCTTTCGTACTTGTCTTATCGGGGCCTAGACGTGTCGGCCAGCTAGCAGAGTTGACAAACTGACTATGTCACTCGCCAGATCATAAACTATCTTTAAGCAAAAAATCCGGTGCTTCGGCAGAGAAAAACAAATCGACAAACATCCTTCAGAGTTTATAAAAGGGTATGTATTAATTAAGGTAGGTACTGACAGAGTCTGGCCTGGCGCTGCACGGGGTGCGAGGTGACGTTCTTGGAGACGGTCCACATGGTGATGTTGTAGAGGGCGCCGGGCACGAGGCCGGTGAAGGCGACCTGCTGCGAGGGCGCGTCGGCGGCGCGGGCCTGCTCGCGCGCGCCGCCCCCCGCCCCCCCTGCGCCCCCCGCGCCCCCCGCCGCGGCCCCCGCCTCGCCGGCCCCCTCCAGTCGGAACAGGTACCCGTCGAACGTGGTCGCCGAGTCCGGCGTGCGCGTGTATATAACGAGGATGGAGGGCGCCGTCTCAGTGTCGTCGTCGTCGCCGTCCCCGGACTCGTTCACGATCGTCATCTCCGATTGTATTAGCGGACCTACGACAAGATTTATATAACCATGGGTATGTTCCGATATACACTGGGAGCACTGTTCAGTGCTCTTACTGGGGATAAATACGTTCCGTTATGGTCAGACAGTATACTGCCGCGGTATCCTAGGGAAATATAATGACGTCATAAACGCCGCCATTTTTGTACTGTGAGCACTGGCATTTTTGAGGTAAGGTGCTTTGATCACGTGATCAACAGCGTCCAGAATGACAGTAGGATATATACATGGATGATAGACAGTATACTGGACTGCGTTCCGTTTTAAACAGTACCCAGTTTAGCTAACTATAAAGGAACGGCTTCTCAGTATACTAAATTGACGTCACACCTTACAGTGCTAGCAGTTTATATCGGAACATACCCCATGTTTTTGTATTGAATTATAGTCGTGATAGTTCACTATTCGAACTGTTTCTATTGCGGACCATTAGGATGTAGAATGAGCCCCGTTACGGTTTACTCGCAGCTTACATTGTGGGTACTTCAAAAAGGCGCGGAAAAGCTTTTCTCCAAGGTTGGCAGAACGTTAGTCCAATCCCTTTGATATTCCTAGAATCTATAACCGGCTTTTAACATAAAAATACGCTATGCTAACTATGCGGCGATATTACATAAAGGAAATAAAAAAGAACAATAACTTGAGAAAAAAAACATAGGTGAGAGTATTCAAGGCCCAGATACATATTATTATACATAAAGTAGGGTGTAGGACAGTATAATACTCACGCGTCCTGGTGTCCATAGTGAAGAGTTCGCTGGTGAGGTTGTAGGAGTGCGCGGCGATGGTGATGGTGTACCCCTCGCCGGGCGCGAGGCCGTCGATGAGCGCGCGCACCGAGCGCGGCCCGGCGGAGGGGCCGCCCTCGCGCGGGGCGGACAGGTTGCGCGCCTGCTCCGCTCCCGGGGAGGGGCGGCCCGGCCACCAGCGCACCGAGTACCACTCCACGCGCCCCGCCGGCCGCGGCCACTCCAGCGTCAGGTTGCGCGTGTCCACCAGCTGCGCCACGTTCGTCACCGGGTTCGGACCTACCCATCGCATCGACACACGACACACACATATATAACATACCATACAACACTATATAATACAACAACAAGCTACCGTATGTACGTCTCGTACATCACTCGTTTAGAGAGCTTTACGTGTTTGTTTGCCAGGATCGGCGACTGTCTCTATTGCATTATAAAATCGATTAATTATTACTAAGCAGAAGCGTATTCTCGTTTTGTTTTTTACAGTAATTGTATTTGTAATTGAGATGGAAGTCTATGGCCAACTCCTAAGTCATATAAAACACATTAGCTACATATTTTGGGTTTATTTTTTAATTTTCATACAATATTAGCAGTGTATCGATTGTAAGAATTGCAAGTGTTATAATATTTCCCATCCATACATCAAGTATGCTATCACTAGCAACTCTGCGGCGCGCCGTAGCTACAGTTGAGGACCTCCACGGTTGACTGATGGATGTAACTACAGACTGCCATCACAATCAGTCGGTCATCGACCTGGTGTTAATAGCGTGTAGCGTATTATAGCAGTGACAATATATAAGAGAGTAAACGACTCATCCCAACTCATCCAAGCCCACTGCATGTTAGCGTGCCGCTGTGTGTGCGCGCTCGCTCCCACACGCACGACACGACACACACATTAAATGACACCACACTTCACTAACAAATCTTGGTAATTTAAACCCCATCCCACATTTCAATGGATTTTAATTTCAAGCTGACATTAGTAAGGAAATAAGGATTTTTTTAGGATCAAATATTTGTTATAAATAGGACAGATCGTCTGTTTCGGTTACCAAATCGTTAAAAAAACAATAAGCGGGTACCAGGAGTAATTGTTTATTAATTAAATACACTCGTGCCAATAAACAATTTAAGAGGACACTGAAAAATCCAATAGATAATGTAGTGACAACTTATACTATGTACTAGAGTAATATGTGATGAAGCGGTGTTAACACCCCGGCATCGGCAGAACGACGGATGCGACGCGTGCGAGCAATGCGAGAGCGAGTGGGGTGCGAGTGTGCGAGTGAGAGGGGTGGGTGGGGTAGGGTGGTGTGGTTTGGTGCGGTGTGGTGGGTGCGGTACTAACGGACGGTGTGCTCGGCGGAGAGCGGGTGTCCGCTGTCGAGCGTCTCCCCGGCGGGCGGCGCCGGCTCGCTGCCCGTGTCCACCTCGATGATGTACCGCTCCCCGTGGGTCATGTTCGTTATCTGTCCAACACAACACAACAGTCACCAGTCACACGTTATGAATAATTTGACTATTGGTTATTGGTTCGGAAGGTTGCATTTGCTGAGAAGAGCCGCCGTTTGGTATTTGCGGGTGTCATAAATATAACAGAATTAAATTGATGGAGGGTGGTAGGGTAGTGAAGTGTGGCAGGTATACCTCGGCGCGCGTGACTTCGGGCGACAAGGGGTCGAGCGTGGTCCACGCGACGGCGGCAGGGGCGGCAGGGGCGGCGCCGGCGGCAGGGGCGGGCGGGTCGCGCGTGCGGTACCGCACGGTGTACTCGCCGAGCGCGCTGTCCGCGGCGGGCGGGCCGCCCCACGCGACGGACACGCTGTTCGACGTGGCCCGCTCCACGCGAACCCACGCCGCCGGCAGGGGACCTGCACACGACACAACCATAATTATGACACTACTCATATATAAATATATTTTTAAATATAGAACATAATAAGTCGTTTAAATAGTCGGTCGTGTGTGTGTGTGTGTGTGTGTGTGTGTGTGGTCGTGTGTGTGTGTGTGTGTGTGGGTGGGTGTGGGTGGGTGTGGGTGGGTGTGTGTGTAGTGTGGTGGTTGAATACTGACGCGTCGGTTTGAGCAGCGTGTGCCACTCGCTGTAGAGGCCGTGGCTGACGGCGGCCACCTGGATCTGGTACACGGCCCCCGGGAACAGGCCCTGCAGGGTCGCGTTCGTTTCGCGCGTCTCCAACTGTATCAATACAATATAACACACAATACAATATACAATACAACAACAATAATGCCTACACATACACACATCTCTTAATAACATGTAAGGTTTTAAGAAGCGAGTAAATCGATATACAGTCTGTTACTGGCATCCAGTTATGTGCATGTTTTCACTTATTGCTACACAATAATCGTCAGTTATACGGTGAGGTGACATAAATTGAAGATATTTTAAGTTGGGACTTTCTAAGCAAAACTTTATAAATAAACTATACTTCTATATGTCGTTATTTTTTTTATAAGATGAGGTTTTTGTATGACTACAATCTCATAAAGCTAGGTAATGATTAGGCCCAAGGTAGTAAGAGTCTAGAATAAACTGGCTCTCAATTGAAGCTGTTGGAGCACAATAGGACGCACACTACGACTTTGAGTCGAAGGAAAACATCGAGAGAAAACCATAGCACGGTAGTAAAGTACTTTGTAGTATCGCCTGTCGAAATCTGTCTGGTGGGATTGAGTTCAAACATATGGCCTATACACAGTAAAATCTGAAAAAAAATTGTAAGTGTACTCACGGTGCGGTAGGGTTCAGCGGGCGCGTGGTCGGCGTCAGCGTCGTGGTCGTAGTCATGGTGATGGTGGTGGTGGTGCCTGCGGTAGCGCAGGTGGTACTCGTCCTGCCGCGAGTTGACGTCGGAGCGCCACACGAGCGCCAGGGAGCGCGCGCCGCCCGCCGCGGCCACCACCACCGGCGCGAGCGGCGCGGTCGCCACGCTGAACACGCTCTCGTTGCTGACCACGCCGAGGGACACCGCGCACACCTGCACACGCACACACACACACACTGTACTATACGCGCGAGCGGCGCGGTCGCCACGCTCAACACGCTCTCGTTGCTGACCACGCCGAGGGACACCGCGCACACCTGCACACGCACACACACATACGCACACGCATACAGAACCACACATACACACACACTACTATACTGTACTGTACCATCGTCCGAAGCTAGCTTAAAAGGCACGCATTGGTGCTTAAAAACATTCGTGAAAAAATGATTTGGTTTTAGAACGCTACGTTCATTTGCATTTTTAATTTTATTGACTCAGAAACGTTCTGAAACATTTCAGTTCCTAAACTCTCTGACATTGTATTTCATCTACACTAATATTATAAAGAGGAAAGATTTGTATTTTTGTATGTTTGCAACGAATAAACTCAAAACTATGACCGATTTCAATAATTCTTTCACCATCAGAATGCTACATTATAGTAACAGCGCGGAAAAGCTAGTATGCAATATTTTCATATGCAGCATTATTTTAGTACACGACTGGCCCTCAACCAATATCATAGATTGACGTTAAGCTCCTCTAGGTTGAGGATAACACGAGTACGTGCGTGGGCACTGGGCACTGGGCACGAGTGGGGGGCACAGATAGAGCAGGTGGCAGGTGGCAGGTACTCACAGTGACGGTGTAGTTCCGGCCCGGCAGCAGCGCGTCGAGCGTCACGTTGGTGGCGGCCGTCGTCAGCGTGTTGCTGTCGTCCCGCGCCGGGCCCGCCTCGTGGTACGACACCTGCCCGTACACGGAACAAGAACAAGACACAACTACACAACTACACTCATACATATTTACATTAACTCGCTCGGCTGTCGACACACCTATCTAACTAACGTATTGCTTCAGTCAGTGGACTCTGAAAATCTATATAGGCTGGACCGAATAAGCAATTTTTTTTATATGTTCCTATGTAGAACATTTTTAGGAAAAGAAAAATTGGAAAAGTTGCCCGGAAATTTGGAAAATTCGGGAAAAACAGAGAGTAATTTTTTCTATAGCTGAACCGATTTTAATCAATGTTGGCAGTGGGGTAGTTTGGATCAGGGAGATAAAAGTAATTATTATTTAATTATTTCCCAAAACAAAACAAAATCAATACAGTTTCTATTTCTAGTAACCCCACACTAGACTAGGCCTGTTCCGTTGGATTTGGAGCAAACCTTTACGATTCAAAATCAAAACCATTTATTCAGTTTAGGCCTTAGAAAGGCACTTAACACCGAATATACTGAAGTTATCAAATATTTACTGAACAAATACAATAAAAATGACCGTCGGCTTAGATTAAGAACACGAAATATAATAAAATCAAGAATTAATTTACTGATATAAATAATATTTATTTATTTATTGAATAGCAGAATACACTACACGTACACAACATAAGGATGTTATAGTTTTGACATTTACACATTTGTATCAAACATCTAACTTCTTGATGACAAGTTTCAGCTAGGAAGCGTCAACTAGTTGTTTAACAAGTGGTACAAATATAATTAGAGTTCATGGGTAGGGTATGAGTAGTCAGAGTATGTGTAGAGAAACATGTGTAAGGGAGATGGAAGTGAGTAGGAGTGTACCTGTGTAGCTGGGAATGCGAGCGAAACTGGAATTAGTTAAATTAGTTGTTAAAGTATGGGTAGTTGTAGATGTGTAGGGGTACTTTTACCCCGGCAACGCGGGTGGAACCGCGGGAAACAGAAACTTATGATAAAGAACCTGATGATGGTTTCACTTCGGGTAACCGAGCATTCTTACTCCGTTGGCTCAGAGACCCGAAGTGTATCTTGGGTGTATCTCCGTACATGAATAAGATTACGGTGTGTAGCGACCCGACTGTTACTCTTATGGTTGGATAATATTCAATCAGATATTGAAGGTTAATGGTTGTACCTTGTACTCGTCCTGCGTGCTGCCCTCAGCCGGGGTCCACCAGACGCGCACGCCCTCGCCGCCCGCCGCCCCTGCCCCAGCCGCCCCCGCCCCTGCCACTGCCCCTGCCCCTGCCGGCCCCGCGCCCACCCTCGCCCATTGCAGCGCACGCACCGGGAGGGGTTCTGGAATACATATACAATACGTGTTACAGTTACGAACGAACGCAGCGATGCAACACGAACGAGGTGCGGGATGGATCACCTTGTAATGCATTGGATCAAATGAGTAAATAAAAATAAAGTCATTTTACGTAAGCTCCGCTCATTAGTTATTTATCTTAAAATTTTTGATTCATTAATTTAGAACAAGGAACATATAAGCCTAATAATAATAATAAATTTATTATACACCTGTATACTCAACTAGGCATTATGTGCTGAGCTCGATGTTCTCCATTTTAGGATGCTCTTCGAGTCAGTAGCGGATAACAAACAACACTCGTTTGAGACATTTTAACTTGATAGTGTTATTTTACGATTTCAGAGTCGGTCCCATAATAAAAGTTGTTCATGACGAACCGAACATAGGTATCGAAAATATACCATCTCTAAAAATCCACTCGGTAGCAATAATAGGAAATGGCAACCACCTAGTAGAGTATAGTCGTAGGGTAGGGTGGGGTAGTGGTGGTGGTACTAACTGAGGGTGAAGTCAGTGGCGGCGGGCCAGGAGGTGACCTTCCCGGACATGGTCTTGACGGTGACGGTGTAGTGTCCGCCGGGGTCGAGCCCGTCGAAGGAGGCGCGCGGCGGCTCGTCGCGGCCCACCACGGCGGGCGCCAGCCGCCGCCCCGCGCCCGCGCCCGCCCCCGCGCCGCCCCCCGCCCCTCCCGGGCCCAGCCCCGTCACCGACACTTGGTACTTCTCGAACTCGCTGTTGACATTACATAAGGTTACCATCGCTCGGTATTGGTACCCACTTATGAACTATATCATATAGGGCAGTTTTAGCTAATATGTCAAATGTGAGATAAATGCCGGAAGGACATTTTAAAATATATAGGCTGAATTTTCCGACTGGGCAATCCGAAAATATAGGGCAGGGGCCACCAAATGGCAGACCGCGGTCCGCTTCCGGCCCGCCGATCCATTTTGTGCGGACCGCGAGAACACAGCAACTTGCACAACAGAGTATGTAGTTTAATAAAAATGTTGTAGGTAGGTATAGGTACCTACCTCTCGTCCTTGGGCGGCAGCCAGGAGACGGTGAAGGCGGTCTCGGCCCGCTCGGCGCGGTGGACGGTCACGTTGGTGGGCCGCAGCGGCACGGTGCGGTACTGCGCCGTGGTGGGCGCCGAGATCTGCGGCTCGGCCACGGTCTGCACGGAGATGTTGTAGGCGCGCCCCGGCACCAGCCCCTTGAACGCGGCCTGCGCCGGCCCCGGCGGCTCGCCCTCCTTCTCCACGTACAGCTCCGACTCGCGCGCGTCCTCCGGGTATATCGAGACCTGCATGCGCAGTCACACGACACTCAACACCTCACACCTCACACGTCACACCCGACGCTCCACCCTACTACACATATCTTAATATATAAAAATCCAGTGTCATATGTATGTTCCCAGTGAACTCTTCACCAAGTCAACCGATTTCGATGAAAGTTGGCATTTTATGTGTAATTCGGTCTAACTTGAGATATAGGATAGTTTATATTTCGATTAATGGTCTTAATAATTTATAATTAACAATAAACTAATTCTTAAATCAGATTTTTTACAGAAAATGTCGGACCAGCTATTGTGAACTTCTCATAGATGGCGCCACGTCGTAAGTTTCATAAGTCTCAAACAGATGGCGCCTTAAATCAGATTTTTTACAGAAAACTGTCGGACCATCTATTGTGAACTTCTCATAGATGGCGCCACGTTGGAATTCGAAATTTCTTTTTCAACAACACGTGGTGCAATGTGATATTTTGATCGATCTATAACGTAACATCGCTTTTTCTGGATTATTTCTCATTTAATTTCATGTGCTCTATATAATTCTGAATATTCCTTTTCAACTACTAAATTGCAGTTTCATTAATACAACAAAATATATGAACAAAAAAATTAAAATACAACAAAATTTATTCTTTTTAAAAAATTGTAAGCATAGGTTAGTTTTCCCTGATTTCGATTAATGGTCTTAATAATTTATAATTAACAATAAACTGATTGTCAATGTTGATGTTTGTTATTAATCGTAAGTTTCATAAGTCTCAAATAGATGGCGCCTTAAATCAGATTTTTTACAGAAAACTGTCGGACCATCTATTGTGAACTTCTCATAGATGGCGCCACGTTGGAATTCGAAATTTCTTTTTCAACAACACGTGGTGCAATGTGATATATACGTATTTTTTTGTGTTTGATGAAGTCTAAGGTTTTTATGGAGAGAAAAAAGTAAATAATAAGAGGAAAATAGTAAAAACAACAATTTTCTTTACCAATACAAAGCATTCTGTCCCCAGCTGTCAAACATTAGACGTCAATCAAAACAAAACAAAGGCGCGTTAGACAGAACGAAATCTGTCGGAGCAGCTATTAACATAAAAAAAACAATGTTAGTTTGTTTTAGAGAAATAGGGCAGAACAAGGTCTGCCGGGACAGCTAGTACATTATAAACTATACTAAATGTACATCTATCTGTATGGTCAAACTACCGAATCGATTTTGATAAAAAATTGCAGTGTTTCGACCCTGGAGACGGTCTATGTCCGAGTGCCTGGGAAGGTCCATTTCGATAACATGCTTATAATATTAATTGCGATAGTGGAGACGGTATTAGTGTCACAGGTATCGAGGTAGGTATATATTATTATTAGGAGTGACTAAACCTTAACGTGATGCTTAGACGAGTAAGTAAGTAAGGAAGGTGGGGTGTAGGTGTACCTTGTAGTGCGTGTAGGCGCCGGGCGGGTAGGGCGGCTGCCACAGCACCAGCAGCGTGGTCTCGTTGCGGAACCACACGATGAACTTGCCCGGCGTGTTCGGCTCTGCGCACAGTCACAACACGACCCACAATACAATACAATACAATACAACACGAACTAACAACTTATGTTACACATATATACATACATACACATGCACTACGCAACGCATAATAGGCAACTAGACTGACAATGTAGTGCGACACACGAGCGACAAACTATTGATCGTGCTTCTCTAGTTGTATCCAAACCAAATACTACTCAATGATTTTCTACATTTAAATTACAGCAAAATAATATTAAATATAATATAATCTTTCTTTCTATAAGAGTGGGACACGAACCAATTATGTGAATTTACATTCGGTATAATGTATTTAGTTTTCTCGTTGAAACTATTAAAATATACAAGGTGTATATGACGATCGATCGATTAAATTTAACCACTATCGTTACAAGTGCAGTACATCACTATAACACAGTCGAAAACGATTTTAGAACAAAATAAAAATATCTTAATTTTCAAATAAAGTAAATACCTTCGGAACGTAAACAAAATACAACACTATGTATCGTTACATGACGGCGCGGCGCGACACTCGTGGTCGAGGACTACATGTCTAGCATTGGTCTTATGGTCACTCATGGACACTACTGGTAGCGAGCGGTGCCGGTGACCACTGACCACGACCCACCGTCCGCTATGCGGTAACCTGCGATTCCCACCCGCGACAAACAAGTCTGTTTGTTCTGAATCTGGGTGTGAATCTATATAATTATATCAGTAATATACGTACCGGTGGTTATTTTGAGGTGTTTAGTTTGGCAAACCCATAATAGGTTTCATAAAGAAGCCACGTCAAATAGAACCATCAACTTCGGTCTATATCGGTGTACTATTAACCAGTTATCTGGTTTCTATAGCTATAGTACAAGCTGTGTTTAATTTACGATCACATGGTCTTTTGGAAAGAATGTCGCAGGATATTTTAAATGTAATTCGATCGCGAAAAACGATTTTGAGAAAACTCGGAATATTATGAACAGCGTCGATGTGTTTCTGCTTTCAAAGCCAGGATGAATAGGTTTCCTCTCGGTAAGCGAGTTCCATCTTATAGGGTTCATCTTCTATGAGGGGATCAATCGCTATAAGCAAGCCCATATAATATTGAATAAATAAATAAAACAAAGGCGATAAACATAAAGGACGCCCAACACTAGAAATATAAGTAAGTATCTATATAGGTACGTATTATTATACCAGTGTAGTATAGTTAGTTGTCGTCGTTAGATACAGCACAGCACAGCGCAGTGCAGTGCAGTGCAGCCCATGCACCAGCAGTTGTTAGAGATATCGGGGAGACGGACCAGGCCGGAAGCAGGCATGCGAGCGATTGATAAACACACACATACATTGCAAAATATAATAGGTATAGTACCGAATTGATACGTATATGTAGGTATACATAAGTATTGAGCGGATAGCATCGATGAAAAAACCAGTGGTAAGGTCATCTATGAGCAATGTAAATATCATCAAAATAAATAACCGGTGTGACCGGTGACCGGACCGACCGACCGACCGACCGACCGACCGACCGACCGACCGACCGACCGACCGACCGACCGACCGACCACCAAAATAACGATTATGTTTTATCTACTATCTTATCTAATACATACAACCTGAGTTCACGGCGGTGAAATAATATTTCAAATGTTTTTATCTGACACATTTAGAATCAGATGTGTCAGATAAATAAATATTCTGGGACATTATTCCTCACACACGGCCATCTGACCCCAAACTAAGCAGAGCTTGTACTATGGAAGCCAGAAAGTGGAGTCAGATGATGCAAACAATGTTTTAAAAAGTAAACTTGCTGAAAGTTTCCTGTCGGTTCTTTTCAGTTGAATGGTGACTTCAAGACCGGTGGTAACTTCAGGAGCTTTGACTTTAAGATACGTGCCCTTCCTATAGGGCCATAACTAAATATATGGCTTTGACTTTGACATTATCCCACTCTGTCCCCCGCTTTTCAATGAACAATAGATAACATTACAACTGTAAACTTAGATTGGACGTATTTAACAGGTGGTATGGCTACAGTCCTATTCAATAATATATGAACTTCCTGTATGAGCATCTTATTATAAGTGTGTAATTTCCACCGCGCAGGTAGGTACAACCAGGTAGGTACCTACTCAATATTATAAAGTTCAATAAGTACTTTTAAAGTTTTTCCTTGTTGTTGTTGTGTTGGCAGACAGTACGTACAATCTGAGTAGGTATAAGCTATTTTAAAATCGTCTACAATGTATCGATATGCGCGAGATCCCAAAACCTGTGCAAACACAACATTGGTGAAGCATGCGAAGCGACAACTAACGAAATAATAAGCTGCTCTCACAATACGCCAATAGGTAATGAGTAGAACATTCATAATATTAATACGAATATAATGTATTTAATAGTCAACGTCAAATGTTTAGTGCAACTAATAAACAACCACATTCCGTGAATTGGTATTTAGATATAATACCGACATTAGGTAGGCAGGCTTGTACATGTACAGCACGAGTACCTACCTATGTATGTATGTATGGCCTACGGCCAACGCATGTAGTTAAGTTTATACATTTCTTTGTTCTAGCTATTGTGTTCATCTAGAAGAAGGTTACCTGCATGAACATCAACTGACACCGCTCGGTTCAAATGTTTTTATATTATACTTCAATTGGTATTTAGTTGGATTTCCGCCAGCGCGCTGCGTCCGTATTCCTAATAATTGATCAACATCGTGATTTATCTATTTCCTACCGAAACATCAGCGTGTATCAGTTAAGCGGAGTGACGTCATCGAGGGGCGCGGAATGACTCATAACTTGAGTGGGTAATTTTCTAGGACATTAAGCAACAGTGAAAGTTTGTCCAAAAACAACTGCTAGTGCTCATTACAAGTTGTCATCGTACGATAAACAATATCTACGTATTGGCTAAGAAATGGATTTGTCAACTGGCATGTCGTTTACTATTAACTAGTAGGTAAGGTACCTACTCCTAGTACCTACACCTAGAGTACATACCTACTGTTTTGCTCGGAAACGTCCATTAGGGCTTATATACCTATTGGTTTGTTGAAAAATTAATAGAGTCAGACAGTCCAAATATTTTGTTATAGTACCTACTTATAAAAATATGTAACCTTGCTAAGTTTCTAGCCGGTTCTTCTCAGTTGAAGGCTGACTTCCGAACCGGTTGTAACTTCAGTAGCTTGACACTCCTAACTCTAGTGACCTCATGGGACCTAACCTGAATGAATGATATTGACATTTGTTCCCATAGTTACCGTTGTACAGAATGACGAACCTATAGTAATAGTATAGGTTTCGAAAATATGCCATCTCATTATTTATTATCCACCCGGTATATAAATTACTAGCTTTTCGCCCGCGGCTTCGCTCGCGCAGACATTATAAAATGTCTATAACTTTTTCCCCGTTAGCCAATTTCGACGAAACAAAGCCTATCTATTCACTGAAAAAAGTTTCAATTTGACAGCACTATCCCCATCTGAAAAAAGTTTCTATTTGACAGCAAAATCCCCATTAACAAAATGATCTGCCATTTATTGTTACAAAAAATGTGATAAATGAAGAACCGCTCGACCGATTATGTGCAAACTTCACATAAACCATCTACTAAATAGCCCGAACAAAGCCTAAAAATTTGGTTTGGATAGGTGAGCCCGTTCTTGAGTTATAAAATTACAACGAAAAGTGGCATTGATTTTTATATATATAGATTATTACTATTATAAATGCAAAATGCGTGTTTGTTAGTTTTGTTGGTTTGTCCTTCTTTCACGCAGCAACGGATCGACGTAATTTTTTTGCATGGAGATAGTTTATCGGCCGGAGATTGACATTGATGACTTTATATCCCGGCCCGGGTGAAGCAGCGGGGCGAAAGCTAATCAATACTAATATTATAAAACTGAAGAGTTTGTTTATTTGTTTGTTTGTTTGAACGCGCTAATCTCAGGGAGTACTGGTTCGATTTGAAAAAATCTTTCAGTGTTGGATAGCCCATTTATCGAGGAAGGCTATAGGCTACATTTTATCCCGGGAAAACGCAAGATCTCTCGGGAACGCGGGTGAAACGGCGGAGCGGAAGCTAGTTAAATTATAATTAAGGTGTCATCGCAGGCGTAGTGTGGGAGCGATCAGAACTATGCTAATAGCGCAGCTATCGTCTGCTATGTATGTGTGTAAGTATGCAAATGAATGGCAAGGCATGCGAATGTGTAGTGAGGTGTCTCAGTCGCTCACCATTCTCCGAAGACTCCTGTGGCAGCACACGCAAACACAAATATTATGTTAATGTACTAAAGTGCGTTCACGTACCAGGATGGATTGAGGGTCATTGGCGTCATTGTACGAAATACCTCCTGCTACGTGCATGCACTTTAATGTGAATCCGTTACATTGATATTACAGTTGTATTACATATCCAACAGGGTGTAACAAAACAGCAAAGTAATATAAAGAGGACAATAAATAACCTATGTGAACTTGGCACCCGACTTTCAAAAATCGTTTTTTTTTTTGCGCATTCCTGTAGAGCTAGGTAGGTAGTTGATTGTAGTGAACGAATTTTTGATTGTAGTTGGACCAAAAAAAAATTATGGGTCACCCAAAAATAGCCAGCCCCCGGATTTACAGAAATTCAATTCTCACGGTTGATTTGTATGGCAAATCGTTAGTAGTTGTTTGTAGTGAACGAATTTTCGTTTGTAGTAATTTAGTTTTTTTTTTATTTAATTTTTTATAAAATAAAAAAAAAAATCAAAAATCGTTTTTTTTTTGCGCATTCCTGAAGCGCTTGGTTAGTAGTTGTTTGTAGTGAACGAATTTTCGTTTGTAGTTATTTAGTTTTTTTTTTATTAAATTTAAAAAAAAAAAAAAAAATTCAAAAGTCTATTTTTTTGCGCATTCCTGAAGAGCTTGCTTAGTAGTTGTTTGTAGTGAACGAATTTTCGTTTGTAGTAATTTAGTTTTTTTTTAATTTAATTTTTTATAAAAAAAAAAAAAATCAAAAATCGTTTTTTTTTTTGCGCATTCCTGAAGAGCTTGGTTAGTAGTTGTTTGTAGTGAACGAATTTTCGTTTGTAGTTATTTAGTTTTTTTATTATTTAATTTAAAAAAAAAAAAAAAATTCAAAAGTCTATTTTTTTGCGCATTCCTGAAGAGCTTGCTTAGTAGTTGTTTGTAGTGAACGAATTTTCGTTTGTAGTAATTTAGTTTTTTTTTAATTTAATTTTTTATAAAAAAAAAAAAATCAAAAATCGTTTTTTTTTTTGCGCATTCCTGAAGAGCTTGGTTAGTAGTTGTTTGTAGTGAACGAATTTTCGTTTGTAGTTATTTAGTTTTTTTATTATTTAATTTAAAAAAAAAAAAAATATTCAAAAGTCTATTTTTTTGCGCATTCCTTAAGAGCTTGCTTAGTAGTTGTTTGTAGTGAACGAATTTTCGTTTGTAGTTATTTAGTTTTTTTTTTTATTTAATTTTTAATAAAGAAAATCATTTAATCAAAGTCAAAGTCAAAGTCAAAGTCAAAGCCATTTATTCAGTTTAGGCCCTAAGAGGGCACTTATGAACGTCGAAACTACTGAAGTTACCACCGATTCGGAAGTCGCCTTCAACTGAGAAGAACCGGCAAGAAACTCAGCAAGGTTACACTTTTTATATATTTTGTTTTTTTTTTTTTTGGACAATCTGACAATGTTGGCTTTTTTTCCATTAAATTTTTAACAATTTTTAAAGAAATATAATACACATAAACACAAAAGATGAAAAAAAAAACAACAAGAAAAATAAATAAAAAATAATAACCTGAACAAGTTCAAATTTATAAAAAAAAAAAAATATAGTATCTCTAAAATACTAAGTACTGGCTTCTCTATAAGTATGAACAAGGTGCACTTGTGCAGAGTGCAGCTATTTCCAGAATCAAAAATCGTTTCTTTTTTTGCGCATTCCTGAAGAGCTTGGTTAGTAGTTGTTTGTAGTGAACGAATTTTCGTTTGTAGTTATTTGGTTTTTATTTTTTATTTAATTTTTAATAACAAAAAAATTATTTAATCAAAAATCGTCTATTTTTTTGCGCATTCCTGAAGAGCTTGGTTAGTAGTTGTTTGTAGTGAACGAATTTTCGTTTGTAGTTATTTAGTTTTTTTTTTATTTAATTTTGAATAAAGCTAAGCAAGCTCTTCAGGAATGCGCAAAAAAAAATAGACTTTTGAATATTTAAAAAATAAAAAATTAAATAAAAAAAAAACTAAATAACTACAAACGAAAATTCGTTCACTACAAACAGCTACTAACCAAGCTCTTCAGGAATGCGCAACAAAATAAACGATTTTTGATTAAATATTTTTTTTTTATTAAAAATTAAATAAAAAAAAAACTAAATAACTACAAACGAAAATTCATTCACTACAAACAACTACTAAGCAAGCTCTTCAGGAATGCGCAAAAAAAAATAGACTTTTGAATATTTAAAAAATAAAAAATTAATAAAAAAAAAACTAAATAACTACAAACGAAAATTCGTTCACTACAAACAACTACTAACCAAGCTCTTCAGGAATGCGCAAAAAAATAGACGATTTTTGATTAAATATTTTTTTTTTATTAAAAATTAAATTAAAAAAAACTAAATAACTACAAACGAAAATTCGTTCACTACAAACAACTACTAAGCAAGCTCTTCAGGAATGCGCAAAAAAAAATAGACTTTTGAATATAAAAAAAATAAAAAATTAAATAAAAAAAAAACTAAATAACTACAAACGAAAATTCGTTCACTACAAACAACTACTAACCAAGCTCTTCAGGAATGCGCAAAAAAATAAACGATTTTTGATTAAATAATTTTTTTTTATTAAAAATTAAATAAAAAAAAAACTAAATAACTACAAACGAAAATTCATTCACTACAAACAACTACTAAGCAAGCTCTTCAGGAATGCGCAAAAAAAATAACTTTTGAATATTTAAAAAATAAAAATTTAAATAAAAAAAAAACTAAATAACTACAAACGAAAATTCGTTCACTACAAACAACTACTAACCAAGCTCTTCAGGAATGCGCAAAAAAATAGACGATTTTTGATTAAATATTTTTTTTTATTAAAAATTAAAAAAAAAAAAACTAAATAACTACAAACGAAAATTCGTTCACTACAAACAACTACTAAGCAAGCTCTTCAGGAATGCGCAAAAAAAATAGACTTTTGAATATTTAAAAAATAAAAAATTAAATAAAAAAAAAACTAAATAACTACAAACGAAAATTCGTTCACTACAAACAACTACTAAGCAAGCTCTTCAGGAATGCGCAAAAAAATAGACGATTTTTGATTAAATAATTTTTTTTTATTAAAAATTAAATAAAAAAAAAACCAAATAACTACAAACGAAAATTCGTTCACTACAAACAACTACTAACCAAGCTCTTCAGGAATGCGCAAAAAAAGAAACGATTTTTGATGAAATGATTTTCTTTATTAAAAATTAAATAAAAAAAAAACTAAATAACTACAAACGAAAATTCGTTCACTACAAACAACTACTAAGCAAGCTCTTCAGGAATGCGCAAAAAAATAGACTTTTGAATATATATTTTTTTTTAATTAAATAAAAAAAAAACTAAATAACTACAAACGAATATTCGTTCACTACAAACAACTACTAACCAAGCTCTTCAGGAATGCGCAAAAAAATAGACGAGTTTTGATTAAATAATTTTTTTTTATTAAAAATTAAATAAAAAAAAAACTAAATAACTACAAACGAAAATTCGTTCACTACAAACAACTACTAACCAAGCTCTTCAGGAATGCGCAAAAAAATAGACGATTTTTCATTAAATAATTTTTTTTTATTAAAAATTAAATTAAAAAAAAACTAAATAACTACAAACGAAAATTCGTTCACTACAAACAACTACTAACCAAGCTCTTCAGGAATGCGCAAAAAAATAGACTTTTGAATATATATTTTTTTTTTAATTAAATAAAAAAAAAACTAAATAACTACAAACGAAAATTCGTTCACTACAAACAACTACTAACCAAGCTCTTCAGGAATGCGCAAAAAAATAGACAATTTTTGATTAAATATTTTTTTTTATTAAAAATTAAATAAAAAAAAAACTAAATAACTACAAACGAAAATTCGTTCACTACAAACAACTACTAAGCAAGCTCTTCAGGAATGCGCAAAAAAAATAGACTTTTGAATATTTAAAAAATAAAAAATTAAATTAAAAAAAAACTAAATAACTACAAACGAAAATTCGTTCACTACAAACAACTACTAAGCAAGCTCTTCAGGAATGCGCAAAAAAATAGACGATTTTTGATTAAATAATTTTTTTTTATTAAAAATTAAATAAAAAAAAAACCAAATAACTACAAACGAAAATTCGTTCACTACAAACAACTACTAACCAAGCTCTTCAGGAATGCGCAAAAAAAGAAACGAGTTTTGATTAAATGATTTTCTTTATTAAAAATTAAATAAAAAAAAAACTAAATAACTACAAACGAAAATTCGTTCACTACAAACAACTACTAAGCAAGCTCTTCAGGAATGCGCAAAAAAATAGACTTTTGAATTTTTTTTTTTTTTTTTAATTAAATTAAAAAAAAACTAAATAACTACAAACGAAAATTCGTTCACTACAAACAACTACTAACCAAGCTCTTCAGGAATGCGCAAAAAAAAAAACGATTTTTGATTTTTTTTTTTATTTTATAAAAAAATAAATTTAAAAAAAACTAAATTACTACAAACGAAAATTCGTTCACTACAAACAACTACTAAGCAAGCTCTTCAGGAATGCGCAAAAAAATAGACTTTTGAATTTTTTTTTTTTTTTTAATTAAATAAAAAAAAAACTAAATAACTACAAACGAAAATTCGTTCACTACAAACAACTACTAACCAAGCGCTTCAGGAATGCGCAAAAAAAAAAACGATTTTTGATTTTTTTTTTTATTTTATAAAAAATTAAATAAAAAAAAAACTAAATTACTACAAACGAAAATTCGTTCACTACAAACAACTACTAACGATTTGCCATACAAATCAACCGTGAGAATTGAATTTCTGTAAATCCGGGGGCTGGCTATTTTTGGGTGACCCATAATTTTTTTTTGGTCCAACTACAATCAAAAATTCGTTCACTACAATCAACTACCTACCTAGCTCTACAGGAATGCGCAAAAAAAAAAACGATTTTTGAAAGTCGGGTGCCAAGTTCACATAGGTTATTGACCTATGTGAACTTGGCACCCGACTTTTTTTTTGCGCATTCCTGTAGAGCTAGGTAGGTAGTTGATTGTAGTGAACGAATTTTTGATTGTAGTTGGACCAAAAAAAAATTATGGGTCACCCAAAAATAGCCAGCCCCCGGATTTACAGAAATTCAATTCTCACGGTTGATTTGTATGGCAAATCGTTAGTAGTTGTTTGTAGTGAACGAATTTTCGTTTGTAGTAATTTAGTTTTTTTTTTATTTAATTTTTTATAAAATAAAAAAAAAAATCAAAAATCGTTTTTTTTTTTGCGCATTCCTGAAGAGCTTGGTTAGTAGTTGTTTGTAGTGAACGAATTTTCGTTTGTAGTTATTTAGTTTTTTTTTAATTTAATTAAAAAAAAAAAAAAAAATTCAAAAGTCTATTTTTTTGCGCATTCCTGAAGAGCTTGCTTAGTAGTTGTTTGTAGTGAACGAATTTTCGTTTGTAGTTATTTAGTTTTTTTTTTATTTAATTTTTAATAAAGAAAATCATTTAATCAAAACTCGTTTCTTTTTTTGCGCATTCCTGAAGAGCTTGGTTAGTAGTTGTTTGTAGTGAACGAATTTTCGTTTGTAGTTATTTGGTTTTTTTTTTATTTAATTTTTAATAAAAAAAAATTATTTAATCAAAAATCGTCTATTTTTTTGCGCATTCCTGAAGAGCTTGCTTAGTAGTTGTTTGTAGTGAACGAATTTTCGTTTGTAGTTATTTAGTTTTTTTTTAATTTAATTTTTTATTTTTTAAATATTCAAAAGTCTATTTTTTTTGCGCATTCCTGAAGAGCTTGCTTAGTAGTTGTTTGTAGTGAACGAATTTTCGTTTGTAGTTATTTAGTTTTTTTTTTATTTAATTTTTAATAAAAAAAAATATTTAATCAAAAATTGTCTATTTTTTTGCGCATTCCTGAAGAGCTTGGTTAGTAGTTGTTTGTAGTGAACGAATTTTCGTTTGTAGTTATTTAGTTTTTTTTTTATTTAATTAAAAAAAAAATATATATTCAAAAGTCTATTTTTTTGCGCATTCCTGAAGAGCTTGGTTAGTAGTTGTTTGTAGTGAACGAATTTTCGTTTGTAGTTATTTAGTTTTTTTTTAATTTAATTTTTAATAAAAAAAAATTATTTAATGAAAAATCGTCTATTTTTTTGCGCATTCCTGAAGAGCTTGGTTAGTAGTTGTTTGTAGTGAACGAATTTTCGTTTGTAGTTATTTAGTTTTTTTTTTATTTAATTTTTAATAAAAAAAAATTATTTAATCAAAACTCGTCTATTTTTTTGCGCATTCCTGAAGAGCTTGGTTAGTAGTTGTTTGTAGTGAACGAATATTCGTTTGTAGTTATTTAGTTTTTTTTTTATTTAATTAAAAAAAAATATATATTCAAAAGTCTATTTTTTTGCGCATTCCTGAAGAGCTTGCTTAGTAGTTGTTTGTAGTGAACGAATTTTCGTTTGTAGTTATTTAGTTTTTTTTTTATTTAATTTTTAATAAAGAAAATCATTTCATCAAAAATCGTTTCTTTTTTTGCGCATTCCTGAAGAGCTTGGTTAGTAGTTGTTTGTAGTGAACGAATTTTCGTTTGTAGTTATTTGGTTTTTTTTTTATTTAATTTTTAATAAAAAAAAATTATTTAATCAAAAATCGTCTATTTTTTTGCGCATTCCTGAAGAGCTTGCTTAGTAGTTGTTTGTAGTGAACGAATTTTCGTTTGTAGTTATTTAGTTTTTTTTTTATTTAATTTTTTATTTTTTAAATATTCAAAAGTCTATTTTTTTTGCGCATTCCTGAAGAGCTTGCTTAGTAGTTGTTTGTAGTGAACGAATTTTCGTTTGTAGTTATTTAGTTTTTTTTTTTTTAATTTTTAATAAAAAAAAATATTTAATCAAAAATCGTCTATTTTTTTGCGCATTCCTGAAGAGCTTGGTTAGTAGTTGTTTGTAGTGAACGAATTTTCGTTTGTAGTTATTTAGTTTTTTTTTTATTTAAATTTTTATTTTTTAAATATTCAAAAGTTATTTTTTTTGCGCATTCCTGAAGAGCTTGCTTAGTAGTTGTTTGTAGTGAATGAATTTTCGTTTGTAGTTATTTAGTTTTTTTTTTATTTAATTTTTAATAAAAAAAAATTATTTAATCAAAAATCGTTTATTTTTTTGCGCATTCCTGAAGAGCTTGGTTAGTAGTTGTTTGTAGTGAACGAATTTTCGTTTGTAGTTATTTAGTTTTTTTTTTATTTAATTTTTTATTTTTTTTATATTCAAAAGTCTATTTTTTTTTGCGCATTCCTGAAGAGCTTGCTTAGTAGTTGTTTGTAGTGAACGAATTTTCGTTTGTAGTTATTTAGTTTTTTTTAATTTAATTTTTAATAAAAAAAAAATATTTAATCAAAAATCGTCTATTTTTTTGCGCATTCCTGAAGAGCTTGGTTAGTAGTTGTTTGTAGTGAACGAATTTTCGTTTGTAGTTATTTAGTTTTTTTTTTATTAATTTTTTATTTTTTAAATATTCAAAAGTCTATTTTTTTTTGCGCATTCCTGAAGAGCTTGCTTAGTAGTTGTTTGTAGTGAATGAATTTTCGTTTGTAGTTATTTAGTTTTTTTTTTATTTAATTTTTAATAAAAAAAAAATATTTAATCAAAAATCGTTTATTTTGTTGCGCATTCCTGAAGAGCTTGGTTAGTAGCTGTTTGTAGTGAACGAATTTTCGTTTGTAGTTATTTAGTTTTTTTTTTATTTAATTTTTTATTTTTTAAATATTCAAAAGTCTATTTTTTTTTGCGCATTCCTGAAGAGCTTGCTTAGCTTTATTCAAAATTAAATAAAAAAAAAACTAAATAACTACAAACGAAAATTCGTTCACTACAAACAACTACTAACCAAGCTCTTCAGGAATGCGCAAAAAAATAGACGATTTTTGATTAAATAATTTTTTTGTTATTAAAAATTAAATAAAAAATAAAAACCAAATAACTACAAACGAAAATTCGTTCACTACAAACAACTACTAACCAAGCTCTTCAGGAATGCGCAAAAAAAGAAACGATTTTTGATTCTGGAAATAGCTGCACTCTGCACAAGTGCACCTTGTTCATACTTATAGAGAAGCCAGTACTTAGTATTTTAGAGATACTATATTTTTTTTTTTTTATAAATTTGAACTTGTTCAGGTTATTATTTTTTATTTATTTTTCTTGTTGTTTTTTTTTTCATCTTTTGTGTTTATGTGTATTATATTTCTTTAAAAATTGTTAAAAATTTAATGGAAAAAAAGCCAACATTGTCAGATTGTCCAAAAAAAAAAAAAACAAAATATATAAAAAGTGTAACCTTGCTGAGTTTCTTGCCGGTTCTTCTCAGTTGAAGGCGACTTCCGAATCGGTGGTAACTTCAGTAGTTTCGACGTTCATAAGTGCCCTCTTAGGGCCTAAACTGAATAAATGGCTTTGACTTTGACTTTGACTTTGACTTTGATTAAATGATTTTCTTTATTAAAAATTAAATAAAAAAAAAAACTAAATAACTACAAACGAAAATTCGTTCACTACAAACAACTACTAAGCAAGCTCTTAAGGAATGCGCAAAAAAATAGACTTTTGAATATTTTTTTTTTTTTTAAATTAAATAATAAAAAAACTAAATAACTACAAACGAAAATTCGTTCACTACAAACAACTACTAACCAAGCTCTTCAGGAATGCGCAAAAAAAAAAACGATTTTTGATTTTTTTTTTTTTATAAAAAATTAAATTAAAAAAAAACTAAATTACTACAAACGAAAATTCGTTCACTACAAACAACTACTAAGCAAGCTCTTCAGGAATGCGCAAAAAAATAGACTTTTGAATTTTTTTTTTTTTTTTAAATTAAATAATAAAAAAACTAAATAACTACAAACGAAAATTCGTTCACTACAAACAACTACTAACCAAGCTCTTCAGGAATGCGCAAAAAAAAAAACGATTTTTGATTTTTTTTTTTTTTATAAAAAATTAAATTAAAAAAAAACTAAATTACTACAAACGAAAATTCGTTCACTACAAACAACTACTAAGCAAGCTCTTCAGGAATGCGCAAAAAAATAGACTTTTGAATTTTTTTTTTTTTTTTTAAATTTAATAAAAAAAAAACTAAATAACTACAAACGAAAATTCGTTCACTACAAACAACTACTAACCAAGCGCTTCAGGAATGCGCAAAAAAAAAACGATTTTTGATTTTTTTTTTTATTTTATAAAAAATTAAATAAAAAAAAAACTAAATTACTACAAACGAAAATTCGTTCACTACAAACAACTACTAACGATTTGCCATACAAATCAACCGTGAGAATTGAATTTCTGTAAATCCGGGGGCTGGCTATTTTTGGGTGACCCATAATTTTTTTTTGGTCCAACTACAATCAAAAATTCGTTCACTACAATCAACTACCTACCTAGCTCTACAGGAATGCGCAAAAAAAAAAACGATTTTTGAAAGTCGGGTGCCAAGTTCACATAGGTCAATAAATATCGGCAGGCTAACCGCACGCATTTGGTATTGTTAGTACTATCTCAATCGTTCGTGAGGGGAGAGCGGCGCCTTGGTGTGACAGCAATAGTTTTAGCGAAGATAATACTTTGGAACACTGAAAATTTATACATATACCCTACCCTTGAAAAACATCTTTTCGATCAAAAATTGCAAGATTTAGATTTTATTGTTAGCGGGAATTTTACTTTTCACAGGCTACTTTTTTCAGATATTAGGTTACTGAATGGTGTATACAAAATTTGGTCAAGTTTTATTTAATGATATCCCAAATAGGAATATGTTATACTTTATTTTATATGGAACTGATTCGGGGTAAGGCGATGATAGCTCAGTGGTAGTGACGCCGCGGCGAAGGTCGTGGGTTCGAATCTTACAATGATCGGTGAAGGAAAACATCGTGAGGAAACCATAGCACGGTGGTAGGGTACTTTGTAGTACCCGCCTGGCTGGCTACCACCCTCAAGTTAAAAATCTGTCGCGAAAACACCTATTGGTCTGTTCCGGCAGCTGCACTTGAGAGCCAGATCCTTCTAGGCTTTCTGTGCTTACCACCTTCGGCCACATCATCACCTACCATAGTTAGATTGTGGTCAAATACAAGCTTATGCAAAGTAAAAAAAAAAATGACCTCTTAAAGAGGAAATTACTTAATACTAGTTGTAGGTACCAAATCTGTATTTATTGCGAAATTTTTGTTTTTCGCAACGCTACGTTGGATTAGGTTTCATAAAAAATGTTGTTCATATTGATGAGTGGTCTCCCTTAAAATATGACTACACCCTTTTGTTGTTTCCCTGTGTAATTTATTTCTTGAATTGGTGTCAAATATTAACTTATAAATAATTTATTATTACTAGAATTGTATATATTAATTTGTTAATAAGGTAAGTATATAATAATATAATATTTATGTTATACTTTTCCTTATTAGATAGAATGTTTGCAAGCAGTGAATGAGCTATGTCCTGTTCCGCTATAATCGAGACGTGACGTCCTAGTATCGGCGCGGCGGCGCGGCGGCGGTCGCCGAGAGAGGAACAATGAATGAATGCGACACGGAGCGACACAGTGCCGCGACACGGAGCCGGTGCGCCGCTCATTGTTGCCCACCTGTCGCCGCCGCGCCGCCGCGGAGCCTCTACACTCCGCGCGACCTTCGTTACAGATCACGCGGCTGTCACTCACCCAACAAAGCAATAAGTAGAGTACATACATACTAGAGGATACCTTACATTAATACATTTTATTGGTAAGCAATCACTCACTCAACTTTATGATTCAGATTTGACAGAGTATGAGAGGCACCCTTTTTAACCGACTTTATTAAGAATATTAGTTAACAGTTTGAAATAGGAGCCATACGGCAAGCGATCGTAACAAAGACCATTCGCTCCATGTGAATGTAACTAACCCTAACAAGGACTGTTGTAACACTAACACCCGATATTGTGTAGGATTGCAAGCTTTTTCTTTTGTCCATATTAGCATTTTTTAACGACTGGGCGTAATTTTACTATACTTTTTCCTAAATAAAGTACTAAATTATATTTATACTAATATAATAAAGGAATAGAGATTTTTGTTTGTTTTAAGGCGCTACTCTCTGGAACTACTAGTCGCATTTGAAAAAATGATAGCCCAATTCTTGAGGAAGGTTATAGGCTACTTTTTATCCCGGGAATGCGGATGAAACTGCGGGGAACAGCTATATAACAAAATAAAATAGTTACCTTCATACTCAGTAACGCTGAAAAACGAATTTATAGAATGAGGCATGGGGCCTGGGGCATGGGTCATGAGGGATTTTTATTTTGAGAACGCAGGTGAAACCGCGGGGGATAGCTATAGTTATAAAAAAACAAGGTGTAACGCGGTAGCGAAAACCTGTGCCCTCGTTCGATAGATAAAATTATGTATGACATTTAGGTGACGAAATGTTGATATTTTTCTGAGAATATGGCCCAATCCTTATACTCAGAACTCGTTCTTGCATACACTACACACCGCACCGTCCCGCAGCGCAGCGGTCACTACATAATCTGCATCACTTTGTATAAAACTAGACAAAGCCCGAGCAGAAAAATAAGAACCTTGCCGGAACTTCACGGAACTAATAAGTGTACTAATTTTACTACGAGCTGTCAAAAAATATCCAAGTGGCGCCCTCACGCAAATTTTTTTATTGGTCCGGTTATAATAGGCTTTACCTAAAGTTACAAATCAAGCTAGTGCCAATAGTTCAACACCCGACCGTTATAAGTGTATGGAAGGTCGTAGTTTAGCACGCGCGATGTAGGCTAGGCTAGGCTAGGCTAGGCTAGGTCAGGCAAAGGTAGTCGAGGTATGAAGGTGTACGTGTAGGTTAGGTAAGGTAAGGTAGGGTAGGGTAGGGTACTGACTGGTGGTGAAGTTCCTGGAGGCGTAGGCGGCGCTCTCCTTGTCGTGCAGCAGCGTGAACGCGTGCAGCTGGTAGGTGGCGCCGGGCGACAGGTCCCGCAGCGCGTGCGTCCAGTTGCCGGCGCCCTCCACGGTGATGTTGCGCGCTCCCCCGCTCTCCGCGCGCTCTGTCAGCGGGATCACCTGCATGGGGATGGGGATGGGGATCATACATACCCCACCTACTTATTTATAGATACTACGAACTAGGAATCGACATTGACAGATTGACTAGTCTACTGAATAGGATGGCTCCTATTTTCTCATTTCGGACTTCCATTTAGAATGAGGCAGTCGAGTCGGAAAACGCAGGCCGCCCGAGACCGGTCGTTTTGGAGATCCTTAGGAGAGGCCTGCCTGTGTCCAGCAGTGGACGTCTTGCGACCGAGATGATGATGATCAATTTTATTGCCGATTCAAATAATGAATAATGTGCACCTAGACTAGGCCCGGGAGGGGGATACGATTGATATTTGCCAGAGCCATACCTTAAACCTAAATCCAGTGTAGTCGCCATGCGCAGGCGGCGACCACGTTATAGTCGCTTGCTTGTTGCGCCCTAACGTCACGTTGAGGTTCGTCGGCGGCTCCGGGGCTACGAAATACATCAAATAGGTATCTCTTTTATTCTGTCATACAACATTGTGCATACTTTGTTATGGTCAGCGCACAAATTACTATCAGCATACTTGAAAAAGTTGCAAACGGCACTCCTCGTGTCCTTTGTGCTGCCTCATGTACATAAATAATAAGACACCAGTTATACACGGCTACAAAACTGAACAGCTGAATAACACACGTGACGTGACACGCTCATTGCATATTCAACGACTCAATGAAGTACTTAGTACCTTCTCATTCTAATTTAAAACATGAGCTCTATATAACAATGAAAATTCACGTGGAGTTTTAAAACTACTATATCAGGGAAACTATATTAAATCACTACGTCTCCTACAAATTAGCAATAGTCACGCTGGATACGCACGACGAGACAGGGCTTTATGAGTGATATTGATAGTAATTCACTCCCAAGGTTTTCATCATCTGTTGACATCTGTTGAATGAGCGTGTGAATAGGAACTTATTAATAACTTACCAGTGATGATGGTCTGATTCCACGTGAGCAGGTCGGCAAACGTGGCGTTTGAGTAGTACAACATGAAATGGTACTTGGTGCCGGGCAGACCCTGGAAGTTGATGGTGGAGGCCTCCGCGGCCACCGTGTAATTGGGCGCGGGCTTGCCGAAGGGCGGGCGGTAGTCGAGCCGGTAGCTACCCGCGTCGCCGCCCGCGCCTCCGGACCCCGGGATCTCGATCACCAGGTCTGCGCACTGCCCGATGCTCGGCAAGCTCTGCACATTCAAATAGCTGTTTTTTTTTATACTACTTAGGTGGCAAACAAGCTTACGACCCACCTGATGGTAAGCGTTTACCGTAGCGTATAGACGCTCATAACACCACGGGAAAAGAAAATACAATATTATATTTTCCCTGCCAGGGGTATCACTCACGCATTGCCAACCTTGAGACATGAAGTTGTTAAGTCTCCTGTGCCTGTAATTTCACCGGCTCCCATACCCTCCTAACCGAAACACAGTAATACAAGTGCTTGTTATGCTCTTGACTATGTGCCGCTGGCATAGCAATTACTTGTACCTACTAGTGCTCTGCACCTCAAATGGATGGAAAACATTACTAAGTAGTTTTGTCATTACCGAACTTCTTAGTCCGTGTTTATCAGATTGTCTACAAAATGTAAACATTGCTTTTAATAAGTTTCTTGTCTTTACACACAGCCAGTGTTTTACTTATCAATCTAATATTGTCAGTGAGACTAGATAAATAATTTGATGTAATGAATCTGAGTTGGTTTTGAAAAGAGTAATTGCTGAGTTTCTTGCCGGCTCTTCTCGGTAAAAGCAACCTTCCGAACCGAGCGTTAGAGTCTGACTATTCATAGTGCTTGTGAAGCATAAAGGCCTATTTGAATAAAAAATATTTTCATTTCATTTCAATGTTCGAAATAATTATCGGTAAAAAATACATAACAAGTACTTATAATTTACTAGCTGCTGCCAGTGACTTTGTTCTTGTGGAAGTCGGAAAACTGCACAAATACCACCATATGCTAATAAAGCTGTGGATGTGAAAATTCTTTTATTTATTCTTTAATTATAAAAGATACTTAACAAAAAAATCAAGTTGGCAAAAATATATTTTTTGGGTTTTTTTGTTGCAAATGTTATATATTGCGCAGTGGCGATATAACCGCAAACGCTTTGCCAGCCTCACAGGCCTGGTGTGACTATTCCCTTTGGAAAGCAACCCAAAAGCTCAAAAGACCCATTCCCCTTAATTAGACCCATTCCGAAAGGAAGATTTTATTTAGTTAAAATTAGGTTGATGCTGTATTAGTCGCAGAATTCATTTGCCGCGATCGTGTACCAACCAATCAGATGCCTCATTCTAAATGGAAGTGAATGGGCTTGCGTTTGGCTTCCGACCAGTCGAAAGACGAAGACGAAGCCTAATATCGAGCACGCTTACCCAGAAGAAACCTATTCACTCTGGCCTTGAAAGTCCCTAGATTGTTGGAGTCAGGAAACAAAGACGCCGGAACAAGTCTGAAATGAGCAAATAGGAGCCTATTTGCTCATTTCAGTATACTACTCAATCGGTTTGTCTACCCGATCGGGACCACAACCGAGCAGAACTGAATAATTTTGTCTCCAATCCGCCGATACGCAGAAAGGACGGCAAATACCTAATGACCTAGAGAAAGGCCTCTCATCTAGTCGATGTCTTCGTACCAAACACTGCCCAGATGGTATCGAAAACTAACAGTGAAAAACTCATCAACTCCCTTAATAAACCTTATCAACTCGACCTGTCCATTCAAAATGATTTAGATACGTGAGGTCATGGAAACAATTAGAAATCCAAATCGAAACAAAGCCCCAGGATTAGGTTGCCCTGATGTCCCGTATTATTATTTGGTGTCCGTATGATGGCACGAATTTTTTTGATTGACATTGTCCAGTAATTTTATGATTCAATGGCATTTAATGATAAAAATACCTATTCGAATAATATTTATTTTGTTCGAATATGCACACAGCGGTGAACACCGCGCGATGTTAATTGTAGGTTATTTAGTTGATCATTACACATTTTCCAAATAGTTTACAAATGTTGTGTTTATAAATATTTATTATTGTTTTAAGGGTATTTCATTGGGAAAGTCACAATTTGTTAGTATATTATATGTTATTCAGTTGATTAAGCCACATTTTCATATGCAAATAATAATCAAATTGTTGATTTATGATTGTTTTAAGGGTAATTTATAAAGAAAATCAAAGTTTGTATGTATAGGTTATTTAGTTGCTTATGTCACATTTTCCTTTCCAGTAATATAAAAATTGATGTTTTTAAATATTTAATATTGTTTTTTAAAGTCTTTCATTAAGTTTATAGCAATTGTATAGTTATTTAATTGACATTGCCAAATTTTAGTAATAAAAAACCGGCCAAGTGCCAGTCGGACTCGCGCACCGAGGGTTCCGTACAAACTTCGTCCATCGTTCGTCCATCAAGGGAAATGCACAATTTTATTTAATTACCTTATTTGAGGTTAGTGCCAATTAAGCTAGACCTCTAAATTGTATGGGAGCCCATACAACTCAGAGGTCTTTATTAATTGGAGTTACTATGTATGTATGGGGACACCCTTTAATTTTCAACTTTTTTTATTTTTTAGAATTTTTCCTTTGTTTGTGCTGTAAGACCTTGCTTTTTGCCAATTTTTTTTTATTTGAGTTGATTGAATGAAAGGTAAATTGCAGTTTACGATTTATGACGTATTAAAAAAAAACTACTAATTAGATCTCGTTCAAACCAATTTTCGGTGGAAGTTTGCATGGTAATGTACATCATATATTTTTTTTAGTATTATCATTCTCTTATTTTAGAAGTTACAGGGGGGGGACCAACATTTTACCACTTTGGAAGTGTCTCTCGCGCAAACTATTCAGTTTAGAAAAATATTATATTAGAAACCTCAATATCATTTTTGAAGACCTATCCATAGATACCCCACACTTATGGGTTTGATGATTTTTTTTTTTTTTTCAGTTCTAAGTATGGGGAACCCCCAATATTTATAGTTTTTTTTTCTATTTTTGTGTGAAAATCTTAGTGCAGTTCACAGAATACATCTATTTACCAAGTTTCAACAGTATAGCTCTTATAGTTTCGGAAAAAAGTGGCTGTGACATACGGACGGACAGACAGACAGACAGACAGACATGACGAATCTATAAGGGTTCCGTTTTTTGCCATTTGGCTACGGAACCCTAAAAATGATATTAGAAACATCAATATAATTTTTGAAGACCTATCCATAGAAACCCCACACTTATGGGTTTGATGAAAAAAAAATTTTGAGTTCCAGTTCTAAGTATGGGGAACCCCCAAAATTTATTGTTTTTTTACTATTTTTGTGTGAAAATCTTAATGCGGTTCACAGAATACATCTACTTACCAAGTTTCAACAGTATAGTTCTTATAGTTTCGGAAAAAAGTGGCTGTGACATACGGACGGACAGACAGACAGACAGACAGACATGACGAATCTATAAGGGTTCCGTTTTTGCCATTTGGCTACGGAACCCTAAAAACGGCCTGTCCCGTATTTTAACCTCGAATCCCGTATTTTCAATGCAGTTGTCCCGTAAAACCAGAAATTAGTTTTTTTACGTTAAGCAAGAAGATATAACGATATTACCCAGGGCTAATGCAGGAGTGCCACAAGGAAGCGTGCTGGGTCCGATCCTCTAATTGTAAATCAATTAAGTACTTCAGACCTGCCCATGATAAACGGCATCCTGATCGGCACTTTTGCTTATGATAGAGCAGCAACTACTCATGATGAACCGGCACGAGGAAGTAGCATGCTTCAACGCTCCTTAGACAACATCACGGAATGGCTAACTACCTGGCGGATAAAAGCAAACGAGACAAAGTCGGTACAGGTGCCCTTTACGACGAGACGCCATACATGTCCCCCTGTGTCGCTCAACAGAGTACAGATACTCCAAGCAAATGAAGCCAGATACCTTGGACTTTATTTGGATCGTCGTCTTACCTGGAAAAAACATATCTTCACAAAACGAAAAGCACTGTGTATCCAACAAAGGAAAATGTACTGGTTGCTCGGCAAAAAATCACAGTTGTCACTGGGAAACAAACAGCTCATAAGACAAAAAAATAAAGAAATAAATAAAACAAATGTATCCTGAAACGGAGCGATCTGGGCTTAAGTAATTCAACTCTGGGGCACAGCTTCCAACTCAAACCTAGCAATTCTCCAAAGATTCCAGTCATTTTGGACTAAGGATAATTACGAATGCTCATTGAATGCTACTTAAAGAATAGTAATTCAACATTCAAACGGTTAAAAAGAAAATCCCTTAGAGATTTATCTATACGTATAAAATGCTTTGTCCTGAATTACTGACGATCAACGCACAGCCTAAACCGCTGATCGTAGAGACCTGAAACTTGGAGGGTGTGTTTTTTGTATGACGTAGGCATCCGATAAGAAACGGGGGCAAAGTTTGTATGGGACAACGTGATTCCTTGGTCCAATCTACTTCAAATTTTGCATAAACAATCTTAAACAGAATTGATTGAAGATGTGTTTCGTATTTTATTGAAATTCATCGCCTAACGGGGTTAAAAAGGGGTAGAAAGATATGATGGGGTGATTTGCATCGAAGTTGATATCACGACGGACGTTGACGGGCCGGTTGGCGTGGTTGGTAAGATACCCTATCTATCACGCCATAGGTCGTGGGTTCGATTCCCACTCAGGACACACATTTGTGTGCATGAACATGTCTGTTTGTCCTGTGTCTGGTTGTAATTATCTATATATGTATGTATTTACAAAAGAAAAGTAGTATATGTAGTATATCAGTTACCTGGCTTCCATAGTACAAGCTCTGCTTAGTTTGGGGTCAGATGGCCGTGTGTGAGGAATAATGTCCCAGAATGTCCCAGAATACTCCTTAGTGCTTTTGATTTAAATTACACATGTTTGAAAACTCAATCCGTCAATCAATATTTTTCCGGTCACATTTATTTGAAATAGACAATTAATGAAACAAGTATGTCGGTGTTTTTCGAAATTCTTACCCAAATGGGGTTAAAAAGGGGGTGCATAAGTTTATGGAACGACAATTTTTGGAATGGAGTAAGGAGGTACAGTTTGTAGGGATCGGGGCTTCTTTTTATGACGAGTTAAACAAAGAACGGATTTTCCGAAATTCAACCCCTAAGAGGATAAAATAGGGGGGTACGTTTGTATGAAAATACTTATTTTTGGAAACAACTTTGTTTCCATAAAAAAAAATGTTTGGGCTCCTGGCTAGAACTAAGGAAAATGTTTTGTAGAATTAATCGGGGGAAATATATTTTGTAAGTGTTTTAATTGTGGTAAGGGGGCGTCCATAAATTACGTGAGGTGTTTTTTAAATTTCCTGTCCCTCCCCCTCCCCCTGGTGAGATGTTATTCAACCCCCTCCCCCAGCCCCCAATCTCACGTGAGATTTTTCAAAATGTGGGTTTCTTACGTAAACGCGTTGGATTGTTATTGTAAAAAGAAAAAAAAAATGCTTCGTGCTTTTATTTACGACTAGTTAAGACTTGTAATCAATATTGCTGAGAGTTTAAATTATAAGTGTAATAAAAATTTAACAATAGAATACTTAAATCGTAACTACTGTGATTCAAAAAAGAATATCTACTCTAATTCAGTCCATGGAGAATCATGCGCGGTCTCAAGAGAGACTATGGGAACCAACATGTTCATATGATTTTCAGTATGGTGGTTTGACAGTCAGTAGATGTATAACGTCGAAGTATGAATGAAATTATTTTCTTTTGAACGAATTAGTGAATGATTTTAATTGTATTACGATTACGCTTACGATTAAATCTTAAGCATGTACAATCTGGATTAAATGGACCAAAATATGCATCATTCATGCATACTCCACGAAAAAAATATAACAAAAACATGAAATGTATTCAGATTACATTTGTCTGCAAATCCTCTACAATAATCTTATCTAGTTACTTTTTTTCAAAATTGTCTCAATTTCTTATTTAAACTGCTTTAAAAAGTTATAAATTTCTGAATTCGACCCTTGCAACATATATTTTTTTCTATTACAAAGTAATGGTTTAGAGAAATCACACTTAAACCACTCGGAAAGCAACTACTTATCTGTTGAATAAAAAATATATGCATTCAAAAAATCATTTGAAATAAATTTACCGAAACTAAACATATAGGAGCCATAAGGTAGCTAAAAATAAAAAAGCAATTAACAATATTACATTGATTAATGACAAAATAATATAGGTAATTAATTATTCAATTCAATGATAGATTTTGTCTTCAGCTATTTTTGCAATCAACATTATCAAATGGTAAAAATAACCTACTACCTAAAAGTGTTTTTTGTATAGCTAAGTATATCCCTAAAAAATATTTTCTAAAATTTAAATTAAGTAAATGAAGTATTCTGAAACAAAAATAATGTGGGCGCTAAATTGTACCAGTTCCAGACTTGTAAAGACTTTCTCAGTGGTCCCAAGTTCCCAACTACCAGTTGGGAACAAGTAATAAACTTACGGTGAACATGGCGAGCACCAGCGCCAGGGCCGCGGCTTTTAAGCGACCAGCCGTCACTTGCACAATCGACCTCTTCCACATCATTGAAGGCGACTCTCCGATTTCACGACACTTTCTCTTATTATGACCAACTAATATTTCAGTATTATTATGATGGGAGCATGATTCCCTTCCCTCGAAGCACTTGGTACTCATATAATTACACTTAACGACATTTATAACAAAGATGTTACACTTTTCAAACTATTTTAAAACATTACGAATTTTGTCGTTCTTACTATTTGATTGTCTGTGTCTGTCTGTCTGTCATAACTGCAGGGATGTGAAAAAATAATCGTTTATTTTTTTCATATGATCGATTTTTTTGATAATATAAATCGATATTAAATTAATTGATTATATAATTCACAATTTTTTTAAATCAATTTTTGTAAACAGCGATATCTGTGCCACGAATGAAAAAATACGAAGTAAGTTCACTAAAATAAACAAGTCGATCAAAAGACGGCGCCATTTGTGCTATGTATGTATGTAAAATAGTTTCACATCTTTTTAAGGCTTTTCTTCTAGCGATATTTTACACTGGATCTAGTGACAATATGATTTTTGAGGAGACAACCTTACACAGATGTAACATTGAGTGAAAAAATCGATTTTTCACAAATCGCTTTATTTATTTATTTAATTTTACAAGATTCACAGTATTACAGCCAAAAAGAATCACATTATATAATCCAAACTTAATTGCATTGTTACTTAGAGAGTGGTATAGCTAGGTGATGTAAAAAATACAAATGAATAAGTGGGTAGGCTTTAAATAACATACAAATGATAACTAAGGGTCCCGTGAGAGAGATGTTGTTATGTGTGTGAGGTGTGTGAGTGGTGTGTGTGTGTGTGCGTGTTTGTGCATTATAAGACGTAGTGTATGCTAGCTGGCAGCTAGTAGATGCTATGCAAAACAAAGGATGTTTAAGAAGGGTTTACATGTGAGCATATAATTATTATTATTTTTTTTATAATGAGTTGTCAATTAATTGTTTTGAAATTTTATTTTTGAATACCATTTTGGACATATTAAAAAGATCTATGTCACCAAATAGTTTATTATAAGTGCGTGGTACCCTGGACGTTACAGTGTTAGCTGAATAATTTGTTCGGTGTGTGGGTATATGAAAGAGCTGAGTATGTTTATATGACTTTCGGTCGAATGCGGCTCCCAATAGCTTTTGACTATAAGTTGGATGGTAATAGCATAACTCGTCCAACAACCATGAAGGATTTGGGAGTTACATTCGATCGTAAATTAACATTCCATAACCACATAGCTGAGCTGGCGAAAGAATCTATTAGGCGTTTAGGGTTCGTCCTTAGAAATTCTAATGATCTTTGTAACCACCATGTGATACGGTTAATTTTCGGAGCATTGGTGCGTAGTAAACTGGAGAGTGCCATGTGTGTGTGGAATCCACATGAAAGCACATACGCTCTTTTGCTCGAAAAGGTACAAAAAGCCTTTCTTCGGTACTTATACAAGCGCATCAACGGATATTATCCGCATATGTATCCTACGAAATTTCTTTTGGGTTGTCTCGGATATAATTAATTGGAAGTTAGACGGGAAAAACACCAACTTGCAGTCATGTGCAAAATCCTTCGGGGAAAAATTGATGCACCAGATCTGCACGGTGAGCTGTGTCGACTTTTTACTCCTGACAATTATCGACGAAATAGAAGGCACAAGTTTTTCGCCGTGCCATTGTGTCGCACTGTGGCCCGAGCTAACTCACCCATACCGCGTACCCTCGCTGCACTCAACGCTCTCCTGGAGGCTAATCCGTATTGTGATTTGTTTGCGGATGGATGGCCGGATATATTGTCTGAGTGTTTGCGTTTCTGTGAGAAGGATGTATGACTGTTTGTTTGTATTTTATTTTCACGTTGTTGTTCTTTTTATTTCTTTATTATTTTACTACTTGTTATTTTTAAATAGAATATATTTAATTATTGTAATTGGTGTCCTACCGTTATAATTAAATAAATAAATAAATAAATGTTGAAAAAAGAAAAATCGATTATAAAGAAATTGTTTTTTTTCACCTAATGTCACATCCCTACATAACTGTCAATCAAATTGATAGTAGTGAGGGAGCTAGCCAGTAGCAGTGTTACCACTTAAGATTTTGGGTTTTCCCTAGTTTCTTTAAGAATTATCCCTAAAATTCCCAAAAAATTCACACAACATAATGTCACGTATTTATTAACATAACATAACTTTAATTTACTAAATCGGAAGCCAAAGCATTACTTTCACAGCTTTTCGCTACACTTAACATTGCGCTGTTGAGTCCTAAAATTGAGCAAATTGTTTGCTACCATTCCCAGTTTTATATGAAGTAGACAATTAAGGCTACAATTTATATTCCATTTATTTTATTATTATTATCTATATTTATTTATCAACTAAAAACATTTTTTAACAATAATCTATAGAAATAATGATATTATAAAAAAAACCTTATCCTAGTAAACCGATAGCATGACAAACCCGTTGCACGCGTCCACGCCAGTCAGCGCTGTTCATACTATCTTTCAACACATACACGCGAGGCGGGCACCAAAGAGTATAGTAACTATGGTAGGCACCCGCCTCGTGCACCCACTTAACGCAGCGCACAGCGTTAGGGATATTTTATTTTAACAGGGATTCAGAGAATGTAGGAGAAAAATCGAATATAAGGTGGTAGCCCTGTTGTTTATAGTATGCACCACTCAATGTATACTTTACTATATGGCTACTAAACTGATTTATTAAAGGGGATTCCCCACCCAATGTATAATTTATTTTATAGCACTACCAATTTATTAAAAGGTGTGGGTGAATTACAATTTACACGCACACGCGCCTGTGTCTTTTATACTTAAAAAACAGACGTGACGTCACCGATTATGTCCCCTCCATGCGACTTTCTCAGAGCTACAAGAATTTAAAAAAAAACTACCTATCTATACCAATATAATAAAGCAGTAAAGTATTTTTGTTTTGCTTGTTCAAGGCGCTAATCCTGGAACTACCAGTCGAATTTGAAAAAACTTTTTGCATTTGATAGCCTAATTTTTGAGGAAAGTTATAGGCAATTTTTTATCCCGGGAATACGGGTAAAACCGCGGAGAACAGGTCCAGTTCCAGTTCCAGAGATTAGTACAGACAAACAAACAAAAACACATCTTCAGCATTGGTTTTCCTTACCTTGCTGTCAGAACAAATAATCACTACCAACGTGATAGGAAGATGGTTGATAAGAGGAAACCAATAATGGAATATAGATAGATACATATTTTTATGGTCGGTTGGGGTAGTTGTAATGTGGATCCAATCATATTATTATTATACTAGCTTCCGCCCCGCGGTTTCACCCGTGTTCCCGAGGGATCTTGTGTTTTCCCGGGATAAAAAGCCTTGATAAATGGGCTATCCAACACTGAAATAATTTTTCAAATCACACCAGTAGCTCCTGAGATTATCGCGTTCAAGAAAACAAACCAACTCTTCAGCTTTATAATATTGTTAGCAATGGACAACATTTCATGATTCAAATATGCTTATTTTAGTTTATATAGATGAAAAATTAAGAGAAACATATTTTTTATTTTTAAACTTACTTTTAGACATTAAATCCCTGTTTGAAAAATTACACATTCTAAAAGAGCGTAAGTACAAAGTCAGGCACTTAATTTGTTGAACTTTTGCCATCTAACATTTAAAAAAAAAATTACACTAATCTGTCACGCCGTTCATTGATCGTCATAATATCCATAGTGATGTTGCTGTGTGATTTTTTAGATGATATCGATAATTGAAACTAGCAATTGCCTGCAACTTCATTTGCGTAGACACAAAACAACTGATTTGTATTAAATATTTCAATTAAATTCATTCAATACGTCAAAGTGCGAGTTGGGCTTCACTTTATCTATTAGTTGATTGAACATTTTTCGTGTCTGTTTCACGGCTAAAACACGCGGGAGTCCCCGGCCGTTTTGAATATTAGTAAAAAACATTTTAGTCTTATCTCTGTAGATTATAGGTTATGGTCACGCCAACCAAATAATTAAGTGCATTAATTTTTTTCGCGCACTAATATTGAACTATTTGATTATATAAACATTTTATCAAAAGTAAAGTAGGCAATGTCACTAGCAGAAGCTAGTTGCATAAATATCGGATAATATTTAGTTGGCTTTATACTCAAAGAAGATTTATGTTATATTTTAACGGCAGAGGAGAAATATCGATATTTTTTAATCATAACAAATAGTTGGCAACTCCCTAAAACGGAAACAGATGATGACAGATGATAGACCACAGACTAAAAACTACATTTTAATTTGTCATTTTTTTAATACATATTAGACTAAGGAATAGTATCATAATGCCTGGCATTGTCGATTTGGACTAACTGTGAAATCATGAAAAAATTATCAGCTGTTCCATACAAAAGTTCAATACCTACTCGACCAAAATGTATGAAGCAACCGTATTATTTTACGTGATATCAGAGTTAGCCCTATAATAAAAGTTGTTCACATTGATGAGTACTTCCACCCCTGCAAGTATTGCCAGTGATAACAATATCACCCTGTATATATGAGCATAGGACACTGAAATCTCGCAATAATTTTCTTATTTTAGTGTTTTATAAAAATGAAATGTTGTCCATTGTATATTATTAGCTTGAGCCAAATTCGAAAAAAGCGGAGTCGCGTTAGCCCTTAGAGAATCTAGAACCGAATCTAAAAGGCGGCAAAGTGTTATATCTGGTAGCCGAGTCTGTAGCTAGCTCAGTGCTGCCAAGTAAAAAATATACCTATACCTATATAAATTTGGCGAAAAATTATGAAATTCACTCCAGCTGCAGTTTTAAAAGTTAATAACTTGTTAACTAGCTTGTGACGTCCCACGGGACATATGACTGGCGCCATTACAGAAACAATGTTTTTGGCGCGGTTGTGGAAATTTAAAAGTTCCCAGAAATATCAATATAGTGTACTTATTATGTGACAAAGAATTATTTAAAATGATTTTCCAAAATTAGTCAAATACCCTAGTGGATTGAAGAATTAAAAACGTGATAATAGGGTATTTGCCTGTATTCAAAATAAATTATCCAACACTAACCAATGTATAAAACATCTTAAAAAGGGGAAACCACGATTATTTTATTAAATTTATTCCTATTATGATTTTTAATGACCAATCTAACCATAAAGAGTATGCTATATAATTATGACGTCACATGCTTGTATTTCATACAAAACTCCTTATAAACCTATCGTTTTGACATTTCATAAAAAGTTGCTATTTGAATGTCAGTCAAATACCCTATTGCGGTAAGGTTTATAAGGATTCTTCTTCTTCTTCTTGATAGAATGGCGACTGAAGCCAATAGCACAATTCCGAATGTTTTAAATTAACGTGTCAATAAATAAAGTTCATAAAGGATGCAAGGCGCAAACCCACAAATAGCACAATTTTCATGTCTACCTGTAGAAAAGCATGGCATGGCTGGCATACCAAGACACCGGCAGAAGTTTTTTTGGATGAAAAATAACGCAAATTCCGCCAACGCATAAGCTTGGCCATCCAAAAAGGGAACGCTGCCAGCCTGTTGGGAACCTTGCCTATCGACAGCAGCGAGGGCTTTGAGGATGTTTTCTATATATCATAGTTTGTATTTTATACATTGATGAAAAATATTTAACTGCCATGCCAAAAAAAAGACAAACATAATGAATGACAGCAAGATTAAATGCTACCATATTCAAAAATCTTTTTTAACGAAAAACTTTTTATTTTTTCGTTCGGCTTTAGCTTTCTCAAAATTAAATAGTCTGTTATTTTAGTACTTAGTGAAAATACAGTGGCTAATCAAGTCTATTGCATGTGGATTCATATTATATTGGAATCTTATTGGTATAAAGTTAGAACTATGTACTTTTCTCTACAATTTTATGATTGAGTTGCGCAACATGGCGTTTTTGTCTCAGCTGGATTTGGTCTACCTTCAGTGATTTTGTACAATGCTAAGGCTTTCTGACTACGACACGGTCTACTTAAACAAGATTTTGAACTCCATCAAAGATCGCAGTTAACTTTAATCGCTTGATTATCCCCGGGAAATGTAGTGGGACAGTCGGTGATTCGGTGCAGCTAAGGCGCGGACTTGTCAAAGCGGAAAAGAACTGTTATTTTTTTGTTCGGTTGCAAAGCGAAAGAAATCCGTCAAGCTGGAGCGACTACCGGAGTACCTGCGCGACACCGTCGACTGGTTCATGGGGTGAGTGACCACATGCCTTTGTTTTCTTACACGCGTCTTGTTCCTATCTACCATATTATTGTTTTTTAAAGTGATTATTTTAAAATAAGATAAAACAAGACTATCAGCAGTTGGTGATTACATACAAAAGGTAGGAATTGGTAGGCTTTTTAGTCAAAATGGGGTACTATTAGGGCTGTTTTTGTTTAATTTACCATCTGTTGTATTAAAATGGTCTCTCTGATTTAGTATTTTTTGCTAACAATATTTTCAATGAAGATAAAAAACAAAGGACTTATTAAAGTAATGGACCTCGTCATTAGTCTCCAAATGATTTGCTGCAATACTCAAAGAAAACAAATATTTAAGATTCCCTATTCCAAATATAGTGCAAGGAGACAGATTAGTAAGTGATAGATGGCAGTAGTTTGGAATTAGTAGGTAAAACTATTTTTGGAAACTAAATCATACATATAACAATGGGGTCCTCAATATTTGATAGAAAAGAAATAGTCAACTTAGATGAGAGAAAATGTTACATAGCTTAGTTCCTTGCAACTTCTTCTTAGTTGAAGGCTAGCTTCCGAACCGGTGCTAATATCACTTTTCAGCTTTGACATTTATAGGTGCTCTCATAATGCCTGAACTTAATAAATGGCTTTGAATGTAACTAAAAAATATATATTTCTAAACCATTATCTTTGAAAGAAAATAAAACTGACAAAAGCAATAAGTAATTGAAGGCTATAATAACACTCATTCTTATTATATCCAAAATATTTTAAAAAGTGGTACTTCCCTACTCAACCTGAGACACACATTAGTAAATGATTAATTAAATTAGTTGGTGATGTGGGTAGGTAATTTGCTTAAATTGCTTGATTCAAAAAGAAACTAAAATAAAATTGATTTACCAAACAAATTAATATAATAAACAAAGAAAAATGCACTAGCTTTCGCCCCGAGGTTTCCTCCGCATTTCCCGGGATTATATGTTTTCCCAGGATAAAAAGTAGCCTATGTCTTTCTCCATACCATAGGATATCTGTATACCAAATTTCATTGTGATTAGTTCAGCGGTTTAAGTGTGAAAAGGTAACAAACAAACAAACTCACTTTAGGATTTACAGCAGTTCCCCAAGGAAGAATTTAGGAACATAGAGAGTATAAATTTGTATAGTTCCGATTAGGCTTTATGGCCCAAAAAACATGAATAAATAAATAAATATTCTGGGACATTATTCCTCAGACATGGGCTCCGACCCCAAATTGAGCAAAGCTTGTGCTATCTGTAACCTTACCAACCAATGTCAATCATGCTAAACAACTTGTATTAAATACCTATACCACAGTGTAATTACATACAGTGGTCTTTCGCGTTTGAAGTCAGCGAAATGCTGCTTTGTATAGGTATTCGTAAAATGAGAAAAAGTCTAAAAATATACAATTGATATAGCTTAGGATAAGCAGTCGGAAAATGTTAGTTTTAGTTCATAAAATAACTTAATTAATTTTAAAATTAATTTCAAAGTTTTCAGTTTTTTTAATCTGTATCTAAACAAGCGAAACAGTAGCAGCCATTATAATGACGTTATACGGTGTAAGTAAACTAAAAAGTGTCAACTGAAGTTTTTTTTTTTTACACTAGTATTCATGCATTCAGGAACAGCACATCAATGAAATGGATAATAGCTCATTTTTAATTTATAAAATTTGATAATTCCAATTGAGACCAATATCAGTGCATTTATTTACTTACAAGAGACCAAATAACGTCATTGAGACACTTCAAAAATGGGTGTTTTACCCTATTGCTCCATTGTGTCCAAAGCGAGTATATAGCAGCTTGGGCCCCTCTCTAACCCCGCAATCCCCGCACGATTGCTCTGTCTAGACGTGTCCGTTGGCCGATTGTAAGAGTTACTTAGACTGTGCCTATACTATAGAGACCCTGTAAGCAAAGTGTGAAATATTGATAATTAAAAATACTGCTTATGAATAAATATTTTAAGGAAATGAAAATTTAAAAAAATCTAAATTTATTTGATTGTGAAATCTTCAGAATCTATACTAATATTATTATAATTACAGGGTATTTAAAAAAAATTTGGTTAAAAAGGTTAAAGGTTAGGCCGTCACACACGGCGAAGTTAAGATAGTACTTTATCGTCAGATATATGAGACAGTGCTATACTAGTGAAAGAGAAGGAATGTGAAGGTAGGTCGTTGCTTCTCTTTTCATAGTATAATGCTGTCTCATATTCATATTCATTGTAATTGGAAAGTAAATATAGAAAAACTTTGCTCTAGAATCAATAGCTTCATATTCCCTTTAAAAAAACTAGCTAGTATTGCAAATAAAGATACAGCCTATTATGGATATGCTCACTCTTTAATAAAATATGGTATAATGTTTTGGGGTAATTCATCAAACTGGATAAGAGTATTCAAAATACAGAAAAGGTGTATACGAGCCATTGTAGGTCTAAAACCGTGGGAAAGCTGCAGACCATATTTTAAGAAACTGGGAATATTGCCCGTCCCATGTATTTATATACTAGAATGCCTCACTTTTGCAAAAAAGCATTCTAACAGATTTAAAAAGTTTTCATCAAAAATGAATCTCCGTAGGGCAAAAAATAAACTAGTGCTGCCAGCACCGACTTGCACTCTAGTAAGAAATAGTTTGTACTACATGATAGGACATATTTTTAATAAACTTCCGGAACACGTTAGAGGTCTATGCTATGATAGATTCAAGCACAAAATAAAAAATATTTTAGGTGACAAAAATTATTATGACATTAGGGACTATTTTAATGATAATTTAATTAATTTAATGAATTTGATATGGTGATTATTGTATTTTCGTAATATTCTATTGTGTAATTAATTTGTAAGCTTGTTATAGGCATAAAATAGCGGGACTACCATATACATTGTAAGATCATTGTAACCTATTTTAACAAATATATAATTTTGATTTGATTTGATTTGATCTTAAGATAAAATATTATAGTATCTTTGCCGTGTGTGAAGGTTAGTGTTTTCATGAAATAGTGTCACATACTAGGCACTATCAAAGTGAACAAACAGGAAACAATTTGTCTGTTCCACATAACTTTAGCTGCCATATTTACAATCATAACAATACTAGACCACAACAGGAAAATTTACAACTAAGTAGGTACCTACAACCAGATGTTAAACAATGTCACATAATTAACGGGCGGGCCGGTTGGCGTGGTTGGTAAGATACCCTATCTATCACGCCGCAGGTCGTGGGTTCGATTCCCACTCAGGACAAACATTTGTGTGCATGAACATGTCTGTTTGTCCTGTGTCTGGTTGTAATTATCTATATATGTATGTATTTACAAAAGAAAAAGTAGTATATGTAGTATATCAGTTATCTGGCTTCCATAGTACAAGCTCTGCTTAGGGGTCAGATGGCCGTGTGTGAGGAATAATGTCCCAGAATATTTATTTATAATTTATTTTATTTTTATTAACGAAGTCAAGTAAGTATGTACCTCTAAGTATGTAATGTACCTACTAACTAAATAAATTCAAGTTTCTATGAACATTCAAAATCATAGAACCAAGATTTAGATCTTTAAATATTTAATAACTGTTCAGAAATTGTGTGATTGAGCTCCACTTCACATGCGAGAAACATCTTTTTATTTTAGGTGGGTAAATCATGGATACCCTACTGTAAGGAGTAGCCTTAAGGCTGGGAATACACGCCAGATTTTTTCATCCGAGCCATTACTTTGTTTGATCATACAATACAATATGTCCGATTCAATAGTCGGATCGAATTGTATTCAATGTTCGCCGGCTTCCGATAGTCGGATCCGACTATGAAATGTCTCGGATGAAAAAATGTGACGTACATAGTATATTCGGCCCGTATTTCACTAGGACACCATGGCGGCGTAACCAGTCGCCGCTACCAACAAAATGTTCGTATGGTTGCGCAACCAAACGGACACCAAGTGAGGCACTCTCTATAGAGCCGTATACATTTTGTTGGTAGCGGCGACTGGTATCCTTGTGAAAAACGGGCCTAACTAAAGGAAAAAGCGGCGCGGATGACGTCATCCCATGGACTTAATATTACTAACTATCCGCAATCAGTTCAGTGTTTCCACTCCAGATTTTGGTTTTTCTGTTCTTTCATTTTCTTCTTCCTTTAATAATAAACAACCAACAATATCATAATTAAGTTCCATACCCCTTGCACTGTACATTCTCTATATTTTTGCTTTAACGGAAAATTGCAAGAGATTAATAAGGAAGAATTAAGAATCCGTTTTTATGTCAAATTAATTTGACATAAAAAGGGATCACTAAAACAACATACAATTAGTAAAACATCTGGAACATTAAAATTATTCAATACCGTTTATTCCAATACGCGTATAGTGTATCGAGCGGAATAGTTTGTTTGATGTCACGTTATTCTGACAGATAAGTGTTGCCTATTGCACAGTAAAAGTAAATATACTCGAAAATTAAATGAAATAGAAATATTATATTTCGATACGTGTAAGTGGCTTAGTATGCCCATTTTCAGTAATTGAAACTGAGTTCTACCAAACCACTAGAAAAATCCACCAGACACTGAAGTCGATATTTCTCCACTAAAAGGGGGGTCAAAACCACCAGTTTTAGTGGTAAATCCACTAAGTTGGCAACAATGCGGGACCATCGGAAAATGCGATGACTGCGCAGTTGCGGCGCGTACGGCGAGTGCGGCGCGTACGGCGCGGATCCATCCGAAAATGCGATGACTTCGGCGTGTTCGGCGCGTGCGGCGCGGATAGGTGCGCGTCCACCTTTAATGTTACAATTTAGAGATGCGCAAAATGTATCACTGGATTGAAAAATATTTTACAACGCTACCGCTAACACAGACCTCGTCGTATGTCAATTTCCACACACCACAGCGACCAAGACATATTAATACATTACAAATTATTGATATTTACATTGTGTATGTTAGCATTTGATTTTCCTTCATGCTTAACAGGCTTAGGACTGTAAACCTAGAAACCTTGAGTAATATTAAAAAAAAACTATTTTATTCTAGGTTGACGTATTTAAAAATCAGCAGCTATTTACAATGATTAATATTGTACACTAAAGTCAATTTACAAGTAAAAAATGTAATAATCGCTAGTCTCGTTCATTTTTACGTCGTCACAGAATACCTAATAGACGTCGTGTGTAATATCTATCTCTATCTGAGCTAGAAGAGCGAGAGAGATACTTTACTCGTCAACTACGTGTCAATCACCTTTAGTTCAGTCACTCAAATTGAAACCAGATCTTTGAAGATATAAAGATATAATTTGAAATCAAAAGATATAAAGAAAGATTATATCTTTGGTAAAGATATATATCTTTTATATCTCTAGCTCGCGAGCTACACAACTCTAATACAATTTGAAACAACCACTAAATCGATAGAAATAATGATATGTCGAAAATGATTCCATTTACAAAGAAGCACGTAAGTATAATGTTTAATTGCAGTTATAACGTACCTAATGACATAAATAAAAATAAATTCGAACAAAATATATTAAACCCACTTCGAAGCGGGTCTGCACTAAAAATTATGAAATATCAATTTAGTGTAACTGTAATCTGATTGTGTAATTAATAATTAGGTACTATTTTATTTATTTATTTATAAGAGACACAGAGTACAGTATTATTAGATACAGATCTTGTACGACATCTGTTACAGGTGTATTCAACATTGGTTGTTTACAATGACGGTGGTATTGTGAAAATCCAAGTAAGTTTTTAACAAGGAGAAAACAAAGTGCAAAGTATATATACTCAATATTATAAGTAATGTTGTTGTTTAAGGGCAGAATTTTGCGCTTAAAGATACAAAATTTATCACCAAAAATGTCCAACATAGTGTCGCGTCGTCGGAGTGATCATGAACTATTTGGTTGTATAAAGAACATAGTCTTACTGATGGCGAATGACGACCGAGGTTGGTATTGCGCCTCGGTACATGAAATAGACTCTTGCCAAGAAATCAAGTCTTAGGTCTTGGTACGCGAAAGGACACCCGCTCAAGTGATTCTTGGTTTTGCACCACACCATTCACAATGACATGTCTAAATAAGAAAGACAAATCATGCATGCGCCGACGATCACATAACTTATCGATTTTTAAAAAGATTAGTCTGTCTCCATACCTACTGCGATAACTTGATATTACGCGACATATGAGCAAGATGCCGAGTAAAAGAGCGATTAATTCTTTCAATTCTTTCCGAGAGCACAGTGTTAGATTCCATATAACACTGGAATATTCTAGAATACTTCTTACCAAAGAATTAAAAAGAATTATCTTCGATTTATACTGCTTGTAGTCTTTTGAAGCTATTTTTCTTTGTCTATTTTAAAGTCAGTGAAAGAATTTGACATTTTGGTGGAGCACGTGCTACTCATCAAATCAAAAGATCCGCAATGGATGTTGAAATACTCTAAAATGGAATTAATTGGTGGCCTGGTTTCGTGAAAACAGGTGTGTCAAATCATCTTGGGTATGTTCCGATATACACTGGGAGCACTGTTCAGTGCTCTTACTGGGGAGAAATACGTTCCGTTATGGACAGACAGTATACCGCTGCAGTATCCTAAGGAAACATAATGACGTCATAAACGCCGCCATTTTTGTACTGTGAGCACTGGCGTTTTTGAGGTAAGGTGCTCTCAGTGCTTTGATCACGTGATCAACAGCGTCCAGAATGACAGTAGGATATATACATGGATGACAGACAGTATACTGGACTGCGTTCCGTTTTAAACAGTACCCAGTATAGCTAACTATAAAGGAATGGCTTCTCAGTATACGAGACATGCATTTTATGTTTTGTCGTTTGAAGAAAAAATATAACTATCACCTTATAGTACTTTTTATTGTTTTTCAAAGTATTCTCCACGTAGCTTAATACACTTTTCCATTCGCTCAAACCAGTTATTATAACATTTATTCCACTCTAAAGTGAGGGTGTTCAAAATGGCTGACTTGAAAGCGTCGACTGCTTCTTGACCGGACTGGAACCTTTGACCACCAAGACTTTTCTTAATTTTAGGAAATGTAAAGAAATCTTTAGGGCTTAGGTCAGGACTGTATGGAGGATGGTCAAGAATTTATACTTTTTCCTGCTTCAAATACTCAATCGTTTGACGAGCGCTGTGTGAGCCTGCGTTGTCGTGGTGCAGGATGATGCGTCGCTTTGAGTTAGATTTTCGAAGTTCGGCGATGACTTGTGGTAAACAAACTGTGGTATACCACTCTGCGTTAACCGTTCTACGATCTTCAAGTGCAATAGTCGCAACATGGCCGGTTTTTCTAACGAACGTGGCCACCATCTTCTTTGAAGTGCTTCGAGAACGAACAACTTTAGTCGGCTTTGGCTCGTCTTGAAGGACCCAGATTGTAGATTGTTGTTTGGAATCAGGATCGTAGGCATAGATCCAAGATTCGTCATCACTGATGATGTCGTAGACGTGATTTGACTCTCCTCGGTTGAACCTTTGCAGAGTTTTCTTCCACCATCTGACGCGGGCCGCCTTGTGATCGTCAGAAAACAGATGCGGTATCCAACGGCAAACTAGCTTTCTCACATCAAGCGCTTCATGCAAGATCTTCTGAATGGTTGTCGCTGAAATGCCTAATAGAGCCTGTATCTCTCGATACGTCACATGACGATCTTCGAGAATTAGTTGTCTCACAGCAATGATGTTATCTTCAGTGAAGGCGGATTTTGGGCGTCCTTCGCGAGATTTGTCACTAACACTAGTATATCCACGCTGGAATTCTAAATACCAGCGTTCGACAGTCCGCAGACATGGGGCTTCATCACTGAACACAGATGTTAGCTCTTCAAAACACTGGAGCCGTGTCAGGCCTCTTCTAAAGTTGTAGAAAATTATTGCACGAACATTTTCCTTAGATAGATTCATTTTCGTACGTAACCTGACAAGATTCCAATCGACGCTGTGACTAAACAATAGCATTAATCCTAATACTTTCAACTGTTTTGAGATTCTAAATTTAAACCCATTCGAATATAGAACACTTCCAAATTCAAAATTGCCGGGAAATATGGAAACGACAGAACTTAAAAGGCATGCCTAGTACTAAATTGATGTCACACCTTACAGTGCCAACAGTGTATATCGGAACATACCCCTTATCATGACAACGTGAAGTGAACATGAAGTAAATACTCTTTAATAAGTACTCGATATAATGATGGTCGGTCCACGCTTTGTCGGTCGGTCAGGAGTGTGTCCCGGGCTCCAGGCCCCGGGTCACCTCGCCTCGTCGGCAGCACGCAATCCGATTTCAGGTGTATACTGTACTGTGCTGATAACGTATGATGTCACCGCGCGCGGAGCCGGCCGCGGCGCCGGCGGCGGCCCTCACCTCCGCGCCGGCGGCGGCCGCGCCGCGCGCAGACCGCGCAGTCAGTCGTAAGCGACGCGCAAACGTGAGCGCCGTTTTTTAGCGACAGCCTCAAACGTCGCGTGTCTTCCTTTTCGTGGGTTACGTCCATTGGAAGTTTTCCGGGCGGGTCGGGGCACGGGTGAAGGCAGCAGTACTACTATCGGTGTGAGTCGAGGCGGGTGCAGGTGCAGTGTCGTGCATGGTGGTGAAGGCGTGGGTGCGCAGGATGAGCGAGGCCGGGGCCGGGGCCGGCGGTGGCGAGGGCGAGGGCGCGGAGGAGAGCTCCGGGCGGCGCTGGCCGGTGGGCATCCTGCGGCGCAGCGGCGCGCGCGCGGCCCGCCGCGTGCTGCACGTCAAATACCGAAGCGTGCCGCCCGCGCCGCCCTCGGCGCTGATCCCACCCGCCCTGCCGCTGGACCTCGATGACACTGTCTCCTGTTTCTGCAGGTGCGCTCTCCGTCACTACGTGTCCACCACCTATTGTACAAACAAACATAACATACTTAGATAATTTCTTATCTTAGTGATGTTATGGTAATGAGTAGGTGTAATAAATAACTAGCTATACCGGTTAGTGGTTGTTTCTGTGTTTCGTATTGTATGTACCTAGGTACCTTGAGTAGGTAGTTAAACATTGAGCAGGTACTGCATCGACGACCTACATTAAATGTTCCGCTCGAAGCCGAGAGCGGCCGCTTATCGCGCTATCATGTTATCACTCACTTAACTACACCTGTGTGACGTCACACACCGCCCCGCCGCCGCCCGCGCCCGCACCGCTACCGTGTCGCCCCGCGCCCCGCGCGCCGGTGCGATCGGCGCAGCCGCCTGCGTCTCGAGAATAATTTATTTACTTTACCATTCGGTATAATAATTTTATTTGTACATACTTATTTACTACGTTTAATATTTTACCATTTTGAGGAAGCCAAAGATCGATGATACGAGAAATAGCGTACTTATATAACATAATCGATGTGGCGTCGATCGCGGCTATTAGTCCAGTCGATCGTGGCAAGGCAAAGAAAAATATAAGTTTCATATAAGTACCTACCTAACGAAATATGCGCAGACCCAATGCTCACACTAATATATGAAGTTACTAAGAATAATCACTAGTGGCTCTGAGAGCTGTAGACCTCGCGCGTATTTTACGTTTTCAACCCCCATATCACCGCCATTTAAAAAAAGACAGAAACTGCATTGACAAAGAAAATCCATATAAATATCGACCCTGCTCACAAATTCACGAATATCGGTTGAGAAATGCGACCTTTGAAGAGAACAGCGGGACATCCGGACATGCGTCGGACATACGAAAGCATTTTTGCCCAAGCTGTAACGGAGACGCTTCGTGCTCGCTCAGTCAACTAGTGGCTCTTAGAGCTGTAGACCTCGCTCGTTTTTACGTCTTTAACCCCCCGTATTTCCGCCATTTTGAACCGAATTGACTAAAAAAACCATATAAGTAATTATCGAACCTGCTCACAAAATTTCACGAGATTCGAATCATTATTTCTCAACCGATAATGAGGAAATGATATCAATCAATCATTTCCTTTTTTTAAATTTAGTTGTATTAATAAATAAATATGCTGGGACATTATTCCTCACACACGGCTATCTGACCCCAAACTAAGCAGAGCTTGTACTATGGAAGCCACATATACTACTTTTCTTTTGTAAATACATACATATTATAGATAATTACACCCAGACTCAGGACAAACAGACATGTTCATGCACACAAATGTTTGTCCTGTGTGGGAATCGAACCCACGACCTGCGGCGTGATAGATAGGGTATCTTACCAACCACGCCAACCGGCCCGATGCTAACGATATTTTAAAAATCTTTAATTCTTCTAATGTGAAAAGTACTGAAGATTTATGGGGTTTATCGGGCACTATTTTAAAATCAATAATAACAGTAATAGCACCTATATTATCCGATATTTTTAATGAATGCATTGATCAGGGCTCTTTTCCCGATTTAATGAAGTTTAGTAAAATTGTACCTATTTTTAAATCCGGTTGTAAGTATAATCCATCCGATTATAGATCAGTGTCCGTTCTTCTAGCACTTAGTAAAATATTTGAAAAACTGTTACTCAATCAAATGTTAAAACACTTTAATGAACATGAGATACTGCATGGTCATCAGTTTGGTTTTTACGAAGGGAAGATCTACTTCCGATGCAGCTGCAAAACTATTGAAGTACATCTATGAGGCTTGGGAGGGTTCACAGGATGCAATTGGTATATTTTGTGATCTATCTAAGGCCTTCGACTGTGTCGACCACCGTACACTACTTCTAAAGCTGGACTATTACGGAAGCTGCTTATGATCTTGTTCTATCTTATTTATCTAATCGTCAACAAAAGGTAGGGATTAGTAGTACAACTTGTAAGGGCTGTCTAGTCGAAATGGGGGTACCCCAGGGTTCTATACTAGGACCATTTTTATTTTTAGTTTATATAAATGATTTACCATCTGTTGTAAATGGCTTCTCAGATATAGTCTTATTTGCTGACGATACTTCGTTGATTTTTAATATTGATGGGAAAGACAAAGAACTTATAAGAGTAAATGATACCTTGTCAATAGTCTCCAAATGGTTTGCCGCAAACAATTTGTTACTCAACTCTAAGAAGACTAAATGTTTAAGATTCTCTCTACCCAATGTAGCACAAGTAGCTAGTCAACTAATAATAGATAGCAGTAATTTGGATATGGTTAATAAAACTGTATTTTTAGGTTTAACATTAGATAATAAATTACAATGGGGTCCTCATGTAGATTCTTTGGCAGGTAAACTAAGTTATGCTGCATTTGCTGTAAGAAAAATTAAGCAATTGACGAATGTCGAGACGGCTAAACTAGTTTATTTTGCTTACTTTCACAGTCTTTTATCATACGGTATTTTATTATGGGGAGCAGCAGCCGATATTGAAACTATTTTTATAAGTACTACAAAAAAGAGCAATTCGTGCAATTTATAGTATGGGTCCTCGAGACTCATTAAAGCATTTATTTAAAGAAATAAATATAATGTCTTTGCCTTCACTTTAATGTTAGGTTAATGTAACAAATATAATGTTCATACGTAGAAATATAGGAATGTTTAAAAACAAAAAACATTTATTCCGAGTGACTATGACTCATATTAACATAATACAAATAAAAAAAAATAGTAGATGTCCATAATATAAATACAAGGCAAAGAGAGAAATTAGTTGTTCCATATTTTAGGCTAGCCAAAGTTAGCAAGTCATTCCTTGGTAATTGCGTTCGTTTATATAATAAAATACCTCACTCGTTAACCAAGATGACCGATTTTAAATGAAAATTTTACGTAAAGAATGTTTTGAAGGAAAAGGCTTATTACAAGGTAGCTCATTATGTTGAAGATAGAGATGTTTGGAAATAGTTACACTCTGCACAGCACCTTGCATAAAGTTTTTTTTTTTTTTTTAGTTTTAGCCATTAGCGTATTCGCAATTATTTAATAAGAACTTGTTTGCGTTACATACATTTTATTATTTACTTTATATTGGTATTTTTCGTTTTGTTTTAATTGCATATTGTATTGTACATTTTGCTGTTTTTGTTAAAATATAGCCAATAGTCAGATAATAAAATAAAAAAAGTAACCTTGCTGAGTTTCTTGCCGGTTCTTCTCAGTTGAAGGCTGACTTCCGAACCGGTGGTAACTTCAGTAAATCCGACCTTCATAATTGCCCTCCTAGGGCCCGAACTGAATAAATGGCTTTGACTTTGACTTTAAAATGCGACCTATAGAGAAAAACAGTGGGTCAGACATACGAAAGTATTTTGCCCAAACTGAAACGGAGACGCTTCGCCCACGCTTAGCGCTCGTTCGATCAACTAGTGGCTCTGAGAGCTGTATACTTCGCGCGTTTTTAATGATTCCAACCCCCATATCTCCGCCATTTTGAAAGGATATTCATGAACTAAACACATGTTCCAAATTTTAAAACGGTCTTGCCATCCCAAACATAATACAGCAGGTTTTCAAGGTAGCTTCAAAAATAGAGCGTCTAAAATCTGGAATACACTTCAACCACCATTAAAAAAGAAATTAAGTTATGATGCATTTAAAATCAAATATAGAAGAATTAATTCGTCAGAAGCATAACTTTGAGGCTACCTTAAAAAATGTAGGACATAAATACACCATACACTAAAATAAACAGGCATAGTAATAATAATAATAAAATTCATTTATTCAGGCAACACAAGAAAACCTATTAGTGTTAGTAAAATCTTATACTATGTTAGTTTGACATTATATTTAAATCTTAAAAGTTATGTTTGATTTTGTCCTCTGTATGAGTTTCCACATCAGAGGACAATCCGCTTTATTAGCGATCATACTTAGAATGCTGTTGCTACTTCCACGTACTCTCCCTATCAGTGAGGCTCTCTTCTTACGCCAAACAGCGTCAAACCCATCTGTACGTGCATTGGTAAGCATTGATGACGCGCTGCAGAAACGTGGCAGTCGCAACAGCATCCTAAATGCGTTATTATATTGGATGCGTAGAGCATTGTAAGCCCTTTGGGTATAGCTGAACCACAGACTCGCCGAGTATAAACATGTGCAGTATGCTATAAACAGCGTTATCTTAACTGAATCTGTACAGCTAGCGATTCTACGAACCAGCATGTTTGCCCGCACTGACAATGCTCTACGTTCCCTTCCCATATCTGCATCATCTCCAATGGCGTTTACCTATTACCTACTTTGAAATAATAATAATTTTAATGAGACTTTACTATCTGATATGTAGGCTCAATATTATTCTTTACCTATTTGTTTTTTATGCAAATGTACACGCTGCTATCGCTGAACTTACTCTTTTTGCTTATTTTTTTTTCTTGTTGGTGTTTCTTGATCTTATATTGATGCATGAGTGCATGACTGGCTCATGGGTTTTATGTGCCCGACCATCACCCATGTCATAAGCCGTTTGCATTGCACATTATAAGACACGAACACTAGACAAGAAAAATATTAGTATAGCGTGTCGGATCCGACATAAGAAATGCGACTGCATGTCTTATAAGACACGAGAAATTTTCTTATAATGTTGAATAGGCCTGACAGTTGTTATTGAAGCATAGGTTTTAAAATGTCAATTTGGACAATTCAGTGCCGGGAGTGAACTAGTAAGCACTGATTGCCTCCACTTGACTCCGGCGCGAGGCTAATTATGCCACTTGGCTGCGCTGCGTGCACTTGTGCCCGGGCCCCGGGGCTCTGCGCTGGACGCGGAGTGCGGACGCAGCAAACACTTACACAACACAGCACACACGATGTGCAGTGCAACCGAGCAAGCCCACGTGATGCCACTCGCTCCGTCCATACATTAATAATAATCATTTAAAACTCCATTAATAGTCTAGTTAGTATTATTTTCAATTTTTTTTAGGGTCAAAAGGTACCTCAAAAGGTAAAAAAAGGAACCCTTATAAATCACTCTTTTGTCCGTGTGTGACCACCGATTTTCTCAGGAACGGGTGGACCTAGCAACTTGAAATTTATACCAGATACTGAGGTCTATGGTCCCTATTAGGTGTATAAAAATCAAGGTCCTGAGTGAACACCATAAAAAGATATGGGCTAATTTAGATTTTCGCGAAAACTTGTATGTACCAAAATTTACCTTAACATTTTTTATTTTTCGGAATTTTCCCTTTACTTGTGCTGTAAGACCTTACTTTTAACCAAAATTGACAATTCTAGGTCAACCGGAAGTACCCTATAGGTTTTGGGTCGAAAACCTATTGTAATGTGGGAAGGTATTGATAGGGCGAGTGCTCCGTAATGAATGTATCTTTATTACGTATATGTCTTAATATATATACTTACACATACTATGGCTACATACACACTACATCTTCCTCCTCAAAGAAAAAAAAATGAAATGTAAATTATACATTCTTATTTTTTTTTAGATTCTTACATATTACAACAAAAAACAAGATATAAGTAGTTTTTTATGAAAGTAAAAAATAAAATAAAACAGATTACACATACATTTCAAAGCCATGAAGTAATCCTTAATTACCTAATGATATTAAATAAAATAATATAAGAACTTATTCATCATACATGATTACATGATTGGGCTTTTTGTATCAAAGAAACAAGTGAATCTGACTTAAATTTTACAGAATTTATGTAAAAGAAAAAATTAAAGTTTACAGTTTTACATTTATAAATTATTCTTAGGAAAAATATATTTGTATATGTATGTGCCTAATTCTACAAGCCATTAGTAATAACAATTTTAAATTTTTCGTTAATTATTTATTTCTAAACTAAGTAATGCCTACCGATCTCCTATCGTATATTTCACATTTATTTGACAAAAACATCTCATTTTCTATAAACTTACTAAAATATGTTTCTTCATCACAATAATAATTATTTTGATTACATATTTGGCTCAAATCTGACCATTTCTCAATAGACTTATATTTAAATTCATTTCCCACAAAATCTTGACTACTTTTCGTCAATATACTAACGAGTACATTATTATTTTTGTTATTCCCCTTAACAATTTTATTCTCTTTATTTTCTTCATTAGTACACACTTTGAAGAAAGGTCGCCATGTACGGTTGGGAGGAAGATTGAAATAATAGGCACGAAAGTCGGTATCGAACTGAACGTTTATTAATAGATTCGATTATATATATTGACTACACACTACATCTTCCATCGCATAAAAAAATAAAATAAAATGAATACAATTTTTATTTTATTTCTAAGTTATAATAAACACATTCGTAATGTCTAATAGGTGTATAATAATAATTTTATTATAAGGTTACTACATACATGTGTATTTTTTTTTTTTTTTGCTTCCATTAAAATAACAATAATATTGGTAGTACGTAATAAGTGCAGCTGCCTACTTACATACATTTATTTTAAAATAAACACATTTACACTACAGGAAAATACATTTTGGTACGATTTTTATGAATAATATCGGTTTTACCATCTTTTACAATTTGAACATTTGGAGACATATCTATTAATACTATGTAGGGTCCTGAATACACGTTGGCAAGCTTATTACCAGTTTCATTCCTAACTAAAATTAAATCATCCTTTTTATACTTAATAGGATTAATATCCTTATCATAATTATCTTTCCTATCTAATTTAGATCGTAATAGATTATCTCGAGCTTCCTTTGAAGATATTTGGAGTCGATACTTCAACTCACAGGGATAACTATCATAATTGTAAAGGGGGTCGACCTGCCTTGTTAGATTGCTGGGTAGGTTACATGTTTTACCATATACCAACTCGAAAGGTGTATATTTCGTCTGCGTATGCACAGACGTGTTGTAACTAAAGCACCAATAGGGTAGCCAGCTACTCCACGAATCCGGATGGTTATCCGTTTGGATCCGAAGAAATGCACCTAGATGTTTATGTGAATTTTCTAGCGCGCCGATGCTCTGGTGGTGGTATGCTGTGGAGTTAATTTTATTTATATGTAGTAGATTACATACCTCTTTCATCGTCGTAGATATAAACTCAGCTCCTCTGTCAGTCGCGATTTCCCCTGGTATCCCATGACGTAAAATAAAATTGTTTACTAGACTTTGAGCTACCTCAGCACTACTCTTAGTTACTAATGGATAAGCCTCTACATATTTAGATAACTCACATTGGAGTGTCAATATATACGAATAATTATTTATATCTTTCTCTAAGGGACCAACTACATCTAGAAATATCTTATTAAATGCTGAATGAGCTGTAGTAGATATGCTCATCGGTTCTTTCACTTTTATCGAATGCTTTTGCTTTTGGCATTTATCACACCGCTTTACAAATTCGGTTACATCTCTTTCAATCCCAGACCAAAAGTAATATTTTTTAATATTATTGACCATTCGTCTAATACCTGCGTGGCCACTCGTAGGTAATAGATGAAAGTCGTTAAGTATAACCCTTATATCATCCTTATCTTTTATTCTTTCAACATCTTTCAGGATACACATCCGTGGACCGGACCAAACTTCAATGTTTTTTATTTCTTTTATAACTCTCTCAATAAATGAACTATTCAATTTATTCTTCAAAAAATATATTTCTTTTATGCTTATCCTCTCACAAAAAAATCCAAACTCTCTCACAAAGGCGTCTGGCGTCAATTGTGATTGAGAGTACGGTTTTATGTATACTGTCATTTCCTTTGGTACATACACAAATAACTCATTTTCTGTCCCTGTCATGTTTTGACTTTTAAATGTAATATACTCTTTTTCTGATATAAATCGGAGCTCATAAGACTCTTTTGGCTTGCTACAAGTTTCCACTACTTTTGGTTGATCAGACCAATTGTATGTAGGAACCGTAGCATCCGAAATGTCTTGTATCTCACTTAATTTCTTTTTCTGAGCTCTTGTCATTACATTCACCACGCTTTCATTCATCTCTTTCAGATCTTTAGATGTAATAACTACCCGAGACAATGCGTCTGCAGCCGCGTTGTCTGAGCCTCTCACATACTCTACTGAAAAATCATATTCTTCCAATAACATTCTGAATTTTAACAACCTACTAGATGGATCTTTTATATTAAATAAATAGACCAGTGGTTTATGATCTGTATAGATATTAAATTTTCGACCATAAAGATACGGCCTGTAATGCTTTACGGCCCAAACAATAGCTAGCAACTCCTTTTCTATTGTAGGGTACATTTTTTCAGCTTTATTAAGTGACCTACTAGCATATGCGACCGGTTTCCCGTTTTGGTTCGCTAAAACCGCTCCTATTGCATACGCTGACGCGTCAGTTTGCACTGTAAATATATTGTTATCTGAGAAATCTGGGTATTGTAAAACTGGTGGATATATTAATTTTGATTTCAGTAAATCGAATGCATTTTGGCAACTATCGTTCCACACAAATTTAATATTCTTTCTACATAAATTGTTTAAAGGTTGAGCTATGTCAGCAAAATTTTTAATAAATTTTCTATAGTAATTGGCGAATGCCACAAATCTCTTTACTTCTAATGAATTTTGAGGAATCGGATAATTTTTTACAGTGGAAATTTTTCCTGGATCTGGTAGTACACCTTCTGATGAGATGACATGACCCAAATAAAGCATTTCTTTCTTTAAGAAATCACACTTTGATGGATTTAATTTTAAATTAACTTTTCGTAATCTTTCAAAGACATCAGTTAAATTTTTATTATGAATATCCAATGTTCGTCCATAAATAATCAAATCGTCCAAATATATCAAACATTTTTCATAAGTCAAACCAGCCATAGCTATGTTCATCATCCTTGAGAATGAATTTGGGCTAGTTTTTAGACCCATTGGCATTCTGGTAAGTTGATATTGACCAGAACAGAAGGCAGTGTATTTTCTACTATCCTTTTCTAAATTAATATTGTAAAAACCTTGTTGTAAATCAATGTGTGAAAAATAAATGCAACCTGAGAGAGAATCTAAAATATCAGCTATGTTAGGTAAAGGGAATTTGTCATCTTTAATGCGATCATTAAGCTTTCGATAATCGATAACCAATCGCCATTTCTTTTGTCCCGAGGAGTCAGGCTTTTTGGGAACTAATAGAACTGGGCTCGACCACTCACTTGTACTTGGTTCTATAATACCTTGCTCTAACATGTCATTAATTTGTTTCTTAATTTCCGTTTTTTGGGAATAAGGTAATCTGTATGGTTTGACATAAACAATATCGGAATTAGGTTTTAAGTTTATACGGTGCGAATATATAGGTGTAGTTGTTAATGTATCACCCGGTAAATGAAAAATGTCTGCATATTTGGCGCAAAGGTTTTCAATAGAGACCTGTTCCTCAAGGTTCAAATGTTTCAAGTTCAAAAGAGAAAATAATTGCTTAACACGATCTGCATTATTCGTACAACTATTGAAAGAACATATTTTGTAATCATGCAATTTATGAATGACAGGCTTAATATCATTCAGGGTCAACTCATTTTCGGTTGTATTTAATATTCGAATTGGAATCTTGCCATTGACTGGGGTCGCTAAAGTACTGGCCAGGAAAACTCCCTCACTTAACTCTGCTGCACATACCACACATTCCTCGTCAACACTCGTGTCCAAATAATGAATGGATTCAGATCTCGAAGGTATATTGAAAGAAACGGTATCATTACTATACAATTTTAAAACAATTTTATCGTTCCGAAAAGTGTATAAGGTTAAAGATTTATTATATAAATCAATGCATGATCTAAACTTTTTCATAAAATCATATCCAATTATACCATCTGCCTTACAAGGCAAGGTTTTGAAAACATAAAACTTGTGACGAAATATATATGTCTCAATCATAAGATCTAAATATACATATCCTATTGCTTCTACTTTGCCCCCAATACCGTTTATAGTCGTCTTCCATTTATGCAAAGGTATGTGTTGTTTTAAAACATAATCATATTTGATGGCTGAAATTGAAGCTCCAGTATCTATGAGCCACGAACATGGCTCACCATTTAAGGAAAAGTGAGCCTGCAAGGTATTATCGTAAGAAAAAATAAATTTACTTTTAGGAACGAAAAAACTGACTGTTGCTACTCACATTTGTGTCGTCTTCGTTATCCTCTGTTATCACTTGAATATTGCCTCGTCTGTGATGATTTCCAGATCTGTTGTCATCATTATTATAAGAATGAGACTTACCCCTAAATCCTTGACGCCTCATAGTTTGTCCTCGGAAGGGACGAGTCCAAGACCGCGTTGCTCCACGTAGCTGGGCGCTGTAGTCTACCGGCGGACGGTAATTACGGTAACTACCTCTTGAAAATGTGCGAGGACCTCTGTAATTACCCCTATAATTCCTAAAGTAATTTATATTATTAGATCTCCTCATTGCTAAAATATCAGTGGAAATGCCTGACGATGAAGAGAGCTCTTCATCCACTGCCGATTGAATAGCATCATTTAATGTCGCAAAATTTCTAGCAGTTATGATTGTACTCAACCTACGGTTACGTAAGCCGTCGGCAAAGCGTTTAATCGCAAGTTTTTCGTTAACAGGCTTTAAAACTTCATAATTATCAGAATTACCTTCCGATTGGGAGATCGTAAGGTCAACAAATAAATTTGATATTTCATTTCCGAAATCAGAAATACTCTTATCATTTTGTCTGATGGATTGCAACTTTGAATGTATTGCAGTAAATGACTTTTTAGGCAGTAAATTCAATTTCATCGACTCGACTAACTCCGTTACGCTGTTATATTTACTTGCAAGCCTTAATTTTGCTGATTGCGACAATCTACTTTTTAAAATAAAATCGACTAATTTATTTTTGGAATCTTTTTCTAATATCGAAGCATAGTATTCTATGTTATCTATCAATTGTTTTGTAACTGACTCCTGATCATTCATGACTGGTAATAAGCTTAGTGCCACCTTTAAGTCAAATTGTTTCGTAGACTCCATATTTGTGTATGAACATCCCTCTTTTGAAATATTACATAAATTAGAAATTTGACTAAATAAATAATCAAACTTCTCACAATACTCCTCAAGTAATTTAATCTCAGTTTCACTTTTTAATTCCTTGATTCTACTTATATTTTCTACATAATTACTAAACTGTTTATGCAACTCATTAGCTTCTTCTAATTTTCTAGCACATATATTTTCTTTCCTTCCAATTGGGCCTTTTTTAACTAAATATACTTTTATTTTCGTTAATTCTTCAAATAATTCTTTCAAATATTCGGCCATCAATAACTTTAAAATATTGTAAAATAAACACTCACGTCTTACATATTTATTTAGAAAACATACCTTTGTTAATGCTATGATTCATACCCACTATTGTCCTTAAAATGGTCCAATGTTTTCTTAGTACTATGTGTAACTGCACTCTTACGCACTATATCGAAGTAACTTTGCACACATTTCCCGCACTTTATACTCATTCACTTTTGACTTCTATGCAGTGGTCGGGGCTTGGGTCGGGGTGGGACTGGTTTAGGCGACGTCCTCAGCTTTCCTTTGTCTTCGTAGGAGACTGGAGTATCTGCGCAGTGTCATGTCATTCACATGCCGCTGAACCATTTTACTATGGCATTTATAATAAAGCTTATATATTAAAATTATTCCTCCGATCGCCACCATTAGGCACAAGACTATCAACACGATGTTTGCTGTACTGGCATGGTATCGCAGTTGTTGGAAGTGGCTGGAATTTTCACCTTCAGCGGCGTTTTGGGCAATTATGACCTTCTCATTTTCGTGTGACTGTGAACCGCCCATTATTTCGGCAAAAGAGTTTGGTGTATCGCACAAGAAAATACAGTTGTTCACGAACAGTAACACAATTATATCTGCACTTATTCATTTTCGTTAAAATGTTCTTCAACTAAAATCACCACGATGTTTACAAATTCTTTAGTCCATATACGGGGTAGTATCCGATGGCGCGAGCGCGAGGCAGACCTGGCTTAGGGTCGCCATGTAATGTGGGAAGGTATTGATAGGGCGAGTGCTCCGTAATGAATGTATCTTTATTACGTATATGTCTTAATATATATACTTACACATACTATGGCTACATACACACTACACTATATGGTAGTTCCCGTTGACCTAGAATCACGGAATTTGGCAAAAAGCAAGGGCACAAATTAAGGAAAAAATCCAAAAAATAAAAAAGTTGAAAATTAATGGGTGTCCCCATACTAGACTAGCTTAGCGGTATAGTGGCGTGGTAGTGGTATAAAGGGTAGGTACGGAAGGTTTCGACTCGCACTTGACCGGTTTTTTATTTTATGTCAGAAGGCTGATGACTAGGCAGGCGGTCCACGTGATGGTAAGTGGCTACCGTCCCCTATGGACATTAGCAATACCAGTGGGGTTGCCAATGTGTTGCCGACCTTTATAAAGCCTAGAAGGCAACTGGCTCTCCGGAACACACCAGTAGGTACTTGACGACAGATTTTCAACTTGAAGGAGGTACAGATTTTCAACTTGAAGGTGGTAACAGCCAGGCGGGTACTATAAAGTACCCTACCACGGTGCCATGGTTTCCTCATGATGTTTTCCTTAACCGAAAGCGCTAGCTCAGTGTAGGATTTGAACCCACGACCTCCACCGCGGCATCCGACGTCACTACCACTGAGCTATCTTCGCCTTAAGGCTCCAGTCTCCCTAAAATCAGTGTTCTTGCGGAATTTATCAGAAAATAAATATTGTTTTTTAGTCATCAGAAAAGCAATAAATGAAATATGTTTTACGTTATTTTAAAGCGTGAGATTTGAAGTTTCCATTACATATTTAATTTTTTAATTTGACGCCACTTTTATTAGCTTTGTGAGGCTTTAAACATACCTCTATTTACGTTCCACGCGTAGAGGGTCTCATTCATGCACTCGCCACGAATAAAATATAACAAAAACAAGAAATGTATTCAGATTACATTTGTCGGCAAATCCTCTACAATAATCTTATCTAGTTACTTTTTTTCAAAATCGTCTCAATTTCTTATTTAAACTGCTTTAAAAAGTTATAAATTTCTGAATTTGACCCTTGCAACATATATTTTTGTAAAATGTACAGGGTGGAAACATTAAGTGTGTCCAGCTGAATAGGCCAATTATATATTGGCCTACCTGTTAATCAATACAATTAATAAATTGGCGCCCTGTTAACAGTGCATGTACATACTGTACTGTGTTATATTTATAACTAGTAACCGCCCCGCGGTTTCGCCCGCGTTCCCGAGGAATCTTATCCCTCGAAGAAGAATAAGATCGCAACTCTCATTCTATCAATCCGCTGGTATTGCAAATGTCTAAAGGCCGCAGAGCTGCTACGCCGCAGTCGGACGTGCTTGTCAACGTTTTGTCATTCCTCCGGTTCTTATTTACATGTGAAATGTGATCACGTCAATTTTGGAAAACCAACATTAAATAATCACGATGCTTATATTAAATGACATGCGAGTATGCGGCAGACGTTGTTGAGAACCTGACATTGTTTACATTTAGTGGTTTCCTAATTCCTAACTCGCCAGTCGCAGTCGGCCCAAATTAGTGTTTACTCCTTTTATCGCTTTTTATGTCGTGATGCATGTCGCAAGCTTTTGTCGCAAGTATGTTACGACATTGATTGGCGGCCTAGCCTCTTAATAAAACGGTGCCATTTATCTTATGGGCCGAATGACACCAAGGCATCCCAATACGCTAAGTCAATTGAATACTGATCTATTTTCTGCTATGATATCTAATTATTTATCGTTGTTTTCCCGCGTGTAGTGAAGTCAGTTTAGGCCCTACGAGGGCACTTATGAACTAATTACATTACATTAGGGGGCACCGTAGTGCCCCCGCCAAGTCGAGCACAGCCGTACCATCCTTTTCTCGAAGCGACTCACTGCACTTTTGACCCCCTTGTGACTTCGTTGTGGATAAAGCAAGGAGTTTGAATTTTTAGTGATCAATAGGACATATCCATATAACTGTCTATATTGCCAATGTACCTTAATAGTTATACCTACCTTATAGATTACGAATTATCGCTAGGCAAAGTTTTTTAGTTTTGTCACTCACTGACACTCACCGATCATCAAAATTCTATGTTACTTGTAGCAGTCTCACAAATTTCAAATTTTGAATTTTAGTTGGGCTTGTCTATAAAAGAAGAAATAAATAAAAAATCCTTAAATTTAATTATTCTTTAAATAAATAAAAATATAATCAAATAAAATAACAATTCAAAGTTGTTGAATAGGTGCTTCCATAGATACTAACTAAAATAACTGACTTGGTTTTACATGCGATCTCACGACTTTTTTGTAGAGGAAGAACAGCGTTGCGAGACTTTTTTCATTTTATATTTTTGATGGGATAATGTATATTCTTATCAGGACTCGCTGGTATATATACGAGTTCACGATATCTATATCATTTGGTATTTATGCGGATATACAAATCATGTTTGGGGTCCCAATTCCAAACGGAAAGCATAGAAGAAATAGAGGAGGTAGAGTCCGGAAGTAAACATGACTGGGAGCCAGACGATGAGCGAGATAGTAGAAATACCCTCTAGTCAAAACGGCCATCATAGGGTGCCGCTAGTTTGATTTTTCATCGATGTACCGTTACAGACAAATTTTCATTTATTTTGTAGCTCAGTCTGTGTGTAAATGGTTTGAGAAGACTTATAATAACGACATGACATTGTTACGTTTGTTTCAGGTGAGTCGCATGCTCGCTCGCTCGCCACAGTATGTAAGTGACTTCAACACAGTGTACCATCACACAAACCACCCAACCATCAGAACAGACCACAACCCCACACAATATACTAAGCCACTACACTTCCAAATGCATCGTCCTTACGCGTCATATGTAACAGCACTTAAGGCGCTGACAACAGCTAAAGTCTCTCTATTGCAACCCAACCTATATTAATCCTACTAAATGTACGGTATTGAAATTTAAATACACGATACTCAAGGATATAAATGACAAATTTATTAATCTCAAAACACGATTTCATTTCATTGCCTCGATAAAAAAAATTGCCAAACACAACTCTGAAAATCAAGGAATTCCCAAATTTATCCTATACATGAATGTATTTTTCGATGTGATATTTTACATTAATATTGTTCGAATAATTAGAAAATGATTTATTTCGTTAGTTTTTGGAATAAGGAATTTATTTGTACATAATTAATTATTTTTATAAATGTCGCTTACGTTATTAATTCGGAGCAGTTAGGGGGAGGAGTCAACATTATGCCACACTCTTCTGTCACGTTACTTGCGTATTTTGCTTTGCCCTCACTCGCATTCCGCGGCGATCCGCGTTGCTAGACGGACCTATACCACTTTTTTTCCGAGCGCGCGGTTTCAACATTATCATCCATAAATGGGTAAAATATCTTTAAAAAAAAATGTGCAATGCCTGATGAATAAAGTAAGGTAGTAAGCAATTTATTTCACAGTGATTGACAATGATAAAAGTAAACAAATACTTGTGTTTGTCAAAGCGTCATATCACTGCCGCTAGATTGCAGTGTAATTTATGAATGTATTCAGCCTATTCACATTATAATTTTTTATCAAATTAAATGACAATATTTGGAGGGAAAATGAATTGCATTACATAACTTTTACAATATGATCTCGTCGTATTATTTCGCATAAAAAAGTATTCAAACTAAAGATTTACTTACCACAAAAAGGGCATAATAACTGATTAATTTTATAATCTTTCATGCATTGGGAATAAAATTTGTCGTGCCGCATCACTGACCGAGAAAGATTCTTATTTTCATAGCATAAGTCATGTCATTGTTAGCTCAGCGGTCCTGGTTATAGGTCAAGAACCTATATCTACTTGGATGTGTGTGTTCAAATCCATGTGATGACACCATGTTTTATAATGTATGTAAAGTACCTGGATGATTGAGTTGTGCTGGTGTATAATACTTTTTATTTTGGTAAACAAAAGAAGGAACTTGAAAAAGAGGAAATTAATAAATGAAATTGGAGACATCATCTGGATTCGAACCGCGGACATCTGGATAAAGGATCGCACGATCTCCCGCCTGAGCTATTAATTATTTATAAGTAGTGGCGAAATTTACTTTCGTATTCTAATGAAAATGTAGCAGTTTCTCATTGATTGAAAACACGGTAAAACGACAAAATGAAACCTAGCTATATATTTTGAATTTTGTACAATTATGAGGCGAATTATTAAGTAAAATCTATATGGGTATCGTTTCCATGGTTTTCGGGGGTGCTTATTACGAATATATAACATATTTCGAGATCTAAGATGGTGGACGCGAATTAAAAAAAAAAAACAATATGGGTATCGTTTCCATGGTTTTCGGAGGTGCCGATTACGAATATATAACATATTTCGAGATTCAAGATGGCGGACGCGAATCATTAAATAAAATCTATATGGGAATCGTTTCTATGGTTTTCGGGGGTGCCGATTACGAATATATAACATATTTCGTGATTCAAGATGGCGGACGCGAATTATTAAATAACATCTATGTATAAGGGTATCGTTTCCATGGTTTTCGGGGGTGCTGATTACGAATATATAACATATTTCGAGATCCAAGATGGTGGACGCGAATTATTAAATAACATCTATGTACATGGGTATCGTTTCCATGGTTTTCGGGGGTGTTGATTACGAATATATAACATATTTCGTGATTCAAGATGGCGGACGCGAATTATTAAATAACATCTATGTATATGGGTATCGTTTCCATGGTTTTCGAGGGTGCCAATTACGAATATATAACATATTTCGAGATTCAAGATGGCGGACGTGAATTTTTAAATAAAATCAATATTGATATCGTTTTCATGGTTTTCAGGGGTGCCGATTACGAATATGGAGTAGTGATATCTCTGCGCGACCTAATTTAACTACTAGCAAACTATTATGTATTAGTATTTTAACGTACTGCCAAAAATTAGAAGACACTTTACAGACAACTTTTACAACGTTTGTTGGAAATAATATTAGAAGTCAATTATATCAACAGCTAAAGAACATTAATTTTAATACAAGACCATGGTCCTGCTTCCCGTCTGAATTTTTATTAAAATTATTTCTACGTATGAGAATTGACTACATCGTCAAATTCAACAATCGCAATCTGAAAATTAGTAAATCCAAATGTTGAAAATACCTTTCAGTTTCGCATTTGTAGTATTTAAAAGAATAAGTATCTCAGTATTTCTCTCTCTCATTTTTTTTATTTTGGTATCCTATTATATTATTAAAAGGTCATAAACAATAAAAAATATGTTAGGTATTAGTTCTACATACACATACTACGAATAATGACGAATGTCTACACAAAAGCGGCATTTCGCGTGACTTCAAACGCGATAAACCACTGTATGACTTGTTACGCTGTGGTACTATTGTAAATAATGGTGTGAAAGATGAAAAAGTTACAAAAGTAGGATGAATCATATCGAACAAAGTAATCAAACATAAGTCGCCAACAGGACTCGATCCGTGGACATCTAGTTCAAGGATCACACGATCTCCCACCTGAGCTATTAATTACCTATTGATAGCGGCGAAATTTACTTTCGTATTCTAATGAAATTGTAGCAGTTTCTCATTGATTGAAAACACGGTAAAACGACGTTTTCTAAAAATGAAACCTAGCTATATATTTTGAATTTTGTACATTATTTTCTTCATTCATATTTCTTATTAAAAAACATTTATACATCCACACGGGCGACGCGAATATAAAATGATAAGAGAAGCGGTTTCATTAAAATTAGTAGGTACATACTATTGTAAATAATGGTGTGAAAGATGGAAATAAAATAGAAAAGTTACAAAACTAGGTTAAAATATATTGAGAACTCGGTTATTACTATTTCTTTATAGCTAGTTGTAATTACATATTTATACTATCAATAATAGCGCCATCTAGTTGTGTTAGTTTCATAGATATATTTGTACTTGTTTATTGTTTGGATGATGGCCGAAAAAGTGCACCGTTTTACCGCGTCTTCGTGTGTGGCGCTATGCTGTGCTATACGTGCTATATATATTGGGGATGTAGAGGGGCGTGGCTAAAATTTCAATTTCTCAAGGCCATTTAGCTGTTGTCAGCGCCTTAATAATTGATTTGTAATAATTTGCGTATCTTTCATAGACGATCTATGTAGATACCCATTAGATACCCAAATATTTCATTTAAAAAAGAAACTCTCATTTGATCCAAACAAATAATTAAATAAATTACCTAATGCAACAAACAAGACAATCTTATCGCCATCGTCTATTAGGTTGAACGACTGCTGACAGGCGTGCAACGCAGTTCAGGCAGCGTGCTGTGAAAATTATGTTTCGTATGAAAAAAACAACGCTGGAGACGTGTGACGTAGAAATCGTCCTAATCATTTGCTCTTGACAGATTAGTCGTGGTCACTTCTGGTACTGCGTGGATGTTTCTCAACCCTGCACCATTTCTTCCTTGCTGTAGCTGTTCTAGCACACTCCGTTATGGATTTATAATTGAGGGATCTGATCTGTCCAGCGCATAGGCGAGTGTCCTTGAACAACAAACACGCCCTCGATCAAAGAGTTTTCTGAACTGTCTCTTCGAGTTACATGGCCTAAGTAGCGTAAAATCCCCGATTGTACTATGGAGGAGGCTTTCTTTAACATATCCAGTCCATGATATTCGAAGCATCCGCCTCCAGCTCCACTTTCCCACGCATCTATTCTGTTTTTCACGTGACATGCGACGTACAAATATAGGTTACCAAATCTGCCGCTACTCTGCGCTAATTCTCATTCTCTAATTATCATTGATAACTTGTTGATAACATATACTGGCCTTTGTGGCTCTGCCGCGTGGATTTCCCGTAGGATATTTGTTCGGAATCAAAAGATAACAAACACCCACAAATATTCCCATTTATAATCTAAACTAGCTTCCGCCCCGCGGTTTCACCCGCGTTCCCGAGGGATCTTATGAATGAATGAATGAATGATATATTTATTTGCGAGAACATAGGTAGTAACATTTAGTTGTTTTAATAAATTATTATGTATCACTACGTTCAACCTTTCGGTCGTGCAAATATTAGTTTTTAAATGTACATAAAATGTATAGCTAGCAAAGAAAATAATCAAACAATTATAATAAGGTCAATAAATTAATTACATATTATAGTCAAATTGCACAGATTCAATTAAAAAATATATATAAAGTAGCGGATAAGTTTCATATTTTAAAGTAATCATTATGTTTTCCCGGGATAAAAGTAACCTATGTGCTATTCCAGCCTATAATCTATCTCTGTGCCAAAATTCATTCAGATCCGTTCAGCCGCTCTGGCGTGATAGAGTAACAAACATCCAAACTTTAGCATTTATAATATTAGTAGGATTAAGTAAAACTAAGTTAGAAACATACTATTTACTAATCTGTGATCAATGTTAATAATACTGAAAAAGTAAAATTGTTGTGAAAGACTTCATCGGTCACTGCACTACAGATAAAACACTACAAATAAAATTAATATGTGCCGGCTACTAAATTAAATTTTGAGATTGTTCTGTAACTTACAAACAATAAAATCAAGATTTAATTTGGTATTGGCGGTGAACCTCGTCTGTCATACTGTTTCTTGTGATTACATTAGTTTGTTTTATCGACGTATTGGTTGACGTGTGTGTTGTGTTGTGAGTAAACAGTGTTAACGCGGGACACTATCAATATTCCACTCGACTCCTCGTCCTCGCCCGTCTCCCACTGTCATGTCACTCACCAAGCCCACCGAGGCACCGAACACTCTGTAACGTAGTCATAGTCACTCACGTCACCGGTGTGTTCCAGCAGTTGCAATTGAGCGCCTTTCTGTCTAAAGTTTATATGCTTACCACCATCGCCGATCACGTCATCACTTACCTCAAAATGGAAATTTTGAAAATTTCTCCCGCGTGTAGAATAAAAACATTACAGTTTGTAACACGACTGGCAACTCAGTTGAAAGAAATTGGAAACTTGTAGAGAATTCCCCTGAATTCTTCCTGTTGTTTGTGCAGTATTGTCAACTTGACGGATTTGGGTTAGGGCAAGAAGAACATGGAAGTAACACATTTTAATGACTGACGGATTTCGGAATCATTTGATATTTACCCAACCTAGACTATCTACTGTCTGCTGGTTCCGACAGTTCCTAAACTCTTCGCTGTTCCGGAAGAGGTCTGTCTGTACGTAGTTTGCTTTGCTGTGCCCTGCAGTGCACGATAAAGAGCTGATGATAATGTAGCTTTGCACCGTTAAAGTAGGTATTTATAATATATTAATATTTTGGACAAATAATATCTATAAAAGACCAATATTCAAAAGAAATCGATAGGAGGATAAGCAACATTTGGAAACTCATTATTTGGTCTCTAAAAGAAATAGTCAAAAACGAAACCATACCCTCGCTAGTTAAAAGTAAATTGCAACACATGTATTCACCCATGTCTTACCTATGGGTATAACCAAAAACTTGTAACTTGCCAACGTCACATGGAGCGAAGTATGCTAAATATAAGGCTAAGAGACCGATGGACCATTTCAAAAATAAGGAAAAGAACAAAAGTTAGTGATGTTCGATGGGAAGATAACTTACCAAAGGCATGGAGAAGATTAGCTCCTGAAAGTGCGGAAGGAACTAGGGGAGGCCTATGTCGAAGGACAACCTGACGAACAACCGGTAGCTGAAAAATAATATAAGTTCTACTTAATAATTTACTTAGTTCATACTATATTAATTACTATTATGTTAAGATACTCATGGTCGGCGAATTTAGGCTTTTATTATTAATACTAGCTTCCGCCCCGCGGTTTCACCCGCGTTCCCGAGGGATCTTTTGTTTTCCCGGCAACACTGAAAAAAAATTCAAATCGAACCAGTAGTTCCTGAGATTAGCGCAAACAAACTCTTGAGCTTTATAATATTATTATTAGTATAGATTTTTACTTGAAATACTTAACCTGTTTAGATAGGGCAATATGGTTTATTTTTGCACCTGAGCCTTCGGTTACCAGCTACGCCACTGCCGCGGTTGTTTGTGAAAAACATTATGGCGTCACTATCCTAATCTTGTATAAGACCTATGTACCTACCTATATCCTTCCTATATCTATTTTACACATTGATTGATTGACCTTCGGGTCTTGATCCGCCGTTGTCCCACGTCAAGCACATGATCGGAACGCGAACCCATCGATCCCCCTTATTCGGACCTGCTCGGTTGCGGTCCCGATTGAATAGTCTACCAATGAATAGGATGGCTACTATTCGATGGATACTATACTCGTTTCAGACTCCCATTTGAAATGAGGTAGTCGATCGGTACACGATCGTGGCAAATGAATTCTGCGACTAACACAGCAGCAGCCTAAATTTAACTAAATAAAATCGCCCTTTCCGATCGGAATGGCAACCGAATGGGTCTGAATAAGGGGGGATATATTATATCGATGAATCATTCTGTACCAAAGGTATTTATTTGTTCTCTGTCGGGTCGTTTCGATATCGTCTAATCCACATCCAATGTCAACGAGTTATGTCATCATCAGTTTCCCAAGGTTAAGAATCATATTCACTTGTCACGTAAACATGGAACATGGAGGCAAACATGTCGCACTTCGCAACTCGCAACGCAACTCAACTTGCAGTTTTTGCATCATTGACACAACGTAGCGGACTGACCTTGGACTGACCTTGGCACGGGACACGTGTCTGTATCGACGACAATAGCTATAAGTACCTATATACCGTTGGAAAGTTCAATATTCCTACAGTACATGGATCAACCAAATTAAAAACTGCTTTGTATTGACCTTGAAGAATTACGAGCTCGATTTTTGGGAAAGTAATTGTAATTTACAATTTTTTTTATAGTGCTAGAAGTCAACCTTTTGATTATACCAAAAATAATGTTCCTCGATTATATTCCTGGACTGTAGGATTCCAGACAGACTAAAATAGTACACTACATTAGTTTTACTAATGTAACTGGTGGTAACTTCAGTAGTTGTAAATGGCTTTGACTTTGAATGATCAAATCTAGCTGAGGATGTTTATTTGACAGATCAAAGGAAATAGTCATTATTAGTTTCGTCCACGAAAAGCGGAGAATGAGCAGACACATATAGGAAACAATATGTATATTGTTGCCCGAGCATCGAATATACATGAAAAGGGAAAACATCGTCCTAATCAGTTATATCTAATCTAACTATATATATAATCTGAATTTCGGAAACGGCTCCAACGATTTTCATGAAATTAAGTATGCAGGGGGTTTCGGGGGCGATAAATCGATATAGCTAGGTTTCATTTTTAGAAAACGTCGTTTAAAAAAAAACACCGAGCAAAGTTCCGTCATCCAGGTACTACCTATAATATATAATAATATTATACTAGTGGTCGCCCGTGGTCAAAATTCGACCATAATTAATTAATAGAGATTATATGTAAGAAAGTAAAGAAAATCACTTCACACATATACGAACTCTTTTCTTTATGTTTGTCTTTGCCGCGTTATCGAAAAAGCATAGAGATGTCACGCACGACTGACAGTGGTTGGTGACGGTGATGTGTGTGTTTGTGTGTCAAACGCTCGGTAATGAGTGTACTTAATGTTTTTTTTTATTGATTTAATTTATTTCTAATGCATATTATATAAAAATATTATCGTCCTGCACTCCTTCTCCATATACCTAAACTTTAATTGTGCCTTTCATATTCCTCCGTCCGCGTAATTTTCATAATTACGTATACTTACCAAAGCTTTTGATTCATGTATTAATATATTATATAACCAAAATTGTCAATTCTAGGTCAACCGGAAGTACCCTATAGGTTTTGGGTCGAAAAACTATATAGTAGTTCCCGTTGACCTGGCAAAAAGCAACGTCTTACAGCACAAATAAAGGAAAAAATTCAAAAAATAAAAAAGTTGAAAATTATAGGGTATGGGATACATAGTTGACGCCAAATTAAGATAGTCCTCCGAGTTGTATGGGCGCTCATACAATTTAGAGGGCTAGCTTAACGGTCCAGTGGCGTGGTAGCAGTATAATGGGTAGGTACGGAATCCTCGGTGCACGAGTTCGACTCGCACTTGACTGGTTTTTTATTAGTATTTAACTGGCATCCGTCTCGATTCACCCGCGTTCCCGAGGGATCTTATATTTTCCCAGGATAAAATAAAAAGTATCCTTACTTATGTTAATGCAAAATATATTCTATTTCATCCAAATCCGTTCAGCCGTTACGGAGTTGTGTGGTTACAAACATCCAAACATACAAACTTTCTCATTTATATTACAATATGTATTATAAATGGAGGATTATAAAACTTATATCATTCGAAAGGTACGACTTATAAGTAGATTTGTCAAAAAACATGAATAAAATATACACTCAAATACACCTGCCCATACACAACAAATTAACATGTAAGTATGTACATATTTGTCGAGGGTGTGAATCGCATCCGCGAATTGGCGTGGGTGGTACTGGTATGGTACTATGGTAGCCAAGTAATGTAACACCAATATTGTCAAAGTAATCATAAACTAAATATAATGAAGTCAGGTGTCAAGCCTCCGCTTAAAGATTGTCCTGTTAGTAATTTTCCCGATGACGTGAGCCGGTGATGTGAGCACTGAGCACTGAACAATTATACATTGTGAACGCACGCGTGCTGATTTCATGGATCGCCTCCGACGAGCTATAACTATAAAGTATAAACACGCCTCCGCACCGCACCGCATCGCGCCGCATCGGTCTGGCCTGCCCGACCGCGTATTTACAAAAGCTATACCATTTCAGTCACGAGTCGTACTAGATTAGATTACAGAAGATGATATTAAAATGCGTTCATTCAAAGTGAAACACCTTATATAATTCAGTAAAGAATTTGACTGAAATAGCATTGTGATTGTAAGTGTTAATAATGATTTATTTACAAGAAGAAAACCTAACTCGATTCAATAGATTTTGTATGAACAAAACAAGCGAGTGCACGCAAAACCACAAAATTAATTTAGATTTAGATTCCTGAAACAGAGCCCTATTGCTGTCACTCACGTGTCCGTCTATCCGTCGTCTGTCACACAGGTTTTACAGCCAAACGGTTGGAGCTACAGTCTTCACAGTATAAGCATCTTGTTGATCCAAAGCCATACATGTCAAAAAATATTTTTAAATATTGTTAAGGGCACAAGCAAAAAAAGGGGGGCGCGAAAAAAAATTTTTGACCTACCCCATCGAGTGGGGTATCGTTGCTTAGAGCTCGTTGAATAGATAAATATTGTATTTTTTGTTATAAAAAACATTGGAAAACAAAGGAATTAGAAGCCACCAAAGTCAGCTTTTTTACAAAATTTTGTTCCGAAGAATTTTTAACTTCAAATTAAATTGGTAAATCAGATGTTTTCTTGGAAATTTACATACCTACAAGTTTGTACGGAACCCTCGATGCGCGAGTCCGACTCGCACTTGGCCGGTTTAAGAAAAAATACTTTATTTGTATAGGCTTGTGTTTGACTACAATCTCACTAGGTGCTTGGTGACAGATTTTCATTTTGAGGGTGGTAGCCAGCCAAGCGGGTACTTCAATGTACCTATGGTTTCCTCACGATGTTTTCCTTCACCGAAAGCTCAAGCTCATTGTTGGATTCAAACCCACGTCCTTCGCCGCGGCGTCTGACGTCACTACCACGCCTATTTATCATCACGAGCTATCATCGCCTTACAACAGTTAGCCTTCGTTTCTGAGAAGGAAGGGTTTCTGTTTAGTTATTATAAAACCAGGAAGTGTCGCCCGTTGAGCTTTACGATCGCTATACACTTCTAAATTAAATGGGTTATATCATTTATGACAGGATTTCTGTTAAAAAAAAAGAAATCAAGTTTTATGTTTTGTTTGAAGATGCACAAAAACTTGAGAGTCACTCTTGTGACTGAAATAATTGAATTTTGACCAAATAGCTTAACATCTAATTTTGCAAATCTAATGTAGCTATCAAATTATTTTACAAAGCCTATGTGCTGTTTCAAAATGTTTGTTTTTATAAAGTTAGATTAGAGAGACTGCATGAACAAATGGTAATCTATTAGGGTCTGACTCGTGACTGAAATAGTATAGCTTTTGTAAATTTGCGACTCGGCCCGGCCCTGACTCATAGACGAGAACGAGTCCTCCGCTGTCGCCACAATACAGCCGGATATAAGCTCAAGTGTCACTTGGCCCTTACTTGTGCCCTTATGTTGCTGAAGTGCAAGTGTGCGATGCGGTGCGGTGCGGTGCGGTGGGGGAGGGCGATGTTATATCATCTCCCACTACCAACACAACGTGTGACGTAACGTAATACGGAACTGTGATATTAGCGTAGCTCAAACATATCTACAACTGCAATAATATTCTATTAGCAAATTTTTATAACATAAACAAAAACATCGATTGTACGTGCCTTTCCCTTGCCTCGAGGTAAGAAGTCCCTATTGTCAATTCATGACTGCTGACGAGGCTGCTGGCTGAGCTATTTTATAGATATTCATGAAATACCTAAGTATATCTAAAAAAAATATTAAAAAAACACTTATGTTTATTTAAAATACCTATCTTATAATAAATTTTATTTTAAAATTTCCCGCTAAAACGCTAACATTGGCACATATGCCAATCATTTTTACAATAATAAAAAAGTACTTAATACTAAAATCTATCGAAAATTGTTTTTATTGTTCTGTGGAAATTATCAATTATGCAGACACACAGATGAAAAACTACTTAGACTACTTGAAGTAAGGTAAACCAGCGATTAAGTGTATGTCGGATCAAGTTAAAGTGGTTAAAGGTGTTGGTTTCTTTCTAAGTAGGTATAGTATAATGAAAAAAGTACCTAATAATAATAATGTAAAATTCAAAATTCAAAAATCATTTATTCAGTTTAGGCCCTAATAAGGCACTTATGAACGTTACAAATGATTCTACCACCGGTTCGGAATACACTTGGACTGAGAAGACTCCGGCAAGAAACTCAGCAAGGGACATTTTTTATAAATCTTTGTTCTTTTTATTTATGTAAAAATTTAATTACTAATAACAAAGTTTATAAAATTTTAATGAAATAGTTTGTGTAGCGAACATTTCATTTAAATGCATTCTTGTCTTCTATAAAATCAGAAACTTTATAGTACCCTTTCTTACATAACTTTTGTTTAACTAATTTTTTAAATCTATACACAGATAGTTCTTGAATTTCTTTGGGTACTTTGTTATAGAAACGTATACATTGCCCCTTAAATGAGTCCCTCACTTTGCTGAGCCGAGTTACAGGTACAGCGAGTTTGTGCTTATTTCTAGTGTTCAAGCTATGAGTATCGCTGTTCTTAGGAAAATTTTGTATATTTTTCCGAACATAAATTAAATTTTCATAAATGTACTGTGACGACACAGTCATAATATTTATGGATTTGAATTTATCTTTAAGAGAATCTCTAGGACATAATTTATAGATTGCGCGAATAGCCCTCTTCTGCAGAATAAAAATTCTATTGATGTCGGCACCACTACCCCAAAGGAGGATGCCGTAAGACATCAAGCTGTGAAAATAACTGAAATAAACTAATCTTGCCGTAGATTCGTCAGTGAGAGAACGAATTTTCCTCACTGCATAAGCTGCAGAACTAAGTCTATTCACTAAATTACAAATATGTGGGCTCCATTGTAGCTTATCATCTAAAGTGATACCTAAAAATACGGTTGTTTCAACAAGATCCAGTTTTTCGCCTTTAATAACAATGTCTGTGTTCAAATGTCTTACATTGGGTTGACTGAATCTAACTTATGTAAGTAAATATATAATGAATAGAGTAAAGTTAAAGAAACATTATATAGTTATGTATAACAGCATGTCATAAAATAATGTAGCCCTTCATAAATGATGGTGCCAAGCCAATAATTATAAATTATTAGTACTGCTAATGATTATACTTTAAAGACTTGCGGATTTAATTGCAATTTTATAATGAAGACAATATAATCACCCAATCCAACAATACCAAAAATACCGGCACCACATTTAGTGTAACCAAAATATTTCATATTGAATGACAATGGCAACATCTGGTGCCAATCATTATGCAGTTTACGATATATGATATGATACTGGCTGGTTGTGATTGCTAGCTACAGCCGCGAAATCTCAATTTAGTTTTTTTGTACATACGCGGTATTGAACAATGTTAGTTACGCGGTATTGGACTATCAACGACGATATTGTATTTATATTAAGAACTAGCTTCCGCCCCGCGGTTTCACCCGCGTTCCCGAGGGATCTTATGTTTTACCGGGATAAAAGTAGCCTATAGCCTTCCTCGATAAATAGGCTATCCAACACTAAAATAATTTTTCAATTCGAACCTGAAATGTTCAACCTAACGAACTCTTCAGCTTTATAATAATTACGCTGTGATATTAGTATATATGTAGATGTAAAAAAGAAAACACTACGAGCTCTTTTTTAGGGTTCCGTACCCAAAGGGTAAAACTCCACCTCACTGTACTGTTTTGTTGGAAATAAATTAATTTATAAATATATTTTTTGATAGTAATTTTCGCTATCGATATCAATTTCTGAAATATTGAGATGAGATTATTATTTGATTTGTACTTACTACAACATGTCATTGGCGTCATGACAAAATATCCGTTCCAAATAAGTATTATTTATTAGTTAATATTTATTCTTAAATTCGGCAAAATTGTAGGTAGATATACGTGACTGATTTGTTACTGATGAGCCACGAAATTTGTACTTCTTTCACCTTGTGCAGCTAAAAATATTTAGCGAAATGGTCTGTTTTAGTACCGCCTAGGCGCCTGCCCTTGACCTAGTCCAGTAGTACAGTTGGATTCATTGAGCCGCGCGGGTGGGCTGAGCACACGCAAATATAGTATACAGTGTGTGGCCTAGAATCGAGGATAATATTAAAAACGGATGCTCTATAGGTCACTAGTAATTTATTAATTATGGTCCCAACTAATTTAAATCAAAACTTTACCTTTTCTAACAAACTTAATCGTAACTTCAATGTAATGCAAACAATGTAATAGCTCAAATCGATCGATTGAGTTCGTTCTGCATCGTACTTATTCGGAGCCACTCGGAACGTCTCTTTGACAATTAAACAAGTGTCGGCTGATAGAAAGATAATACTTATTATCGCACTTCAGTCAGTGGAGTCATCCAAGTCAATATTATTATTTTCTGAAGTTAATTTAAGTTATTTTGCACTCAAAGATTAAATAAACCACTTTCAAGTTAATAGTAAATTATTTATTGTACAATTAACAAATACAGATTAACACAAATACAATTAACAAAGCGGAAAGCACGTCGCTTCGCTACATAGGTCGATTTTCAATATGTCTGCCGCTCTGCTGTACGCAAGTAGTGTACCGACCGATAATGTTATTGTGAACGGTTCCTAAATCCACGTTGAGTTGCATCATGTGAAAGGCCTCGGTTATTCTGTTTTTGAGGATATCTACTGTATCATTGTCTATTGCGTAAACATAGATTTTAACAGCTCCCCATAAGAAGAAATCTAGAGGAGTAAGGTCAGGTGACCTAGGGGGCCATCGACGTGGACCAAAGCGTCCAATCCATTTATTTCCAAAAATTTCGTTAAGTTTTCCACCCACTCGTACGACAGAATGTGCCGGTGCACCGTCAAGCTGAAACCAAGTATCATTACGAACATCTTCTGGTAAATTTGAAAGTTATTCTGTTAATGGTCCATCAATAAGCCTTAGGGATTTATCGGTGTTAAGTGTACCGTCAATAAAAATTGGACCAATTATTGTATTATTATGGATTCCTGCCCACACATTAACGGAGAAACGATATTGGTGAGCCAATTCTCTCATGACATGTGGATTATTTCCGATCGTGGAGTAATAGTGCGTATTTCTCCTGTTCCACATTCCATTACGGGTAAATGTGGCCTCATCAGACCAGATGATATGATGCAAAAAGTTGTTGTCTTCTTGGTACATGGTTAAAAACCATTGAGAAAATTGAGTGCGAACAGGTAAATCTCTTGGTAAAAGACTGTGGACTTTCAAAAACTTAAAAGGATGTTGCTTCCTTCTTCTCATTACTTTGTTTATGGTGCAGTGATTGACTCCAAAGATTCGACCAGCTTTTCTAGTACTGGAAGTGGGATGCTGTCTAAAATATCGAAGAATTCTTCTTTCTTTCGTTAACTGGGATCATTTCAGAAAAAATATTATCCCCGGTTCTAGGCCACACACTGTATACACGTGCGTGTGTGGCGGGAGCGGGAGCGGGAGCGGGCCCCTATTTCAAAATATAGATGATTAACTTATAATGTTACCTACCATGATGATGATCTGTATGTTTAATCTATGTATATGTCACCGTAATATTGTAAATACTGTTAGATTATACAAGGGACTTTTTAGTCACTGGCAATACTTGCAGGGGTGGAAGTACTCATCAATATGAACCACTTTTACTATGGGGCTAACTCTGAGATCGCGTAACTTTTGTATGGAACAGCTGATAACTTACTAAATCCATATGAAAGTAATATACGGTACTGTACTACTTATCAAAAGTTTTTTTTTTAATTTGTTTGTTGTCTGTTTGTTCCGGCTAATCTCCGAAACGGCTGGACCAATTTTGACGGGACTTTCTCCGACAAGCCGATGTTATAAGGATTAACTTAGGCTACTTTTTATATGGGGAATGCGGGTGAAACCGCTAGGAACAGCTAGTTAAATATACATATGAGACTAGTATTCTGCCTCGCGGTTTCACCCGCGACCCCTACTATTTCCCCTTAGAGTTTGAATTTCGGGACAATCGTTTCATAGGAGATACCTACATACAGAATGTTTTTGTGTCGTTGGCAATACTTGCAGGGGTGGTAGTATTCGTTAATATGAACAACTTTCAGTATGGGACCAACTCTGATATCGCGTAAAATCAAACGGTTGTTCCATACATTTTGATCGAGTATGTCGTATTATATTTATTTATTTTTCATGAATTAATGCACGAGTAGGAGCATGCAACACACGGTTACATGTATCTACATACATACATACTGGACATCTGAATACGTGTTATTGTGAAACAAACCATTGTCTGCTCAAACACTCTTGTGTAAAAACACGACGTCGCCGCCGCGTAGCGCGCCGCAGCGTTTCCTTTGTCAATCTCATCCATTGTTTCTTATAGTTTTTCCATTATAATAAATAATGTAGCAGCTCACACTGACAGGTGATGTGTCAGCTTGTATACCCCTTCACCCCGCACCTCGCGCCCCGCACCCCGCACATCGCGCTGCTATGTTGCAATATGTATGCTCTGAATGGCTTATTCACGTCGGAAATCTTAAAACAGTCAAAAATCGCTTTCTGACCAGAGCAACAATTAAGTACTTACCTATAGTACCGAAATCCGATCTGTGACCTGTGTTCGGTGACCGTTCTGCGGGCGTATCTGTCGGTAGCAGGCGCAGGTGCAGATTTACTTGGGTCCCCGGGATAAAAATTAGCCTATGCTTGATCTCCACGATTTCATCACGATGAACTGTGGTGTTGAGGTGTTAGTTAAGAGGTGACGATCAAACTAACATTCGCATTTATAATATTGAGAAGGACAACAGCCAAACATGAGAGATGAGAGAGGCCACATAGTCCCTGTCAGAGAAATTCCACCCCTAAGTGGGTAAGATAGGGGTTCGCGGGTGAAACTGCGGGGCGGAAGGCTAGTTAAATATACTATTAGGGTAAAATATTGATATCTATAGGTACCTAGTAATAACAGCTGTGCTATGTGTATAGTAATAGTACAGAACACAGATGCACAGAATTTTGATTTTGAATGATTTTATTTTTTTTAGTTCTAGCCATTATGTAGCGTATTCGCTATTATTTAATAAGAACTTGTTTGCGTTACATTTTATTATTTACTTGGTATTGGTATTTTTCTTTTTGATTTAATTGTATATTGTATCGTACATTTTGCTGTTATTGAAAAAATATAGCCAATAGTCAGATTATAAAAAAAAAGGAAAAATATATATAAAAAATGTAACCTTGCTGAGTTTCTTGCCGGTTCTTCTCAGTTGAAGGCTGATTTCCGAATCGGTGGTAGCTTCAGTAAATTCGACCTTCATAAGTGCCCTCCTAGGGCCTAAACTGAATAAATGGCTTTGACTTTGACTTTGAGAACAGAACACGGCTGCGCTGCGGGCTGGTGCACGAACAACGTGCACTTCACTGGGTACTTTGAATACTGTTGCAAAATGCACATATACTTAGCAGGTATAATGGTTTGGTACCAAAGCTGTTCTTATAATAGCATAAAGCATTTTGCACAAACTTATCGAAGGATAAGTATTTCGATATTTTTTTTCCACGACTGCCCGAAAAAAGGAATGTAATATATTTTTAATTATGGTTTTGCGTGAATTATTAAATGTATTTTATTGAAACTGGGTATAGTACTGGATATGATAAGTATGTGGTACTTACTATGGTGATAACTTATTGTGGTCTAACATAATTATCGTGGGGAACATTCCATACCGGTTAATTATGGGATTCCCACGGGATACAAAAAAAAAATATCGTGAACAGATGAACGATGAAATTGAAAAAGGAACACTTTGTTGAGTGTCCGTCTGTGTTTTGTTACTTCCAGCTGATTTTATTCAAAAGAACGTATTCTGAAATTGCCGGTTCCGTACCCAAAGGGTAAAAACGGGATCCTATTACTAAGACTCCGCTGTCCATCCGTCCGTCGTCACCAGGCTGTATGTATCTCATGAACCGTGATAGTTAGACAGTTGAAATTTTCACAGATGATGTATTTCTGTTGCCGCTATAACAACAAATACTAAAAAACAGAATAAAATAAATATTTGAGGGGGCTCCCATACAACAGACATGCCGTTTTTATAGATAATGGCACGGAACCCTTCGTGCGCGTGTCTGACTCGCACTTGGCCGGTTTTTTTATATTAGTCCGCTCCGATCATCTTCACCCAGTGGAAACGAACCTTCCTTACTGTTCTAAATGGTCTGGTACAAGCTTGAGCATCACACGCAATATAACCCAAATCGCAACGTATTAAGGCGCTGACAACAGCTGAAGTCTCTCTATTGCAACCCAACCTATATTAATCCTACTAAATGTACGGTATTGAAATTTAAATACACGATACTCAAGGATATAAATGACAAATTTATTAATCTCAAAACACGATTTCATTTCATTGCCTCGATAAAAAAAATTGCAAACACAACTCTGAAAATCAAGGAATTCCCAAATTTATCCTACACATGAATGTATTTTTCGATGTGATATTTTACATTAATATTGTTCGAATAATTAGAAAATGATTTATTATCGTAGTTTTTGGAATAAGGAATTTATTTGTACATAATTAATTATTTTTATAAATGTCGCTTACGTTATTAATTCGGAGCAGTTAGGGGGAGGAGTCAACATTATGCCACTCTCTTCTGTCACGTTACTTGCGTATTTTGCTTTGCCCTCACTCGCATTCCGCGGCGATCCGCGTTGCTAGACGGACCTGTACCAGTTTTTTTCCGAGCGCGCGGTTTCAACATTATCATCCATAAATGGGTAAAATATCTTTTAAAAAAAATGTGCAATGCCTGATGAATAAAGTAAGGTAGTAAGCAATTTATTTCACAGTGATTGACAATGATAAAAGTAAACAAATACTTGTGTTTGTCAAAGCGTCATATCACTGCCGCTAGATTGCAGTGTAATTTATAAATGTATTCAGCCTATTCACATTATAACTTTTTATTGAATTTTTTATCAAATTAAATGACAATATTTGGAGGGAAAATGAGTTGCATTACATAACTTTTACAATATGATCTCGTCGTATTATTTCGCATAAAAAAGTATTCAAACTAAAGATTTACTTACCACAAAAAGGGCATAATAACTGATTAATTTTATAATCTTTCATGCACGCATTGGGAATAAAATTTGTCGTGCCGCATCACTGACCGAGAAAGATTCTTATTTTCATCACTTTAGTCATGTCATTGTTAGCTCAGCGGTCCTGGTTATAGGTCAAGAACCTATAACTATTTGGATGTGTGTATTCAAATCCATGTGATGACATCATGTTTTATAATGAATGTAAAGTACCTGGATGATTGAGCTGTGCTGTGGTATAAAATACTTTTTTTTTTGGTAAACAAAAGAAGGAACTTGAAAAAGAGGAAAATTATGAATGAAACTAGAGACAACATCAGGATTCGAACCGTGGACATCTGGTTCAAGGATCGCAGGATCTCCCGCCAGAGCTATTATTTACTTATAGATAGTGGCGAAATTTACTTTCGTATTCTAATGAAAATGTAGCAGTTTCTCATTGATTGAAAACACGGTAAAACGACAAAATGAAACCTAGCTATATATTTTGAATTTTGTACAATTATGAGGCGAATTATTAAAATCTATATGGGTATCGTTTCCATGGTTTTCGGGGGTGCTTATTACGAATATATAACATATTTCGGGATCCAAGATGGTGGACGCGAATTAAAAAAAAAAACAATATGGGTATCGTTTCCATGGTTTTCGGGGGTGCCGATTACGAATATATAACATATTTCGAGATTCAAGATGGCGGACGCGAATTATTAAATAAAATCTATATGGGAATCGTTTCTATGGTTTTCGGGGGTGCCGATTACGAATATATAACATATTTCGTGATTCAAGATGGCGGACGCGAATTATTAAATAACATCTATGTATATGGGTATCGTTTCCATGGTTTTCAGGGGTGCCGATTACGAATATGGAGTAGTGATATCTCTGCGCGACCTAATTTAACTACTAGCAAACTATTATGTATTAGTATTTTAACGTACTGCCAAAAATTAGAAGACACTTTACAGACAACTTTTACAACGTTTGTTGGAAATAATATTACAAGTCAATTATATCAACAGCTAAAGAAATTTATTTTAATACAAAACCATGGGCATGCTTCCCGTCTGAATTTTTATTAAAATTATTTCTACGTATGAGAATTGACTACATCGTCAAATTTAACAATCGCAATCTGAAAATTAGTAAATCCAAATGTTGAAAATACCTTTCAGTTTCGCATTTGTAGTTTTTAAAAGAATAAGTATCTCAGTATTTTTTTTATTTTGGTATCCTATTATATTATTAAAAGGTCATAAACAATAAAAAATATGTTAGGTATTAGTTCTACTAACATAGCTTCTATATTTTTTCATTTTATTCCTGGTACTCTACATACACATACTACGAATAATGACGAATGTCTACACAAAAGCGGCATTTCGCGTGACTTCAAACGCGCTAAACCACTGTATGACTTGTTACGCTGTGGTACTATTGTAAATAATGGTGTGAAAGATGAAAAAGTTACAAAAGGAGAATATATCATATCGAAAAAAGTACTCGAACTGAAGTCGTCATCAGGACTCGATCCATGGACATCTAGTTCAAGGATCGCACGATCTCCCACCTGAGCTATTAATTACTTATAGTTAGCGGCGAAATTTACTTTCGTATTCTAATGAAATTGAAGCAGTTTCTCATTGATTGAAAACACGGTAAAACGACGTTTTCTAAAAATGAAACCAAGCTATATATTTTGAATTTTGTACATTATTTTCTTCATTCATATTTCTTATTAAAAAACATTTATATATCCACACGGGCGACGCGAATATAAAATGATAAGAGAAGCGGTTTCATTAAAATTAGTAGGTACATACTATTGTAAATAATGGTGTGAAAGATGGAAATAAAATAGAAAAGTTACAAAACTAGGTTAAAATATATTGAGTACTCGGTTATTACTATTTCTTTATAGCTAGTTGTAATTACATATTTATATTATCAATAATAGCGCCATCTAGTTGTGTCAGTTTCATAGATATATTTGTACTTGTTTACTGTTTGGATGATGGCCGAAAAAGTGCACCGTTTTACCGCGTCTTCGTGTGTGGCGCTATGCTGTGCTATACGTGCTATATATATTGGGGATGTAGAGGGGCGTGGCTAAAATTTCAATTTCTCAAGGCCATTTAGCTGTTGTCAGCGCCTTAATAATAATATTCTGGGACATTCCTCACCCACGGCGATCTGACCCCAAACTAGAGCTTGTGCTATGGAAGCCAGATAACTGATATAATACATAATATACTACTTTTCTTTTGTAAATATTTACTTATATAGATAACTAGCTTTTCGCTCGCGCAGACTTTATAAAATGTCTATATTTTCCCCGTTAGCCAATTTCGACGAAACAAAGCCTATTTATTCACTGAAAAAAGTTTCAATTTGACAGCATTATCCCCATTAACAAAATGATCCGCCATTTATTGTTACAAAAAATGTGATAAATGAAGAACCGCTCGATCGATTTTGTGCAAACTTCACATAAACCATCTACTAAATAGTCCGAACAAAGCCTAAAAATTTGGTTTGGGTAGGTGAGCCCGTTCTTGAGTTATAAAATTACAACGAAAAGTGGCATTGATTTTTATTAGATTACATTCAGACTTAGGACAAACAGACATGTTCAATTGTTCATGCACACAAATGTCTGTTCTGAGTGGAAATCGAACCCACGACCTGTGGCGTGATAGATAGGGTATCTTACCAACCACGACCATCACGCACTTTCAGGGAGGAACGCACATGCTCGGCGAACTCTGGTGTGAAGGAGGTCTTAGGGTCACACCACACCACCACACTACACCACACCATACCGCTCGCACAGCGCCGCGGCGCCAGCCACCACCCTTATCAGCGGGTGACGTAAAACACGGTAAAACCACAGTAAAAGAACTTTACAGAAGGCAGTTAGTTGCCTTTGATGTTGCGGGATTGCCACCACGCCACCAAACGAGTAAAAATCCGTAGCCATTCCGTAGAGTTGTCACATTGTACTAATAATTAAGTTAATTGACTGATAACCATTTGTCAGCCACCAAATAATCGAGACCAATCTAACAAACTGAAACTCGGTAAGTCTACGTCGACTAATGTGCACCATTTGTTAGCCAACGACTCATCGATAACAATCTAACGAGCCCTAACTCGGTGGGTATTGAAAATATTTTTTATTCATATAGGCCTTCACAAGCACTGAATAGTCTGACTCTAACGCACCGGAAGGATGCTTTTTCTGAGAGCCGACAAGAAACTCATTAATTACTATTTTCAATTCCAACTTAGATTTATTACATAAAATTATTTATCTAGTCTCACTGACAATACTAGTGTGTAATACGGCAATAAGGTAACTAAGGTATTTTACTTGCCGAATTAATAAAACGCTAATAAATTTATGAGACGTCACTTTTCTTTTCTTTACTTTTGGGAAATACAAAATCCTCAATAGTTTATTTCTTTATATGTTGATGGACACAAACGTAACGATCGCGGGGAACGACAGTGGCTGGTAAATGACGCTGGTACCTAACTAACGTGTTCCCTCACTCGTCCGACTCCTTCCTTACCTTAAATATAATCAAAAGTGTAATGAGTTTCTTGCCGGTTCTTCACAGTTGAATGCGACTTCCGAACTGGTGGTAACTTCTTCTGTAGCTTCGATGTTCATAATTAGTGCCCGTCTAGGGTCTAACTAAACTGAATAAATGGCTTTGACATTGACCTGACTGCAACCCACCTCACAATCTGCCAGCGTGAATGCGTTCGTTGTCTGAGGCTGACGCTAGGGTCTTTCTTATACTTAGATGTAGCAAATTCTTTGTTAGAATGTGGTAAAACTGAGGCGAGAGAGCTGTATCTGTATTCCCCTTCTTTCCGCACAAATTGGTGGAGTAATAAATAGTAGGTATTCTTAAGTTATGTTATGATGATACCTAGCTTTCATTTCCTTTCCATATTGACTGACTGTTACCAACTAATGTTTATGAACGTAGTAGCTATATCTGTTCAACACTCAGTAGTAGGTATAGTATAGTATAGTATAGCGTATATCGTGACTCCGATCCGCTCGTTATTCTTGGCGAGTGCACATCGCTGTGTATAAGCTTGCCAAATATATTTACAGTACCTACGCAAATTATTTTAGTATTTCTTCTAAATAGCATTTAAATCCAATAAACGCACATATACCCAGATGGCTAAAAAGGCCGACTAAATAAATGTGACGCAATGCACTATATAGAAGCGGTAGTGTTCTACGATAGGTAGTTCCGTACTCTGTGCTGTAGGTAGTAGGCTAGAAATTACTCCACATTAGTGCGTGTGTGCTTACAGCATTTAGCGGTGGTGTGGCAGCCAAGTACGGAAGTGAAACGCTTTACTTGCATCGGCCGTGTACTTATGTATGTACACGAAACATTTCGAGCTAATCCCCCCCCCCCTACATAACTCCAAATCTATATGACCATACACTAGTGTCCGATTCGAAGGTCGAAGAAGGTCGATTTCTGGCCGTCTGGTCGAAGCCGTAGGCTTAAAGACACTAAGAAATAGAGTTCATAATCGGCCAAACTGTATAATACAAATATTTAAAAGTTTTGATTGGCGATGGCGCCGGCAAGTCCACAACGCAGTGTGACCACATGGTGTGAGTGACGTGAAACCCCGCGCGCGCGCGTCTCGAGTTCGCCACGTCCATCGCTAAGCTTCAACCCATTCGATTTCCGAAGGTGGCCGAAACCGAAGCTTCGGTCGATGAGCCCATACAAATGAAAGCGTTCAAAGAAATTGTTTAGAACAAAAAACATTAAGAAATATCGTCTATTTTCTATTAACAGCTAATTTGAGTGTACCGACCGACAAAATTGTAAAATATTATGAAATACAAATTTATTCTCCGTTGGTATAGTCCGGTAGTCCCATACTTTTTCACATAATGTTTTTGGTGGTATAATATTTATTGTTGTCTTTTCTTGTTGGTTTGTTTGGTTCATGGTTGATGTTTGTTTCAGGTGAGTGCAGCAAGGCAGCGGCTGCGTCACGCGCATGTCTCGATCATGCTGGACTGCCTCTGGTAAGTGGTCCAGTGACGCCTCTACCGGCCCGGGTCGGCCGGGGCCCCGTGCGGTGGTGACAGGCGCAGGCGCAACCACCGCCTGCAAAGTTTGCCTCATTCATTCGTTAAATATAGTATTAAGGATAGGTTCAGGAGCAATGTCTTCTGTTACCTGTTTTCTGATGTTAGAAAACGAAAGGTTAGCAGCTCGCATTATCGTGGTGTTAAGATTCTATTAAAGCAAAGATATAAACAAATATGTATGTCTTTATTAATGTCAGTGAGTCGTTAACTGTATCGTTTCGGATTTCCCGAGGACCGGTCCTTTTGTACGGGATGCTTGGGGTTGGGATACACATCCAACACGTAGAGGCCCTCTCGGCGATGCGAGGTCGCGGACACTGTACACTCTACAGTGTAGAGGATGCGATGATCAATGGAACTACACTTGAACAGTGGCTACAGACTGGTCTACAGTCTCGCCTCGCCTGCCGTCAATGTTCTTTCTTCCAATATAAATGTTTCTCGTCGTTTTAAATTATATATAACAGCGGCACACCACACCTACGAGTTGTTTGTTTATAAACGAGGCTAAGACCGCACTGTAGCCTAGTGCGACGTGCGACGTGCGGCACTGATGGAAGCAGAATCACTGCATAAATGTCAAGGGCGCAACTGTGCGAGGCACCGCGGCGCGGCGCGAAGCGTGGGCTGCACTGCGCCTTACCGAACCTATCCGAGCCGAAATCGCAACGAACAAACGTACGTGATGGTACTAATTCGATGCAAGACCACAATCTGCACTGCGATGTGCCAAATATATGTAAATCTATATACTTCGGCAATTCTAATCGAAACTGTCTTGTATATGAATAATACGGAAACTGGTAAACTCAAATATATAAATATTTATGAACAACTTAATCGGGGACACAGCTGCGGTGAAAACGACTCGTTACGCACTCTCAGACACTGCGGGTAGGTACTCGTTTATGACCGCCTGCATTCGTAGATGATTATCTCTTGCGCTCGCCAAACATGCTCTGGATACTTTATGGAGATAAACATTTTCCGCCGTGGTCTAAGAGGATGGATGAGTGAGGACCACTATTTCGCTATCTTACTACTCAATCTCTTCACGTTGTTCGGAACAGCACGTGAAAGCGTCATAGTAAAAATGCAAATATTCCCATAATAATAAGCTTTGACAACTTCTAATGATCTCTACATAGTATGAGTTATGTGATTTTAAACTTTTTATGGCAAAGTGAGTAATAAGTATTTGATGCAACCACTTCCACTGTGACCGTATCGGATGAATGCATTGCTGAGTTATGATATTATGACTATGAATGAACGGTGCCCGCGAGCCGATATTTAGCTCCGATTGCATGCATGCATGCTGCATGATACAGTCTCTTAACAAACGGCAACAATACCTATTTAGGTAGCGAAATCAAAGGAGCTGAACGTTGTCTTAATTGATATACCTTTTATATTTATGAAATCCTTTATTTAAACTCTAGAGATCAATGTCGTCGTTTCAGTCGAATTCGATATTTCAGCAATAGGGTATTTGCCTGTATTCAAAATAAATTATAATGTATAAAACATCAAAAAAAAAGGGGAAACCACGATTATTTTATAAAATTTATCCTTATTATGATTTTTAATGACCAATCTAACCATAAAGAGTATGCTTTATAATTATGACGTCACATGCTTGTATTTCATACAAAACTCCATATAAACCTATCGTTTTGACATTTCATAAAATGTTGCTGATTTGAATGTCAGTCAAATACCCTATTGCAATGGAAACAATGGCCGGCGTCCGAACTGCCTCTACAGTTGCCGTTGCATTGTAAATTATTCTAAGAATGACCCGAAACGAGCACGCATTGCACCGAATGATAAGTAAGGTGTTCCATTACATCGGGGTATCTTGCGCCCGGTATATAGTTCGTGTATTTTTACTGTTTGCCATGCTCAGTCTGGCAACGGCGAGCGAGGCAACTGGCAATGCACGCAGTGGCGTAGCTATTGGAGGGCTAGGCGGAGCCGTGCCCCGGGGCTCAAGCTCTGAAAATTTCTATCACCTTCAGAATAATTTAACAGTTTGTAACACTACAATAATCAAGGCAACTCAGTTGAAAAAAAAACGAAACTTGTAGGGAATTCTCCTAAATTCTTTGTTTGTGCAGTGTTGTCATTTTGTCAGATTTATTGCCTCAATTCCTCAGGATTCCATCGTCAGAATTGAATTTTGATAAAAATGGGACCAATCTGGAGCTATACCCTTTCAAATAAAAAAAGATATTTCCAAATCGGTTCATAAATGACGGAGTAATGAGTGTACATCCATTAAAAAAAAAATACAACCGAATTGAGAACCTCCTTTTTTTTAAAGTCGGTTAAAAATACCTGCGTGCGTAGTAAAAATACCTACTGAGAATAATCCTGTAAAAAAGTTTTTTCTCAGATATTGAGGAGTTACAGGTTTTTCATCTTCAAAAGAGTGCTATTCTGTACCTTAGTATGTACTATCGGTTATCACGTCTACGTGTCATCCGCGCCCCCCTGCGCCTCTCCTCCCCGACAGTTCCCGCCCCGCGACGACGACTGTCAGCTGATCGTGGCTCACCACAACAAACAAAATGCTCCACTACAAACTCAACTTGTGCTATTTCCTTTGTGATCGGCTCGCCCTGCCTGTGCCCGTCGCGCGTCGGGTCGTTGTCGCGTCGCGTCGCGTCTTCGGATCATTGTCTAACCTAACATTGAATAGTGTAATGAGTGAGTGAGTGATCCACCGATTCGATTGCATGGTTGCATGCAATTGCAATAATCTTCGGTGCGACTACAAACAAAAATTAAGTTACATCTAACATTATTTTGGATACCATAGAGCCATTATAGCCCATAATCTATGGGTTTTTAATGATTCCAGAGCGAGAGTTTTGTTCAACCGCGAAAATGTTGATGACCTATTAATGAAATAGAGAGTAAAAAGTAGGTAATCTGACAAAATCAATAGTTTCGCTTTTTCAAAAGTTTCAAAATCACGTCAGAAAAATTGAGGAGTGGGATGTACCGGTCGCCATCGTTCCTTCTGGCGTCAAGCGGGTGGGGTGGGGTGGGAGGAGAACGCGCGGCCACCGCGGAGAGGGGAGTGCACACTTGCTTGCACAGACAGTCCCGCGTAAGCCGCGAGTCGAGTAATACGTATTGCGATGGTCGGTAGAGTCAAGGTGCTCTCAGCTGTTTGTCGCGCATTCGCGGCTGCGGCTGGATAGTGCAGTGCTGTTTGGATATTGTTCGGGAGACAGTGGTGAGTGGAGTGACATAGTAGAAACAGAAGTCAACATCGTGCGACGACCGCGACCGGTAGCAGCCGGGCTGGCATGTGACGTGATGCTGCGCTCGGGTGGCTCGGGCGCTGGTGGCATGGTGGGACTGCCACCGCCGCCACACGCGCGCCTCTCGCTCTTCGACTCTTGCCACCGCAAGATCAGATTGATCGGCGGTGGACCCGTCGCATTCCTCGGAGGACTTGTCGCGTGAGTTCCTCAGTCTTCCTATCTTTTAAACACCGTTTGGAATTTCAAAGGCTACTCTCAACTACTCTGAGACCAATTTGAGTTCTGCTCGCCAACGATATTATTCACAAAATAAAATGTGGGACAGTGCGAATAGTTCACGTGATGCTAATGTGACAGTGAGTTACATTCAGCCCAGCCACCCTCCGCGCTCTTACTTCTAAATTCTTCGATTTCGAGTGGTTATGTGATTCCCATCTCTTTTACTCTTATTTCATTCCACTGACAATTCAATATTGTAGCTAATATTAAGGCTACTCTCACACTTAGGCGCTACTTATTCTCCTAACATGTTTCTTAGTCTTTTGTTAACGAAAGTCAGTTTTGTTTGTGTCAGTTAAAATTTCAAGAGAAAACTATCGTAAAAAATCTCACATCCAATAACGCTCATCCTGCAAAAATAATATAAAATAGGTACCAATTACCAGAGAAAACAAAGAAGACACGACGGCCGCGCGACCGCTCCGCAAATTTATTTTGGATGATGCATATTTCTATTATTTCCATAATAAGACTTCTAGCCATCAGTACCAACACAATAAAAATACACTATTGTTTTGTAGTCGTTCTGACAACGGATCGAAAAGACATGCAAAAAGAGCAGGGGGAGTTTCGGTCCGCGGTCCGAACGGAGAGTGGACTGAAAAAACTAAAGACCCTAATAAACATACCTAGCCTATCCATTCGTTCTTTCCTAAAATGATAGGGCTCAGGGCAAATGGTTTCGACCAAAATAGATACGTTTTATTAATTCTAGTAGAGCACTAATATTATAAATGCGAAAGTTTTTTTGATATAGCACTACTAAAACGCATCCTGTAATGGCAGAAACTTGGCCCATGGAGTTATTATAACACCTATAATATAAGGATACATTTTACCCCTGCCACCCCCAGCTAAAGATTTCTTGAGCTCGATTTAACCGTTGAGTCAGGTCAGGTCAGGGCGGCCGAGGCAGTGGATGTGGACATTATTTATTTGAACCAATTAACAACTATAAAGATGACTTACTCTATTGAATTGGGAAATTCCTGGCATAATATATGTAATTGGTGCATAAATAAATAAATAAAACCCATTCCACCATTGCGGCGAATGAGTAACAAACATCCACATAAGCTTTAAAAAGAATGAGGATAATGTATTGTGTGTGTAGGCGCATACAAGTTATTATTTTATGTTAAATTCAACGTGCTGACATATTAATGTATTTGTTATTGTAAAGCATCGAAACAATTCTATCGTTTCAAGTTTTGTTTACCGGTCCGAAGGCAAGTTGAAATCGAACATAGTGTCTTTTAATAGAATGCTAAATTATACTCGGCCACCGTCAAGCATATAAATTGATTTTACAAGTGATTCTATTATGTAGGGCACCGCGGCACCGTCCGTACCGTAGGATCGGATAGTTTCCGTGCCGGCATGCGACTTGATGCGATGCGCCAGTTTGTGGGTCCGTATCGATCACCGCGCCGCCGTCGCCGCCGCGCTCGTGACCAGCCAGGCACGCAGGCACCCAGTTGCTTACAATACAACACCATACATACCTTGCACAGCACCACCAGCGTCCAACGCACTTACGTACAACCTTCATTTATTTTCTCTAACATTCTAAAATAAATTATGCCACGAAAACCACTAAATAAAGGCTATAATGCTAACCGAAGAAAGATTTGTAGCGTAGGTACCTACGTACCTGGTTATGTGATTGAACATGCGCCAAACTGGGATACACTATTTGGCCCATTCATAGAATTCTATGGGCCCATAATAAATCGTTTGATTGATTTGTCAATACCAACATTAGAACAGGTAGATTGCACGTAAGTCATTTATGCTAATGTTATTTTATTTCATAACAAACAATTTAAGTAGTAGGTATTCTTGTCGCGAATAACGTTTATAGAATCAATCGATCGTCATCATTAGACAATGGTGACCTGCCCTGCACCTACTACTGAGTAGGTGTCTAATGAGGGCAAGACTGGTGAAAATATAACTGACTACCTTTTGCCCACACATGAGGTTTGAGATAACTTTATTTCTCATAAGAATTACATTCACTTACATGAGAAATTACAATAATTATTATGTTAGACAGTTTGTTGGGCGAAACATACTAATACAGGGCAAAATAAAATGAATATAAATATTAAAGAGGGTAGTCTGCAAAGTTCAAGAATTCGTTCGACAATCGTAAACTAAATTATAGTGGAGTAGGACTACGGTATTACTGCTTCTTATTCTGTGGCCTGTGGTAAGGCGCAGCACTTGATCTGATGAAATCGTACACAACACGTGTTGTTTTCAGTAGAGTTAAATCATCTGGTTCTCTTGTGCACTTGGGTGGATGCCACACGGTTCTAAGTTTAGTATTTTTGACTTATCCTTTTCTGCCTAAAATTCCTGTGAAGTTGTCCGCGCGGTTGTTATAGATATAGACGATACCTCGATGATTTTTAATTAAGATCGAAATAAATTGTGACTTAAACGGTGCAAGGTTCAGTTATTAAATGGTTTTACTTACAATAATCTAGTTTTAAATGCAAAGAAAACTAAATGGATTTTTCCACTACCACTAAAAAAGTACCTAGGCTGTAATTTAATATATGAGTCATAAAAAGTACGTGGCTAACTAATTGACAGACTGACAGATAACGCAGAGCTTACACCGGTGGACCCAGATATTTGAAGGAAAATATTCCTTTATTCAACCCCTAAAAGGACAAAATAGGGGTTGGCGGATGAAACCACAGGTCGGAAAGCTAGTATTACATAATGAAGCTCTCAGTCGTATTGAGTCAACAGTATTTAAGACTCAAAACTTCAATGGGCGCAGTTCGGCTGCTTGTACAGCTTTTTATTTTAGCTCTTCTATGATATGGCCCGGCCCGACTGTCAGCAATACCGTGTAGCAATAGCCTTTACTAGCGTCCGCCCGGCTGCTCGGGACCCTGGACGCGATGTTTTATCTTGAGTCAGTCAGTATAGTTGGTACAGTACAGTTGTATAGTAACGGAACCGGGATGCGCGCGGCCTCGATACGCGGTCGCGCGCTCTGTCTGCCGCCTCGCTGCCACGCTACCGCGCTACCGCGCTGCTGCGCTGTCGTTGAACCTACCACTGCGATTGCCGAAACTGTTCCGAGTAGTCATTGACTACCAACATAGACACGACACCATCACGTCGATTGCCTACATTAAAATAACATAGTTGGCTGTAAAAGGAGTATGTGTGTACCTGAAACTACTTGATAGATATGATAGATTATTGAAGCGGTTATAGCTCAGTGGTAGTGATAAAGGTCGTGGTTTCGAATCCGGCAATGAGATTGACTTGAGCCATCGATAAAGGAGAACATAGTGAAGAAAGCATAGCACGGTATTGGGTACATACCTACTTTGTAGACCTCGCCTGACTGGCTACCCTCAAACTGTAAATCTGTCGACAAGGACTTGCGGGTGTTTTCGGCAGCTACACTTGAGAGCCCGCTGCCTGTTAGATATTGTAAAGGCTGGTAACACATTGGCATTCCCCCTAGCTAGTATTGCTAATGTCCATAGGCAACCAATTACTAATGGTAGGCCGTCTGCTTAGTCGACAGCTTTATATATAAAAAGATAGGTAGAAGAAGCGGTGGATTCAAAAGATTAAATGAATACAAGTAATACCTCTGAAAACTACGTGGAATCTGTGATCTGTCGATAGCAAAATTAATGTAAAGTAGGTATCTCTTCGTTATTTTTACTTGGAGTAAAAGCAGAACACGAATTTCAACAAACTACATACATTGTGAGTGCATGGCGTGCGCGGTGCGGCACGCAAGAGTGTGGAACGGTTGCGCACGCGCAATCTTAGCGAGAGCGCATACCTCGCGACCACTCGTATGCCACCGCCACCGCCCAGTGCAGGTAGGTAAACCTGCACTACAGTTACCACATTCATTCAGTCACACACATCACACGATCATAATTGTGTGGGTGGCTGAACGTTAGGCCCACCAGGGTTGCCATGCCAAACGTCAGGTTTTAGCCGAATATGTTTTAGTAAAGGCAAAACGAACCACACAGATTTGGACGCTTGGCAACCCTATGTAGTGAGTGAGGCGGCTAGATGAGCGCTACAAAGTGTACTGTCACCATGCTTGGATTCCTCACCACGAGGTTTCCTTTACTGAGAGCTGAAGCACAGGATTTGAATTCCCATGACCTTCGGCATTACGGTGTCTGAAGCACATTAATTACCGTTAGGCAGCAATTTGGATCTGATAAACATCAGATACATTACAGGCAGTAGGTGCGCCCGCCCCGCCGCCGCCGCGCGTCGTGCAACGAACGATTCTCCGCGCTCTAGATGCGGCCTCGTGTTTCCTCACCGGGCGCGAGGCGCGCGAGCGACCGCGGCAGGCGCCGCCGGGCGCCGACGCGTAGCGTGCTCATTTAATTTTCTCAATGGCGGTGGTTCGTCTGTTTCATCAAGTATTGTGCAATCGAATTCAGTTCCGCTGTGTTCATAAATCAAACACTAAAATACTAGCAAGAATAACTACATAATATGTAACCGATTAGAATACATACCTGATGCCTTTTATCTATTAGGTAGGTATATCCAGAATGGTATATCCTTATGAGTGTTCTACCGTTTGTACAAACTGAGTAATTGTTTAACTTGATGCCCACAACTACCTTCTATCTACTATGGTAGCACCTTTTTACCTTCCCCTACTCTAAAACATTGTTTTAATGGTTCACATATTATCTTACTGACCTTCCAATGAAGATGACTGGCCAGCCAGCTAGCGCTGAGGTTAGATAGCTATATTAATATTTGACGTCTTGCGGCTGAGATGATGATGATGATGATGAAATATAACTGGCCGCCGTCTTCTGCACGCCATCACGCCATATTGATTTCCATAGTAATATGAGCTCTGTTAGCGGTTGAGAGCCCTCAGCGCTCGCCGCAAAGTCCGCGTAACGGTGGAAGAAGGTCCCCTGGACCCACCACCCTTCTGTTCCAGTCCAAAAAATGAGCTCTGCTTAATTTGGGCTTCGATGGCCGCGTAGATATCCTTGGATATTATTTTAATTACGTTTTTACACTGTCTTGTTTAACAATATTCGTAGCTTCTATAAAGAATTGTAACATGACCACAATATGAATATTTATGTGTAGGTAGATGTATGTATGTATGTAGGTACTACCCGTACGTACCGACCGACCGACCGACCGACCGACCGACCGACCGACCGTGGCGAGGTGTGAAGGTCGGCACATATTAGCACCCCGATATTCTCATACTCTGACCTCGTCTCGATGTGCCAACACAATTACCCACCACAATGTAATTATGCAATGAGGCCTATTGCCGGACAGATAACACCAATAAATGTGTACTTACCTAATACACATTTACTGATAGGTGATAGTTCAGATTACTTCAGATGCGCCGTAGACTAATGACGTGCGTGACGTGTCATATTGATATATCATTTATGATTTATTCATTTTACTTTCTGCATCTAGAATGGCATTGACATCTCTCTCGCTCGTGCTCTATCAAAACCGATGCTTGTGTCAGTTACGCCCAAATTGTTCTCTAATTATCCAAAATATTATGTTGATTTGTAAGGGTAAGTACATATGAATGTATAATACCAATACAACATTGCCATGGTTGGCGTTAGGTTGTCTTGTCACCGTTGCGTTGGTGAGTGTGGTGTGGTGTGAGCGCGGCAGGTATGAGGTTGCACAAAAGTAACTCGTGACCCGCGCAATTGTTTGCGGTGTCGTGGGCTCGCGGGTGGGGGAGGGGTTGGTGGAGGAGGAGGTACTGGCAAGTGAAAGTGCGCTTGAGCGCAATCACAATGACAACGATCCAAATTCAGTACTTTACTGGTATAAATTGACAAATCGGGAACTGAAGAAATTCCAGCAACTCGCATGCACCTCGCATGTTGAACAAAAATATTCAGCAAATGATGTTAAAATTCATAATAATTATTACACATAATTATCACAGAGCCGTCCATATCGTGTGCAGTTGTACTGTGTGGTGTGGTGTGGACTGGTGTCCTGGATATACATGATGCCTATATCTACCTACCCAAGTATATGAAGATTGTAGATCGTGAGAGCGCGCACCGAGCGCATTGCTTGCTAGTTATCAGTTCTGTGAACTGTGTAATAGATAAACTAGTTAGGTTTTAACTGCAATGTGTTGTGTCGATGTCGACATCGAGTCTCGCCAGTCGCCTCGCGTCCGCTCCGGACTGATAGTCTCGGTAGGTATCGTTCGCTGTACCAACGTCATATACTTACTTAATTATGTATGTACTTACCTACCAACCAACCAGTATACTTAGAGCCGAATTAAACGACCACGAAGCCATCAAATGTTTATCAATGGCTTCAGCCTGCGACTGAGGTGATATTTTGCCTTAAAAAAACAGGTTTTCAAAGATTTCTTACGTCCTAACTACATACAGCTATGTATGACTCTACCAATGCATTATTTTGGCGGCACAACGTTTACCAAGGCACGGTAATATTATCTATACAGTATTCTATCTTCATACAAACGGTCGGAACGTAACACATACCTACGCGCGCCTCGAGTTCAGGCTAGGGATGCGACATTGAGTGAAAAAAATCGTACGATTAACAAACGTTTAAAAGGTGGAAACCCTAGTCTCAGATACAGTACAGATATTTCACGAAGACCGTCCGCATTCAGATACTGTGTGTGTAAGCTCGGAGGCTCTCAATCAATCACCAATCAGTCACGTCGTTTTGAAGTCAGCGAAAGGAAGCACGTGTTCCAGAATCTGAAATTCTTTCGCTGAAACGACTTTGAACATCGTTATTTTATACTTTTTAGTGCAAACCCACTTTGACGTCGTTTTTGGTTTTTGTTAAAAGTTATTTTCTTTACCTGAACGCGGGGCCTGTATGTAGCCATTTGTCCTCAGGTAAAGTTGTTCCTTTTCACGAAGTCAGTATAATAGGGCAGAGTTTAGTCGTGGCGTGTACAAATAAACGTGTCAATGGTTCTTATTCAGACCTACCGGTGCCGCCATGTCGCATGCCGCATGCCGCGGCGCGCGGTTGGTGTGTCAGTGGCCATTCATAGTCAGGTACCAACTATTATATTTTATGCTGTTGGTGTGCTAGTTGTAGTCTTCGTTCATCGCGATCGTACACCGATTTGTCTGCCTCATTCGGAAAGTCTGAAATTAGAAATCCATTTGGTTTTTCCCCTGAATTGGATGTCCACTAGAGATAAATTAGATTTAGAAAAAAAAAACAGTAATGTTCAACCGACTTCAAAAAAAGGAAGATGTTCTCAAAATGTTTTATTGTTTGAAATATTACTTTAGTTGATATATTAATTCAAGTAGGTACCTACCGACCTACCTACCTACGTACCTACCTAAAATACGTTGATATATGTAAAATTTAATATGTCCAAAATGGTTTTCAAAAATAAAATTTCAAAACAATTAAATGACAACTCATTATAAAAAAATAAAATTAAAATTAAATAATAATTATATGCCCACATGTAAACCCTCCTTAAACATCCTTTGTTTTGCATAGCATCTACTAGCTGCCAGCTAGCATACACTACGTCTTATAATGCACAAACACGCACACACACACACCGCTCACACACCTCACATACATAACAACATCTCTCTCACGCGACGCGACCCTTAGTTATAATTTTCATGTTATCTAAAGCCTACCCACTTATTCATTTGTATTTTTTACATCACCTAGCTATACCACTCTCTAAGTAACAATGCAATTAAGTTTGGATTATGTAATGTGATTCTTTTTGGCTGTAATGCTGTGAATCTTGTAAAATTAAATAAATAAATAAATAAATAAAGTCAAAACATTCTACTTCAACACACATAAAATCTAAGTGACAAATCACACAAAAAAAGTTTTGAAAGAAAAAGCCTATTTCAAGGTAGCATTACATTGAAGATAAAGATGTTTGGAAGTAGCTGCACTCTGCACAAGTGCATCTTGTTCATACTTTATGAAAGCCAGTACATAGTATTAGACATACTAATTTTTAGATAAAATTTTAACTTGGAAAAATAGCCAAGATTGCCAGATTGTCCAAAAAAAATCAAAATATATAAAAAATTTAACCTTGCTGACTTTCTTGCCGATTCTTCTCAGTTGAAGGCTACTTTGCTAATTTTCAACTAAATAAATGGCTTTAATTTTGACAGGACTCTGGTGGATGGATTAGACATAGATAGATAGATACATAGATAGATAACACTTTATTGTTACACCATACAGAAAAGGAGTAAAAATACTAAAACTTACTTAACTTACAGTGCATGTGTTAAGGACGGACAACCAGACGACAACCTTTGGATGGAGAGGACTCAAAAAACTGTTTGAGACGGTACACCCCCGTCTTAAACAATACTGAAAATAAATAAATAATATAAACTGTAAACAAATATATATATATAAATATTATATCCAATATGTAATACAAATACTTATATAAATACGACGTCATTCTCTCAATTTTATGATATCATAAAGTATGTCCACGTTAGTTTCGATCATAATACTGAATTTGGAAGTTCGAAATATCGATATTGTGTATTGCGACAAAAGTACAGGAGTTCGGTTTATGTTACTTCCAAAGTATGCTAATGTACAACTCAGCTGTAGTATAACAAAAACTCTACCACGCAGGTGAAACCGCGGGCAAACTATTATTTTTGATAAGTTGTGAGTGTGGCCTTCACACGTATGTACGTGATCGTACGATGTGACGCAGCGACCACGCGACCACGCGACTCGGCCGCCTCGGGTGATATATAATATGATGATTGTGCGTCATACGCATTTGTGTTTACCAATTTATGTATTACCTAAGGGTTAAACCTAACATGGGTAGAGAGTTCGCATTGTACTCAATAAAAACAACTATAGTTCTCATTTTGTTTACTGAACAATATGTATACATAAATCCTGTTTACGTATTACAAATTTTTAGTACACATAAAAGTGACAGTTGTGCCAGTTTTAAACTCCCAACGTACAAATAGGGGTGTTCTATGTTTTTGAATGCGAAAGTGAGTTTATTTGTTTGTTACCTCATGACGCTTCAAGCAACACAAGGTACAATGAATAGCTATGTTTATATTTAAAGCACCCCGATGATCGTTTCCTGGATACCCACTTTTCCAAGATATTCATATCAGGTTAAAGCTCTCGGCTACTGTTACATATACGACAAGTATGATCCCAAATGTTCATGAGGCCAAGGGAATGCAGGGAGAAAGGGAGTCGGATGTATCCACCCAATTTGCCCCAGTTGGTAATTTAATTGTATGTAGTGTAAATTCATGGTGGTAATGGAATGTTTGTTTACAAATAAGTATTATGATGTCGTGCAGTGTGCAGTCGAGTCCCACGCAGCCACTGCATGTACCTAAATGTTATCGACAAAAATACCACATTTGGGCCCAAAACTCACTTATTCAATTGACCATCACTGATTCTACCACCAAATGGCAGCCATTTTTATTTGATTCGCTTATTAGGTATGCATTATGTCTTTAAATCTAGGAGTAGGATATTGGCATAATATTTCGGTTTCTTGCCTCTAATTTTGTATTGATATTGGTGCAGCAGGTACCTATTTCGAATGTTACAAAAGAGGAAGTTAAGAAGTAAGTTAGTTACCTCCGAGCTAAACTAGCTGGGGTCGTTGGAAGCTTCTCTCGCCATAGTCAAGTCGGCGAGGATGTTATTATATAATTCTTTGTGTGCGTTCCTAAAAAAGATAATTTCTATTGGGCTATCCTCAGATATGTTTCTTATATCCTCAGATACTAACTTACCGATTTTTGTAAATGAAATGAAATAATTTATTCATTCAAATAGGCTTTCACAGGCACTTAAGAATAGTCAGACTCTAACGCACGGTTCGGAAGGTTGCTTTTACTGAGAAGAGCCGGCAAGAAACTCAGCAATTACTCTTTTCAAAACAAACTTAGACTATTACATAAAATTTATCCTACAAGAGCGAGCGCTACAGCCAAGCATTGTCGTCATTTAAATATTCATTAACGTTATACTCGTAGTATGCCTTTTGTACTAAAATAGACTTAACACGTTCCTTAAATTTATGTAATGGCAAATTTAAAAGTGCAGAAGGGATCTTATTATAGAAGCGTGTACACGGTCCAAAAATGAACCTTGCACTTTTTGGAGTCTATAAGCAGAGGTTACAAGTTTATGCTTATTTCTAAGTATTAATAGTGTGCATGTCACTTGTTTTTACAAAAAGACTTATATTTTGTTGTACAAGTAATATGTTTGCATAAATGTACTGCGATGCTACTGTGAGGATACTAATTTGTTTAAACTTATCTCTGAGGGAAGCTCGAGAACTCAAATTATAAATTGCTCGCACCGCTCTTTTTTGCAAAATGAAAATAGCTTCTATATCAGCGGCCTTACCCCAAAGCAAAATGCCATAGAACATAACACTATGAAAATAGCTAAAATAAACTAATCGAACTGTATCTACATCTGTTAGCTGTCTAATTTTTCTAACTGCATAAGCAGCCGAACTAAGCATCCCCGCGAGACATGATATTTGGGTGCCCCATTGAAGTTTTGAGTCTAAAGTAATCCCTAAAAATACTGTTGACTCAACAAGATTGAGAGATTCATTATTTAGCACCAAGTTACAGCCCACTTTTTTTACATTGGGTAGTGCAAATTCAATACATTTAGTTTTCTTTGTAGATTAAGATCACTTGGAGAATAGACCTGGCATGGCGTAGCATACCACTCAATAAGTATTTTGTTTTGAATGAAGAGATTTGGGCCGCTTGCCTACCGATACCGCCTGCACCGTGAGCGAGTAAGCAGGTCATCTTTCGTCACAATCAGCCTTAACGTGTCTGTGAAAATATTTGATTGCATTCGTTCGTGTTGGCTGTTGCGTCTCCTCTAGTGCCCCACGTGGACGCTCGCTCTGCATGTACGACATGTAGTTGTTGAACAGTAAGTACCTACCTACCTACCTAATGTACGGACAGACAGTGTTTTATAGAGGTGGACTGTATTTGTGTTACAGTGCAAGTGTATGTAATACACTTATAATTGCTAAAACATAGAGACCGTTGGCGACTCACACGATGTTTACGTTTTTAAACGCACTGCTGCTCTTTGTATTTGTTTTAATAAGTCATTGACACATTTGTGTCAATGACTCGTGCTTAGTTTGCCAATAGACGCGTTGCTAATGAATTGGTAAATAAGCTGAAGAATTAATATGCTCGTTGCGTACTTCAATGTGATGAGTGCGTCGGCCGGTACAGGCGGCTCGCTATTTCCACTGACTGACTCTACACCGGTACCGGCAGCGTATTCAGAAATCATTGTCGCACCCACCTACCCAGAACCGGGGTGATCTGCTCTACTTCATTTATACCAAAACCATTGTGTAGTAGAACCTCGTCAGTTGTGTGGGTTTGGGTTGAAATCGGCGATAATTTGAGTACAGCTCGAGACTAACACAATCACAAAACACAATTACATACTACAAAATCGTTGGACTTGGGACTGCTCTTATAACGATCGAGGCGAGACATATGGTGGGGCACACGCACACGGTAGATATGATATTATGCTACATTCATAAGGGGTGCAACCGGGACGAACTTGATGAAGGAGATACGTTGGAGGTGATAGGTGAAGATACTTCTCCTCCCGTAGGGACCTATTATGATGGTGCAAGAGTCTCAGCAGTCCATGGATGGACGAATTGTAAAATTGACTTTGACTTTGCACGAAATTTATGGAATCCCCTAATGAATTTATTGGTCGTTGGTTGTTTGTTTATCGAGCTATCTCTTAAAACGATACAGCAATCATCAGAGTTGCTTTGGATGATTGAAACATTAATTAACTGAGTATTCGGAGTGGGTGTAGTGTAGAGAGGATGACGTCACAGCATAAGGCACCGGGAGTGCATTTCGATATAGGCAAACTATACCGGATGGGACAGAACGACCGACATTCCGGAAAATGAATGAGGGGTAATGTATGTACGTTCTAGCTAGTGACGACACCTGTTGTGTTGATCCTCGACAGGGTGGTGGGTGAGTGGCGGGCGGTGGGCGGTGGGCGGCGGCCGCGAGTGAGGTGAGGGTTAGGTGTCGTGACGTCATCTGCTCTCATACGGCATCTGGGTTGGGTCCTCCCGTTCATACTAATAATAATACTGGTACTGTTTTGAAGTCAGGGGAAGAGTAGCATGTGTGAAAAGTTTATAAAATAGTAATAAAAAGCTAAGCTAGAGGCTTTTTTTACACATCATTATTGTCTTTCTTCGTTGTTTCGATTAGAACCTTCGAACAGGACCTAGTATCCACCGCTATCACTCGGCGAACACATATTTCGATTGAATTTGTTTGGCGAGATAGACTTGATCGGCTGGTGTTGGGCTGAGTTGGGAAGCACCTCCGGGTGCTGTATGTCCGGCGCTTGATTATTTATAGATAGTAGGTATATCTTCCCATTTCCAAGTCGTCCGATGTGACAAGTATCTCGTGTAGGAACAACTAGGTAAATATGTTGGAGAAGAGTTCCGACTTGTCAACATAAACACTTGTGCCATGTCTAAGTATATTATCTATCCTATCAATATTCTATCAAGTAAATATTCTGCAAATTTTATTGTCTGGTAATTTGTTCTGGGAAATAAACATCTGCAACATCATGTTCCAAAACATTAGAAGCCAAATTTAGAAGAAACTCGCCATACTTAAACTTTCTCTCTGATCTCAAACTAACGTCGAAATATGCAAATACATAAACAGAACAGCCGACCTTGATCCAAGCCAACATGCGCGTCACCAATGACGTGAGGACACTGATGTTATATTCAATAGATAGAGGATTGGATTGTTTACGGAAGCCGGACCAGATGTGAGAGCGTTTGATGGTGCGCGCGACGAGCTCTGATCGCCGACATCCTGAACGGTCGACGCTAACTCTACACTCCACGTGACACATCCAACGTCATCCACGCACGAGACAAGACCACCAGGGGGAATACAATCACTATACCTTCTCGCGGTCTTGTACATTTCACCTCTTTTATTATACCTACATAATATATATATATATCTACCTGTCATACTGCCGAGTTATATTTTTCAACTAATACACAACCAAATACAGTTCGGTCCGCGTGTCGTCTCGTCATTCACTGCATCAGCGTGCAGCGGCACGCGGCGCGAGCGCGGAGGTGCGTGTACCCATGTATGTTAACGTAAATGAGGGTATTGAGTTCCGTATGGAAAGTTAGTTTCGATGCGCAGCGAACGCATGCGCAAACGGTGCGGTGCGGTGCTCTTGCAAATGTTGCAATAAAAAATATGTCGCCATAGTTGCGAACAGTGTCAAGTCAGAACTTGAATTTCTAGAATCCGATCACCCTTACCAATTCTGTGTCCTTACTGTGATGCCTTACTGCCATTCTTCTTTGCTTGCCGTAGTGACATTCAAATAGACATTTGTCCAGCTCATAATACTTAATTTTAAATTTCACATTTACTATAATAATACAATCCTACTTCCTATCCTACTTAATATTATAAATGCGAATGTTTGGATGGATAGATGGATGTTTGTTATTCAATCACGGCAGAACGGGTGGTCGGATTTGGATGGCACAGAGATAGATTATAGTCTGGAATAGCACATAGGCTACTTTTTATACCGGGAAAACATAAGAACCTTCGGGAACGCGGGGAACAGCTAGAAAATAAATAAAAACAATGACGCCACTTGGCACGCGGTCGCTCGGGACGGGCCCGCCCGCCTCCGCCGGGTTAACGATCTCAACTGCGAGTCTGCGACACATTTCCTTTTTTTTCTCTTAATTTATCTCTGTGCCAAATTTCATCCAGATCTGTTCAGCCGTTCTGGCGTGATTGGGTAACAAACATCCATCCAAACTTTCTCATTTATTATTATATTAGAAGGATTTTCTCTGACGCATTAACTAATATAGCCGCCCAAGACATCTAAATATTTTAACTAATTCTAAAAAAATGCTTAAGTATGTGGCTTCTTTGTTATAATTTTATTATATCACTAGCTTGCCGTCCCGATTCCCTATTTTTATAGAATATTGATAAATCCAGCCTTATATGGAATAACGTCATAAAGGGACGTGTACGCCATAAAGGGATCCTCTGTGCTCAGCTTTCTAGGTGCATAGGTTTGGGCTGGGCATTGATGAGTCGATCAGTGAGTGAGTCAGGATTTTCTTTTTATTCTATTATAATATCATATCTGCTATATATGAGATATATCGATTTATTTCTATGTCTTCTACTTCGTTCGGTCATCTTTCATGTGACTTATTTAGTATCGCGTCAGTCGTGTAGGCGATAAGTCGCTTTCGGCTCCGCGGACTGTGGACCGCGCTCCGTGTGCGAAAGGGACGTTCCAATAATTGATAGCCTATCTCGGTCCAGCAAGTGCGACGCCGACGATGGACGAGCAGCTCGGCGCGCGCTCGCGGGCTCAGTGGTCTCTGCGCGCTCGCAACAAGCGACACTCGTCACTCGCAGTCATGTGCCACGCGCTTGTGTTGGGAGTGTTTTTTTCTTTGCCATCATACCTCTACTCAGCTGTCCCATTCAGGTGAGCCCTACTCGGCCCGTTCATCTACTTTGCCAACACAAAGGAACCCGACGACATAATTTTTTTGTAAACAGCTTCAAATTTGATTTGTGTTGTCATCTGAATGTCATGTGTCTGTCTTATCAATCATTTCCAAAAGGTCGATTTATCATACATGATCGACGATCGATTAAAATGGTTTTTGAAATGTAATATAATTTGATATCGATATGGATTGTTCATTTAGTATGTGAATGACCTCTCGTTAGTTGGTTAGCTAGCGCGCACTACTTGCGCATCCTGCTACGTTTAATTGCATTATTTTTGTGAATAACCCTCTGGAACCATCGGAGCTTAGTCATGATCGGCATAATACTTTCGCGACAGGACAATGATTCCTAATGAATCACTATCGCATGAAACTCATACAAATTGACGTATTAACCATTGCGGTCACGCACGTCACAAGCGATAGATAGGCTCAGTAGGCTCGTCAGCTTAGAATTGTCGTCGATCGGTATGACATTGAACCTGTCGCGTTTCGCGTGCCACTGCCACCCTCCGTCGACGTCGCGTTGGTATTTGCTGTTACTCTTGGGCGACATTCGGCGACGATATATCACCGGGGCCTTCATTAGTACCAACGTTAACGTTGACGGTGAGGACGAGGGCGAGGGCGGTAGCGGGCCGCGGCCGCGGTGGTGTGTGTTCGGTCGGACTGGTGGGCGGAGCGGCATCCAGGATGCTGGACTGTTGCCTGGAGACGCTCGCGCTCTCCGTGGCCCTCAATACCATCGTCGGGAAGTTAGTACTGTCAATTCGTTAAGCACTCTGCTGTCGCATTGTCACACTGAAATGAATATTGCAAAACTTTTCGCTTATTACCTAAGTTCCTCATGTCTCTTTGAAGTATCTAAGAAAAAACACTTTTTTAACCTTATCAGCAGAAACAAAATTGGATGCTTTGGTAGAACTACTTAATGCTTGAATAGAGATAATGTGATTATGTAGTACCTACATTGAAAGTTTTGAAATGATTGAATAGATAAGGTACCTACTTTATCTCTCGTTGTTAGTATTCTCCGCGATAATTTAAATGTACCTATACCATACAATTTTGCCTGCAATTAATCCATTATGAAAAGCCTGAATAGTAATCTTCATTAGACACCCTTTCTATGGCCGTGGTTCGCTCAAATTAAGTGGAATCCATTTAGGTAGCACTATATTTACTATATGCCATTATACCATTGGTTCACACAGTATATTGGTCGCACAGGACACTCTTCCTTCTCTAATACCTACCTACATATAGTCACTGTGTCACTGAATGTGGTGGGTATGAGGGTACCACGTTACTCCACTTGTCGCTAATCGTCAAAACAATCATTTAAAAAGTCAGGTAAAAGTTCTTTGGAAAACACGATTTTCCTATGACCAATTTCGCACATATGCAGAACTTAAAACTACATCACAGTTAGTATTTAATAATTAAAGAAAACGCCAAAATAAGTTATAGATGACATTGCCGCCTGAGTTTCGTTTGAGTGTGCGTGCCATTGTATTGTGTGTGTGTAGTAGACAGTAGACCACCGCGACGTGGCGCTGCTGGCGCGCTACTCTAGCCTACTAGTGCGCTGCAGCGCTGTGTGGCGCTGTGCTGTGCTAGCCGCCGCCAGCGCGCAGCGCCTGCTTTGTACACAACGACGACCTCACCTCGACGCGCGCCGCGCCATGGACACTGATTCACATCACAATACGCTTCCCCGTTACATTGTTATAAAAAAGCACCACTATAATAACTATGTATTTCACCTTTTTCTCATTCGAAGTGTTACATGTCCGCCCGAGACATAAAAAAAAAAAATATAAATATTCTGGGACATTATTCCTCACACACGGCCATCTGACCCCAAACTAAGCAGAGCTTGTACTATGGAAGCCAGTTAACTGATATACTACATATACTACTTTTCTTTTGTAAATACATACATATATACATAATAACACCCAGACATAGGACAAACAGACATGTTCATGCACACATATATTGTGTAAGTAAATAAATTAAAATTTACTAGGTAGGTACGTACATAGTAGGTAATTATAGCAATAGGAAAGTGATGACGGTGGATTGATTATAGTTTCGGCAGCTGAAGTAGGTAGGTACTAATTGTAGGTAACTGTTGAACTATTTCTATGGGTGATTAATGTGAAAAATAAAAGATTAATCTTGAGACAGTTTAGCAGCCACCATTTATTGATGAAGGTAAACAAGGAAGAGGCAGTGTTGCCAACAGTCAAAATATATCTAACATTACCATAGATATTTGTTGTCTTTGACAGTAATATTTACCTTATATCGTCGTGTTGTGCGTCTAATACTGATACCTAGTGTAGACTGGAGGAAGCTAAACCGACAAGAGCCCAGCTCTTAAAAATAGAATTAATGAATGAAGTACTTATTTGATAGCTAAAGCTCTTTTAAAAAAAGTAATTTGATTTATTGTAAAGTAGGTAAGTCAGCGGAACTGAGTGCTGTTTCAGTGGACATTCGTTGCTATTTTCAACAATAGGTAGCAAACGCAGTGTGTCGTGGTGTGGTGGTGCCGCCCGCTGCTGCCAAGTGACGGCCTGTGACGGCCGCAGCGGGCGTGGAGGCGGCGCGGGCGCGCGCGGGGCCCTCCGAAGGCCAAGCACTGCGACACACCGACGACCTCGCGCGGGTACACACGGAGCCGTTCACTTTTAGTACCAACTCATTATATTGTGCTGTGCCCTTCGTTTTGTGGCGCTTGCTTTGTATTGTTTTGTCACTGCCACATTTTGCTCTTCTGGACTTATCCGTTCTACTTATTGAAAATAATGAAAAATCTCGCTTTTTGCCATCATACACCGTTAATGTTCTTCCGTATGGAAAAAGGGTGTATAGGGTGTATACCCTAAAGTCTTGGTCATAGGCAGTTACCGAAAGAAGACGAGTATCGTTTTGAGCAGCGGAGTTGTTTACCATTTTCTTACAGAAGTCCCTTAAGAATTTCGAATTTTATACTTTTCAGGACGTTATATTGTTGTAGGAAATTTTCTGTTTCAGTCGGATATATTCATTACGTTTGAAATATTTATCTTTTTTTACGTAGGTAACGAACGAAACATTTGCCGCGGAGCGTTTCGTTTTCACGGGTTATTTTAGTTTTTGAAGACGGCGCGGCGCGGCGCGCGGCCTAAAGATCAACATACATGACACAAATGCCGCTGCATTGAGCTAATTATTTATTACTCACTACCTAATCCCCGGCTTGCGTTGCAATCCCTCTATTTTTTGCCAGAAACCATCGCAGGCGTGCGCACAACGACTCACCAATGTTTGCGAATGCAATGAAAAACACGAAAGTTTGTGAGCATGGATTGTTACACGCAAAAACTACTGGACTGATTTGGATGAAATTTGGCACACAGATAGAATATTCTGGATTTACATTATAGGATACTTTTATCCCGGGAAGACATAAGATCCCTCGGGAACGCGGGTGAAAACGCGAGGCTGAAGCTAGTAAATAAATAATTTTGCGTATCTCAAAAACGGCTCTTACGATTTGTATCTTTTGTATTTAGATAAGGAGGCATCACTAGAATCTAGCATCACTCTTGTTCACTGAAAATTTTGGCTTCAAGTTTTTTCCACAACGAAGTTACAGGGGGTCGAAAATGGTTCGAATGGCTTCCAGAAAAGGATGCGATGGTACGGCCGCGCGGTACTTGGCGGGGACACTTGCGTGCCCCCAGATACCTCTCTCAGTTACCAAGATGACTGATTTCAAATTCAAGTCACACAAAGAAAATTTTAAAGAAAAATCCTATTACAAGGTAGCTCATAACATTGAAGATAAACATGTTTGGAAGTAGCTGCACTCTGCAGAAGTGCATCTTGTTCATACTTATACGAAGGCCTTTATAGTATTAGACATACCTACTAATTTTTACATAAAATTTGAACTTGTTCGGGTTATTATTTTTTATTTATTTTTCTTGTTGTTATTTTCGTTTTTGTGTTTATGCGTATTATATTTCTTTAAAAAAATTTAAACATATAATGGAAAAAAGCCAACATTGTCACTGTCCAAAAATATATATATATATATTAAAAAAAATTTAACCTTGCTGAGTTTCTTGCCGGCTCTTGATACTTGAAGGCGACTTCCGAATTGGTGGTAACTTCAGTAGTTTCGACGTTCAACTGAATAAATGGCTTCCACTTTGACTTTGACTAATGATTTAAGGTATATTTTCTCATAATTTGAATAGTGATTTTTTTAAACTCTCCGTGAACTCTAATGCATGAGCCCTTGTATAGGTAGGAACATACACGTATCTGAGACCGGATATTGGCTATGTATGTAATGAAAGACAGGTATAGGTGCAAGTATCGCAACGGTTTATGAGCGGTGACCTTGAATGCGCAGAATTCATGCTTTGGGTCTCTTCGGCGCGAGGACTGAGCGCGACGCGGGGAGGTAGCGCGCCAACGCATTCTATTGGTTCGTCATTCGCTTGCCGCTCCCGCGCCTCGTTCATACGTCTCGCGTCCCTGAAGGACAGTTGCGCACATAATGACGATTATTTGTTTTGTTGATGTATCTGTTGATTGTTTTCTGTTCGTTTTTGTTGTTTATATCTAAAGTAAGTCATGCAGTGTAGGTAAAAATGCCAAAAAATAAAGTTTTAACTTGGCAGGCTAAAACAATGTTTTATGACGTAAACAATCACAAAAAAAGAATCGCAAAAAAGAATCGGCAGTTTAAAAGAGATAAAAAACTTGCTTCAGAAACTTTGTACAGCGATGATGATTTAATGGAAGGGGTATTGCCATTAAATTTGTCAATATGGATAAAATAAATAGTATTAACATTTTTATTATTATCGTTATCATTATCATTACCTAACTTTAGTAAGTATTATATTACAGTCAAATCGCAAAATCGACTAAGAAACGTGCTGAAGTAGGCCTTATTATAAAAGTCTGGGTATAAAGATATTTATGCGCGAGTGTACACCTGCGCAAACACCCCCACCACTTTTGCCGAGCGCTCATAAACCGTTGTGACACTTGTACCATGCAATTATAAAAGAGTAGTTATTTATTATTGGTAGTGACTACGTAGGTGCCTAAGTATAGTGACGTGAGTGAGTGTGTGTTGGTTGTGATTGCAGGAAGGCGCGTCGCAAGGAGCGCGAGGGCGAGCCGACCGGCGACCCCAAGCTGTACCTGCAGGAGGCGCTGCTCGAGCGCAAGCTGCCCGAGCTCGACATGCGCCAGCTCGTCGACCTGCCGCACGGCCTCGACTATAACGAGTGGCTCGCCTCGCACAGTTAGTATACTAGCACTACCTCACCTAGGTACACACACATACACATACACGGGAACGTCGCTCGTTGACATCAATCAATGTATTAATCTTATCTATTGTGATTAAAGTGACGACATAGGTGGCAAACAAGCTTACGGCCCACCTGATAGTAAGCGGTTGCCGTAGCCTATAGACGCTCATAACACCACGGGCAAATAAAAGACAATACAATAAGTATTATATTTTCCCTGCCAGGGGTGTCACTCACGCGTTGCCAACCTTGAGACATGAAGTTGTTAAGTCTCCCGTGCCTGTAATTTCACCGGCCAAATGTAACTACCTATCGTGTGGCCCTTCCTAGCAGGGCCACCACTACGGATTTGAATTCCAAGTCTGTCGCTATTTTGTCCTTAATTTGTCAAATTTTGTCCTCGAATATCAGATTTTGTCGCGCCCTGGTTCAAAAGTTATAAGGGTTCTTAGGTGGCCCTGCTAGGACGGGCTCTTCCTGGCAGGGCCACCTCGTATCTCAAGAAACAGACCACCTAGCGAAGATCTGTTTGCTCCCAGAATTTGTCCCTAATTTGTCTAATTTTGTCACCAAGTATCAGATCTTGTACCTCTCTGGTTCAAAAGTTATAAGGGTTTTTAGGTGGCCCTGCCAGGACGGGCTCTTCCTGGCAGGGCCACCACCGTATCTCAAGAACTAGGGCACCTAGCGAAGATCTGTTTGCTACCAGAATTTGTCCTTAATTTGTCAAATTTTGTCATCACGTATCAGATTTTGTCGCACCCTGGATCGAAAGTTATAAGGGTTCTTAGGTGGCCCTGCCAGGACGGGCTCTTCCTGGCAGGGCCACCACCGTATCTCAAGAACTAGGGCACTTAGCGAAGTTCTGTTTGCTCCCAGAATTTGTCCTTAATTTGTCAAATTTTGTCACCAAGTATCAGATTCTGTCGCACCCTGGTTCAAAAGTTATAAGGGTTCTTAGGTGGCCCTGCCAGGACGGGCTCTTCCTGGCAGGGCCACCACCGTATCTCAAGAACTAGGAAGAACTAGGGCACGTAGCGAAGATCTGTTTGCTCCCAGAATTTGTCCATAATTTGTCAAATTTTGTCCCCGAATACCAGATTTTGTCGCGACCTGGTTCAAAAGTTATAAGACATTTGTTGTTGTATGGAGTAGTCCAAGAGCTATGTAGTTTTTTCTATACAAAAGTAAGACAAATTAAATATTTTTCTATTATTTTATTCAAAAGGCAAGTTTTAATGATTTAATGTTCTATAAATATGCAAACAAGAAATAATCATACACTGCATTAGTGTTTTTCTGGATTATATCTCTCGATCGGAATTATGTAAAAAGCCTTGTAAATATTCACTTTCACTTCTAGACTATTCGATACTCAGGCGTACAGTTGCGTACAAAAGTGTATTAGGGCATCATTTATATTTGGACTAGAATAATAAAATCACAGTTTAAATCACAGATTGTTTTACATATTATAGTCCCCGATTTAAATTTTACACGGAAGAAGATTGATTTTAAAACTAATTATTTTTATAAAATTTTAAAACTAACTTAATTATAATCATAAAATTTTTACTTCTGAAAACTCGTGGGTATTAAAATGTTCTTACAAAGTAGAAAATATAATCACAGCACATTGATCTAAGTACAAGTCTTAAAAATAATAAAGAGATCAAATAACTAGTATTTAGTAAATATTTGTAAATATAAAAATACCAAAATTATAGACAAAAATTTTAATCCCATGGTACTAATACATATTTTTTCCAACTTAGAATAGAATATTTAGAATTATGTAATATATTAGACAGTCAAAGTTTTAAAGCAATTAAATAAAGATATCAAAAACATTTTCTACTCGCCTGTACACGAGTATCGAGAAATTTAGATTCATCAATAACTTTTGAACCAGGTCGCGACAAAATCTGGTATTCGGGGACAAAATTTGACAAATTATGGGAGCAAACAGATCTTCGCTAGGTGCCCTAGTTCTTGAGATACGGTGGTGGCCCTGCCAGGAAGAGCCCGTCCTGGCAGGGCCACCTAAGAACCCTTATAACTTTTGAACCAGGGTGCGACAGAATCTGATACTTGGTGACAAAATTAGACAAATTAAGGACAAATTCTGGGAGCAAACAGAACTTCGCTAAGTGCCTTAGTTCTTGAGATACGGAGGTGGCCCTGTCAGGAAGAGCCCGTCCTGGCAGGGCCACCTAAGAACCCTTATAACTTTCGATCCAGGGTGCGACAAAATCTGATAAGTGATGACAAAATTTGACAAATTAAGGACAAATTCTGGTAGCAAACAGATCTTCGCTAGGTGCCCTAGTTCTTGAGATACGGTGGTGGCCCTGCCAGGAAGAGCCCGTCCCGGCCACCTAAAAACCCTTATAACTTTTGAACCAGGGCGCGACAAAATCTGATATTCGAGGACAAAATTTGACAAATTAAGGACAAAATAGCGACAGACTTGGAATTCAAATCCGTGGTGGTGGCCCTGCCAGGAAGGGCCACACCTACCTATCTTATATTGCTTATCTTTCCATCCGAATAATTTGTAAATGGTTGAGAGCCTGATTGGTCGATAGTTAGCTATAGTATATATGTGGATCTCCTTTCTAGTAGAGCAAAATGATCTCTGAGCACTTCCATTTCTCTGGCGCTTGACCTGTATTTAGGACCACGTGGTGACGCTACGTGAGGCATTCCTATTTTCCGGGTTACGTTTTCAAGTCTGTCTGTTCCTGAGCTTTTTTTATAATTTCAGCTTCCTTAGGTATATGCTCCATCACCTCCTTTGAAGCTCAACTTCGTCTGCGTATTTACTATTTTTCTCGGCGTGTCAAATGTAGTTGGCTTGAACATGACGAAACCTGTTCTAGTTTGCTATATTTAATCTAATTTGTCTCACGGAAGTCGTTAACCTAGTGCGAACTGGCTGGACACTCGTCCGGCGACTGTGACTCTACGCTACTACTACTACGTACGATACGATAGCGGTAAACCGAACCGGAAAAAGGAGGAGGTTCTCAATTCGGATGTTTTTACTTTTTTTAATGTATGTTCGGGCATAACTCCGATACGGATTTTCAAAATTATTTTTTTGTTCGAAGGGGTATATACTCCCTAAATGGTCCCATATAAATTTTATTAAGATCTGATCATGTACTTCGGAAATCCTCAACGAAAAGGCTCGAGGATTTCCGTCATATGAATATCGCGATTGTAATATCTTATTCAGTATAGTCGACAATCATTATTCAGTACCTGGATGACCGAGCTTTGCTCGGTTTTTTTTTTTGGCAAATGACGTTTTCTAAAAATGAAACCTAGCTAGATTGATTTATCGCCCCCGAAACCCCCTGCATACTAAATTTCATCCAAATTGGTCCAGTCGTTTAGGAGGAGTTCAGTCACATACACACGCACACAAGAAATATATATATTAAGATATATATTATATATACAATTATTGCTCGTTTAAAGGTATTAGATAGATAAGTCTGCTTAGGTTTGCAATCCATTTATTTACTAAGTTACTCATCATTTTGTTTTTTTTCCTTTTTGTCATATACACACAAGTATTGTCAGTGAGACTACATAAAGAATTTTATGTAATAAATCTGAGTTGGTTTTTGAAAAGAGTAATTGCCGAGTTTCTTGCCGGCTCTTTTCAGTAAAAGCAACCTTCCGAACCGAGCGTTAGTCAGACTATTCATAACAGAGATGTGTCAACTTGAGTTACTAACTAACTCGAGTTCAGTGGGCCGAGTGTAAAGAATTGACTTAAGTGTAAGCGTTTACTTATCGAGTTTGCGTTTACTACAATTTTGTATGGGAGAAATTAGTTCCCTGAGTGTTCCGCGAGAGGCGCTGCGCCAATTCCTATAGAAAAATGTCGTAAACGCAAACGTGATAGTAAGCGTTTACTAACGTCAATTATTTACACTCAGCGTACAGTACGCACAGACAGCGCTGCGCCCGTGCGTGCCACACCGTGCAGTGCAGCTCCCAAACAGTGGGTTTGTTTATGATTGCGGCGCGGTGAGCGCAGCTGCCGCGGCTTATGTGTGTGTGTGTGCACGCGACCGGTTCTTTTTACCATACTCCCATTAAAGCTGCTTTGATCCGACCGCTACACTATCCTGACACCTGACCTACTACAATAATATTAATATTCGGAGGATCGAAGCTTGTAGGTATTTTAATTCAATTTATTTAATTATCTCTAGCTTTTGCCCCGCAGCTTCACCCGCGTTCCCGGGATAAAAAGTAGCTAATGTGAGACATCCGGTCCATTAACTATCTCAATGCAAAAAATAACGTCGATCCGTTGCTATTACTTAATTATTATTTTCAACAAACCACACACACACTTTCGCTATATTATCCCCTTAGGGGTTGAATTTTGAAAAACCCTCCCTTACATTTTGTAAAATTGCAACCCTCCACGCTCGTGCGCGTCACGCTCCACGTAGTAACTAAGTTTCATTTTTAAAATTCAATATACACATCAGTCACATAGTTAAGTGATAAATCTGCCAAACTGTAAAACAGCAGTTGCTTTCGCTTTACATTTTTCTTATTCTAGGTATGTGCTGTGCAGGCATAATTTTTAACTTTCAGACATTTTGATTCCAATCATTTTGAAAATCATTTAAAATCAACTTTATGACATTTTAGTTTATCTACATCTATTGTAAAAAGCTATCCGGACACAAAGATAGGTAGGTAGGTAATGGTTCTTGAGGTTTATTTAGTTAACTAAGTGTTGTGTATTGTATTGTGTCGTGTCGTGTTATTGCAGCGCTGGCGCTATTCGACCACGTGAACCTGCTGTACGGCACGGTGTCCGAGTTCTGCACGGCGGCGACGTGCGCCGACATGACGGGCCCCGGCGGGCGCACCTACGCGTGGTACGACGAGCGCGGCAAGAAGTCGCGCGTCGCCGCGCCGCAGTACGTCGACTACGTCATGACGTATACACAGAAGACGGTCAATGATGAGACCGTGTTCCCTACTAAATATGGTATGAACTACATACATACATACGATACAATACATTACCTAGTTAGTACTTAATACAGTACATTGTAGCTCCTATTACCTGTTATATACATTTTAATGCTTACAAAAACCAATAAATATTTAAAGGCTATATGCTATCTCTAGATAGATTAAAGGTTGTGACGTCGGATGCTGCGGCGATGCTCGTTTCGGTGAAGGAAAACATCGTGAGAAAACCATAGCACGGTGGTAGCGTACATTGCCGTACCCGCCTGGCTGGTGTGTTTCGGCTTAAATCTCTGGGTGGCATAGTTTGCAACTGGTCAGATTTAAGTATATGAAATTTGGTTCTAAAATTCTTCAACACTAGTAATGAGACACGTATGTCGTCGTTTTTCCAATTAAATTCTCTTAATGGGTGGGTAAAAATAATGTAAAAGTTATATGGTATAACTATCCGCCCCGCGGTTTCACTCGCGATCCCCTATTTTACCCCAGGATTAGAATTTAAAACTGGTTAATTGTAAGGAAAGAAAAATAAGTTTTATTACAACACTAGCGGTCCGCCCCGGTTTCGCACGGGTAGCAGAGCTTCTTGTAACAGGCTTCTACTTATACAGTGAAACTTGGTTAAGTGGGACCTGGACAAGTGAGAAACCTACATAACTGGAACTCATGCTGAGGTCCCAACACTTTGGCACTGAATTACCTCTTTTAGTAGGACGAAGCAAACCTCTATATTAGGGATTCGTTCTTTTGATTTTATCGTCATAGTTACCTCTATAACTGAGACAGCGAGTGAATTTTATATGCATTACCTCTGTAACAGAGATAACATCGTTTCGTTTGTTTACTTATTTATTCTTATTCTACCCGCAAATTCCGCACTTAACTAATTTTGAGCCTCAATGACCTTAAGTGTGACGACCTTATTGTGACACAACTATAATAGCTAGACATATGCTGTCGCGACACTTTTTGTAGATAATGTGTTCGATGTGTTCGCAAAGTGGTAGTTTGCGAACACATTATCTACAAAAAGTGTCAGTGTCTGTCACATTATTTTGTTCTATTATCAATAGTTTTCGCAGCGCACGCGATTTAAGGAATTTTTTAGGTCATTTTTTTTCACCTCGGGTTACATTATTGGAGTTATAGTAAGGATCCCTATTTTTTTTGAAAATATAATATAGCTTATGTCACCCGGGGATAGTGTAGCTTCCCAACGGTGAAAGAATTTTTAAAATCGGTCCAGTACTTTTTGACCCAATTCTTTACAAACATACAAACTTACTTACACACAAATCTTTCTGCTTTATAATATTAGTATAAATATAGATAAACAAAACAATAATGGAACTTTTAAAAATAACTTAAAACCTAGTGTTGCCTCCCCTTACCCTGATGACAGCTGCCGCGCTTGTAAACCAATTTTACATTGGTTTCTTGAGGAATGTTGTCCCATTCCTCAATGACGGCATCTTGGAGGTCTTGAACAGTGGTAGGGAGGGGCACAGGTTCTCGGACCCGCACTTGCCGTTTCAGCTCGTACGAGCTGGCCAGTGCATAACAGGGATCCCTCTCTCTTCCACCTCTTGCAAGTAATCCCTAACAATTAATGCGGTGTGACAGTGGGCGTTATCATGCATTAACATCAACCCACTGTCAACAAAACCCGCATAAGGGACCACATGCTCTTCCAGGATCTCTATTATGTACCGTGGAGCAGTCAGCGACCCTTGCCCGTGAGTGCCCCGAGTCCGGGAAACGCACACAAAATCTATCCAACGCCTATCATTGCAGAAAACACACACGCATGTCTCATCCAAGAAGAGCACAGCCCTCCAATGCTCTATCGTCCAATCAACACGGTCGCGGGTAAATTGCAACCGGTCTCTCCTATGCTGAGCAGTCAATTTTAGCCCTGTAGCAGCTCTATGGGCAGCAATTTTCTTCTCCCGCAACCTTCTCCTAACCGTGGAGACGCTTACTGAAGTTCTGCGTACTGATCGGAGACGTTGTTGCACTTCAACAGCATTAGAGAATCGATTGCCTAATAAAGTCGACACAATGAAACGATCGTATCTTTCGGATGTGCAGCGTTATCTGCTAGATCCACGTTTTTGGATAGACCAGTCTCTTGGAACCATTGGAAAACTCGTCGAATGGAAAAACAGGATTGCAGACAGCTAGTCCAGTTATAATCACAGAGCCTTCATGAGGTTTTTCTGTTCTCATGATCAAGATTCAGATCTCATATAAAAGACATTTCAAATATGGCCGGGATCTGAAATAGCGATTTAACGATGAAGGCGCGTGGGATAGGATAACCTCGGGGGACAGGTAGTTGCGCGTGCCGTATCTGTATCTGTATCTGTATGTGTATGTGTACGTAGCGAACGAGTTCCCGGCGCAGCTGGAGAGCGTGGTGCGGCGCGTGGTGCGGCTGCTGTTCCACGTGGTGGCGCACATGTACGCGGCGCACTTCCGCCAGCTGGCGCTGCTGCGGCTGCACGCCCATCTGCACCTCACCTTCGCGCACCTCACCGCGCTCGACACGCGCTTCTCGCTGCTCGACCAAAAGGAAACTGAGGTAATCTAATCTATCGAACTCACCGGTCACCGCTGCACTCTCACTTACAAACGACTTACGTTCTAATCTACTCCATCGAAACTATAATAGTATCCGACCGGACCTTCGGCTTCGGACAAAATGACCCGATGTTTTGGCCGACGCGAAGCCGAAATATTCTAGCGAGCGCCAAAATTGAACGAACCGTTCCGAACGAGCGACGACGCGATGAGGACGTGGCGACGCGCGGGGCCTCACCCTGCGTTGGGGACTCGTGGAAGTTTTGATCGCCGATCGATACTTTTAAATTTAAATGTTTTATAAGTAATCATTTATATTATCTTGCCCTAAATTTCTTAGGGCTTCTGAGCGTCGAAGGTAGTGGCGATAGCCGAATAATCGGCGTCGTCGGCCAGTAATCGACCTTCAGTCGGACACTAATCGATGGATATAATTTTACCAAAGTCAGTCGCAATGGCGTTTTTGTTACAATTGAAGCTAGCCTAGATTGCCAAATCCGAAAGTAAGTATAGCTATTATCGAAAAAAGCTCGAAGGTGACTCGGGACCGATTTATATAAAAACTGTATATGTATGTATCAATTTTCCTAACCGAGTTTTGAACTATTTTGAAAAATTAACTATACATCTGTATTATTGCGCCGTACCCATCTTGAGCACTTACCTCAACATTGTTTAAATTATTGCTGAGATCCTGCTAGAGTGAAGTGGACAATCCTAGCTTGCGATATTTTAAATGGCAGTTTTTAATTAAATGCCTTTAACATTTGTTTAGCCTTTTATATCGTATGTAAACCAATCCTCAACCCATTTATTGATAGATTGAGCATAATGATTTTTTTATTTTTGCTGCTACAGGAATCAGAATACAGTTCAAGCTTCAAACCCATTTGCTTCAAAATATTTTAAATAATGTTGAAGTGCCGATGCTATCTCATTAGCTCCCCGCCCACTTAGATTTTCTATGTTAAAATTCTAACCAAACATAAAACTCAATATCATGTTTGGTTTGCTTGGTATGTTGCTTATGTTGCATTGTCCAAAGATTGTATAGCCAAGCTTTTCGAGAATATATAAATAAAATACTTCCCCGATGCTCAAATTGGGCAGTGGTTGGTTTTGCTCACCAGTTGGCGCCACTGTCGAGTAAGGACCCAACTATCAAAGTTTGTTATTACGGGCGTGAAAACAATATATACATTTAAATCATATTTAATATCTTAAACCGTACCATAAAAATATCGAGCATGCCTTAGTTTTGCGCAATTCGTTTTGTTCGAAAAAAAGGAGTTAAAAGTTTCCGAAAGATAAAACTGTCTCTCAAAGCACTGAAATTCACTGATACGTAATACATTCACAACATTATTCCAATTAGAAATAAACCCGCGTAGAAACAGTCAAATTTGACATTTCGAATACCCCACGCTTCACTAGCGCCTCTAGCGGCGAATTCACACGCGATAGCCCCGATTCGTTCAATGGTAGTGACGTCGGATGCCGCGGTGAAAGGTTCGAAGTCCATAATGGGATTAAGCTTTACGTAAAGGGAAACATCGTGACGAAACCATAGCACGTTAGTAGGGTACTTTGCAGTACCGGCCTGGCTGGCTACCACCCTCAAGTTGAAAATCTGTCGCCACGCGCCTACTGCTGTGTTCACGCCATAGATATATATGTAATCTGTGGTTCCCGCATTTGCACTGAGAGCCCGTTGCCTTCTAGGCTTTATAAAGGTCGGCCATCGGCATCCGGAGCCACATACCATCAGGTACTAGGATTAACTGTTCGACGTAATTTATTCCAGGTGCTACGCGACCTCGAGGTGGCTCTACGGTTGACGGAGCCGGCGGCGGCGGGGGCCGGGGCGGCGGCGGCGGGGGCCGGGGCGGCGGTGGGGGCCGCGGCGGGTGAAGCGGCGGGCGAGGAGGCGTCCCCGCGCCGCCGGTCGCCGGTAGTGACGCAGCCGCTGGCCACGGCGTGACCGCCGCCGCCGCCGCCGCCGCCCGCGCCCCTCGCCAGTACTTAACGCGCCGCCGCGTGCCGACCTACCGCCGACCTACCGCCGCCCGCGCAGGTCCCGTCCGTCCTCGGTCCCGAGCCCGAATCCCGCCGAAGCCCGATCCCGAGCGACGGAGCGTTCGACCGATTGTGAGATGCCTTTCGCGAGTCGTTACAGTAGATGACGCGTGTGAACGTTCTATGAGTTAAAGAATTGTTAATTCTATTGTAAATATTTCGATCTGTTAAGTAGTTTTAGGTGATTATGGTTAGTTTATACTTATAATTTGTGATTGCTTTGGTTGTAAATAAAAGTGATATTTGTTTAACTAATAAACTGAAAGCTTTATGAATGTTTATTTTTTTGTCCATTATAATATAGATGGGTATAAATCAGATAATCAAATTAGTTAGCGAAACTTTACAAAAATTATTGTTAGTGATAATAATGCATTACCTTTTAATGTTTATAATATTTACTAAAACCCGAAAGATCACTACATGGCCGCCGCAAGTAATAAACTGTAGCAGTCAGTTAGTGTTTTTTTTTTTACTTTGATTAGGCCTGTGTTTGACCACAATCTCACTATGGTAAGTGATGATGTGGCCGAAGGTGGTAAGCACATAAAGCCTAGAAGGAACTGGCTCTCAAGTGCAGCTGCCGGAACACACCAATAGGTGTTTGGCGACAGTTTTTCAACATGAGGGTGGTAGCCAGCCAGACGGGTACTACAAAGTACCCTACCACCGTGCTATGGTTTCCTCACGTTGTTTTCCTTCACCGAAAGCTCAAGCTCATTATAGGATTCGAACCAACGACCATCGCCGCGGCGTCCGACGTCACTACCACTGAGCTATCATCACCTTAAAAAGTGTCCCGAAAGTACATTAATTAAACCATATCACCCGCTCACTATCACAAATTAATCATTTCTGACCAGCCTTTTGAACATAAACCTCGAAGGTTTGGGATTAAAATATATAACCAACTACGCATTCCCGAGGGATCTTATGTTTTCCCGGGATAAAAAGTACCTAGTAGGCACTACCTACCCTATGAGTGTCCAGATTCATCCAAATATAATGAACTACGCATTCCCGAGGGATCTTCTGTTTTCCCGGGATAAGAAGTATCTACCCTATAAGTGCCAAGTTTCATCCAAATATAGTCAACTACGCATTCCCGACGGATCTTGTAAGTCCTGATAGAAGTCAGATAGAAGAAGCTGATCATGTCCTCATACAGCAGACCACAAATCTCATATTTGTACGAACGTCGTACGACTGACAACCCTGCTTATTTGTGCCACTGTCACTGAATAAATAGCGGTGAGAAGGTATATAATTATTAGCTGGCTAGTGAGTTGACGATAATAAGTTTTTGTTAAAAATTTCATTTTTAATACAAGCTTTTTTGTTGACTGTACTTGCATTGTCTTCCAATATACCAAATATCAAGTCAATCCGACCACTGGAAGTGGGTGAAATTCGACTTGCAAGAATCCACCCGGAATAAAAGCATGTAATAATAATCATACTAAATATGAAATATTAATACTTACATGAAATATTGGAAAGATGAGACGCGCACTAGAGCGACACTGCAGCGGCAGCAGCGCAGCGGACACCGCTCCGATGCGAGCGGCGCGTCTGCAGTGAACTGACGCAGTTGAATCCCGGAGAATATTTAGCCGCTCCGGTCCGCTGCTGCTAGTGCGGCATAGCTCCGCGGCGGCGGAGATGCGCGATTCGACCAGTGGGTCAGTTCGCTCACGTTGAAACCGCGCGAACGAACGACGCCACACAATGGACGACAAAAAATTAATCTCTTGTTAGTAATTATCCGGAATTATGTGATTTAGAAAACGAAACATGTGAGTAAAATCAATATATGAAACGATATAAGTACATTAAGGCCCGGAGCCTCCCTAAAATCACTGTTCTTGCGGAATTTATCAAAAAAGATATATTTTTTTTAGTCATCTTTCTGATAGCAATAAATGAAATATATTTTACAAGTTTCCAATACATTTTTTTTTTATTTGACGCCACTTTTATTACCTCTATTTACGTTCCACGCGTAGGTCTCATTAATGCACACGCCACGAAAAAAAAATACGTGTGGCACTCGGGGACTGCCACGGCAAAGCTATTGCATAGCATTTTTTTATCAACTTATGCAATTATAATAATTTATTTATTTTTTATTTAGGCAGTTTTTCTTTTTTTTTCCTTTTTTTTTCTTTGATATAGATTAGGTATCTAACATAGTAGGGGAGCCCAGGATGCTAAATTTGCAGTTACTAAAGCGTCATGGGAATCTGTTGGATTGTGAAGATTAGGTCCTAAAACGAAAAAAAAGTTTATGTAAAGATTTTCATTTTAGTGGGGTGGAGAGGGCGTACAAATTTTCAAAAATGTAAAAAAAACCAATCATATGGAAATACTCGTGCGCGTCAGACATTCATAGTGTATACGCGCAATGTCATTCTGATAACTGAGAGATATTAATCTGACGATTAATTAGTGGGAGGTGGCCGTAAAAAGGTGTAGAAAAAAAAAAAAAGTTATTCGAGCGTGTCAGGTATTCAGAAGGGATGTTAAGTGAACTCAAAAAAGTGTCCTATTCAAATGACTGACGATTCGGTCGCGAACAAAAACCATGACCGATTTTTGAAAATGTAAAAAAAATGTGACCTTGAAATACTCGAGCGCGTCAGTGTTTTATACAGATGGTTCAGCTTGATGTCCTAGTCGTCCTCAATGATAATCTGACAATTATATTGAGAATTATTGTTATTCTGACGATTTGAAAAAAAAAAAAAAAATTACTGGATGTAGCCATTCTTCTCGGAACTTTAGTGTGTATGGCTTACTCGATGACATTTTTCATTTTGCACTTTCATATAAGTACAAATTTATTGTAATTCGCACTTCAATTACAAAAATGATAGTGATTTTAGGTATGACTAAACAATTCACCTTCACACTATACGACCCGATTCGAGACTTCAGTAGAATACCACACCTTTCCGACACTTTACACAAACCATTATTTATGCCTAACACACTAAATGAATTTATTTGTTCTGATTTTAATCCTATTTTTTCTTTCAGATCGTTGGTGATAAATGAAGACTGGCTCCCAGTATCGAGCAATGCACGAGCAAGGTAAATACAATTATTTTGTTTATTTATAACCTCAACCTGAGCCGTACATAGTAGGACTTGACCTGGTGAAACAGCTGAAGAACTAACTGGAACATTACTAGTTGAAGACTCTTTATTTTCGCGTAAGTACGTTTGTAACCGGATTATTTCTATGTAGAACTGTATTATGTTTTTCTCAGCAGATGCGGCACAAACCCTTCAATGTACAATCAACGTTATTATGGCCAGAACGAAGACAGTTAGAACATAACTTGTATTTAGAAACCTCAGACAGTCTATCATCTACACTCATGGCTTTAAACTTATGGCATTGATGCACATAATGATTCATTTGATTGCAAATAAGACATGCCTTTTTTTGTGAACCCTCCAAAACATTTAATGACTTAATATTCGATTTATGTTCCTTTTGATAATCTTTATGATGCGTATTTTTATTTTCATAGCTACTATTATTTCGGCTACAGTTAGCGGTTTCTAAAACATTAGCACGATTTTCAAGAAACTCTCTAAACTCTGTAAGTGAAGGTAAGTGCGATAAGCGCCCTTTATTCTCTTCCCATTTGCTACTAGTTTTAGGATCTAACTTCGCGGAGACCAAAAATATTACTAATGGATCCCAACCACTCGTAGAAACATCTAAAGTATTAAGCGCGTTTAGATTTTTATGAACATGATCACTCAAATACCTCAAGCCACGGTAAGATTCCTTCTGAATAGGGTTGAGGCTCACCAACGCATTTAAATGATTTATTTATCAAAATATTTTTATTATTGTATCTATCACACAAAGCCTTCCATGCGAAATCATAATTTTTTGCGGAAAACTCAATGGATTTTATTACGACACTGGCACTTCCTACTAATGAATTTCGCAAATAATGAAATTTGGTGATCGGTGCTATCGAGTCGTCCCCATTAATAATTGACTCAAACGTATCCCTAAATTCCAACCATTTTATATAGTTACCGTCAAAAGTAGGCAGATTAATAGTTGGCAGTTTTACAGATCTACCCGCTGCATGACAACAACTTGATTTCACCGATCCACTATCCGAATCTTTGTTTTTGGCTGAAGATGCATCTATTAATTCCTGCGCGAATGCAATTTGAGAATAAAATTCACTTTCGGTTAATTCTCGTTCTGAAATTTGTTCATCTACGTTTTGAGATAGTTCCTCAATTTCACTTTGTACACTATCAAGACTTGACATTAATTCTTGCAGCTGTGATAATCTTAAGGATAATTCTCTAATCTCCAAGCTTTTAAGATCACCAGGTTTGCTAGTTTGAAGTTTTACTATAAAATTCTTAAAAACTGTTAATCTACTTCTTATATTACCCCGTTTTTGAGACAATGTTTTTAAATATTCTTTAGGATCCGACTTACTTGTAGATTCAACATTTAAAAATGGAATAGGACTTTTAGATCTCGACTTAGATTCACTTTCAGCCATTATGATAACTAAATAAACTTTAAAACAAAACTAGACTATAACGTATACTTCATAGGCACGAATAACAAACTTAGTTATAATAAATTATGCACTCTAACCGGTTTACAATCCAGCAGTTACCAATTCAAACCACAGCTGCCGCCGAGCTCGCCAGCCGTACGCCAGCACGTCAGCACGTGCAGCACACGCAGAGCACGGCTGAGCGCGGCCACTTATATTGCCAGTAGCACCCGCTGCGCCCGCGCAACGTAGCTTGATGCGGCGCACGAACTCAAACTCCTAGCTTAATAAGGAAATTGTTTAGCAAATAGTTGAAATAAAGTGCGAAAATTGGGTTGGAATTGTTGAATAGCCTACATGAGTAATGGGAAGTTTCCAGACGAATTCGGCAAGAAAACAAAATGTTATACAATATTGTATTGTAGGAAAAGCATATAATTGTAGTATTAGGTATTTATTTATTTAGTATACAAAACGGCCAACAATCTTGTTATTGTAGGATTGTTAAAGAAAGTAGGGTTATGAGAACGTACCTAAATACAAATGAAACAAGCATAAGCAAGTTATGAATTATACGAGTACAATAATAGCATAAGCTTGATGGACGGGAGAAATACATATATTCTGAATGATGTTGAAATAGCGGGCAATGACATGTACCTAAGTATTTGTTGAAAATCAACTATTCTGTGCAAATAAATTAAGGCAAGGATAGTACGCATGTAGCAAGATACTTCCTCAAATTGCTTTAAAGTAGCTAGGCATTTACACAGCAAATAGAAATTGAAGATTGAGGTTGTAAGGAAAATAAAAGGAAGGCTTACTTTCTTTGTTTGGTCGACCGCCGCTTTGTCGTTCACTCTCATTAGATATTACACCTATGACACACACAATCGACGCTGCGACGTTGTAATCCAACTTCTTTTCCATATAGGTATTCCAGGTTATTTCTTCACGGTCGCCAAATGTTATGTAAATAATAACTCTTCTATATAGGTAATGTACTGATTTATTTATTGGTAGGTATACATAGGTAATATTTTTGGTCTCCGCGAAGTTAGATCCTAGAAACTAGTAGCAAATGGGAAGAGAATACAGGGCGCTTATCGCACTTAACTTCACTTACAGAGTTTAGAGAGTTTCTTGAAAATCGTGCTAATGTTTTAGAAACCGCTAACTGTAGCCGAAATAATAGTAGCTATGAAAATAAAAATACGCATCATAAAGATTATCAAAAGGAACATAAATCGAATATTAAGTCATTAAATGTTTTGGAGGGTTCACAAAAAAAGGCATGTCTTATTTGCAATCAAATGAATCATTATGTGCATCAATGCCATAAGTTTAAAGCCATGAGTGTAGATGATAGACTGTCTGAGGTTTCTAAATACAAGTTATGTTCTAACTGTCTTCGTTCTGGCCATAATAACGTTGATTGTACATTGAAGGGTTTGTGCCGCATCTGCCGAGAAAAACATAATACAGTTCTACATAGAAATAATCCGGTTACAAACGTACTTACGCGAAAATAAAGAGTCTTCAACTAGTAATGTTCCAGTTAGTTCTTCAGCTGTTTCACCAGGTCAAGTCCTACTATGTACGGCTCAGGTTGAGGTTATAAATAAACAAAATAATTGTACTTACCTTGCTCGTGCATTGCTCGATACTGGGAGCCAGTCTTCATTTATCACCAACGATCTGAAAGAAAAAATAGGATTAAAATCAGAACAAATAAATTCATTTAGTGTGTTAGGCATAAATAATGGTTTGTGTAAAGTGTCGGAAAGGTGTGGTATTCTACTGAAGTCTCGAATCGGGTCGTATAGTGTGAAGGTGAATTGTTTAGTCATACCTAAAATCACTGGTACCATACCTAACGTTCAAGTCGATGTTCAGAGATTACAGTTACCGGATAACATTGTTCTCGCTGACCCCTTGTTCTATGAACCTTCTGAAATAGATATACTGCTGGGAGCAGATCACTTTTTTGATATAATAAGTTCCAATCAAATAAAGTTGGGACCAAATAAACCTATTTTACAAGATAGTTTATTAGGATGGCTTATAGCGGGTAATACTGACATGCAATTTTGTGCAAAGTGATTCTAGGGTATCACTTCAAGATATACATAATTCAATAAAACAATTCTGGAATGTAGAAGAATTGCCTTCAGATATAAGTACCTATTCAATAGATGAAACATTTTGTGAGTCTCATTTTAGAAAAAATACTCGTCGCTTACCTGACGGCCGATTTTCAGTCATGATGCCGTTGAGGGAGAATCCAGAAAAGGCACTTGGTGTCTCATTCCCTAGTGCTATGAGGCGTTTCTTAAATCTAGAATTTTTTTTAAATAAAAATGAAGATGTTAAAAGTCAATATAGTAATTTTATAAAAGAATATTACAATTTAGGTCATTTACATGAAATTGATAAGCCTAAATTTGGATGCTACTTACCCCATCATTGTGTTATTCGAGCAGCATGAAACCACAAAGTTAAGAGTGGTCTTCGACGCTTCGGCCAAGACTAGTTCAGGAAGGTCCCTCAATGATATTCAGGCTGTTGGTCCCGTAGTGCAGAGTGACTTATTGTCAATCCTACTTCGCTTTCGAATTCATAAATTTATTTTAACGGCTGATATTAATAAGTTTTACAGACAGGTAGCGTTAGATGAGTCTCAGCGTCATTTACAACTCGTGCTTTGGAGGAATCAAGTCGATCAGCCTGTCAAAATCAAACAACTTCGAACTTTGACCTATGGAATGGCTTCTGCTCCCTTCTTAAGTACCAGGTGCCTTGGTCAACTGGCTGATGAGTGTAAGGACCCAGTTATTGCAAACGGGATCCGAAACGACTTTTACATTGATGATTTAAACACTGGTTCATCTAATATAGATGAGCTAAAACATATATATATATAAATGTCACTAAAGTGCTGGATTCAGCTTGTTTTCCGCTGAGAAAATTCCGCACAAACTGCCCTCAAATACTTAATGATCAATCATAATCTCTGCATAGTCTTGATTTTCATGACGAAGCTACTGTCTTAGGTTTAAAATGGTCACCTACGGCTGACCACTTACATTTTCCAAGTGGCATAAATACCACCGCAAAGGTTACAAAAAAGATAATTATTTCTACAACCTGTAAGCTCTTTGATCCATTGGGGTTAGTCAGTTGTTGTATAATGAAGGCAAAAATCCTTCTTCAAAATTTATGGAGTGCAAAGTTAGACACTGGGACGACCCAGTACCAGAGCAATTTATAAAAAGGTGGGTAACTTTTATACAAAATTTACATCATTTATCTGAAATTGTCTTACCACGTTGTGTAGTAATTGGTAGTGTAGAGACAAGTTCCACTGAGTTGCATTGCTTCGTCGATGCTTCTCAGCAAGCCTACGGGACGTGTATCTATATACGTACACACAATAACGAGCAGAATGTTACAGTTCAATTACCATGTGCGAAGACGAGAGTCGCACCAATTAAAACTCTTACCATTCCCCGGTTAGAATTAATTGCGGCTTTGCTAGGAGCTCAACTTTCTGATAAGGTTTTAAAATCAGTTCCCTGCAATATTACAAATAAATATATGTGGACCGATTCCACAGTAGTTTTAGGATGGCTTAGGTCACAAAATAAAACCCTACAAACATTTGTTCGTAATCGAGTTAATAAAATAAATGAACTTACTGAAGATTGTGAATGGAAACATGTTCCAACCGAATTTAATCCTGCAGACCTTGCTTCTAGGGGTATTGACCCGGAGCATTTGCAGGTAACTTGTCTATGGTGGGAGGGACCTTTTTTTCTCAAACAAGGTCAGTCAGAATGGCCTACTCAACCTCACACTATACCTTGTAAATTGCCAGAAACCAAAACATTTGTGGCTAATGAAATTTCCGATGAAAAAATTTGGTCATGTATCACATTTAAAAACCATTCTAGTTATACTAAATTAAAAAGAATTTATGCATACGTTTTATATACAACAAATGTAAAGAAGGATATCCTAAATTGCCTGGGCCGGTGCAAACTGATGAACTTGAACATTCTTTAACACTTTTGTTAAAACAAAGTCAGCTTGAATCATTTTCCAGCGATATAAAACAAATAAAAAATGGTAAAGAATTACATTATAAAAGTAAATTGCTGCCTCTAAATCCGTTTTTAGATACAAATGGCTTAGTAAGAGTAGGAGGAAGATTATCCCAGTCTGAATGTCAATATGATAAAAGACACCCTATCATACTCGATGCTAAGCATCACCTAATTAAACTAATAATGAATCATGAACATGTACGCTTATTCCATGCAGGGCCCTAATTGCTTTTATCGTCTGTGCGCGAGAGGTTTTGGGCTTTAGGCGGTAGAAACTTAGCCCGCGCCACATATAAAAGGTGTGTCGTTTGTTCACGTATGCGTGGTCAAACTATACAACCTAAAATGGGTGACTTACCTTATGTTAGAATAAATCCAAACTTTCCTTTTATTTCATGTGGTATTAACTTCGCTGGGCCATTTATGATTTCCTCTAAAAAGGGACGAGGTAACCGTATATCCAAAGCCTATCTGTGCTTATTCGTATGCCTCACTTCGAAGGCTCTTCATCTAGAAGTTGTTAGTGATCTTACCATAGAAGCCTTCCTTACGTAGGTTTGTATCGCGCCGAGGCAAGCCTCATATAATTTATTGTGATAACGGCAAGAATTTTGTGGGCGCGAACAATGAATTAGGAAGAGTTATACGGTCCAGTCGTCAAGCAGTGTCAGATTACACTGCTAATGAGGAGATTAAATTCTTGTTTTCTCCTGCCTACTCACCCCATTTTGGTGGAATATGGGAGGCAGGCGTTAAATCGGCAAAATATTATTTAAAACGCATAGCGGGCAATGCATCCTTAACGTTTGAGGAGTTAACAACCCTTTTCACGCAAATAGAAGCAATCCTCAATTCCCGCCCTATTTCTCCTCTCTCATCAGACCCTATGGATCCGTTAACCCCAGGCCACTTCTTAATCGGTCTTCCGCTCAAGTCTGTGCCGTCACTACCTGTCAATTCAGCGAGACACAACCGATACAAGCGCATCGAGCAAGTACGGCAGCATTTCTGGGAGAGATGGCGTCGTGAGTACATGGCAGAGCTACAAAACCGTATCAAATGGCGAAAAGATCAACAGAAACCTCTTCGAGTAGGGAACCTTGTTATATTGAAGGAGGACAACCGAATGCCACTCCACTGGAGAATGGGTCGCGTCACCAAATTATATGAAGGTCGTGACAGAATATGCAGAGTGGCTGACGTTTACACTACCAGAGGCACAGTAAGACGCGCTGTCAACAAGATGTGTCTTATACCAATGCCTGACACTGATCCTGACGAACCTGGTGAATCCTGATAATCTTCAAGTACTTGCCCTTATCTGCAAGAAAATATTTGCCTACAAACCAACTTGGAAGCAAGCTTCCAACGCCGCGGAAGATGTTCACGCCAGCTACGCGTGATAATCCCTGCCCCCGCGCACCTCGTGACTTTTTTTTTTTTAACTCAGGAAAATCCTCATGGATACCCCGCGGCTACGGGGGAAGCGGCGGGGTTATGTCAGACTCCTACTGACTAAAAACCTGGGGTGTTCCTATATGTCCCTACCGGCTGGGTATACGGGGGCGCCGAAGCATTATTGTGCACGCACGTATGTTAACCTATGTATACCTACCAATAAATAAATCAGTACATTACCTATATAGAAGAGTTATTATTTACATAACAAATACAGTAGTTACTCCATCAAGAATAAACACCAATTACCAAAATCAAGGAATTAATGATCGATGAAGTACTTAAATGAAACAAACGAAATAAAAACAATACGGGGATTCCCCGTAGTTCAAGTAGACTAAATATGGCACTATTTATTAATTTACTCATTGGTCAGCATGAAATTTGAACACCTAGAAAGTATTGGAATAGAGCTAACATTTTAAAATTAAAGATATAAACGTTATGACTTTACCTTCACTATACATTTATGAAAATATAATGTTCATACGCAAAAATATAGAATTGTTTAAATCAAAAATGGAGGTACATAATACTACAAGACAAAAAGATAAATTAGTTGTTCCGTATTTTAGATTAGCCAAAGTTAAAAAGTCATTTCTTGGAAGTAGTGTACGCTTTTATAATAAATTACCTCTCTGTTACCAAGAAGACTGATTTCAAATTCAAATCTCACATTAAGAAATTTAATTTAATAAGAAAGTTAAAAATTTAATGGAAAAAAAGCCAACATTGTCAGATTGTCCAAAAAAAAACAAAAACAAAATATATAAAAAATGTAACCTTGCTGAGTTTCTTGCCGGTTCTTCTCAGTTGAAGGCGACTTCCGAATCGGTGGTAACTTCAGTAGTTTCGACGTTCATAAGTGCCCTGTTTAAAGAGCTAAAATTTGTTTTTGTGGTGCCGATTAATTGAAAGTAGAACTAAATTGGCAACACTGACTGTAGTGTAGTGTAGGGACGGTGCGAGAGAGTGAGAGATAGAGAAAGAGTGAGAAGGAAAGAGAGGCGCGAGCGGGAAATATACAGTTCTCAGCAGCTGTACGCCCTACACTTAGTTGATGGTTTAAGCTACTTTGCCCCATTAAAAACGTCAGATTATATTTTTTACGTCATTCTAAAAGGATTTCCTTCAAACTTAAAAAAAAACAATTGCGCTTGAGTATTTCCAGGTCACGTTTTTTTTTTACAACTTTGTGACGATCCCATTTCCTAATTTCACGCTCAAATCGTCAGATTATTGAAAAATACACTTTTCTCCATGTACTTAACTTACCTTGTCTTAATCTGACGCGCTCGAGTTTTTCTGAGGATCCATTTTTCGAATCTGATAGGCTGCCCTCAACGCATGACCCTATATTAAGGGTTCATATATGGTAGGGGTACTTTACAGGGTGTAAGGTTTCTCCCCATATGATACGCTGACGCACACGAGTAACGCGCAAAATCCCCGCTTGGGCTCCCCTACTAACACCTATATACCTTCTCACAAACGGCATACACAAATACGTGTATGTATGTATGTGTGTGTGGGAGGTGTTAGGTTTTTCGTTACGGTTTTTTTTTAAATCAAAATTTCTTGATTCGGTCTCAAACCCCGAAGCCCGCGATAAAAGCTATACAATAGCTTAAAATATATTGTAACCGTTAAACTAAATATTTTGTGAATATTTCAAGCATTTACCTGGTGCTGATTTTAATATCGGGCAAAAAATCACTTGTGGTATGAGAGCCCCCCTAAATTTTTTATTTGTTTTAATTTTATTATTTATTATTAAAGTAAATATACAACTGTTACCATTTATTGATATCGAGCAAAAATAGGGAAAAAAAAAATGCGTTTTTTGTATGGGAGCCCCCCTAAAATATTAATTTTATTGTTAAAGTAAAAATACAAATGAGTATTTTGTGAATATTTCAAGTGCCTACCTGTTGCCATTATTGATATCGAGCAAAAAACCGGCCAAGTGCGAGTCCGACTCGCGCACCGAGGGTTCCGTACAAACTTCGTCCATTGTTCGTCCATCAAGGGAAATGCACAATTTTATTTATTTATCTTATTTGAGGTTGGTGCCAATTAAGCTAGACCTCTAAATTGTATGAGTGCCGATACAACTCAGAGGTCTTTATTAATTGGCGTAACTATGTATGTTTGGGGACACAAACTTTTTAATTTTTTAGAATTTTTCCTTTATTTATGCTGTAAGACCTTGCTTTTTGCCAATATTTTTTTTATATTTGAGTTGATTGAATGAAAGGTAAATTGCGGTTTACGATTTATGACGTATTAAAAAAACTACTAATTAGATCTCGTTCAAACCAATTTTCGGTGGAAGTTTGCATGGTAATGTACATCATATATTTTTTTTAGTTTTATCATTCTCTTATTTTAGAAGTTACAGGGGGGGAGACACACATTTTACCACTTTTAATGTGTCTCTCGCGCAAACTATTCAGTTGAAAAAAATGATGTTAGAAACCTCAATATCATTTTTAAAGACCTATCCATAGACACCCCACACTTATGGGTTGGATGAAAAAAAAAATGTTGAGTTTCAGTTCTAAGTATGGGGAACCCCCTAAATTTTTTGTTTTTTTTCTATTTTTGTGTGAAAATCTTAATGCGGTTCACAGAATACATCTACTTACCAAGTTTCAACAGTATAGCTCTTATAGTTTCGGAAAAAAGTGGCTGTGACATACGGACGGACAGACAGACAGACAGACATGACGAATCTATAAGGGTTCCGTTTTTTGCTATTTGGCTACGGAACCCTAAAAAGGGCTAAAAAATCGCGTTTGTTGTATGGGAGCCCCCCTTAAATATTTATTTTATTTTGTTTTTAGTATTTGTTGTTATAGCAGCAACAGAAATACATAATTTGTGAAATTTCAACTTTCTAGCGTCTGCGCAATCTGTGAAATTGTTGAATTGTCATTTTATGTCGACATCTTTACGAGCAATTCTCGCTAGATGGCGTCGCCTTACATACGTGGTAATCAATCAACAATAAAGTCGGGTGGACGACGCCTTTTTGAATTTATTCACTCACTTGTAGTGACTTGATCGACAATGATGACATTGATGATTTATTTCTTAGCTTTTTGGTAAGATTTTTCGTACTTTTTAGGAAATTATACTGGCAGCACTCGCCTCCCGCCATGTTATTATACTGTTTGGTTCTAGCCACAGATTACGTGATTCTAGCCCATATACAATAGCCTTCGCTAGATAAGGGAAAACCTCAAAGCGAATATTTTCATGACGGATTTATAATCTGTACTGTAACTAACACGCCGCCCGACAAAGGTCATTAACCGTTTAGTACTTCTCAGCTGATGTCTTTACGCAGATACAGGTTGATTGCAAAGTAAGAATCCTAAAAAGCTGTCTGCAGTCTACAATATTGATCTTTGAATTGATTGTTTTTTGCATATGTTTTTAGTATAGGGTATAGAATACACAGAATGATTTATTGTGATTAGGTCGTCGCTACTCTTTATATATATATATATATATAAATGGATCTCGAAATGTTTGTACGCGCATAGCTTTCGAACGACTGCACCAAATTGGATAAATCTTTCTTTTATGTGTTAATTATTGTCAAGAGGTTTGTATGAAAAAAAATTACACCGGGAAAGTGGGTGAAACCGCGGGGAACAGCTAGTAACCAATAATAAATTATCGGAGTATTGAATTAACTTGTTATTGTGTAAATCTGTTTTGTTAAATGTTATCTTTATACTGGCAATCCAAAATCCATCTCGAGATGAACCTCAGATGAAACGGTTTCCTGCCATGACGCGCCGTTCGTTGCCAGACCCACCGGACTCAGTGTTGCCAAATCCATGAAACAAGATATGGCTAAACCAAAAATTGGTTTAAAAAACAAACAAGCTTTATTCAGTCATCTAAGGTTAATTCAACAGAATACTTATTTGACGTTGATGGTTTGTGTTCTTTAGGTACAAGGAAAGAACATTTTTCTTGCTTCTTATTGTTTTCTACTCACCTTTTACTCTGAATGAATAATTCAGTGTATCTAACATAATCTTATTTCTACGCTTTTCCATTACCACACGTTTAATCACTTCACACTTAATATTATACATGCGAAAGTTTGTGAGTGTGTGTGTGTGTTTGTATGTTTGTTACTTTTCACGCTCAAACGGCTGGACCGATTTTGATGAAATTAGGTATGGAGGTAGCTAACACATAGGCTACTTTTTATCCTGGGAAAACATAAGATCCTTTGGGAACGTGGGTGAAACTGCGAGGCGCAAGCTAGTGCTAAATAATCTTTTCATCTGAGCATTTGAGTTAGGTAGAGATAAAGCTGTCAAAACCAAATCACTCAAATCACCGAAATGAATGCATTTTTATAATTTTTAACTTGAATCCAAAATTGTACAATATAAAGAGGTATTCCATTTGTACAAGTGTATTGTGCAAGCGGGAATCTCCACAAGATTCCATAGACAATGTTCGTAAAACAAGTATTATGAAATGGAAGTATAAAATATTACGTATTATTATTTTGCTGTAATTTTACTTTACCTTGTCTAATTGTCGCGGCGGCCTGCCCATATACTATATACAGTAGATATATCAGAGTATATACGGCTTGTTGATAACATACTTGTTGGCTCATTCCATGCAATATCATGGCAGGTGCAGCGATTGTTATAAAAATAAAAATCAGCAAGACTTCATACCTGTTATTCTCTTATTGCCTTCCTTGCCTCCAACCTTCCTTTCAATGCCTCTCGATTATCTGCTTCGCTATATGTGTGGGTTCCAAGGTTTGAATGAGCCATGCACCATCTGTAGATTATAATGCCCAATGACACCGACTGCCTCGGTGGCTGAGGCAAGGATAGGTCATAGCATAGGCCTAAAGCATGACCCACCCTGTGACTATGTCACCTCTTTGATTGCTAGAACCAGAACATCATGAATTAGATAAAGTATAATATATAAATAAAGGAAGTTCAGGGGGGTTTCCGATTCAGATTGATTTAAAGGTGCCACATTGCTTAAGACTTGGATAGTAATGTAGGATCTATACTCTAGCCCAATGGCTCTTTAGGCCCACATTCATGGGTGGAGGGAGGCATTCGCTTAAGTCACGACAAGGCCTTCGCCTTACGTCGCGGACCTGATTGACAGTATAGATATGAGTCCCATATTCATGGGCGGAGGGCCATCTCTCAGACCTGGTTTACTGTATAGATAAAACGAGCCCTATGACACAGATTAATAAATAGTTACTACGTAACAGATATTTCACTCTCTAACAAATGTTTGTACTTGCATTTTATAATAGCCTACTCTTCACGGCTGCGCGCGAAAATGTACCTTATTGTTCGGGCGAAAACTTGATATCGGTTCACAGCTCCGCGCGGTCGCATGGCCTTGAAGCAAAAACAATAACGCTAGGGCTCTGCCTCTTTCGATAAAAAAATATTTTTCAGTTTTGGTAAAATAAGAAAACGTTATACGTCAGTTGAAGGCGACTTCCGAATCGGTGGTAACTTCAGTAGTTTCGACGTTCATAAGTGCCCTCTTAGGGCCTAAACTGAATAAATGGCTTTGACTTTGACTTTGACTTTATATTTATTGTCTCATGTGTAATACAAATACAATATTTAATAATTACCTACCTATAAATGTGCAATTTTAATGTAATGTAAAGACCAATATTTTTTTTGCCCTGTCCAAATTCCCTATTATTAAACCATTTGTAAGGACACCTACTAAATAAATATTTTATATCTGTGATAACATTATCTTTCTCATTCATTATAAAACGTTTATTCAACGAAAACAATGATTTATGATGATTGAAGAAAAGTTATTCTTCGTCAGCAGGTAAAGAAAAAAAAGTAAAATCCTTTTTTCTCCTCTTGCTAGATCTACATCCAGGTACCGCACACAAATATCCACCAGCCACTTAATTTTTTAAGTTTATAATAACTCGAGAAATAATTTCGAGCGAGAAAAAAATTGTAGCGAGCGGCCGCAACTGTACACGTACGCGCCACTCGGCTGGTGGCAACCCACTGAATAATCTATGCCACTGAATTCGGATACCGGGAGCCCGCCCGGCCGGTAGGCAATTATAGCGCGAAAGTAATGGAAGAATTGTGGACGTCTCGTTTCCCCTCACGGGGCACGGGGGATCCGGAACCGGGGCGTGGCCCCTCGTCCGGGGTGTCTTCCGCCGCCCGCAAATACGGGCGGGTATTTATGGGGTGGAATTTTATTTTCCCGGGCTGTACTACACGCCGCCCTACCGGGTGAGACCGCTGGCGAACCAGCGGAGGCCCAGCAGGAGCGGTCAACGCCACAACTGGCGGCGACTTAGGGTAGAGGTAGGGTAAGTGACCCCACGTCTTTGGCGGTGTCGTCTATTCTCGCGGCGAGTAGGTCGCGCCGGAAGGTCTTGCGGTCGGGGGGGCGCGCATGGAGGGGGGCCAGGTCCAGGATGTGGTCCAAGTATGACCCATCCGCGCGCGCAAACATCCGCGCCAGGCGGGTGATGAATTCGTCCAGGCTCTCGATCCGCAGGTCCCTCTGGATCGTGGAATTTCGTACATACCTCGGGGCGTTCGTAATTGTGCGCAGCGTTTGGGATTGCTGCGCCCTGAGCAACCGCCTATTGGATTCACTTGCCAATGAGTACCAGGCCGGAGTAGCATAGGTTAGGCGGCTGCGGATGTAAGTTTTGTACACCCCGAGCTTCACCCTCAGAGGGAGGTGCGGAGAGTTCAGCACTGGACGGAGAAGCGCTCTGGCAGTCCGGGTTTGACGGACGACGTTCTTTATGTGGGGCCTCATGGTCAGATATTTGTCTAAGGTGATCCCCAGGTACTTGACTGCTGGGGACCACTGGATGTCAATTCCGGATAGCCGGAGTGGGGGTGGATGTCGCAAGGCGCTGTGGCAGGCAGGCCATGATGGCCTGCTTTTTTCCCACATTAGGTAATACATGGAGTGAACTAGGCCTGCCTATGATCCCAAACATGCATAGCATGTGTTCAAAGGGCGTCGGCCACTTATCAGATACATGAGAGTGCTTAGGGGCCGGTTGGCGTGGTTGGTAAGATACCCTATCTATCACGCCGCAGGTCGTGGGTTCGATTCCCACCCAGGACAAACATTTGTGTGCATGAACATGTCTGTTTGTCCTGAGTCTGGGTGTAGATAGCGTATTACTATGACTTCGCTGTCTGTCCGTCGGTCCGTCCGTCTGTCTATCACCAGGCTGTATCTCAAGAACCGCGATAGCTAGACAGTTGAAATTTTCTCAAATTATGTATTTTTGTTGCCGCTATAACAAAAAATACTAAAAACAAAATAAAATAAATATTTAAGGGCTCCCACACAACAAACGCGATTTTTTTGCAATTTTATTTCTATATGGTAGTCCCCGTTGACCTAGAATCACGAAATTTGGCAAAAAGCAAGGTTACTTACAGCACAAATAACGGGAAAATTCCAAAAAATAAAAAAAGTTGAAAATTAAAGGTGTCCCCATACATACATAGTTACGCCAATTAATAAAGACCTCTGAGTTGTATGGGCGCTCATACGATTTAGAGGTTTAGCTTAATTGGCACCAACCTCAAATAAGGTAAATAAATAAAATTGTGCATTTCCCGTGATGGATGAACGATGGACGAAGTTTGTACGGAACCCTAGGTGCGCGAGTCCGACTCGCACTTGGCCGGTTTTTTTTAACTGCACGGAAACTCTTCATATTGAAAAATGTTTCATCATTGTTTTCTCCATTTTCTTATTATCCGTGTTTTCGCAATATTCCTAGGTTTTCGCGAAAATTCGAATTATCAAATCATCCTACGACATAATAGTATTTCAATAAAAGCCAAAGATTCTTGCAACGTTTTTTCATAAAATGAAATGTAAATATTTTGTGGTCAATAGTTCTAAGAACTCATAGAACATTTTTTTTCTTCATATGTTTGTATGCATTGCTTGAACAATGAGCTACTTCTTTGGCTGATTTTACTCTGAATTTGTAATCTACTGAGTGAGGTGTCCAGTGACACTTTCATCATTTATTGGGTGATCTCTAATCTGGCTTTTATTAAATTAATTAAACAGAACAAAAATCAGCGAATTTTAGAATTATTTTATTTATAAGTAGGTACCACTGTTCGTTTAATCGAAATTGGCTAACGGGAAAAAAGTTATAGTAATTTTATAAAGTCTGCGCCGTGGTCTGAGCGAGCGAAGCCGCGGGCAAACAGCTAGTGAGGAATAAATAGTTATTCCTATTAAATATGTAAATAGAGATTTAAATGTCTAGGTACTTAATGGTAATTAATACCAATTAATAAAGTAAGAGTGTTTACTTTAAGTACTCAAATCACAATTAATTTTAAATATTATCTTTATTAATTACATTTAAGTACATATGTCACTCCTGTATGAAGTAGGCATAAGGTAGTGGCCAAATAGTCACCATCATAATTTGAACCTTGAGTAATTGAAATAGGTAGGAGAATACCCTACATTCTATAGCCACTGAAAAAAATATGAAGCCACTGCCCTAGTAAGGGTTAAATAAATACTTCAATAGAATTTTAGACTATTCAATTGTTCTACTTTAATAATTGCACCATAGTAGGTATTGTGTACACCATAATATACATCTATTTACTTAGCCCTTCAAACAAGATATATATAAGATTACCTAATTTCTAGAATAGCCACTTATTAGAAAGGTAACCAACGTAGGTATAATATTGCATTACAACAATGATAATTGTAATATCATTGTACTAGGTACACTCGATATTTACCAAACACATGGCGTTGACGCCATGACTTCATATGAAATAGTTACCAACGGGATGGATATACTTAACAGATAGGTAAGTACCATTTAGGTACGTAGTACGTAAAATTCTAGAACATAACTTTATCTGAGTCTGAGTCACAGGAATCACGGGTTTAATAATTGTATCGATGGAGTAGAGAACAATCCGCCACGCATCGAATGTTCGCGAAGCGAATAGGTAGTCGCTTGCCGGTTCCCCACTTGCAGTTGCAGTGTGAACTTACTTTAAAAGAAGCAATAATTACCTATATTACTTTCGTTTCGACACTTTGCCCTCATCTTTTAACACATTATGTACATTATAATTGCATTATACACTTTTCTAGCTCTCCAGTAGCTCTACTTATATAATTTTTTTATATACTGCCTTTGAAAATTCGAACATGGACAAAAAGTTTTGAACTAGGTATTCAGTATGAACGAAAAACAACATACTGATCGAAATCACATGCTCATTATGATATGAATACAATAATCAAACTCACCTGAGTATAAATCACTTTTCCAATACTCTTTTTACTTACTTGGACAATATTATAAATCTACAAAATTCTTGTTTCCAGCCAATACCTACCTACCCACACCCACAGCACAGTTCTGTTGCCGCCATTATCGCGTCAGATTAGAGACTAGAGATGTGACTAATGTTATCTTAATAGGGATGGTCGATATTTTATATCCAAAAATATCGTATTATTATTGGTTATTTTGAGAATGGGCTACTTAATAGTAGATAAGCAATAGGCCGCTAATAATTATGGTGAGCATATAGCACACTATAAAGTAGGTAGATTGATAATAGTGGGTACCATACCGTTACCACTGTATCGTGACATTAATCGCTAAAATATAATTGAAAGATTATAATTTCAGTATAACTGAAACGTCGTTGTGTCGAGTGAGACTACCGACAACACCATTATGATTCATACATTAATTATTTTATCATAGGTTCTCATGGTAAAATAAGAGAACGATTCAGAAACTAATGTAAAACCAAGAGACCAATGTAAAACCAACGTTGACAAGCTTAAACCTGTAAAAGTATAATGGAGTCAGATACCAGATATTTGTTATTACCTCGCAGGTTCAAACCATATCGTAAAACATAATATAATATGAATGAATCTTATCGTATCATACACGTAATAGATACAACTTCTTAGTACTAATATTACTTGTGAACACTGTTTGTTTCGGTATTAGTTGCTATTTCTAGACTAGGATTACCTAGTCTAGAAACTAAGTATTGTATAGTAAAACTAAGATACTTAGTTTCACAAAACTAATACTATATTCCATGTTAGTGTTACGATAATATTACACTCTTGGACAACACTACGCACCTACGTCAGACGAATGCAGTAGGTAGAAAGACGAATGCAGTCATTCACTTTACCAATTTTATATCAATAAATAATCAATCATTAGAAGCTCTGTCCGCGCCTGGCAACACCGACACAGCGCTGACAACCGCCGCGCGTCGCTTCACCAGAGCTACCAAACACAACACAAGAAAGCCTTGCGCGCCATAAAAATACTACTCTTCTCAACGATACGACGCTACGCGAGGCGTCCCCGCTCTCGCAATCAAATCCAAATGTCTGTACCTTTTTTACAATAAATTTTAACACAGTGAGTTTGGACGACTATTACTTCAATCCCAAACAAGTGGCGACCGTGAAAAAGCAATACGAATGGCCAAAACAGTGGCCCGCATTTTTGCATGAAGAAACTACCTACAATCTTCGGTCAATCTACATCAAACAATGCAGAACGCTTCCAAGTAGCTACTGCCTATGAAGAATCTCAATAAACAATAACGTGCGTAAGTTGGAAAGCAACCTGTGAGGAAAAAGAACTACGGTCTGGCCGGCCTATCTATACCCTATATTCTTCTATTCGGCGGATCCTATACCCAAGCTAAGTTCTCTATATTTCCTCTATCTATTCACTGTAGCCTACTATAACTTGTGCAATTCACAGCTACGACGACTCCACAAAAGCTTTTCAATTCCGTGCAACCGTGTGATGTAAATTATTGCACCTAAAAACTATACTACATGCACGCCATTTTGTGATGCCATACAATTTCCCTCGCAAATGTTTGTGCTATTTTTACTTTTCATTTTTTGCACTATAAAATAAGGTTTATCACCTGCATATTAACCATAACTATCACAGTTCAATAACAAGTGCAGCTTTTCTCCTCGTTTGCGCCCTCCCCGAATGTTAGGCTTGTGCATTATTGTTTTTGCATGATAAAAACCCCGCTTCGGGCCGACTATTTCAGCGCAAGAGGTGCCCGTGCCCATCTTTGTGGCCAGAAAGCCCATCATCACGCGTCGTGCTCGTCCATCTCAACGCGCTCGCGTTCTCCGGGCGTCTGCCCACACCCTGCACCCGTGCGCGCTCTCTCCTGGCTTCGCTGACGCTGAAGGAGTGCTGGTAAATACCGATAGACAGAAATACGAGGAGGAACGTAAGAATTTTCCATTTTACATATCCATTTGACTCAGTATTGCTACAATTAGGTATTGACCCTATTGTTTCATTTATTATTAAAAATGTCTGACATAAAAACCTTAATAACTAAGCGTAGTAGTGTCAGAGGTCGCTTAACTAAATTCAAAAACTATCTAGAACTAATTGAAGCAATACCTACCTTGAGTGAGTCACAAGTAAATGAACTTCAGTTAAAGTCACAAAAATTCAAAGAATTATCTAATGGTTATGATTTGCTGCAAGATCAGATAGATGAACTTTGTGATACTATTACAATTGAGATTGATGAGAGGGACATTACTGAGTCTCAATTTATGTCACTATTAGCCAAAGCTGAAACAATATTAAAACAATACTCCAATACTACCAGTGATAACCAATTTCTATCTCCCCGGGATGACCATCATCAATCTCATGAGGCTAATTTCAAGCATGAGGCTAATTTCAAGCTACCTACAATTCAAATAGCTAAGTTTGATGGTACTTATGCCCATTGGCTTGAATTCCGTGATACATTTAAGTCACTTATTCATAATCATCCCCGCTTACAATCTATACATAAATTTCATTATTTGAGCTCATACCTTACCGGTGATGCTGCTAAGATTCTGACCAATTTTGAGGTTTCATCCAACACCTATCAGGAAGCTTGGGACCTGCTATGCACAAGATACGATAACAAAAAATACCTAATAAATAACCATTTAAATTCTCTTTTCAATATTGAGTCTATTCACCGTGAATCTGAAAAATCATTGAGGGCTTTAGTTGATCTTGTCAACAAAGATCTCAGAGCGCTGTCTAGTCTGGGTGAACCTACTGACCAATGGGATACACTGATTATTCATATGATTTGTATGAAGCTTGATAGTGTTACTAAACGTGCTTGGGAGGAGCATCGAACCACTTTAAGTGATTCAATTAAACTTAGTCAGTTAACCAAATTTTTACATAACCGAGCTAGTATTTTGGAGGCATGCAATAAAAAGCAAACCATTACAACTCATACAAATAAAGTCGAGCGATACTCATTAGCATGTACAAATAATTCTCCAACTCAAAATAACAATTTAAATGCTAATAATCAGGCAAGATGGGTATGCAATTATTGTTCTAAAGATCATAGTATCTATACTTGTCCAACATTTTTAGCCATGACACCAGAGCAACGAAGGTCTGAAGTGAACAGATTGAAACTATGTCCTAATTGTCTAAGAAAGGGGCACAACTCCAAGGACTGTCGCTGCGGCCCATGTCGTGAATGTCGTAAGCGACACAACTCCCTACTTCACATACCTTCACAGTCTGCAACAAATGTCTCCGAGCAGCCTGCCCTTCCGGTTACTGCCAATTCTTCTACGGTAGATGTCACTGTCAATATTTCTTCGCAGCCTGCCAATCAAGTTCTGCTGTCTACGGCTATAATTAAGGTATCGAATCCTATCAATAATACACAAGCAAATGTTCGTTGTCTATTGGACTCTGGAAGTCAAGCCACCTTTATAACCAAATCTTTAATGGACAAACTAGGTCTAGAATCTATTCCCACCAAGGCAGTTAATGTCATGGGCTTGGCCAATATTCCATGTGGCTACATTTCTGAACGGAGTACAGTCCGTCTAGATTCCCTACACACAGACTTTAATGTAACACTTGCTTGCTCTGTGTTACCTAAGCTAACAGGTAATCTACCTAAATCTTCTATCAATATGAATTATTTCAATCTCCCGCCAAAAATTGAATTGGCCGATCCTTATTTCAACATTTCAAGTCCTATCGATTTGTTAATTGGTGCAGATTTATTCTGGCAAATTATTGGTAGAGAACAAAAATCTCTAGGCGATAATCTACCATTTTTGAGAAGCTCTCAGTTAGGCTGGATAATCTCTGGTCCTATATTTTTTAACTGTGAACCTAAAACTATACAATGCAATTTCTCAAAAAATGACTATATCGATAAACAACTATCTAGATTTTGGGAGCTAGAAGAGTTACCCAAAAGGCCGCTACTAAGCGACAGCGAGAAGATGTGTGAACTACACTTTCAAACATACACTACCCGCCAAGAAAACGGACGGTTTTGTGTTAAGCTACCGCTTAAAGAGTCACCCACTACTCTCGGTGATTCCTATCTACTTGCAAAACGAAGATTTCTATCGCTAGAAAGGAAATTTAGGAAAAACCCATTACTCAAACAAGCCTATTGTGATTTCATAACAGAATACCAAACGCTGAATCACTGCACTAAGCTACAGCAACATCCGGCCGCAGCGACGGGCGGCGGCGGGCGCGTCCACTACCTGTGCCACCACGCCGTGCTGCGCGACCACAGCGAGTCTACCAAGTTGCGCGTGGTGTTCGACGGCTCCGCTGCTACTACAACAGGAGTGTCAGTGAACGATTTACAATTGATAGGCCCCAAGGTACAAGATTCACTATTATCAATACTGCTACGATTTCGCCTTCACAAGTATGTATTGGCCGGCGATATTGACAAGTTCTTCCGCCAAGTCCTTATCCATGAAGATGATAGAGACCTACAGCTAATTCTTTGGCGTGAAGACGAGAATCAACCTATCGAAACACTGAGACTCAATACTATAACCTATGGATTTGCTAGTGCCAGTTATTTGAGTACTAAATGTCTATGGACACTAGGCGAAAATTGTACTGATCCCAAAGTGAAAGAGATTATACAAAGAGACTTTTATTGCGATGATCTATTGACAGGAGCCGACACTAAGGCAGATCTACTCCATATCCTGAATTCAGTCACTACAACACTAAAATCGGGCTGCTTCAATCTGCGAAAGTTCAGGTCAAATACTCCTGACATCTTTCCTATATCAATGGTTAACCTGCAAGATAAATTATGCTTGAGCGACGCATCTAGCGCTCTCGGCTTGGGTTGGAATCCACAATCTGATGATCTACAATATACTATAGAACCTCCAAGCTCTGAACCCACAAACAAAATAACGAAAAGAACAATATTATCATCAACCTTCAGTATTTTCGATCCCCTCGGCTTGCTATCGCCATGCACCGTCCAGCCGAAGATACTCATGCAACAGCTGTGGCGGCGAGGCTTAGACTGGGACGAGCCGGTTCCTCAAGACCTACATAAAGAATGGCAGAAAATCAGTTCTAGCCTTCCATCTCTATCCGAACTGAAAATACAAAGAAGAGTTTTATGTGAAAATCCAGAAGGTATACAATTACATTCATTCTGTGACGCATCCATGCTTGCCTATGGCGCATGTATTTATCTACGATCTACTGATAACGAAGGCAATATAGCAGTCAATCTACTCTGTGCTAAATCAAGAGTGGCACCTACAAAACCACCTCTCACCATACCGAAGTTGGAGTTACTCGGCGCTCTACTCGCTGCCAATCTCACAAAGACTGTCTTGGAGTCCCTGCGCTGCCCTATAAATTCCTGTGTCCACTGGTGTGATTCCAGCGTGGTACTCGCATGGCTAAACAGCAGTCCCAGTAAGCTGAAGAGTTTTGTAGCCAATAAAGTAGTAGAAATCTGCGAAAACACAAATGTTTCATCTTGGCGCCATGTACCTACCGCTTCCAACCCTGCAGACTTGATCTCACGCGGCATCCCAGCAGAAAAGCTGCGCAACCTCACGGTGTGGTGGTCCGGTCCTTCCTTCCTCGAGATGGATGAATCCAAGTGGCCAGCACCTGCAACTAAATCAAAAATCAAGAACGACTTACCTGAAATGAAAGTCCTATTCACGAAGAACGTAGACGACGATTCTATAGTACAATTTGAAAACTATTCTCAATTTAACAAATTAAGGCGAATATTTGCCTATGTAATAAGGTTCAGGTACAACCTAAAAAACAAAAATGCTAAGTTATTAGGGCCTCTATCTGTTGATGAAATTAACAAATCATTTTCTTTCCTAGCAAAACAAGCTCAAATACAATCATTCGCGAAGGAATATAATTTACTAAGCAAAGGTAAATCAATTGGACAAAAGGGCAATATCTCATCACTCAATCCTTTCCTCGATGAAGATGGAGTCATGAGAGTAGGTGGCAGACTAGACCGCTCTACTTATAGCTACAACAAAAAGCATCCTGTCATCTTAGATTCAGCTCATCACATTACCAAATTGATTTTTCATCATGAGCACCTACGTCAATTGCATGCAGGTCCCCAGCATCTTTTATATTCAATTCGTCAAGCTATCTGGCCAATTTGTGGTAGACGGCTTGCTCGTAGTACTGTCCGCGCTTGCACAGTTTGCCGGCGGCATAAGGGCCAAACACTGACGCCTATAATGGGCAATTTACCCCCTGAACGCATAACGCCTGCCCTTCCATTTCAGTCCATAGGGATGGATTTTGCAGGTCCCTTCAATATTATCAATAAAAAGGGCCGCGGAGCCCGCGTATCTAAATGTTATTTATGCCTTTTTATCTGCTTCAGGTACAAATGTGTACACCTCGAAGCTGTAAGCGATCTTTCAAAGGACGCTTTTATACTATGTCTACGCCGTTTCATTTCTCGAAGGGGGAAACCACTTGAAATTTTCTCCGACAATGGACGGAACTTCGTAGCCGCTTCTAAGGAAGTTGGCCAATTTATCAATAGTAACTCAAAACAGATAACTGAACTTGCAGCAAATATGCAAATCAATTTTTACTTTCAACCACCATACGCTCCTCATTTTTCTGGGTTGTCGGAGGCCGGCATAAAATCAGCTAAGCATTCTATCAAACGAGTACTAGGCAATTCTAATCTAACATTCGAGGAGCTATCCACGCTGTTTGCACAGGTTGAGGCTATAATGAATAGTCGACCCCTGTCCCCACTATCCTCCTCTCCTACAGACTATCTTCCTCTATCACCGGGACATTTTCTGGTCGGCCGGCCGTTGACTTCGCTGCCATCACCCACAATAGACGACTCACGCACCTGCCGATCACGCTATGAGGCAATTGAAAAAATGCGCCAAGTGTTTTGGAAGCGCTGGCAGCACGAATACATCTCAGAAATGCAACAGCGCACCAAGTGGCGCGACAATCATACAAAACTGTCCATCGGAGATCTGGTCCTCATCCAAGAGGACAACTCGCCACCACTAAACTGGCGCCTTGGACGTATCTCCAAGCTATACCCAGGCGACGACGGCGTTCCACGTGTCGCTGACATCACCACAACCAGAGGAACTATTCGTCGAGCACTGACCCGGCTGTGCCCCCTACTCGACTAAACCGGGCCCCGAGTATGTCCGCGCCTGGCAACACCGACACAGCGCTGACAACCGCCGCGCGTCGCTTCACCAGAGCTACCAAACACAACACAAGAAAGCCTTGCGCGCCATAAAAATACTACTCTTCTCAACGATACGACGCTACGCGAGGCGTCCCCGCTCTCGCAAACAAATCCAAATGTCTGTACCTTTTTTACAATAAATTTTAACACAGTGAGTTTGGACGACTATTACTTCAATCCCAAACAAGCTCTATTGTAGTTAAAATTCGTAAATAGATTTTAATGTCAAATTACGTAATATACAGTACTTTTAAAGTAATCTTTAAACAAAAGAAACTTTATCATGTTTCAAGTCGAGCGTCACCATCCATTTCAAGTCAAATGACGTACCTTAAAATCAATCCTATAATAATGGTTCTATAAATTCGTCGTAAAATTGTTCGAATATCTTTATTACAATATCATATAAATGATTTAATCATATACAAATCAGAATCTTGAATTCGACTTAGTTTTAACAGACAACGTAATTTCATCGATTCACGATGCATATCCGCAATTAGGACAAAGATGGCGCTTTCGTATCTCCGATACATTTCCAATACGACAATCAGATCCATTACCCAAAACAAATTTATCTAAGGAATATCGTATCACTTCTCATTTATTATTACGACGGTAATTTTAATAATTAAATATACAAGGAAGGTTGAAGCACGAAGGTTGAGACGTATAATCTTCACAATCATTTTAATCAACTTTTTATGAATTGTCAAAACGATAGGTTTATATGGAGTTTTATATGAATTACAAGCATGTGACGTCATAATTATATAGCATACTCTTTATGGTTAGATTAAAAATCATAGGATTCAAGGATAAATTTAATAAAATAATCGTGGATTCCCCTTTTTTTTTCGACGTTTTATACATTGGTTAGTGTTGGATAATTTGAGACTGACATTTTCCACTGTAACCTGAGTGAATTCACAAGGATAGCTACCAAAATATTATGTTATGAGATGATTAGAAAATAAGTTGTCGACACTACGGTATTAGGTAAAAAAGTAGCCTGTAAAAGTAGTTGTAAGGGAGGATAAATAAATAAAATAAATAAATTTTGAATACAGGCAAATACCCTGGAAAACCTGTGGGAAACATAAGGAAAAAAATATACTTTGGTTCTGTGGCTGAGAGCTCTCAAACCAGACAGCTGTCACTGTCACTGTCAAATAAATTATCATTCATTTTATTTTATGTTAGTTGGATTTTACATGAGTGGGTGATGATAAAAGTTCTGTGTGATACAATTCCCATTATATTTAAATTAAGTTGTAAAGAGCTGTCGTGGAGTATATAATAGTGCATAAATTGCGAGACGATAATGTCAGAGTCGCTATCGCCGGGCTACATTTGAGATCATGTACGATAGCACCTGCGGCGCCGCCGCCAGTGGGCAGTGCGGCAAGGCGCAGCCCGACGGCGATGGGCTACCGTCGCGCGAGCCACCGCCCGCACCCCTCGAGCGTGACTATAGTGGTTTCGACATCGTAAAGGCAACGCAATACGGCGCTTTCGGTCGCGTGAAAGAGCTCGTGGAGGCCGGGTGGGACGTGAACCAGCCGGATCACGAGACGGTGACGTTGCTGCACTGGGCGGCCATCAACAACCGGCGCGAGATCATCCAGTACCTGGTGGCGAAGGGCGCGAGTGTAGACGCTGTGGGCGGCGAGCTTCAGTCGACGCCGCTGCACTGGGCGACGCGTCAGGGACACCTGGAGGCGACGGTGCTTTTGGTGCGCGCGGGCGCTGACCCCTTGCTGCGTGACGCGGAGGGGTGCGCGTGCTTGCACCTGGCGGCGCAGTTCGGCCATACGGCCGTCGTGGCGTACTTGGTGGCGCGCGGGGCTCCACCCGACGAGGGCGATGCGGGCGGCATGACGCCGCTCATGTGGGCGTGCTGGAAGGTCTCGGCTGTGGACCCGGCGCGGCTGCTGCTCACGCTCGGCGCCTCCACATGCCCCACGGACCGCTCACACGGGAATACGGCACTGCACTGGGCCATATTAGCACGCAACACCACTGCTATATCCACCCTCATCCTTTATGTGAGTGCATCCCTGCCACCATCCACAAAGCAGGATCAGTTCCTTGATAAACAAGTGATAAAGACAAAGTTAATTTTTTTTATGCTACATAGGTGGCAAACAAGCTTACGGCCCACCTGATGGTAAGCGGTTGCCGTAGCCTATAGACACTCACAACACCATGGGCAAAGAAAATAGAGAAAAATTAATTTATTCACTTTAGGCCCTAGGAGGTCATTTATGAAAAGGGTTACACTTATGTGAATCTATTTTAGCTAGTTTAAATGTTGTAATCAGGGTTGATAAAATTGGGATGTTGGATGACATTCAAATCAGCAACTTTTTATGAAATGGCAAAACTATAAGTTTATATGGAGTTTTGTATTAAATACAAGCATGTGACGTGATAATTATATAGTATCAAAAGCTTTACTCTTTATGGTTAGATTGGTCATTAAAAATCATAAAAAGGATAAATTTAATAAAATAATCATGTTTTCCCCCTTTGAATACAGGCATATTCATGATTTATTTAAATTCTGAGATATTTTTTCTATTTAAGTATACCAAATAAATCATGATTTTTATAAGGCATTGTATTCTTGCCCATATATGTTAGTTTTAACTTGTTTACTGACGTAACTGATTCATCGATTTGGCACCAAAACTGACACAAAGGAATGATTTTTTAGATCACATCACTTCAAACAGGCTTAGGTATTTTAAAAAGCGTGCGTGAGCAGAGCCTCACAAGTCACATGATAAGCTAGTTAATATATAAATAGCAAGCGAATACAGACACAATGTTGTTAACTTTTTTTTTAATGTGGTTAAAAATGAGTGACCAATATCCAGGGTGATGCCAGCTTGGACGTGCCCAACCTGCGTGGAGTGACCCCGCTGACGATGTTGCAGACCAACGCTGACTCCCTGTGGGTCGGCTCCAAAGTCTCTGACAAAATAAAGGAACACTCCTCCACTAGGAGAAGTATTTTTAGAAGATTAACCTATGACAAGGTTCGTTAAAATTTCGATAATAGTGACACTTTTAGCTGCTATGTCTACCTAGTGGCTCATGACATGATCCATATGTGTCTAGGAACATTTAACTTTTGTTTCGTGTTATGTATTGTTTCTTTTTATTTATAAAACTTATATTATTATTCCTCAGGCCATATTGTAGAACGAGAACCAAAACATAAGTAAAGTAACCTGCCCATATGCCATAAGACAAAGAATTAAATCATAGATGGGCGCTTGCCATACATAAGGCGCACGAAAATGTGTCATCTTTGGGAAGAGTGAGCTCACTCTATCCATCGTAGTCGCTTGTAGGAAGCCGTGAACGGCGCACGTTGTTTGCATTTCTTTGATTTCGATAATTAAGCCACTAAATCTACGTAATATGACTTCCTGTTTCTTTACAAAGTATTCTAATAATTCAAGAAACACAAACAAATCCAAGGGAATTACATTTCACGCGTAAGTATACTGAATTATTAATTATTTTCACCATTTCTCATACAATCCTACTTAGTTAAAATGGTGTCCATTGTCCGGCACGTGTGCGTATGACAGAGAGCAAACGATTACAATTATTACAGTATGCGGGAGCGAGATGTCGTTGTGTAATTTTTTCGTTATCTATACTCCATAACCAAATTAGGTTGAGTCCTTGCATAACGCGCTTTGGTCGTTACTAGGGGTCAGGTTTATGTGGACACATGATATAACAAACCGAGTGTAGACACCCGCGTTGTGTGCGTGAACGTCTCAGGTTTCAAGCAACGCACGTTACGCATACAGTCATAAAACGTGGACAGTTTTTGGAAGCACAGGGCAAATCTATGATTTAAACCTTTGTCATAAGGTTTATTTTTGATTGACACAAACTATTCTTGAGTAAAACTTAAGTAAAGTCTCTAGGTTTCAAATTCAATTGTTTTATTAATATTTATTTAAAACTTGACTTAAGCTTTGATTGGCGTTTTACAATACAGACCTTAAGATAATGTCTTTCTTTACTACTTGACTGTCCTAAAGTGTCGATAGATAGTGCAGTGTTAGCATATCTAGTGTAATCTATTATTCAATATACAAGTCCCCCGACCTGGCAACGCACTACGGCACGTGAGCGCACTCGAACATTCCAATCACACGTTTTCCATTGCTACAAAGATTCGTTTGTGTTATATCAAGCAATTAGGTAATTCATCATTTTTGTTAGAGTCAAATGTGAATCCCCCTGCCTGCAGCTAACGAGCTACTTCTTCAAATAGCATATAATTAGGACTACAGAACCCTATTCTGCGCATGTTCCAACATACACTTGGCTGGTGATTCAATAGGATAACTAACAGTTTCAGTAGGCTCGACAATTCCAATGACAAGGTACCCCAATACAATTTACGAGTACATCTTACCTAGGTACTAAGCTAGACTAGATCCATTGCTTGCGTGTGAAATTAAATATATATATATATATATATATATATATACATTAATACAAATAAATAAAATTAAGTGTCTGTTGGTAATGTCAAAATAACAGCTTTTTACTAAATGAATATGGAAGTATACCTACTGGGTGAGTCACCGGCCATACTTGCTGGGGTGGAAGTACTCATCAATATGAACAACTTTTGCGATGGGACTAACTCTCGAGATCACGAAAAATTATCAACTGTCCGTCCATACAAAAGTTCAATACCTACTCGACCAAAATGTATGAAGGAACCATTTATTTTTTGCGATATCAGGGCTGGTCCCATAATAAAAGTTGTTCATATTGACAAGTACTTCAACCCCTGGCCAGTGACTTAAAATCACCCAGTATACGATAGTTATAACAAAAGATCAACTTTTGTCTGTCGGTCTGTCTGTCTGTTTGCTCCGGCTAATCTCCGAAACGGACCGATTTTGACGGGACTTTCTCTGGCAGATAACCAATGTTATAAGGAGTAACGTAGGTTACTTTTAATACCGGGAAGGGAACGCAGTTGAAACCGCGGGGAACAGCTAGTAATCAATAAACGTATATGTACTACCATTAGGTATCTCCCAGGCGGGTAGACGGAGACCTTGAAGTCTGTAGGTATTAGCACAGTAGAACTTCAGTCAGACAGTTATTTTAGAGAACTCATTTGTTCAGTTCAGTTGTAGGTACTGAACTGAACAAATGAGTCAAGCAATTATTTGATTGGATATATTTGAATAAATTTTCTAGCTTCCGCTCCAAGGTATTACCTGCGTTCCCGACAATATTAAACATTTTCTCGGGGTAAGATGTATCCTATGTGTTGTATCGAAGTATTTTATTCAATATCAATGAATCAGCACTGAGCACGACTAACGGCAGTGCAGGTAGTTGGTCGGCCGCTGTCTCGTACCTACTGTACTGTAGCGGGCTCGTACTGTACTGTACTGTACTGTACTGTATAGTGTAGTGTAGTGTGAGTGACGATGACGCTCACTTCGGTCGTGGTTGTAGAAGTTCCGGTGGTGGTGCGTGGTGGTGATGCCCTTCGTGGCGTTCTACCTGACGGGGCTGGTGCTAGAGATGGACGCTCTCTACGTCATCAAGATGTTCCTGCTGGTGTGCTTCTACGCGCTGCTACACATGGTCAGCAATGTGCTGTTCGACGACGATCTCAAGAACATCTTCCCGCTGAGCGTATACCTGGCGACCAAGGTGAGGGGGAGAGAGAGAGAGAGAGACCCCTAGTGGTGCCTCTATAAAGTGCGGTAAGGTGGCTGATAGGCGGTGTGGTCTGCATTGCAGGTGTGGTTCTACATCACGTGGGGTGTGTTCGTGGCGGGCGCGGTGGGATGGGCGGCCTCGGCGGGCTTCTTGGCCAGCTCGGGCGTGCTCTGGTATACCTTCCTGCGGTCATGGCGCTCCGACCCCGGCGTCATCACTGCCACCAAGGCTGACAAGTTCCAGGTCAGTACAGTACAGTACACTCCACCCCGGTGTGCTCTACTTACATACACTCAACATCATCTGTTTACCCGAGCATATTTGTTACTCTACCCACGCGTCCATATAAATAAACTATTAACTTCCTGCCCCGCGGTTTCACCCGCGATCCCCTATATTTCCCTCTTAAAGCCGGCATGCAATTATGAAAAATCCTTCCTAACATGTAAAAGATTCTTTATTTTTGCTTTAATCACATAAGATTTAATCTGGCAGCTTGGCGAGCTATCTGCCAGGATTATCACGATTGAACCTTTGGTTCGGCAGGCGGCCCGCGGCCTCGGCAACCACAATAACCCAGCAACCAGTCCAGCAAGTTCTCCCCCGATAAACCCAGTATCCCTGTATCCCCACAAACGCTTTTCAAAAGGACTGGACCTAGGGCCGTGGAGATCCAAAATTAAGATCCCATATTAAGCACAACTTTTACTAAGAAAACCACGTACTATTATGATTTTATGCACAAGCATGTTTCGCGTTTCTCGTAATCATCTATTAATGAATAATTAATGTTTTATTTGAGCAGACAATCATAGAGCTGTCGGAGTCGTCTGGAGGTGGGAGCGGGGGCGGTGGGTTCGAGCCGGCGCGGTTCTGTTCGGCGTGCCTGGTGCGGCGGCCGCTGCGGTCGAAGCACTGCTCGGTGTGCAACCGCTGCGTCGCCAAGTTCGACCACCACTGCCCCTGGGTGGGCAACTGCATCGGCGCCAACAACCATCGCTACTTCGTGGGCTTCCTCGCGAGCTTGCTGCTCATGTGCGTGTGGATGGTGTGGGGGTGCGTGCAGTACTTCCTGGCCGAGTGTGACGTCACCGCGGCCGGCGACGCCGACGCGACGGCGCTGGACGCGGTGGTCGGGTGGGCGCGCTGCAACGCGTGGGTCGCCTGGGTGATGCTCAACGCCTCCTTCCACCTGTTCTGGGTGAGCGTGCTCGCCTGCTGCCAGCTGTACCTGGTGGTGTGCCTCGGCATGACCACCAACGAGCAGCTGAACCGCGCCCGCTACAGACACTTCCAGGCGCGCGGCGGCCGGTCGCCCTTCACCCGCGGCCCGCTCAACAACTGCGCCGACTTCTTCGGGTGCCGTCTGTGCGGCCTGGCCGAGCCGCGCGCTCGCGACTGGACCGCCCCCGCCGACCACCCCGCCCACCCCGACCACCCCGACCACCCGGACCACCCGGCCGACCCCGACACCGAGCCCATGCTGCCTCACCACTACGTGTGAGTGTGTGCGCCCCACGTCCACCCGGGACAATTCGTCTAGCGTCTCGTCTCTTTTGAAAATTGGTCGTTTGGGCTCGTCTTTTATCTACGTATAGGGTCGGTCAAATGTGATCATCTCATCATTTTGAATGTACTTCCGACTTTTGTTTTATCAATTAATTTATAGTCAAAATATTTTTACGCTCGTTAAAATAAATTAATTTGCAGCTTAGAAAGTCATCTCTCGTAGAGAGTTGGTTACTTTTGACCGATCCCGTCCGTCGATCGAGGCGAGGGGTCGAGGGGGCCGAGGGGCCGACGGAGTCGTGTTGGGCCGGTGGGGCCGTGTTGGGGCCGGTGGGGCCGTGTTGGGGCCTGTGGGGCGGGGGCCAGGCTCGGTGACGTGATGACTGGATGTGATGTGACATATTTATTTGTTGTAAATACACACCAACGGATATTCTTTTTTACGTGGTGATGTCATTCTATAACACGCTGGTATTTTTATGAACACTTCGATACATAATCATCCTTCTCTGCGTTATACGTCTAAACGAAATATATATTTTGTATACAAAAATGACGAGTATGTACATTATATTATGTAGTTGCGGTGCAGGTAGTAGTGCGTGTGTACGTGCGCGTGCGTGGGTGTGTGTGTGTGTGTGTGGGTGTGTGTGTGTATGTGGGTGGATGGAGCGGAGAGCGGGTGTGCGCCGAGGCACCTAGATTAGATAGACAATATCTATATTAACGAAACTTACTATTCTTCCGGTAGCGATACATAATCAATGTCGTCCATTTTTGACGAGTCATTATTTGAAAGTGATTTTTATTAATCGTCGACCGCTGCATCTTGACCCCAGTGGCTTGGCCGCGGCAGGCCTTGGGCGGGTGTGTGGGGGAGGCGGGGTGAGTCTGGCCTGGACAGCACTCTGCGGAGCGGTGTACGTGTTGAGGTGCGAGTGCGCTGCGCAGTGCAGTGGGGAGTGGGGACTGGGGAGTGGGGCGGCCGCTCGCCGGCACGTCCCCTCACTCACCTGCCCCTCACTGTCACCGTTTCTGGTTTTAATCCTATCTTAGGTGCTAAATGTCATTGTTTGTATGAAAGTAATAGGTACTAATATACCTACTGAATAGTAATATAGTGTATTTAGTGAAAATTTCCTCGAAGAGTGAATTTATAGGTTCCCTATATGACAGTACTAAGATAGAAAGAGAGGCGTTTGTAGATAAGTTTTCGTACTTACCGAACACTTACACACATCGTACACTTTATTTTTAAATTAAAAAGCCTTCTGTACTATAGTAGGTACCAATTCTTATTCTGTGACGATGAGTAGAGCGACATATTTGCACATGACATTTAATATCCAGAGATGGGTCATGATCTCACTCCCCGCCCCCCTCATCACCACCAGTACCACCACCACCATCACCACCCCCACCCCCAGCTGCGGCACAGCTACAGCGGTCAAGGTGATGATGCCCGCAATAGCGTCGCCAGCAGGCGCCACTGTTGGCACGAGCAGTGAGCTCTGAGGGCGACGCCTCTTCTATTATATTATTATTGTTTATGATAATGATGTTCGATGTCATCGTTTTGTAAACTGAAAATTAGTTAATGGATTACCATTGAATACTCTGGCTAGCTTCGATCGCTGTAAATACTTGTGTACCTATACGAAGCGTAGGTTTTATTGTTAGGTTAGGTCTCGCGGTGGGTAGGGGCCGGCGGTCATAGAGGCCGGTGGGCCTAGGGGCCGGTGGGCCTAGGGGCCGGCGGGCGTCGGTGGCTAACCGACGACGCTTGTCTCCTGAACAAACTTAGCTTTAATTTTAGTTGTATTTATGCTCAGCGTCAGGTCCGGTTTGGTCGATCCCGAGTCGTTGACGGTTGTTCCTATATTGCCTACTTATTATTATGTTTTATCAAATAATATTTTTATCACGGGGGAGTATCGATAAAGGTCTTCCTGACTCGAGGCAATACGACGATTCATTCAGTAGCCCTAGCACGAACCATTTGGACGTATCGAAGCTGGCGACGCGCGACGGCGACGACGACTGACCGACGCCGCGACGCGACGAAACGAATGTGAACTTGAATGTATCCCTAATATTCATTTTACTTGAACATATTATATTTGTATGATACAAAGTGCGCATGATGCAAAATGTAATAGAACAGTTGTTTTTCTTTTTTATTAAAAAATTGCTCGCGTTGATAATTCGATTCTTCAAAATGATTCGTGATAACGCTACAGAACTGTATCGGATGAAGAATTCGCTTAATCGACTATATCGTACAAGGTGCCTAGTTGTATTCTATGGTCACCTAGTCACCTAGTCACCTACTCGCCGCGAACACTCATATTTACATAGTTTTCGATGCCATTACAAATTACACCAGTATTAAGCAACCGTTATAGTAGAAATATCCTCTCTACATATGTACACGTAAGTACCTAATGACTTTCTAAAGAGAGTCAAGCTATCACAAAAAAATGTAATTAAAGTATTTTACGTGCGCGTGCGCTTTTCGTGAATTAATCTATTGTACACATAGCTTCCTACTTAATGCTAACAATACCAGTCGTAGCATCAAACTAGGTATGGTAGGTAACTGTAATGACTTTGTAAGGAAAGTACTTATTGTTAGCGCAGACCGCAACATCACTAAATAAATAAGTACAGAAGGACCACTCGACCTCAATATAGGTATTTCGGCTGCTCCTAAGGTCTCAATTAAAGACCTAACAAAATCGGAGCTAGGAGTGAAAATGAACATACAATGGTATCGTCCGCCTCACCATTCTCTTTTGAAGATAGAAATAAGATTTTAAATAAAAAAAGTTAGCAAATTGTATAAACGAGCTACCGAGCTACGTATACTTACCTGTATCACGCGACACATACCTACCTAAGCTATGTTCGATGCGTTCTGTTGGCACGTAACTGATTTCCGAACCATTGTTTGGTGGACAATAATATTTAATGCGAAGGTGAGGAACAATCACTTCTCAAATATTTATGTGACAACATTTTTCACAAAGACATAAAGATGATGGATATATACTTTTTGATGATTACGTCTCGATATTTCAAACCTTCACTGTACCACTACTTGGCTCGCGAATGCGCAAAAAAATAGACTTCCATGAATCGCGAGTTAAGTAATTAATGTAATTTTTCTATTATTTTTTTCCTACAAAATTCGCACGTAATGATGTTTAGATCATTAATACATAAGCGGACCTTCTCTACTTATCTGTTCTGTGGTAACGTGGGCGCTCGGCGGTTTCAATTTGATGAATACTTACATATTTGTATTTTGATGTAAACTAACATGTATGTATAGATTGATAAAATTGTATTATAATTATAAAATGAAACCAAAATGCATTTGAATTAAATATCTACTTAAATAAAAGTGCACAATTTTTATTTCAGCCCTACACTTTGCTCCTTCAGTCCTTGTCTGTCTGTCTGTCTGTCTGTCTGTCTGTCTGTCTGTCTGTCTGTCTGTCTGTCTGTCTGTCTGTCTGTCTGTCTGTCTGTCTGTCTGTCTGTCTGTCTGTCTGTCTGTCTGTCTGTCTGTCTGTCTGTCTGTCTGTCTGTCTGTCTGTCTGTCTGTCTGTCTGTCTGTCTGTCTGTCTGTCTGTCTGTCTGTCTGTCTGTCTGTCTGTCTGTCTGTCTGTCTGTCTGTCTGTCTGTCTGTCTGTCTGTCTGTCTGTCTGTCTGTCTGTCTGTCTGTCTGTCTGTCTGTCTGTCTGTCTGTCTGTCTGTCTGTCTGTCTGTCTGTCTGTCTGTCTGTCTGTCTGTCTGTCTGTCTGTCTGTCTGTCTGTCTGTCTGTCTGTCTGTCTGTCTGTCTGTCTGTCTGTCTGTCTGTCTGTCTGTCTGTCTGTCTGTCTGTCTGTCTGTCTGTCTGTCTGTCTGTCTGTCTGTCTGTCTGTCTGTCTGTCTGTCTGTCTGTCTGTCTGTCTGTCTGTCTGTCTGTCTGTCTGTCTGTCTGTCTGTCTGTCTGTCTGTCTGTCTGTCTGTCTGTCTGTCTGTCTGTCTGTCTGTCTGTCTGTCTGTCTGTCTGTCTGTCTGTCTGTCTGTCTGTCTGTCTGTCTGTCTGTCTGTCTGTCTGTCTGTCTGTCTGTCTGTCTGTCTGTCTGTCTGTCTGTCTGTCTGTCTGTCTGTCTGTCTGTCTGTCTGTCTGTCTGTCTGTCTGTCTGTCTGTCTGTCTGTCTGTCTGTCTGTCTGTCTGTCTGTCTGTCTGTCTGTCTGTCTGTCTGTCTGTCTGTCTGTCTGTCTGTCTGTCTGTCTGTCTGTCTGTCTGTCTGTCTGTCTGTCTGTCTGTCTGTCTGTCTGTCTGTCTGTCTGTCTGTCTGTCTGTCTGTCTGTCTGTCTGTCTGTCTGTCTGTCTGTCTGTCTGTCTGTCTGTCTGTCTGTCTGTCTGTCTGTCTGTCTGTCTGTCTGTCTGTCTGTCTGTCTGTCTGTCTGTCTGTCTGTCTGTCTGTCTGTCTGTCTGTCTGTCTGTCTGTCTGTCTGTCTGTCTGTCTGTCTGTCTGTCTGTCTGTCTGTCTGTCTGTCTGTCTGTCTGTCTGTCTGTCTGTCTGTCTGTCTGTCTGTCTGTCTGTCTGTCTGTCTGTCTGTCTGTCTGTCTGTCTGTCTGTCTGTCTGTCTGTCTGTCTGTCTGTCTGTCTGTCTGTCTGTCTGTCTGTCTGTCTGTCTGTCTGTCTGTCTGTCTGTCTGTCTGTCTGTCTGTCTGTCTGTCTGTCTGTCTGTCTGTCTGTCTGTCTGTCTGTCTGTCTGTCTGTCTGTCTGTCTGTCTGTCTGTCTGTCTGTCTGTCTGTCTGTCTGTCTGTCTG